>CM038466.1:3344378-4638849 GCA_021464415.1 Lonicera japonica
TGTCGTGGAACCATTTCTTTTTTTCCGGCACTAGTTCAAAAAACAGTAGACATGCAAGCTATAATTAATCCCCAAATTAACATGAGTTAGGCTCATGCGGACTTACTGTAGTGTAGCACCACCACATGGTACACTCCAATGGTACATGTTCTCTATTCCGACGCCTCACCGATGATATATATCGTTTATGTGCAGCATCTTTATTTGCTTGAAAGCGCTGGGTTAGATTAGCTTGAAAGCGCTGTCATGTGTGGAACCTGATATGAACCATACTCCTTTTATATATCAAAAACGAGAATTAATCTACTTTAGTTAAACACAACACCACATGAGATTATTTGATTTACGGTAGAGAAAACTGTTAGAAAATTTTACTTATGGTGAAATCCATCACTTACATAAAATTGAGGAACATTCATGTTGGATTACCAAGAATCAATAGACGAATATGCGGAAGCATACCTGAATCCATGGAGAGGTTTGTCTTCCAGATCTACATTTTTGCTTTAGAGAATCCTTAGTATTCTCTCTGTTCGTTTTCTGATGACGAGATCTCAGAAAGGATAGAGTAATAATAGTGATATGGGAACCATAACTACTATATATATATATATAGATTGTTAGGGTAATTAGCAAAAATGATTCCTAAAGTTTGACCCGAATCTCTCGCTTGTCCCTAAAGTTCAATTTTCGGGTGAAACATCCTTAAAGTTTCTAATTTTCCCTCTCTTGTCCAAAACTGGATGCCCCGATAAAAGATGCATGAAAAACGCGCGTGACTATCACGAACCACTCTTTTAAGAGGCATTCAAAAATGCCTCAACCGAAATTAGGAACTTGGATATTTCAACCGAAAATTGAACTATAAGGACGAGCAAGGGATTTGGGTCAAACTTTGGGGGTCATTTTTGCTAATTACCTAGATTGTTACCATGCTATCTATATTTTATTTTAGCATATCATAAAAATAGAAATTTTCCTTAAGTCTGTACATATTAAATGTCCATAACCTATTAGATATGTTCAAGCCTAAATTGCTTAAATCTTAATATATCATTTTTAAAACGGTTTTAAACTCATATGACAATCCATAATACATAATTATTCACATATAAGCCCAATGTTGAATTAAGGATCAAACAATCTCTAACTTGGCCTATATGTGTAACCTTATAATTATGTATTGTAAAAATTGAGCTCAGCTTTGTTGTCATTACCGAAATTTATCTATGCCTAATCCAGTCCATCAATCATATCAACATAGGATCAAAGCAGCATTCGTTACATTCGACGTAACTCAACTAATCAATGTTCCCACATGTCTATATAATTGAATGACATGGATCATAATTTGGATGTGTTGTGTAAAAATTTCATACAATGTGATCTTAACATACTTATTTCCAACTGGCCCACCTTAAACCTTATTGAGATTAAACCATATAAAAAATCAAAGTGTGAATAAACCAAAAGCATTTTTCTACAGAAAATAACTTCAAAATATCCATAACCGAAAAATGTATATATTATAGAAACACTTAAAATTACAAACTTCCATTAAAATTGAATATCCTAAAAAAATATGACACCTATACAAACAGTATGCTCATAAAACATTTTAGGTGGCAATCCCTTAGTAGGCATATTCACAACCATATGTTTATATTGATGTGTTCTATAGACACTTGTCCACTGTGAACTATTTCTTTAACAATTAGGAACTTAATGTCTATATGCTTTGACTTCGTCGAGCTTTTATTGTTGGTGGAATATAGGACTGCTGATTTATTGTCATAAAATAACTTAAGTAGTTTTTCAATACTATCCATTATGCGTAGTCTTGTGACAAAATTTTGCAGTCATATTCCATAGTTAGAGGCCTCATAATATGTTATGAAAGATGTCTCTATAGTAAAAGAGACTATAAGAGATTTTAACACTCTTTCAGGATATAAAACCTCAAATAGTAGGTAGACATAGCCCGACATAAATTTCATACTATTTTGACATCTAGCAAAATTGGAGTTTGTATACCCAACGATCTCAAATTGATCTGACCTCCGATGGGTGAGGAAATGTAGTCTTTTGTTATTTGTAAGTATCGCAAGACCTGTTTTATTGCTTTCCAATGGTTTATTCATGGATTGCTTAAACATTTGTTTAGCATTCCAACGATGTACACAAAATCTAGACGTGTATATAGCTGAGCATACATCAGACTCCCTACCACTAATGTATAAAGATTCTTAAGCATTTCTTTTTCCTTAAAATCATTCTTAGGACGTTAATTGAGACTAAACTTTTCTCTCCTAGCCACAAGGATGTCACATAGTTTGCAATCCCGCATGCCATTTCTTTTAAGAACCTTTTTAATATAATCTTAGAATACCTCGAAAGCATCTATTTTATCCATATGCCTAATACAAAAAAGGTGTCAACAAGATCTTTCATCTTAAACTTCTTAATTAAAATCTCTTAATTTCGTGCAATAAGCCTATATCGTTGCGGGCAAGCCAAATGTTATCGAAAAATAAAACTAGAAAAATATATTTGTCTCCCACAAGAACTTATGGTATTTGCAATCATCGACCAAATTCATTTCAAAACTAAACGAGATATCACTTAATGAAACTTAAAATACGATTAAGAGTGCAATAAGCCTATATAGATTAATGTTATCATTGAAAAACGCCGTCTTTACATCTATATGATGTAACTCAAGATTGAAATGCACAACCAATGCTATTATTGGTCCTACAAAAGTATTTTGAAGAAACTAAATTTTTTTTATAGTCGATACCTTCTTTCTATGCAAAGCCCTTTGTGATAATGACGAACCTTGTACCTTTCCACATTGCCTTTCGAATCGCTCTTGATCTTAAATATCCATTTACAACTAATGGGTTTCACACATTCTGGCAATAAGACAAAATCTTATACGCCGCTGCCCGTCATGGACTTAATCTCCTTATTCATGGCATTAATCCACTTTCTGAGAATTAGAACTTTCCATGGCTTAACGGAAGTTGATCGGATCATTTTCATCATGCCAATATCAACCTTATGTTCTTGGAGAAATGTATTGTAGTGATCTGGTATCGCACTTTTAAAAACTCGACATTCTTAAGTAACCATTCATCTTCTGACTCGAAAACTAATTTAGTCTTGGGATCATAAAACTTGTACCTCCTAAATCTTTCAGAATATCCAATAAATAACAACTAAATGACTTTGAGTCCAATTTCCTTTCATGAATCTTATAAGGCCTTACATTCGCTGGACACCCCCGAATGTGCAAGTGCTTTAAATTAGGCTTTTTGCTTGCCTAAAATTCATAAGGGGTTTTAATAGTCACTTTAGTTGGAACCATGTTAAGGATAAATGATGCACTCTTAATCGCTATTCCCAGAGTAATTATGGTAAGGAAAAGTGACAAATCATACTCTTTGCCATGTCCTTAAGCGTCATGTTTTTCTTCTTTCAGCAACACCATTCATAGTGGGCAAAGCCCCGCAATAAGGGTGTTAAGGTTAATCCAAAAATCGACCGAATGAACATAATCGATTCGTAAAATTCCAAACCGAAAAGAAAAAAAAACCAAAAATAAGAAAATCGAACTGAAACCGAATAGTTTAGTTCGAGTTTGGGGGTAGCTAGTCCAAAATCGAACCGAATTACATATAAAAAAATGAGATATGTTAATATATACTCAGGGAACACTTTAATTATACTATTATACAAAAAAATATTGGCTTTTATTAAAATATGCTTGTTATTAATTGCACGTTGTAATTCTCTTAAGAAAAAATACAATAATGCGTGCCTTATTATTGAATTAACAACATGATGGTAAGATTTTTTTTAACTATACATGATGATAAGATTATTCATTATTTTATTTAATGTGTTTTATTCTTGTAAATATACAAATAAACTAATAACTAAATAAAGAACATAGTTTATATATGTTTGCTCCTTATTTATAGAAAATCATGACTTTAATTTGAATATAAACCGATCTTACATTATTGTTAGTATTATATTGTCATGTTAAATTCAATTTAGAAAAAACATGTATGTGAAACTGAATAAAACTAAATCAAAAAGTTTGGTTCGAGTTTGGGTTTAGAAGATTTAGAAACCGAAACCTAACCGAAAACGAAATTTTACATTTGGTTTGAGTTTGGGATACCTTAATTTTTACCCTAGACCAAAACCAAAAAGACCCCTATGCCACATAATGTATTGTGGAACGTTACCACATTTCTTTAGGAACTTAGTAAACGGTCTTGAATGTACGTTGTTCACTTAAAATGTCATTTCTGCTGTAGTATTCACTACGATAATTAGATTTGGCATTTTTTATTCTTTTGTTGTGTTAGTTTTCAACTTCACCATTATAATTTATGAATACATCCATGGACTATGACTTTTCATGAATGATAAATATATAACCATATCTGAAAAAATCGTCTATGAACATTATAAAATATTGTTGAACAATCCAAGCAACCGTAGGGAATGACCCATCAATGTCCGTATGTATGAGTTCTAAGATGTCCAAGTCCTCTTGGCTTTAAATCTTATTTTATTGGTTTGTTTCCCTTTTTACAGTTAACATAAACATCAAAAATATTGAAATTAGAATGTTTTAAAATTTCGTTTGACACAAGTCTTTATATTATCCATTCGAAGATATGACCTAATTTCCTATGCCCTAATTGCAACTGAAGAATTCTTAATGGTTAATTTTATCTTTATACCTCGTCTACTTAATTACAGGGATTCATTAAAAAAAGCAATTGAATTAATTAAATAAATATTATGGTAACATGATAAAAAACCAGAACTAACCAATTTTAAATCATGAAACAAATTAAATTTTTCATTCTCGAATGAACAAGAATAAATAGATTTGTCTAAAGCAGAAGTATAAATCAAATTATGTCTAAAAGACGGTACAATAAATGTCTCATTAAGATTCAAATAAAATCTAATCTTTAACAATAATCTAAAAATTTTCTATTGCCCCAACTTGAATAGTCTTGCCATAACCCACATAGATGTATTTTCACCATCACTTGACTTTTGATAACTTAAGCAACTCTGCAGAGACATACTGTGTGGGTTGTTGCACTATAATTTATCCACTGTGTGTATCTAGGTACCGAAATTAAATTAACATCAAAATAAACCAAATTAAGAAGCATACCATTCTTAGCATGCCAAGTGTAATAGTTGGTTTAGTGCTTCTTCATTTTCTTCCACTTGTCCTTGTTTTTAAAAGTTGAGGCAAGATGAGCACTATCTGCTTTATCTTACTTCAGCATTTTCTCTTTCTGAACATAGTATGAGATGAGCTTATCGAGAGACCAAGTCTCTTTCTGACAATTGTAGCTCACCTTAAACTGGTTAAATTGTGCTGAAAAATGTTATCAAAACTAGATGGACTAGCAAGTCCTAAGAGAGTTCTTGCTTTAAGTACTCCTAATTTGGAAGCAATATGAGACATCTATATGATGTACTCCATGATATTGCCTTTACCTATGTACCTCTTAGAAATTAGACTTTTCAAAAGTGTACCTATTTCAACCTTTTCATTCTTAACGAAGCACTTTTCAATGTCCGTAGGGAACTCTTTATGTGTAGTTATCTTTTCAAGCATTGTGCCTCTGAGTACTTGTGGAATAACATTCTTCACGATCAAGATACACATCTGACTTGATTTATCCCACCTCTTCTTGTCCTTTTTTTTCATCAGGGATACTTTTATTTGTAAGAGGTACGGGAGAATCAACATTTATGCAAAGTTAAGATCCATAACTCTAAGAACTATCAAAAGGTTATTTCCCCATTACTTGAAGTTAGTGTCATTTTGCATAGGAATAGAGTTTATGCTAGTAATAATATTAGCTAAAATATTCATAGGTGAATCTAGAAAACAATTAATAAATAAAACAAGCTCACATAAGTCTCAAAACAAAAATAATAAATTCAAATGAAGTTAAATCCTATTTCAAGATATCGTGTACTCCATTAATATTTTGTATGTGGATAAAAATATTAACTTGTAAATGATTTCTTGTTATGGTAATCAAACGCTAGTAATAAGAACATGTTAAACACAAATCTTCCTGTGGGCCGATTTATTGTTCACATGGAAAACTAAATAATCATTATGTGTTTACTATTATACGTGTACATAAAATTTTTTTTTAAATATTAACCTTCCTTTAGGCAAGTCAACACATAAGTTACAAGCACACAACCATTTATATTCCAAAACAGATTAATTTAAACAAAAGAAGTCACATTGGTAACATATTACTTATATTAATTCATCTAAAAGATATACATATATATATATATTTAGATATACTAATATTCAAATTTAAAGTGATTAGATCAAATCTCATTGAATTATAAAACATATATCCACGACCCGTTAACTCAACTTTGGCCCAAAATTCGTCAAGTCTGTAAAATATTTTACAAGACCATATATGTAAAATAATATATATGTATATCTTTATGATAGATAAGTTAAGATCCTTATATATATATATATATATATTATAATATCCTTATTAGATAATGAACCAAACCGCATCAAGTAAAATTGCTTTGATTGAAAATACGAAACTGTCTTATTCCATTCCTTATAATTGGCAACCGCCCACAGAAAATAGGAGGAAAATCCCTTTGCGAAGTATTTTCCAATTTGTATATTTGAATCGGCATTTTTTTTTACTTTGAATGGAAAAAACTTGACCAATAATGGTTCTCAAATCCAATAACTTTAAAACAAAAATTATTAGATTCATAAATGTCTAAAATTATCATGGATCGAAAATAAATTTGATTCTTAATGATTCAACATAAAGGCTGCTTTGATACTATTTGTTAGAAAAATAATCTGTGGTGAAACCCATCACCTAAATAAAATTAAGAACATTTTGGATCACCAAGAATCAATAGACGAATATGCAAAAGCTAACCTGAATCCATAGCGACCGATTGCTTTCAGAACCGAGCTAGTTTGCCTTCTAGATCTACGCGTTTTCTTTAAAGAACCCTTTAGCTTTCTCTTTGCTCTCTTTCTGATAATGAGATCTCGGAAATAATAGAATAATACGTGTGATTTAGGGACCTTAACCATTATATATAGAGAGTGAGTCATTATGCTATCTATTTTGTAATTTTATTTTAGACCATCATAAAAATATAAATTACTCTTTTAAGTCTCTATACATTATAGGCCCACATTCTATTATATACATTCAAACCCAAATTACTTAAACCTTAATATATTACTTTTAAAACGGGCTTAACCTCGTATGACAATTCACAATACATAATTATTCACATATAAGTTCAATCTTAGAATAAGGATCCAACAAAAACTCTAGATTTCTGCTAATTTACAATATAATACATATATAGGGTTCGGATATCATACGGACCTGGCCTTTTAAAGATGATTTTTTGTCGACAAAATATAAGAAGATGTTTTTAATGATGAAAATTCATCGCTAAAGTTATAGTCTTTATAGGAATTATAGACACACACACATATATAGTTTTGTCGGATAAGCAAAATCTAGACATACCAGCCAACCCCCGCCAAAAAAAAATAAGGGATATCTTTAGTAAAAGTAATGTACTCCCTTATATCAAATTAATAGTTCTTTTTTTTAAATGTCTTAAATTAAGAAGAAAAATATTCTTTGTTTTTTAACAATCATTTACCATATTTCATAGTAAAAAGTACATTTTATATTTAACCAATATTTATATTAAAATCAATGTCTACTTAAAAAAATACTAAAATCAAAATAAATTGTTAATAATTTGAGAGGAATGGAATACTAATTTTTTGACAAAATAGAGCAGTTAAGGATTGAATTAAACTCATTTCCATGGAGTCCACTATCCACACAACCACTCTTTATTAGGGGTGGTGTTAGAAATCTGAAAACTGAACAAACCGAACTGAAAAAAAATCGAAACCGAAATCAAAAATTGAAACAGATTGATCTGGGTCAATTCGGGTTCGAGGTTTGGGATACCCGAATTAGACCGAAAAAACCGAATTTTTTTTTAAAAAAATGTTAATGAAAAGAAGAGAATGTATGAATAATGTAGAAACAAATTCTCAACTATAATCAAACTGTCATAACAAATTTAACCTAAATTTGTCCCCATAATAACCTTCTTAAATAAAAAGTAGGATCGCATAATTTTCTGCCCATGTTTTAGCCGATCGACGAGGTGGAAAACTATCTTTGCCATTACTAAATTTGTGGGGAAGTCGTTGTCTTTTTATAAAAACCGAATGAGACCGAACCAAATCGAAAGCGGATAATTTGGGGAGGGTTTGGGTTCCATAGGTAAGAAAACCGAAACCAAACCGAACCAAAACCGAATTATAAAGTTTTAGGAGGGTTTGGGGTACCCCAATCTCTACCTCGACCGAAACCAAAACCATAACATATGCCTTCAATTTATACGACAGAAAATCCCACATTCCTGATTAAGTGACAGGCTTGCATTGTAGGTCATCATACTTTGCTTTATACGCCCAAAAAAAATATGTTTTTTCACTATAACTATAATTTAAAACTAAGTCAAACCTAACCTAAAAAATAGTATAAAATACTTTCTTCTCTCCCTGATTTCTATCCTCAGAAAAAATTGTCGCTATTAACTTCTTTTCGCGCAAAGTTTTTTTTTCTCCATTGTCATTTGTTTTACAATAAAACACCATCACTACTACAAAGCAATCATTTTACAAAGTAAACCCACAAAACAGAGGGGCAGAGCCAACCAGTTACAAGGCACAAGCATATTTTTATATTTGGTAGGAATTTTTTATTTTCTTTGACTTGGAATGATTATTCTTTTGATCTTCTTTTTGTAGTATGCCTGATTTTGGTTTTTCAGATCTTGTATGACCTTAAGATTTTAGGGTTTTGTTCTCATATATTATATATATATATATATATCATTTTAAACATAATAGATATAATTAGCCTATTTGTATTTGTTTAAGATTCTCTAAATCATTGCTTTAATTTTGTGTGGTTTTGATTGCTATGTGCTGTTAATAATAATTGAGGTTAAATACTAATTTTATCATTGGCATACAAAGTAATTCAACACTTTTACCTCCAAAAAATCCTATTTTTACCTCCAGTAAAATACCATTTTTACCATGTGACCTAAGCATACACATCATTACATTTTAGAATAATGTGACCTAAACATACACATCATATACATTACACAAATTTACCTTTTTGCCCTTCATTTTTTACCTATAAAGCATCCATTTTTAAGAGATATAAAGCCATTGCAATATAAATACAAGCCAATTTTCGAGGTCTTATACTCTCTCTTTTCATACTCAAAAAAAAAATACCAATCCTTAACGCTCTCTCTCTTACACAGTTTATTATTTATTCTGTTGAAATATTTGTAATCCTAATTCTATACTAATAAATAGAATTAAGGAAATTATAGAAAGAGAGAGAGAGAGAGAGAGAGATTGGTAGCTTGTATTATCATCCAAATTGATTACCTTTGAGCTAATACAAAGCAAGCACACACAAAAGGAGGACGTACTGCCGGACTAGCATAAGCGCTACCGGGAGAACCTACCTTAACAAAAAATGTCTCGTATTCATCTTCATTTTTAATCAGTTTCTGTCGGTACTGTTCACATCTACTGTTCACATATACGGTGGTACTGTTCACAGTCACTGTTCACAATTACTGTTCACACATACAGTAGTATTATTCACAACCATTGTTCACATATGATGGGGTTAAATACTAATTTTACTATTAGCCTACAAAGGTAATTTTCAACATTTTTTAATTCCGGTAAAATTCCAATTTCACTCCCGGTAAAATCTCATTTTTACCTCCACACCTACCACATCTCACCTACCTCACCTACCTCCACAAAAAATGACCATTTTGCCCTTCATTTTTACAAATTTACCTTTTTGCCATTCTCCATTTACCTATAAATACCTCCCTCCATTCATTCATTCAACACACAACAAAAACATATCTTTTTTCTCTCTTAAGATACATCTATCTCTTCCAAGAGATATAAATCCATTGGCAATACAAATATAAGCCAATTCGAGAAGAAATAGAGAATGGTCTTATACTCTCTATTTTCATACCCCAAAAAATAGAAAGGTCTTATACTCTCTATTTTCATACTCCAAAAAATACCGACAACCCTTATACACTCTCTCTCATACATAGTTTATTATTTATTCTGTTGAAATATTTGTAATCCTAATTCTATACTTATAAATAGAATTAAGTAAATTATAGAGAGAGAAAAGTTGGTAGCTTGTATTATCATCCAAATTGATCACCTTTGAGCTAATACAACACAAGCACACACAAAAGGAGGACGTACCACTGGAATAGCATAAGCGCTACCGGGAGAACCTACCTTAAAAAAAATATCATGTGTTCATCATTGCGCCGCATTTATTTTTTATTCACCGATATTCGCTTATTGATTGGTTAATTATCTATTCCAAGATTTTGACACCATCAACATATACGGTGATACTGTTCACAATCACTGTTCACAGTTACAATATATTATTAAACCTCTAATTCACCATTATTCATTGATTGGTCGGTCGTCAATTATCTGTTCTAGATTTTGACACCATCAATAATTATATTAATTTTTTATTTTGAAGTGT
Organism: Lonicera japonica; assembly: GCA_021464415.1. NCBI lineage: Eukaryota > Viridiplantae > Streptophyta > Magnoliopsida > Dipsacales > Caprifoliaceae > Lonicera > Lonicera japonica. The sequence continues at coordinate 3,355,118 of CM038466.1, forward strand.
TTACAATTAAATTGTTCATTGAGGATATTTTTTTGTTCAACTAATTGCTCTAGAACATAATTTCTATATTCAACATGACTCAAAAAATTTTATTTGTATGATATATATATATATATATACACAACAAATTGATCTTTTAATATTTTTGGTGTAGTGAATTAAGACTATTGAAATTTAAGAAAAATTTAAAATATGAATAATAATCATTTGGGAGTAATGAATAGTAAAAGATTATCTGAAATATCATATGTTAGTGCTAAAAATTGAAAAAGTATTTTAGATTACACAGGCGAATAATCAGATCAAATGATTGATATAATAAACGCAACAAACCAATAGAGTCAGAGATGTATAGAGGAGGTTGGCCTCATATGAAGATAGGGGTTAATCCTCCTATATGGAATAGAGTTAGGAGCTCAGTTTGTTTTATATTGATGATAAACAAATAACTATTATATCATCACAATATTATAATAAGAGTACGCACGAGCTACACGAGTTCTAGCTTCCCTATTCTAGGAGCTCTACTGAGTATTCTGAGCTTTTAATTTTTTCTTATCTCCTTGCTATTGAATGCTAGATGCTCCCTTGTTGAGTTAATTCTCTGGTTGTTGTTAGCTTATTGAAAGAAGTAAATGATTCTTGTATATATATGACTGGGAGGAAACATGTGTGAGAAGCTCCCAGAGCAGCTCTAGGGCTATGCTTTTATCATCACCAACTCTGATCTTGCTTCTCCATTAATTTCGGTGCATTAAATACAGTTGGTGTGCATTTAATGAAAGTGAGAGGAGTTCTACGCATTTTGCAAAGCATGTGGCAGTTGCCCATACTTCTGCCAACTGAGTGGGAGTTTAATTCATGAGGGATTTTATGCTTCTTGTGATGACCCAACAGGGCTCTTGAACTCCAGAACTCGCCGAAAGAGCTCTAGAGCCTGAGCTCCGTAATTTATTCTACATAATTAACTCTCGAGTGGGAGTCCAATTCATGAGGGGCTCTATACTTCTTGTGATGACCCAACAAGTCTCCTCCTGTTAGGGCAAATCTGATAGCTAGTACATGGACAGCCACGCGTCAGCTCGTGGTTGGCGGGGAAAATTGGATTATTAATTTGCACCATCATCATATAATTACTAAAATTGTATTTATCATAATTAATTTTTTACGTTTTCACATGTATTATTTAGACGAAGTTTTTAATGAAATTTATTAAGAACGCTGTAAATTTTATTAATTATGTCTTATATTAATGCAAAATTTAATATTATTTAATGTTTTTTATTTTTATCAACAAAAGTTATTATCCCTGCATTGTTTCAGTAAAGTCACTCCAACATTGGGGGTGAAGTGCAAGATTTTTTAAAGAACTGATAGGGTGAGAAGACTAATTTTTTGAGTGCATTTAAGAACACTCCTAATATATGTCGAGAAGAGCATGCTTTATGCCTTTTTTTTTTATTGACTTACATTTATAGATAAACACATTACATTCTCCTACATATGAATAGGATTAACTATTTGGTTGGTGATGGATATGAAGCACATTTGATACTTAAAAAAAATTGTAATAACATGCAAATTTCACGTAAACGTTAAATTAATCCTTAACTTCCTAGGAATCTTGAATTTTCTTGCAATGTTCCAACAAATATACGAATCTTGGATGAATTTTCTGTCTGATGTACACCGCTTACTAAAATAAAAAGGCGCTCTCACCAAATGAATTATAGATAAAATAACCACTTATTCTTAAACTTGGCATGGGCAAGCGGATATAAGAATCGATCCTTGAAATTTTGAGCACCAATAAAACTCATTAACTCTTTTCCATAGAAATACTTGCATAGTTTGTTTGAAATGATTTTATTTTGCGTAAAAACCTAGAAAGACTGACCAAATTTAGGTAAATTCACTTCAAGTATTGCAGGTAAGCTTTGTAGTCCAATGGTCATTTTTCTTTTATTTTTTGAACATCAAAAGGGGCAAAGCTGCAGCAACCAAACTACATTACTAAGAACAGGAAGAACATAACATAACAAAACATAAGAAATTAAATAGATCTAACTAGAAGAAACTAAACAAGGAGAAAATACAAAGAAACCCCGGAATAAAAACTGAGAAGGCAACCTCTAAAGGCACATATCTCCATTCTGAGGAATAAACCATCAACCTGGAAAATTGTTCAAACCAACAACTAATTAAGTTCTTGACCAATAAACAGGAACAAGATAAACCTATATATTCAGAGACAACAACATTAACTCAAAGCGAATCAGATGCATCTCTAAGTATTTCTCCCAAATAAAGGGGTACAAGACCAGCACCTAACTTGATATACATCTAGAAGAGGAGATCCGATTTAAGATGTCGGCAAGAAAGAGCGCAACATAGCACTCCTTAACGAAAAACACATACTAGATCCACGAAAAAAGGACGGTGATATCATCTACACAGAGGTTGAACAAGAAATTTTGACGTCGAAACAAAGGATCCAACAGTGGCTTTGGCAGTGGCTCTGGCGGCGGCTCCGATGGTGGAGGAAAAAACTCAAACAAAGGGGTTACAAATGGGTTGCAATTTAGGAAGGGAGAAAAGAGCACAGATAAAGAGGACATGTTTTGGTGCAAGTGATATGGAAGAAAAACGACGGTGAAAAGAAAGCGGCGGCCAATGGGACTGAGCCCAAGAAAAATCCCTAAATAGAACTAGATAGAGAAACTCCTGATGGTTCCCAATCTTGGGGATCTACTATATCTAAATTTAAAGTTGTTTCATATTTGTTTATTTTATTTTCAGGAATTTTTCTTTCTTGAGATTTTGTTCTTAATACAGTTAATGGTCTTTTATTTTTATTATATTTTTCTATTGTGCTTTTTTATTTTGTATTAGTTGTATAATTTTCTGCTGGAAGTATTTTTTTTTCATTATTAGTGACTCCACTATTTTTTCCTGTTTCTATTGCATTAATTTCTTCATTTGTTAAGAATTTATCTACTCATACTGTTAATATGTAATTTTTATGTTCTTCATATGTTCCTTCTGCACTATATACCTTAAATATTAATTCTCTAGCTTCTTGATTACCATATATTTCTTCATATTCCGTTATATCATAATCTTGTATTATTTTGTCATAAATTTTATCTTCATATTTTTTAAATAAATAATTTTGCATAATTTTCATTTAATTTTATTTCGTCATTAATTATTACATTTATTTCTTATATTCTTTCAGGTTCTCATATAACTTTATAATTTGTAAAGCAAATACTAGCATTTCATTTTGAATTTTCATATAATTTACTTTTATTAGGATTTTTACTAATGATTTTATTTATTTTTGGTAGTGGCCATTCTAATCCTTCATATATAGTATTATCTACTTTTGTAACTTCTATCATAGTAACATATTTACTTTGAAAAGATTTTACTATATTGTTGAATTCCGCTTTAAAGTTTACATGATATTTATTAAATAATTTTCCTATAAATAAGTATTAATAGATTATTATATTCTGCTGTCATAATATAATCTTTAGTTCTTATACTAATTTTTATATATTTTATAAATTATTTTCGAGTCTATTACTAAATTTGGTATACCGTATACATCATATTACTGCCGAATTCTGACTAAGATCTACTTCAACACTAGCTATTTGGGCTTATGCATGATTATCCTATCTATCATCATATATATAGACTAAAACTTTTGTTCTTACTTCTTTTATAGTTAATCCTATTAGTCCTATTACTATTACACCTAAATGCATGAATTCAAATTTTTATTCTCTAATTTCTTGTTCACTTTCTAGTGGTACTAAATCTAAAATTACTTCATTGTCTATAACACTTATTTTTCTTTGACTATAGTAACTATAAATTCTACTATTAAAGTCTAATAAGTTATAATCATATAATTTTTGTGACTTTACTTTTTTCATTCATTTTTCTATAAATTTTTGTACAGCTTCTTCTTTATTATATAGTTAATCTATTTGAAAAAGACTTTTTGATTTCTTGATGAGGGCCATTCTTTTTCACAAAAAGGATTGAATCTTTTTGGTTTTTTATCTACTCCTAACTTTTGAAATTTATCTATTATTTCATCTAGCTCACCAACTTTTTCTTGTACTCCTAATTTCTTTTGTAAATTTGCTAATTTATTTTGTATCTCTACTTCTTGTTATATTATTTTTTGTATGCTTTTTGATATATTAATATTTATTTTATTATTTTCTATTTGTTCCTTAATATAGTCTAGATTATTTAGTAATCTTATAATAGTATTTTTGTCTATTAATTTGTCCTTTATACTTGTATTTTCTTCTTTTAGAGATATATATAAATTTACTAATATACCTTGGATTTCTCCATATAGTATTTGATCAAAAACCCCTAGTAAATGTTCTTGATATATAGGCTGATGGACACCTAACTATACTAACCCACTATCATTGCCTTTCTAGTTTCTTCTATAAGTTCATATGGTACAAGTAGCCCATGCATCATCGATGGGCTCTAATATATGGCATGTGACTTGTTGGGCTACCGCTCATAGCAATTTTATTGGCTGAATAAAAAATAGCATCATGCTCTTTTGATTAGTGTTTTTGTTCTTTTTAAAATTTAAAATGATAATTTCACATTAAAAGATTGAATTTCATCAAGTTATAATTCAACCAATATATTGATACAAATTATAAGAGACTTTTAGTGTAAATTTAACATTTTAGAATTACAAGAACAAACAAAAACTTGAAACAAACGACAAAAATATGAATAGAGTAACAAAATTATTAGCAAGTGTCAGTAAATGTCCGAGATTATAATAAATGATTTTGTATTTAAGACAGCTGAAGTTTAATCCTATGTTGAGTTAGATGTGAGTATTGCTTGGTAAAAGCAAAAATAAATCATCTATGTTTGTGACACTTAGACCTATGAGCTCTAGCGCTCTAATCATACATATTTAATACAAGTGAAAGTATCCTAATTGAGGAAATCTCTCTTGCTTTTACTCAAATATATGAATTTAATGCCTAATACTTCACTGGTTGTAAAAGAGTAAATGACATATATATATATATATATAAAATAGGGGAGAAAGCGGGTTTATGGAGTTGGAGTGGTTGGCCTAGAGCTCCTTCCATCATTGCAGAGGTTGATGGAGCATGTTCATTCCTTATCTTGCTTCTCCTCTTAACCGGAGCATTAAATGCAGTTGACAGGTATTTAATGCAGTTGAGGTAGTCTGCACACTTCCTCCTATTATCTGCCAGTCACCCATGCTTTCTCCAACTACTCTGACACAGTATATTTAGAGTTGTATCTAACTCGTTAACACAAGTCTCCAAGACCAGGTCTTAAAAGGCCTTCTTATTATATTAAGCAGAATCCGCTTAGATGTCTGAAGGAGGTCTGTGGTTAAACAATGTTTGTTTACTAGACTTGGTCGAAGCCCCATGCCACGTCAGGATGTATGCCTACGTGGAAGCCCACGTATCCTCTTAATTTATCTAAATAAATTGAATTTATATTTCACCCCATCAATAACTTTAACATGTACCATAATGCACATGTTATAATTTTCCTATTATTATTACTATCCCCTGGCCCATTTATTCCATTGTTTGAACATCTATATCCGCATTTACACTGCTCTATTTTGGGACCCGGAGAAAATTTGATGCTTGGTCTAATAGTTGGGCTCAGACAGTCACACCGAATGAAAGGAATTAAGCCCGGCCCGGTCAAACCTTATTATTTAACACATGCAACGTCACATTATCTTGACGGTTTAACTGTCAACAAGAACCGGCGTCGTTTGAAAGAGGAAAAGAATTCGAGTTTGGTAGATCAGAAGCATATGAAAAACAGGGGCGACAAAAAAAAAACACAGATCGGAACCAGAGAATCCATCGGCCGGTGAAATTCTCCGATCAATCTACACTGGCCCTAATATATAATATAATATAAAAGTATTAGGTGGTCGCATATATATATATATATGTATGTATGTAATATATCTAATCTAATTAATAATTTGTAGTATTTGAGTTATAATAATAATAACGGAATGGCGGAAGGAGGGTGTTGCCCGACGATGGATCTGTTACGTTCGGAACAGATGCAATTGGTGCAGTTCATCATCCCTATTGAATCCGCTCATCGCACAATTTCCTATCTCGGAGATCTCGGCCTCTTTCAATTCAAAGACGTAAGTTACACGCTTCATTTATTTATTTTTCTTTGCATACATGCATACGCCTACTACTGTTTATATGTATTTCCTTTTGTATCATCTACATTCATTTGTTTATGCGTCAATTTTCCATCATGATTGTTATTTTGGTAGTAGTTCATTGAATAATTCTCTAGATTTTTCCTATTTTCAATTGTTATTGAAACATTTTCATAAGGATCTCTAAAGGCTATTAATCTATTCAGTTTTTCAATTTCTTTCTAGTTTTTGGGGAGGAAATGGGACACACACAAACATATGGCCTAACTAAAACTACCTTGTCAGACATTAACATTGAAGCTTCGGTGAAAAACAATTGACACGATTGAGTTGTTCAAAATTTGATAAAAACAATAGCGTTAATTGAATGCTACGTCTGAAAATGCAATGTCAGCTGCAACGTTTCTATTAGCACTATAACACAAAGTGCTAAACCTCTTAGAACTTGCCAGATTTGCGAATAGGATGGAGAAAAAGATTTGTGAGCTGAATCCGAAATTAACAGTTGAAACATTTTATTTGACAGTTCCAGTTTCTGTTTATTTAATTTCCCAGTTTATTATTGTTAAATTATACAACACAAGAAATAGAGAAATTATAATGAGCAAGAATTCCATAATGGATTACATTGTTACAATCTTTTCATACATTTACAATGGAATTGACATGAATATATATACAAGTAAAGAAGGAAACAAGAAGCCTAAAATGAGGAAGAAAGGAGGAGACAAGGAGGGAAACATGGAGGAGGGAATAAAGGAAAGAAGAATTAATTCTAAGCTTTAATAATTACAAAATAATAATGCTAATTTATGTTGGAGAATATATTCATTCAATATCATCATTTCTAACACCCCCCTTCAAACTCAAGGTGGCAAAAATGGGCGGTCAGCTTGAGTTTGGAAAGCAAATCCTGAAAGCGTCCTTTTACTACATGAGATGATCTCCAACAAATTGGAAAACTAGATCTAGAACATAATGATTATAATTACATAATTAAAGAAATTAAAGAACAAAACATAATGAATACGGAAGCAGTGGAGCATGGAAGCAGGAACATGGAGGCATGTGTGCAAGAGCATGGAGGCATGTGCTTTAGATCTACTTTTAACACCCCCCCTCAAGCTGAGAAGGAGGCTCTTAGGGATCCGAAGCTTGGATACGAGAAAATGGAATTTGGTTTTGGTTTTTTTTTTTTTTTTTTTTTGACATGTTCGATGATTGACCGGCAGACGGAACGGCGGGGTAACGGGCGATGACGGGAGCCGACGGAACGGCGAGGTCCGGTGTAGAATTTCCGGAGGAAAAAACTTGATCTGAATACGCAAGCAGTACGTATAACAGTAACAAGAAATTGAATCAGAATACTTGGAGGTGCAGCGAAAGGCGACCCCGCGGAAATATTAAATTGAAGAGATTGAATATATATAGATATGTTTTTTTTTTTTTTTTTTTTTTTTTTTTTTTTTTTTTTAGAGAGGGGGAAGAGTAGCAGTGGTGCTAGTAGTCAATGATGGCCCTTTCTTTGGTTTTGGTTTTAGAGAGATAAACTGAAGTTTCGATATGAGAGGCGAGAAGTTTTCGAGGGTGTTGGTGGTGCGGAAGGAAGGGAACACACATTATTGAGATAAAAAAGAGAAAGGCGATGGATTCTGAGAATCATCAGCACCAAAATTCAAGATATCAGTGAAGTTAGAAGCAGAGAGCAAATTGTATCCTATATCTCCTAAGGTAGTCCAATCCGGAGTCATTAATCCGGCAACCTCCACAACAGAACTAATTTGAGGAGACCCCTTTGAGAAACCATCCAAAGCAACTTGGTAATCTGACAGAGTCGGATATGCCGGCATATCCACTGCTGTCAGAGGATCCCCGTGTTCTGAAAGATTCACGGTCGGTAGATGGATATCAGGGGTTGATGAAAGGAGCTTTAAAAAACTTTTGTAGTGAGGATGCTCCACAAATCTTCCTGGGTCGGAAGAACCCAGGTTCTAGAGGATTCTCTGAGGGGCCAGATGGAGAAGCGAAGGAGCCTGGTGGGTGAGCAAGGGAGTCGGATGGATTGGCCCTTGAGGAACTTGCAGGAGGGTTAAAGGAGCCAGGTGGAGAGGCAAAGGAGCCGGATGGGTGAGTAAAGGAGCGGATGGAGAAGCGAAGGAGCCTGGTGGGTGAGCAAGGGAGTCAGATGGATTGGCCTTGAGGAACTTGCAGGAGGGTTTAAAGGAGCCAGGTGGAGAGGCAAAGGAGCCGGATGGGTGAGTAAAGAAGCCGGATGGAGAAGCGAAGGAGCCTGGTGGGTGAGCAAGGGAGTGGATGGATTGGCCCTTGAGGAACTTGCAGGAGGGTTAAAGGGGCCAGGTGGAGAGGCAAAGGAGCCGGATGGGTGAGTAAAGGAGCCGGATGGGTAGGCAAATGACCTGGAGGCTGGAGATTTCTCCGGCAGTTTCGGTCGAACGGGTGGCGGCGTCTACCAGAGCCGGATGGAGAAGCGAAGGAGCCTGGTGGGTGAGCAAGGGAGTCGGATGGATTGGCCCTTGAGGAACTTGCAGAGGGACAAAGGAAATATGACGGATTAACCCTGGGAGACTCGCTGTCCAGTCGAGCCTCCAACGCCGTCATTCGTGACTGCAGAGCCTCAAGCTTTTGATCAAGAGAGGTAAGGAGGGCAGCGCATCCACCAGCAGGATTTAGGATTCTTGCCTTAGCTTCAAAGAGAAACGAATCGAGAGTTTCACGATGTTTGTGATCCGGTACGTGTTGTAAAAAGAATTCAACACTTTTTACCCCGAAAACGGAAAAGATTGTGTGATAATCTCGACGATGATACGCATTTGGAAAGATTTTAACTGATTCACAAGAAGGAGGACAAGCTCTGCGGCGAAAAGAGCAGGCAGGACATAGAGTACCTCGCTGGCGGATGCTGATCGACATGGCTGTTTGTATTGGATGAATTGAATGGAGAGATTTGCAGTGAGGATGGTGCTATTGGGTGATTTGCAGTGAGGATGGTGTGTTTTGATTTTAATGGCAGGAAGCTGGTGAAAGGGTTAAAGGCGCCGATCTCGAAATTGAATTTCGAATTTCGAGGTCGGAGCAAAAAGATGTCGGCATTTGATGATGGCGAGGGTCTGGAGTTTACGGAATTTGCGGGTTGTCGGTTATGGTATGGATTAGGGGTTGTCGGTTATGGTATGACTGAGGAAATGGACGGTGTTGCTTGGGATTGACGGAGGAGAGAATCGGGAAGTTGAACGAGTGGATGAGTGGTGCAATGAGATCAACGGCTCTTGATGTTAGAATAGGAAAATAAGAAGGTTTAGGGGCTAGAATAGAAATATCAGAAAGTACAGGGGTGAAATTGTAAATATATCTGACGGTGTCTGGAATATTCCGTCAATTCTGACGGCAAGCAAACGGCGTTAACCGCTGACGTGGCTGACACGTGACTGACACGTGGCGCTGACTGGATGTCACGTGGCGGACACGTGGTGCTGACGGGATGCCACGTGGCGCTGACTGGATGTCACGTGGTGCTGACTGGATGTCACGTGGCGGACACGTGGCGCTGACTGGATGCCACGTGGCGCTGACTGGATGTCACGTGGCGTACACGTGGCGCTGACTGGATGCCACGCGGTGCTGACTGGATGTCACGTGACGGACACGTGGCGCTGACTGGATGCCACGTGGCACTGACTGGATGTCACGTGCGCTGGCGTGGCTGACACGTGGCGCTTGTGTGTCAATGATGTGGCAGTTGCAGTTTGTAAGGAAATAGAGGAAAAATAAAATGCTATTAGTAGGAATCGAACCTTGCACTAAGCTGTGGTTACCTGATGGTCTTGCCAGCCAGGCTGAATGCTTCATATAATAATTTTTGGACGTGGTTTTTTTGAACAGGTTTGCTGCGTAAAGTCTGATTCGAGTAGTGTTTGGAGGCGTATTTGATTTGTTTGATAATGGTGATAGGTGTGGTGGCTGGTGGTGGCGAGGTTGTGTGGTGGCTGGTGGTTGTGTGGTCGAGGGTGGTGGCTAGTGGCGAGGTTGCCCTCTGATACCATGTTAAATTATACAACACAAGAAATAGAGAAATTATAATGAGCAAGAATTCCTAATGGATTACATTGTTACAATCTTTTCATACATTTACAATGGAATTGACATGAATATATATACAAGTAAAGAAGGAAACAAGAAGCCTAAAATGAGGAAGAAAGGAGGAGACAAGGAGGGAACATGGAGGAGGGAATAAAGGAAAAGAAGAATAATTCTAAGCTTTAATAATTACAAATAATAATGCTAATTTATGTTGGAGAATATCATCATTCAATATCATCATTTCTAACAATTATTACATGTTATAACATCAATTATATATTTTTTCTACCTGTAGCTCAATGCTGAAAGGAGCCCATTTCAGAGGACATATGCTGCTCAGGTTTGTTGTATTCACATTAACTAAATCCTTATATCTCTAAAACATGCATAATGATATGTCACGAGCTATTTATAGAGAATATATTTTGGTGTAATTTATTTTACATTTAAGAAATCTTGGGCAGAATTGCCTACTAAGTTTACTTCTCCTGCCCTGTTTATATTTTTTAAAATAATTATAAGGGTAAAATTGCAATTATAGAAAATTGCCTGCCACACCTACATCATTCTTCTATCGATGAGATATATACTTTTACTTGTAAATCTTTTTGTTGTCTTTGTTGGTATAAAATGATTAATAGTATGTTTTGCACCCTGGAAGAATATCTTGGTATGCCACTGAATACAACTGATGTATCTAGTCTCCCTATCTCTCTCAAACTTTGTTTTTATTACAGAGGCTGAAATATAAAGCTGCGCCATGTTCTGAATTTCTGATAGTAACATTATAAGCGCTGTGTCTAATGTCTTTATGTAGATCAAAAGATGTGGGGAGATGGCACGCAAGCTAAGGTTTTTCAGGGAACAAATGATGAAGGCAGGTTTCTCACCCTCGACGATGTCCACGGGCAGAGACGTCAATATGGACGATTTGGAGGTATGTTTAGTTGAGTTACTTGGATTTAAAGTTTATCATGATTTAATTATAACAAATTTGTTCTGGGTATGGCTAGGTAAAACTTGGAGAACTCGAAGCTGAGCTAATAGAGATGAATGCTAATAGTGAGAAGCTACAACGTGCTCATAGTGAACTTTTAGAATATAAACTGGTTTTGCAGAAGGTAAGGCTGTTTTGCTAGCTTTTGAGTTGAGCTAATGAGGACAAATCGATGTAGGCTGCTATTGCTTTCTCCAATGATGTGTTTAACTTCACAATGCTCCAAACTGTGGAGTTATATAATTATCTACTTTCTCATTCCAGGCGGGTGAGTATTTTTCTTCAGCTCAAAGCAGCGCGACGGCTCAGCAGAGAGAATTTAAAGAACATCGTCTTGGTGAAGGATCTATTGATAGTCCTCTATTATTGGAACAAGTACTGTTTTGTTGTTTTATGCTACATATTCCAGTAGTAATGATAATCCATGCGGTATATCCTGGGATTATATGCAGTGGTTTTAAATTTTGTAGGAAATGTCAACTGATCCTTCAAAGCAAGTTAAGCTGGGATTTGTCAGTGGCCTTGTCCCACGAGAAAAATCAATGGCTTTTGAGAGGATCTTATTCCGTGCAACCAGGGGTAACGTGTTTCTGAAACAAGCTGTTGTTGAAGATCCTGTTATTGATCCTGTGTCAAGTGAAAAGGTTAATGCATCAACTTATGGTTTTATTTTGAACGTCTGAGTATTTATGGTATGTAACTGTGTGCTTCTTAAGTTCATGCATGATGCAACCTTTAATCTTTAATTCGGGAACCAATTTTTTTCATAACAGATTCTTCCTCATAAGGTTCCTTTCTTTTCTTTATGTACCATGATCGACTATGACATATTGCGGAATCTTTTGTGTTCTGTTAGTGACCATCTCTCCCAAAAGCTTAAGTTGTTAGGTAATGAGCCAACAATGTATATCATGCTCACAACGACCTTGCAGAATCTAAGCTCTGATACTATGTTAGTAACCATCTCTCCCAAAGCTTAAGATGTTAGGTAGTGAGCCAACAATGTATATCATGCTCTTCAACATGTTCCAAATTATTCTGTAACAACTGTATTCTTCTCCACCATGGCCTTCATTTGTTTGCTTCTACACTTACATGCATTTCTATACTTTCAGTTTTTGCTTTGTGCATTAATTGATGACTATGTATCAGAAGTCTTTCCAATTTTAATTTTGGAAACTAATAGCTTCTAACATACAGGTTGAGAAAAATGTATTTGTTGTCTTTTATTCTGGAGAAAGAGCGAAGAACAAAATATTGAAAATATGTGATGCATTTGGAGCAAACCGTTATCCATTTACAGATGACCTAGGCAAACAGTATCTGATGATCAATGAGGTACAGCTTGAAACTTTTTAAACTCATATTCATTCTGACTTTGGTTATGGTGGGACCTTCAGTGTTCAAATATATTTTCCCGGACTAGGTGTTTATAGTATATGATATTGTCATGATGATATGTTCGTAGTATGTCCCTAAGTAGTTGGATTAACTTACAGTATCTTCTGAGGTTGTACATCCGCAAGTACGAATTTAATTTTTTCCTTCATTAAGTAAACACCTCGACCTCCACACATTCACAAGAAGAACCTTAACAGAAATGTTAAAATTTTGAGGACTGTTACTTGAACATTGGGACCATAGGTAAACCCAGGAAGATGAATCGTAGAAAATTAGAAATAGAACAGATAACCTGACTAGTTTATGCCTATGAATGATCACTTGCTTAGAGTGGATACCCTGTTGCAACCATATTTCATGTGCTTGTTCTGTCTACTAACCAATCATTTTTAAGGTATAATAAGTGTGGGATGCAATATATATTTTAATATTTGATTTTGAGCAAATAATTGACTGTGATCATAGTCTGAAACTTGTTGCTTCTTCACTTTCTAGGTATCTGGAAAACTTTCAGAGCTGAATACTACCATAGATGTTGGACTACAGCACCGGGGAAATCTTTTACAGACTATTGGATTTCAACTTGAGCAATGGAGCCTTCTGGTTAGTTATTTAACTTTCAGGCTTGTGGGTATCTGTATTTGTTGGGGGCTGGATTAAACTTTGTTAATTATATAGAAATTATTTAGTTCTTGAACATTATTTCTTTCAACTGGCAAAGGTGAAGAAGGAAAAATCTATATTCCACACCCTAAATATGCTCAGTTTTGATGTGACAAAAAAGTGCCTCGTAGCAGAAGGCTGGTGTCCTGTTTTTGCAACAAATCAGGTATAACTATTTAACCTTTATTGCCTGCTGTTTCAGTGCCACATAGAACAGGTGATGTGATACAGATATCTTTATCTGATAATTTAAGGTTAACAATCCTGGGCTTGGATTTGCAGATTCAAAAGACATTGCAACGGGCTACCCTTGACAGCAATTCCCAAGTTGGGGCGATATTCCAGGCTCTGCATTCCAAGGAATTACCGCCAACTTACTTCCGCACAAACAAATTCACTACTGCTTTTCAAGAAATTGTTGATGCATATGGGTGAGTAGGTCCATTTGTGGCCATAATATGTGGTTGAACCTAACTATAATATATATGGATGGAAATATTTGTGATTATCTGAAACTTGTCTTACTTTCTAGTTTCTATGTGTTGGTACTATATTCCTGCTTGAGTCGAAGTCTGGAAACAAAATAATCTGTTATATTATTCTGCAGGGTGGCGAAATACCAGGAAGCAAACCCTGGCGTATACACTATTGTTACATTTCCGTTCCTATTTGCCATCATGTTTGGAGATTGGGGGCATGGTATATGTTTGTTTTTAGCAACTTTATATTTCATATTGAGGGAGAAGAAACTTTCCAGTCAGGTGATTGCTACTTAGTTTCTTCGTGATTTCATATTCTTGTAGTAGTCCTAATATTTTTATGTATATATATATATATATTATAGGCCAAATTGTTGATTTGATACAAGTTCTATAAAGTGTGTTCATAAAATTTAAGACATCTGTGTGATCATATTTGATATCATTTATGCTACTATATAAAGCTTATGCAAAATTTGTTCTTTCAGTTCTGCATTAATTATTAAGTCACAGTCACATAACTTGGTAAAAATAATGTTAAGATTAATGGTATAAATAGCATGAAACATAAAACCTCTCCTGGTAAAAATAATTTGAAGATTAATGGTACAAATTGTATGAAACATAATACCTTTCCTGGTAGAAAACCCATACAACTATATATTCAACCATCAACTCTTTAGGTAATATGTGTCTTGGACTTGTATATATGAGTCTTTTATGATGGTTTGCTTCTCAGGCTTTTTTTTTCAAAAAAAAAAACTCTAGCGAAGGACTATAACGGAAATTTTATTAAGAAATCGTAATGGCCTACTCAAATAGGGGATAACCCTCCCCAATTAAATTGTTCCTTAAAGGGATTTGAAACTACCCCTAACGGGGTTTGAACCTGCATCACCGACACCCTCAATTTCTTCTCCAAAGACTTGCTTTCGCTCTTGTTCCGTCATAGCTCCATTACTATCCTGCTGCCCTTGAGCTCTTCTTCGAAGACTTGCTTTCACTTTGGATTCGCCATATCTGATTCCCCATCCCCTAAGGGATTAATTATACATGCATCACTACCCCCATGGGATTAATCAACTACACCGCCAAACTGCTGCTGAAGGGGTTCAAACATTGCCCACTCATGTAAAGAGTGAACTATCATGCCATCTGAGCTAGAGCTCATTGGTAAATCTTTAACATGTCCTTGTGTGCGAGAGAGTGTATGCACTCTCAGTTATTACTTCTGTCACGTTCGTAACCTCTGCTTGCATGATTTTCACTGAATTTCTGATCATGGTGGTACATGTATTATATAAAAGAACAACTTGGTCAAATTTTTGAGAAATAAGCGTGATACCCTATCAAACCAAAAAGAAAAAAAAATTATGCTCCGTAAACCAAGAACATGTAACCAGCTCGAAATTGTAAAATTTCTTGACATAATGCTTTTGTCAAGTGTATTTGATACATCATTCCCTTGTGTTATTTTCATTTTTTTAATTTCACGATCAATGCGTAAGCTCAGTTTTTCTTCTTTTCTTATAACAGAAGCTTGGAGACATCATGGAGATGACTTTTGGTGGTCGCTATGTTATTATAATGATGTCACTGTTTTCAATATACACAGGCCTGATATATAATGAATTCTTTTCTGTCCCATTTGAACTATTTGGGCGCTCCTCTATGAATGCCGTGACCCTTCCTGCAGGTGGGGATTAGTGACTCTAAGTCCGTTTGATAAAAAATTAGCAATGTTTTCAATCATTTTCCAATTTTTCCTGTCAAACGCACCCTTAGTTTGGTATATAGTTTTCTTCCGTCTTTAATGTCATCGCATTGTTCACAGGGATGCTACTAGTGTGGGATTGATTAAATCGCATGACACTTACCCGTTTGGTGTGGATCCTAAATGGCATGGTACCCGTAGCGAGTTGCCATTCCTTAACTCGTTGAAGATGAAGATGTCAATCTTACTGGGAGTAGCTCAAATGAATCTTGGAATCATTTTGAGCTATTATAATGCAAAATTCTTTCGAAATGACTTGAATATCTGGTAAGCTTCGATTGATTCCTCGATGGCTCGATCATATCATCTCATTCAAGAATTTGCAGATGTTCACTCTCTTCATAGAATAGCCAAATTCATTGTGATTAACTCTTGCATGTGCACTTTTAAATGGTGTTAGTGTTTATCAGTTTATGTAATCTTCATTTAACATGGATTGCTTTAGGTACGAATTTGTTCCTCAGATGATATTTCTAAATGGCTTGTTTGGCTACCTTTCACTCCTCATAATTGTGAAGTGGTGCACCGGTTCAAAAGCTGATTTGTACCATGTAATGATATACATGTTCCTTAGCCCGACCGATGACTTGGGCGAGAATCAGCTGTTTATTGGCCAGAAATACCTTCAGGTTCAAATCCACTAATTCTTATTCTAGATATAATGTTCCACTCTGTACAGGAAACTGTAACTAATTTTTTTGTAATCTTCTATTCGGCTGCCAGCTTGTGCTATTATTTCTGGCACTTGTTGCTGTGCCTTGGATGCTGATCCCAAAGCCACTTACTTTTGAAGAAGCAACATGAAGAAGTATGTTCACAGCCTTGTCTCCTTTTTTTCTTTCTTTTCCATTTTTTTTCTTGTATGTTAATTATTTACATACTGCGTTGTGTTTCTCAGAGACACCAAGGCCAAACCTACACACAACTTCAAAGTGTTGATGACAATCTTGAAGTGGAGTCGCACAAAGATTCACATGGACACGAGGAATTTGAGTTCAGTGAAGTTTTTGTGCATCAACTTATACATACTATTGAGTTTGTTCTTGGTGCGGTTTCTAATACGGCATCGTACCTACGTTTGTGGGCACTGAGGTATGCAATACCCAACTTCTAAACTATTTTGTGTGACATTTGTGATCATGCTATTATTCATTGGTGTGTGCATAAGTGCTCACTAATATCTTGTGTTTTTCTTGTACTATCAGTGAATTTTTACTATCCATCTGTCTGTCAAAATTGGACATGCAGGAAAAGTGTTGTATTTAGCAAATTTTGATGATGATAGTATGGTATAGAACAATTAAATTGAAAATGCACTTTAGATTTGTTTTTCTGTTTTAAGATATCTCGTCACCCTCAAGGTCCCAGAGTGTTAGAGCACAAAAATATAAAGAAACTTATGGGGTTACGAAGGCCCGCCCCTTTAGGCAAGGAAAGAAAATCTAAGACGACAATTAATATTTCTTAGCAATACATGTTTTGATTCAAATCCTTGATGCTCCACTGAAATTATGTTATCTGTTATATTTACTCCCTCCATCTCAAAATAATAGTCCCACGCTTCCATTTTAAGGGAACGTGAATTTTAGCCATGATTTGGTACATTGAAGTGGGACTATTAATTTAAGACTGAAGTATTTTAATTCATGAAGTTTTGATGATCTAATTGATTTGGTTTTTGGTGTTATTCAGTCTTGCACATTCGGAGTTGTCAAGTGTATTTTATGAAAAGGTTCTGCTTCTTGCCTGGGGGTAAGATCCTATTTGTGTCGATGATTCAATATTTCCTTGTATCTTTTTACTTACTTTTTAGGAGGAGAAAAAGGTTTCCGCTTACACCTGAGAGCTGAACAAACTTTAATCTGGTGTGACTGCAGGTTCAACAATGTCGTTATCCTTAGTATCGGCATAATTGTATTTATTTTTGCAACCGTTGGTGTGCTGCTAGTGATGGAAACCCTAAGTGCATTCCTCCACGCGTTGAGGCTTCACTGGGTGGAGTTTCAGAACAAGTTCTACGAGGGAGACGGTTACAAATTCTTCCCATTCTCGTTTGCATTACTTAGTCAAGACGAGGAATAATAATCTTGAATCTTTAGTAGTTCCACTCAAATTTAGTTTAAAGTTTTGATCACACTAGATAATATAAACTCTGGATCTATTCGATTCTTTCATGCCGATGAGAAATTTAGAAATTGCAATCGAGCAAATGCTTGAGAAATGTTAGCCTATTGGTGATAGCTGTCGTCGGGTGTTGGTTGTAAAGTTCAATTCTCATCAGGCATTAACCATGTATTGTAATAAAATTGATGGAGGGCCATATCCTGTTGGTTTGTTTGCAGGGTGGTCGTGAAAGTGAAAAGGGTTAAATTCCTTCGCCCATAATTATTTGGGTATTAGTAAAGACACTTAAAAAAGGTGGTGATGTTGGCACCCTAAAAAACACTTGATAACACTCTAACTTTAATTCGGTCATTTGCAACCGAGTAAAGTGTCTATTATTTGGTTGTTGAGGACCGAATATAAGTCTATATACTCAGTTCTTGACAATCGAATAAGGCATTTTCAAGCTTTTTCAAATTTTATACTCGGTTCTTGACAACCGAGTAAGGCATTTTCAAGTTTTTTCAAATTTTTGCAATTTTGTATTCGGTCCTTCACAACCGAATAACGTATACGTTATTCGGTTGTGAAGGACCGAATTAAAGTGAGAGTGTTTTCAAGAGATTTTGGGGGTGTCAACATCACCACCCTTAAAAAATTGTTTTCAACACTCGATCTATTTTTAAAAAAGATATTTTGTAGCTACTTCTTTTTAAGACACCTATTTTGAGGTAGTTTCCTTCTCAACAAAAATCTAGAAAACTCCTATCATTTTGAGATATCTATTGTAGTTGTGAATTCTTCTTTAGATTCAAGAAGTAAAGATATTATTGAAGCTTTTAATTTGTCACACCATGATTATTTGACAAATTTCAGAAATATCATATTTGTGCATTGGATCTATTGATGTTTATTGATTCGTATGAGTTTAATGTCATGTTTAAACTTGTATGTTTCTAGTCATGTTTCTTGTAAGTCATGCGACTTTAAAAACAATTACAAGGTCTTCGACAATATTTGAAATCATTATTTTTTAGGCAATTTAAACTTAGGTACTTTTATAATGGGCGAAATTAGACTTAGGTACTCCTTTTTCAAAATTAGATTTTGATGTAAATTTCGTCTAATTCCTTCAAAAACTAACAACTGCGTGAAAATCACGTGACTTTAACCAACATATCTTAACCTTAGTCAACAACTCATTTAAAAAAAGTAAAAAAAAGAATTGAGAAGATATTAAAGTCTTATATGCCCGTTTATAGCCGTTGTGTACAGAGAATATAAAACCTCATTTTTTTAGGAGAGGGGTTGACCCAGTGATAGGCAACATCCACCATTGTCTTGAGGTCAAGGGTCCAACTCATGTGGGTGGGTGGAGGGGTTTTTCTTTATTTGTAAGATTAAGAGAGAGACTTAGACCTTCTATAATTTTATTTTATTTTTAAAAAAAAAACCCTCACTTTTTGGTGTTGAATTCCTCATTTATTTTCATGTCATATGTATGAATTTGGATCGTTAGATCATTCTAAAACCAAAATGGGAGGAAACGATTGTGCTCAAGTAAGAGTTTTGATGTTTAAAAGGCTTATTTCTTAAGTTTCCATTAAAGTACCCAAGTTTAATAAGTAATTTACAATATGTACTTACTATTAAAATACCTATTTACAATATGTACCTAATACTAATAATAATTCTTGTTAATTTATGTAAGATATTTGTCAAATTTCCTTAGGAACTCACAGTGCTGTTGTTTGCCCATGGATGTACACCAATTGTAAAGTTGAAGGTTGTAAAGGATTGTGTATGATAAGAGTAACAAGTGGTATGAAGAGGTAATTATAGTGTGAATTCTCTTCATGCCATGGATTTGAATGGTTACAAGATGCAATTGTAAAAAGTATTGGAAGTACTTCACAAACACAAAGTATCCCAAAAGAATATGAAGCTTCCTCATCTTCTAAGCTACCCAAATCAACACCAAATGTATGCTTTGAATGTAAGCAATTTGGACATGTTGTAAATGATTGTCCATGGAAAAATAACCCTTGCCCAAGAGGTTGTCCAAGCATTAGGAAGTTATGGACATCTAAACAACTCTACAGTTTAGGCTTGAAGTTTTTGAAGTGTATGAATTGTAATGATTTTCAATGGTTGTCTACTGCAATTAGTGACAAGTCTAAGCAATTTGGTGTTAGAGTCAAGGTAGATGTGAGTTTGGATGAAATGTGTTCTAATTTTAAATCAATGTAAAAGGTGAACCATGAATGTAATGCACTTTAACTATTTAATATCAAATAGTTTAAGCAAAGAACTATATATATATATATTCATCATTCACAAAAAGAACCTTCATACATATATGATGTCCAACATTCATTACATTTGTAAAAATAACCCTTGCCCAAAAGTTACAGTTGAAAAAACTAACCAAAACCACTTTCATATATGCTGTCCACATTCACAACAAAACAACATTCATATATGCAAAAAAAACAACCTTCATATATGCTATCCAACATTCGTTATAGTTGGAAAAATTAACCAAAAACTAACCAAAACCATGTTCATATATGCTGTCCACGTTCACAAAAATGCATCATAACTAACTTATATGTTGGTTGAACCTTGAGTACTTTGCACCCCAGTAGCTCTTGCTCTTTCTCTTCCTCCACCTATCCTACCTCCTCCCTTACCACCTCTTCCACCCCTTGTTGCAATAGCTCCAGTACCCCTTGTACCAAACCCACTGCCTCTAGTTTGTGAGTTTGCACCTGCATTTGGATTAGTGGTTGGACCTTTACAAGTCCTTTTATTATGTCCATAGGTCCCACAGTTTTGGTATTTTCTTTTAATAACAACTGGTTCATTTTCATCATTTGCCTTATGACTATTCCTCTTGGGCCTACCCGGTCCTGTTGAAATTATGGGTGCTTTAACCTCATAACTTAGCTTAAATTTAAAATCAAAAAGTACCAATTAAAATAATTCACAGTGGGCCACAGTGAGGGGGGGTGAGTTACCGTGATGCACAGTGGGTGACAGTATAGGTAATTGTGTCACTTTGTATGGTATTATTAGATGCATGTGGCAGTGGTTATTGGTGGGATATTAAACATACACTCTGGCAATCAGTGGTGTCCGGAATGGGATATATTACCCCCTCATATATATTGCAATAAGTGTCCATCTTATAATAATGACTGCACCGCCTATAAAGTAACAATAAAGTGGTCAACAAATACAAGTGTGAAATAAAGTATGCATTAAATTAATTAAAAATAGTCTAGATATGTACCTAGCCCAGTTAGGTCTCATTAGAATAAGCACACAAGTAGCATGAATAGAGGGGATTCCTGTGAGTTGCCAAGCTCTAAATATGCAAGTCTATTCAGATCCATTATCCATTTTTTCATGAACTGTGAAACAGTATAGAGGAACTCTGATGAAGGTGATATTGCAAATTTTTGGTATTCTTCCTTGTATATTGCTATCTTTTGATGAACCCTAGGTACTATATCTTCCTTGCCCATCCCTTTACCTTTCATCTTTCTTTCAAACATCAATGACAGCAAGATGGCTTGCAATCTTTCTACCAATTAGACCACAAGTTTGTCCCTCAACTCCAAAATCCAATTATTAAAAGATTCAGAGAAATTGTTGCAATTATACTCACGCTTAAATGTCAAGTCAAAGTGTGCTCTTGCCCATCCCTCTTTTGGTTCTTCCAATAACCAATTCTTAGTTGCAGGCCTATGAGTACCCATTATATCCATCCATTTGTCATAGTACTCCCACTCTCAGTAAGCATTCGATGCTCCCCAAGCTAAGTCCCTAAGGTAATAACCCTTATATGTTTTCTTAAACTTTTTGTACATATTCCTAAAGCAAAATCTATGATATGCATGTGGAAAAATATTTTTCACTGATGGAAGTAACCCTTTTTGCCTATCAAAGATAAAGGTTAAAGGTTGTGGGTGTTGGCACAAATATGGTTTAAGAGTCGTTAAAAAGTCAGTCCAAGCATCTTTAGTTTCACCCTTGCAAATGAAGAATGCTATTGGGAATAAGCCATTATTCCCATTGTAGGTCGGAAAATACCCTAGAGGGGGGGTGAATAGGGTTTTTAAAACTTAATGCGGAATTTAAAAACTTTTCTAACAATGTTTAAGTAAAACAAATTTACAAAACAAATTATCAAGGAATACAATCAAATAAACAATCAAGCAAATAAATAATCTCAAGCAAACAATAATATAGCAAGTAAATAAGAGATTGATTGAACCAATCGAATCCAAGATTTTTTGTCCACACGGTTCGGCTTGTTCCCCCTTCGCGTCGGTTAGTTCCCCGAGAATTACTTCCCAAACTCTACAAGTGTTTTCTCACACACTCTACAAGTATTGCTACACCACAATACTTTCACAAGATACCCTCTTGCTAACCTTGTGAAATTTACCTTTCACAAGAACTAAACAAGAATTTACCTTCTTGTTTTTCCTATGAGATTTACCTCTCACAAATTTGAATACAGATGTTTGGTGATTCACACCAATTACAATAACCTCTCAAGTGTGTATAGAATACAATTTGAAGCTCACACTAGAGTTTTCCTATTTGATCAAGATGATATAGCTCAAAAGATTAATGATTGATCAAAAACAATTTCTTGAATCTTTGAATAATGAAGATAGATGAAGTATGAAGTTATGAATGATTCAAGTGTGTTAAAACATGTCTAAGACATCATATTTATAGCTTACAAAATCATATGGCCGTTGGGGATGATTAAGAGAGATTTTGGCTCCAAGGTATACATTTTCATTTTCAAACTTTCCAACAGCTAGTTTTGACAATACAATTCAAACTTGTTTTGTTAATTTTCTCCCAATTTGACCGTTGGATCATGCTCAAATTTTAGTCAAAATTTCCAGGAGATGTTGTCTAACTATGTAAAACTTTCAAAATGATCGGAGTTCGGGAAGGCCTCCATTTTACCGTTAGATTAAAACTGGGCAAAAATTGAGCGAATTTTAAACGAAAAATAAAATATTTTTCAATTTAATAAAGTTCAAATAAAATTCTAATGATTTTTGAACCTCAAATTATGTTTCTAAGATACCCATTTTTATTATAATTTAAAATATGATCATTTAAAATTAATATGAATTCATTTGAAACTCGGTTTTTGTAAAATGATGTTTTTCAAATAAATTCAATTTCATGCTAGTTTGAATCAATCTTTAAAAGATGTAAGAATATGTTGAGCTATAGAATTTGTCAATAAAGTATCTTTACATAAAATCTAAGCACTCACTCCATTTAATGATAATTCGAGTCTTCGTGATGCTTGATTTTCTTGTGCGTATCTTTACTTGTTTGTGTTCTTGATCCTTTCTTGGTTTTGATTCTTGGAGCATGGAGCATTTGTGGATGATTTCTTGTGAGTGAGATCGGTTTGCTATATCGGGGCTATCATCACTTGGTTGGAACAAAGCTAATGGCATTCATTGGAACAACCCCATAAAATGAAAAGATTGACAAACAACACCCACCATATTTACCTTTTAAAAAACAGGCATCAAAGCCAAGTATTGGTCTGCATCCATTCACAAACCCCTCAATAGAAGCATCGAAAACCACACAACAATCAACAAACCTATGGTCAGTTGGATCCCTATGACACTGAGCTAAACTTCCTAGAATCTTTATTAGTATTTGCCTACACATTTTAGGATATTTCTCATACCCTTCATTATAGCTGCCATGAATTAATTCCAAACATATATTCCTACTATTTCATACTATAAAGTAACTTATCTTACAACCATACTTCTCCTACATATCAACTTTAATGTCTTTGGGTGTGTAATCTGAATGAATTCTCATCTCAGTGTTAACCTCCTGAGCAACCCAATTGGCATTAGCAAGGTAATTTTTAGCACCTGCATTTCCTCTACATGTGTGTTCTGATTCATATGACTTTAGCTTTACAGTGAACCCATCTCCTATGTGCCCAATCCTAACTTTCCAATTACATTTGGGTTCATTACAATCCAAACACAACCTCTTTAAAACATTATACACTTTTTTCCACTTAAACTTTTTAAGAATGGCATACTTTCTCATGAATTGCCTAACATCTTGTATTGTAGGCCATTCCATACCTTCATATAACTCTTCTATTACTAATCTTCTAATGTTTATATTTTGCTCCTCACCTGCTGGTATATTATCAGTTTGAGCCTTATATTGTTAGGAATTTTCATGGTTTTGAGGGCCCTCTTCCTCTTCACTGTCACTATCAACCCAATCAGCACCTTCTTTGCTCTTAGTTTCAGAAGAATTGTAACGGTAACCATCATTAGTAACATCTGAAGGTAGTGCTGAGGTAATTACTTCGTAAGTTTCATCAATATTTTCAATCATTTGCTCTAATTCAGCATCAGGAATGTTTTTATGGTTCAGGTTTAGTTTTGACTGAAGTTGAGTAGGTGGGATGGATGTGCTAACAAAAATGTGGTACATGTTATTGTCATCTAGTAGCATAACCTTCTATAATTTTAAAAGCAAATCATCACTATCTATCCACATAAGACACTGGTCAATTAAACAGCAAATCATAATGTTCTTCTCCTTAGAAATTTCATAAATATCACGAATATCCTTCTCTAAATCCATAAAAGACAAGCAGTCACCATCGACAGACCCTAAGGTTTTACTTTTGCCAACAAAATTATCAATATTTAGTGCCCTTCTTTTATTCTAGTAACCATTGTAGTGTATTTCAAATTTCTTGTGCCTAAGTAACCTTGAACTGATTAAAAATAAAGCAAACAAATAAATAAATAAATTTATCAACACTTACATTTATATGATGAACAAGTCCTAGTTTTTAACTTGTTAAAATTCAGTTTGATGGCCTCAAAGGGGGAAGCAAGCAAGCAAAACCATTCTTTGAGATAGTAGAAGTCCAAAAAAACTTAGTAAAAATCAACAAAGATAATTAGTGAAGTGAGGCATACTTGTTACGATTGGCCATTATCGATAAATCGTGCTTTTTTTCCTTGATCGTCAATAAAAATCATCCAATCATCTTCGTTTTAGTCAAATATAGGCGGATTAGGGTTCTTCAGTGAATTTCAGTTTTTTGATGAGTAGAGATGAAGAAGTGTGAGAGGAAATATCTTATCATTTCTTTTCTTTTTCTTTTTTTTTTTAAATTAGTTGTTGACTAAGGTTAAGATAGGTTAGTTAAAGTCACGTGATTTTCACGTGGCTGTTAGTTTTTTACAGAATTAGACAGAATTTACACAAAAATATAATTTTGAAACAAAAGAGTACCTAAGTCGAATTTCGCCCATTATGGAAGTACTTAAGTCTAAATTACCCTTATTTACTTTCTTTTTTTAAAAAGCTAATTTAGTCAACCTTGCAATTTATGTATCCCGCAAAGAAGCAGTCATACTAATAATAATATATATTATTCATCAGATGTCCATAGAAATATAATGTTAACTTTTCCTTTGATAACTTAAGGATTTTGAGCTAAATAATTTTGGAGAGATGATACAAACCGTCGATAAGGATGTTCTAATAATTTTAAAAATTATACACAAGTGCTTAAAAAATAGGTGCCAATTCCCATTTTTATGGGTGCTTCTACAAACACCCTAATTATTTTTATACCGTTAAATGCCCTCATGTTATTTATAATCAGCATTTTGGGAAATTTGTCTTCTAAAGAACTATGGAATTTGTAATTGTCCAATTGAATTTATTTTGTAGCTTGCTTTGATTTTGAATGATCGTTACTCTGTATATTTGTTTAGAATATATGCTAATATTATTGGAGAAGTAGATAACCATTGTGTTTTAAATTAAGAGCTCATTTTTGAATCTTTTTTTTAACAATAAAAAAAAAGAGTCAAAGTTTCTTCTTTTGACAACAAATAACAAGACTCTTTCCACCCATATCTAAGATTTCTCGAGTTTGAATAAGTTTTCATATTTAATTTTCACACTTAAGGATATTCTATTCTCAACATAGCCAAGGATTAATGTGGGATAATAAATTTCTCTTCCAAGGGGAAACTATATTCCCTATTTGGAAAGGAGGTACTTCCTGCATCGAATTCACATTTGTCATGGCAAGGGGTATAAAGCCGTACATCGTGCTAAAATGTCTCAAAGAATATGACGGTCATGGTTAGAGGTGGTAAAACATGTAGGTTCTCGTTGGGTTATAACGGGTTGAACTTAACACAACTTATTAATATGGCAGGCCTAAATAAGTTGGGTTGAATATGATTTAAAATATAACGAATTTGACTTGTTAGCCCAATATCAATATAAGGGAAAAAAAATTAAACAAATTAGTGACCGCCTCCACTCATCCCTCCCCCTCCACCCACCGCACCACACACTGAGACACCACCGATGCTTCTATATACATATAGGTATACATATATACATACATTAACTAAAATTTTAGATAACCCCTAGCTGAAACATTTGGAAGAAAGCAATAATCATTAATCAATGGCTTTTTCAGTTTTAGGGTTCCATGATAGCATACTGACCTTTTTCCCTAAAAAATAAAAAAATAAAAAAAAATGAACATTAAAGCCCTGTTTGGTGGGTGTTTATTTTTCAAAATTTTAAAAACTCAACTTAAAATTAACTTTACTTTTATACTTCCCAAAATTTATTTTACTTTACTTTCTCTCTCTAAATTTTTTTTTTTTAAAACACCATAACTTTAAATCTAAAAACCAAAATTAGATAAAAATATATATATATTTAAAAACCTACTCGTTGAGATCTTTAACATAAGATCAATTGTGACTATTTTTTGAAATTTTTTTAATGAGATTTTTTAATTGGTTGAAAATAACTCAAACAAAAACCAAATTTACTTTCCAATATACTTTCAAATTCTACCAAATACCAGATTTTAAAAACTCAACTCAAAATATCAACCAAATATGACCTTAATCTCTTGTTTGAACTACAAATTACTCAAATTACTCTTTCGGTAAAACTCAAACTTAAGATATCTTCCAAATTCGAGTGAGCCCTTTTATTAATTAGACTAGCCTATTAGCTGAATGAGCGAGAGTGCGCGCCAGCGAGCAAGAGAGAGAGAGAGAGAGAGAGACAGAGACTAGTTTGTGATTTTTTACATTACATGCCACAGTACAGAACAAAATGACCTAGTAGCGCGCAAGGTGAAGTAACGGCCCCCATCCACAGTTGAGGAAGTTGCCTGATGCGTCTATAGAAGAATCTTGGTAGATCTTTGGCAAGGAAGTGGGACCAAACTTCAAAACAACCCAATGCAATGTTTTCAGTTGGAAGCTATATTTGCTTCCTATTTTACCCCTTAGATTGACAGTTTAGGATCATGTGAAGGAAACAAACAATTTTTGTCAATTTCCTTTCATGACATGTTATTGTTTCAAAATTGTGACCCCTACTTAAAAGCAAATGAATAAACATGCCAGGTTCAGGTAAAAAAACAAATAGGCAGAAAGATAATAGGAATGAGAAGTCTTAAATTGAACTATAAAATACCATGGGTGCGACCCATGAAGCATTACAGTCTAGACACGAAGATTGAGGAGCCTTGGGAGCTGGCATAAATAAATAGTCAGCTTTTACAATACAGACAATTGCATTTCATATTTACAGAGACATTAAACATACCATAATACAGAACAGACGAGCTTCATAATACAATGAAACTTAGTAAAGCTAAAATCTACTCAAGTCTGAACAGAAGCTACAGTTGAGACCATGGATTCCACCCCGCATAGATCCCGGCCCCTGCACAGCTTATAGTATCCTTGCTCTCCCCAGTTTTCACCCCATGAGTTCTTTATGATCCAGTAAGGCTTCTCCTTGAACCGGAGAGGAGCGTAACCAGCAGCCCCAAACCCCACCAAAAGTACACCATGATCCTGATGCTTTCCACAAATGTATGGGCACGAAACCTTCCCAATGTAAGTTTGCATGAAAATTGCGTTGATGCCAACTACACAAACAGAGATTTGAAGTAGAGATTAGATCATTTTTTAACATCTTTGAGTCTAAGTTTAATTATATGAATGTGCAAGTGGGTAATCTTACTTGCAAGAGGGCCATTCTTCACCAAATTTGCGGCAATTTGGTCTTCGTCCACAGAAACAACACTGAAATTAGAGACTGATGCAACAATTTTGCTCTTGTCAAATTTGCAGGTTCCATCGGAGCCAGTATAAGGGTAGTCTGCTTCACGTTCAAGTCCACCAGCCTTGAAGGCATACTCAAAAGCATTATTCATCAGCCCACCATTACACCCTGCATCACATGAACCAGCTTCTTCTGGATCGCACTGTAAATATTAGAAGAGAAGTTCTTTAGGTGAAAGGACGACAATACTACTTAGCTGCAATCCCCAATAACCAAGACCCAAATATAGACAAACACAAATCACAAGCATAAAGAAACAAATATTAAATTGTAGTATTCTAAACCTCAAATACCATATTTGCAGTACAACATACATCATCACATCATGCATATATAACAACCCCCCCCCCCCCCCCCCCCCCCCCCCCCCCCCAAAAAAAAAAAACAACCCAAAACCCCCGTGGAGGGTTGACTAACATGGATCTTCAACATTAGCTGGAACTCGTTACTCAAGAGTACCACAAATTGACAACAAAACTCATTACACAAATATATATCTTAAATGGAACGGAATTAGATGCATACACTGACTACAAAACTTGTTTATCTTACTGGACCCAAATGTCAAATACCCCCAGAACCGCCTCCAGCAGAGTCCTATTCTAAACCAAGCTATATCATAGAACAAAGAACACGATTTATGTGTTATTTGTTTATTTTGTCTATCCCCTATAGAAGAAAGGCACAATATATGGGCTAAAAATACAACTTATTTTCTAATGTGAGCATTGGACATTGATTATTTCCCAAGAAGGAAATTGGACTCTTGATTTGAGATATAAGGAGAGTATGTTGCATGGTTATCTGTTGCTGCCATTAGATTTACTCAATTTGACAGCTCAAAGTCAAAAAAAATTAAACTACAAATCTAACAATAAAAGAATCGTTTAGAAAATCAGAAAGTACTAGGTCCAGTTCCACAAACAAAATGATTATTATCAAAATCAGAACTTATTAGGAAACAAGGAACAATATATACAACCAAATAATATAAAATCAACAAAACAATCACCAAGCCACCAATCAAAAACCCATCTTTATTTTCCAACACGAATCCAAAATAGCAAAAAGACCAAATCCAAGGACAAAAAGGAAAAGTCAACGCCAAGAAAGATGCAAACCTCATGGTCACAATCCACAAGCTGTTGCTCACTGAGGCTAACTAGCTTTCCAGTAGAAAGAAAGTGGGCCCCTTCCAGCGCTCCAGTGGTACTAAACGACCAGCACGATCCACACGAACCCTAAAACAAAAATCCCCCAATTTAATCAACATCAACAAGTATTCTCACCATCCTATCCACAGAGTAAAATAATAATAATAATAATCATCAAAACCACAGGGATCAGTTAAAAACAATAACAATATTGATGTAATTATAATAATAATAATAATAATAATACCTGATCTTTAACACCGGTGACGGCACCGTACTCTCTCCAGTCAAAATCTTCGGGCAGATTGTTGGTCGGTAGGATCGGAGCGCTGCGAGCGTCGGTCGGAAGCTTTAGACGCTTGCCGTTCTTCAAACCGAGGAAGGTCCGACGAAATTCTGACGGAGTAAGATCGGAGAACTTGGTGACTCCGTGCTCAGCGGTGGGGTCCAGCAACTGGTGACGCTTAGCGCGGTGCAAGTTAGCCTTGAAGACGGTTAATCTGTAATCGTGCTCCTCCTGGGTGGCGTAGGTTTTGCCAAACTTGGTCTTGAAGAGAGAGAAGTGGTGATCGGCGTTGAGGAGATGATCATCAAGGTTCGACACGACTTGGCGAATCAACGAATCAGATTCATCGGGAGTTACGGTGGTCGCTACTGCAGAGGATAAAAGGAGGAGGGGGAGGAGAGAGAAGAGAGAAAATCGATCCATGGAGAAAGAGAGGATATTTCTTTTCTTTTCTTTTTGGTGAGAGTGTCCAATTATATTGGCACCCCAAGAAGATGTTAGGTGGGGAGTGAGCCGCTGAGATGTTGGCACGTGTCTAGTTTCGATTACTTTTATCTACGATATAAACTAGACTAGAAAACGAGGGTAGGAAGGATAGCGTCTATTACTTGTTGGGTTGGATTCCTTCCTCTATCACTCACCTCATCAACTTAATTAGTAAGCACTCATTTAAATTTGTATTATCCTTCGAGGAAATTTTTTTTTTTTATTTTAATTATCGTAATAAAAAAAAAAAAAGAGAGAGATTTAGATATTTTTTTAAAAAATAATTATTTCGATTATTCGATCAGGCTTTTCTAGAGTTACTCGGAAGTAGAGTTGCTTAAATTTAATTATTCTATTTTAAATAAATGATTTAAATCTTGCCAACTAAACATTCCACAAAAATGGAGGCAAAATTACGTCATTTAAAGGAAGAAAAAAAAGAGGCATAAATTAACAGCGTCTCTACCTCCCTATTTTCTGTATACGCCTCTCATTATATTAATTTTTGCAACTAAGAAACCTATGACAAACATAAAACCCACATTAATAACATCAGTTTAGAAAAAATGGGGATTAATTTTATTATTTCTTCTTATCTGATTAGCTTTCGATTTAATTCTAAACAAATAAACTAAATATTTTTTTTAATGCAATTAATCATAAATGTTTATTTTATGTCCCCATTGCAAGAGACCTGAGAGCATCTATAATAAATAATATAGGTATGTTATATTTATCTTACAAGAATATGAAATAATTGAATTTGGTAAAATAAAACACTGTTATGTAATATAGGTATATGATAAATTTAGGTTTAGCAAATTCCGTATTATACGTCAAACTGTTTGGCAGGAGCCCTGTCATGCCAAACAAATAAGCACGAAATCTCCTCATATCAAAATGTTTGACTTGAGATCTAAAGTGTTTGGCAGGAGCCTCTCTCTCATACTTTTTTTCCTTCTACTTTTTCTCTTTCTCTCTTTTATTTTTATTATATCGATCTACATCATCTCTTTTCAAATATTATACAAAATTTATTTTATCTCTTTTTTCGTCATACCACTATTTCAACTCTAAAGTAAATAAGATCGGGGATGAAATCAGAAATTAGAAGGAGAGGGGGCATACATTGAAGACTAAAATAAATACATTTTTATTAAAAAAAATTATGGTAAACGTTATATGGACCAACTAACACGCATTATAACTAGTTCATTCTTACACATCGGGGTGGTGCATTCAGGAGTTTAATCGAACCCTTTTTTTAGTACATCGATGTAGGTGTCGAACTCAAGACTTTCTATTAATCAGAAGTGAGTCCTAACCACTAAGTTAATTCTAGTGGTTGAATTTAATCAAACTATTGACTAGAAAAAAAATCACCTTTCTTAATACCCCGATCAAACTATTTGGACTCTAGTACTAATTTTATATAAATAGATATTTCACATACTAATAATTAAAAATATCATATTCATTGATTATATTGGAATTGTTTTACCCTAAATAATATAAAACTTGGTCTACTATTTTATTAAGAATTGAGAAAAAAATATTATTGTAGAGCACACTTCTATCACTTGAATCTCAAAATGCTTTCTCACGTCAATCAGAGAAATGCATGTTAGTAATTAAGTTTGTTAGGGGGTACAATTTATTGACATTGGAAGAAAA
Organism: Lonicera japonica; assembly: GCA_021464415.1. NCBI lineage: Eukaryota > Viridiplantae > Streptophyta > Magnoliopsida > Dipsacales > Caprifoliaceae > Lonicera > Lonicera japonica. The sequence goes on from CM038466.1 coordinate 3,386,710, forward strand.
TTATTATGCATATTTAAGAGCATCCACAACAGTAGGGTAAATTGTTAAATTTACCCTACCTATGTCCACAGTGGATGAATATATATGGTAAAATTTAGGCATGTAGAATAGAGAACGAGTAAATTTATTTTACCACTAAATTTTAGTCATACGAGTGCGGTTCACTCGTATCACACATACGAATGAACCTCACTCGTATAAAACTTAAAAAAAAAGGTTATACGATCTCCAGTCACTCGTATAACCATTAGATATATATATATATATATTATATAAAAAACCTCCTAATACGAAGAGGCTATATTCGTATGGCATATATATAGATATTTTTTTTAAAAAAAACCTCCTCATACGAGGAGGGCATAGTTGTATGGCAATTAATAGTTTTTTTTTTGTTTTTTTATTTCTTTTACCCTTTCCGTTGTGTATCTTTCAAAATTTAACTAAATTTATGCTAAATTTTGCCTATAAAGTTGCCCTACCGCTGTGGATGCTCTAAGAGGATAGAAAATTTTGAGGGGGGGGGGGGGGGGGGGCGCTGTCAATCCGCCCCTGAATTGGATGTCCTACTTACCATACAACTATGTTTCCATTGTAGATATTATTATAATATGAATACACCAAGCTCTCGTTTGGTTCATGGAAAGGAAATCAATTCCTTTATATAGAGGTGAGAAACTAAATTTTCTATCAAGTTTATTTTCTTGTGTTTGGTAAAGCATTAAAAAAAATTTAGGTAAGAGTATTGTTATTCAATTTTTTTTGTATTAAATGCTTAAAAATCATATGGGAAAATCAATCTCATGAGTTTTGAAATAAATGGTTTTACCCTCTACTTTCCTTTCTGTAGGAAAAGTGTTTTCAGAATTTGTGCTTACCAAATAAAAGAAATGAAAGACCCAAGTGTGGGAAGTAATTTATTTAGGTTAATAATATTTTAATTGCTAAAGGTGATATTGGATTTTGAAAGTTTTTAGTCTTTACAAAGTTGCGATAAAATGACTATGAATTCATTTATTATTTATTTAAAAAAATACTCTCTCTATCCCAATTTAATTGTCACACTTTGAAAAACTAAAAATTAAGGAGGCATAATGATTACTCTAAGAGAAAATACTTATTTCCAAAAATGTTATTTACTTTTCTTCTCATAAAAAAGGTGGCGCCAAAATAAAAAAAGTGTGAAGAGTTTAAAGGGTAATATTGAAAATAAAAAAATTGTTATAATTAATGACACACTAAATGTAAAAAGTGTACAACTATTTTAGGACATTTATAAATAGAATAGTTAACAATTAAATTGAGACGGAGGAGGGAGTACTAGATTTAAGCAACTCTACTTCTAGAGTTACTTTAGAGGAGCTGGATCATAATATTGGTTTTTTTCCAAAACAAAATTTGTATATATCAATTTTTTAATAAAGATGTGTAATCGTGAATTTATTTATGTTCTGATATATACCTAAAACTATTCATAGAATATTTATATCATTTAATTATTAACAATATGTCTTGAGGTGTTTCTCTCTTTTTTTAAAGTATATCAAAATTTTAAAATAATAATTAATTTTAGGTTTAATTTGAGAATTTGTATTTGAAAATTAAATCAACCACGGATATTCAATTTGAAGTCAAGGAGCATTTATTTTCTTTCAACAAAAATAGGGATGTTCAAAATTTTCGAAAATATTGAAATTTGATAAAAAAAAAAAAAAAAAAATTAATCCAAATTTAGATAGGATATAGAATTTTTGATTTCCAGCTTTTCCAAAAAAAAATGGAGCGAAATTGGAACCTATATCCGAATTTTCAAAAAATACATTATTTAGTGTATAATATTTATATTATTTCTAAATTAAGTGATCATGTATTATTATAACATTTTTAGAATTAAAATTGAAAACGTATTTAAAAAAATTTTAAAAAAATAAAAATAAAAATAAAAATATTTCAATACGTTTTATCCGATGAATACTTTTAGAACAAAACAATTATAGCAATTACTATTTTCATGAAAAACGAATTTTTTGTTTTTTATTATTTATTTATATATACAACCCGAACAAGTGTTTGGAATGAGTTAACTATAAATGCTTGTGACGTGTATAATATTATATCCATAAAAAATTTGATACACAAGTGGTAAATAAGAATGAGTCAACTAATTAAATGCGAAAACAACAAGGTTTTAATTAATTAACAATAATGTTTTATTCAAACGTCTCTTTCGTTTATACTTCATGCATGACGTCTCGTTAGTGGGGTAACCAACAAATTAGAGGTTATACCACTCCCGGCCATTGCTTTGAAATAGGAATCTCTACTCTGACGTCCGTAATAAAAGTACACGACAAAATTAGTGTTCCAAATACCAAATTCAATGAATATTCGATCCTAGGAAAACAAATTTAAGGATCAAGTATTAAAAAAAATAAGAAATATATATTAATATACCATATACAAATCAATGAATTGGAAAATAATTTTAAAATTTTTGATTTAAAAGTAAACTTTAAATTAATAAAAAAAAATTAGTTTCTAGTCTCACAATTGTTAAGCCAATTGGTTAAAGGACATACATTTTGTAGCTATTGTATAATGGTCAAACTTTTTAAAAAACGACATTGTTTTGTAGTAACTCCTATTTATTGTTATTGTTTTTACTTAATTTTGGTTTTATTATGTATAAGTATAATGTCGATTTTGCCCTTCGGTTAGTTGATGAAACATCTCCCCGCAATCCCTTTTTCGTTGGGTGGATGAAAATATTTTTGCATGTATTAAATTTTAGATAATGTGTGATTTTTTTTCCCATAAGATTATTACCAAATATTATCCTACCAACAACCTTTATTTTTTAGTAAACTATTTTCATGGCACTTAAATTATTAGTCCAGACTCACTTTAGTCATTAAATAAAACTACAGAGCATTTTCAATTTCGTAGGTCCTTCCAAATTTTTCGTTAAGTTGGACGGAATCAAGAACATTTTTGTCATTGGGCCTAAGAACCAAATCCCAAACCAAATTCTTTTGTAAAGCCTCTATCTCCTCTACCATAGCACCCATCTAACTATCCTTATCTTCGACACTGATGGTTTATTTATAACTAGTTGGATCACCCTCACTTGTAATAAGGGCATAATTGACCAAGTCTTCCCAATCAAACCTAGATGATATTTTAATTTCTCGTCGTGGTCTATCCTGTGCTATTGACGGTTTCGGCTATACTTCTTGAGGTTGTTCCACTTCACCTAGTCTTTCCTCGGATTTCTCCTCTTATAGCTCTACCTCAACCGCGTCGTCATTCGGTTGAATTTCATGAGAATCATCTCTACTACCGTTTGAAGATGCTCTACCACTTCCTGTAACTGACAGACTTGGAACTAAAATCGAAATCTTAACCGTATTAACCCCACTGCTCTCATTAATCTCTTGGTATTTCCGTTTCTTAAAAATAGCCCCCTCATCAAATGTCATATCTCGGCTAAATAAAAGCTTTCCAGTTATCGAATATTAAAGTTTAAACCATTTCACCTCTCCCCAAAATCGAGAAAGATACACCAGTGAGCCTTCGGGTTATTCTTTGATCTCTCGTTGCTAGGAATATGAGCATATATTGGGCACCCAAACATTCTTAACTTAGAGTAGTCCACTTCTCACCCTAACCATACTTCTTTCGGATATTGCAAACCAAGATTCACATTCGATGACCTATTGACCAAGTAAACAACATGATCAATATAAGCCACCCAAAATGTTTTTGGCAAGCCGGCATGAATCTTTATACTTCTCGCCCTATCCATAATGGTATGGTTTATTCTTTCTACAACTCCATTTTGATGTGAATTTTTTTTCACAGTAAAGTGTCTTTTGATGCCAGCATCATTGCAAAACTTTAAGAATTCTCCATCCTTATACTCACATCCATTGTCACTTCTTAAATACTTTACTTTTTGACTAGTTTGGTTTTTCACTATAGCCTTCAATTCCTTGAATTTTTCGAAAATCTCGAATTTTTTCCTCAAGTAGTAAAACCAGACTCAATATGAATAATCATCAAAAAATGTAATAAAGTATTTGAAACCGCCTAAAGAAATTACCTCTAAAGGCCGACACACATCAGAGTGAATATAATCAAGCATACATCGGCTTTCTTGTTCTGCGGTATTAAATCGAACTCTAGTTCACTTGTCCATCACACAATACTTACATAAATCAATCTTGCACCCATGGATTCCCTTCAACAATTTTCGTCGAAGAAGCTCTTCCATACCCCGTTGGTTCATATGGCCAAGTCTAGTGCCATAACAAGAGCTCACCACCTTCCGTTTTCGTGGAAACCGCCACTCCACCAATTACCATGTTTCCTTTCAACCTATAAAAGTTTTTCGATGACTTTGTGCCGTGCAAAATCACCATTGATCCCTTCTTCACCTTTAGAGTTCCGTCTTCGGCTTGAATCACACACTCTTTTGAATCGAACGTGCCTAAGAAAATTAAATCCTTCTTGAGAGTAGGTACGTGTCTAATATCATTTAACGTGCGGGTCACGCCATCTCACATCTTTATTTTTATCGTGCCAATACTGACAACTTTGCATGTAACATTGTTGTCCATGAAGATTTTTCCACCATTGCATTCCTTCTAGTCAATGAACTAATAACGATTCGAGCACATGTGATAGGAGCATCAGGAATTAAGAATCCACTAATACTTTGATCCGCCAAATAATAAATAAGAATATCGGTATTAAGATGCGTTCGCCCTTTTACCTTTTAGCTCTGGACAATCTTTCTTGATGTAGCCTACCTTGTGACACTTAAAGCATTCCCGATTATTTCAATCTCGTGATTGAGACTGACCCGTGCCTCTTTTCTTAGCACCCCGTGACCTTGACCTCCCACTTTATTCACCATCGCCACTCTTGGCAACCAAGCCCTCACTTGACAAAGAGCTTGCCCCGTTACCTTCTTTTATCATGGCCATGTACGATAGAGGTCCTTGACAACCTCATTAAATTTGAGCGTTGTCTTGCCAAATATCAACGTAGTAACGAAGTGATCATAGGAGTCCGACAATGAAACAAGCAACAATAAGGTGTGGTCCTCCTCATCAAATATAACATCAATTCTCTCAATGTCATACATTATTTTGTGGAACCTTTCGGGTATTCCACTTGAAAGAAGAGCACCTTAATTGATAAACTAAGAATTTACACCAATTATCTCTCAATAATACTCACTTTAGATCAATGGAACACACCTCCAATTGATCACCTTTCAACCTTAACTAAACAATTGCTAAGAATAAGTCTCTTTATTTTCACTATTGCAAATGCACCCTTTCATAAATAGAAATAAACATCTCTATTTAGACCAAATGAAAAATTAAACCTATTTACTTTTACCTGCCCATGTGCAAAACATATTTTGCACCAATTCTGAGTGCTTACTGTCTGGTAAAACACATGTTATACACCAAGTCCACGGGCATATTGTTTGGTGCAAAACGCTTTTTGCACCATTATTGATTGCATCAATTACAAGCCAAACACAACACTTCCCCTTAACACGTATACATATATATAATATTTATTTGTATATCATTAAACTTAAATCAAGATTAAACCCAAAATCAAAATTGAAACCAAAATTTTAAATCATTAAACCTAAATTATAATTAAACCCAAAAATATAAAAATTTAACCCCAAAATTAAATCAAACCCACTATTACCGATGAAAAAAAAGGATAGACACAGGATATTATGAAAAAGGGAAGCCAGAGGTATATATGTATGAGAGATAAAATGGGAGGGTGAAAGAGATGGTGATGTGGTGGTGGAGGAGGAAGTGTATGTGTATGTAGGTATGTATGAGAGAGAAAATGTGAGGATGAAATAAATGGAGATGGTGATGTGCAGATGGTGCTGGTGTTAGTGGTGGAGTGGTAGGGAGTAGAGGCGGCTGTGGTGTGGAGATGGTGGTGGTTGATGGCTGGTTTCTCTCTCTCTCCCCCTATTTTCTTTTTGAATAACTCAATTCCTTTTTCTTTTATTTTTTCTATAATAATTTTTTTTTAAAAAAATCTAATTAAAGTAGTTTTTTAAAAAAAGGTAACTGAAATAACAAAAAATGCTCCTGATTCCATCAAACTTAACATAAAATTTGGACGAAAGAGCTAAAGTGACATGCACTCGCTAATAGTTTAAGGGTTAAAGTATAGTGTTTTTTTAGTTTCAAGGTTAAAATGATACTAAATCAATAATTTAAGGACCATTAAGATAGTTTACTTTTTACTTTTTATTTTTTACTACTCAAAACAACAATCTCATAGCGACTTATAAGTAATAACCCTAAGTGTCATCTTAGACGATGTACAAATATAATACGTATCATAAACCTACACATTAGGCGATGCACTTATTAAGATACGTTGCCTAAAGGACCAGGTCTCTTAGCGACGTACATTGGTCATTGTATGTCTCCTAATAGTACATCTTAGGCGACGTACATAAATCAATATACGTCTCCTAAAATGTCACTTACGCGACATACATAATCAATGTACGTCTCCTAAAACTTCACTTGGGCGACATACATAAATCAATATCTGTCTCCTAAACCTTCACTTAGGCGACGTACAATGGTCATTGTATGTCGCCTGAAGGTATTTTTCCCCTCCATTTTCACTAAAATTTCAAATATTTGGGAAATTTAAACATTCACTTAGGCGTCGTACAATGACCATTGTGCGTCGCCTAAAGGTATTTTCCCCCTCAATTTTCACCAAAATTTTAAATATTTGGGAAATTTATAATTCACTTAGGAGACATACAATGACCAATGTATGTCACTTAAAGTTATTTTCCCCCTCAATTTTCAACAAAATTTTAAATATTTGGAAAATTTAAAATTCACTTAGGAGACATATAATGACCAATGTACGTCGCTTAATATTGGTTTTCATTGTCAAATACCAATTGGTAAAATGAAAAAAATGGTATTAAATTTCTTATTTTAATTTTGGTATTAGTAAAGGCCATTTACCGATCGATTTACCGAAAGAATACCCCTAGTCTAACTTTATTAATTTACAGAGTTTTTATTATTATTATATATATATATATAGTTAACTTTCTTTAAACATTCCATTGGGTTTAAAATTCATATTATTTTTTATTATATAGTTATTTTTTTATAAATGTATGTATGAAATCACAAATTTACCATTCCTTAATTTTAAAAAAATATATTACTTGAAACTACAAATATTAACCCCTCAACATACTAACATAACATTAAATATACTAAGATTCTAGATACTATGATATACTATTAAGTCTAACACGCATAGAGCGTGAGACGAGATCAAATTTTTATATTTTATCCAAGTTTAGTGATCTACCGTTGTTTAAAATCACCTATAATACATATTTGAGTTTAAGCCCAAGTTGTAAACAAATTTGTTAGAATTTACATATTCATATATGCATACATTGCTTCTTTGAGATAACTCTTATTTTTGTTATTTTTTTATGTATACAAAATTTTGCAGTATCTTTAGTACTTGTTTCACAATAATAATATCAGTTACTGTGATAATATTTATGACGATGAATTATACTAAGAGTGCCCGGGTATTATAGTAATTAAGAATAACTATATGGGATTATATTAGGAGTATGTATAAATGAAAGTAAGAGTATCCATTGATTATACTAACGATATATATATATATATATATATATATGATTATGAATTATATTAAGAGTATCTTTGAATTAGATTAAAAATATTGGCATATATTAATTATATTTAGAATAACTGTGAATTACACTAACAATCCATAAATTACACTAACATCATATGTGTTGGCTAAAAATATCTTTTAAATTACACAAAGAGATTATATGAGAATTAGACTAATAGTTTATGCCTGAATTACATGAACATTATTATGACTTATAATAACAATATATGTGTACAAGATCACAACTTTTTTTTAAAAAAATAAACTCATATCTTACTTATTCTTTAATTAAAACTTTAAAATCTTATAAACTTAAATTTGAGAAACAATTTTAATAAAATTTATCTTTGAAACATACTAATTGAACTTAATAAAATAAGATCCATTAATCAGGTTATGTTTCTCAAATTAAAACCTCTTTCGACCTTATCAAAGACGGGTTGTGTTTAAGTGGATCGAATTCGAGTTTGGCTAAATGTGTGGCAATTCCAACTCAGCAATAATAGACGACATGGCTACCAAACTTCAGGGTTTTTCGTGTTTTTTTTATTATAATAATAAAACAATTACTTTTTCTACCCAAAATAAAATGTATCATATTTATACATAACAAGTAATACTATTACAGTTCAATTTTCAAAAAGTTAGATTTGGATTTACTTTACTTTTATCAAACAATATTCTAAATTAAACATGGTAACTAGAAAATTTTGAAATTTTTTACTGGTGTACTAGTATTCAGTTATGAATATGTCAAAGTTATAGAAGTTACCCCAACCCCCCGGCATAGCAACCCAAAAAAAGATTTAGTATATGTATGGCCTAATATATAATATTGATATCAATTACAATAAGAGAATTGGTTTTGAATGACTAAATATTTAAGAGAAATTTTGATATTTACTATTATAGGTAAAATTTAATAGAAAAATCCTTAGAAACAAAAAAAATACTTAAATGCAATTATTGTAAAATAATAGAAATGGATGTTCTCACCGTTATTGTAAAATAACTATTGTAAAATAATTAATAGAAAAATAATATAAATGGATTTAATAGGCTACTATTAACTGAGATTTAATTATGATTTAATAGTTATTAATTTTGTTGAGGGAAATTCTAAATATACTTAGAGGATATGTATAGCTTTAAGATTTTTAATAGTATTTCAAATAAATTTAAATTCTACTCTGTTTGGTTAAAATAATTAAACAAAATTTTTAAGATTTACATTAAATAAAACAATATAAGTGTATAACTCCATATACTTTTATATCAGTATTAGTATTTTAAATAAATTTAAATTCCACTTTATTTGGTTAAAATAACTATATAAGTTAGAGTTTGTGTTTAATTAGGTGTTTTTCAAAACTCACCACAAAAGTATGTATATTTAGTAAACCATATTATTTATATGAATGTTAAAGAGAGAAAAGTGAGCTGCAATAGCTTTTCTTTCTAATTTTCTTCTTTTACACATAATTTTATAATCATAATAGAGCTTATTTTATAGGTATTAATTAGTAAATTTTAAATATGCAAATTTTAATAATTTATAATTTTTATATTTAAAATTAATGTTTTTTAAATTTTAAAAAGAAGTTAATGAGAAATTTAAGCATGTTAATTTTTACCAAAATTTCAAAAATTTGGAAAATTTAAAATTAACTTAGGATACGTACAATGACCAATGTAAGTTGCTTAAGGTTTAATCTTAAGAGACGTTCATTGGCAATGTGCGTCGCCTAAGTTTGTGGTATAAATCCCCAATCCCCAATTCTTAAACCTAATCTTTCTCACTCTCACCTCTCTCTATCTCTATCTCTTTCGCCTCCTCTATCTCCACGCCGCATCCCACAGACCCACTCCCACATTCTCGCAGTAGAAAACTCTACTTTATTTGGTTAAAATAATAAAACAAAAATTTTAAGATTTACATTAAATAAAACAATATAGGTTTATAACTCCGTATACTTTTATACCAGTATTAGTATTCTAAGAAAATCTAAATTATACTTTATTTGGTTAAAATAACTATATAAGTTAGAGTTTGTGTTTGTGTTTATGTTTAATTAGATATTTTTCAAAACTCACCACAAAAGTATGTATATTTAGTAAACCATATTATTTATATGAATGTTAAAGAGAAAAAAGTGAGCTGCAATAGCTTTTCTTTTTAATTTTCTTCTTTTACACATAATTTTATAATCATAATGGATCTTATTTTATAGGTATTGATTAGTAAATTTGAAATATGCAAATTTTAATAATTTATAGTTTTTATATTTAAAGTTAATGTATTTTAAAATTTAAAAAGGAGTTAATGAGAAATTTAAGTATGTTAATTTTTACCAAAATTTGGAAAATTTAAAATTAACGTAGAAGACGTACAATGATCAATGTGTGTCGCTTAAAGTTTAATCTTAAGAGACGTTCATTGGCAATGTGCGTCGCCTAAGTTTGTGGTATAAATCCCCAATTCTAGACCTAATCTTTCTCAATCTCACCTCCTCTATCTCCACGCCACACCCACACCCACACCCACACCCACACTATAGAGTATAAATCTCTCCCCTCTCTCTCAATCAGAGCCAATGTGTAGCGGCACCGCATCCCACAGACCCATATCCACACTCCCTCAGTAGAAAATCTCTCTCTCACTCTCACTTTCATTGCTTGGTTGCTCCTCATCATCTAAGGTTCTACACAGCATAGAGTAGGTTCGGTTTCCCTTTTCTGTAAATCAATTGGAGTTAATGTGTGTATATATATGTATATATATATATATAATCGGAGCTTTATATTCAGTTTCCCATTTCTGTACACTCTTTGTGATATTTCTTGTACTCTGTTTCGTTCTATTCGGTTTCCTCTTTCTGTAAGTTCTATTTAATTTCTCACCAAATCTCGAATGGAATCAAGCATTTACAATATATAAACATGGTTATTTTTTTGGAAAATACATAGTATCATGTTTTAAGAATAACAAAAAGAGAAAGATGCTCTAGCATGAGTAAAGGGAGAACAAATAAAATGGGCTGAGAGAATGGGTTCCTTTAGTGGTAATAGTAATAGTAGTAATAAGGCGAGAAGCAACAAGGGAAAAGGAAGTTTAAGTGGTAATAGTAGTAGAATATAATATCGGCCTTATTAGGGACAGCTGGTTCTAGGAGCAACCACCACACTAGGATGATGATTTTTTTTCAATGATCAAGTGGTCTTCCTTCAATTAGGCAAGTTAGTTTTTAATATTTCTAATTTTCCCATTATTTATTTATTACTTTATTAATGAGTGGTGGGCGATTTGGTATATGGTGATGGTGGTGGTGAATGTATGTAGTAATATATAGTAATACTGCAGCACCACCAGTTGTAGTAGTAAGATAATAATGCGAAACAAAGAGAGGGGAGGGGTGGCCAAAGGTGAAAAGCCTCTCATGGTCTCTCATATTATAAGTATCTGGTATCTTTCCTCTGTATGTAGTTCATTTTCTCTTCAGATTACACTAAAAGTTCTAGCATTATTATATATACATGAACACATGATATATGTAATGTGTTTGTTAAAACTAGTAACTATGTTGGATCCTTCCATGTTGTATGAAATAAGTTCCTTTTTTATGATTTTACTTTTTTCTTTCACAAAGTTAGTGATTTGTTTAGGCACCACCGAAGAAAACTATTAATATTACTATGGTAAAACTTTTTTTATTATTATTCATTTGCACACAAGAAATTACTTTTGAGAGATAAACTACAGTTTGGAATGTTTTTTGATAGCTTTTAGCTAGTTTTTTTGCATTTCTTTTTGGACTGTTTTATGACCTGTTTTGCAACTGGTTTTCGTGAACTTTGTGGATTGTTTTTAGCATGCTTTGGGACTGTTTTTAAGATTATTTTTATGCAGCTCTGTAGATTGTTTTTAGCATGTTTTGGTACTATTTTTATGCAGCTCCATTTCATTCCACCCATAACTAATTGGTTTATGTTGGATGCTATGAACTCTAATAAAGGGACTGGGTGATGTGAAATGGAAGGAAATGCGTGAAAGTTGGGCAAATTGAGGATTGGATAACTAGGTGGGTTGAATTAAAGTCAATTGGCCACATGTTAATATTTTATGTAATGTAAAAATTATTAGTATGTGTAATTTTGTAAATATATTATTATTGTTACTTGGCCATAACTTAGTCCGCGTGTTAGGCTCCAGTTCTAATTAAAATAAGGTGAGAAAATTCAATTATGTATGGACTATTTAGCCTTAATAGCAAGAAGTTTGCATGTAAAAGCATGACCCAAAAAGTATGGGAGTTAAAATGTTAGCGATAAAATCCATAAGGGCATCCTGTAATAAAACAGAGAGTTTAAGCTTTGACTAATCAACGCGTCATCCTCTAATAACAACCAAAAAGGAGGTGTCAATTACTTTGCTACTGTGGATTTAACAAAGATTAATGTATAGAATCTCACCAATACGTAATAAATATTATTCTTCAACAATCACCACTGACTCTTTTGAGTTTATGTATCACATGCATTTACAAGCTATGGTCTAGTGACCTAGCTTTTTACAGAGATATCAAGTCTCTTTTGTTATTGTGCAAGAATAAACACCGTTGTTATTGATGTATCCATATTTCTTTAATATATGTAATTGTAAATATGCCTCCAAGACATCGAAGAGAGTGACGAGTAGGGGCCCGATTAAGCAGCTGCATCAAAGTGTTGCACAACGCTTTGCGACTGCAGCCCTTGAAAGAACTCTCGATCATAAGGTTGCACCACCGCCTTTAAAGCTATAGCCGATTACAGTTCAGGGTCCCGTCTACCTAGCATTCATCTGCCATGAGCACCTCCACCACCGGGTGTTTGTTTCCTCGCAGCATTCACTGCAAGAGTGACGAAGGTGATTACGTCTTTAGTATTTTTTTTTCACTGTCTTTGTAAAATCCCACATCGAAAAGTGGAAAAAACTTGTAATTCCATATATATGCACCCAAGGGGTTTCCACTAGTAAGAGGCCTTTTGGGGGTTGCCATGGGTGCACTTACCAACAATAAAACTGTGCGGTAAAGGGCTACGTAGTTGGAGCTAGAGTGGAGCCACCCAAAGCGGACAATATCTTGCTAGGGTCGGAGCCTAGGTTGTCACAATCTTCTACTAAAACTCTTTCTCTAAATATATTAATTATAATTTATGTTATAATCTGTAGATACGTCGACATCCATATCTGCCTCCACTCACATGAGAGGCAAAGTGGTGTGTAAGAAGACTAACAAAGAGTGCGGAAGCATGGAAAAATTAACCTCGAGTGATCCGACGAGCTCAAATTGTTGTCGTCTAAGGTGGTTCAGGGTCACCTCACATGCAACATAGTTAGTGTCATGAGGGACAAAATCCCCATGGTGGCGTCTTCATATTGGCATCTGCCTGAAAAGCACCTTCAGATTGTTTACAACCATATCTCGGTAAGGGTCACTAAATAATTTATATTTTCTTTATACTTGCGCAAATTTTCTAAATTCGACATATATATGTTGTTTTTGTTTTGTAGACCTACTACGACATCAGCCACGACAATGTTGAGATGTTCAAATACATCCAGAAATTAGCATCTGGGTGGTTCAATCAATGGATGTCGGAGTACAAGGCCCACTTCGAGACATATGGTCCAGATGTTCCTGTAGAGTTTGTGGAGCATATGAATGAGTGGATGTTGCTGATGGTGCATTGGTCCACCGAGGAGAGTAAGGTAATTTCTTCTGTCATTTGCATCTCTTCTCTCATTATTATTATTATTATTATTATTATTATTATTATTATTATTATTATTATTATTATTATTATTATTATTATTATTATTATTATCTTTTCGAACTTGATATTAACATTAATTGAATAAATTATTTCTAAATGTTGCATTATATTGTAGCCTACTCCGAGAGAATGAAGGCAATTAGGGCGACTAAAAAGAAGTATATAAGAAAACGCTCCGAATGCAGTGGTAAGAGTTTATTAATTGTTTGTTGCTTTGTTATTCATTGTTATTGAATTATTGATTAATTGTTATTTATAGGCTGCAATGACTACCGCGGTGTACGGTTCCATCGCCTCCTTCGAAGCCTCAAATCCTATGCCGCCGTCAGTAAAAGGAGGCTCAGACTTAACCCTGCCAGCACCATCACTCTCCCGTTGAGACACCGATTGGTATTGTTCAGGGAGAGGTTAGTGTTTGGAGAGGGAAGATTATCTGCGGTCTAGGAATAAGGTACAGGAGGGACCCACAGTCAAAGGGTGGCGCACGGACGTCGAATCTGTTGTCTGAGGTCGAGAAGCTTAGGTTTACCATAGCAAGAATGTAGCAAAAACGAGAAAAAGAGGCCGGAGAAATGTGACGATTCAAGGAAGAACAATAACGAAAGATGGAAGAAATGGAAGCTCAGGTCCGGCTACTTATTAGAGGGAATGCTTCTAGTGGCGAGTCTACTTCCCACCAACAGCCATAAGTTAACTCTTTTGTTCTTTTTTTAATTTTGAGATTTCAAGTTTTTTTTTTAACATTTTGCGATTGTATATTTTGAACATTTTGAGACTTTATGTATATGTTGAGAGTTTTATTAAATTTTGTGAATCATATGATGTAGTTTTATGAATTGTAATGTAATTTTTTGAATTATATGTTTATGAACTAGAGTGTTTTAGAATTAGTTGTTTAGGATTACATGTTATTCATAGTATAAATTCAGGTAACAATATTATATATAAAATGCAGCTTTGGCTGCATGGGTTACTGTAATTCAAGCATTTGTTAGAATTATGGTCTTTCACTTAGGCAATACACATTGGTCTATGTATGTCACCTAAGAAGGCCACATGTCCCATTTTAAGAGACGTAAATTGATCAATGTATGTCGGCTAAGTTGGAATCTTAGGAAAAGTACATTGATCAATGTACATCTCCTAAAATCTTAGGCGGCATATATTGTGTGCGTCGCATAAGAGCTTCTTAGGCGACGAACTAATGTTTGTATGTCTCCTTAAAGCTTATGCGACGCAACTTAGGCGACGGCTCTTAGGCGACGTCTTGTTCATCGCCCGAGTCTTAGGTGACGTACATTCTTAGCTTAGGAGACGAACAATGTCCGCCGCCTAAACCCCTGTTGGGCCTAGTGATCTTAGCGTAACTCATCAACACATGATTGGCTATTACAATCTGGTGGCCGACTTTAGTGGTAGCTTCAACTTTGATCGTTTGTACCATTTAAGAATTGAATCACGTACCATGCATGTTGATATAATATTCATCGATCTCTTGCCATTCACTTCGAAAGTGTTGTCAAATCACCATATTCATGAATTGATCAAAGCCACGAATTGAAGTCCTAACAACCATCGATCTAGTTTTCCGTTTGCATTCAATTTTTTATTAATTTGAAGCTAAAGTCCACGTAGAGATAAAATGTTTATGTTCAAAAGTCGTTCCAACTCGATCCGCTCCATATGCGGCGTTTCTTACTACCGCTTTGATCGAATTTGAATTCTCTTTTGGAAATTGTTCTTAATTTGATGTAATGGTCCATAGTTTGAGGAGCTTAAATGGCTTGTGCACATAACTTCTTGAAGGTTAGGGTTTTATGCATTTTTTTTAACACATTCCAATGGGTTAGAAATATCCCACGTAAAAGCAATTTTTTGGCTATATTATATCATTTATTATTGTCATAATGCTTTCAAACTACTCCATTTTAATTGAAAATAGCATATACATAATAATTATTATTATGTCTAAATTTTTTTAATTTCATTATCTCTATCCATAAAAAGTATTTAGTAAGTGTTACCCAACTTGTCTTAAAAAGATTAAAATGCTGTTATCCAAATTAATTCATTTTAATTCTAACATAGCATATATCTGATTAGTCGACCTGTTTTATTTAATGCGCGCGTAATGCTATATATGCCTGATAATAGCCCATTTTAATGCCTACTCCTATATATGCCAACTAATTGTCAACATAACATATATATTTGATTACTATTATGTCTGTTTCAATTGTTTTTTTTTTTCCTATCACGTCTATATGTTTTTAATTTCATTATATATGTTTATAAAAATTGCTTCGTAGTTATATCTTGTCCACACAATTCAGTTTAGAGCCCATATTTTGATTCGTTGTATCTTTTTTTCCCAATCAATTTCAAAATTAGTTGATTGATTATTAGTGGGATAAATACAAATCAAAATTTAAATTAGTGCTAGATTTAGGGAACATTAAAGATTAAGGATAACTCATATTCATTACTAAAACAAGAGTGAATTCAGAAAAAACAATTAAAATGTAGATAAAAAAAAAAATAAGAGTTAGTAACACTTTTGATTCCAAAGTATGCTAGTAGTTTTACTTTTGTCCATAATATTTCGATTTGGACGTATTCAATCTTAAACTTTAGAAAATTTTTTGCCCAACTATGTCAAAGGAACAACAGGTGCTTTCGACCATATATTTGGTAACAAGGATCTGTTCTCCCATATTACTTATTCTAGTATTTTATCTACTGCTACCTTAGCCGATGGCTCACAAAGTAAGGTTAAAAGAATTGGACAAGCTACACCCTTGCATTCTCTATCTTTAGATTTTGTTTTCTTTATACCCAACTGTCATTTTAATCTAATTTTCATTAACAAATTAACCTAAACATTACCCTATTGTGTTATCTTTATCGCTAATTCAGTTCTTGTGCAGGACCGGGACACTAGGAGGATGATTGGAGTAAGATTTGAGTACCATGGATTATACTACCTTACTCCACCACCATCCCCTGTTGCCTGTGTTGCCGTTGATTCTCCTACCATTCTCCTTCAATGTTTATCTTAGGCCTCCAGAATTTACAAAAGACGGTGCTGGGTCTTGCAAGTTTATTGTCTTTAGAGTGTGAGTCATGTTATTTAGGAAAGCATGTTCGAAGTTCTTTTCCCAGTCGTCTCAATAAATAAACAAAGTCGCCATTTTCTTTAGTTTATTAAGATATATGGGGTCCTAGTCGTGTTAAGTCAACTTTGGATTTTAGTTATTTTGTTATGTTTATTGATGATTTTTCCTGTTGTACTTGGTTATTCTTAATGAAAAATCGTTCAGAATTATTCTCCATATTTCAAACGTTTTGTTTTGAAATTAAAACTCAATTTGGCACTACTATTCGTACTTTTCGAAGTGATAATGCACGAGAATATTTTTATCCTTTTTCAATCCTGTATGGCCCCTCAAGGTATACTCCATCATTCGTCCTGTGGTCATACCCTTCAATAAAATGGGGTGGCAGAAAGGAAAAACAGACACTTGATTGAAATTGCACGTACTCTCTTCGTTCATATATGTTTTGCTGCGTTTTTTAGGATAAGCTATTCTTACTGCATGCTATCTGATTAATCACATGCCGTTCTCAACTTTACAAAATTAGGTTCCTCATTTTCTGTTATTTCTTGGTCAGACACTCTTTTCTCTTCCTCCTCGTGCCTTTAGGTGTACATGTTTTATTCACAATTTCACTTCGGAGAAAGATAAATTACAGGCCAAGTCTCTTAAATGTATCTTTTTAAGTTACTATCATTTACAGAAAGGTTATTGTTGCTTCTTTCCTCATCTTAAGCAATATGTTGTCTTAGTCGATTGACATTCTTTGAGACGACTCGTTTCTTTACTTCTTCCGAACATGCTGAGTGTTAGAAAAATGTACTTCCTCTTCTAGACAATAGTCTTATTCCACTAGTTGTATCCTCTTTTGACCCTGTGGCTCCCACCGCAGACTCACCACCTTCTCTGCTCACCTACCATCGACGGCAATGTCCTCTTCCTATTGCCAACCCTTTTTTCGAGCCTACAACTGAGCTTACTATTGTGCCTACATTTGAACTTTCAACCTACCATGCCTCATCTCTTTGACCGAGCCTACCACCACTGACAACCCTACATTTGGCCCAATGGACTAATCTTTTACTCTAGTCATGCCTTTCGTTTCGGTCTCTGACTTGGATTTTTCCATTGCCGAACGTAAAGGTATTCGTTCTACTCGAAATTCTTATCCCATTTATAAGTTTATGATTTTCCATTTTTATCTCTATCATATACTGCCTTTGTGTTGTCATTGTCTCCTATTTCTACTCCTAAAAATGTAAAAGTAGCTCTTTCGGACCCAGATTGGCGTTAGGCGATTATGAGATGTATGTATGCGTTACATTTTAATGGCACTTGGGATTTAGTGCCTCTTCCTCTTGGAAAATCAATAATCGGTTTTCATTGGGTTTACACCGTCAAAGTTGATCCTGATGGAGCAATAGACTGGTTGGAGGCTCGACTAGTTGTAAAAGAGTATACGCAGATTTATGGGCTTGATTATGGCGACACGTTCTCCCCGGTTGCTAAAATGGCCTCCGTTCGCTTATTCTTCTTTATAGCGGCCATTTATCACTGGCCCCTCTATCAGTTGGATATCAAGAATGCTTTTCTACATGGTGAATTGCAAGAAGAAGTTTATATATAACAACTTCCTGGGTATGTTGCTCAGGGGGAGTCTAGATCTAGATTGGTGTCGCATTCGACATTCTCTCTATGGACTTAAACAGTCACCACGAGCCTGGTTTGGGAGATTCAGTTCGGTTGTTATACAATTTGGAATGATCTGAAGTTAGGCCGATCATTTAGTATTTTACTGCCATTCATCCTCTGACCAGTACATCTATTTGGTTGTGTATGTGGATGACATTGTGATTAACGAAAATGACCAGGAGGGTATACAAAAACTCAAGCAACATCTATTCCTCCACTTTCAGACAAAAGATTTGGGTAAACTAAAGTAATTTTTGGGAATAGAAGTTGTTCAATCCTAACATGACGTCTTCATCTCATAGAGAAAGTATGCCCTGGATATCTTAGAAAAGACAGGCATGTCCAGCTGCAAATCTGCAAAGACTCCGATGGATCCTGTTAAATATTTATATATAGATATATATTAGATGCACATTAGTTTCCTAGTTAGACAAGTTTTCTAGATTAAGTAGGATTGCTACTTGTATATATAGATGTTCTCTTATTGTCAATAATATCTATAGAAATAAATATTCTCACAAGGTATCAGAGGTAAAAGTGAGAAAAATCCTCCTCTCTCGTTTGCTGTGTTTGTCACTCCAGCAAACATCAAAAACCCTAGCCGTTCATCACCTTACTAAACCCTAACCGCCAACAACCAAAGAGCCGTCCAAAACCCTAGTTGTTTCGCGTGTAACCTATCTGTTTTTCATCACACCACCCACACAACAATGCTCGGCATAGCCAGACGACCCCACGCCAGAAATATCGTCGAAAAATACCTCTTCACGCGCTCCCACGAGCCACCCTTACCCTGCGCGTGAAATCCACGCGCCGCCACACCAGATGCACGTGAAGGCGCGTGTGATATTGTTTCCCTGCCAAATTCTCCAGATCAGTTATTTGGCTCGTTTCTTATTGATCCTCAGTTCTGTTCTGGTATTTTTTTGTAACACTCCCGCCTTAGTTTACGGGACAACACCGGTAACTAAGGCCTAGAGTGTCACTAACCCATTTTAGATTGACTAAAATGGGTACATATGTAAATATACTAATTAAGAAATCCAAACAGTAAATATCATATGTGTCATTCAACAGTCAGCAAGATATAAGATGATATTACTGTACATAAACACACATGCGAGCATGTAACTGTTTTACAAGACCAACTAAGTAAGTTCAAAAATAATATACGACATTCTGGGCTAGCCGTGGCTTCCCGAGATAACATATACACAATAAAAATAAATATGTATCAGAGCCTTCTATTTTGGTCCCGAACCCGTAGTCCCATAACCATCGTTCGCCCCCTGTATACCTGTAATTGTAAATAAAACACGGGGTGAGCTCACAGCTCAGTAGGGGGAAAGTAGAAGGGAAAAGTTTTGAAAACATTCATTGACATATTATTGTAACTCAAGTAGACCTTTTCATCATATAATCTAAACATTATTTGTAACATATCACAAAATATAACTAATTCATGATGATGCGTGCTCATGCATGTGCATGTTACCTCCCTTTGTGTCAACCCATTTTCGTATCTTGACGATGCATGCCGATGAGAAACCAAGCCAGGATGGCTATATAAAATCCATTCACTCTAAGAGCATACAACATAGTCACAGTTTTTGTCGACGAGACCCTGAACTGAAATCTCATTATAAAATCCCTTGCCTTAAAATGGCATATCACCATCGTACCCAGGAAATGGAATAACAACCCGTCCATCTTCCATAGAAAAGAATCGAATCCATGGTGCGTTGCCAATGCCAAGGTTTCGGGTCTTTCGCTAGTGGCTTATTGGCGGCCAAACAATATCCCACAAGGGTTTAGGGCTTTTCAACCCAAGGGCACCGGGCCCTGCCTATTTTCCCATCCCGGCAAGCACCATGAAAATATATATTCATATCACCCTTGGTCATTCACGACCAAGCATAATCTGTATCTAGAAATTTGTTAACCGATCATATCCGACCAACAAGAAGATATCAAGATATAAATAAAGCCTCCATGAATTGCCATAAGAAATAAGCCTCCAAGTAGCCTCCAAACAGAGATATACATATAATGAAGCTTTCATCATCATAATAAGAGATACACACCCATTCAATAGGCCATATGGGAATCCGAGCTTACTGAAGAATCTTCAAGAGTGTGGTTGACACAATAGTGATGCATATTATGCATACATGCTCTTTATGACAACTAACAAGTAACATATGCCACTTAAACTTCATTCATCATGTATCAATGTTCCTCAGCGCATATATAATCCATTTACAGTTCCACTTGGATACAACCAAGCATGTATGTCTAAGGAACATCGCTTACAAGTCTATATTCCATAGATAACAAGTTCAAGCGGCATATTTTGTTTCAATTCATGCATTAAATGTAAAATAGAAACTACATATGCCATATAAGCTCTATCAAAATCATGTTCATGTCCTTTAGTGTATACAAAACCTTTTTCTTGTCAAATCAACACATACACACCCAAAGGGCATCCATATGAATCAATAACATATAATCATAGAGCTTAGATGGCATATCTTGCTTAAATATGTGAATTTATACTCCAATTAATCATGTATCACTGATATCAATAGACAAAATCATCATATTTAACATACGTATATAAATCATCAATTTTTAGTCAAATAAAATAATATTATCAAGTGTACACAGCATCAATTTCCTCAAATCACACTTTTAAATCTTTACTAATCATAAAGCATCATGTTATAGACCAAGCTTTAGATAAATAATGCAAATGGAGAGAGCTTATGATGATATTCATGAAACAAGACCAAAATTTTAAGTTTAAGAGCATATAAATCCTTACCTCAATTTAAAAGTGAGAAATGAGAAGAAAGGATGAAAATTGCAGCTCTCCCCAAGCAATCTGCACGAAGAAGACGATGAATAGTGGCAAGGGAGAAGGAATTCAAGTGATTTGGAGCTTTAATCTTGGATTATGAGTGAAAAATAGATAAAATTTGCTTAAGAACTCCTCTCCCTCTCTCTAGAACTCTTCTAAAGGCTTGTGGGTCTCTTTTGGTCGAAGTTTGGGGCAAAAGGGTTCAAATGAACACTTAAAAACGCTCAAAACTGACATTGGACCGCTGCCAGACCGGTCTAGAAAAAGGCCAGACCGGTCCACGCTTGAGTCTGGAACTCCCAGACTGGTCCACATGTAATTTTGGTGCTCTGATGCACTATTTTTGTTTTGGCCAATAACTTTTGACTCGGAACTCCGATTGAGGCGTTCTTTATGTCCACAGAAAGGTATTTCAAAGCTCTACAACTTTCTAAAGAAAGTTTTTCCAAATTCTAGATATATTTTTCCCAGAAATTCACCAAAGACAGCGCTCTGCCAAAGCGCTACCGAATGACCAGAATTTTGTAATGGGCATACTTTGCGCCCTGTTTTGACCCACGAAGAGTGTGAATTGGACTTTGGCCAAAACACGAAAGTTATAGAATGGTACAAGTACTAGATTCCTGTGCGAACGAAATCTCATTTCGATAAATAACGAAGAAATTACGATAGCTCAAAGATAGCTAAAATTAACAAATCGCGAAGAACCAAAACTTCTTATTTACCAACCAAAATCAATTCGAACCACCCGAATCACCTAACGATCACTCATATGAGTATGAATAAGCCAATATATTTCCATTTAACATAAATTAAAGTATGGGGTATTACATTTTTTGCCTTTAAACCATTACTTGTGTTTTATTCTAATGGGTACTTCCAACAATCCAAGTAATGTGCTACCTAAATCTTTTCTAAGTTTTGCGACAACGCCTACTATATGTTTTGAAAAATTAAAGGGTCCCAATAATTATATGTCGTGGTCTTCCTCTATTGAATTATGGTTTATGAGTCAAGGTTTTGAAGAACACTTAATAAAATGTGCCATCGATATTACTGAAAAAGAGTAGTCACAATGGAAGCAAATTGATGCCTTTTTATGCAATATTCTATGGCAATCTATTGATCAAACCCTTGTTGGCCAATACCGACCTTATCGCACTTGCTATGAGGTATGGCAAAAGGCGAAGAAACTTTATTCGAATGACATAAATCGTCTTTATACTGTTGTTTCTCGTATGAAGACGATTAGGAACAAGAACATGAAATGCAAGAATACCTAGGCAAAATTGAGACTCTTCAGCAGGAATTTAATGAGCTGATGCTTATATCCACTGATGTTGCACAACATGAATCTTATCGTAGAAAATTCTTTATGGTTCTTGCACTAGCAGGCTTGCCTGCTGAACTTGATTCGTTCGCAATCAAATTCTGGCCAATCCTAGGGTTCCTACTATGGATACAATATTTGAGCAATTGATTCGCATTTCCGCACCTCTAAGCATCCCAATCGAGCATACAATTTCCACTGACTCTGCTATCCTGGCCTCTCAAGTGACTCCTCGAAGGGATAGTAAAAGCGGGCCACAAGGTCGGACTCGCCCTAAGTGTACCCATTGCCATAATCAGGGACATACAGTAGATTGTTGCTACAAGCTTCATGGTTATCCACCTTAAGGTTGCCAGCATTTCACCATATGATTCATCTTCTGGGGATATACCTAGGACTATGACCGTATCTGCTGCTGAGTATACTGTATTTCAAAAATTTTCAAGAGAGTAACCAGTCATCCGCCATATCCTCAACCAGTCAAACTGGTAATCATATTGCCTGCATCTTTCAGTCATTCTCCATTGGGCCATAGGTACTTGATTCTGGTGCTTCCGATCATATGTCTGGTAACAAGGATTTGTTCTCTCGTATTACTTATTCTAGTACTTTATATACTGTTACATTAGTTGATGGCTCACAAACTAAAATTAGAGGAATTGGACAAGTTACACCTTTGCCTTCTCTATCTTTAGATTATGTTCTCTTTATACCAAATTGTCCCTTTAATCTAATCTCCATTAGCAAATTAACCCAAACATTGCCCTATTATGTTACATTCGTTGCTAATTCGGTTCTTGTGTAGGATCAGAACACCGGGAGGACGATTGGAGTAGGATGTGAGTACCGCAGGTTATACTACCTCTCCCCACCACCAATCCCTATAGCTTGTGTTATCGTTGATCCACCTTCTATCCTCCATCACCGTTTGGGACATCCTAGCTTGTAGAAGTTACAAAAGATGGTGCCGAGTCTTACGAGTCTGTCTTCTTTAGAGTGTGAGTCTTGTCAGTTAAGAAAGCATGTTCGTAGTTCTTTTTCTAGTCGTCTCAATAAACAAGTAGAGTCACCTTTCGCTTTAGTTCATTCGGATATATGGGGTCCTAGTCATGTTAAGTCAACATTGGGTTTTAGTTACTTTGTTACGTTTGTTGATGTTTTTTCCCGTTGTACTTAGCTATTCTTAATGAAAAATCGTTCAGAATTATTCTCCATATTTCAAACATTTTGTTCTGAAACTAAAACCCAATTTACTACAAATATTCGTACTTTTCAAAGTGACAATGCACAAGAATATTTTTCTGCCCCTTTTCAATCATTTATGGCATCTCAGGGTATAATTCACCAATCGTCCTGTGCTCATACCCCTCAACAAAATGGGGTAGCAAAAAGGAAAAATAGACACTTGATTGAAACTGCACGTACTCTCCTCGTTCACCCACATGTTCCGCTGCGTTTTTGGGGAGACGCAGTTCTTACCGCATGCTATTTGATTAATCGCATGCCGTCCTCTGTTTTACAAAATCAAGTTCCTCATTCTCTGATATTTCCTAGTTAGCCACTCTATTATCTTCCTCCTCGTGTCTATGGGTGTATATGTTTTGTTCACGATCTCACTCCGGAAAAGATAAATTACAGGCCAAATCTCTCAAATGTATCTTTCTAGGTTATTCCCGTTTGCAAAAGGGTTATCTTTGTTTCTCTCCTCATCTTTAGCGATATTTTGTCTCAGCCGATGTCACATTCTTTGAAACAACTCTCTTCTTTACCGCTTCTGCACATGCTGAGTGTTTAACTGATCTTCTCCCTATTTCCGACACTAGTCCTATTCCATTGGTTGTCTCATCCCTTGCCCCGGTGGCTCCTACCGTTTACTCGCCACCTCCTCTACTTACCTACCATCGCCGGCAATGTCCTCCTACTGTGAACGCTTCTTCTGAGCCTCCCACCGAGCCTACTATTGCGCCTACACTCGAACGACTTTACTCCAGCTCCTTTGACTGAGCCTACCACCACTGAAAACCCTACCTATGACCCAGTGGACTCATCTTCTACTCCGGTCACGCCTGTCGTTCCGATCTCTGACTTGGATCGTCCCATTGCCGAACGTAAAGGTATTCGTTTTACTCGAAATCCTTATCCTATTTATAATTTCATGAGTTATCATCGTTTATCTCTATCATATACTGCCTTTGTGTCGTGGTTGTCCCCTGTTTTCATTCCTAAAAATGTAGGAGCAGCTCTTTCGGATTCAGGTTGGCGTCAAGCGATGATTGATGAAATGTCTGCATTATATTCTAACGACACTTGGGAATTAGTGCCCCTTCCTCCTGGAAAATCTACAGTCAGTTATCGTTGGGTTTACACCATAAAAGTTGGTCCTGATGGAGCTATAGACTGGTTGAAGGTTCGACTAGTTGGAAAAAGGGTATACCCAAATTTATGGACTTGATTATGGCGACACGTTCTCTCCGGTTGCCAAAATGGCCTCTGTTCGCTTATTCCTCTCTATGGAGGCCATTCACCACTGGCCCCTCTATCAGTTGGATATAAAGAATGCATTTTTACATGGTGAATTACAAAAGAGGATTTATATGGAGCAACCTCCTAGGTTTGTTGCTCAGGGGGAGTCGAGATTTAGATTGGTTTGTCGCCTTCGACGTTCTCTCTATGGACTTAAACAGTCTCTTCGGGCTTGGTTTGGGCAGTTCAATTCGGTTGTTCAACAATTTGGAATGACCTGAAGCGAGGCCGATCATTCAGTATTTTATTGCCACTCATCCTCTGACCAGTGCATCTATTTGGTTGTGTATGTGGATGACATTATGATTACCAAAAATGATCAAGAGGGTATACAGAAACTCAAGCAAAATCTATTCCATCACTTTCAGACAAAAGATTTGGGCAAACTCAGAAGTTGCTCAATCCTAACATGGCGTATTTATCTCCTAGAGAAAGTATGCCCTAGATATCTTAGAAGAAACAGGCATATCCAACTGTAAACCTGTAGAGACTCTGATGGATCCAAACGTTAAGCTTTTACCTAATCAAGGGGAGCCCTTATTAGATCCAGGCAAATACAGGAGACTAATTAAGAAAACTTAACTACCTCACGATAACACGTCCTGATATTGCATTTTCGATGAGTGTTCTTAGTAAGTTTCTAAGTACTCCATACGATAGTCATTAGGATGCAGCTATCCGTATTTTAAAATACATCAAGAGAGCGCCGGGCAAAAGGCCTATTATATGAAAATAAGGGGCATACTCAGGTGATTAGTTATTAAGATGCAACTGTCCGTCTGACAGACGCTCAACCACTGGATATTGCATTTTTAGTAACGTGTCATGGAAGAGTAAGAAACAATCTATTGTCGATCCAATATGTGGCTAAAGCAATAGCTGGCTGAAACAATTACTTCAAGAGCTAAGTTTATGGAAGTTCAACAAGTGATAATCAAGTAGCTTTACATATAGCATCTAATCATGTCTTTCATATATCGAGATTGACTCACTTTATTTGAGAGAAGATTCTTTCAGGAGATATTGCCACTGGTTATGTTAGTCGAATGACCAACTAGCAGACTAATTAAGAACAACTTAACTACCTCACGATAACACGTCCTGATAGTGCATTTTCGATGAGTGTTCTTAGTAAGTTTCTAAGTACTCCATACGATAGTCATTAGGATTGCAGCTATTCGTATTTTAAAATACATCAAGAGAGCGCCGGGCAAAATGGGCCTATTATATGAAAATAATATGTGGCAGCATTCCTTCTAATCCTGTTTTTCAAGAAAGGACCAAGCATATAGGGTGATTCGAGAAAAGTTATTAAGATGACCAACATGTTTACAAAGTCTCTTGCGGGTCCTTGGTGTTGACCTAGAAGGTCTTAATCTTATTTTGATAATAACAATAATTTAATCATGTGTAATTTAACATGTTCTTTATTTAAGATTATAAATTTCTTACTTGAAAAATCAAGAATAACATGATTGCTCAAAGGAAGCATGACAAGGATCAATGGAATCAATATTCGATCAAGTCAACGAAGCATTGGACTAGCAAGAGAACAACCTTATCACACACATGCTAGCAATACAAATCCATGAAGATCAAGATCAAGGATCATATGGAAAAACCTCAAGAGAAGAATCAAGTTGAAGAAACTATTCAAAGCATTCAAAGACTCACATATTCGGTAATTGAGTGTATGCTTAGGATTGATGTAAAGTTTTTTCATTGATTGATTATATAGCTCATATATATTGAAATATCATTCTTAGATTGATCAAAATCAGTTTGAATCAAAAATCATTTCAAAACATCACTCTTGCAAAAACCGATTTTGAAATAAATTGATATTAAATTCAAATGATCATATTTTGAGTTTTCCCAAAAATAGGTGTCTTATGAACTTATTTTTAAAGTCCCCAAAGTATTAGAATTGATTTTGGAGCTTATATGCAAAAGTGCAAAAATTGGGATTTTGGCCTTTTGGCCTGATGGACAGCAGAGTCCATCAGTCGACTGATGGCTTATGCTCAGTCGACTGAGGCTCAGTCAGCCGACTAAGGAGCTTTGCTCAGTCGACTGATGGCCCAGAATATAGCCGTTGGATTTTGATTTTTAACCATTTTTGGTACCAACTTCTACCAACCTCACAAACGGCTATATCACTTTTGGGACTATAAATATGACTTCAAGACTCATTTTAAACACCTTGAATCACTTTATACTCTCTACTTCATCTATCTTCATTATTCAAAGATTCAAGAAATTATTTTTGATCAATCATCTTTTATTTGAGCTATATCATATTGATCATTCAAGATAACTCTAATGTGAGCTTAAATTGTATTCTACAAACACTTGAGAGTTATTGTACATTGGTGTGAAATCACCAAACAATTATATTTCATTGTGAGAGGTAAATCTCATAGGAAAAAACAAGAAGGAAAATTTTGTTTAGTTTTTGTGAAAGGTAAATTTCCAAGGTTAGCAAGAGAGAGATTCTTGTGAGAATATTGTGGTCAAGCAATATTTGTAAAGAGTGTAGTGAGACAACAACACTTGTAGTGGTTTGATCTTCACCCGGAAGGAGATTGGAATTAGTGGAAATTCTCGGGGAACTAACCGAGCGAGGATTATGGTTTGGTAAATAAAACCGTGTGGACAAAACGTCTTGGACTTCAAATCGGTCAATCTTTCTAACTCAATCTCATTATTTACTTGCTACATTATTGTTTGCTTGAGATTGTTTATTTGCTTGTTTGCTTATTTGATTGCATTCCTTGATAATTTGTTTAGCAAATTTGTTTTACTTAAACTATTTTCGAAAAGTTTTTAAAATTCCGCATTAAGTTTTTTAAACCCTATTCACCCCCCCTCTAGGGTTGAAATCCGACCAACACTTGGGATAATTATATTTGTAACAAGCTGGGAACATACGATTTGTACGCTCTAACTTGAGGGGGAGTGTTAAATATTATGTATAGATATATATTAGCTGTACATTCTTAGATTATATAGTTTCCTAGTTTAAGTAGTTGACTAGAATTGCTATTACTACTGTATAAATAGATATTCTCCTATTGTAAATAATACAATACAATCTCTCATAATCTCACAATTTGTTTTAAGTGATCGAAATGCTTTGTACAGGTTACAAATTACAACACCTTTCTTATTTATTTATTTATTTATTTGCTTTTTCAGTTACGAGATCTTATATATAATACCGTTTACAAGTTAAAACACTGAGTTAATAATCTGCATAGTGTAACTTCCTCAATGTTCATCTTTATTGTTGGCTTCTTTTTAGTGTATTTCAAAACTTGTTGGCAAGTTTGTTGCATGGATTCATTTTCCAAGTGAATAATCTTTTCGTCTTTCTTACATTTTTCTTGATCGACAATTAGTTTACAATGGAGATGGCTGCTAATAATGTTCCGAACATGCCGAAAAGTTACTCATTAAATATGTTTAAAGACTTTGTTCCCATGTGCATTTTCTCTGAATCAAATCAATGTGAGGATCATAATTTGTATTTTATCAGTATTCTTCAGGTCCATATACATGGTTTGAATTTTTCCTTGTTTTATTTTTTTCGAAGCACAATGGTTGCTATCTAATTCTTCTAAATTCTATGTCAAAGTGCATTTATGTTGTTATAGAAACGATTTAGAGGTTATGTTCTCACAATGAAAATAACAAAGTAAAACGCCTAACCATTTTGCTGAAAGTTTTTTATTGGAAGAGTACCTTGGTATGTGTTATGCTATTTTTCTTTAATTTACTAAGACATTAAAATTTGTTACTCTTCCAAAACCTCAGGCCTCAGAAAGATAAAGATTATTAATTTGTATTAAGAATCGAATAGATCTGTCTTCTTCATTCACTGGAAGGTAACTTCAATGAGAAAAAAATTTGCTCTTCGGAAAATAATGAAACCAGACCATTTGAAGAATAGTGGGAGATTAATAATGTTTGCACGTTGTGTTAACACTAAGATGGACCAGACCATTCCAGAAACAGTGGAAGATGACTCATTTGATTTCTTCTAAATCACTTTTTTTTTTAAGTTTACACAAGCCTGTGAGATTATGAGAAGAAAGATTGTTATATTATTTACAATAATGAAGACATCTACTTATACAAGAAGAATCGCTATTAAACTAGGAAATTGTCTAACTTAAAAATGTAGCTAACTTAGGAATGTATATCTAATATATCTATCTATACACAATATTTAACACTCCCCCTCAAGCTGGAGCGTATAAATTGTATGTTCCTAGCTTGTTACAAATATAATTAACCCGAGGACCCACGAGAGACTTCGTAAATATATCTGCTAGTTGGTCATTTGACTTGACATAACCAGTAGTAATGTCCCCTTGAAAGAATCTTTTCTCGAATAAAGTGGCAGTCAATCTCTATATGCTTGGTCCTCTCATGAAAGACAGGATTAAAGGCAATATGGAGAGCAGCTTGATTATCATATATTAACTGCATCTGCTGAACCTCCATAAATTTTAGCTCCTGGAGTAATTGTTTCAGCCATATAAGCTCACATGTTGTTTTAGCCATGGCTCGATATTCTGCTTAAGCAGTGGATAGAGCGACAACGGATTATTTCTTGCTCTTCCAAGACACGAGATTACCCCCAACAAAAATGCAATGTCCAGTGGTTGAGCGTCTATCGGACGGACAGCCTGCCTAATCAGCATCTGAATAACCAATCACCTGAGTATGCTTCTTGTTTTCATATAACAGGCCTTTGCCTGGCGCTCTCTTGA
Source organism: Lonicera japonica (assembly GCA_021464415.1). Taxonomy (NCBI): domain Eukaryota; kingdom Viridiplantae; phylum Streptophyta; class Magnoliopsida; order Dipsacales; family Caprifoliaceae; genus Lonicera; species Lonicera japonica. The sequence continues at coordinate 3,416,560 of CM038466.1, forward strand.
TTTACTTTAGAATACGAATAGCTGCATCCCAATGGCTATCACATGGAGTACTTAAAAACTGACTGAGAACACTTATCGGAAACGCAATATCAGGATGTGTTACCGTGAGGTAGTTAAGTTTACCAATAAGTCTCCTGTATTTGCTTGAGTCTGATAAAGGTTCCCTCTGATTAGGTAAAAGCTTAGCATTCGGATCCATCGGAGTCTCTACAGGTTTACAGTTGGACAAGCCTGTTTCTTTTAAGATATCCAGGGCATACTTTCTATGGGAAATGAAAACGCCATGTTGGGATTAAGCAACTTCTATTCCCAAAAAGTACTTGAGTTTGCCTAAATCTTTTGTCTGAAAGTGTTGGAATAAATGTTGCTTGAGTTTCTGTATACCCTTCTGGTCATCTCCGGTAATCACAATGTCATCCACATACACAACCAAATAAATGCACTGGTTGGAGGGTGAGTGGCGGTAAAACACTGAATGATCAGACTCGCTTCGGGTCATTCCAAATTGTTGAACCACTGAACTGAATCGCCCAAACCAAGCACGTGGGGACTGCTTAAGTCCATAGAGAGAACGTCGAAGGCGACACACCAATCTAGATCCAGACTCCCCCTGAGCAACAAATCCAGGAGGTTGCTCCATATAAACTTCTTCTTACAATTCACCATGGAGAAAAGCGTTCTTGATATCTAACTGATAGAGGGGCCAGTGATGAATGGCTACCATAGAGAGGAATAAGCGGACAAAGGCCATTTTGGCAACCGGAGAGAACGTGTCATCAAGCCCATAAATCTGGGTATACCCTTTTGCAACCAATCGAGCTTTCAACCAGTCTATAGCTCCATCAGGACCAACATTGACAGTATAAACCCAACGATAACCGATTGTAGATTTCCCAGGAGGACGGGGCACTAAATCCCAAGTGCCATTAGAATGCAATGCAGACATCTCATCAACCATTGCTTGACGCCAACCTGGGTCTAAAAGAGCTACTTCTATATTTTTTGGAATAGAAACAGGGGACAAAGACGACACAAAGGCAGTATATGATGAAGATAAACGATGATAACTTATTAAATTTTAAATGGGATGAGGATTTCGAGTAGAACGAATACCTTTACGTTCGGCAATGGGACGATCCAAGTCAGGGACCGGAACAGAAGGCATGATTGGAGTAGAAGACGAGCCCACTGGGTCAGATGTAGGGTTGTCTGTGGTGGTTGGGTTAGGCAGAGGAGATGCAGCAAAATCGATTGTAGGTATGATTGTAGGGGCAGTAGTTTGCTTCATGATAGGCTCAAATGATGGGGTTGTAAGAGGGGGCGTTGCCGATGATGGTAAGTGAGCAAAGGAGGTGGCGAGTCTGTGGGAGGAGCCACAGGGTCAGGAGATGATACAACCACTGGAAGATGACTAGTGTCTGTAAGAGGGAGAACATCAGTCAGAGACGCAACATGTTCGAGAGAATGAAAGAAGGAGTTGTTTTAAAGAAAGTAACATCGGCTGAGACAAGATATCGCTTAAGATCAGGAGAGAAACAACGATAACCTTTTTGTAAACGAGAGTAACCCAGAAAATATATTTGAGCGATTTGGCCTATAATTTATCTTTCCCCGGAGTGAGATCGTGAACAAAGCATGTACACCCAAAGACACGAGGTGGAAGATAATAGAGCGGCTAACTAGGAAATAACAGAGAATGAGGAACATGATTTTATAAAACTGAAGACGGCATGCGATTAATCAAATAGTATGCGGTAAGAACATCGTCTCCCAAAAAACGCAGTGGAACATGAGCATGAACGAGGAGCGTACGAGTAGTTTCAATCAAAGTGTCTATTTTTTCTTTCAGCCACCCCATTTTGTTGAGGGGTATGAGCACATGATGATTCATGAAGTATAACCTGAGAGGCCATAAAGGATTGAAAAGGGGCAGAGAAATACTCTCGTGCATTATCACTTCGAAAATTACGAATAGTAGTGCCAAATTGAGTTTTAATTTCAGAACAAAACATTTGAAATATGGAGAATAATTCTGAGCGATTTTTCATTAAAAATAACCAAGTACAACGGAAAAAATCATCAACAAACGTAACAAAGTAACTAAAACCCAAAGTAGACTTAACACGACTAGGAGACCATATATCAGAGTGAACTAAAGCAAAAGGTGACTCTGCTTGTTTATTGATACGACTAAGAAAAGAATTACGAACATACTTTTCTAACTGACAAGACTCACACTCTAAAGAAGACAGACTCGTAAGACTCGGCACCATCTTTTGTAACTTTTGCAGGCTAGGATGTCCTAAATGGTGATGAAGGATGGCAGGTGGATCAACGGCAACACAGGTTACATGGGGTGGCGATGGGGAAAGGTAGTATAGCCCGTGGTATTCACATCCTACTCCAATCATCCTCTCGGTTTTCCGATCCTGCACAAGAACCGAATTAGCAACGAACCTAACAAAATAAGGCAATGTTTGGGTTAATTTACTAATGGAAATTAAATTGAAAGCACAATTTGGTATGAAGAGAACATAATCTAAAGATAGAGAGGGTAAGGGTTTAGCTTGTCCAATTCCTCTAACTTTAGTTTGTGAGCCATCAGCTAAGGTAACAGTAGATAAAGTATTAGAATAAGTAATACGGGAGAACAGATCCTTGTTACCAGACATATGATCCGAAGCACCAGAATCAAGTACCCATGGCCCAAGAGAGGATGGTTGAAAGATGCAAGCAATATGATTACCAATTTGACTGGTGGGGGCTATAGCAGATGACCGGTTACTCTCCTTAAATTTTTGAAATGCAGCATAGTCAGCAGTAGGTATGGTCGTAGTCCCAAGTGTATCCTTCAGAGGTTGGATCATATTGTGAAATGTTGGCAACCTTAGGTGGATAACCATGTAGTTTGTAGCAACGATCTACTATATGGCCCTGATTATGGCAATGAGTACACTTGAGGCGAGATCGACCTCGCTGCCCGCCTTTACCATCCCGTCGAGAAGTTACTTGAGATGCTAGGATAGCAGAATCAGTGGAAGTGGTAGAATCACTCGGAATGCTTAAAGGTGCGAAAATGCGAATTAACTGCTCAAATATCGTATTCATAGTAGAAACCCCAGGATTGGCCAGAATTTGATTGCGGACCGAATCGAGTTCAGTAGGTGACCCGGCTAATGTAAGAATCATGAAAAATTTCCTATAATCTGCTTATTGTTGCGTAACATCACTTGAAAGAGGCATATCATGATCTTGCTGAAGAGTCTCGATTTGGCCTAAGTACTCTTGCATATCATGATCCTGTTTCTTAACTGTCTTCATATGAGAGATAATAATATAAAGACGATTAATGTCATTCGAATAAAGTTTATTTGCCTTTTGCCACACCTCATAACAAGTGCGATAAGGTCGGTATTGGCCAACAAGGGTTTGATCAATAGATTGTCATAGAACATTGCATAAAAATGCATCAACTTGCTCCACTGTGACTGTTCTTTTTCAGTAATATCGATAACACATTTTACCAAGTGTTCTTCATAACCCTAACCCATAAATCATAATTCAACAGAGGCAGACCATGACATATAATTGCTAGGACCTTTCAATTTTTCCGAGCATATAATAAGCGTAGTTCGCAAAACTTAGGAAAGATTTATTAGGTAACATAGTACTTGGAGTATCCATTAAGAATGAACACAAGTAAAGGTTGAATGGCAGGGAAAAACCTAACCACGCCAAATTTGAACTGAATAATAGCACAACCACAACTGAATAATAGTAAAGCAACTACGAATTGAATAATAGCAAAACCAAACCAATGGCAAAAACAAACCAAGGCAGGAACAGAACTAACCAAACCAAAATTCGGACTGAATAATACCAAACCAAGGCTGGAACAGTGGCCGGAATAGTGAGACGATAAAATCTGGAAAGTTCGGTGGTTATCGGAGAAGCCACGGGCCGTCACGCACGGTGGTTGTCGACGGCACGTGAGATCCACGCGCAAAGAGAAGTGGCGCGTGAGACGTCGGTTGCCGGCGATGTTTCCGGGCGTGTGCTTGTCGGTAAATTCCGACCGAGTCTGTGTGGTCAGTTTCTTGAAAAGTCAAATATTCGAATGTGTAAAGTGAAAGAGGGATGGCGGCTAGGGTTTATGTGCGCTGGATTGATACACAGCGGCAAGAACAACTGGAAGAAAAAGGACAACAGTCACAAGAGAAGGATTTTCTCACAAAATAACCTCTGATACCATGTGAGATTATGAGAAGAAAGATTGTTATATTATTTACAATAATGAAAACATCTATTTATACAAGAAGAATCGCTATTAAACTAGGAAACTGTCTAACTTAGGAATGTATCTAACTTAGGAATGTATATCTAATATATCTATCTATACACAATATTTAACAAAGCCTATTATGTGCCCGAGTTTGTCGTGAATGTAATTGTGGTGAGAAGTGAGGGTAGATTAGGAATGGTGTGTGTGAGAAATGTGAGGTAATGCATGAGGTCATTCATGTGTAGTATCATCTATATAATGAGGCTCAAATGGAATTGTAAAGCATGGAAAAATATATGTGAAAAATTCTACCTCCCTCTAGAATTCTGTTCTCTCTGTATAGATAGATGACAAGTGGTAATTCCTGAGGTGTGGAATGGGCAAATCCATGTTCTCGCTGGTGGAACTTCGGTTAACCAGTTGAAGAACTTCGGCAACTGGAGACAAGCCAGACTTACAAAAGCAATTTGAGGAAAGAATGGACAAATTTCAGATGCAAATGGATTCATTATCCCAACGATTTGGATGACAGATGGCCTGGTTAATGGCATAAATTCCCTGGAACCTGAAAAGGAGTAATTCCTGTTGCTAGAATTCTAGAGACAAAGGATACCTGCAAATGGTATACCTGCAACGGGGATTAAACCACCGATCTGGAGCATAAGGAAACTGATACTGAAACAGATTTAAAGCACAAGGGGACTACACACAGTGACGTAAGTATTCAACCCAATTCCAAAAATCTCTAAAGTCAGATCTATATCGAGCATGACAATAGTCGAGGATTCTGGTGAATGTATGATTGAAAAAATTGATGATAACCATGGCAATTCCATTGGTATTTTCTTACCCAAGACAGATTTTGCAAACAACACGGATTTGGGTGTATTGAATCCTTTGGGTCATGGTTCTGTTTTAGTTCAAAGGCTGTTATATTCTAAATGTAGCAATTATAATGCAAAGGAATCATTAGATAGTGCGAATTCTAAGCTTGCTGAGCATGGAACCATTACTATTGAAAGTGACTGATTCTATGATGAATTTCGAGAGTGGAGTAACAATTTCGGTAGGAAATGCATCATCAAGGTTTTGCAAGGCAGAGGCAGAATTTGGATTTGTGCATGGTCCAAATGGTGTATGGGTTATCAACTATTACACAAGCCCATCAAGCTACAAGACAATGCAATTGTATACTTAACTATATCAGATGATTTTTTTTCCGATTGTGTTTGATCCAGGAGGAAGTGAGGGGCTAGGAGGTTATTTACAATTCAATCCTTGAGGACAAGGATTTTAAGGGGAAGGCAATGTCGTGAATGTAATTGTGGTGAGAAGTGAGGGTAGATTAGGAATGGTGTGTGTGAGAAATGTGAGGTAAATGCATGAGGTCATTCATGTGTAGTATCATCTATATAATGAGGCTCAAATGGAATTGTAAAGCATGGAAAAATTATTCTCCCCTATGTGAAAAATTCTACCTCCCTCTAGAATTCTGTTCTCTCTGTTCTCTCTCTCTAAATTTCTATATCTAAATTCTAAATTCTCTCTTATCAATCTCTAAATTCTTCTATTTCAATTCTATTCCAAATTCTCTCCCCTCTCTCAATAATTCTAAGTATTCCTAGATCAGGAACTTATTCAATTCCTGACAGACCTAGAATTTCCAAATAACCAGTGAAGGAGCAACTGGAGACAAGCCAGGAAAACAGGCAATCAATTTTGGACAAATCAATGCATGGAATTACAACTGATATGGCCTGGTTAAGGCATTCCCTGTAATGCCTAGAGACGTATACCTTGGTGACGGGGTAAACCAGCTGGACATAAGGAAACACTTTTAAAGCACAAGGGGACTACACACAGTGTAAGAGTAGTATTCGAGCTGACTCGAGGCTGGTGAATGTATGATTGAAAAAATTGATGATTGGCAAATTGGTATACCCAAGACAGATTTTCAAACATCCTTTGGGTCAGTTTTTTGCTGATGTACAATTATAATGCAAAGGAATCATTAGATAGTGCGTAAGTGGAGCAGAACCATTAATTGTGGATTCTATGTGCGAAGTGAGATTTGTATGCAAGGTTTTGCAGATTTGGACATCCAAATGGTGTATATTACACAAGATCAGCTGACAATGCAATTGATACCAAGATTTTTTTTCCGATGAGGAAATGATAGGAGGTTATTTACAATTCAAAGGAGGTAAGGGGAAGGCAACGTGAATGTAATTGTGGTGAGAAGTGAGGGTAGATTAGGAATGGTGTGTGTGAGAAATGTGAAATGTGAGGCATTCGTATCATCTATATAATGCTCAAAGAATTGAGCAAATATAGAAAAATTCTACCTCCCTCTAGAATTCTGTTCTCTCTGTTCTCTCTCTCTAAATTTCTATATCTAAATTCTAAATTCTCTCTTATCAATCTCTAAATTCTTCTATTTCAATTCTATTCAAATTCTCTCCATAATTCTAATATATCAGAAATTATCCTGACATGTCTGGGGTCAATACATGTTTTAATTTTTTGGTAAATGGATTAATCAAAAACGTCAAGATTGATTTCATGACTCCATAAACTCATATATCATATGAAAATGCCGTAAATGAAATGAAAGTCAATAATATATTATTATATATGTATATATTGTTCTTTTCAAATCCTTAATTTCTCTTTACCTTGGTCATTTATTATGATTGACAATTCGTGGGTCCTTGTATATGAGCCTATGCCGGGATGAGTTGGTTTAATTCTCATCTAAATCTAAGGTATATGCACAAATCTGTACTTCTTATGAACTCAGGAATGAGTGTTATGAGAGAGACATTTCCTATGAAGTTTATATGTCAATATCCCTTCTTTCCCAGCTACTATTGTTTAATTAAGCACAATGCTTGATTCAACCCAAACCACCCATGCACACATGCCCAAACAAGTGTACAAGTTTATTCTTTCTATTAATTATTAAAGTAACTGTCTCCTCTAGCCACCTGTATGAAGATTTACTTTAACACTGGATCCGCTTCGAATGGAGCTAGTCAATGAACCCAGAAGTGTTTTTATTAGAGGACCATATACCTTTTTAGGTATGCTGTGATAATCCTCACATCAGGTTCTGAAACTGATACCCACAGTTATGAGAGGGGTGAACTTAACCATTGGGTTGAAAGTTCATCTCCTCATGGAAGTCTAGTTGCTAATTTCTGCAGCTATATAGTGTTATAGTGTACTTTTTTCTTAGTTCCTTGGGAAACCAATTTAGACATTTCTGCGGTGATAGTTTTTTATGCATAGAGAGCTCTCCTAGTTTTCCGTTTCAGAATTTGCTAGTGTGACTAGGCATGTGCTTGAATAACAAACGATGTATTCTCCATATCAACCATCCGTGTTCAGGATAGGAAGAAAGCGACTCCAGTTAAGGGACCAGATGTGAAAAGAACTAGAAGGGACCGTGGGGAACTGGAGGATATCATGTTTAAGCTTCTCGAGAGACAACCTAATTGGGCCTTAAAGCAGCTAGTACAAGAGACAGATCAACCTGCGGTGCGTCCTTTTATTAATGCATTTTCATAATTTTACTAATTAGCAGGCTTTTCTTTGACAGTATGGCCCCATTTGGTGGAATTTTTGAGTTTTTTTTTTTTGGAAGTGTGAAAGTAGGTTGAAAAATTGAGTTAAGTTGAATTTGGTTTTTGTTGGAGCTTTTTTCAACCAATACAAGAAAACTCATGAAAAAAACTAAAAAAATAGTCATAATGGATCTTATTTTATAGATCTCAATGAGTAGGTTTCAAATTTTTTTTAATCTAATTCCAATTTTTGGATTTAAAGTTATGATGTTTTAAAAGTTTTATGAGAGAAAAAGTAAAGTAAATTGAATTTTGGAAAGTGTGAAAGTAAAGTTGACTTTTTTGTAAAAATCTAAAACACTTGTTTTATAGGAATTGTTATAGGGTCTCAACTCTCAACATAATTTTGGGTGTGCTAATAGGGTTCTTGCTTGTTTTTACAGCAATTTTTGAAAGAGATATTAAATGAGCTGTGTGTTTACAACAAAAGAGGAGCCAACCAAGGAACATATGAGATCAAGCCAGAATATAAGAAATCCGTTGAGGATACAAGTGCCGAGTAAATCTTCTCTTTCACTGACTGTATATTAGATCATGCAAGCTGGAATAACTTAGTCAAGAAAAGGTGGAGTTATCTCCATACATGGATCTTCCTTTACAAATCCACATGGTGTGATGATGAAATTCCTTCTTAATCTTCAAAAAAAATTAGAGATGCATAAACTAGGCTTATTGTTCTATAACACTGCTTATAAAAATGCGTTTATTTGTCGTTATATTGCAGACTTGGGCGAATTCTAATAATTCCTTGGATCAAACATAAATTTGAGTTACATAGTTCTGCTTTTCCACGTGCTTTGAGTAGCTTTAGTCTTAAACAATGTTGTCGTTATTGTGCCTTTTTCTTTTATTGACGCGTTCAAGTTTGCAGCCTTCACCCTCCACTTACTCGCGTGTGTATATATAGATGAGCAAGTGTTATGCACCATGTCGGTGGCACCGAGTTGTGTCTATGTTTGATACTTGATGGCTTGCTGGGTGCTGCCTATTAATCATTTTATGACCATCTCCCCGGCGAAGAAGGAAGAGTTTGGTGGGAGCTGAGTGTTAAAGAGTGTTAGACTGGTGAAGTTTTTAGAGTGCTGGATTGATCGGTCCCAAGCAATTTACATGCATTTGGGTGAATCCTTTCCGAAGCTGTAGCAAGATTAAGGGAGTATGCTGTGGATACTGCGAGAGACATGCTTCAAAAACCTGGTAGTAGAGGCAAGCCAAATTTTGACTTGGTCTCGGTTCAGGGTATTTAAGCTGGACAGAAAGCTCAATTAGGAGTGAATACTGAAAAATAAGAACAACCAAATGGGATAACTTAGACCAGTCAAGAAAACATTTTCGAGCACACCTTACATTGTCTAATGACGACGGTTGCACTTTTTAAGACTTGCCCACTGAACCACTATGTAGTTGTCATAGAAAGTACTCCATATGTCACTAGGAACAAATTTTCATACTAAACTAGTAAATTTTTGGTGTAGTATACTTCTCTTGATGTTTAAAACAATGGAAAGGTATTTTATAGGGGTAGAAAAAAGAGACCCACTTTGGCCTAGAGAAGTAGAGATAAAGATCACAAAGAATAAAAATGGTAGAAAGAAAAAGGATTGATTTGTCTTTTATGGGTTCTGAGCGTCAGCCAATTAGTATGCCGATCATACATTGTATTGGAAGGTGCGGCTGAAATTACGCTAGATGATGCCACTGTGATGACTTGGCATATCACCCCATAAGTCGTGATACAAGTCTTCAAGTTTATTTTCCATTGCTGGTTGCATACGTGGTTTGACATGCCTGAAAATCTTCATATATCGCCCGCATTGTTTGCTTTTGGGCTTTACTTTTGAACCATTGGTCCCTTGTGAATTTTGATGGTCTGATGGAGGTACGGCAGACAAGCGGAAATCTTTATGAATGGGGCATGAGGCAACTGCAGTTGACATCCATTATAACTACATCAGTGTTTTTTAGCACAATGAATGGAAATGTAGTTTGAAAATGGAATATGATACTTTGAAGTGTTAGATGGATTTTCTATAGGACTGCAATCTCATGCCTAGAGGTGTCATAGACTGAAGATGGTAGATTACTAGATTCTTCGACATTGACATTTAATTGCTTAGATTGCTGGAAGCAGACAATTATTTTTCTTGTCCGGTCATAAGGCTTTCTCATCAGTTGCATGGTTTAGTCAAGCCGTTAAATCTCCAGATAATCCAACTAGTGCTGTTATAAGTATACGAAGACCCCATTAAGGTGATGTTTAAGTTTTAACGTGTTACCTTTCTTACAGTTATAGGTTAGGCTTCGAGTCTCTGGTTACTAGGAACAAGTATGCGTACTGATTGATGTGTCCCTGTAGTGGCTGAGTGGGCAATTTAGATTTTGAGTGACTATCAATATTATAAAACAAAATTCTTTGTAATTTTAAATAGAAACTGAAAGAATTTATACTAAAAAGTGGTAGAATATATTTAGTGAAGCCGTGAAGGAATTCTGAATTCTTTCTAAGCCAATTTTCGCATAGAAATGTGCATACAGAAAATAGGTAAGAGATGGTGTTTTTGTCATACTAGTCAAGTATGACACGAAAATGTACAAAAAACATATAATTTATATGGCCCAATTTAACACTTAGGTGCCAAATGCCCAAATGTCAAACTCTTTGATTTAACTTTAGTGTAATCAATACCCAAAACCAATTTTGTTGGGCTATTGAGAGTTTTGGTACATTGATTTTTCAGTCGTGGATTTTTATTTAAAATGTCCAGAAAAGGAAATTCTGGCTCTTCATTAAAAAGGAAGAGTATGTTGTAACCTAATAAAGTGGTACCCACTACCCTGTGGTTCCACAACTATGTTTTAGCCAACAATTTAATGAGAAAAAACAGAAAGGTGCATCTTACAGAACAGTAAAAAAAATGTTATATCACAAACTAAAATAAGGTTATATCACAAACTTATACAATTGGAAATGTATAACAAAATACCAATCAGTTTGTTAACAACTTAAACGATGTCAGACTATAAAAACCAAAAATTGTGGAGAAGTAACTTCCACTATAATGGTGTTTCTAATGCTCTAGAGTCTAGACATACATCAGTAGTCCTAATTTTCCTATAGATAATATGTGCCTGGGCCTCCCAACAGCTTCGTCCATGCCTCCCTGAGTTGTCTATATATCTTAACAACCTTTTACTTAGAACTATGTGATCCCTTTGCTTTCATGGCCTTTCTGTTGGTAATGAATTTCCAATTCAGATATGTAAGCACACTGTGTGTGCAACATTTTGATGGAAGTCCGGGGAAAATAGCATTCAGGTTAGGGCATTTTGGTCGATGCTAATTGTGCCCAACTAATTTATGAACTATATCACTGAAAATATGCGATTTCATCATCTTTCTAGAGAATTATCAAGGCAGTTTGAAAGAAGGATTACTTCTTTGATATCTATAGAACTATGTAGAAAACTGTTACCACGTGTTGGTGATGTTACTGGGTTTAAGGATCCGAGACCTATCTGGAGATATATAATGTAAGGCACAAGGGATGGGATCCTAATTGACTGGCATTGTCGAGATAGCCACTAGAGAAGCATAAAATTTTACTATTCTAAAACTCATGACACCACTGGTGCCCTTTTCTCAACTACCATCATTAAGCGCATTTCCGGTTAGTGCGCAGTTCACATCAATCAAGTCGTTTGATTCCTTTGACTTGTTCCATCACGTTTAATGAATCTGTTTTGAAGTCTCCAAATAGATATTTTCTAGACACGGAGTTGGGCGTGTATCTGTTTGTCTAGGACAGTATCATCAGCATGTAGATGTTTATTTTGGTGCACTGCATTATTGAGTGAGAAAAGGGCACATGCACAGTGCTGAATTGTCTGGGGTGTTTATGTGAGCAACTTGAGTATAAACGATTTCATAGCTACAATCTTTATACTTAACGTGGATTTTTTCATTTTAATATATCTCTGTTTTGATATCTTGAAAGATAGACAGTGTTCTAAAAATCCTTGCCTAGGTATTAGGCAACAGCTTGACGCCTCGCCTAGGCTAAGTAGCGCGGAGACTAGGCAGGATGGGTGGGATTTTCCACAGCATTTTATATTGGAAACAAATCTTGTGTATGAGCCATGATTATGGACCCAACCCCCATTAGTTTGTTGTAGGGAATGTTTGTTCCCAGAACTTAAATTAAATTGATTTCCAATAGCACTATATTAAGAAAAATATATAATTGATTGCGTAGTTCCTAGGTGCCAGATGCTAGGTGCCTCCTGCTGCCTGCCTTTTGAATAGTGGTTTTCAGTTTATTGGAGCATATGCTTCACTTGACCCTATGAAATTAATAGGAATTAGAGAAGCATATGCTTCACTTCAGATTGTAGTCTGAGATATTAATTAGATACTTTTCCTTTAAAAAGATAGAAACTTCTAATGACAAGCTCATTCCTGAGAGAACTAGTTTTTCCTACCAAGATTCCTTGTACAATTACAAATTGTTCTCTCTTTAGAGGTGGTTCACCTTCAGAGAAAGTGTTCATTATTGCTTGATTTAGTAAACTTAATCACATCTATGTTACTATCAAATTGCATGGCTTTTGCTACTATATTAATTAGGCCAAGGTGCCACATCATTGAGTGGAATTTGAATGAAGTATGCCTTGACTGGGCTCGCCTTTAGCATGAACAGCCACTAATGTGTCGCCCACTGCTACAGCATGTCAGTTAGAAGCACGTGAATGTCAATGAGGTCTTGAAATTAACCAACTAGGAATCTTCTCTGTCTTCTTTAGAAGATCTTAAAGGCAATCTTTGGCTGGGAGATTCCTGTACCATCTCCTCAAATGAGCCATTGTGCAAAGCATCAACTTGACTTGGAATTTAACTAGTAATGGTAGCCTGGGCCTCGGGTTGCCCCAATTATGGGACCCCCACTTCTTCCTTATAGTGTAGTGGTGGTAATGGATGATTTGTCACTCCCATGAACGTGGATATTGAAAGTGGGTGGGGAGAGAGAGAGAGAGAGAGAGAGGGAGATAAGGTATGTCATGATCACATTGATTGGGGATAGAAGTGGTCCCACATTTTGTCGACATGATATACTTGGATCGACCTTTTACTCAATAAGATGATCATGTTCATTCGATTTAGTTAGTATCTTGTTCTTTTTTGCCTTGTTTTGTTGCTGAGGGTAACCAGTATGTTTCACTTAATGTATGTTCGATTTGAATGCTTCTGGTGGTCATTATCAGTTGATTCCTTTAGTTATCCACCGTTCCTTTCTTTCTTTTATTCATCTTTTTTTCTTCCTTTTTCTCTCATGTTATGTTTCATTATAGATTTTCCTATGATGTTTTTAGTTAATTTTATATAGTTATATGATGTTCTTATGTTTTTAAATTTTATTTAAACCTGTGATACAGCCTTAATATTGAAGTAAGCCTTTTTTCTATGAGCGAAACTCAAATTACAACTCTTAGTTTGTGACGGAGCATCTAAAATTTCTTTGATCCTGCTGGGTTGATACTTTGTTCATTTATTCAATAGAAAATTGATTTCTAGTTTTGTTCAATTACATTAACTAGCTTCTGCTTGTCATAGTTTTCAGGTTTCCCCGCCCCGGGGGGGGGGGGGGGGGGGGGGGGGTGCATATTAGGACACTTTGTATATTGTGATGGATTTTTGACTGCTAAAATATTAGATTGGAGTGGGAAGAGTCGCACCCTTTCTTATTAGATTGATTGGAATAGAATACCTCGACGTGATGATTTTAGTGGTAGGTGTTACTGAATTGACATGGATGGAATATAGTTGTGTTATTTCAGCTAAAGTATTTGAGAATAATTGATTTCCCTTATGATGATACTGTGGTTTGAAGTAATATATAACAAGCATGCATTGAAGTTGCATTATGGTGTCAACACATTCTTTCATACAATGATGCGGGACCTCCTCTCAAGTCCACAACCCCTCTCTCCTAACGAATCTGGGAGCATTCTGATTGATCTTGCAAGTAAATAAGTTAAAATAAACAAAACTCTATTTATTGCCATGATGAAATACGTAGAAGAAAAGGTGAAAGAATCAACGTTTTATAGAGACTTAAAAGTCAATTTTGGTGACTTGTGTGTTGTAATTGTCAGGAAAGTTTGGTTAGTCAAAAAGGTAAAAACAATTTGATTAGCATTGAGAATGGCGATGGTGGTTATAGTTTATCTCTCACTGCATTCATAATTGCTCGTACGCAACTGGGTTGAATCAAAGGAACCCATCTATATCCGATTTGGTCTTTTATTAGCAAAAAGTAATTGAAAAAATGTAATTAGGCAAAAATATGGTCTAGCTAGATAAGTGGAATAACTTTAAGCAAGAAAAGAGCCAAACAAAAGCAAAAAGAGGAAGTAGGTAAGTGCGGTTGTCCACTACAGGTAGAACCCGGAAAGGAGCCAACCAGATAAAGATGGGCGGATCTTCCTAAAACAGGGAACTAAGTATGTCTTTTATTTTTTTCATTTCTTTTCTTTTCTTTTCTTTTCGAGAAGATACTAAATATCTTCCCACGCCAAGGATCAGAGCTGGATAATTACTCACATAACTGTGCAAATTGAAATTGGCCTAACAATAAATAAACACTCTCATAACTGTGAAAGTGATGCTAGGTTTAAAACCACCAAGCATGCCTTGAAGGGGTCTTAAGCTCAAGTTTGAGTTTAGAGAGAGAAGTTTGTAATGTGTTTGTGTTGTTTTCATTCATAGAAGAGGGGCCCTATATAAAGGGAAAAATAATACAACTAGATATGTAAACCCAATACACTGAGATATATTCTATACATTAATATAATATAATATTCTAACACTCCCCCTCAAGTTGGTGCATAAATATCAAACATGCCCAACTTGCTGATCAATTTGAAAAATATTCTGTTTGAAACAGCTTTGGTGAGAACATCAGCCAGTTGATCTTCTGAACGTATATGGGGTACAGCAATTATGTTCTCTTCCAATTTCTCTTTAATGAAGAATCTGTCCACTTCCACATGTTTTGTTCTATCATGTTGAACCGGATTTTGGGCAATATCGCATGCTGCTTTATTATCACAATATAATATCATAGCTTCTCTCGGTGGATAACCCAAATCAGTCAATAAAAGTTTTAGCCATAATAACTCTTGGACTCCCATTGCCATTCCTCGATATTCAGCCTCAGCACTTGATCGAGACACGACATTCTGTTTCTTACTTCTCCAGGTAACGAGATTTCCACCAACAAACGTAAAGTATCCTGATGTAGATCTTCTATCACTTAAATTTCCCGCCCAATCAGCATCAGTGTATCCTTCAACCTTCGAGATATCACTATTCTTTGTAAACAAAATTCCTTTTCCCGGAGATGCCTTTAGATAGCTAATGATTTTCATGACAGCTTTCATATGTTTCTCTCCAGGATTATGCATGAATTGACTCACTATACTTAATGCATAAGAAATATCAGGTCTGGTATGTGCTAAGTACATTAACCTTCCTACCAATCTCTGATAGCGCTCTTTATTGACGGGTACTTGATCAGTTTCGATTTCCAATTTCAAACCTTCTTCCATGGGTGTTTCTGATGGCTGACAAGCAGACATTCCGGTTTCAAATAGCAAATCCATTGCATACTTTCTCTGAGATAGAAATACACCTTTGGAGGACCTAGACACTTCAATTCCCAAGAAATACTTCAATTCGCCGAGATCTTTCATCTCGAATTCCCGAGATAGATATTCCTTCAGAGCTTCTTGTTCTTGTGAGTCATTTCCGGTAACTACCATATCATCAACATAAACGATGAGTGCTGTGATCTTCTCATTGCACCTTTTCAAAAATAATGTATGATCAGAATTGCTCTGTTTGTAACCAAATTTCCTCATTGACCTAGTGAATCTTCCGAACCAAGCTCTGGGAGATTGTTTCAAACCATACAGAGATTTTTTCAATTTGCATACCTTATTTCTATGTTCCACAGGGACTTCGTAACCTGGGGGAAATTCCATATATACTTCTTCTTCCAAATCCCCATGTAAAAAGGCATTCTTTACGTCAAATTGTTGAAGTGGCCAATCCAGATTTGTAGCTAACGAGAGCAAGACACGTACTGTATTGATTTTTGCCACCGGTGCAAAAGTCTCTAGATAATCGATTCCTTGAGTCTGGGTGTAACCTTTTGCTACCAGTCTCGCTTTGTATCTTTCAATGGTTCCATCCGCCTTATATTTGACCGTATACACCCATTTGCAACCGACCCGCCTTTTTTCTGGTGGTAATTCAACTATCTCCCATGTGTCATTCTTTTTCAAGGATCTCATCTCCTCATCCATAGCTGCTTTCCATGTTGGATCATTAAAGGCTTCCTGCACACTGTTAGGAATAGATACAGAGGATAACTGACATACAAATGACTTATTCGATTCAGACAACTTATCATAAGACACATGATTACTCATAGGGTATTTGGCTTTGCTGGTGAGATCGGGTTCATATGTTGGTTTTGGGATACCTCTATTGTTTCGGGGAGGGAGTTGCCTTCTAAAAGGTTCAGAAGAATGTACCTGATATTCAGACGTAGACGTATCGTAGAGAGATGATTGGTCATTTGAATCAGGCGGGGGCAATTGTAAGTTTGGACTTAGTGAACTTGGTTCTGACGGTTGTGGCGAACTCGGTTGTGCCGAACTCGGACTCGGCAAGCTCGGCATTACTGAAACTTGTGGTGAGATCTCGACTTGGTCGTTGTTACTACAATCAAGAGTTTGAACTTCACTATAATGCTCCCCCTGAAGTTCAGTCTTCTGAAAATACATCTCTCCTTCATGAAATACGACATCCTTAGTCACATACATCTTTCGTGAGGGAGGATGATAACATCGATACCCTTTTTGATTAGATGCATAGCCCACAAATATACACTTGATTGCACGTGATTCGAGCTTATTCCGTTGTTCTTTGGGTAAGTGAACAAATGCCACGCAACCAAAGATTCGCGGAGGTAAGTTGGATTCGTGAGAAATCAATACTGCTTTATGGAGTACATCAAATGGTGTTTGAAAATCAAGAATTGCTGATGGAACACGATTAATCAAATATGCGGCTGATGAAAGAGCTTCACCCCAGTAAGACACCGGAACATTCGCCCCAAGTAATGAGGCCCGGACTATTTCTAACAAATGCCGATTCTTCCTTTCTGCAACCCCATTTTGTTGTGGCGTATATGGGCAGGTAGTTTGATGGATAATCCCATGACTTTGAAAGAAATCCTGTAAAGATGTAGCCATATATTCGCCTCCATTATCGCTTCGAACGACTTTAATAGTAGCATTATATTGTGTGCTAATCTGTTTATGAAATCGTTGAAATAAAGAACTGACTTCACTCTTAGATTTCATAGGACAAATCCATGTCATTCGAGTACAATCATCAATAAAAGTGACAAACCATCGAAAACCGCTTAAAGAATTATTCGGGGATGGTCCCCACACATCAGAATGGATTAACATAAAAGGAACTGAGCATTTATTCAACGATGATGAAAAAGAAGTACGATGACTCTTGGCAAGTTCACATGTTTCACACTTAAATGCAGAAAGATCGACATTCTTAAACAAGTTAGGAAATAACTTTCTTAAGTAGCCAAACGACGCATGACCCAAACGACGGTGCCATAACCAGATTTCATCTTCAACTTTCTTTTCTCGGATAGTACCAGTTTGTAGAGCCTCTTGTAACTGATTCGTGCCTTTCACCTCTAGGTCCAAGTAGTACAATTTGCCCCGCTTAATCCCATAACCAATCGTCTGTCTTGTCTGAATATCCTTAAAAACACAATGAGTATGCCAAAACACAACGATACAATTTAAGGCATTAGTAATTTGAGGTACTGAGACCAAATTGTAATTCAGTGAAGGAACTATAAGAACAGAGTTTAAATTCATAGAATTAGATAAAGGAATTATCCCTTCTCCAATAACAGGAACTGGATCACCATTAGCTGTGGAAATGAAATTGGTGGATGAAGGTGTAATAGTGGTAACATGTCTAGAATCGAATGTCATATGATCTGTAGCACCAGAGTCAATTATCCATGTATTATTCAAAACAGAGGTAGAATTTAAGGCCTTACCAGTGGTGTGAGCGGTGGCAAGCAATCCAGATGCCTTCTTCCCATCACTTTCATTCTTATGGCTTGAACGACGATCCCGTGAATGATCCCACCAGTCCGGATAACCGATTACTTGATAGCATCCCTTTTTAGAGTGTCCGGTTTGTCCACATACCGAACAGGGGGGATATTGAGACCTGCTTCCTCGATCCCTTGATTGCGAGTCACGAGATAAAGTTGCTTGAGTTTGCCAATTCGAGTTTTTTCGGGTCTGATCACGGTTGCGAGCAACTATAGCCGTGGCATCGATATTAGCAATGTCACTGTTCATAGTTCTTCGCCTGATATCCTCTCGACGAATAAGTGAATATGTTTCTTCCAATTCCGGAACGGGATCTTTTCGCAAGATTTCACCTCGGATTTGTTCATTCTCGTTATCCAATCCAGCCAAAAATATGTGAACTCGTAGACGTTGGATTGACTTTCTATAGGATTCGATGTCAGTTGGACTTTCCATGACCACTTTATCGCGATGATCCAATTCGCTGAAAATTTCTGTAAGTTTTCCATAATATTCAGAAAGAGATCGGCCACTTTGTTTAGCTGTAAACGCCTTCTGATTCAATGTAAAAACCTGTAATTCGTCAGCCCCATCGTAGAATGCTTTAGATAAAGACTTCCAAATTTCTCGTGCCGTAGGAACTCGGATGTATCGCTTCATAATCTCCGGTTTCATGGACATTAAAAGCCATCTTTTTACCCTCTGATTATCTGAACTCCACGCTTCATATTCACTGGTTCCCTCTGTCGGGATTTGAGTCGTTCCGCAGATAAACGAAAATTTTTGTTTTTCCGCAATATGCATCTCCATAAGTTGAGACCAAATATCATAATTGGTTTCATCCAAAGTAACCCCAATATTGACTGATGAATTCTCTGTTTGAACGATGATTGGGGACGAGTTAGACCTCGATGATTCAGTGATTGCAGTTGGACCGGTAGCCATTTTTGAGTATTATAACTAGTACTGACAAATAGAAGTGAAATCCGAACAAACGGAGGCCGGATTTGCGATCAGGACGGTCAAAAACCTTAGGAACTGGTATAACTTTGTAGAGAACCGGTCAAAAAACTGAAAAACCGGTCAAAAGTTGCTTCTGGAAATAAACCGGTTCAAAAGAAAAACTGCTGTTGACTGTTGACTAACGGCGTCAGTGAACAGTGCTAACGGCGTCAGTGAACAGTATTAACGGCGTTAGTTAACGGCGTCAGTGAACAGTGCTAACGACGTCAGTGAACAGTGCTGACGGCGTTAGTGAACAGTAGATCGACGTGAACAGTAGATCGGCGTGAACAGTAGATCGGCGTAAATGGAGCGTTTTGAACAGAGGACGCGCGTGAGAGAGCGTGAAGGGTGGTTTTGAGAGGATTTTTTTTCAGTGTGATCGTATTTCTGAGATGGAGCTATTGGTGGGTCGGTTGGATCGTTTTGGACAAGATCTGTGTACGAATGAAGTTTTGAAAGATGAAGCCGCTTGGATCTGATTTTCAGATCTGAGATTCAGTTACTGTTTTGTAGGCTTCGTGGATCTGATTTTTCAGATCTGAGATTCAGTTTCGACGAAGCTCTTGGTTGTAGTGAGTTTATGCTTGGATGATTTGAACGGAGCTTTAGATCTGATTGTATTGAGTGGGTTTTGAAGATTTGAACGGGAATGGTGGACTTGAGATAATAGAAGTGGGGAGATTTGTTCCCCCTTTGAATGGAGCTTGGCAGGCAGATTTGAGAGAGTAGAAGAGAGGATTTTCAACCTTGCTCTGATACCAACTTGATTTTAGAGAGAGAAGTTTGTAATGTGTTTGTGTTGTTTTCATTCATAGAAGAGGGGCCCTATATAAAGGGAAAAATAATACAACTAGATATGTAAACCCAATACACTGAGATATATTCTATACATTAATATAATATAATATTCTAACAAAAATGACCACTCTTATCACTAGGCCACAATGCCCGGTGGTGATTGAACAAGTAATTCAAATTATTACATTTCTAGTTGCTCCCAAATAGCATAATCTAAAAACATTACTCTAGCATGCATGCATTCTCAACACGAGGTAACTTGATATTATTTTGGTAGGTAGTGTAACTTTCAATCCCTTATGTTTTTAAATGCAACTGGAGTTGTGATGGACAATTAGTTTGGAAAATATACAACAATATGTTGACAGAATGTCCTTTCATATCGAGGCCAACAATTTGAAGATGGTGGCTGGTCTTGCTAGACTCCACGAAGTATACATCTCGTGCTTGGATTTTGAGTCTAGTCATGCAATAAAGCTTACGTAGTACATAATAATTGGTTTAGTACCGTGCGACGATACTCGGGAGTATAGCTTATTTTCTTGATTGAACACTATCATCCTTCCAAATCTAGCTAGCTTTACCTATTCCCAAAGAGAACCTAATGAAATTGGGACCAATTGTTATTCCAACTACAATGCGGGTTTATGTTGTCTACTTTTTATTACTCTGTTACTCCCAACTTTTACCATCCTGTTGGGTTGTCCAAATGAGCCTATTACGAAAATTAAAAAAACTCCATGACATTTTAAATAGATTCTATTTTTTGCAGGAGAAATGTTATTTAGCCCAAACAAATTCCCAGAACTTGTAGCCTAAATAAATTTAACCTACCAGAGATTAGGTGAGGAAAGTGATGAATTATAGAGATTGGTTGCAAGCTACTTTTTTTTTTTGGGACAAGTAGCATTGCTCTTTAGTGGCCAATTACATCAAAATGATATCTTAGAAAGAGATTTGAGCAAATATCAATGACCCACATGAGTCACAGATAGGCACAACACAGGCGAAGGACAAGAGCTAGAAGTGCTGAAATTTGATGTGAATGTCCTGCTATATTCAAGGCATGGGTCTTTCTTGCACCTTTAGGTTGTATTTGATTTCATAAATGCTATGATTCTTATCTGAACTGAACTTAAAAAACTGAAGGTGACTTAACAGTAGCAGCCAATGTGAAGGGAACAGGAACTGTCTGCGCAAATTACAGAACTAAGTAAGCAAAATAAACCACTAGCTTTGATCTGTCTGCAGAAACCAATGACAATGACTTAATTGTGCTTAACCTGGTGGAAGTGCAGAACCAATCAGCTTCTCCAATTCCTTTTCATGTGTTCTAAGAGTGCCTGTGAATCTTGGTATGCGCATGTTCTATGTCAACTTAATTGTGAGTTGTGACCAAGATTTGTTTACTAATTTCGTAAATTGAATACATGGTTAATTAATTGATTTATTAAACAATATACAGGAACGGAAACTTTCGGCCATATAATGACCGTATAGTATAGTAGTATGTATCATAATATCATCAATACTTTCTCCGAGGATATCCATAATCTACTCTTCCCCTCCCTCCCCCACAAGGTGGGGATCGGAAAAAGTATATTTCTTTGTCCTACCATTTTGATTTTCAGTGATAGAAAAAGTTGTTGCATGCTGAGATAGTGTTTAGTGATAATTTTACATTTTTGTGTCATTTGAATTAAGCACTCACTACTAGGGACGTTTAATCTGAATTGTTGATGAAGATCATCAACAGGACCACCACCCTCTGCTGGGGGCAACAACGGTTGCCTGAGAAATGGGAACTTTTCCAATGTTGACTGACTTAAGTGCGTGATTTAATTAACTAATGTCAGTGTTCGAATGAGTTTCATTTCAACAGAAGTTGCTTCCATAGGATCAAACGAGTTGACTCGAAGACCAACACGGACGCTATAAGGCAAGGTCTGGCCGCAAAGACTATTCAATCAATCGTTGTAAATTATCTAGCTGTCAGTCAGGCATTACATATCTGACCCAAAAGAGACTAGACATACATGGAATGGCAATCAAAGTTTACAACCTGTGCTGGTTAGGATGGTGCCCGACCGGTTCATTCCAGCCGGGTCAGGCCACTTCCCAAACCCAACCCCCCCCCCCCCCCCCACCCACCCACCCACCCCAAAAAAATTATTTTAGTTTCTAATAAAGGCGCAAAGCATGGCTGTCCGGTAGAAGCCACTTTTAGTGTAGTGTATTCTCTAAAATATTCTTCCTACGTAGGCCAGTCTGTATTATTATCATCATTGCTACTCTTTCCGTTTCGAATTAATACTTATACTTTGATTTCGTTAGTTTTAAGAAACACCAACTGTACATTTGATAATAAGATAAAAAATTATAACAAAAGTAATTGATTTTAGTGATAAAGTGGGAAATAGGTTGAGCAATCTCTTCGTTTCATATTTATTTTATGAATATATATCCTCTTTTTTCATTTATTTTTTGTGATTTTTTTTTTCTTCTTTATCACCCGCATAAAATTTTTCTAGGGAAAAAACCAAAATGTAAAAAGAATATCTCACTACATTCCTCAATTTATTTTCTACCTTCTCACCAAAATCAATTATTTTTGTTATCATTTTTTATCTTGTTATCAAACGGAACTTAATTTTAATCTAATCAATAGTCAAAAATATAATACAATGATTATTTTTTGAAAGAGAAATGAGATTATCAATCTGAGACATCTCAAATGAAAATGCTATACTACCAATTTGAGACATGGAGTTTATTATTTTAATAATAAAAGAATGAGAAAAAACAGAAATGAAGAAATTAGATTAATGATGGTGGTCTCGATGGTGAGGGGGCAACATGTCCCTTAAAGTAAAGTTGCTGATATGAGGCCACAACGCAGGCCAGGCCACAATTGAAAAAAGTGAACTTTGGGAGTGGGAAGTCCGTATTAGTGGAAACACTTCATTAGGTTCCCTTTTAAGATGAAGGATTAGCATCTTTGTATTATTAATAGTCTCTAAACAAAGGAGACCCTTTATTTCAATTAGATCATATTGCAGTCGGGAAAATTTATCTTCTAAATTAACCCGGAAAAAGGGGTTCTGATGAAAAGACGGATTCCTTGTGTTGGCTGCTACTTTTTTTTTTTCCTTACACTACATCGGTTCTCTACCAATAAAGTGATGTCCTTTTTTCTTCTTTATATGATCTTTCAAATTAATGGCAAACCCTTTTCACCAAGAATAATATGATGGTATGATACTTTGTTTCTTTTTTAATGTTAAAAGACGCATTTCGAACTCCGTCATCCTTTATAGAAGTCGTGCCTGATGTGATACTCGGGATGTTATTGGAATCTTCGGTTTGAATTAGAGGAAACAAAATTAGCCTTAACCTTAATTTATTTGACTTAAATTTCAATTCTAAATCTTGAACCTGAAATAAAAGTTAATTTGTGTTTTCGGTTTCAATTGGGTAAAAATTAGAAGATTCAAACTCAAACTGAATTTGAAAGTTCGATTTCGGTTCGGTTTATTTCGGTTTTCATAAATTTTTTTTAAACTAAATAAATTGTAAGATAAAACTTATTTTGTTAGAAAAATACTTATTTTAGATCGAAAAAATTTTAACTTTTACAATTATAATATAGCTTTAATATATATAATAGCTCAAAGAGTTGATTTTTCATAAGACTTTGTAAATTTTAGGAACATAAAATTTTAAATAATGAAGTAATATTATTTTTGAATCACATATTCAATGATTCGGTTTAGTTCGGTTTGATTTTGGTTTCGATTTTACAATGTCACCCCAAACCCGAACCAAACACATTCGGTTTTAGTTAGGATTTTTACAAATTAGTTCAGCTAGACACAGTTTAGCCGTTTAGTTTTCGGGTTCGTCAAATACACTCACAATTAGGGGTGTTGTCAAAAATTCGAAAACCGAACAAACGAATTGAACCGATCCGTTGCGATCTGAAATTTTCCGAACCGAAAAAAAAAATCGAAACTGAAACCGAAACCTATTAATTTGGGTGGGTATGGGTTGGGAATTCGGGGTCCCCGAATTGAACCAAAAAAACAGAATCTTTAAAAAAAAAAAATTGATAACTTAATGTAATTACTTTAGTTGTCTTACAATACGTTGAAAAAAAAAAAAGAAACTTTCTTACAACATTTACATTATATAAATGACCTAACCCTATGGATTATTTACATTTATAAATAATTACTTAAGCTAATTATTAAAATTAATACATTATATAATTTTTTTGTAGCGCCTTTTGAGTGAATTTATATTTTTAGTGCAATTTTAAACTAAAGTTTTAACAATACAAAAAAAAACCGAATGAGACCGAACCGGACCGAAACCGAACCAAAACCAAACTATCAAGTTTGGGAGGGTTTGGGGTACCCTAGTTTCTACCTCGACCGAAACCGAAAACACCCCTACTCACAATGCTATTATATATATATAGAGTGGTTTTTGGCATTTTATCAAATGATGACCTACCCAACGAATTTGCGGTTTCTGTAACCTTAATTTCCTCTAAATGAGCTCTGAGCTCTATTAGGATAACCCTCCTATTATATTCTTACTCACAAATGATTAAGCAGATCACCAGTACTCAAGAGCAGTATACTAAATTAATGTATATTGACCAAAAATAAAATAAAATAAAATAAATAAAGAAGAAGAAGAAGAAGAAGAAAGAAAGAAAGAAAAAGAAAAAGAAAAAAAAAGCGAAGGAAAAGAAAGAGATCTGGCCTACAATAATAATATATACAACCACATGAATGGTTCGATGAGAATGTGAGGTACTCGTACGGCGCCCATTCTAAATTAGATTTATTATACAAGTATTCTACAATTTATTGTATGAAAAAGGTAATGTAAATTAGAAAGCCTATGTGTGTGCATATCTGTATACTTGTGTATGCTATTTAACTGCTTGTGATGTTTGGATTGTTTGTTGCGTTCTAACTTAACTTAATTATCTAATTTCAAAAGAAAAAAGGCAATGAAGCCAAAGGTATTTGCAACCGTCCCACATCGCTATGCTTGGTTAAAACGCATAAGTATATAACTATATTCGGTGACTCTAAAGGTTGGATCCTTTTGGAGTTACTCTATGTGCTCTGTATACTTGTGTATGCTATTTAACTGCGGCTTGCGATGTTTGGATTGTTTGTTGCGTTCTAACTTAACTTAATTATCTAATTTCAAAAAAAAAAAAAAAAAAATACATATATATATAAATCAGTCAGTAGCTATACGGGTGTGAGTGTGGTGGGGTTTAGTTAAGGGGGCATTCATTCATGATTTAGCCGTTCCCACCTCCCCCTCGTGCGCTCTCTCTCTATCCATTGAGGTCCTTGAGGAGGGTCTCTTTGCCTTTTGCACCGTCAAACTCCCCCTCCTCTCAATTATCATCATTAATGGCATGCACCTAAATCCCAACCTCACATTGTACACATAATCTCCCTTCTCTCTCTATATATATACCAATAATACATGTATTAATTTAACCAAAGAAGTTAATACTTAAGTAGCGAGTGATAAAGTGTATCCGTTAGTATTTAAATATTTCAAAATTAAGTAATTAATCAGAATACCGTGTGACACATTATTTTTATATTATTAATTTGATCATTTAAATTGACACATAGAGAATTCTAAATAAAAATTGGTAGCATATTACTCGTGTGTGCATATATATATATATATATATATACAGTAGTGGGATATATATATATATACATATTAGTATAAGAAGAATGTGGGAGACAACCAAAAATATAATAAGAAGGCTAGTAACAGTTGACATAACGTTTTTTTAGGCCCCTTTTGTGGGTCCCTATTCCATCTCTCTTCTCATTCTCCTCAGCTATATTTATAGCTTCCCAATTCTTCCCTTGCATATATACTCACTACTACTTCCCTTTCAAAACTAGCTAGTTTATTATTGTAAGTGTGGTGTTTGTTCACTTGATTAACAAATATGGCAGATACTAGTGGTAGTTCAGTTAGTGGTAGTAGTAGTGGTCCAAAGAGGTGGTGTTCAATGCCAGAAAAGTTCCAACTGCACTTGGCTATGTTACTCTTGCAGTTTGGGTATGCTGGTTTCCATGTAGTATCCAGGGCTGCCCTTAATATGGGCATTAGTAAGATTGTCTTCCCTGTTTACAGGAACATCCTCGCCTTCCTCCTCCTCGTCCCATTCGCTTTTTTCCTTGAAAAGTACGTGGTATCTCGAATAACAAATTAAAATAATCTAAAACTAATTTTTATATTTATCCCAAGTATACTTCATTCATCATTTAAATTTAACATGCTTTAATTATTAATGTCAAATCTTGTTTCATCAGGAAAGAGCGGCCGCCACTTACCTTTAATTTTCTTGTCCAGTTCTTCCTCCTTGCAGTTGTTGGGTAAGATGAAGGAATTTTACTTGAAACAAGCTAGCTAGCTCGTACATGAAGACAAAGTGATACTAATTTTTCTCTCTATGTAATATATATTTTCACATGACAGAATAACTGCAAACCAAGGATTCTACCTGGTGGGTTTAGACAACACATCACCCACTTTTGCATCAGCAATACAAAACTCTGTCCCTGCTATTACCTTCCTCATGGCAGCTATTCTCCGGCAAGATCACAATCTCTCTCTCTCTCTATATATATATATATATGAGGAGTAACATAATTAATCACAAAGTGTTAATCAAAGGAACGATGTACCAGTCTAGAGGGGGCATATATAAACTTAACCTCTAAGAAAACTTAAAATAAATTGAAGGAAATGATGCGCAGATTTTTTTATAGAGTAAATTTAACTATTTGTCTACTTACGCTGACGTGTTTGATAAATGACATTCTATTTTCAGGATAGAGAAAGTAAGATTGAACCGGAAAGACGGTATAGGGAAGGTGGCTGGCACCCTCTTTTGCGTCGCTGGAGCGTCAGTCATCACACTGTACAAAGGTCCCACCATATACAGCCCAGCACCGCCGCTACATGCGGCTAATATTTTGCCGGCTAATATTTCACCGATATTGGCTTCCTTGGGAGATGCAAAGGGAAAGAGCTGGACACTCGGGTGCATCTTTTTGATAGGACACTGCCTGTCGTGGTCGGCTTGGCTAGTGTTGCAGGCACCGGTTCTGAAGAAGTATCCGGCTAGGCTATCGGTCACGTCTTACCAGTGTTTCTTTGGTGTGTTGCAGTTTCTAGTTATAGCCGCGTTTGTGGAGAGAGACCCGCAGGCTTGGCTTATTCACACCGGTGGAGAGCTCTTCAGTGTATTCTACGCGGTAAGCAACGAAACAGACATGCAAATTTTGCAACAGCAACTTAATCCAAGGCAAAAAAATAGAACTTATTAATTATTTACTAAAAGTATCAAATAAGGGAAATATATTTAGGCACAACCTTGTTAAGATTCTCTCTACAGTGTTTTTTAAGATTACATGTATAACTAAATGATTAAGGATTTTCTTGAAATATTTAAAAATATAACATAATGTTTTAATTAATTCTAAAGTAAGGGAGGAAATGTTATTCGATCACTGTTTGTCCCATAAATGTTAAAGGGGGTCATATTCCGATATATAACTAATTAATTTGTTCCAAATTGCATAAATAGAGCATGAACCAAACTAGACTGGAGAGAGCAGTGGGGCTAATTAAAATTAAAGCATGTTCGTATATATGATATTGATAGGTCAATGTCTTTAGTTATATATCTTCTTTTCTGCTGTCAAAGAGTGTGACATTAACATTAACATATACATGCCTGTACATAATTGAGTTTGGGCAGGAGAAGTGGGATACCCATATATATATATATATATATATTAATTATTTTTATTTAATATTAAGAGTTAACTTTCACAATTTTTAAGATATATTAATCTTTAACTTAATCAATGATTAAAAGAGCCAAACTTATTCACTTTTGTGAGATTTATAGATAGACTATGTCAAGTAAAACGAAAATAATTTTTAATTTATAATATTCTAAAAAGAAATATCGAACTTCTAATTATATTTAAGATGATCAAAAAGGAATATATATATATATATATATATTATACTAATGAGGGATGGAATGCGCGCAGGGAGTGGTAGCATCAGGGATAGCATTTGCTGTACAAATATGGTGCATTGACAGAGGGGGCCCTGTTTTCGTGGCTGTGTATCAACCTGTTCAGACTCTTGTTGTGGCCATCATGGCTTCCGTCGCTTTGGGCGAGGAGTTCTACTTGGGCGGGTGGGTATTTCTTTTATATATGCCTTCGATCTTCATTTTAATCAACTCAATAAATGCTTTATTTACTTTGAAATTAACACTCGGTCTTTTATCTTTCCAAATTTTTCTTTTTTTCCATCTTTTATAACAATCAAAAGTATGGTTTAAGCAGCATATATATAATAATTCAACAAAAGTGCAATAATTTCTAACCACTCAACACTTTGTTATCATCCTATAGCATGTGAATTTACATTTTTTTTTTATTTTTGTTGTATATAGCATGTATAAATATATGTCAACTTAAAAGACAGTCAAATACAAGTGTAATGTTTCAAATATATATATATATATATATATTATTTATAATATTTTAAGTGGACCCGACAGGACTATTAAAATTAAACCCCCACCTTTAAATTATATATATCTCCCCGTGTAAGGATATTTCTTTTCCTCAATCATGCGTTTGAAGACAACCGCACATGCACAAGCACATCCCCAACCCCATATATTGTTCCTAAATCATCAACCATATTTGCATCTCCAATTTATTGTAAGTTTATGCTTTTGTCTATATCTATTAAATTTATACATAGATCGAGTACGATTACTTTTTAGAAATTAGGAAACCCGTATATCATATTAATTTTCATTAAAAACTGATACTAGAAATTGTATGGTAGGTAGAGAGAGAATTGTGTGATCCATTAAGAGTGATCGAATATATGATCCGCACAAATTAAGGGGCTAATTTAATTATTTGTGGGCGGGTATATATATATATATATATATAATATACATACAGGATCATAGGAGCCGTTTTGATCATAACGGGGTTGTACCTAGTGCTGTGGGGAAAGAACGAAGAAAGGAAGTTTTCATTATTGGAAAAGGCTGTGATTCAGTCCCCAGCGGACCACGGGAGCAACAGGACCATAACCCACAGCAAGTCCTCCCTTGCACAACCTCTACTCTCTCAGTCAACGGAAAATGTTTGACCTGCGCAAAACTCTTAAAAACTTTTAACCAGAAGTGTTCACTGCAGGAAACCAAACAATCAATCTACTTAATTTATATGCATGCTTTAATTTTATATGAAAAAAGGCTTGGTGTGTTTATCATGTCCCTCTTCTTCTTTTTTTCCTCTTTCTTTCTAGGTTTTTTGTTTTTAATATCTTTCTCTCACTAGAAGATTGTTTAGAATGAAGAGAGAGATAGAGAGCCCAAGGGAAGGAATGTGATGATTTTCAATTATAATATCTTCATGTGGGGCCGGGGATGAAATTCCCATATGTTTTTTATATGTTAAATATGGATTTGATTTTTATGAGAAAGAAGATATCAACGTATTGTATCCAAAGCTAATGAGTGCTTATATGAGTGATGATTGTGGCATGAAAATGAATGGGGCCTACGTATTTTTAGAAAGCATGCACCACGGCATAATTAAAGAGCAACAATCATTTTAAGATCCTAATTTACCTCATACATTAACTCCCTATTCTGTAGACCAAAAGAAAAAAAACTCCCTATTCTAAAACGATAATTTTATTTCTACCTGCGGATTTTTGCAGTTAATTCATTCTTGATTTATGTTAATATTGAAATAAACTTCTCAAAACTTCTTTATAAAAATTGAGAAGTGTATCCACCAATTAATAATTCTTTTAAATGTATTTATTTTTAAAATTAATTTCCTAATTAGAATAAACTTCCTTACTTTTAAAATTAATTTCCTAATACTTCTTTAATAATATATTTTCTTAATTTGTTAAAAGGTATATTGATACAAGGACTATAGATTCATTATTCATCAAAAATATACAATACTATCAAACTGGGCGAAATTAATTTATATTATTACATCATAATACTAACGAATATTTGTTTTTAACAAATGAGTTTACTATTTTCTTTTTCTTTTTTCTATACAATGAGGGTTTTAAATAAATAAAAATAAAGCAAAATTAGAACTTAAGAAACTAATTAAAAATTACTGGCCGAAGGCAATAAACATCGTTTCCTTCAATCTTAATCCTTTAGGGTGTGTTTGTTGTGCGGGATTAGAGATGGGATTGGATTAATTAATCTTATTCAGTGTTTGTTGTCAGGAATGATATGATAAGCAAATCATATCTTATGTTTGGTGCAAGGGTGGATAGGATATCTTTATCCTATACCGTGTTTGGTGCAACACGGGATATGATTGCACTTGGGATTAATTATTCTTTTATCATATTACTACCGGATAAAACTATACCACCCCTATAGGTGTTATTATTTTATCCCATGGTTACTGGATAGTAAAACAAATATAAAAAATAAATATTTAATTTATTTATTTTTATTTTAATCTTTTTCATTACGCCTTTTAGATAATCAAATTGATTATTGAAAATTTTTGACCACACAAAATCACAGTAATTCAACTAATAAAATTCATTTCTAGTATAATATAGTATTTTTATTTTTCTTTTATTAAATTAAAGTATTTATAAGAAACTTTAGTTTTATAAAAAAGTAAAATTTATATTAGAATTTGAAACTGTACTCAATGCCTAGTTCGTAAATATTGTATTTTCTCCCAGAAGAATTTTTACAAAACTTATTTATAAATAGGATAATTGCATTAACAAAAAAAAATTGTGGACAATTATTAAAATTGCATATATTTTTAAAACAAAAGCGAGTTGTGTTGAATAATATTCGGACTTGTAATCCAGGGGACTTCATTAAATGCATAGTTTATTAAATTTTTATCCGACTAGTTCTTGTCCTATCCGATCCCGCTTAATCCTTATCCGACTGATTCCTTTCCTATCCCATATAATTTCTATCCGGCTAATTCCGACTCTTATCCTATCCGGCCTTTATCCTATCTAATCCTACCTCCTTATCCGGCGCGCCAAACGCACCCTTAAAGTCAAAGGAAGAATATTCAACTATATAATATGTGTTTGTTTTATTGTTTGCCATGATAAATCTGTAATTAAAGTTATAATTTTAATTTACTTATAGGTAGGAACTAAATTTTGTAGACGTATTACAAATGTTTCAAATTATACTTACTGTTTAATTACTATTCCAAGACTAATGTGAATTATTGTATAATCTCAATTCTGAAAACAAATGTGAATCATAAACTATATTCTAATTTTATAGTTTAATCTCGAGTTTGAAAAGTGGATATAATTAACAATAAATTATATATATTAGAAATATTATTTTATTATATAATTTATGTTTACTTTTTGATATATTATATGACGATGGATAGAAGTAAAAATTTAGGGGTAATTTACAATTGAATTAAAAAGAATAATTATTTTATAAAAATTATGCCAATATTAATTTTTGTAAATTTATCCAACAACATGGTTAAACTTAGTGAGCAATATAGAATATCTCAGTAAAATCCAAAAAGATGGATAAATTGACAAATTTTGCTGATAGAAATAAAATCACCCTTGTTAATTACTAATCAAATTGATTAGGTTGTTTAATTTTTTTTGATTGTTGAAATTTAAATTTTGAATTATTTGATTTTCTATATTTTAGTAATTGATTAAGTTGTTAGAAGTTATTTGATTGTTTAAATTTAAATTTTGAATTTGATTTTATAGATATTAGTTTCTAGCAAGATTTTAAAAGTTTAGATTAGTTTAATAATCAATTAGATGATAGTGACATTATAAGAATAATAATAATATAAATTAGTTTTGTAGGTATATTAATTTAATTTTAATTATTTATCGATAAAAGTTTATATTTTAAACAAAACTTTGAACCTTAAAATATTGGTATAAAAGTTATGTCCTTAAATAGATAGAGAAATGAATATTCGTCCTTAAAACTATTTTTCCTATTTTTATTTATTTAATTAAAGTGGATGTACTTATTAATCTAGTGGATTTTTCAATATTAAATCATTAATAAAATAATATTTATAAAATTAAATCAATAATATTTTTTGTCAGTCTATCCACATTTGTGGATTAATTTAGTAGGCAACGCGGATTAACGTAATAACGCGGATTAACTGCAAGATATGGTGGATAGAAATAAAATCACCCATTCTAAAACCCTTTTTCTTTTTGAAATTTTGTGTTTGCATCCCATATTTTATGGGGTATTTTGAGTTTACACTCAATATATATTTTTTATTTTTTATTTTTACTTTGCACTCTACCGTTATTTGATTTCATTAAGTTCTGTTAATCATTTATTAAGGGTCCGTTTGAACATTTTAGAAAAGGAAAATAAAAATAATAGATTTTTGTGAAAAGCTAAAAAATAAGTTGAGATATGTGATGAGATGTCTTCTTATTTTGTTGCTTTTTCCATGGAGAATTTTTTTTTGGTGGGTGAGGAAGAAAAAATTTTCACAAAAATTATGAAAGATGGAAGACGTATACTCATAAAATAGGCATGAGATGGAGAATAGTTTATTATATGACTCAACTTATTTTTTAACTTTTTACCCAAATCAAGTGTTTTATTTACCTTTTTCATGTTATTATCAAACAGAGCCTAAATTGACCAAAATGCTCTCCTTTTAGTCTCTTTCCCCTTTTAACAATCTTTGTTATCTTTGTGCTATGCTATTTAATTTTGTTTTGCTATATTTTTAACTCATCTATAAATCAAACGTGCAATTTACATAATAAATGTACACTCGACTATATATTATATTCATTATTCTTTCTTTTTTTTTACCTTATTTATAATTTTATACATTTTATATATTTGCTTCCATCATCGATCTCAATCGCTTTTACTTTGGGTTTTTTAGTATTGTTCAAGAGTAGATTTTTTTGTCCTAAATTATAATATATAATTAATTTTATTTCCCCATGGTACTACTATTACAATAGCTCTATATACATGTATTTTTTTAAAAAAAATTCTATTCTTTACATAGCTTTCCTTCATTTTCTTATTTTAGTATAGAAGCCCAATCCACATTCACTCTCCCCGTGGTACTACTATTACAATATAATACTTCTATATACGTATCACACATACTTATATTTGTAATTTTTAACAATATTAAGAAAGACAAAGTACAAAGTGATTGAGGTCAATGATGGAAACACAAATATAAAAGAATAAAATTATAAATAAAGTTTTTTTTCCTAAAAAAAGTTCCTTATATGAAATTTAATGTATAATGGAGTGTAAATTGATTGTGTTAGTTGTATGTAATATGATCGAATTGAATTTATATAAGTGAAAAATGAACAAAAGTAATTAAAGAACATTCCGCAAAGATAGAAATGACGGTTAAAAAGGAAAATAGGCTAAAATAAGGGTACTTTGGTCACTTTAGTATATAATTAATAGAGCTTAACGGAATAAATTAATGGTGGGGTGCAAAGTCAAATAAAATAAAATATGGGATACAAATTCAAAATACCTCTAAAAATGTGGGTTGTAAACACAAAATATCCCCTTTATTTTTTCCTTTGCCCTACCTGCTGTCAAAATATAAGGGTTGGCTACGGTTTGACTACCAAACCGATTTGGTCGGTTTAAGAATGATAAAAACCGTTACCGAACCGACGTGGTCGGTAAATCAACATGCGGTTTTACTGAAATGGTCGGTCGAATCGGTTGGTATTTGGTTAAACCAACCACATCTATTTTTCATGAAAAAGGCAATAATCTGAAGCTGAATTATTAAGGCAACCATCACTTGAATTGCAAAAAAAAAAATAAACCAAAATAACAATCCAAAAACAAGTACTAAAGAGTACAAGGTAGAAATAAACTAAAGCTAACAAAGTCTCCTTTAAAGGCTTTAGCAAAGCTAGATCTAAATGAAAGCAAGTAACCCTTTCAACCAGTACCCAGCAAAATGGTCACTCTAGTAACCCTTTTAAAATCCACTCACCTCATAAAACCAAATTAAGAGCCCCAACTTTGTTGAGACATTTCAAATTTAGAGACCCATTTCCCAAATAGGATAAATAGGAGAGATATATGCAATTTACATATATACACAAGGTAATCTAGTAGAGTACTAAATCCAATAACATACTTGTTGTTCCTTTGACATAATTGGGCAAAAAAACGAAAGGTTGTGAGGCAGTGTCGTAGTGAAGGCTAGGACTGGAAGAAGTGAGTGACGAAGAGGGACGATGGAGTGTGAGGGGCGAGGGCTGTGAGCGGCTGAGGGTTGTGATTTGTGAAGGGCAGTTGGGACTTGGAGGGGAGAGAGTTAATTAAGAGATGAACAGGAGAAGAAAAGAGATAGTTAGAGAAGTAGAGAAGAAAAGTAAACTTCAGATATATTTTTATTGTAGTTATATTTTTTAGAATTTGGTCGGTCATGTAGGTCGGAAAATACCCTAGAGGGGGGGTGAATAGGGTTTTTAAAAACTTAATCGGATTTTTAAAAATGATTTAAAAATATTTGATGTCTATATTTATCAAGCAATCAAGAACAAAGTTAATTCCAAACACAATGAATAAATAGCATAATATAATAGAGCAATAGATAGAAAGATTGAACCGATCGAAGTCGAAGATTTTTTGTCCACACGGTTCGGCTTGTTCCCCTACTCCGCGCTCGGTTAGTTCCCCGAGAATTTCCACTATAACCGATCTCCTTCCGGGTGAAGATCAAACCTCTACAAGTGTATTCTTCTCACACACTCTCACAAGTATTGAAAACACCTTCAATACTTTCACAAGAAATCCATCTTGCTAATCTATGAGATACACCTCTCACAATTATGATTCAAATGAGTTTTGGTGACAAACACCAATGTACAATATCTCTCTTGTGTATGAAAAAATACAAATGAAGCTCACACTAAGAGATATCAAAATTGATCAAAGTATATAGCTTAAAAATGAAAGATTGGTCAAAATGTGTTCTTGAATCTTTGTATATTTGAATATATGAATAATATAGTATTAGAATGATTCAAGGTGTGTTAAAACATGTCTAAGACATCATATTTATAGCTTGCAAAACCATATGGCCGTTGGGGATGATTAAGAAAGGTTTTGGCTCTAAGGTACACATTTTCAAACTTTTCAACAACTAGTTTTGACAAAAAATTCAAATTTGTTTTCTTAATTTCTCCCAAATAGACCGTTGGATCATGCTCAAATTTTAGTCAAAATTTCCAGAAAATGTTGTCTAACTACTGTAAAAATTTCAAAATGATCGGAGTTTGGGAATGCCTCCATCTTACCGTTAGATCAAAACTGGGCAAAAATTGAGCGAATTTTAAATGTAAAATAAAAATATTTTTGCAATTTAACAATTTAGTTCCAAATAAAATTTGATTTTTGAAGATCAAAGATATGTTTCTAAGATACCTATTTTTATTAGAGCTTAAAATATGATCATTTAAAATTAATATGAATTTAATTTGAAACTCGGTTTTTGTAAAATGATGTTTTTCAAATAAATTCAATTTCAAGCTAGTTTGAATCAATATTTAAAAGATGTAAGAATATGTTTGAGTTATAGGGATTTGATCAATAAAGTATCTTTACATAAAATATAAGCACTCACTCCATTTAATGATAATTCGAGTCTTCGTGATGCTTGATTTTCTTGTGCGTATCTTTACTTGTTTGATGTTCTTGATCCTTTATTGGTTTTGATAACTTGTAGAACATGTAGAGATCATTTTTGTGCATATCTTCACTTGCTTGATGATCTAGATCTTTTCTTGGCTTTGTATAGCACATGTATATCACTTGAGTTCATTTCTTGTGAGTAGAGGCGTTTGTAAAGCTTGTGTGAGATTTGCTTCGGTTTGAAGTTACACTTGGTCGGAAGATATATCGGTTAAAATGGCTATCATCATTGGAACAACCGAGTTAAATAACACTTTATTAACTTATTGTAATTATCAAAATAAGATTAATTGACTTTAAGGTCAACAATCTCCCCCTTTTTGATGATGACAATAGAGTTAATGTGTTTATAAAAAGATAATAACTTTAAGCATATGAATAATATGCTCCCCCTAAATAGGTGCATAGATAAAAACGTACAAGCAATTATTAAAATAAAAAATACTTG
Organism: Lonicera japonica; assembly: GCA_021464415.1. Lineage (NCBI taxonomy): Eukaryota > Viridiplantae > Streptophyta > Magnoliopsida > Dipsacales > Caprifoliaceae > Lonicera > Lonicera japonica. Next base: position 3,452,781 of record CM038466.1, read on the forward strand.
CATAGATAAAATAAGTTCAAACAACTTAACCGAAAGCATAAGTTCGAAAAGTACTTAAACAAATATACAAACTAGTAGTTCTTTATCAAGCATAGCATAATAAAATAAATGGTAAAATAAACGAGTGTGTACCATTATCACTCATGACACACACACATGACACACATACTTCTCCCCCTTTTTCTTCTTCAAAAAGGAGGGAATCAGTAATTATTAATCTAAAGCTGCAAAAATATTTATTAATACTCATAATAAAGTGTACATTAATGCAAGCAAATTTTATAAAATAAAAATAAAAGAAAATTAAGCATAATTAGATAATGTATGCTCAAAATTAAGCATTATCAATCCCCTTTATGAACTTTTTGGAATAAACTAGATATCACAAGCTCTAGTCATACCGAGTTCACGTTGAATAGTGCAAAAACAATCTTCAGAAAGCAGTTTAGTGAATATATCCGCAAATTGCGATTCGGTGCCAACGAATTCAATATCAACATCACCTTTTTGCACATGATCACGAATAAAATGATATCTTATCTCAATGTGCTTAGTACGTGAATGTTGTATGGGGTTCTTGGTCAAACTTATGGCACTTGTGTTGTCACATTTTATGAAAATGTGGCTAAGACTAATTCCAAAGTCCTCTAGTTGTTGTTTAATATACAAAGTTTGTGCACAACAACTTTCGGCAGCCACGTATTCGGCTTCGGCCGTTGAAAGGGCCACCGAATTTTGTTTCTTGCTTGACCAAGATATTAGTGCGTGTCCTAAAAAATGACATGTGCCACTAGTGCTTTTCCTATAGATTTTGCAACCCGCAAAATCCGCATCGGAATAACTTATTAAGTCAAATGTGTTCTCTTTTGAATACCACAAACCCAAAGAACTAGTGCCGGAAAGATAACGGAATATACGTTTTATGGCGTGTAAGTGAGATTCTTTTGGATTCGCTTAGAATCGTGCGCATAAACAAACACTAAACATGATGTCCGGCCTAGAAGCCGTCAAATAAAGTAAGCTACCGATCATACCTCGATACTTCTTTATGTCGACACTCTTACCACTTTCGTCTTTGTCAAGTTTCAACGTTGAACTCATAGGCGTATTCATTGATTTTGCGCCTTCCATGTCGAATTTTTTTAAAAGCTCCTTCACGTATTTCTCTTGATTAATAAAGATGCCTTCTTTGCATTTTTTCACTTGTAATCCAAGGAAGTAGTTCATTTCTCCCATCATGCTCATTTCAAATTTCTTTTGCATACAAGTAAAAAATTCTTTGCAAAGATTGTCATTAGTAGAACCAAATATAATATCATCAACATAAATTTGTACAAGTAGCATGTCATTGTCATGATTTTTGATAAATAAGGTAGTATCAATTTTACCTTTAACAAACCCATTGTTAATCAAAAATGAACTTAATCTATCATACAATGCTCTAAGTGCTTGTTTTAAACCATACAAAGCTTTGGATAATTTAAATACATAATTCAGATAAATATGATTTTCAAAACCGGGAGGTTGTTTCACATAAACTTCCTCTTCAATAAAACCATTCAAGAAAGTACTTTTCACATCCATTTGATATAATTTGAAAATTTTAAAGCAAGAGTAAGCAAGTAGCATGCGAATAGCTTCTAAACGTGCAACGGGTGCATATGTTTTTTCATAATCAATACCCTCCTCTTGATTGTATCCTTGGGCAATAAGTCTAGCTTTATTTCTAACAATAACACCATTTTCATCCTTTTTATTTCGAAATACTCATTTAGTGCCTATAATAGTATGATCATTTGGTTTGAAAACAAGTGTACACACTTTGTTTCTCTCAAATTGATTGAGCTCTTCTTGCATAGCTATCATCCAAGATTCATCTTGTTCGGCTTCATTTATATTTTTAGGCTCATATTGAGAAATAAATGCCACATTATTGCAAACATTTTTTAAGGATGATCTAGTCATGACCTTACTAGATGGATCTCCAAGAATTTGATCAATAGAGTGGTTGGACACAAATTTCCAACTCCTAGGCAAATCATTCGAGTTTTGCTCGGTTATATTTTCTAACTCCTTAGGAGGAGCTTGAGCACTCGAAGGTTCTTCCTTAGATGTATCATTAATTTGTATATTCAAAATTTTTTGGATAATTTCAACATCATCATCGGAATGCACTATGGGTGTAAAATGATTAGTTTCATCAAAAACAACATGCATAGATTCTTGAACAACTAAACTTTTCTTATTATAAACGCGATAAGCTTTACTATTAGTAGCATATCCAAGAAATATTTCTTCGTCGGATTTAGTATCAAATTTTCCTAAATGATCACGATCATTTAAAATAAAATATTTACAACCAAAAACCTTAAAATATGCAATATTAGGTTTCTTGTCATTCCATAACTTGTAAGGTGTCTTATCTAACTTTTTACGAATAATAACACGATTAGTTACATAGCATGCGGTATTAACGGCTTCCGCCCATAAATATTCCGGTAAAGAATGTTCATGTAACATGGTTCTAGACATCTCTTGAAGAAATATATTTTTCCTTTCAACCACACCATTTTGTTGAGGAGTTCTAGGTGCCAAAAAGTTATGATTAATACCATGCTCATCACAAAAATTCTCAATATCAATATTATCAAATTCTCTACCTCTATCACTTCTAACATGTAAAATAGAAGTACCCTTTTCATTTTGAACTTTTCTACAGAATTTAACAAATACATGAGGTGTTTCACTTTTATGAGCAAGAAAGAATACCCAAGTAAATCTAGAAAAATCATCAACAATCACAAAGGCATACAATTTACCACCTAAACTAGCAACCGAATTAGGTCCAAATAAATCTAAATGTAACATATCAAGTGGTCTAGTAGTAATAATATCTTTCTTAGATTTAAAAGAAGATTTGTGTTGTTTACCAAGTTGACATGCATCACAAATTCTATCTTTAGCAAATTTAGTTTTAGGCAATCCTTTAACTAATTCCTTTTTAGATAATTTATTAATTGAATCCATATTAGCATGACCTAATCTTCTATGCCATAACCAAGAAGCATCATTTAACACAGATAAACATTTAACATCTTATTGAGATAAATCATCAAATTCAAGAGTATATATGTTATTTGATCTATAAGCAACAAACAAGATAGAATTATCATTAATATTTTTAACAATGCAACATTCGTATTTAAAAATAACTTCATAACCTTTATCACACAATTGACTAATACTAAGCAAGTTATGTTTTAAACCGTCAACAAGTAAAACATTATCAATATAAGAAGATTTATTACCAACCTTACCTATACCAATGATTTTGCCCTTGGCGTTGTCCCCGAAAGTCACATTCCCTCCTTTCTTGGGAATAAGACTTAAGAAATTGTTCTTGTCTCCCGTCATGTGCTTTGAGCAACCACTATCCAAGAACCACTTGATTTTACTACCTTTAGCTTTCAAGCACACTTACACCACAGCTTTAAGTAACTTCTCTTTTGGTACCCAAAATGTATTGAGTCCCTTTAGGTTAGCAAACATAATGGTTCCTTTTGGAACCCAAGCAAGCTTTTTCTTAGGAAAATTTTCATTCCTATAGTAACAATGATCCACATAATTGGTATTTCTACCACAATATGAGCAAAGATAAGTATGATCATGAGGTGTGTATGTTTTAAAAAAGTTTTTGTAATTCTTTTGGTTGTCAATTTGGTTATAGCCCAAACCGGCTTTGTCAAAAACACACCTTTGCATTCCTAATAATTTATCCAAGTTATCCTTTCCTTTGGTGAACTTGGCTAGACTATTAGTTAAGTCATCCACTTGATCTTTCAATTTGACATTTTCTAATACAAGTGAGTTTGGAGTTTCTTTATCTTTTCCTTTCTTCAAGGTTTTGTTTTCATTTTTCAAAAATACATTTTCTTTCTCAAAGTTTTCACACTTGCTAGAAATAATCAAATTTTCCTTTTTGAGGCTTGCATACATTTTAGACAAATTTTTAAATTTTTCATGCAATTCCTCAAACATATCATATAATTCTTCATAGTCATTCTCATAATGTATATCATTATTAATAAAGGCATTCTCATCACTAGATGAGTCATAAGAAGAGTGTACCTCATCCTCTCTTACCATAAAGCAAAGATTTGCCGTTTCCTCGTCGCTAGAATCGGCATTGGACTCACCTTCTTCGGAATCACTCCAAGTGCCTTTGAGGGCGTGTCTTACTTGTTTGAAGGCTTTGTCTCTTTTATCTCTTCTTTCTTTTCTTCTAACCGGGCAATTTGTTTTGAAATGCCCTGGTTCATGGCAATGAAAACACTTCTTTTCTTCTTTGTTTTCAACTCTTGGTTGAATAGATCGATCATTGTTCCTTCTTGATGAAGAATCAAAGTTGTTTCCTTTTCCTTGAAACTTCTTCTTCTTAGCTAAAAATTTTATGAATTTTCTAGAAAGAAGAGACATATCCTCATCTCCTACCATCAACTCCTCATCATCTTCTAGTTGGGTTGCTTTGAGAGTTAGTGACTTTTTGGCTTTTGAATCACTTTCTTCTTCTCTCGCCAATTCCTTCTCATGGGTTTTAAGTGAACCCAAGAGTTCATCAATGCTTAGCGTCTTGAGATTCTTGGCTTCTTGAATAGCCGTCACTTTGGGTCTCCACTTCTTGGGAAGAGTTCTAAGAATTTTTCGAATCTTGTCTTCATTTGAATATTCCTTTCCAAGAAGATCTAAAGCATTAGTGATAATAAATAATTTACTATACATAGAAGCAAGTGATTCATTAGGCTCCATTTTAAAAAGTTCATAATCATGAACAAGCATATTAATATTATCATCCTTAACTTGTGAGGTTCCTTCATAAGTAATTTCTAATTTATCCCAAATTTCTTTAGCGGTTTTACAACTAGAAATTTTGTTGTATTCATCTATAGTCAATGCACAATGTAAGGCATTCAAGGCTTTAGCATTAAATTGGATTTTCCTAATATCATTCTCATCATATTCGAAAATAGATTTAGGAGTAACTTTCCTTTTTTCATCGATTTTGGTAATTTCATAGGGTCCAACGAGTGTAACTTTCCATTGTTCAAAATCACTAGCTTGAAGAAAAGTACACATACGACTTTTCCAATAACTATAATTTTTGCCGTCAAATAGAGGCGGTCTAGTGGTGGAGAACCTTCGTTGATTCTGGTTCCTTGATAAATAGACATGATCGTAAACTCTAAGATTGTTAAATCAAAACAAGAGTACAACCTCTAATACCAATTGTAGGTCAGAAAATACCCTAGAGGGGGGGTGAATAGGGTTTTTAAAAACTTAATCGGATTTTTAAAAATGATTTAAAAATATTTGATGTCTATATTTATCAAGCAATCAAGAACAAAGTTAATTCCAAACACAATGAATAAATAGCACAATATAATAGAGCAAGAGATAGAAAGATTGAACCGATCGAAGTCAAAGATTTTTTGTCCACACGGTTCAGCTTGTTCCCATACTCCGCGCTCGGTTAGTTCCCCGAGAATTTTCACTATAACCGATCTCCTTCCGAGTGAAGATCAAACCTCTACAAGTGTATTCTTCTCACACACTCTCACAAGTATTGAAAATACCTTCAATACTTTCACAAGAAATCCCTCTTGCTAATCTATGAGATACACCTCTCACAATTATGATTCAAATGAGTTTTGGTGACAAACACCAATGTACAATATCTCTCTTGTATATGACAAAATACAAATGAAGCTCACACTAAGAGATATCAAAATTGATCAAAGTATATAGCTCAAAAATGAAAGATTGGTCAAAATGTATTCTTGAATCTTTGTATATTTGAATATATGAATAATAGAGTATTATAATGATTCAAGGTGTGTTAAAACATGTCTAAGACATCATATTTATAGCTTGCAAAACCATATGGCCATTGGGGATGATTAAGAAAGGTTTTAGCTCCAAGGTACACATTTTCAAACTTTTCAACAGCTAGTTTTAACAAAACATTCAAATTTATTTTCTTAATTTCTCCTAAATAGACCGTTGGATCATGCTCAAATTTTAGTCAAAATTTCCAGGAAATGTTGTCTAACTACTGTAAAAATTTCAAAATGATCGGAGTTTGGGAAGGCCTCCATCTTACCGTTAGATCAAAACTGGGCAAAAATTGAGCGAATTTTAAATGTAAAATAAAAATATTTTTGCAATTTAACAATTTAGTTCCAGATAAAATTCTAATGATTTTTGAACCTCAAAGATATGTTTATAAGATACCTATTTTTATTAGAGCTTAAAATATGATCATTTAAAATTAATATGAATTTAATTTGAAACTCGGTTTTTGTAAAATGATGTTTTTCAAATAAATTCAATTTCAAGCTAGTTTGAATCAATATTTAAAAGATGTAAGAATATGTTTGAGTTATAGGGATTTGATCAATAAAGTATCTTTACATAAAATATAAGCACTCACTCCATTTAATGATAATTCGAGTCTTCGTGATGCTTGATTTTTTTGTGCGTATCTTTACTTGTTTGATGTTCTTGATCCTTTCTTGGTTTTGATAACTTGTAGAACATGTAAAGATCATTCTTGTGCATATCTTCACTTGCTTGATGATTTAGATCTTTTCTTGGCTTTGTATAGCACATGTATATCACTTGAGTTCATTTCTTGTGAGTAGAGGCGTTTGTAAAGCTTGTGTGAGATTTGCTTCGGTTTGAAGTTACACTTGGTCGGAAGATATATCGGTTAAAATGGCTATCATCATTGGAACAACCGAGTTAAATAACACTTTATTAACTTATTGTAATTATCAAAATAAGATTAATTGACTTTAAGGTCAACAGGTCGACCGGTAATTGCCGACAATTGAGTAATGGCAAACCGATTCCAAAACCGCTTTTGGTTGGTAATCGAATCTTCGGTAATCGACGAAATATGGTCGATTGGTTTACCTAGGGTGTGCAAAATCCGAATTGGACCGAATGGACCGGACCAAATAATAGGGATTTTTTTCGGGTTTTATATATACAACGGTCCGGTTCGGTCCAATTTTTAGAGGACCGAACTAGACCGGTCCGGTCTTCGGTCTTGTGAAAAAAAAGCCTATAAACCGGACCGGACTGATATATATATATAATAAAGGAAAAATATTAAAGTAGCTCCCTTTGTCCAGGCGGATGACAAGAGGCTTTGTATTAATTGGGTCTCAAGTTCGAATTTACAGCCGCCAGCCAACTTCCATCCCCCCATTCTCTCAATCCGTTTTTTCTATCTCTTTCTCTTAGTCCGTTCTAAAAAAAAAAGAGGAAGAAACCCTAGCATTTACAGCCGCCGGCCAACTTCCCTCCCCCCATTCTCTCACTCCGTTTTCTCTATCTCTTTCTCTTAATCCATTCTATCTCTCTTTCTCTTAATCTCTTAAATTAAACCCTAAATCTTCCCTCCCTTCTTTCTCTCAATCCGTCTTCACTCTCTATCCCCTCTTTCTTTTAATCCGTTCTCTCTCTCTCCCACTAAACCCTAAATCACCGGATATTTGCGCCACCAGCCAACTCCCTCCTCTCAATCCGTCCCCAAGCCGTCGCTTCCTCCGGTGACACCAAGCCGTCGCCATTGTCAAATTCCAGCTGTAGCTATTTCTGCCGGACCGATTGGGATCGACCGAAACCAACCCATTTAAAATGGTCCGGTTTTGAAAAATTACTCGGTCCAGTCCGGTCCGAAAAATTTTAGGACCGAGGAGGTCGGTCCGGTCCGAAAGTACAGTCAATGGTCCGATTGACCGAACCGTGAACACCCCTAGGTTTACCAATCGAAAATAGTTGGTTCAGTTGGTTTTCGGTTTAAAATTGCTAGCCCTACAAATTATAATTGCAATATTTGAAATGGAGTTCAATTTACAGCTTGTTTTCGAGTATTTTAATTTCTAGTTGGTTTTGGTACTCATACCTTTTATTTCAAAACAAGAATTTGAAATTCACAAATACAATCAAATAGTTACAAGAAAACTAATTAAATTTGTTAAAATTTGGACGTTCTAGCGTATTTTTTTGGCAAATATCAGGCATTAATTAGGCCTCTAGTAGGGATTTTAATCGTAACAAACCAACCAATTTTCTCGTCGGATTGCTGGTAAGGCTCTTAGGAGTGGTTCGGCTTCTGATTGCCAACGTTTAAAGCTTTCGGTGTAGAATTTTTAGCTTTTGGTGGCCTTCGGGCCTTTTCTTGTACGTTTCTATAAAGAAAATGAGAGGTGATCGAGAATCAATACCACATAATCAAAACCAGTGGCGAAGCCAGAAAATTGAGCAACAGGGGGCGAAATTTAATCGAAAATTAACACACACTATATCATATTTAAAGCCATAAAATTTGAATGCAAAGTTCATACAACTTAAATAACAAATGCAAACAATTATGATAAATACAATAACATTCTATGATTTTTCATATTTTGAAAGTATTGGTGAATGGTGGTAGTAAAAAAATGGTGCAGATATTTAATTAATTAGGTTTAATATTAACAAATTGTTCTTTAAGATTTTGTATCTTACAGTTAGGTCCCCTCAAGTTTATTTTTATGCACATAAGTCCCTAAAAAGTTTTTTTTTTACAAAAAAGCCCCAACCCAAGGAGGGGCAGCTGCCCCCCCTGCCCCTACATAGCTTCGCCCCTGATCAAAACTCTTCTTAGTCAATAATATAGAGATCAAATGTTGTGCACGCACGAGATATATATATATAATTTGAATATAGTCTTGTTACTCTCGCTGACTACAAGATTTCATATTTTGTTATTTATGGTATAGTGCAACTCTTTTTTGTGAAATCAAAATTTACTAGAGTAAAATTAGAACTCCACAAATTTGACACAGGATCAATTGTCTTCCCACTATATAATAGTATGTATATATAGTTACGTAAAAAATTGTGCATATCGAGAGTTTAATAGCAATAATTGCGTTGTACATTGATCCGTAAGCTACGCATAATGTTAAAAGCCAAATGGATCTAAAAAATAACTCAATAAGCCCCATATCGATCTGCCCCCAATAGAACAACTGCAAATATCACCATATACCATAAACATACCGTATAAACTAGAAAAAGGAATTACAATAAACACAATTAATTGGTTTGAGTATAAAATTATAAATTCAAGACTTGACTTTTCTTTAATATTTTCTATATGAGAGACAAAACATAACCAACTAGAATACCAAACTTTTAGGCTCTCCTTCATCCTCCCTTCTTATAACACCGCCATTTCCACCCAACTCAACCATAGACTCATCTCTCACAGTCCCACTCCCACGAGCACCATCCCTCCCTTTATACCTCATAGCAACCCACACATACACTACAAAATTCACCCCATTTATCCCCGCCAATACCCAATAAAAATAGTCAAGCTTACTCCCATTCAAACTACTCCTTAGCCACCCTTTCTCCACACCCCCAGTCGCCCTCTCAATTATCTTAACAAGCGCCGTACTCAACCAACTCCCTATCCCAATCTCACACAAAAACATGGCACTACTAATACTCCTCGTACCATCAGTCGCCTCGTCGTAAAAAAACTCCAACTGTCCCACATAAGTAAAAACCTCAGCACTCCCAATAAGGAAAAACTGAGGGAACAGCCAAAACACACCCACGGTTTTCGGGTTGGGGTCTTGGCGGCGTTTGTTTTCGACTAAGGCTGCAGAGGCGAGGGCAAAAATGGAAATGAATAATCCGACACCCATGCGTTGGAGGGAGGTGAGGCCACGGCAATGGCCAGTGTGGCGGCGGAGGAGGGGGACGAGGATTTTTTCGTAGAGGGGGACGAGGATGAGGGCGTTTAAGGCAGCGAATACAGGGACAGAACCAGAGGGGATGAGGAAGTTTGGGGCGAGTTGGCGGTCCATTATGGTGGCTTGGCTGATGAAGAAGGTGGAGAGCTGAGCGAAGGAGAGGGAGAGCGCTATGGTCGAGGCCCATACTGGGAGGACTCTTATGAAGCATTTGAATTCTTCGACTTGGGTTACTGTACATACTCTCCATCTGTTCGTTGTGTCTGATGCTTCTGTGTCGCCTATTACTGCTGCTTTGTCCAAGAACCTGAACGGAGAAATATAATAACAATTTAATATTAATTTGAGTTAATTTCTTATCAGTCAAGAAATATATAATGAGGATATACTTTCCAAGAATGAAAACATTAACGTTTGGCCAAATCTTTTAAGATCATATCCTGTACAAGAGTCTGCATAATTTTGATGATCGCGTCTAGGAGTCCTATTTTGGCTGCTTCACTTTTTCTAAGACCATCGAGTTTACCATAAAAGTAGCACCAAATGGCCTTTCAAATTCAACCTAACCATAACTTGTTTCCATCATAATCATAAGCAAAAGGTTCTGGATTTAAAATCGAGGAGGCAGGTTTCACTGCGTAATTAAAAACAGAGTATAGCACAGTGGGTAACAGATTTGTAGTGAAAACAAATTCTCCAATACAACTTGAAGAGGTAACGGAGGTGTAAGGTCAAACACGCCATGACAGGTTTAAACCACATCTGGTGCAATTCTCAAACATTGTTAGGGTAGTTCAAACCCCATTTGGACAGTTTCGAACCCCTTTTAAGAGGGACATGTGTGCGCAGGGATTACCTCTATTGTTTAGACCATCATTACAGTTTTCTAAGGAAATTCCACTTCCTCTTGAAATTCAGAACTTTTCACTTGTAAAAGGGTGTACTTGTGACATGCAATCGAGGAAAAAAAAGGAAATGAATTACCTGTATTGTGAAGTATGAGAAAGCTTGCAAGCACCTAAAATATCGGACTCATTAGTCCTGACCTCAAAAAGATCACCATGACCTCCAACCTTAATCCCCCTCATATGATTCTTCAAAGAAGCAACAATCACCTGAACAAACCTAGTAAATACACTCCCCATCGGCTTCTTATACCTATACTTTGAAAACCCAGCGGCCAACATCAAAATAGAACAAAACATCACCACCGTTGGAACAGCAAAGCCCCAAGTCCACCCTTTCTCCTGCTGTATATAAACCATTAGAGTAATACCCAATAAGGCCCCCATGTTGATGGCAAAGAAAAACCAATTGAAGAAGGAATATTTCTTGGGGATTTCAGTTTCATCGTCTTCGTCGAACTGGTCGGCGCCAAAAGAGGAGACGCAAGGCTTGATGCCGCCAGTGCCGAGGGCGATGAGTGCGAGTGCTCCGTAGAGGAAGTAGATTTGGCGGTCGGTGGCGGGAGGACAAGGGCGTTTGAGGCATAGTGGTGGACGTAGGCTGTCTATGGAAGCTGACAGTGTTAACAATACCATCCCCTGTTTTAGTCCAACACAAAGTTAACGTCCGAGAGACAAGACGAATAAAGCGCACTTTGTGTTTCTTTCAAATTTTGAGGCTGGGCCAGTTAAATGGGCCAAGAAGATAACTTAAGAAGGGAACTATTGATTTATTTATTGTTTGAAACAAAGAAGATATAACTTTTGATTATGGATTTTTTTTTCTTTTCTTTTTTTTGATGTTTCATATAAATATCTTTTAGCAACACTAAGAAGCAAGATTATATGATTTGAAAGATTCAAAAGAAATAGTGCAAAACTAATAGTTAAGTTGTATTTAATTGTATGAATATGTGACAAGAGATATTTGTTTGCAAACGAAATATATATTTATATATAAATATAGATATGTGAGAAATAATGTATTTGATTAGCGTAGCAAATAAAAGGATGTCATTTAATTTTTACATTATTTTTATATAAGTTTCTATCTTTAATGAATCTAACATTGAAACTAGTAGACACGTCACATTTTAATAATAAAGTCAACTAACTAATGTAGAATGATGTCTAATCTATCAGTTTGATAATAAAATTTGGTTTATTTTTTGGGTACAAAAGATACTACAATACTTATAAAAAGGAGTTATTGATGAAACTCAAACTTGGGTGTTTAAATTATTTTCTGTGGAAGCTTTTTCCAAAATCTTCAACTAGCTCATAAGTTTGAAAATTTTGTCTTGGAAGTTGACATAACTAATGCATAGTTTGGAATACAAGTGATTAAAAAAAAAAAAAATTTCTACGCTTCACTCTGTAGCTAAAATAAGAGTATAGAATAATAAGTGTAATTTCTACCACAGAATAGACGCAAGAGAAGATTATGATGGTCAAGAAGCGTCCCAAATAAGCATCAGCAAGAAATGCCCCTAATATTGTAAGAACATAGGCAGCCCCAATCCAATCAGTTACATGTGTGGCCGCATTTGGCAGCGACTGATGCATCTCGAATACTAGGTAAGCCACCATGTTCACCGCCACCGCAAAAAATGCCAATCTCTCAGCGACCTCATTCACTACAAATTAAAAAACACCAACAAGAAAGATAGTACTACATTATTAGTCGATCATAGCTCTAAACATATGGTCAAAAAATGCGTAACAAAATACGAGCAAATTAAATGACAAAAGAGAAAGGAAAAAAAAAAAAAAGGAGGAGAAATAATCAACCTATGATGAAGGGCGAGGCCTGCCATCCACCAGTTGTTCGCTTATCTGCAATCCTCCCTCTAAAATTAACACAACCGTTGCTTGCCAAAGTCATTGATTCTGATGAAAATGAGTTTCCTTCCTACACATTCATTAGTTCTCAATGCATATTAACTTCATAGAGGAATTTATTCGGTTTCTTAATGAGTACTTGTAAAAGAGAATCTACATGTATATATATATATTAGAATACAAGTAGTATATATATATATTAGTACTAATGTACTGTACCTTGCTGCTAAGTTGCTTGAGATCCACAAACCCGCCACCCTTGGATGATGGCTCAACAATATCATGCGCTTGCTTAATCTTGTTCATCGATCAACTTAATTAATAGACTATATATATATATATATATTCAAGTAGGGAATATAGCTTCTTTCTTTTTTTCCTCCCCTTAGAGAGAGTATCTTAGCAAGTGGGAATTAGTTTGCTACCAAGGGTGTCATGCACATATATTTTATATATGAACGTGATCGGTCGGTCATTTTATAGATGTATAATATCTATATATATATATTGGTTTAATTCTTTCGTTTACGGTTTAAGTTTTTGTTGTTGAACCATTTGTTTGGATAATTGCAGGCGGAATTTAATAAATGGTGTACTAATTATTGATTATAATATATAATAAGCTGTTGGGCTACAATTAATTAGTATGTTGTAGAATAAAGCAAAAATGATAGTCAGAACCAATGTTGTAAACAAATGTCTCTTTTTGAAAATTGAACATATATATGTAAATGTTATATATATGTAAGTTGAAGCCAGACAGGACAGGGACCAAGTAGCTAAATGGGTTTAGAGGTACTAATTGAACTATTCAAAGCGCCGTCCTAAAGCATATATATGTATAGGCCAAAACTAAATTGGAATGGTAATGTATAGGTCAAAAATAGGAAATATAATGTTGATCATTTCATTTACTTTAAATTATGGATATCCTAAAACAAAACCTAGCTAGCTATTAAACAGACATTTGGAACCTTTAAAATCACTCCTCACCAAAATGCAATTTAGGATTAACGTATATACAGAACCATGAGTTAGGACATTGTTCTCTCGTCATTAAATAAGTAATTAAAATCACCCTTAACTCATTTTTGGTACTGACCTTTCTTTTTCCACAAATTCATTGGGTACAACTCAAATGAATTGATGAGATACACATTTAATGTATTGTTTGCCTTCTTTTTTTATTTGATTAGTATCACGACTGATGTTAAAAAGTTTGTATTAAAATAAAATAAATTTAATATTACTTGTATTAGTTTTAGGAGTTATACGTTAAATAGCATTCTTTTTGTCTCATTGCGCCAAAAAGAATGTATTCCTTTTATTTTAAATTGACGGTCACACTTTTTTTTAAGAATATATCAAATTATTAGTGTTATTTTATATTTTATTTTAAAATATACATAATGCACAGAAGCTTAGAATTATAAAAAAAAATTGGTTGTAGTCTTAATCATTAACTATTAATTTAGTTAAAGTTAATATTTTTTGAAAAATATATTAAAATCAAAACAAGACTCACTTTATAAATTTGGGGCATCAAATTCACATAACTAACCACCTTGTTTCAATATCGATCCTAAAACATTATTTGGGTCGAAAGCTTGTAACATCCTAAAACAGTATTTGGGTGGGCCTGCTATTTGATAAACATATATCTCTCCTCTTGGCCTGGCATCAATCAAAGATAATTTGGTTACTTTTGTTCGAGAAGATCATGGTCTTAACTTTAATTTGGTGATTTTTTGGTGTGTAAACACTCACATTAAATATGATTTTACCTGTTGTCCTTTTTCTAATCTTTCTCAAACCCACCGAACCTGTCCGGTCGCCCTCACCGTCCCATCTCTTCAACGCGAACCATCGCCAGTGGTCCCTGTCTTCTTCGTCTTTCATCGGCGTTGGACCGCCCATCTCACCTCTCTCTATTTCTCGGTACCAAAAAGTACGGCCAACGACTGTTCGAATTAATGGCATAATTGGAGAGAATAGAGAGGCGAGCTAGATTATAATATAGAGATTAGCTGCAAGAGGAATGGCCGTCGCCGGTGATGAGAAGCCACAACCCGGTTGAATTGACGGAATGGAAATAATTAATTAAAAATTGGATGAATTGAATATAAATGAATTGTTTTAATTTTATTATTATTTGGATAGTTAAGATAGAAGTTAAAAGAATGTTAAGAACAAGAGAGAAAAAGGAACAAAATTAAATTTACGGTCCGTTTAGATTTGAGATAATGGACGGAAAATGAATGGTTAATTATAAGGAGAATGAACGGAAAAAAATTAAATGAGTTTAGTTTTATTGTTGTTTGGATAGTTAAAGATGTAAAATAATTAAATGAAAGTAAATCTTGTTTAGATAAAAAGAAAAAAAAAGAAAAAAAATGTGATTTAATATATTACTAATAAATTAAGGTTAAATTTGAAATAATGTGAATAAATTTATTAAAACATTTTTTCTTTTCCTCCCAATCCTTCTAATATTGAAAGAAAAAAAAATAAAGGAAAAAAAAAGATTTGCATTCCATCTCCACCCCTTCTTATAAATTTATCCAAACAAGTAAAATATAATTTTTCTTTTTCTTTTCCTTCTCATTCCCTCAATCCAAATAGATTGTTAATTTAATATATTATTAATAAATTATAGTTAAATTTAAAATATGAAAAAATATTTTATTAAAATATTTTATTTTTCTTCTCAATCCTTTTAATATTGGGAGGAGGCTCACATTCTTTTTATTTTCTTTTATAAATCTATTAAAACGAGTAATTATTAACCCACTCATTCCTTCTTTTTTGTCTTTTTCTTTTATTCCTGCCATCCAAACAGACCACTAATGTACCGATTGGTAGAGTAGTAAGGGTAATATTGGTAATCGTAAAAGTTAGTGGGTTTACATTTAGCATGTGAAAATGGAAGTTAATTGATGGGCCTCGTAAAATAGCTACAGTGGTTGGTTTATTAAAAAGAGGTAATGGGTTATAAGGTCTCGCTCCGTAATGTTTTATAACTTAAAGGATGGACTCATGTTTAATAAAGGGAAGTAGTACCAATTTCATAATTTGGTTTTACAATAAGGACATTTTTCATAATATTAATTTATTTTAAGGAAAATGATAAATGCTGATGAACAAAAATACCTTACTATATCATTTATTCTAATTATACAAAAAAACATATTATTCTCTCTTACATACACATAGTTTAGAGAGAGAACAAAAAATAAGAAAAAAGATAAGTTGTCTCACCAATAATCTCACATCTTCCACCACCACCTGAATCTCCGATCGTATCGCCTAGAGGAGCGAGTGTCGTTCTCATCTTCATCTTCATCATCTTCTTCTTCTTTTTTATGGATGTGCAATCGTAAAAGATATATAACTTTTGATCGAATCGTTGGATTTGGCTGATTTTTGGATATGTTGTTCGGAAGACAAAGTTACTATAATCGCGCAAAAAATTAAGACGATTAGATGTCGTTTTGCTATTGAAATCAACCAATTTCGATAGCCCAGCGGGATTTGAAAAAAAATATGATCGTAACTATTTTTTTTACGAATCCTACGTTGATCCATATATATATACATATAAATAAATTAAGTAGATGTTAATCTCATCAATTTTGATGGTGTTAAAATTATTTTAGCACCTTATAGTTTGTTGTCCAAATGGTGCTACTTTATAATTGTTGTTCAGAAGGTACTAAATACATTTAGCACCTTCTGGTTGTGGTGCTGTCCAGGGGGTGCTAAATGCATTTAGCACCTTCTGGTTGTGGTGCTATCCAGGGGTGCTAAATGCATTTAGCACCTTCTGATTATATTTTTTTGCTGTTGTTTAGGGGTGCTAAATGCATTTAACACCTTCTGATTGCTATCAAGGGGTGCTAAATGCATTTATCACCTTCTGGTTGCTGTCCAGGGGTGCTAAATGCATTTAGCACCTTCTGGTTGCTGTCCAGGGGTGCTAAATGCATTTAGCACATTCTGGTTGCACTTTTCTGACTGCTGTCTAGGAGGTGCTAAATGCATTTAGCACCTCTTGGTTGCTGTCCAAGGGTGCTAAATGCATTTAGCACATTCTGGTTGTACTTTCTGGCTGCTATCCAGGGGGTGCTAAATACATTTAGCACCTTTTAGTTGCTGTTCAGGGGTGCTAAATGCATTTAGCACCTTCTAGTTGCACTTTCTAGTTGCTGTCCAGGAGTGCTAAATACATTTAGCACCTTCTGGTTGATGTTAGTGTTATAATGAGATAATATTATAAGGAATGGGTATTAGTGTCTTTTTTCTACAGTGTCCTTAATTTACATGACTAAGTTTTAAATATCCTTTATAATTATATTATTATTAGAATGAGCTTTTGTACCTAATTGCCTTTATTAAAAAAAACAAAAGGAGGGAGGGCAAACGATCAACCCGGTCCGTTACATTACACGCCTGCTCAACTAACGGGCGGAGTAGCTTTTGCATATTCCGTTTAAGAGAAATGGATATTCGTCAAGACTCTTCAGGAATTCAACACCAAACTACTCTTCTTCTTATTTTTTATATATATATATATATATATGTTTGTCTATGTACAATAACCACCTTTGCAGTTCACTTGTTGATTAATTAATTAATTCACTATCATCTGCACAATTTAAAAGAGATGTATTGAATTTAGAATTTCTAAAAAAGAAATTATATTGTTAAAGTTCATGTTTATTTAATTGATTTTTTTTTAAAAAAAAATTAAAATCTTATAATATTTAATTATTATTTAAATTTTTTTTAAAATTTTGTAGTATTTAATTAGGATTAAAAATATTTTTTTATAATCTTATGATATTCAAAACTCAATAAATTTTCAAAGATTTTATAAATTAATAAATTTGATATATTTAAAAGTATTTTTATGAATAATAAATCCACTAAGAAATCTTCTCTCCAAGCGAAATATTCCACGGTGATTTCTGTTCCATCTTTCTCTCCAACTCCAACTCTAACTATTATTTATTATTTGTCTCTATAAACTTATTATACCCTTCCAATTCATTCTCTTTATCTAAAATATTTTCTTCTCTCAAACCATATGTATTATTTTCTTCTTTATCTCTATAATCTATTTGCACCCCTCCACTCCACTCCATTCACTCTATTTAAAACCTTTTTTTTTTATATTATTACTTTCAAAGTTTTAATTATTTAATTAAACATTTTGTTTTGAAACAATAAAGATATCGTCCTATTGATTTTTTCTCTTCTTTTATAAATGTTTTAGACATAAAATGAATATCAAATAGAAATGGCAAAAAAAACCTAATAGGTTGGGTTTTTAGACTCGATCCAAACCGTTTGAGACGAATTTGTAGTTTATTCATTGCTTTCAAGTCGTAATTAAAATTATTTTATTATTTATCATTTAATTTATTTTTTTAATAATAATTAGGAGGAAAACTGTAAAACTATTAAAGCAACGATTTTGACTTTACATTACAGGGGTGTGTTTTTAAATTCAACTCATTAACGTCAGTGCCAGGGGGAACAAAAATTCGAATCAAATAATGAATATTCCTCCTCAAAGCCTGTACATGCATATGCTTTTTAATATATATCTCATTCATATAGGTTTTTAGAATTTTATTTAGCAACAGAGATTTAGAAAGTTGAGGCCAAGGGTGGTGTTTAAAGGAATCGAGAGGGGTGATGGATTTCAAGCGGGTTTTTGCGTATCTTGTTGTTGTTGTTGTGAATTTGATGTTAGATGGTCCAAATTTCTGTAATGGTGCTAGAACCGGTGATTTTTTGAGAAAGAAGGATCCCAGTCTTGATATGCCATTGGACAGTGATGTATTTACAATCCCATCTGGTTATAATGCTCCCCAACAGGTCCCTACTTTCAACTCCCCTCTTAATTATATAATCTTTATCTCCCAATTCCCCTGTTTGCTTCCCAACAAAACAGAGGCAAATTTGAAATTCTTTTATGTTTCTTTTTTCTTTTTTCTGCAACAATAAATGAGAATCTTATAAATATGCCCGACTTCATAATTTCCATCTTGTGTGTATTGAGCTTGTGGCCTTTTGTTTTTTTTAGTTTTCTTTACCTGATGTGAGGTTTTTATAATTGAAACTTTCAAGGTTCATATAACACAAGGGGATCAAGAGGGGAGAGGTGTGATTGTCTCTTGGATAACTCCTGATGAACCCGGTTCAAATACCGTGCTCTATTGGGCCGAGAATAGCGAGTTCAAAAATAGCGCAAATGGCGTTGTTGTTACTTACAAGTATTACAACTACACTTCCGGTTACATTCATCACTGCTCCATCGAGAATTTAATGGTATATATATATGTGCAATTCTTACAAGGCGGTATAATTATGAGGATCCATCTTACATTTCATATACACTCTAAAGAGTGATAAGTTACACCAAATGCTCTTATTACTGCAGTATGATTCTAAGTATTACTATGAAGTTGGAATTGGCAATACAACGCGGCAGTTTTCGTTCATAACCCCTCCCCAAGTTGGCCCCGATGTTCCTTACACTTTTGGTCTCATAGGTACCGTAGTACAAAATGTTTCATTTTCGGTCACTATATTCCATTGAACAGCCATGTTCTAAAGATTTTTTTATTCCAATTTTCTTCTTGGAGGTCTTAGGGAAGAAGATGAAATAAAAGCATGCGCTTACTTACTATGTTGGGCCTTTTTGGCAGGGGATCTCGGTCAAACGTTTGACTCCAATAGGACTCTTACTCACTACGAGCTGAATCCAGTGAAAGGACAGACATTGTTGTTCGTTGGAGACCTCTCTTATGCTGATTGTTATCCAAATCATGATAACATTAGGTGGGATACGTGGGGTAGGTTCATAGAGAGAAGCGCTGCTTATCAACCTTGGATTTGGACTGCAGGCAATCATGAACTCGATTTCGTTCCTGATATTGTGCGTTTCTTCTTTAAACGAACTAGTTGATTATTCTTATGTAATTCCTTTAGCTCCGTGCAAGAATGTCTCATAATTACTCAGTACGGCTTTACAAGTTGAAATAATATTTACCCATTTAGGACTCAAGTTCATCTCATATGATTTATGAACTTGGTGCTTATGCACAACACTGGAGTAATCATATTCAACTTTTACTTGTGTTTATGAATAATACTCATATGCAAGCTATCAAAACTTCAAAAGATAGTAATAGCGGCAATCATTCTTTATTGCAGGGTGAAACTAAACCGTTCAAGCCTTATAAACATCGTTTTTTTACACCATACAGAGCATCGGGGAGCAACATCTACTCTTTGGTACTCAATTAAGAGAGCTTCAGCATATATCATCGTTATGTCTTCATACTCGGCTTATGGTAAAATTCTATATAAGTTGCCTCCTTCACTATTTCAGGATGATTCTATACAAAATCTAGCATCCTCTAGTAACCAAATCATAGTACATTGATTTGAACACTGACATGAATCTTATACTTGTAGGGAAATACACACCTCAGTACAAATGGTTAACAAACGAGCTACCCAAAGTAAACAGGAGTGAGACACCTTGGCTTATTGTGCTTATGCATGTTCCAATGTATAGCACCTATGTACATCATTTTATGGAAGGGGAAACCATGAGAGTGATGTACGAGTCCTGGTTTGTCCAGTACAAAGTCGATGTTGTCTTTGCTGGTCATGTTCATGCCTACGAACGATCTGTAAGTGCTTGGTCACTCTTGTCCCTAGAATATTCTTGGCAAGAATCTTCATTCTGAACCGTATTTGTTAGTGAGTGCCAGATCGTACCTATTCTTTAATATTGAACTTGTAACAGGCTCCTTTACAATGATGAACCCGGTGTATTCATATAAAGTCAATTTCTTTGGAAGACCAACCTTCTGATAAACTAATGGAAGGAGAAATATGGACCGTTAAGTTTAAATTAGTTGGTTCAGATTTTGATAGGTGGTTTATGTCTAACTGAGTTCTCGCAAAAGGGAAACACCATCCGTCAACATCTTCTTTTTTTTGACAGAACTATCTGTCAACAAAATGAAGAGTCCAGATGTGCACCTCTACTCTAAGGAGCCGGAACTTTTGTGTCTTTGCTTCCCTCCCTTCGTTTTGTTGTGGATTTTTAGGTGATTGATATTTGGGAATGGCTTTTACTGTTCGATTTTAGTGTGAACACTATGAAATTTGTTCACATTTAACTAGACAAAGAACAAATCACTTTGAACTAAACCAGGATTCACATGTAAAAGCCACTTTAAAATATGATAAAATACGTTCAACAGCTAATTATTACGATTATATGTTTGAATTGCAGGAACGCGTATCCAATATAATGTACAATGTTGTAAATGGGTTGTGCACTCCCATCAATGATCAGTCTGCCCCAGTTTACATAACAGTTGGAGATGGAGGGAATCAAGAGGGACTTGTAACCGAGTATGTTATTTTATTTCTTCAGTTTTGGTTGAAATTTGTTGTGTATTAATAATCGACCATAAAATGCGTGTTCTTGATTATGCACAGAATGACGCAACCACAGCCAATGTATTCGGCCTATCGGGAAGCAAGTTTCGGTCATGCAATTTTTGATATTAAGAACAGGACACATGCCTATTTCGGTTGGCATCGGAATGAAGATGAATATGCTGTTGAAGCCGACTCTTTGTTGTTTCACAATAGATACTGGAAATCTAAGACACAATCCTCTGTTGCTTCATTATGATAGGAGAGTAATACCAAATTTGAGTCCTTGAAATGTACTACTCTTTCTTATAGATAGTTACAACTTACATTCACCGGAGGCTTTCACTCCAATTCATCATTTATTTGGTCATGTTTGTGCAATACTGGATGAAATTAGTTAGTTAATTCATGTAATGGAAGGCCACAGTTATGAATTGAATTTTAGTTAAAATTAGGAAATGAAGGTTTATCGATGGTAAAATTATTCATTTGAAAAAAAAAATGTTGCTAAAGGATTGAGATTCTAATAGTAGTCTAGCAGATGCTGATTTTATGTGATAATTCAGAGCTTTTGTTAAAGTAAAATTTGGGTTTAAGTTATTCTTTTAGGCTCCATTGTTAATAAGTTAGAAAATGATGGTCAAAATAATTGATTTTAGTAAGAAGTCAAAAAAAAAAAAAAAAAAAGTTGAGTGATTGTGAATTGCTTTCCATTTAGATATCTTTACCCCTTATTTATTTTTTGGGCCTTTTTCGTTTTTAGTCCAAAATATTTGAAATGTTCTGCATATAGCCCAATACGTTCCGCAAATTAGTTATTAGCCCAAACGTTCTGCAAATTAGTTATTAGCCCAAACGTACGGATAATTGTAAATTTTATAGTTTTTAAATGCTTTTTATACCTTTTAAAATATGTATTTCCCATGATACCGTTTTTGACTTCTTCTGTTAAAATTTATTATCTAACTAATTTTTAGGCTTGCTAAAATTTAGGGAGTTTTTTAAAGGATTTTAAGATGTTTGAATTCATATTTACGTGAGCATAGGCTTGCTAAAAATTATAGAGGTCTTTTTAAGAAATTTAAATTATTTTTGAATTCAAATTTATGTATTATATAAAATTTAAATTTTATAACTGATCTACTTAATGAAATGTTAAGTAATTACGTAACTAATTTGTAATATATAAATATATTAGGTTACATTGTACAGAAAAAAAATAGACATATTTCGAGTGACACAAATTATGTTATATAGTAATAGAAGTGCATCTTACAATATATCTAGTAACATATGTAATGAGATATATTATGACTTTGATGAGACAAAAAAAAAGTTACAAATATTCTATTAAGACAAATTAAAATAGTTAGAACTAAATGCCTAATATGTCTATGTATTATTGCATAATATGACATTGGCACTTTTTTTGTAAGCACCCTATAATAATATTTAAAAATTAAAGAAATGTTATAAGATATTGGTATGTAGATCTCCATATGTGATGTTAATATATTTTACTTGTCCTACGTCGATATTATGCATAAATGTGATTAACAAATATTATTATATATATATTTTGTCCCACATGGGTTTTGTATATAATTAATGATGTTAGCTCTTAATATAAATAGAGCTGACAACCCATATTTTATATCATTTGAATAAGATCTCATTTATTCTATTCTTTTTCTCTTTGTTATTTTAACATGTTATCAACACTACGACTACAATCAATTGGAGGCCACTGAAAAAGCATGCCACTATAGTTAATTTTTTTTCCTTCTTCTTGAAAGTCAATTCAAAAGCAAGCACCGCAATTTTTAAATCTTTTCATACATGTCATGTTTATGATTTACTTTTAGGATTAATGTATTACAGTTAAAGATTTATTTTGTTTTGTCTTCTATTGTTATTGTAATTTTAAATATTTTATTTCATAAATAATCTGGACATGAAATTTCATAATTTATAATTTTGGGACTTAAAGTTCATAATCATTATTATGTATCCCTGTTCATTATTTTAGACCTGTAAATCCATGATTTATATTTTTGAGACCTGAAGTTTCCTATATGTTATTTTGGATGCATAGATCCATGATTTAAATTTTTGGAACATGAAATTCCCTATTCATTATTCTGAACCTGAAAATTCTTGATTTATATTTGGGCATGAAGTTCCTAAGTACTTAAATTTTATTTAAAGATCTCAAGTTTTCTAATTATAAATTTGGACCTAAAGTTTCATAATTATTATTTTGAATCCGAAGTTTCATAGCAACATTTTAATAAGAAGTTCCAATAATCAAATATAAAATTTTTATATAAGAGAATATTGACCTATTGATTAAGCCAAAATATTACATTTTTATACATATTTAGATGGTTTAATATGCATGAATTTGATTCTAATTATCCTAAATTGTTAAGAATTGAGTTTTAATAATGGAATATGATAATATGTTTGTTTATAGTGCATTTTACCCTTTTTACAAGTTAAATATGAACAAGAACGAATCTAGAAGTAAATTTTCCCAAAATTAGTCGTTGTCGGTCAAATTCGGAGCTAAATTGAGTTCAAGAGGTGAACCGAAAGAAAATGCTAATCTCAAGTATGAAAGGAGTGAATGGAAGAGATTAAGAGTAGCTAATAAAGCAATACCAAGCAACGAAAAGTCATTTGAATAAAATTAGAAAATTTTCGAATGAAATAAGAGATTCACCGGGCGCAATGCTGATATTCTAGCCAATTTTGGTATTTATTCATACAGAATTTGAAGAAAACTCCAGAAATAGAAGTTGTAGAGATCTGAGCTAGCTACGCGTAGGTGAAAACCTTGCATCAATCCGAGTTCGGAGCACAAAATTATGATAGAAATACAATCAGTGCGCCAGTGGATCGGGTTTGAGAGCGAAAGAATACATAAATTCATGATGCAGATATTTATTGAATGAGGTCCTTAAAATAGATGGCAAGTGATCAATTATCTACTCATGCTTAGTCCAGTGTTCGAATCCCTCTTTTTAATTATGAATTTTAAAATTGAATGTGATTATTAATTGAAATTCATACTTAATTTGGAATTTTTGTTGGAATTTTCACGTAGAATCCTAAGTAGCACCATAAAATTCGCGTTTTCGTATTTTCATCACAACTTCTTCATTTCTTGGCCGTTTTTCATGATCCATGTATCAAAACGACCGTAATTAAATTTTCTACAAAACCCTGCTGATTTGGAGACTCGAATCCCAAATTTTTCAAAAGTCAGTAGATCATTTGTGTTGCTGGCAAACTGCTTATTTTTCAAAAGTGTTCAACCCATAATTTATATTTTGTGCATGTTCTTAATTTTCGATTGCTTTGAAATTTTGAGTACATTTATGTGCTTATATTCTTAATTAAATTTCATTCTTGAATATAAATATGTTGTTTTTTAATTAATTTATTAAGCATGAATTTATTAGATATGTTTCGTTAGTTAGGGGTCCATTAGGAACGGGTATGCTGACACAGTAATTTTTCGGACCTGAATTTAATTATAATTAATTTTTCATTGATTAATTGGTCATTATAAATCTGATTTTTATTAAATTATAAACTATAGTATGCTAATCACATATTTTTATAAGAAATTTAATAAAATCTTTAATACAAAAGAACCAAACTAGTTTGAATTGTTGTATTTGCACTAAACCCTAATTGGTCGAGTTAAAGAGCGGTCTATACTCTCTAAATTAATTATTTTTTGTATTCTTTATAATTTTAAATTAGAGTGCGCTATTTTTGACAACCATTTTAATCCTTACTTTTTGATACTGAAATTGCCAATTTTGTGTTTTCACTGCCTGTTTTAGTTCAAATTTGATATTAATCATGTTTTAACCTATTTGAATTAAATTATGGCTTTTACTTAATATTTTTAAACTCACTTTTAATAAAAGATTTTGTAGTGTCAAGCACTACTTCACTTTAATAAACATGTGTTTTCGGTAAAATTAAGTAATACGAATTGATTCCATAATTAGTATTGGTACGTGTAGTTCATGTCACGCGTGAATTATTGCGAAAAATATGAGTTTATGAAATCAATTAGCTTGTGGAAAGTAAGCTGATTTTTAAAAGAAAATTAACTAGAAAATGATTCTCGGTCCACTGAATTGCCCGTTATGTTGCCCGAAACTTATGGATACCCCTAGCGCTTTTTATTCTTAATTTTAATTAAAGTTTTTCACATTTTTAATTAATTTAGTACGCTATTTCTTATTATTCATTTTATTGAGTCTTTTTGTATGTTCGTTTTATGTTAGTTAAGTTAACAATCTACATTCATTTATCTCCATATTTCATCTTTTTTTTATTTTTCACATCTTCCTTTTAAAAGAAACATTCCTAATTCAAAGAACTACCTTCCTCCCCGTAGATCGACCTTGAACTTATCGAGTATTTATTACTTGACCGACCACCTGCACTTGAGTGTAATAACTCGCGTTGTTTAAACCGAGTCACTTATGATAACCTAAATTTGGGCCTACAGTTCCATATCACTATTATATTCTTATTTAAACATGACATTGTTACATTATTTTCTTTATGAACCCAATTATAATATATTTTTTTTTATTTTACCCCTTATTTATAATTGTTTAAAATAGTAAAATAAATTATTGTAAACATAATAAGATCACTATAATGTCAAAACTTTTCAAGCTTGAAGTCTCATATTCATTTTAATTCAATAACTTGAAGTTCTATAGTTTTCTTCTAAGTTCGGAGTCTCATACTTGTTTTAATCAGTAATATGAAGTTTTACAATTTCTTATGAATCCAAAATCTCATACTTGTTTTGATCAAGAACTGAAGTTCTAATGAGCATGAAGTCTCATAAAATAAAGTATTAACTATCATCTTTCTATGTCATTAATTTATATATAATATAAGAAAGTCTATTTGGTTTTTGATAATCCCTGAATGATAGAGATGATTATCAGAAGATGGTCATCTTGCCAACACTCGTAATAAATGGTAAAATTAATAAATGATTCCAATATTATAAGACAATGGCCGAGTATAAACGCTCATTTGAATATTTTACCCTTGAAACAGCATTGAAGACTCCATTTTTCATGCCTTAAAGATTATAAGATAATGGGTGAGTATAACTACATTATTTCTAATACTTTGCTCCTGAAGTAGCACTATTGAAGACTCCATTTTTCATGCCTTAAATATGTTTATGAAGTAGCATTATCGAAAGTATCATTTTCAAAATGTTATGAGTATGTTGGTTGTCTCCTTATTTCAAAATAGAACAACTAAATATTAATGAAATTATAATTCTAGGAGAATTAGTTTTAAGACAATTCCTAAAGTAAATGCTAATTTCTGTCAAAATAGAGATCGAGAAAATAGATGAAACAATCCCCTCAAAAGAGGCATATAGTAAAATTCCTTGATAGAACTAAATATAATAACAACCCCAGCATATGTTGTTATAAATGCAAAAATTAATATAAAATCAAGAACCATCTGAAGTGGTTTATTAAGAAGATTCAAGCCCAAAATCAAGATTAGGATTAAAATCCATCAAACAACGTTTGTTATATGTGTGGAAAACCATTGGTCACTTGCTTATCACGCATCAAAACATGTGAATCGATACAAGGTCTATATTAACGATGTGGAGACAACCATGCTAGATTGTGAAAGTTCAATGAGTATATATCTGCAACTAATATCATATAGTTTAATTGTTATTGTTTTTATAAAATTGTTGATGGCACTCTTCTTACCAAAGAGAATTTTGATGAGAAATTAATAGCAAGACCAATGTAGGCCCAAAAGTCTTAAATTATCATTTATTTATACTTATTTTATTTTGAAAAGTACGAATTATAAATTGTATAATACTTAATACATTACACTGATCTTCAAAATGAGCCCAAACCTTCTTACAACATCCCTAGCAACAAATACATGATAATTAGACTCAAAATGAGGGTAGGGATGGCAAAAAACCCCAACCCGGCGGGTTTCCTACCCGACCCAACCCAATGGATCTGGTTTGGGGAGGGTTTTTTTAAGCCCGGGGCGGGTTTGGTAAATTTTTTAAAAACCCGGATTGAGTTCGGGCCGAGTTAGGGTTCTGCATTCTTCAAACCTGACCCGATCCGCTTGCATATATATATAAATATATTAATATAAATATTATATATATTTAATATTTATTAAATACAAACCTTAACATTTATTGAATTAAGTTTGAATTGTTGGTTGTGTTATTCTTGTTTTTTGTTTTTTTATTCAAAATAGGGAGTTTGAGCAGGTGACCCGTTTCAACCCGACCTGGTCCTCGTAATTCGGGGCGGGGCAAGGCTCCTATACACGTATGCGGGGAGGGTTTGGGTTTTCAAAGAAAAACCCGTCTCAAGTTCGGGGCAGAGTGATATACATGAGGGTTGGGTTTGGTATTGGCTGAACACGCTCCGAACCCAACCCGTTGCCATTCCTAAATGAGGTACTTATAATAACCACATTTTAAAGCTAATTAAAAACCAATCTTCAAGAGACTTTCATCAATAGGTATACAATTTTGCAAGGCTCTCCACAAAAAAAAATACTACTTCACCAAAACACATTGATGCCAAATATGTCTAAAAATTACCCAGTATTCTTGGACCTACATAAGTTTCAAGCAGATTTAATATAGAAGAGACCATCCAGCGATTGAACCCACACACATATTTATCATCTTCCCGATTTAACAACGTTCCCATATCCTGAATAGCATAAATATCATTAGCAGATAAAAAGCTTCTACAATGTTCCTGCCAAGAAGAATTGTATGCATTTTTAACAAACAAATAAAAGATTTTCGTATTAATCAACTCACCAACTTTGACCTCACCCCACCACTTATCTTTCCAAAAATCAATTGAGCCATTGCCTAGAATCCATTGCATGAAATCTTTAACTGTAAATTTAACATTGATCAATCACTGCCACATTAAAGAACTACTAAACTTATTATCATAATCCGAGAGATGAGCATTGAAACAATACTTATTCTTCATAAATTGAGCCCACAAAGAATAAGTGGTCCTAAGTTGCCATTAAAGCTTTATAGAGAACGCATCAATAATGTCCTGAATACTGTGAATGCCCATACCTCCTTCATTGATAGGACAACAATATTTTTTCCAAGTAACCCAATGATATCTGGAACCATGCTCATTATTACCCCACAAAAAATTAGCGCAAATAGCTTCCATTCGGTTCACTACAGCTTTAGGAGGATAAATAACAGTGAGAGTAAACATAGGCAAACTCTGCAAGACATGCTTTATCAAAATACTTTTACCCCCGTACGAGAGAAGCTTCGATTTCCATCCAGCTAACTCTATCTCAAATTTATGCAAAAGATCATCAAAGTAAGAAATCTTCTTTCTAACAGTGACAAGGACGCAACAATGGTACTTAATAGGAAAATTCTTGTGTTGGTAGTGAGTTAAATCCTTAATAATTTGACATCGAGAGTTAGAGGTATTATTGTTTACAATATAACTGTTATTCGCCTTACTAATAACCTGACCTGATTCATTCTCATATTGAGTTAAAAAACCCATCAGATTCTGCAAGGATTGCCTGGAACCGTTAGTAAAGATAACCATATCATCAGTAAAAGCAAGATGAGAGACATCAAAATAATGTGTAGACTTTAAAAAGGCAACAGTTCTTCTAGTAAGCATTAAAACATTTAGGCCCCTACTTAAAACCTCGACACCAATAATGAACAAACAAGGAGAAAGCGGATCACCTTGTTTTACACCCCTAGAGGAACTAAAAAAAACCTTTAACTTTACCATTGACAATTAAAGAATACCAATTAATCGACAAAATTCGCAAAATCATATCTATTAGTCTCTCATCAAAACTAAATTGCTGCAGAATTTTAAAAATAAAAAGCCATGACATACGATCATAAGCCTTGGCCATATCAAGTTTGAGCATAACATTATTACCTATCACCTTAGCATCAAGTTTTTGAAGAAGTTCCTGGGCTAGAAAAATATTTTCAGTAATACTATGCCCTTTAATAAAATCACTTTACTCTGGACTAATCATGAAAGGTATAATCGAAGCCGTTCGATTCATAAGAACCTTTGATATAATCTTAACATTATAGTTAAAAAACTAATAGGCCACAAATCACCAAAAGTATTAGGAGAAGCATTTTGGGAATCATCATAATAAGGGTACTAGTCCAGAAAATAGGAAGATAAGAGCCATGAAAAAAAGCTTGCACAACATCAATGAGCTCTTTTTTAATAATATGCTAATAGGAAACATAAATCGTACTTCCAAAATCGTTCGGACCTGCTACACCATCAAAATTCATTGACTGCACTACTAGTTTAATTTCATCCTTACCCAGAACTTTAAAAATATAATATTTTTATCATTAGTAACAAGACAAGGAATTAACTGTTGAATAAGCTCAAAATCATAATTGTTTTGCTCGCTCAAGAATAATTGTCGATAATACGCCACACCAGCATCCGCAATACTTTGTTGATCAACAAGCCACACCCCTTCATTATTTTAAATACGAAAAACTTGGATTTACACCTTTTCATGGTAACAGCCACATGAAAAAAAATGAGTGTTCTTATCACCCTCTTTAAGCCATTTAGCCTTGGCACGTTGATGCTAAAAAATCTCCTCATCATTAAGACACTTATTCCAGTTCATTATGGCCTCATTATAACCCTCCCTATAAGAATTAGAAGAATCTGTTTTCATTCACAACTCAACTTGATTCACATTATCAAAAATATTCCTAAAACTATTTTTATTCCATTCAATTAAAATGCGCTTTAAATTCCTCAACTTCTTAGCAAAAACTACAAAAGAATTACCTAACTCTGCCTTATTCCAACCCTGTTTTACCAGATTTAAAAACTAGTTGTGGATGCTTAACCCGCATATGTTGAAATTTAAAACAACGAGAAAGCTTATCAGAATCCACATTGAAAGTACCCAATTACGGAGCATGATCTGAGTTCTCCCTGTTCAAATGTCGAATACCATTAGAAGAAAAAATCATCTTCCATTGAGCACTAGCCAAACATTTATCTAACTTCTGCCACATGTTACCATGATTTTTTTCATGTATAAGCACTCCCCTAACAACTAAATTCAGTCAATCCACACTGCGAAATAAAATCATTAAACTTACAAGCAACACTAAAATCAATAAGGTTTCCCCTCAAACGCTTACTAGCAGATTTAACAATATTAAAATCTCCTCTAATTAGCCAAGCATTAGACGTAAAAGCCATGCTTTCCAAACATTACCACAAATCTGTCCTCTCCACTTTAGAACACTTCCCATAAACGGCCGAAATCATAAAAGGCTTATTAACCATACCATGCTTGCACGACATCCAAATACACTGAGTTGAATTACACTGAACAAAAACCTTTAAATCTAAATTCCAAAACACCCAAATACAACTATGATCATTACTGAAAGCATACTTAAAACCCAATTGCAAATAAGTAAAAATGAGCTTATCTTTGTCAACCATAGGTTCAATAATAACAATAAAAGAAACATGATACATATGAATCAATTTCCTAAGTTTGGTTAAAGAAGAAGTCTTAGCAATACCTCTTATATTCTAAGAAAGGACAAAAAGCATTGAGATTTGAAAGGAAAATGAGCTTTTGAAGCCTTACCACCCTTATTTTGTACTTTTTTTTCCTCCCCCTTTTTTTGGGACAAAACACCACTGAGTACTTGAGGAGAGCTAGTGACCAATAATTCATGTTTCTTTTTTAGCTTCTCATTAAACATCCCCAAATATCTTTACACCATCAGCTTTAATTCTTGTCTATCAAAAGTTAGAAAGTTCATCAATGGCCTATCTACATTGCGCAGAGAAACCCCCAACTCTGCCATGTTATGAGGTGAATATTAACCTTAACCTTCAGGCCTTGAACATTATCAGACCAAGCTAAAGAAACAGGAGTTGAACACCTTATTACCACATGTTTAAATCCAAAATAGTTTAGTAGAATCCCTAATTAAATTACCTCTATTTAATGAAAATAATTTATTTATACAATTTAGATTACCATTTAGTATTTTAATACATGTTACATTGCATGAAAGTTAATTAAAATTAAACCCACAACCTATTATGCATATTCTCCAACAAAACTAGTATTATTATTTGCCCAAATTTGGTTTTGTTATTCATATAAGTTTGAATCACCTTCTATTATCTAATATTTATAACTAATGGAAAGGGGTGTGTTTATTGCATGTTTTACATATTGACATTTTGAAGAGACATTACTCCCGCCATTAGGGGGAGATAAGAAAATTTGTGTCGAACATTCTGTTCCAAAAAAATAATGAGAATTATTGTGGAACAATCCCAATATGTTTCATCTAATCCCATGTATATCACAATGTGAGAAAAAGTATGGAGAATCGATGGATTTAATGATGCAACAAAAGAAACAAAGCCAGATATGCCAACTATAAATGCAATTATCAGAATTATTGTCAAAATATGGAGGCAAATAAATCTGCACAACGCCAAAAGCATTGCAATTGAGCAATCATATCCTAAGAACACTCTTGAATGAAGAGGTTCCTTATTTCATTTAAGAAGTGGCCACGAAAAAGTCTACTCTCTATAAGGACCTACAAAAGGTCATTGTCTTGGAAAAGACACAAATCCCTAAAGAGACTATAAAAGCCATTAAAGAGGCATTGATACCAAACAATAAAGAGATCTCTATATTTAACAAGAGAGATGTGGAATATGAAAGAAAAGGTCATTGATGACATATTTGCATATATAGCAACTATTGAAATATTAAAGGGCAATGATGATAGTGATATAAAACCATGTACAATAAAAGAATGTCGACAAAGAAAAGATTTGTTAAAATGAGAAATTATCATCAAAGTAGAATTGGATTATCTGAATAAACGTAGTGTATTTAGACCTATAATACAAACCCTAAAATAAATTAACATGTAGGTTACAAATGAGCGCTTGCAAAAAAAAATGAGAAAAATGAAATCATGAGTACATGGCATGACTTGTGACATAAGGTTTCAAGCAAAAACTTGAGGTTGATTATAAGCGTTATATTCCCCCGAATATGGATTTAATATATAAATTTCATATATCAGATAATTTGTTTAGCAGTTGTTGAAATATTATATATAAGACTCATAAATTTTGAAACCATTAATTTATATAGGGATTTAGACACAAACATTTATGTAAAAATTCCAGAAGGATTTACTTTACTTGAAGCAAAGTAAAAGAGTATGTAGTATAGACTTAAGCATTCTAGAAGAATGCGGTACAATCGTTTTAGCAAAGATTTGTCTAAATATGGAAATAGAAACAATTATATTTGTCCATGTGTCTTTACAAACAAATCCTCAAAAGGATTTTTAATAGTAGCAGTTTATATGGATACATTAATCAAAACTCTTGAAGAGTTCAAGAAAACTAATGACTATTTGAAGAAAGAATTTGAAATGAAATACTTTAGGAAAACAAAATTTTATTTCGACTTCCAAATTAAGAGAAGCTCTAATGGAGATTAGGCCACCAGTCTAATTATACATAATATGTTTAAACATTTTAGTATGCACAATGCATAACTATAGAGCGCTCCTATGGTTGTCTAATCTTTATACATTAATAATGATCAATATCATCCTAAAAAAGATGTAGAAGTATTGGTCCCAAAGTACCATACTTAAGTGCAATTGATACTTATCAAAATGCACTAGACTGGATATTTTCTTTTCTGTTTACTTGCTTAATATATATAACTCAGTACCAACTAAATTACATAGAATATGTATCAAACATATTCTCAGATATACACGAGAAACCATTGATTTTATTTGATTTTATTCATATAACTCTTATGTTTACAAATTGATAGGTTATGAAAATCCATGACATCCTTTTGATTATCATATGGTATGATCTTAATTAATTTAGTATTTGTTAACGATAATACTCCTATTTCTTAGTGATATAATATACAAATTTTAGTGGCCATTTCTTTTAACACTCTGAAATTTTAGCTCTTTATGTTGCTAATCAATAATGTGTATGATTGAGATATTTAATTCAGCAATTTGTAATTCTTGTTAGCTGTCTTCTATTACAGATGTTGGAGTTTTATCTATAAAGACAATACAGCATATATAATACATATTCAAGAAAGTTTCATTAAATGTGACATAATTAGACATGTTTTACCTAAGTTTTCTTCACTTACGAGCTTTTAACATGCATTGACTTCATTATTAAACTATATAAATATTGTCATTGGGGGGAGTAATAATCAAGGGGAGCATCCTACAATATGCTACCCAAGATTTACACCTATACTCTTTTTCCTTTAACTATGTTTTATTTTATTAGGTTTTCTTAGTAAAGGTTTTAATGATGTAGCATATTGTGCATTGGTTATCAGTTCAATGATCCAGAAGAATGTTGTACTCTTTTTCTTCACTTTAGATTTTTTTCCACCAGGGTTTTTCTTATGAAGGTTGTAATGGGGTAACTATCATTGAATAGTAGCATATTAGACATCCGAGAGGGAATGTTAATAAATTTAACTTGTCCTATATCGATATAATGTGTGAATGTAATTAGCACATATAATATATATATATATATATATTCTTGTCACATATGGGTTTTGTATAGAAGTAATGAGGTTAGCTCTTAATATAAATAGAGCTGACATTTAAACATATTTTATATCAATTGAATAAGATCTCATTATTTTCTTCTTTCTCTTTATTATTTTAACAAGTAACGATATATTTAGTAAATTACTTTGATGTGTTTGCACAAATATAAAAAGGTTAAAGTGTAGATTAACGTACCTCTTAATTAAAAAAAAAAGTTTCACCACAATCTCTCCTTCCCATACCTATCTCTTTCACTATATTTAGCATGCACCATCAATGCCACAAGCTATACTGCCGCAGTTGCCATTTGGCGTCGATCACATGATCGCCAGCTAGAGAATGCATATTATCTAGGGCTGGGACCGATTCGGTTCCTTGGCAACCACTAACCGAACCGATTATATCATAACGGTTCGGTTTTAACTATGAAAAAGTGAAGAACCAGTTTAAGTAACCGAATCAATTCTAACGGCTCGGTTTCTCCGGTTTATTGATTAACCATTAACAAGAGATAAACCAAAATATTAACAGTTATTGGAAAGAAATAACGGTTCTAACGGTTCGGTTCCTAAGCATTGGAATAGAACTTAGAATGGAAATCTAATAACGGTTCCTTAACGATTATTGGAAAGAAATTATATCAAGAATCGCTAACTGAACAACTAACTATTTATAAAAACCAAACTAAATCGAACCGGGTTTTATCAGTTTGGGTCAGACTAGTTCTCCGGTTCTCGGTTTTAATTTCCCAGCCCTAATGCTATTGCTATTGAATCTATCAATTTCTTTGAAGGGAAATTTCAAAGTGCTTCTAAAGTTTTCCATGTGCTTGGCATATCTACTAGAAATAAGCTTCAGGATTGATGCCAATTGTCCCCTTCTTCATCCGCATAGGCCAATGGATTTACTATAATTGAGGGGTTTGTTTAGTTACAAAGAGACTTTTAATTTAGTTTAAAAAGGAATCTTGCTATAGAGAGATTTAGGCATTTGTTTTTGGATATTGACTTTGTCAAGACAATTATGTATTT
This sequence comes from Lonicera japonica, assembly GCA_021464415.1. Taxonomy (NCBI): domain Eukaryota; kingdom Viridiplantae; phylum Streptophyta; class Magnoliopsida; order Dipsacales; family Caprifoliaceae; genus Lonicera; species Lonicera japonica. Next base: position 3,487,633 of record CM038466.1, read on the forward strand.
TTTTCAAAAATTAGAGCTCATCATAAATATTATTCAAGGTGATAAATATCTATTATTAATTGTATTATATTATGCTCAAAATTAAAGGAGATTAATGCAAACAATTGCAACCCCTAAACCTAGGAGATGTAACGGCACATAATAAGCTAGGATGAAAAAAAAACAAAAAAACAAAAACCTGCAACAACCTTATCATTCAATGAGGGCAATTCAATCAATTTAGCCTTAAAATATTATGATATTGAAAAGTATATTTTTTCAAAGTTTGCCTAAAACAAAACATTGGGTTAAAAACTAATTTCAAAAACAAACTGGGTTTGAGTAAAAACAATCCCATAAAATGGGTTAACTACTATTTTTCTATTATTTAATTTTTGTGGAAATATTTTCTTCCTCACAACCCAAATATTTTTTTCCCATGAAAAAAAATCCAAAAATTAAGGAAACATCAACATCACTTAATTTATTTTTCAAGTTTTTACAAAAATCAATTATTTTTACTATTATTTTTCAACTTTTAATGTGTAAGCTGACAAATATGGTCTATATATATTTAATATTTTTTTAACACTTGCTCGTATATGGCTATAATTATATTGGCTGCAACTCATAGTCTTTTATAATATTATCTTGACAGTTTCATGAATAGTAAAATTGTTCAGAAATTCTGAACAAAGTTGCTAACACGTACGACGATATACTTTTAAAATAATATCAAATTTGGTGTTCCATCTAAATTCTATACAGTTATATGTAATTTTTATTTTTAATTTTGAAATAAAATGTAATATCATTAATTAGATGGCAAAAAATTCAATGACAACAAAAAAATATTTTAGAGTGTTTACAAAAGTTTTAAGAATGTAAATCACATCAATCGTCTTACAATATAAGAAAAATTTTAAAAAAGCAGGTAGGAATGGCAAAATTCCTCAAGGAGAACCGCCTCTACAGATGTAAGTATACCCAGCTTGCATTCGAGGATGAGGACGAGGAAAAGATCCCTGCCCCGCAATTAATTAAATAGATATTTTTGAATATTAAAAATATAAATTTATTGTGTATAGTTTATTATATACAGTAATAGATAAATATATAACATTCTGATGAAGAAATAGCGTAAAATGAAAATTTGTATAAGTATATAAAACATGATACTCCGTATAAATTATACAGTTAAATTATAATTAGCTTTATTTTTTTAGAGTTAACAGGGTAAAAAATAAAAAAACTGTCCGTTTGAAAATAAGCCATCAACCATCAAAAAGTATGAAAAACATTAACTTTTTAACTGGGTATTAAAAACCACAAAAACACTAAACCCAAGTAGTGTTGACTAATTTTCTCTTTTTTTAATCTTATCTACTGTGACATGGATTTCCCGCGGGAAAACCAAAAACTGATAGGGAGAAGGATGAGGATTTCCTATTTGAAATTGAGGCGGGGATGGGAATTAATGCATACCTTCTGTCCTGCCTAACTCATGTTTATATCTACAATTATTTATACTAATGTTTATAATTGTACACCAATAGGCAATAGCAAATAGCTAATCCACTGCAACCTTCACAACAAGGGTACATTTGGATTTTAATCAACTTACACACATAAGTAAAACTCCCAACAATACGTATAAGTATCAGTAAGAGTGGCTGCGCGCGGTTCGGTAACCGAATTAAATTAGTCGGTTTGTAAACTAAACCTGCCATATTAGTATTCTTATGCGCAAAACCGAAACCGTATTGACATGGTCGTAAACCAACCTTCGGTTAAACCAAAGTTTTCAATTGGTTCGGTTAATAATTCTTATAAACCGACCAATAGAAACATTACTAAATATGGACAAATTCCCAGCGAAGATGTCATCCGTAAAATAGAAAAGGAAGAAAATTAGTAACAGAACAATCATCCATCACTGGGAAAACCGAGTAAAGGAAGCAAGAGGGAATGAAATGAAGACATGAAGCAGCACATAATCAAAAAAAATCTAAGTGAACACATCTTGCATAACAAGGGGGATAAATTAATTAATTAATTTAATTATGCAACAACGAAATAAAGAAATGAACTTGTTTTCATATTACCATTTTGTTAGTTGAAGATTTGACCATGGAATAGAGAATATATAACAACAGGGTAATTGTTGAAACTGGAGGGACAGACGGAGAAGGAGAAAAAGAAAGATGGACAATTGCCGGAGAGAAGTGACGGAGAGAGAGGGGGACGAAGACGGACCACAACTACGGAGTGAGCAGTGAGCTGTGAGGGACGGGAGGCCATGAGGGTTAGAAATAGATTACTGAGAATTTAGAAATAGAAAATTAAAAATAGACTACTGAAACTGAGACTCAGAGAGTTTAACTACTGAGTGTTTAGAAATAGTTTTACTATGTTTGATCGGTCAGTAATATATATATATATATATATTTGACGAATTTATTATTTTCTTTTATTTGGTCTGTTGGTATTAGCTAAGTATTTGGACAAGTTAATTTGGTACCATTATTGATTGGGTGATTTTATTTATATCCACCATATCTTACAGTTAATATACGCTATTAAGTTAATCTGCATTACCTTTGAAGTTAATCCGCGAATGTGAATAGATTGGCAAAAAAAATATTATTAATTTAATTTTATAAATATTATTTTAAATAATAATTTAATGCTAAAAATCACATCCCTTGCTTTTGAATAAATGGTCGGGATGTTGCTAAGGGTTAAATTCTCATTTCGCGTCCTTCCATTCCGTCTCTTTCCTCTTTGGAAATCTCTTATAAACAGAGCATGAAATTAAATAGCAGAATACCACAAAAAATACAGAGCATGAAACCAGAAAATATTGTACAAAAACTGTCTCAATTCTTGCCATCTCTCTCTGATTAAAAAAAAACTTCACAATGAAGAGCTCTCCCTCTTCAACCATTGTATGCCTTCTGACTTTGATGCTTCTCTTCCACGTCTTGGTGCTTACCACTGTCGCCGCCATTATTCTTGCAATAGAAAATGATGTTCACTTGTTCAGAGCATTAAAATACAGAGCATGTTCAATAAATTAACTGGATTGTTCTGTAAAAAGTACAAAATTAAACTTATAACCATCTTCAAATAAAAATAGTTTATTCTTAAATAATCAAAAAATAAAGTAAAATAAAATGGTAATATATATATATATATTATAAGAAGCTCGAGAACACAATGAGAAATTGAAGGATTAATCCACCCTAACCTGTTTGAAATTTTTTGAAAGGTTAATATAAAAGAATTTAAAAATAAATTATATTTGGATTAGGAATCTTAATTAAAGGAATCTAAATTTATACAATTATAAATTAATTTTAATTAGTGAACATACTTATCAATTTTAAAAAGGGTAATATTGTAAAACTTTGTACAAAAATTTCGTGATTTAACGGTGGATTAACTGCAAAATATGGTGGATAGAAACAAAATCACCCGTATTGATTTTGGTTGATAACTGATGGTCGGTTACCAACCAATCACCCATCGGATTGGTTACCAACTAATTTTAATCAGTTTGGTTGATTTGTAATATGCGATTCAAAAATATCACACTTAAATATTGGGTTTTTATTTCACTTCACATCCTTATACTTGTCGTCAAAAGTATAATTATAAAATATAGAAAAAAAAAAAAAGAAAAAAAAATGGTGAAAGTAACTTACGTACTAAACTACAAAAATACGTTATATTCCGCAACAACATGCGTAAGTATTATTGGGAGCCCATATTCAATAATATTTATATATGTCCGCGTCAGCAAACCACCATTTATTACATATTTTTTCTTATATGGTTGTATGCCCACGCATATTTGACCGTGACAAGTATAATTTCATAATTTGTAAAAAGTTCTCACAATTAAAATAAAAATGTATACAAAAACAAGTAAAAAATACATTATTCAGTTACAATAAGACACAACTTCATAATATATACAAATATAATTTCATAATTGTAATACAGCTTGACAAGAATAGTACTTGCATATATATTTAACTGGATCAACTTCACAAAAATACGTATAATTAACAACCATAATACGAACTTCATAATTTATACGTTAACTAAGTGAAGGTATTTTGAAATAAACTATCGAAAACATTCTCCCCACCACCGTATTTTAAAATATCTTTCAATTCATCTTACTTATTTTTTAAATCTCAAATAGGGTTAGTTAAAACTATTTACCCAAACCCTTCAAATTATGCTCCATGTTTTCACCAAAACAGCAAAGCAATATAATTAGGACCCTTCAACTTCTGCATATCAGCGAACACACATTTTCAGAAAACTTCGAAATGTGAAGGAACTTGTATTGAGATTTTTAGAGAAATAACAATCTACCGAGGGGCATGTACGTGCGTAATTGAGAATTGAGAATTTTTTGAGAGAAATCCCAATTCCAAATCTATTGAGAGACTTGTAATTGATTTAAGATATTTTGAGATAAATCCCACCCAATTTGTCGTTAAAGCTAGAATTAAATGAAGAATTAAGGAACCAAACAAGTTATTGTTCATTTGGATTTTGATTATCTCTTTAATATTAATAGAGGGTGTAGAAAATTGAAGGCAGAGTCATAGAAAATATCTCCTATAAGTTAAGAATTGTAGAAGATGGAATAAGAAAGTGGGACTCTATCTCTAGAAACATGTAACCCCAAATGTGGATCTTCATCAGTAGGAGAATTGTAACACTCATTAATGAACTTGCAAATCAATAGTGGGATGTCTTAGTTCCGACGAAAATAAGAGATTTTCAGTGAGAACCGTGATTCATCCAGTTGGGTTTGAGTAGAAAAAAGAAAGAGCTTGTTCGGATATAAGAAAATGATTTTTTAATTAGTTTATTTTCCAAAATAAGGGAGGATGAAGAGAATGATTTAATAAGCGTAAATAAAAACACTCCTAATTAACATGGTTTATAGCACATTTCACACAATATTTTATTATGTCCGCCGCATGCAAGTTGAAATCCAGAAACACGTGGAAGTAGTTTGGGCGTAATACGTACGTACGACAGTATCTTTTATGCGCGTTGAACAATATTTACATTAATTACATACATACATACAAGTAGCTAGGTACAACGTATAACAGACGACGAAGCTAGCTAGCTTTTTAATTAGTAATTCCAGTGATAGTTGAGTTGATGGGTTGGTTACCAGCTAGTCCCACCATCAAAGTTTGCTGCCAAAATTCCTGGGTCGTTCATGGCCTGAAAATCCATTAATGTTGCCGTAGCCTCAGCCCACATAGAGGAATCATCGAACTCTGGCAAGCTAACGTTCAAATTCTCCCAAAACGCATCATCAATATTTCCAACCTCATTCTCTCCATGGTTGTGCTCATACTGATCAAAACGAGCATTCTGAAAATTAGCACCACCAGCATTAATATTAATCTCGTGGTCCAGAAACATGGAGGACGAAGTTTCTTCAAATTCGGTCGTCACCCCTGATAATGGGGGGCTCTGATCAGATGAACTCGAGTGTTGATGAAAAATCTGCATTTGGTCTGGGATATAAGAAGTAGCGGAGGACTTGTTTTCGAGGTTGAGGGTGGCGTCAGGGCCAAAGAGTTTAAGCGCGGCGGCGTCATAAGCAACAGCTGCCTCGTCGGCAGTGTTGAAGGTACCGAGCCAAATACGAGGGCCGCGATTGGGCTCGCGTATCTCGGCCACCCATTTGCCCCAAGTACGCTGGCGGACCCCTTTGTAGGTGCAAGATGCATTCTCAGGGCCACCTTTGCCTCTCATACAACCTTTCCTTGAGCTTGCTAAATATGGTGCAGTTGCAGGTTTCATCCCCTGCTTTCTCTGTCGTCCTAATTTCAACATTTCAATTTTAATTAGCTTTAGTACATACGTGTATGGATGAGATTTAATTGGAAGAGAGATTTGGTTGTAGGTACGTACGTACGTGATGAAGTGATCTCTTTCATCCCCTTAATTGAAGGAATATTATATATATATATATATAGCTAAGCCAAGCTAAGCTATGCTAGGTAAATGAAAGAAGGAATAGTACTTACGTACTTAAAATTTAATACGTGTCTGTGTATATGACAGTGAACTGACACTTGGCAAGACCATGGCATGCAGTGAGTGTCCACTTGGCAAGAGTACGTAGCATGCATATATCTTTAATAGGTACATTGAACCTTAATTAAACCGAGCTTCCTATCTTCGCTGCGCCATTTTGTCCAAATAAATTTCTATATTAAAAAAATAATAATAAGAAAAAATATATTATTGGAGAATTTTTTTTTATTTTTTTATTTAAATATAAATTTTTTTTTACAAGATTCATGACACATAAAATAAAAATTATTATTAGAGATGGTTTTAATTTACATATACCTTTAGCTTAATTAATTAAGCATTTCGTTTGTTCGTAAGCTGATCGAGAGGCCGGGTGTCCATTTCACCTCAAAAGCCGGCTAGCTGCGCGCTTTTGACAAACACAGAGATGTTGATCAAGTGTGATGTCATTAGTGTGGATAAGTTCAATTCATACTACTGCTCTAGGGAGTAAAGACTCCCATAACCAAGGGACTTGACGTCACCCCTTCCATATCTTTCTTTCTAATTTTGAGGTACGTGGTGGGATTTTGGACCTAGTACTAACTCCATCCCAATCCCATATGTGGGAGAATCCTAGTATATATTCTACATTGAATATTAATTAGACACTCAGACCATAAGTTAAAATGACGTACGCAAAGTAACTATTAGTGGACTCAAAATTTATCATTAATCAAGGTGGATATTAGAAAATACTTATAAAATAGGGTTATTTGGCTTTTGCCCTCTATTAATTGTGCCATAACTAACTTTAGTATTCAAAATTTACACTAATATATCTTTGACCTCCATTTTGGACGGTTTCTGTCTAAATGAGAGTCAAACCGTTTGTTAAGCTAAATTTTTTATCAAAAGCCCTAAAGTGCCCTTTTATTTAATTAATTTTTGCTCTACTCCGACTTTTTCCCCACCTCCTTGTTCACTTGCTAATTACAAAGCCATATGCATTGCTTGTTCTACAGGGAGGAAGAGGAATTATTAACAAATGTGGAAGACAATGAAGCTGATCAAAAGGTTGGTTTTGTGGATTCGTTGTTGAATGTGGATACCACCGAATCTGTTCCTTCTATAGGTGTTATGAACAACCGTCTTCAAGAAATGTCTCGAGAACCTCATTATCAAGAACATAATTATATATATATATACACAACATATGTATGATAAGTATATACGTATAAATGCATAGTAGAGAAGACCAGAAAAAAGAAGAAAAAAAATCAAACCATATAAATCGGCAATGATGCAAACACGCCGGCGGCAAGCCTAGGAAAGATCACACCCATCTAATCATTTTTTTCTTCTCTTCACCTTCAGCAAATCAAAATCCAACTTCAAATTCTTAAAAAAGCTGTAATTTTTAGAGCAAATGTTCATATATCCCCAAATTGATGGGTTCATCTACATCTATTTAAAAGAAAATAAAAAAAACTCTAGCTTTCTCTTCAATGGACACGACCACCACAACCTTGATCTAAGACCTAACTCGTCCTTTCTCGCTCTCTTTTTCTTCACCAGCAATTTCGATTTAGACGAAAACTGTAACTACTCACCATTAACTTCGCCTCCATTAACACAAAGCAACTGTACTTCATTCATACTCAAAACCCCAAAAGGCAAATCCATATGCTTTATCTGCCTCTCCAACCTCATCTCATACCCTAGATCTCTAACCATATACTTTATAAATATATACGAACAGAAAATCAGTAATTTCATAATAGAGAAAATGGATCAGTGTAATGTTATTTTTAAAGAGGGAGTGAGTCATTTTTTGTGAGAGAAAATGGAGTTGCGGTTGTGTTTTTACTAAGAGAAAAGGGTGTCCTTTAAAAGAGAGATGATGTGGGTATATGAATGGTATATACATATTATAAATAAGGATTTGTATGTGGTTAATTTAGGAAAAGAGATGGGACAACCATAGGTGTATTTGTTTGCTTAGAGAGGAAAAAGAAGATAAAAGAAAAAAGGTTGTGTTCTATGGGTTTTTACAGAAATATATATATATATATATATAGAGAGAGAGAGAGAGAATGGGTATGCTCCCATGAGTTTTGAGCAATTTTTTCAAGTGCAGCAATGTTGTCGAAGTCCGTTAGAGGTGAAAGTTGTCGGAGGTGAAAATGGTGGCTATGAATGATAGTAGAAATGGGGTTGATGATGAGAATATTTTCTTATTATGATATAAATGTAAATTTGTTTATAAAGCAAAGGTTAGTTTAGTCATTCTTTTACTCTTTTAGTAGTCAACTTGGTTAATGGATGGAAACCGTCCAAAATGGGGGGTCAAAGGTACATTAGTGTAAATTTTGGGTACCAAAGCTAGTTATAGCACAATTAATGGAGGATAAAAGCCAAATAACCCTATAAAATAAGATATACAAAATATTTGTTATAAAGTGATCGAGCAAAATCCTAAAGTACATTTACACAACTATTTTTTTTTTCAAAATTAATAGTAAGAATGCGTTTGATTGCAAGTATGAAAAGAAAATTAGTTTTAGGTAATTAAATTGCCTAAAATTGAGTTGCATAAAAAATGTCAATTAAATGTGTTTGATTGTCTTAATTTTCTACCCAAAAAATATAGCATTTTTAATGTAAAAAATTTATTGGTCTTACTTTTTTGTACATAATTCTATAGTTATGATAGATCTTGTTTAATTGATCTTACTTAATAGATTTTAAATTTTGAATTTTTTATTTTAAGTTATGGCATTTTTAGTGTAGAAAATAAGTAAAATTTTGTCTTGAAATTTGTGCACAATTGCCTAGAATTGAAAAACATGCCCTCACTTAAGAAAATATTTTCAAGATTTCGGTGAAAAATGAGATAATGATTGCCAAAAAATAGAATTTGATCACCTAGAAAATTTTGATAGTAAAACACTATAAAAGTGGTAACTTTGGTGGAAAAGCCTTATTTTTATGAAAAATTATGGCAATCAAACACATCCTAAATATATATATATATATATATTTAACTCTAGTCTTGAGGTTATACTACATACTTTTATGATTATTGAGAGTTCATTTTTCTTTCTCCAGTCATTTTAAATTAAAATAACTGTTTTTTTCTATACAAACCTCATGATACCAAATAAGCGTCATTCTTATTATTGTGCTAAAATTTGAGTTGTTTTAAAAGCTTTTAATTAGGATAAAGCAAACATTAGTTGTTCTTGAAGCATAACATGTAAGTTTTTAATGCACTGATATACTATCACGTAATACATCCAACGAGGAAACTCTCCATCCATGCCACATGAAGAAGCAAGAGGCATACCCTTGTGACCCAGATACGTCAACTTCACTTAAGCCCGAACCCAAATTTAAAGGGAGTGTGTTGTGGCCTACGGTCAAGCGCAAGTAAATGAAGTCTATGTTATGCACGATTTTGTATGTATTTTAAACCTCTTACTTACTTTTGTTTGTCCGTTTTAGAAATAAAAATTACTTATTTTATTTATTTTTAATATATTGTAATAATTATAGAGTTAGTAAAGAAAAGATCGAAAAATGGTTAAATTGAGCGAATAAAGTATCGAAGTCAAAAAAGAAGATAATCGAAGCAATCCTGAAATAAGAATTGTATTTGAGAAAGTTAAGCAGCAATTCCGTATTTTGAACATATCTTTTCCTTTAAAACTCGGATTTTGGCTTTCTTTATATGGTTGAAAAAAAGATTCGAAAACCTACAACTTTCGTGTGTTGAGTTTTTAAAAATTCAAAAGTTTACTTTGTTGAAAATAATCTCGAAACTACTGCACAATGACAAAAATTAAGATGTGTGACCTTCATTTAATTTCTTGTTCCTTACTCCTCTAGAATTCAATCCTTATGCAATATATTTCCATATTTTCCTCATTAAAAGCTAATTCTTCTCCTATTTATAGAATCATTTTTCATTAAACCCACCCCCCCCCCCCCAATTATCCTTTAATTTTAAACTTTTATTCCCAACACCCATTGTGTAACTCTTTTTAAGAGATTGTTTGCAATTTTAGCAGATATATCTTTTCTTGAGGGAAACATGGCGAAAGTTCTGGAAACTCCTAATTTTTATTATGCGAAGTCTCGTTTAGATTGTTTATATTTTTTGGAAGAACAAATAAATCTTTACGATGAAAGAACATAATGAAACTTCAAGCCTTGATTTTATTGGTATGATATCAGGTGGTGATGTTATTTATGTTTTTGGAAGAACAAATATATCTCATCATTAAAGTTGTATTGTGAAAGGTTAGGAAGGGAGGTTAGGAAAGGAAGAAATTTTCAGGTTCAAGTATGTGGAAGGTTCTATGTAGCAGATGCAATTCGAAACACATGAGGATTTGGAATTTCATCCATCTATCTTAGGAATATAATTTTTATTTTTATTTAGCATGTATTAGATTAGTTTGCAATTTAAGTTTTCGATGTAATTTTATTTTTCTTATTGTAATGAGTAAATTAAATTCATACAAAATATAAACTATCATTCCCTATGTGTTTGATTTCTTACTTCCACTAAATAACATAGCATAGTAAAATAAGGGTTTTTGAATTTGTATTTTTCTTGCGACGGAAAAATTGTTCTTTTAGTCTACACCAATTGGATTGAGTACACGGCCCAAACCAATTAATCCCAAAGTAACTTGCCCATGGACAAGGCCCAAACCATGGCTTCTTTTCAAGATTATGATCAGGTTCAATATATCTATAAAATAATTGAATAAGTCACCTACTCAACTAAGCAACTACACAAGTTAAAGCTACAAGAATTAATCTCTTAAAAATATGACTATAGAGTAAATATATTTTTAAGCCAAATCTCATTACTTCTTAGCGTTTTAGTTTGATTGTTTTTACTTCACAAGCACAAGTCGTAGTTGAATTCGGGCAATCAAATCAAATTTGAGTATAGGCAAATAATATGCAACACCCTGTGATAAAGCTTATGGCAAATACAACATGTCCTGGATGATAACATTTCCAAATACTTGAGTACAGCGAGGATGACATGCGTTCAATGTATTCTTTTCGTGGCAAAAGATACCGGATCCTATTGACTACGAAGTAGTGGAATTTTTCATTCCATTTACTCAATGCAAAACACTGAATATGTAAATATTTACTCGATATATATAGGTCGAGCCATTATTTGGCCTGGTGCAATAGCATTGAATATGTGTACACTTACTCGGTCAGAGTAAATGAACACATACTCGGTGCTATTGCACCGAACCAATGTTAAAATGTTAAAGAGTATTTTAATGTGTATAATTAGCTCCACCCTTGTTAAAAGGAGAAAGGCTCTTCTGAAATAAAATTTGTACAAAATTTGCTGCCACGTAAATTTACAGAACTGATAACAACTTTATTACACCAAGTTTACATAAACTTTATTTGTACGGCTTGCTAGTACACATACAAGTGTCTGAGACTAATAACATTCCACAAAATTTTGACTTAAAAAAGTCCTTACAAGTGTCCGTGAGACTAATAACATTCCCCAAAATTTTGATTTAAAAAAGTCCTGTATCTTTAGTGACTAGAGTTAAGGGCTACCATTGCTGCAATTTTCACTCCATTGCTTCATCTGAATCTCGGCATTTCCGCAGGGCTGACCTTATTTCCTTCAACATTCCATGCACGTTCATGCCTTTCCTGCAAGTACACATAATTCAACTTCCGCTCAACCTTTTGGGCACACTGAAAAGAATGATCCTACAAATGGTTTCAAAAACTACTACCTTTGTACTATCATACAACAAAGTCGTTACTTGCTTAAATCTAGAGGATCATTCATAATTCATTAAGGTAACAAGATTTTCCTATAACCGTAAGGTTTCTTTTTCCAACACGGCCACAACAATAAGCTCTAGCTTTAGTTAGATTCGGTTTCATAATTGTTTCTACAACATAACGCTTGTATTAGGTGAAGTTGTTTTTTGCATTGAAAGTATGATAAATTTACTATATGTAAAACTAAATAACAAATCAATTAGAATTTAATAGATAAACAGAACATATGTACGACGATTTTGGGAAGAAAAAGAGGAGTGGCAATAATGAACTTACAGAACGCTAACACCCACAACTGCAAGAGGGCGTGGATATTCCTCAAGTTCTTTAACCTTCCTTTCATTATCAGGGATGGCTGCACCTTCAGAGCTTGTATCAAGCTGAGAAGCTATCTCATCAATCCCTATTGACTGGATTTGTTGAGTTAAATACGGAAGCTTGTCCATTGCCTGTATTCATAATTACTGTCTGTGTTAAACTGTGGCTTGTGAGCAGATTATTAAGTACTTAAGGGGAAAAAATAAAATCAAGACGCACACCTCAGGTTTATCAATCTTGTTTAGCACCACAATATATGGTCGTTCGAGGTAGTCAGGATTGTACATCCGCAGTTCCTGCAAAATCAAATTCAAACAATTCCATGTCCAACAACTCAAAAACAAATATACAGTTCATTCCAAATCCTGATTACAAATAAAGATCTGAACCAACTACACTTCTATTTTTTTCTGGTTAAGGAAGAACGGGCGAAACATACTTCTTTTACAGTTCTGTAGTCATTCACAGGATCTTCAGCAGCTGCATCAACGACATGGACCAACAACCTAGTTCTCCTCAGGTGCCTCAAGAAATTGCGTCCAAGACCCTACAAGAAGACAATGCTTAATATTAGCTATTTGGACATATAAATAATCCCTTGAAGAATATGGAAAATTTGCAATTACCTTTCCTAGATGTGCACCTTCAATAAGACCAGGCAAATCTGCTAATGTTGCTTCAGATGAATACCTACCTGCCCCTAAACTAGGGTCACCATCAAGGCGCCCAAGGTTTGGCATTAAGGTTGTGAATGGATAATCAGCAATATCGGGTCTTGCGAGCGTGGTGGCTGCTAAAAGGGTCGATTTTCCAGCATTGGGAAGTCCCTGCAAAAAAGAACACACAAGCTTACAAGCTCTAGGACTCTGAAAACCATGACAAATGATAAGTAAACATACGCATATGTAAATAGACATGTAAGCATGTTTGCATGGTGCATGTATACATTTGTATATATGTACTTATGTGAGACAGCACATATACACACTTAACTTGTGAATATGCACATACGAAGGTGTGCAAAATATACATGTATATTCTGCATGTCAGGGAAAAGGAGAAAACATAAGTGAAACTTACAATAAGGCCAACATCCGCAACTATTCTTAGTATTAACTGCAAACTAACTTCCTCCCCAGGCTGACCAAGAACCAGAACCTGTGATACAGTTTACAATTTAAGAAGGTTACAAGATATGGATTTCAGAAGTTTACAGTTCTTAGTATTAACTGCATTGATTTCAAGCATCCAAGGAACAAAGAATAATTTGTGAGTAATGTTCAAGAAGCCTTTGGTAGTTATCATTGGTTCTAGCATATTAATGTACATAAAGACATCAAATACAAGAGAGAGACTAAGCAATGAGTTTATGGCTCCCTAAAGAAGAAACTTACAGATTTTCATATTTCAAAAAGAAATTGGCAAGGTCTAGTAATCAGAAACTTATTGCCTGTACCTTATCGCTTTCATCTCTCATCACATTTGAGGTTAAAGACATTACTTTTTTCCTTCTATGCTCTGGCGTTTCTACCAAGCTAATCTGCTCAGGGGAAAATGATACAACACTTAATATTTTCAGTTCAATCATTATCAGTTTACTCAGTCCATGTAAATATAGAATTGCTCTATCCTCAATTCAAGGAATTCATTGGTGGAGAGGTTCTGGAAAAGTTAGATAATACACAGTTGGCATATGATTCAATCTAGGTAATATATAGCACAAACATCAATATGCTTGAGAACAACAATTTATCACCCCTCCTTGTCCACCCCTTGCAACAAGAACTTCATCACCCGGACGTGCCAGATCAGCCAGAAACTTCCCTCGTTTATGTTTAACAACTGTACCTGTCAATGATTGAAAATAATGAGAAATTCATATGAACTGGACTTATTTCAAATTTCATACACAATTGTTGATCATTTATCACATATGAGAGGTTTGCATATATATGAGAGTTGATCATTTATCATATTCATTTATATTTGGATCTGCTACAATGTTGCGCACAAACCTAGTGGTACTGGAATACGTAATGTTGGGGATTCAAATCCATTACGCAATTGAGCTGTCAAAACACCCATTGCATCCACATTTCCCCCACGCTTTGCGTTGTGTCGTCTCTTCTTATGAAACTCCAACAATGAATCTTTTCCCTCATCTGCATAAATTACAACATCCCCGCCATGTCCACCCATTGGAAGGATGAGTGACCCATCAAAATCCCTTTTATAAGCACTTCTCTTCCTCAGCTTCTCCTTTTCAAGTTTTCCCATTGACTTGGAAGGGGATCTCTGGTTAGGCATACTAAGAATGGCCCCATGGCCACCATCTCCAGCACGAACAGTGATAATGACCTGATCAAAATATTTGTGAGGTTCTCTTAGCAGCGTATCAAGGCTAGGGGAAGAAGGATCTTTGGTGGCAAGTTTACACTTGAACGTATGGTATCGAGGATTAATCATAACTGATTCTCTGCCGATTATAACTGTAAATTAAAAAGGTAACCAGTTAATGCGCAAAAGCAAAGACATATAATGGGGGTTGTTTGACATAATTAGAATTGGACAAGAAGCTAGATTCATATAGAAATGTTCCAAAGTTGTAAGTTATTATTGTAAATACATGTAGCCGATGTTCTATCTATAGTCTTAAAAGCCAAGCCATTTAGATGGCCACCAATATGAGCAGCAGCAGCTCAATTTTGCAGAAACAGTTTAAAATCAAATGCTAAATAAAAAAGAAAGAAAGAAATCGTCAAAAAAATTTCATGAATTCACCAAACTTTATATAATAATAAAAAAAAATGCAAATTTGAATTGGGGGATTTGCTGATAAAAAAAAACAATTGAAGTGTGACAGAGCTTATCATGATCAAATTATTAGGGCACATTCGAATCCGGAACCTCAATTTTCCAGGTAATTCACATTTAGATAGAACAACCAAGCTAAAGAAGAGTGAAAAGTGCTGGTGCGTACATGGGGGAAGAAGGTATTTAATTAATTAATTAATTAATTAATTATAAAACTAGTATGTTTTACTCGAACGAAGTATAAAATAAGAAGCTGCTGAGTGCTGAAGAAGGAACTAGAAGGGGAGGGGGGAGTTGTCGGCAAAACAAAAGAATATTACCTTTTAAGGAGAAGTAGTCTTTGAGGGAAGAATGATGAGAGCGAGGAGAACGAATCATTATTATTATTATAGGAGAGTGAACAAGGTTGTGATGAAACAACAGACAGCATTGAGTTTCAGAGAAATAAAAATGTCCGGCGGAATAGCATACCTACCGTCCAAGTATCTCTCTACAAATCAGATAAAATATCTGACCCGACCCATGAGTTCTTCGTTGAAATTTTACCCCGAGATGAAATACAGCTGCATACTTCCCAATTATATTAAATTATCCTTACTCACTTTGCCTCGTCTAAAATTGAAAGGGGTGCTTCATCAAACCACACAACACTAAAACTATTACAAGACTTCGGCATAACTTAGCTATACAATTATTATTTTTGTACTATTTTTTTTTTATTCCGAATACTTTCTAGTACCACTGGGTGTTTCGGGTCATCTTTTACGCACTTTGACTAATGATATTTTTACGGCTGCCAAAATTTAACTTGAAGAGCTTTCAGTCAAACTCAGCATTAATCCTAGTGTTATCACTAGACCACTTGCTGGTGGTTAGTACTATTATTATAATTCCTAGGAACAAAACAAAAGTAATAAAATATTCCATCTCCTCTTGTGTACACGTTTGCTTCCAAGATAAACTCAACGTAGAGAGTTTGAAGCATCAGGGAAGCCATTAATTAAATTAACACCTTCGGACGAATCTGATTCAACAAACCCTTCTGAAAAATTGGCATGGCCCCTCTTTGATAACCAGAAGCTCTATATGTAAAGGAAAGGAATGTGTATAACATCCTGTAAAACCCCATACCCAACCCCTGCATGATCCCAAAGCAGCCCTCCGTGAGTGCAATTACCATCCCGCACACTGCCATTAACATTAAACTTAAAATACCCCAGTGGAGGACGAAACCAACGACCGTTAACCAGCTCCAACTGGCTGCAAACCATGCAGGTCATCCATACGAATCTACATATTGGTAGCATAAAGAAGGACCTATCTTACCTATACACTAAAAGAGGAGAGAAACTGGTTTGACTAAAACAAGCCTCATTCCGTGCCATCCAAATGTACCACAAAGTTGCAACAAATAGGAGCTGGCAATGCACCCCGTTGATTAGTAAACCCAACATTGTCACTGCCTGAGAGAAAGAACAAAAAAACTCATTCTAATATTGTCAAGGCAGAAATTATTCCCAAACCATTCTAGAAAGTAGGACGTACAATCCTAAAACATATGAATAATAGACTCTGGGTTGAGATTACAATGGTCACATAGTTTCAATGCTGCCGCACCAATACGATGACGATATTCATTTACCGAAAGTTGTTCATGCATAAGCAACCAAACAAAAAACCGCAATTTCTGGGGACAATCAATTCTCCATACCCATGTCCAATTAAAAGAAGATGAGTCAGGCTCGTCAGAGGATAAAAATTTAAAGAACAACCTCGCTGTTGGAATCCCGTCCACACCTGCATATCTTCGCCGTTCCACTCTGCAGGAAGATGAACTTGAAAAATCATATGAATAATAGTATGTGGTATAGCCGTTTGCAAAATACAAGATTCCATTTACCCTTTGGCATAATCATATTGAAACGGTCCACGCTATTTTATTTAGATCAATATCATCCACTAAAATACACAATGGATCATCATTAAGCCATGTATCAAACCATAACGACACTTTCACACCATTCCCAATTCGCCAACCATAACCACCGTGCACATATGTGTTACTCTTTAAAATAGTTTTCTAAGTGCTTGAGTCTTTAACTTTGGGCCAACATTCGAGGATGGGAGAGTCTTCCAAGCTTTGCTAACAACACTATATTCGCTTTACTAACCTCCCTAATGCCCAACTTTCCCGTCTTCTTTGATTTAGTGACTATACCCACTTAAATGAATCTTTTTTTTTCTGACGATGTGCCATATAAAAAATTACGAGACAACCGATTTAGCTCATCGCATCTTGCTTCAGGCAGGCACATTGTTTACATGACATAAGCAGGAAGACTTGACAAAACAGACTGGATGAGTGTGCACCTACCAGCGAGGGGTAAGTTTTTAGATTTTCAAATATCAAGCCACTGGTGGATTTCCTCAATAATAAAGTTTAAATCCCTCTTCTTGCACCTCTCTGCCATAGGGGTACTCACAAATATTTCCCCAAATCCTCCGGGAATCTTATACCCATAATTCTATTAATATTAGTACGAACCTAATGAGGAACCCGCGGACCAGCAAAAGCAATAGATTTTTCAACACTCGCTCATTAACCTGAGGCTTGGCAAAAGGATTGAACAATATCCCCTCACTACGAGAGCTTGTATAGCATTAGTTATCATAAAGAGCAACAAATCAACCACAAAAACAGGTTAGATATAACTGGCAGTTCAAAATGGATCCCATTTCATTTCTGCCATGCTTAATGAATCATCATAGACAACCGCTCAAGATAAAGCGCAAATAAATATGGTGACAAAGGGTCACCTTGCTAAAGTCCCCGCAAGGGTCTGAAACAGAATGCTTAACAAGGTGTCTAGGAACTTCTAGAAACCCAAACAAACTCAACTTATCCATTAGAAGAAATTCCCAACTCAGCCGATCATACTCTTTCTTAAAGTCCAACTTTACCATTAAACCACCATTCTTCGCCAAACATTTTCAAATACTGTAAATAATTTCATGTACTAAAATGATGTGTTCAACGGTATGGCGACCCGGTCAGGTTAACAAGGTTAGCTATACAACTTTTCTGCCGGTTGACAAGGATTTCGTAATAATTTTACACACAACATTACACAATGAAATAGGCCAAAATTGTTTGATAATTTTCGGCATTCGTTTTTGGGAATGAGCACGAGTAGTGTAGAATTCAAACCAAGGTCAAACTCACCAGTTGAAAAAGCTTTGTGAACCAAAGCATGTACCGAATTCCTAATAATGCTCTAATAATTTTGGAAAAAGAGAGGTTGGTAGCCATCTGGCCCTGGCGCCTTGTAGGGTTTTATTGACTTCAACGCTTTCGAAGTCTCCCAAAACTGCACCAGCTGAGTCAAATTAACTTTAACATCTTCCATGAGAATATGGCACATGTGTGGATCCGTATGAAGCCGTTGCAAGGTAACCATGGGGGTGACCAAACAAATTTGTAAAGTAGTCCCTAACATGATTTTTAAGCAACCTCATATCCGAGCACCAAGCTCCATTATCTAGCTTCAACAACTTAATCTTATTATGCTTGCATCTAGCGACAATGGAAATGTGATAAAAATGAGTATTCCGATCACTTGAATTCACCCATGCCGCCCTAGACTTTTGGAACCAGTTAACTTCCTGATGAAGCACCATTGAATAATCTGCCAGCAGCCGTTGTTCTATGTTTTGAAGAGACCGGTTAATAAGGTAGTCTGGCTTGTTTTGTATCCCAGTAATACGCTCTAGAAGCTGTCTTTTGTTACGGAATACATTGCCAAACGCATCATTATTCCATTTTGAAACAATCTCTGTAAACAGAAAAGGGTTAGGAGAACGACGCCTCCGGAAACAACAACCGCCATGCACCATTTACTAGAGTCCAGTCCAACCGCTCAAAGACCACAGATCCCTCCCTATGAATCCCCCGCCATGTGAAAGGTGAACCTTTGAATCCAAGGTCTAAATTCTCCGATTCAATATGCGTGCTTTATTAAAATCAGCACCAGTAGCTGCACCACCCATCTTTTCTGAACAAACCGCAATATCATTAAAATCTCCTGCCACTCACCTGGGAAAGGAACTTACGAGCTCAAAGTATGGAGGTAATCCCAAAGCACACCATGTTGAACCGGATTGGGACTTGCATAAATAGTGTTCAAAGGAATTTAGAAAAAACTTTAAATCAAGTATTTTATCCACCAATGTATTAGTAATCAACCCATTTCTGGATGATATAATCTCTTAGCTACAAACCCAAACATTTGAAATCAGGCCAAAAAATTTTCTTTTAATAACGAAACTTTTTAGAACATTTCTAGAAAATGTAAAAACCATTAATTTAAAATGATGAAAGATATACTAAACACAATCATCCACTAATTTGGCTTTTCATTATTTTTTTTGAAAAAAAAAAAAAAATGTGTCTTGAGCAGATAGAAAGCGAAGCTTTTGGGCTAAATCTAAAAGACCGCATTGTATTTTCAACAGCGTTTAATTTTAATTTATTTCTTTACCTTTCAAATTTTTAGCAACTCATTCGACACAATTAATTGGTATCAATTCCGATGGAAGTTGGACAAGAACAAAGTTTTGCTCTCAAACAACTGCTTTTAATTTAGAGTTTCATATGCTCTCCTCTAGTCTCTAATAATAGTCGGCAATATCACTATGTTATAAAGATAACAACAATGCCACTTAATTTGGGACCAAGAGAATCACATTTTTCATTCAACATATATACATATGGATCTATAAAACAGCACCCGAGATAAATGTCAAATTGTGTAAAACTAAATAATCACATGCAGTTGTGTATAATTGTGTTAAAGACTTGTGCATATAATGCTTCTTCGACTTGGAGAAAACTTCTCAAGCTCAGAAGTATAGCTGTTAAATGCATAAAATAAGTAGGGAATGGGAGGAATTAATGTGTTTGTGGCACGAATTTGGCCCCCTTAAACTCAGATTTATGCATAGGGTAGTGTATGATGCTACAAGTAATGATGAAGCAAAAATGAATGGTTATATAAATGAAAGTGGGTGCAACATACCTGCTGCTATATCCAATGAGTTGGCATTAATTCTGAATTATGTCAAATTACCATCCATATATGGAGAGTAAGCCTATCGACGGATTGAATTTGGATTGGATCAAAGTAAATTTAAATCCATATTTGAAAAAGGTTTCGGATCGGATCCGGATCGGATCATGTAACAGATCACCAAAACATTGATCCATATCCAAATTTGTTTGGACCGGATTCAGATCGGATTATATCCGGTCCATTTAAAATTTTAATTATATAATAACTAGTTTGTAAGTATATAAAAAATAATAAAATTAACATAAAAGTTAAACTTAATTACAGCCAAATTTATTCTATTCTTGTAAAAATAAACTTATTTAATACTTTTTGGGTTATATTTATTTTTTATGAGTATATTAATAATAATGCAGTAAATATAAATATAATAAATTTAAGCAGAAATGTGTATCTTGGATCGGATCAGATCGGATTGCAAACGGATCGGTTGGCATAAATCCATATCCGATTTGTTAATCAAAGGCCTAACGGGTTCGGATTGGATTTGGACATACAGATTATAAATTTCAATCCATATCCGACTAAACTGATCGGATTCGGGTACAAATCCAATCCATTGACAGGCCTAGTGGAGAGAGAGGAGAGTCTATTGAATGGGTGCTTAACTCAAAGAAGGTATTTATTGTAAAGTTTGCTTGGGAAGTTATTAGGAGTAAATTTCTAGTTGTGCAGTGGTGGAAAATTGTATGGCATAAGGATGCTATACTAACCAAGATGCAGCATCATCCTTTGGTTAGTGTGCAAAGATAGGTTGAGAACTGAGCACAAACTCACATCAATAGATTAGGAAAAACCAATGATAGCAGTTGTGTTTTGCGTGGGGATACAGACAGTCATGCAGAGAGGAAAGGAGAAATTTGCCAAGTATTGCTGTCAAAATTAGCTTCAAGAAGTGCTGGAAGCAACTTCAGAGGTACAAAGGAGGCAGCATCAAGGCTAGAATGGCTCATTAGGTGTCTGTATATGGATTGAAATAAATTTGAGGATCTTCCAAAACTAGTTTAGAAATTTTGAAGCAGTTGTGAGTGATGTTGAGAGATGCATAGTTGGCAGGACATGGAGATAGAGAGTAAATATAATTTTTGAGAATTGTATTTTGTGTAAGGAGTTAGGAATAAATGAGTGGGGAGACGCCTTTAATTCACCTAAAAGATAATTGTGTTAAACTTTACTAGAGAATTACACACAGTATATTCTAAATTGGACTAAAATAGCCCAAGCGCCCAACTATGCTCTCTCATTTATTCTTCCGTCTAGTATGCGTGTTTAATTGGGAAGTAAAAGACGCAGCTTTCGTCAACAGCTCTAATTATAAATCCCAGGACGTTAGAATTCTTTAGAAAAATAAATGTGCCACTTATGATTAGGATCATTTTTAATTGAGACACAGCACAACAAAAGGCTGCTAATCAAAAAGATAAATTCCGTCGTGCACTAAGAAATATACTCGAGTATTGGAATCAAATAAATTGTCAAACCTAAAATTCTGAATACCAAAGAAGTTCGAAAGCAAACTCCAGTTGGTTCATAACTTCTAGTTACAGGAAAAGCCGGAAAAAAAAAACAAAAAGTCTTGTGAAATTATTACACCAACTTTGAACAGATTAACAGGATCTAAGCTAAAACCTAAGAGAACTAGACTATTGTCGTTGAAGGTTGAACACACAAATCAGATCCCCGTTGGCGAGGGTGGGGATTCCATCTGCAGCAACCACGCAGGTGTTCCCCGGTTTGCTTGCAAATGCAAGAAAATGAAGCAATCACCTTTCGCATATTACAATAATTTATCCAAGCGCATAAATGAGAGGAAAGATACCGAAGGAGTTAAGGCGTTAGGAGACAATGAAACCTTATATGTATCAAACAACCAAACTCAACAAAGACCATCATCACTCTCGTCAAACTTTAAACCCAAAGGCACACTCAAACCGGTGATGGTAGTAGCATCTTCTATTATGAAATAATGCTAAGTGCGGTCGCCTTAAAGCCAGATATACTTCAAAAACTTTCTCCTATCTAGCTCTTGAGGAAATCCTTCAACGAAAATGGCGGAATCCCCTCCTACAAAACAATAGATATATATATAAGGATATGGCTAGTAAGCTCATTGTAGGGGACATTTCTAAACAAGGCAAGTATTGTAAAAGCACTTCTAATAGTCCAAACATAAACCTAGAATGAATGTGCATATAAAATAATAGATTCAAATTCCAATTCTGACCAAGAAAATATATTCATCATCTTTTCTCACCTCCCATGTGATCAGGATTCAGGGGTGGACCTAGGATGGTTATTTGGGAGGCCAAATTAAGTATCAAATAAATTAGGAAACCCACTCATAAAACTATAAATAAAAATTGCAGATAAATTTTTTATAAAACTAAGGTAACTTGTAATCAGAACTCAGAACTGAGTGTTACAATAAGGCCAAAACATTTGAAGAAATAAAATAACAAACTTCATGCTACCTTGCTAGGCTCTTGACTTAAGCATTGTCTAACAACCGTTGCCTGTTGTATTAGCCTCTCCACTGCTGAATAACTGGGCAGGTTGGCATGCGCTGACATTATTGTGAATTATAAGACAATAAGAACCAATTAAATTGAGCAAAAATACAAAAGATATTAAAATGGGATCCTAAGAAAAACACACCAAGAATTGCTCTGTTCAAACTGTCCACAACATACTGCCTATACTCCAAACCAAGTAGACGAAACATTGGTGATTTCTCTGGTTCCTCGTAAGCTAACAGAGCCATAAAGTCCTGTATCAATGGCAATTTTATATTTTATCACATTTCAGTGAAGAACTACGCAAATAAATCATAGAAGCTAAGATGATTTTCTTTGGAAGAGACATACTTCTAGCTTCTCAACATATTTTTGCACCTTTCCAAAAGGAGTCAACTTGTTCTGGGCGAATTCCAGAGCTTCTGTGCTGCCAAAGAAAATGTACGTCCAATTATAAAGGCAAAAAACTCAAAATTCTAAAGAGGTGTTAAGTACTCTGCTCACCATTTCCTAGACCTGACCAACTCAACAAAATGAAGACTCAAAAGGTCAAAATGCAGGTCCTTATTAGTATCTAGTAAGTCAGGTGCAAGCTGTTCTGTCAGTTCAATGGCTTTCAATGCATTACCCTCCAGTGCAAAATGAAATATTCCTGAAAACATACTAAAATCAGTACCTCATTAACCAAGCATATCAGATGAGGAAACATGGAAATAAACCTAAAAATAATGCAAGGCTCTCACAGCATTTAGTGTATACTGTATACAAACTAAATTCCAAATGTCCAAGAGGCTTGGTCCGCTATATTTCTGATTTTCTTCTAAGGTTAGCTTTGTTCCTTTTTATTTGTTGTATCTTAATAATACAAGTTGCAAAAAGGTCAAATTTGGCTACTATGTCTTCGCGGCTAGTGATTAACATGCAATTTTTCAGCCCCTCGGCAATTTGACTAAGAAAAATATTCAACTCAACTACAGCTGCAATTGTAGGAACAACCTGTTAAGAAAACAAAAGGTTGACACAGGATTAACTGGCAAAATTGTTGTTTAACGGGCTTGGGTGCTCAAAGCTAAAAGGTGAACCTAATAGATATGTGAACCAAGCAGGTCAACATAACCCCAGTTATAACTTATAAACAACACAACCCCGATTATGCGAGCAAGTATAACTTATTCACAATATGATACAAACCCAACTCTATATAACAATAAAACTTATTGTGTAAAGAGAAGTTTTATAGTATTTTATCCTGGTTAATCTTATACTCATCTTATAACCTCTCTTTCAGCTTCACGAGTAGAACTTCTCCTGTTGGCTCAAGTGCTCAACCTACTTCAAATGTCAAGCAAAATTATGACCACCTGTGTCCTTCCTATGAACAACTCAGGCCATTGAGTCTTCATCTTTTATATCTCTAGTGAAACGATTAATACTTAATCTGTATTCATAGCTGATTCCTGATGTAAACTATGGTGATTGGAGAATCACTAGTTTATAGTGATGTTCTTACCCTAATCACAGCTCCATTATACAGTGGAGCACAAAATGTCCACAAGATTACACATAGAGGTAAAGAAAATACTCAAAAGGAAACAACATAGAACAGAAGCGTTCTCCAAAAAACCAAAGACAGATCAACCATAACCCTCTTTGCAGAAAATATAGATTTCAAGCTCCACCATAGAGGTTTCAAAATCTAACTCGACTCAGAATCCAGCGAAGAAGAATAACCATAATCATCAATAAATCAATTCAAAACGAAATCATCAATAAATACACTGACAGGGTATAGAGAGAGAGAGAAGAAAACACTTACTTTTTCTCTTCTCCATGCCTTCCAGGCTATCAGCAGATTGTTTTATTCCTGTACAAGCAATAAATGATTCAACCGTGTCTTTGAAGCAGTTATGCACGAGGTATGATAGGACAATGTTGTGGATTTCATTTTCGCCTACAGCCTGTCAAAGAACATATGATGACGAAATTCATTACAATTTGCAGTTAGAACACGAATGAGAAACTTGAGGCTTAAACATAAACCAGAGGTTGTTGCATCATTCACCACAAGAAACTTTGAAATATCCATAAAGCGTGTATAATCATAGATCCTAGTAAGATGATCAAAAAGGTTGAAGCAAATTATCCAAAGTGCCAATAATAATGCCCAACGTCTGTTGAGTTTTAATGCCACAGAAGGAAGAAGCCTGTCTATGGATAATGAACGAAATTATAACATGCATACCAGCCATCACCAAACATCACATAAAATGGAAAAACCCAAACCCAGTGGTTAATTTTCCACGTGTAAAGGAAGACCCAAGGTCTCTCAAATCCCCCACATCTATTCTTTCTGTGGCAAGGCTAGGGCTTTGGAGTATGGAGCAATGCAAGAAGCAAACCCTTGACCCGCAAATTTCTCCAAAACCCTAGCCCAAACCTCGGCCAAATGACCATTAAAGAATTCGGTCACTAAATGGCTATCAAATTTATGTGAACAACATTTTCAATCTCAGATTCTCAGGTTAAACTTCTGTGCCCGTCGATCCTATATCCCATTGTTGCTAGAAAGTAGTAAATGTTGGTCTCATGGTTTGTTCACTAAACTTTACTCAAGCGAAAACACAATATGAACCTCTTATCTCCATTCCACAAGTGAAAGCTTTTCAAATCATCTAGCTTAAAACCTTGTTTTTCACAATTTGTAAAAATTGAAAAACGGACTATGCTAAAACTTCGAGCAGGAAAAAAAAAATCAAAACAGGTGGAAAACAACGGGAACCCATTTCCCATCCCCACCTCTCGTGGTCAACCACGATACCGTATGAAAAAAAAAATCCTGACTAGCTTACCGAACAAAACAGGACTAGTCTAGAGAACAAGAACAGTATCAATGAACACAATGTTGCTCATTATGTAACTAACAGTTAAATAATAATCTGGACTGATTTCGAATGAATAAAACCTAAAGTCAATATCCAAGAAGAATTAGGTCTGATTTAATAGCAGCTATGAACAATTGAAGATAATAATAAGTTCGAAATTACCAAAAAAAAAAAAATGATCCGAGTTTAGAACATTATAAACAAACATGTTAGTTCTGTAAAATTAAAAAAGAGAATAGATTGAAGAGAAAAACCTACCACGTTTTCGTACTGTTGCGGATCTTCCTCCATTATTCAAGGCTCTCCCTCGTGTGTGTGTATATATATATATTTAAGGAAAAAATTGTAAGAAAGAGTGTGGTCGAGTGTCCTTGATCTCTGTCCCGGACCACGAACACGATGATTGTGTTTATTATTATTATTATTATTATTATTATTATTATATATGAGTTTGAGGCGTGCAAGTCTCTCTCTATGGTGAAATTCGGATCTCTCTCTCTCTCTCTCTCTCTCTTTCTCTCGAGGGAGATTACGAAACCGTAAAGTCTCCGTTCCCCTTCAACACGTGCCCTCCAGACCCCCTGCTCCTCCTAGCGAGTCCCGTCCCCTCTCTACTTCGTCCTAGCGAATCCTCTCTACTTTGCCACGTTTTATTACTTAAACGTAAGCTTGTGCTTGTCAAATGGGCCGAATTGCTTGTTGCTTGTCAAATGGGCCGAATTGCTTGTTAAGATTGAACTTCGAGTGTTCCGTTCAAATTAACGCCCAACTGCTTGTATTATTAAGTTATGTCAATATAATTTATTATATTTATTAAGAGTGGATTTGGTACCATACCGTATACTCCATATATTATATCAAAAATTTAGTACGCTAAAATCTATCACTATTATCATACCATAAATTTTAGTATGATATAATATATTGTAAATAATCGAGCTTATCAAAAATTTTGGTACGCTAAAATCTATTACTATTATCATACCATAAATTTTGGTATGATATATTATATTGTAAATAATCGAGCTTTTAAAATAAAAAAAAATATCAATATAACATCAATTCAAGAATTATTATTTTAATAAAATATAAATTGTATTATTTTTCTTTGATTATAACACAATAGCTGCCACGTTAATAAAATATAAGTTCACTGTTCAAATTATGTTTTAAATTATATAAGCATTATTTTCCTTTTAACACTTTAAAAGGAAGGAAATGTTAATTAAGCGGGTAGCATTATAACAATATGGTTATGCACCGTTTAAACTCACTAACATAACTTAATTTGGATCTTAGGTGTTATTTTGGGAATCAAATCAAGTAATTAATTCAATGGGCTTTTAGATTTTGGTCATCTTTGATAATACATATTTAGTCTTTAATCATCTTTTAAAATTAAATTAGAGTTTAGTCATCAATTTGTTACTTCCATCAAGTAACCGTTAAGTAGAGTAATTTTTGGACAACTTTGCCCTTGTGACTAAAGTTTAATATTGATATATAAATATAGGCTAAGATTAAATTGGACCACAACTTATAATTTTCAAATATATAATTGTTGGATAACTTATTCCCTATTTAAGATCATCCAAATACAAGTAAAAGAGCAACATCATCTAATAAAACTTATACACCATCCAAAAATCAAAAGCAATCATTTGTACTTAAGATAACATACTTGATAGTTACATAATAAGAGTTCCGAAAAAACCATCACTTGGAACTTAACTACATAAGATGTCAATATCTAACATGCCCTATCAATCCAATCTAATCATATCTAGTTAGATGTTGGATTGGATTGGTTTCAATCTTCTCTAATTGAATAAGAAAAAGAGAGATATAGAGAACCTTAGTAATAAGAACTACAAGAAATTGGCAGCTGTCTAATGATATTATTTACTTAGGAGGATGAGAATTTAGGGTAGGTATATTGCCAAGATTTTTTTTTCTTATTTAATTAGAGAATTTTTTTTTTCTTATTTAATTAAAGAAGATTGGAACCAATCCAATCCAACATCTAATTAGATGTGATTAGATTGGATTGATAGGGCATGTCAGATATTGGATACTGAATTCTAAAACTGACATCATATTGGATTGGATGCAGATGGTCTAAAAACTACCATATTGGATCGGATGCCCACCTCTAAAAAATATTAAGTGCTCTTGATCGAAGCACCACAGGACAATATTCCAAACTTAATACTTGAGTGTCAAATATGCATATTAAGAGATAAAGCAGTAACAAACTTCATTTTTCAATTGTAGTTTATGGTAATGACACTAATATATAATTGGTGACCAGAAGATGCAACATGGATGAGGATGGATTGGTACCGATGATGGAAAAAATATTAGAGAACTGAAAAAGCAATACCACCATTACACTACTAGCAATTCAACATTGTAGCATCAACTAATGCAAGTGCAAATATTGAACTTTATGCTCAAGTGATACATTTTTCTTCTTTCTTTTTTTAAAACTTATTAGTTAAAGGAAAAAAAAACAATACGACCATCACTAATATATGGCATGCATCTTATGTAGTTAAGTACCAAGTGATGGTTTTTTTTAAAACTATTGTTATGTAACTATCAAATATGTTATCTTAATTAAATACAAATTATTGATTTTGATTTTTGGATGATGTGTAAGTTTTATCGGATGATTTTGCTCTCTTTCTTATATTTGGATGATCTTAAATAGGGAACAAATTGTCCAACAATTATATATTTAAAAATTACAAATTGTGGTCCAATTTAATTTTTAGCCAATATTTATGTATCAATATCAGACTTTAGCCACAAGGGCGAATGAACAAAAATTACCATATTTAACGATTCCTTAACGGAAGTTACAAAATAATGGCTAAACTCTAATTCCATTTTAAAAAATGGCTAAATACTAAAAATGCATTATCAAATATGACCAAAATCTAAAAGCCCATTAATTCAATCAGTTAGCCATTTTCATATTCAAATAAACAACATATGCCTTAAAAGGAACAAATAAAAATAGCTGTGAAAAGTCGAAATAAATGAGAAGAAACGAAGATTCTAGTAGTGAACATGAAGAATGGAAAAAAGAGAGAAAGAGAGAGTAGGAATAAGAAAGATGGGTGGCTCTGTGGATAGTACTGGTACATTACTAAATTATAAGGTTGCGTTGGCCCCCAGGATAAGAGAGTGTGATAAAATAATTTTATCATATCCCATGTTGGGTATTCATTAGGATTGGATATTCGAGTGAATTATTTATCCCGTTAAAACTTCTTATTCCACCTAAGAAGTATGATTGTTTTATCTTGTTCGAATGGGATTAAACAATCATATTCGACTCTCTAATCCGACGCGTCAAATACACCCTAAAGTCACTAAAGACTAAAGATTGCTTAAATTATGTAATCTAGATTGTCTGTTGTATCATGTATGTGAGGTTGGTTGTGGGTATTTCATATTTGCTATTTTATTAGTGTTGGTACAATTTGGTATAGTATAATATGGCATACCGTGGTAGTATTAATAGTACGGTATACCATCGATATTGATTTCAATTACCAGTACTGTTGTAACACCCCCGCCTTAATCTACAGGACAACACCCGTAATTAAGACCTGGAGTGCTATTAACCCGTTTTAGATTGACTAAAATGGGTATATACGTAATTGCACAAAGAAATTCAGACAATAAATACCATATGTGTCAATCAACAAGGTACAAGCTAATAGTGATGTACCAAAACACATACACATGTATACAACCATTTTACACAACCAACCGAGTAAGTTCAAAATAATATAATACCTTTCAGGCTAACCGTGGCTGCCCGTGAGAACATATATACAACAAAAATGAATCCGTATCAGAGGCTTCTATATCGATCCCGAACCCGCCGTCTTGTTAACATCACATGTCCCCTGTGTACCTTTATTATTTTAGAAAACGAGGTGAGCTCACAGCTCAGTATGAGAAAAATATAGGGGATAATGTGTTTAAAAAGCATAATCATAAATTTCGATAATAGTTTATACTTCACTAATAAATCCAATTAAACAACATGATTTCACACGTAAATAATGCATGATCATGCATATGCAGGTTACCTTCCTTTGTGTCAACCATTACGTCGAATCACCAGAATATGGATGAGCCGAGATAGAACATGATATGAGTCTGCCTGCCCAAGACCATAACCAATCCCTATAAGGAGATATAACTGGACTGAATCATAACTGTAACAATAACCGTAGGTTTGACTGCCCCACTAGAAGATCAATACGTAAACATTCATAACGTGGGCCTGACCGTCCCCAAGAGACATAAGATCGAAATCATAACATGGGATCATACATAACCAGAATATGGCCTCTCCGTCTCGGGTGAATACCAACAGATAATTAACAATTGGACCATAGTCCGTAATATCACATTAACCGATCATTATCTTACCCAGAAAGTGGAGCAACAACCCGTCCATCTTTCATAGAAAATAATCGAATCCATGGTGCGTTGCCAATGCCAAGGTTCCCTGGTCTTTCACCGGTGGCTTATTGGCGGCTAAACAATATCCCCCAGGGGTTTAGGACTTTTCAACCCAAGGGCACCGGGCCCTGCCTATTTTTCCATCCAGGCAAGCACCAGGAAAACAGATATTCATACAGAATTCACATCACCATGGTCATTCATGACCAAGTACAATCATTTTCAAGAGATCAATCAACCAATCGTATCCGATAAGACAATATCAAGATAGAAATGAAGCTGCCATGATTTTCCATGTAGAACGATTATCTCCAGAGAATAATATCCACATCATAGAGAAGAGACATAGTTCTCCCAAGAGACAATTTCCATGCCATATGCCATAAGAATGCTCCAGACTTGCCACGAGATCAACAAGATGCCAGGTTGACATAATAATGATGCATAACGTGCAATGCGTGCTCTAAATGTGAACTAGAAACAATCTATGCCACTTAAACTCCATTCATCATGTATTCATGTTCCTCAGCGCATACATAACCCTTTTACAAATCCACTTGGATTCCACCAAGTGTATATGTCCAAGGAACATCACTTATATTACATAGATGTCAAGTTCAAGTGGCATATCTTGTCTCAATTCATGCATCATAGATATAATAGAAACCACATATGCCATATAAACTCTAACCAATTCACATCCATGTTCTTTGGTGTATACGAAACCTTTTACTAATCATTTTCTTGTCAAACCAACACATATACATCCAAAGAACATCCATATGAATCAATAACATGTAATCATGGAGCTTAGATGGCATATCTTGCTTTATATCGTAAAATCATAGCTCAATCATGCACAACTTATGTATATCCAATAATATGATTAACTTATTAACATACATGTATAAAATCATTCTTGTATAATCAATAATAAGATATATGCGCTTTATATCAAACATATATATATATAATCACTTATTTCTTGTTGAAATAAAATCATATTACCAAGCTTAGAGAAGATATAACTCATACCTCGAGTTTGTAGACCAAAAGAAGGAAGAAAGATGCAAACCGAAGCCCTGTTCGGTGAAATACTCAAGGTCTTGCATCACCACGTCCTTAGGCTAACAAAACCCACGAATCAATGATGAATAAACCCCAACTCGTATAGCCAAAGCTCATACTTAAGCTTTTATAGAAGAAAATCAAGGTAGAAGATGATGAATAGTACCTTAAGGGTGGTTTGGATGATTTCAAGCTTGAATCTTCAATCGAAGATGAAATATGCGCAGAAATATTGTTTTTTCTCTCTCTAGAACCCTCTAGAACCCCCTAAAGGAGTGTGGAAGTGTTTGGGTCAAAGTTTGGGTGAAAAATGACCAAAATGGCTAAAAACGTGCTTAAGTCGGTGGAAATACTTAAGTGGCGGATTAGTATGCCAAATATCGAATACTGGTCCGCAGAGCACAAAATTTGGTGTAGACCAATATGCCAAAAACGCCATACCGATCCGCGCTATAACTTTAAGGCTCTGCGCACTATTTTTTTTTTACCATAACTTTTTTCTCGGAACTCCGATTAAGGTGATCTTTATGTCCACGAAAAGGTATTTCAAAGCTCTACAATTTTCTAAGAGAAAGTTTTCCTAAATTATGGATAGATTTTTTCCAAAAATTCACTGAAAATAGCGCTCTGTCGAAGCGCTACCGAATGACCAGGATTTTGCAATTAGCCTACTTTGCACCCTGTTTAGACCTATGAGGAGTGTGAATTGGACTTTGGCCAAAACACTAAAATGGTAAAATGGTAAAAATAGTAGGCACTATTGTGAACGGAATCTCAGTCAGATAAATAACAAAGAAATTACGATAACTTAAAGATATCTAGAATTAACAAATCGCGAAGAACCAAAACTTCTTATTTACCAACCGAAATCGATTCGGATCACCCGAATCACCAAAAGATCACTCACATGAGTATAAATAAGCTAATATACTTCAATTTAAAACAAATTAAAGTACGGAGTATTACAACTGTACTATAATATTTCGATACCAAACTTTGGCATAGTTTGATAATTGTACGGTACGGTAGTTTTGGTACAAAATGCCACCCCTACTACTTATACTGTTATTAGGGTTTAAACACCATTTTATATATGACATCGCTTTTTAATTAGTCATATAATATTGTATTAGTTTTTTGGAGGAATTTTATAAACAGTGGTATCCTATAATTTGGATGTTTTAAAATGTTCAAAATTTTCATACTATATAATAGTTTATTAATGCTTATTAATTATTGCTCAGTATTTGGTGTTTTACAAATTTTTAGATTATGCTTATCAATCTTATAGAGGCTAACCCGAACTCAGGCTCGAAATCTATAATAAATTATGGGCTGAGTTAAGGGTGGATTCAAGATTTGTGTGAGGAAAGGAAGAGGCAAAAAGATATCAAATTTTATCATCAAAATTTTAACGATAACTAAACATTTAAATTTAACAATAATTTAAATATAATGAATATTTAAAGTTAGTAATAAATTTAATTTGGTGAGTATTTGAAATTGAACTCACAAACTCCGCATTAATATAAAACAACTTTACCACTTAAACCACAAGATATTTATATTTATTTGGCCTTTTCATGAGTAAATACTAATATTATATACTTGGGTTAAGCTAAACCTATATCACTATTTTAATTGATATTGAGAAAAAAAAGAAAAAAAAAACACTTATGGTAGGCTACAGCCCACCTCGTTGCTCCTCAAATCCGCCCTTTTGCTGAGTTTGAGTATACAAGGTAATTTTACTTCGGCCGGAGCTTGAGTTTGAACATGGTCAAAAGAATTTGGGCCAAGCATAAACAACCCTAAAACCCGACTTATATAAACTTGATTCACATGCCTACTTAAAGGCTTTCGTCCTTTCTTTTTTGTTTTCCATTTCCTTTTTAAGATTTTTCTTTTTTTACAAAGAAATCGTAATGTAATAGTCCTATACTTTGCCACGTTTTATTACTTAAAGGCTTTATTCCATTATTTTTTTGTTTTCTTTTATTATTTTTTTTTGAGATATTTGTTTTAACTAAGAAATCGCAATAGACTACACAAATGAAATTAGCCATCCCTAATAAAGTTGTCCTTAATCATGTGTTTGGAGCACAAAAAAGTGGAAGTCCATTGTTTGGTAAAGTAAAGATGACTTTGAATTTTTACACAAGGTAAATTTGCTAGATTTTGACTTTTAAAAATTCCAACTTAAAATTATGTGCCACGAGGCATTATTATTCAAAATTTTGACTTAAAACAAATGATAAATATATTTGAAACTACTCATAATGGGGCTTGAACATGTATCACCATCGCCCCCTAGCTCTTCTCTAAAAACTTGGTTTTACTATGGTTCAGTCATAATTTTATCACCAGCATGACGCCCTTGAATTATTCTCTGACGACTTGCTTTCGCTCTCATTTCGTAATAACTCTATCACCATCTTGCTATCCTCGGACTCTTTTCCGAAGACTTGTTTACGCTTTAGTTCTATCATAATTCTATTACCATCTTGCATCTTACTGCCCTCAAGGTCTTCTTCTAAAACTTGCTCTTGCTCTATATTCGCCATACATGGGGGATTAATCTACAAGGAGTTTGAACCCCGTAAAACTGCCACTGACGGAGTTCGAATACCATCCACTCACGTGAAGAGTAGACAATCATACCATTTGAGCTAGTGCTCATTGATTCTTTTAAAAAAATTCATAAATGAGATGCTTATTTAATTCTTAGGTTCAATAGTGTGTGTAGACAAAAAATTGAACTTTAGACCTCTTTCCTATTAAGGGAATCTTTGTCGCCAGGCCAGGCCATAATTGATTTTTTAAGAGTTAAAAGGCTTTTTATTTACTTATTTTTAGGATGTGGGTTTTTCTCACTTGTTAAAGCATCTCCAACTCTTTTCCTATATATACTAGCCTTGGAGCACACCCTACGTGTGTGCAGTGAATGTAATAAAATAAATTATATGCAAAATAATATTTTATATCATAAGTACATAATTATTTTTGACCTCTTTGCAAAAAAAATTTAATTATGAAATTAGTTCACTTTCGATTAGTTAATTAAAAGCTTATGTAACTAAAATGATTCAATTTTACTTGATGGAGTGTTTGGAGAACTTAATTGAGATATTGAAAGTGTTGGAACAACATGTTTTGAAATGGGTGTTCTTGTATATACCTACAAAGTCTTTTTTTACCTCATTTATCTTTTTCTAGTTTTGATAAGTTTGCAACAAAAGAATCCTTTATTTTTTATTTACAAAAAAGAAAAGAAAAAGAAAAAACACCCCTCTTATTCTTTAACGCCACACAAAAATCCTACACTGGTGATCCATTTCAAGCCAGCGGTTGTGCGCATATTAATTGCGAAGTTTACATCATATATATTTTGATTTCTCGAGACTCGATTGTGTGCATATATTCATCAGACGGCTAGTTAACGTTGTCCATTTTCGTTAGCATTGGCAGCTTTATCCGCTTAAATGAGTTTTTGTTTTTTTAGGATTTTCGAATTGAATTATTTTTAAGGTCTTTTTGCTTATAATAGGCTCAAAGCATTAAAAAACATCCAAAAAATAAATAATGTAGAAGATCTATTCCCTACTGTTTAATTGACTGTGTATATTTTATTTATAATATTCAATCACACTTGTTTGGGATTATCAATAGAGTTAGTATGATGCTTATAATTAAAATCAATTTTTTTTAAAACTTGGCTATCTAGGATAGAGGAAAATCTAGTAGTATATTTCGGGGAAAGATTTATTGAGTGTTAAGGAAATATGATAATTTTTTTCACTAGAATATCAATTAGTTGTGGTGTCAAACAAATTCAACACTAATCACAATGAGTAAAAGCAGGTGTGGTTTGACAAAAACAGTGGTCAAAATTATATTGGTACATCCTTGTTTGGAAGTTGAACTTAAAACGGGGTGAGTTGAAAGTTGTTAGTGGAGTGAGTTAAAAGTGGGGAAAAAATATTGTTTTTGTAGGTTTACTTAAGAACACCTTCTAAAATTCTCTACATTTTTTAAAATTTTGTGTAGTGGTATCAACATCAAGTGTATGTACTATATTCCTTTAAAATATAAAGTTGGATTGAATTTTCAAGTTCAAGAATTAGACAATTTTAAATCTTACTTCAAATGACTTAATTTTAGTTTTCATTAATCAACTTGAATCTTCATATTTATAATTATTTAATATTCCTAACAAAGCGCAAATCAACATAAAAATTGTAAGTTATATAATTCATATTTTGAAGGATAACTAAATGGATCCTTATTATGTGAAAAACCAACTTTGTAATAAATAAATAGATTTATGTCAATATTTTATTTGATAAAAAAAATTATACATAACAAATTATAAAGCCTGATTATAAAACATGTTTAAATATTCATGAACATAATTTTGTAAATACATGTTTACCTATCCTAAAATTGTATTTTTTTTCATTATTTTTCTCTCTCTATATATATATTTAAACATAAGATTTTAATTAATTAAAAATTATCTAATTCTAATAGATTTAATTGTTATTATTAAATTTTGATTGAAAAGAAAATAAAATTTTTTAGTTGTTAGTAGGGCCAGCAATGGATACATTTGCAAGCGGGTTGGTAAGATCCAAACTCACCCCGTCAAAGAGTATGTCTGTCATGTGCTTTTCCTAGCTTGATCGATGCGAGTATTATATTAGAAATTAGAAGCTCTCCATTAACTATGCTTAGACCTAGAGTGACCATTTAAAAATGGCATGATGAAATAACATGAAACGATACGAAATGAAATTGACTGAAGAATTATAATTTGTATCTATAATGCTTAACATGAAGTTGTCTTTGTATCTATATTTTGAAACCAAATTGGAGATATATATACCATACTAATCGTGTCTTGTCATGTCATGTAAATTATGGTTTATTGTGTCTAAATTAACTAAAACTAACATTTTTATTGGTGTTATAACGTATTAATATATTCCCAATATAACCTAATTAAACTAATCAACATATATTCCCATTTTTTTACTTTAGACATAATAAAAAGAAAGATAATAATTATTTGTTTATCCTTTTAATGGACAAATAAAGTACACTAACGTTCATACAAACAAATTATCTAATGAAACATTGAGAATGGGAAAAAAAACATAAATATCTTTGGGTGTTCTTAAATGCACCCACGCAATCCGTCTTCTCACCCCACCAAAAGTCAAAGTTACGTTAATCTTAACCTAAAATATAGCGTAAAACCCTTTCTTCTCACCCCGCTTTCTATACTTTGAAAAAATTGCCACTAAATTGTCTTTTCCCTTACTTAAAATTTTAAAAATTAATAAAAAAACTTCATTTTTTCTAACAAACAAATATTTACTATTTTCACTTAATTACATACATCTCATAAATGTAAGATTATAATAAATATCCTCACACTTTTATATTAAGTGCTATACTTTTATTTTTATTTGCTCTGGAACGATTACGTTTTTAATGATTTTTTTTATTTATTCAATCTTTTTATTTGTGCATGCACGTAGAGCTCATTAAAACTCACGTTAAGTTATGCAATGTCAAAGTTAAAAAAATGTTTGTTTTAACACGTGCCTAATATGTTATAAATAATATATATATATATATGTATGTATTGTATATTGTGCTTTTATTGTTTCAATATTTAAATTCTTAAAATTACTCATAAAAAAATATTGAAAAAGGAAATAATTCGGTGAGAAAATCTATATCCTTTTAATATTTTGCAAGAAAATTGTTTTCTTGAGTCTCCAAAAAATTAAATATCTTATAAATCGAAAGTAACATAATATTTTAATAAATGATTTACTTTTATGAAAACTATTTTATTTTTTCAATTCATTTTTCCCCTTTTCACAAAAGATAGCATTTTTTAAAAAGAAAGAACAAAGTGTTTTTAAGTCGTTAAAAAATCATTTAAGAACACCTGGAGTGAGAAGACGGATGGATGCATTTAAGAATACCCGAAAAAATTCATCACTAATAACTTTTTTTTCCGTGAGGTTTTTCTTTCTCCGTCGTATTTCTTCTAATATTTTTGATAAAAATAAAATTGATCTACTAATATTTTTGATGTAGTGAATTAAGACATTTTTATATAGTAGAAGACTTAATTATTACTTTTGTTAATTAATTAGTTAACTTCAACGGCTCCACCGAGTCTTTGCAATATAACCTAAATTATGATCCATATCACTCACATATACGTTTTAGAGAGAGACATAGAGAGTGAGAGACAGATAGTTTATGTATGTATAAAAAAAAGTTAATAAAGAAAAAAAAATAGCTTAAGGGCTTTTCTGGGCTTTTCTTTAATTATAATTAATGTTTAAATTTTCATATTGTAAAAAATAATAATTTAATTTTGTTTTATTAATAATTGTGTTGAAAACAACTAATAATTTTTTTTCAAAATTCTTAAAAATTAAAGGACGATCTAAATTTAATTGGAAGCGAAGTAAATATTTTAAATTTCTTTTGTATATCATACATACTACTATACATATATATGGAACAGAGCTTTTAATCTTTTAATATTTTTGATACAGTGAATTAAGAGTTATATTTACTTATTTGATAAAAATAAAATTTGTAAACAAATTTAAAATATGAATAATAACTATTTAAGAGAACCGAATAAAAAAAGATTATATGAAATATCATATAATTGCTAAAATTGTATTTATCACAATTAATATTTTGTATTTTCAGAAATACTATTTAGACGAAATTTTTAATGAAATTTATTAAGAACAATGTAAATTTTGTTTATTATGTCTTATATTAATGAAAATTTTAATATTATTTAATGTTTTTACTTTTAGTGACAAAACTTTATCTTCTTTACATTTTTTTGGTAAACTCACCCCACCACTGGCGTGAAGTGCAAGATTTTTTAAAGATTCGATGGGGTGAGAAGACTGGGGTGAGAAGACTAATTATGTGGGTGCATTTAAGAACACCCATATCTTTTGGTAAGCCGAATTATCTAATCAATCGCATTATTTAGTACCCTAGAATTTACATCTCCTATACATTCATTAATTAATCAAAGTATTTTTTAAGCTAGTACAACAAATGTTAAATAAAGGTGTGACTTTATTGCTAAAATATAACTAACTAATAAAATCCCAAAATTAAATTAAAGGGGCTTTTTTTTAAAGGATGAATGTCACACTGTCTTTCTATTAAATGACATTTGTTTGAATTAATTAGTTTAGATGAGAACTTTTTAATTAAGGAAAAAATATTAATAATTTTATTATTTCAATTAATCAAGTTAAATTCCAATATTAACCTTTTTAAAGATAAATATAAGGAAATAAATATAAAATTAAATTTAGAATTAAATCAATAAAATAAGTTTAAACCAATTCAAATACAAATATCACAAGAAATTCAAACAAAAAGATAAATAAAAGAATTATTTAAAAAAGTCAAATGATGTAAATGTCTCAAACTAACCAGACATAATATGAGAGTGAAGTTGCAAATATGTCTGAACCAAAATTCTCTCATAGTAGCAAGTATGCATATTAAGTTACGTTTAATTAATTAATTTTCTGGCAGACATATTAAGCTGTATCTTTTAATTTTTCATCAAACTCAAATATATTACGTTACATCTTTTTATTTTTTTGTCAGACATATTATAAAATAGGAAGAACATATTAAGTTAAATTTCTTCACTAAACGGTACAATAGTTACCAATGAGGAAGAAAGTGACAGTAAACTAGTACATGTATAATGTACAGATGAGTATATCATGTAGATTGAAGCACCATAACTAAGGAAGATAAAATCTCTATCAATAGATTGCATATCATAGACCAGGGCCCCGAATTGGCAATAACCTTGAATGCATTGAAAATATATTTTAAGTCACTATTCAAAAAAAATCTCCAATTGTGAGTAGAGGTGTAAAACAAATACAAAGAATAGCATAATATCATTTAAATATGCATATATGTAAGTTGAAAGATAGAAGAAACGTATTGAAGCGTGAAACAAACCTGCATATATATTAGATATAAAGAGAGATATAAGGGGGGTAAAATGCAAAATAATAATAAAAAAAACTACCTTCAAAAGTTCACAACTTATTAAATATTATAGAATATCAACTCCACATTTCTAAAGTCCTCAATCAATACAATAAGACAAACAATCCTTATATCAAACAAATCCTCTAACGAGATCGCAAATTAAAATAGAAAAAAAAACTTTACATTTCTTATGAATAAAATATAACATCTGCGTAGTTATACAAAATGTGCAATTCAACTAATTACACAAGAGTTAAGTCATTTTCAGACGACTATAATTATTAAAGCTGATCAAAGGCCTCTAGACTCTGGACTCATATCGTCCCCGATGAAATACCTGCAAAACTGGTTTGGAAAATAAAAGTGAGCCAAACACGAGCTCAATAAGAACTATAAGGTTTTGTATAAGAAAATACATATAGGAAGTCACATGCAATGTGATATAATGAAAGTAAATTCGATATTTGTAGATATATGGATATTAGTGCAATGAAGACTATTTTACATGCAATGCATATCGAGTGCAATCCCATCCTTGAAAATACAAGAAAATATGTATCAAAAGGTACTACAAAGATATATGTAATTTATAATAATAAGGTATATACATCTCCAAAGTATAATAAACCAAAATAAGGAAGTATATCATATTAATAAAGGGCGTAAAAGAGTACATGAACTAATCTTATATCCGTCTGTCTCAATCCACATCATCAAGATACTGAAATACTATAATAACATGAGATTCTTGAGATCAGGGAAAAACGTAGTAATAAAATAGGTATTCTCAAGATATAAGTAAACTATTATAAATTCAATAAATCCCAATAATAATATAAGTTTATTCACAAAATAAGTATAGTCGTAAAACAAACGTAGGCACTAACCTTTTTAACATCAACTTCGTGTTCGACCATCTCTCATCTCTCATTTATAATTTACTTTACAGTGCACTGCGATTCGGATCTAAGCCCCCAAGGTTAGGTCCCCATGTGGACTACCTAGATATGCAAGGTATGGTGCCTTGCGTGGTCCCCCTAGCTGGACCATAGAGTATGCCATTTTCAAAGTGGGATCCCTCTATGCGGATCAGGATATGTAGCCACCAAGGCTAGGTCAAACCCATTGATCATTAGTGCCTTACAAATCAAAACAATAATATAAGGTAAATTTAAATGGAATATTCTCATATGAAATACACACAAGCATACATATATATATATGCCTATGTTTTTAAGTCTCTTTCGATTTATCAAAAGTCTAATTCAATACACAGGGGTCATACACGTACTATGTGTGTAACTAAATTCAAATCTATATTAGGTATATGGAGTTAATAGTCGCAGAATCCACCTGGATTCAAAATGCATCTATTATACGAATGCCATGAAACATATCAATATCATTACTTAATTACGTTCATGAAATACTTGAATAACTCTAAAGAGAGAGAGTTAGTAGTTTACTAGAAATAATATCTTATTGTCAAAATAATAATTTTCCCACCAAAGGAATGATATTAGAAGGTTAATGGCATGCATATAATATCTACATTAATTATCATAATAAGTATACACAATTTATATCACAAACTAAGGTTATGTATTCCCAGGCTCTTTATAACTGTATACAATTACTAACTAAGCCCAAAAATGCATATATGGAGCTTTTGGTATATTTACCACATTAACTCCTTAACAACTCAATAACATGGATAGGGAAATTATATGTATAGGTATGTTTCAAGGTACCAAGTTCACGTTAGGGCATGTATGAGTCGTGTCTAACATAACTGCTCATTCTTAGCTCATAAAATGATGCATATAAGCCCCAAACAAGTATACGGGCTTACGCGCTAGTGAACATCACCTAGGGCTTGTAATACTTCACACATACCTTATTTATTTTACAATAAATACGTTACAACAATAAGATCATAGAGAAATTAACACATACATGCCTAGATGCCAAACCTAAACCCCATGTGTGGACATCAATCTCTTTTATATGTAAAACTTTCGTTTTTGCTTAGAAAATAAGGATATAATACATAATAATTGAAAACAAAGTTAGATACTAGTGTTCCTACCTTAGTTAGGCCGATAGTCGAAACTTCCAAGCGCTGAATCGAGCAGGAGAAACATCAATTCCAAAATCCCCAATTTTTAAGCTTCCAAGCCTTAGAAATTATGGAATAGATTGAAGGAGAAGATGAAGATAGTGGTGGGGGTGGGGGTTTTGTAAAGGATGGAGGGCCTTAGAAGGTTCCTCTCTAGCTCTCTCTTATATCTCTTGGTCGTAGAAGAAGATTGGGTGATAATGGAGGTGGAAGGGGAAGAAGGGGATGAGCATAAATGAGAGGGGAAGGGGTAAAAAACCTTCTGGAACACCTCTAATCGATTAGAGGGTCACTTGCCTGAAGTCCCCCATTTTTCCTTCAAAAATCTTGTTTTTTGCGACCCATTTCAACATTTGAAACGACCTTAATTCCACTTGGCCTTTAGACAAAAGTTGTAGAGAGGGAATGAGATGAAACCATGGCAGCAAACGGGGACTCATTTGGACTTCATACGAAGAAATTATAACCTTCCAAAGTTGGCTAAAAATTTATTTCGGCAAAAGTTCGATTTTTCGCCGTTAGTCGCCCAATTCAGCTGCGACTTCCGGAATTGCTTTCTAACCATGCACACATACTTAATAATATTAAAATAACTTATTGGAAGTGTTGGATCGATTACACAAGCTTCAGAACACAATTAGCTCCCCCAACGGAGATTTTTGCCTTAAACGGGCTTAAGAAAAAAATGATCGCAGAGATAAATACGAGACGTTACACATGGAGTTGGTTGGAAATGAAATGCTGCTTTTCATGGATTCTTATTGATTTAAAATGTTTATCCCTGTCTTTTCAAAGTGTTATAAGTCAAATGCAAAACCAATTTGAATTCTATTGTAATTGATCAACAACGAGATAATGGGTAAGACTAAAAAGGGTCAACATAGTAAAATGATGCACATAACATAATAAAAAAAATGATTAATAAAAATATTTACATTTTGTCCTTGATTAAAAAGTTGTCATGTATACTAATAACTTTAAACAAGTGTCCTTTATTATAAGTACCATTTATGTATTGTCCTTTATTATTACTTTATATAAATTAAATAATATATACCACATCTAAAATATATAAGTTGAGTGGCATTTGATAAAAACACTAAAAATTAAAAAAATTGTTTGTTTATTTTTAAAAATTGTATTCGAAAAAACGTTGTTTGTTTAAATATAACACATTTGAAAAATAAATTTTTTTAGTACGATAATTTTGCCTTATTAGTTTATTTGGATCACATGTTTTTAAAAGTAAAAGAGTAAAATATGTATTTTAAACTCGTTAAAATTAAATTTTCAATTTTAAGCGGAAAATTTATCACTTAAAATTTTAAATATTTTTTTTGTAAATTAACTCATAATTTTTTTTATTAACAAATAATTTAATTTTTTTTAAATTTAAGTGTGTTGTCAAACTAAACCACACTTTGGGACAAATCTGTCCATTTTCTCCGTCGCAGCCATCGGCTACAATTTCACACACGTCCTCCCAATAGACAGGGTCCAAGTTTCTCTACCTTGTTGGTTTACCGC
Organism: Lonicera japonica; assembly: GCA_021464415.1. Classification (NCBI taxonomy): domain Eukaryota; kingdom Viridiplantae; phylum Streptophyta; class Magnoliopsida; order Dipsacales; family Caprifoliaceae; genus Lonicera; species Lonicera japonica. Next base: position 3,530,465 of record CM038466.1, read on the forward strand.
ATTCATAGGAATTAATTAAGCATCCAGAAGAACCCAAATCTCGGCCCCCCCCCTTTCTCTCTCTACAATGACTTGTTTATTCTTGCTTTCGATTCTCACTCTTTTCTCCCACATCGCTCTATCATCAACGTCCTCCTTCACCTCCGATCTCTTCGAAAATTGGTGCCAACAACATGGAAAAATATACTCTTCTCACCAAGAAAAGCTCTACAGGCTCAAAGTGTTTGAAGAAAACTATGAATACATTACCCGCCACAACCATATGCCTAATTCTTCATATATCCTTTCTCTCAATGCGTTTGCTGATCTTACCCACCAAGAATTCAGGGCCTCTCGTTTGGGTCTTTCAGCTTCTGGGGTTGACTTGATTAAGAAAAATGGTGGGTCGTCAGTTCAAGAAGGATTAAGGGCTGTTGGTGAAATTCCCTCTTCTTTAGATTGGAGGGAGAAAGGAGCAGTCACACATGTTAAGAATCAGGGCAGTTGTGGTACGTTGAGTCTCTCACCCATTCTTTAGCTTATTTATAGTCAATTGCTGTGATTGTATTGATTGCATAAACAAATTCCTTTTTATGATCGATTATAATAAATTGTCCTTTTTATGATCTATTATGTGCATTCAAATTACAAATATAATAGGGGGCAATTAAAAAAAAGGGACTTATTAGAGAAAGATTTTCACACTAAAGCCAAGGAATATTTTTTTTAAATAAAGGGCCTATTTTTTATTTTATTGATAATATGACATTTGTCTTTTTTTTCATTATAAAATGACATCCCAACCTTTAAAATAAACTAAAAAATACCAATATGCATTAAAATATAGACTGCAATATGAACTTTGCAGTCTATATTTCACTGCAATATGAACTTTGCAGTCCATATTTCACTGCAATGTGAACTTTGCAGTCGATATTTTTAGTGCAATGTGAACTTTGCAGTCGATATTTTTAGTGCAAAGTTCATATTGCATTCCATATTTTACTGCAATGTGAACTCTGCAGTCCATATTTTTAGTGCAAAGTTCATATTGCAATCCATATTTCACTGCAATATGAACTTTGCAGTTCATATTTTATTGCAATATGAACTTTGCAGTCCATATTTTTTGTGTAAAATTCATAAAAAGGGGTAATTTAGGTAATACATAGCATGTTTTTATTAATTAAATGATATTTAAATTTATTCAAATACATTCATTTAAAATATAAAACAAAATAGGCCTCTTACACTATTACCAATTAAAAATAGGCCCTTCATTCAAAAAAATATTATTCATTAGATTTTTGATAAAAATCAATGTATAATAAGCCTTTCTACCTAATTTCTAGATATAATTTTTTTTTTTTTGGCTCTTGGTATTTCTTAATAGTATTAAACCCTATTTTTCTTTTTATTCTTTCTGTGGCTGCGGTTATGTTTTTAATAAATAGAATTGTTAATCAATAGTCAACGGGAAGAAAGCGTTAATGTCATCATTGCGTTATTGATATTTTGGGATAATAATTTGAGTTGTTGCAGTAATATGTGTGGATTTATATTATTTAAGTGGTCTAGTTTGTATATGAAAACTAAACTTTCATACTTCACTTATACGCTATTTAAATAGAGATATAAAAAAAATTGCTGTTAAAAAAATATATAGATATAAAAATTTGAGGGCCCTAAAAAATTGAAAATTTGGAGGGACCAAGGCGGTGGCTTTCTTTGCCACACCCTTGGGCCGGACCTGGTAGGCATATTCGGGTTAATATCTTTCACTTGTGAATCTTTGCATTCCTGGGTTTACTTGATTGAGGCGTTATTAAAATTTTACCTGAATTGATCTCCAACTTACCAATCTCCCCCTTTTGAATCATGATCATCTAAAGTTATATTTTTTAAATATTTGGTGAAAGTAAGTGGAAAATATATCATTAGTTCATTACGCACTGCATTTTAATGTAATTATGCCTCACTGTTCTAGCTAGGAGGCCTATTGGATGTGTAAATACGTTTTCTTACTTGTATTTGCATGCCTAAGTAAATTCATCATTCTAACTGATGAATTCTAAGTATGGGTGTCTCCCTAGCTTGTTTGGTACACAACTGTGTTTAGGCCTGAGGTTTAAGTTCCGGGTACATAAAGAATATTTTGGGTTTAATCTGCGCTCTAGAAGTGTTTCCCTAGCTGCTTGTTTTGCTATTTGATGTTGTTGATAAGCAATCCTTTTAGGAAATTTGCACCCATATTGAGAATTACATAATTTTCAGATGACCGCATCCTTGTGTTAATTTTTGTGGAATTTAAAGATGACTGGTGTTGTCTATCCGCAGGTGCTTGTTGGGCATTCTCAGCAACAGGAGCAATGGAAGGTATCAATAAAATCGTAACAGGATCTCTAATCAGCTTGTCTGAACAGGAGTTAGTTGATTGTGATCGGTCTTACAATAGTGGCTGTGAGGGTGGACTCATGGACTACGCTTATGAATTTGTCATAAAAAATAACGGGATTGATACAGAGGAGGATTACCCCTATAAAGGTGGAGAAAAGTCATGCAACAAAAACAAAGTAATCAATTTAAATTCTCCCTCATCTTTTGTGGCTTTTGTTTCTCTTTTCTTCCATTTTTATAAAAACATTTTGTTGCTTAATTAAATCCGTGTCCTCTTTATTGCAGTTGAAAACACATGTTGTAACCATCGATGGCTACGATGATGTGGCTGAAAATGACGAGAAAAAGCTACTACAAGCTGTGGCCACTCAACCTGTAAGCGTAGGTATAAGTGGCAGTGAGAGAGCATTTCAACTGTACTCAAAGGTTTGGTCCAGCAGCGACTTTCATTGTCCCTTTTTGGTGATAACCACAAAAGGGGAAAAAAACCCTGCAATATCTATCTTATAAACAATCTATGTTGCAGGGGATATTTACTGGGCCATGCTCAACTTCGTTGGACCATGCCGTATTGATAGTGGGTTATGGATCAGAGAAAGGGGTCGATTATTGGATAGTAAAGAATTCCTGGGGAACTGCCTGGGGAATGGATGGCTACATTCACATGGTACGTAACACTGGTGATCCACAAGGGATATGCGGAATTAACATGCTGGCGTCATATCCAATTAAGACTGGTCCAAATCCTCCATCACCTCCTCCAGGTCCCACCAAATGCAATCTTCTTACCTCGTGTTTGGCGGGTGAAACCTGCTGCTGTTCGTGGCGATTTCTTGGGTTTTGCTTTTCTTGGAAATGTTGTGAGGTCGATTCTGCAGTGTGTTGTAAGGACCATACTCATTGTTGTCCCCATGATTATCCGATTTGTGATACCAAAAGGAATCTGTGCCTCAAGGTTTGTATTGAACTTCTATTTTCCTTCCATAGCATTTGTTTTCCTTCCTAAAATCGCTCTTTAAAATAACATGGCTTCAATCATCTGATGAGATGTAAAAATACCATATTAAACAATAGTTTTAGGATGTCACATTTTGACGACATCATAATTTGTTGTTCACATATTGGTTTACAATGGAGCTCATATAGAGTCCAAAGTTTAGTAAGCTCAATTGCTTGACTAATGTATTGATGACACATCATCGTAACTTATAAGAGTGTCCAGATCATGTGTCCCTCTAGATGTCCTATAAGTGTGTCCCTCTAGATGTCCGATAAGTGTGCCCTCATCATTTGTGCCTTCAGAAGTACTCATCTTGATAACTTGGAATTTATATTTGTCAGTAAGATAGAAGTTAATACCTTTTGACTTTGCACTACCTATGTTCTTGCAGCAAACCGGCAACAGTACTCTAGTGAAGCAGATCGAGAAGAAAGTTGCTTCAGGTGGCTGGAGTTCTCTTCTTGACGGCTGGATTTTGTAAAGGTGCTGACATTCTGGTAGAGTCCTTTTTCCTGGCGTACTCTCCTCTACCACTAGTAAGCTCAGTTCTACCACAAAAAGATACGACGAAATGCTACTGCCAAAGCAAATGATGCCATTTTCTGTTTGTACACTGTTCTCTATGGATGATGCATTGCTCTGGCAAAAGCCATTTCTAATTTGACCATAGCACTACCCCAAAAAACTCCTATAAATTAAGCTTGAAATTATTTATTTTCCTAGTTCGGATCTAGCCTGCACAATTGATCGTTAGTATATCCAGTTCATTGGTGCTCAATTACATATACTTTCAATATTAATAATAATGAAATTCAGTTCTAGTAGTACAATGTAAGATCTTGTTAGTCCTAAATAATTATAAACCCTAGAGTCGTTCACGTTGTATCACCAAGAATCAAAAGATTAATATGCAGAAGCGTACTTGAATCCATAGCGTATGTTTGTAGCCAAATAGTTGGCCTTTCAGATCTACACGTATTTTGTTAGAAAATTCTTTAAGCTTTCTCTATGCTCTCTGTGATGATGAGGGCTCATAAGGGATATAATACATACGTGCGATCTGGAACCATAACCACAATTTATAATACAAATTAAGGAAATTGATGTGACCACTGCCCTAGGTAGAAAATAATTTTTTGAATTATTAAGGTGGTGTTTGGTTGAAATTTTAAAATCAAGTTTTTAAAATTTATTTCACACTTTCCAAAATTTACTTCACTTTACTTTCTCTCTCATAAAATTTTTAAAACACCGTAACTTTAAATTCAAAAATCGGAATCGGATAAAAAAAAATATTTGAAATCTACTTATCAAGATATATAAAATAAGAACCATTGTGACTATGTTTTGAATTTTTTTAATGAGTTTTTTTGAATAGGTTGAAAAAAACTCTAACAAAAATTAAATTCACTTTTCAACTTAATTTCACACTTTTCAAAAATTTATCTAAAAAACATGTTTTAAAATCCCAACCAAACAAGTACTAAATCTCTTTAAATGCTAGAACAAATGTCAACCATTCGGTGATTGAACTTGGGAAATGATGTGATCACTATCGAGAACAAATTTTATGATAGTCCATTGTAAAATAAGTTTTTATTTGATAAATACGAAGAGTCATAAATACGATTCAAGTTTTTCAATTCTTTTGCTTAATTAAAAGCTACGTCATCTTCCATCTTTCTTTCTTTCTTTCTTTCTTTCTTTCTTTATTTTATGCTTTCAACTCCAGTTCAAAAACTCTTACGATTACTTAGGGTAAAATAAGTTTTTATTTGATAAATACAAAAATCATAATTTATGTTGTGCAAGTTCAAATTTATGAATTAACAGTTTACAATATGTTTTTTACAACATTGTCTTAATTAATTTTTGTATTAATGTTGTAAATTTTTATTTCAGTTAATTTTGGTAAGTTATATTTTTTGAGTGAGAAAATGAATAAAAAAGAATTAGGTTAATTCCTACCTACTTCGTGCCATAGGTAGTTAATCTTCTTCTTTTTTTCCAATCATTTTTTTTTATCAAACTAATCTTAAGGTGTGAACATCATGTAGCTAGGCATGTTAATATGTCAATTTTTATTATATTTGTGTGGTGCATTATCGAGATTTAGGTGTTATCATTTTTTATTTAGATGAGTGACTTTTTTCTTAAGTATAAAAATAATATTCAAGCTACTTTATTCAAGATTTTTGAATTGTTTGGTATCTAGCCCACTTCATTTTCATAATCAGTATTCCGCCCAAAGTTATGGATAATTGATATTCCATATTTTAAAATCATTTTTATTATTTTTATTCCTTTTTGTGATTTTCTAATGTTTTCTAAATGACTCCTAAAAATTAGCCCAATATAGATTAACTAAGATAATTATTATAGATTTTACATTTTGAAATTCAAATTAAAATCGACTTCAAGTCAAATTGAATATCGGCATACATATTATTATTCAATATAAATTATGTTTCATAGCAAAGTCATAAATATGCATAACCAAAGAATAAGCAATTTTCTAATGACACAATATTCTTACATAAATGAACTGCAATAGTTAGATGAAATATAATCATTTTTGAATAAAGTCAAATAATTCATATTCTTACATACATAAATCTATTTAAGAAACAGACATATTATGAATAATCAGTAATATTACTATCATGAGATGTAAAATTATTATATGCATAATATGTCAGTGAATTAGTAATATGACTTAAAAGAGATGTAAAAGTTAGGCATAATGTGACTGTCAAATAATTTTAATATATTAGAGACAACTAATTAATAAACAATGTACATGATGGAATTTTTTTATTGATAGTATGATTAAGGAAATGTGTCAAAAGATATCATACACATAAATTATATGTGCTTATCATATAAAGATTGTAATGATCTTGGCCCGTAGTGGATTATAAGTATTATGACAAGTGTGATTTTGTTTTTATCCGCGATATCTTACAATTAATCCAGCCTTAATTTATGAAAATTTTGAACAAATTTTGTTAATATTACCCTTTTCAAAATTGAGAAGTATGTCCACCAATTAAAATTAATTTATAATTGTATTATTTAGATTCCATTTTAATTTAGGTTCCCAATCAAAATTTACTTCCATTTTAATTTATTTCCTATTTTCTTTTAGGGTGCATTTAGATTGCAGAATTGGATTTAGCTTTAAAATTCATAAATTTAATATTCAAAAATTACATATTTGAAAATACAATAATTTAAAATTTTGTGTTTGCTTAACAAAAACAAGGAAGTTGATTTTTAAATCTAAATATTATATCGCTAACATTTATATTTAGTTGATAAATAATCATAAAATAACTCACTTTTTCACCTATGCTAAAAAGGAAATTATTATTATTATTATAATAATAATAATAATAATAATAATAATAATAATCGTGCGACTATAAGTGGTTCCATAATAATAATCGTACAGCTATAAGTAGTTCCAACAAATCTAGTAGTGTAAAATTTATCTAGGTCAATTTTATTTTTCTTTATTTTTTCACTATGACCTACAACCCAACTTTCTCTTTCTCTAAAGTTCGAACATTTTTTTGATAGAATTCTCTCTCTTAATCTTCACTGATGTCCCTTCTCTCTCTCTATCTAAGTCTCTAAAATTTTCTTTTCTTCACAAAGCTCTTCCCATAATTTTTACCCTACTCATTTTTTTTTTTACATTTTCCTTCTTTACTTTGTTTTAGTGGTTGTTGACGCTATTTAATTGGATTATTCGGTTCTGTTGAAGATGGATTTATTGATCGAAGTTTATGGATTTTATGGGTGAAATTATGGTGGGGTATGGATCAAGAAGTATGATATGGTGGAGGTTGTAAATTTCTTGGATTTTTATGGCTGGGTTTTCAGTTAAAAAAAATTTATGTTATGTTAATGTGTGTTTGGATTTTGAATTTAAAGATCCTAATTTTGATTCTAAAATTTTACTTAATTTTTTTTTAAAAAAAATAATTTTTAAAATTTGATTGTACTACACGTAGAGACGAGAAGAAAGAAAGGGAGAAAGAGGGGAGAACAAGAAAGAGATGGGTCGGGGGATAGCCAAGTATATTTGCGTGTAAATTGAGGTACAAATTAATAGTTTTATAATTAACATGATTTATTTTTGGTTTGAGAGTTACCTCACGGGGTATCCAAGCCGACTTTCGCGCACCTCGACTAATCCCTGCTAGCAGTGCGTGACGGCAGCTAGTCAAGCATTAATATAATATTTATATTTTTCGATATCACTAAATTAATATAATTAAATTTTGAGTCAAATAGGCATTTTAAAGTAAGTTACATAATAAAGGTAATGATGTTAGACCTTCACAAAAATATTCTAATAATTTAACATTATTTTTAGTGATATTTTATATGAAAATTTTGGGACACTTTTTAGTCATTAAAGATGATTTTAAAGTGTTAAAGTATTTTTTGTATAGTACTAATATCATTACCCAAATAAATAAGAATTGTTTCACTTGTCTAATTGAGTTTATACATGTCAATTCAGGTTAATCATGTTATCTATACTAACTCAACACGATTCGTTTATTAAACATGTTAGTTAGTTCCCAACTCGAATTTGACCGAACCATACTAACCCAACACCTTAATGTTAAAGAAAACTTAATTACGATTATCACAATATATATAGTAATGTATAATAGTAACTCATCTATTAATTATCACAAGTATTTTTAACAGTGCCAGAGGCACGGGCATACCCTAGCATATATACATAATAAACCCTACTATCTATTTAGTATTTCAATTTTAGCCCATCATAATAATAGAAATTACCCTTAAGTATCTATAAATTAAAAGGCCCACACCCTATTAAATACATTTAAGTCCAAATAATTTAAATCTCTTGTTATCACTTTTAAAGTGGACTTAACCATACGATAATTCACAACACATAATTATTACACGTATAAACCCAATGTTAAATTAAGGTTCCAACAGTGCACACTAAAGATCCCGAAACTCGACTCGTGCTCTAGCCAACTCCATTGAGAGAATCCCTCTATTACCGATCGAAATTAGTTCCAAATTTTTCTTTTCCGTTTTCATTTGCCACTACTACCTTGAGGAGGTTGGTTTGGCCCCATATCCCATCAATTGCAAATTTCACCACAAGTCAGTCTTGGATCTGCACAATCTGGAACGAGAATGGTTTGAACCTTCGACTCAAAAGGTGTGCATAAGTCAACCGTCCAAATAGCGGGCAGTTAAATGTTCAACTGAGTACGGCAAAGTAGATTGACTTAAATCCATGTCTCCTTTAGGAAGCAGTAGTGTCCGTATTGAGGCATTCCATAAAACGGGGATTTATAGACAAAAGTTGAGAGTTGTGAAGCATGAGAAAGAGTATGTAGAGGGTGGTCTCATTTTGGTTATGATTTGTCCAGGGGCAAATCTTAAACGAAGATTGAAGAAACTTCTTCCCATATTATATATAGGAGACAGAGATGTTCTTGTGGCATACTTTCACATTTACAGTTTCTCCGATAGTTGCTTAGTGAGGTTCTTCGGACAACCTTTAATATCAGTTTCTTACTTGAATAAATGGGGTCAAGGTCTTATAGGCCAATTCACACAAATAGCAAACTGGCTCTGTTGAAAAGGAATGTTGGATATACGCGTAAATAAATATATATATACACATACATGTACATTATCCAATCAAATAAATAAACAAGCAGTTATTGTACAAAAAAAAAAGGGAAAGAACAAAAAGAAGCAAGTTAAAGTTTGGCCAATACACGAATCATTCACAGATTTTAAATTTACAAGGAAAAGAATTTGCATAACCAAACTCCGTCTAATGTTGGTGTATACAAACATGCCCTCGCATTAATGGGCTGCACCCATGTGAAACTTCACCATTGGTTGGCTGCAGCCAGGTGCAGCGACCGTATGTCTGGAATACTATAAACAGACTCCATACCACTTCATCAAACAACATAAAAGTTGAAAGGTAGCACATTACATAGAGCCCTTGCTTTCATATCAGTTAGTTTCCCTGAACGCATTGGTTGAGCTTGGCTGTGGATTGCAGTTCAAGTAGTTTGTTTGGGGTTAGTTGTTCTGCTTTTGTTTCCTTTCTGCTGTTTTTCTCTTAGTCCAAAAGAATAAAAAAAAAAGCTCGTCTCATCAAATCATCTAATTTATTGCATTACTTGGGTTTTAATTTGAAGTTATAGTTAAATCTGAATCAGATTACAATGCCAGCACACAAAAATAGCTAATGTCATTCACAGGGTTTTTAGATCTCTATAATGTTAAGGGAGATTAGGGCAAAGCCAAACTTATATCCAATACCTGAACTACGATAAAAGAAAAGAAAAAAATTCCAAACCTAAAAACTGAAATGCTTAAACATGCCATAGGTTATCTTTGGGGTCTTAAAAATTCAACTGCATGATGGACTGTTTCGCCAGAACATTCAGTGCAATTTTTGTACTTCCCTGAAAATTTGGAGATTATGTCAATTTGAATCACAAGAAGCTGATTCCTTTGTTCAAGGTTGAACTTGAACCAGCAACACTCCTATCAATGTGTTCCATACTTCCATTCCCTTGCTTTTGAAGCATAGTGCCATATCTCTAGCTCAATTTTTGCTAATCTCCATCTTAATCATCCACTCTCACTCAGCAGTAATGTCAATGGACAACTATATATATATACATATATATATATATATATATATGAAAAGCACAAACAAAACGTATTCTACTATTGGCAAACATTAAACCTATTAAAGGGCAAAATTTACAAATTCATATATCATTGACGAGTGTGAAATACACAAAGTTTAAGCAATACTGCATTGATACCTATCAATTTTCAGTCTTCGATCACCAAAACCTAAATAATCATTCATGAAGAAGAAGATGGAAACACATCTTTTACAGCAGAAGCCGCAGTCAAATAACTGAGCGTATTCCTCAAAGTCTCCTTCTCCCTCTTCAACCTCATTGCAGTATCCTCCAATTCCAGCAGCGCCTGCTGCTCCTTCGGCGCACCTTCAAACGTACTCCCAACGAAGAACGAAAACGGAGTCGGAAACAAATTCCTCCTCAAATCCTGCCCCTCTTTCTCCGGCTTTCCATTCAATCGATTCGATAGCCTAATCACATCCTTCATATAGTTCTCCACTTCAGTCGCCAACGCTTCCAAATCCTCCCCTCCTTCAGCCGACGGCCGGTCCTCCAACCACGACACCTCCGCCACCAGATAAGGCTTGGTCCGAACAAGTTTCGTGACTCGGAAACGCTCTTGACCTTTACAAATCAGGTAGAACCGGTCGTCAACGAGTCGTTCGTGCTTCACAACCTCGCCAACGCATCCAACGTCGGTTGTGCCGGTGGCGGAATCGGTGTAAATGACGCCGAATCGTAGATCTGTCTGTAACAGAGTGTGCATCATCATTCTGTAACGGAATTCAAAGATCTGTAACGGAAGGATTGCGCCAGGAAAAAGGACGAGAGGGAGAGGGAAGAGAGGTAGCTCAACGACGTCGTCGGTTTTGGGAGAGCCGGTGTGGGGTTTCTCGCCGAAGGAAGAGGCTGAGCATCGGAGTGTGTTAGGTTTTGGACATTGGTGGTGGCGCGTGCGGACAATTGACGGAGGTAGACAGAGAAATCTAGGGTTAACATGTAAGGAACTAGGGTTTAAGTAGGATTTGGGGACGACAGATGAAGAAGATGGATAGTGTAAAACTTGAGGAAGAGCCATTGCTAAAGCTGTAGTAGTAGTATAGTGTGAGATTAGACAGAAAAAGGGAGCATGGCAGAGGAAGAAGCATTGATTGCCGCCATATGTTTGTGTTTTTTGTTCTAAAGACTACTTTTTTTTTTTTTTTTTTTCTGGTGGAATTTTTTTTTTCCCTCAAGGAAATGAAAATAAAGGTGTGGATAATCCAAATAGAAAGTGCGGAGATTTTGTGGTGGTGGTTGATGGGGGTTGTGGTTGAAAAGTACACACGTGCTAATACATTAATGGAAGCTCAGTAGACTAAAAAAAAAAGATAATCCAAATGATGAGATGACGTTTCGTAAAAACCTAAATTTTTAACGGCGTCTACTACCTCAAGTCTCTCCCTTCCAATTCTATAGCAGTGAACTGGTATGCTACTTCTACTATGTCTATTTAAACATTGGGGGGCTACTTCACCTAGAGATACAGATTTAGAAAGATAGAATTACCCAAACTTTTTAAAGAAACTGTTATTTACCCGGTATTTGAATGGAGAAAAAAATAAATAAATTATCATTTTAGCAAAATTCTAGATTTAGATTATAGAAAAGTGAAAATTCATCATTTAGTAAAATTAATAAAGAATTTTAAAAAAATTATGTGGTGAATTCACTAAATTTTGGCTTTTAAAAAAATTTCATAGTACGAGACATTATTTTTCAAATTCTGACTTAAAACATGCGATATTGTAATTTATATCATTTTTTAAGTTCTGCATACAATCATGGGAAATTGCAATCGAAGGAATTTGAGATTATGGAATTTTAAATTCTATATTTACAGTTTTGATGGATATTAGAATTACTTCATCCAAACACATGGTTAAAGTTTTAGAAATGGTGGCATTATTGTCAAAGTAATTAATTATCTATATTGCAAAAACAATGTATAACTATAGAAATATATAATACAACTATGGTAAAAAGAATATTACTTTGACAATACAACTACTTGTTTGAGGAGAAGGGTTAGCCATAGTGGTAAGCAACTTCCACCCTTATCTTAAGGTCAAGGTTCAACTCATGAGTGGGGGGTTTTATTTGTTTGTAGGATTAAGGGGGAGTGACTTAAACCTATCTTAATTTATTTATTTTTTTTAAAAAAATACAGCTACTTGTTAAAAATATATATACGTGATTTGTATAAGGGTGCCATTTTTATTTTTTTTACCTTTGAATGCTGAATGCTAAATAACGAGTGTTGAATGTTGAATCAAAGCTTTGAAAATGATGTTTTTTTTCCTTTTGAATGAGCCTCTGAATATTAGGTGTTTGTTTTAATCAAATTGCTTATAAATGTTGAATAAGAACACTTTCAATTATTTTATCCTTTTGAGAGTGTATAATTTTCAAGTTACTAATACAGTAACATAAAAATATAAATATTATTAATGGTTTTAACTTAATAATTGATTTACAATTTGGTCGCATAAGTTGATCATACGATTCAATGTTAGAAACCCCTAAACAACTTGTGAAATTAGATTAAAATAATAAGGGTAAAAGAGGAAAATAAAATATTTTAAATTAAGTATTAAGCATTCAACATGATTGAGAGTGCTGAATGCTTAAATTTTTTTTAAAATATAAATGTTAACCTTTTAATCATTTTAAAAAACAAATATAACCATATACCTCTGGATGCTTAAAACATTTTCATTAAGTGTTAAGAGGGAAAAACTAACACCCCTTAAATTTATAAAGGGGTTTATTGATTTAACCCCCTATGTTAATAGCTTTATTTGAGTAAACCCACTAAAATATTTTTTATTAAACATAACCCACCCCCCCCCCCCCCCCCCCCAAATTTTTTGACACTAATAAGATTATGTTAATTTTTTATTTTTTGAACCAAAATACCCCTACCCTTCATCTTAATTTATATATATATATATGAGTGTGTGTGTGTGAATATATATATACTACAACTACCGTTGACTACCATTTCACCTCTGCACGCCACCACCTCGATTGATTTCACACCACTACCATCTCCTTCCCATAATCAAGGTTATCTAAAACGATATGTTTGTTGCTCTTTTTTAGATTCAAGATTGACATGTTTAAATTTTAGCAATTAATTAAAAATGAATGTCAAGATTTACTTAAACTTACCATTTAACCGGCTTAAGCCATCCAATGTGGTTATAGTAAAATTTAGGCTAACTTGTTATTTTATCTGGATGAGTTCCACTATGGAAAAATGGTAAAAATGGGGAGGGAATGGTCACCCGCTTGTGTGAGAGACGAGTGACATTCATCCACGCCGTGGGTAATTATGCATGTGTATGTGTAATAGAATTTGTTTGGTTTGGATTTAAGACACATAATGGAATAATAATGAAGAGATAGAAATATATTAGTGGGTTTCCAATTATTGTTTGGTTTCCATTATAAAAGAAGAAGGGGAAGGGGTGACATTCACTCACCTAAGGAGGGGCGAGCTGAGCTAATCTTACCCGTCTGGCTATAATTTATTCAATTGTTAAATTTAACCAAACCTTACCTTACAGATAACATATATGCAAAATTTAACATATCTATAATAACTATATGTATGATATATTTAGATTTTTACCATACCCATAGCGGATGGTCTTAAGAGCCCAATCCAAAACTTTTATTTGGTACGTAGTTCTCATGCGACAATACAATCTAGTGGATGTTATACTCATATAGAAAAATCTTTGCATGAATCACAAAATTTTCACTTTTGTGGATGAGCTTTTTCTTTCTTTCTTTCTTAACTGCAATACCTTTAAAATGTGGGTGTTATATGTACCCCTGCAAACTTATTGCTTTCACCACCCTTATTACAAACACCACTAAGCTCCTCAATTCTTATTACAAACACCATTTTTTTACCACTACCGTTCCCATTCCCACTCTTACCTTAATTAACTTAATTTAACTTTAAAAAAAAAAAAGAAACCTAGATCCACCTTCCTCCTCCCATTCTCCACTTTTCAAACCATTATTCTCCCATTCTTCCCACTCCCAACTGAGAAATCCCACTAACAGAACTCCAAATCTAGGTGTTCATCGCCGCTACCCCTACGCAACTTGCTTAGATCTGACCCCCAATCCCATCGCAAGTCCCTATCTTTTTCAATTCGCCAATCTATCCAAGTAAGCATTAAATTTGAACCTTTTAGGAACTAATAGCTTTATTAGTTGTTGCTCCAAATCTAGGTTGTCATCGCCACTACCCCTACGCAATTCGTTTAGATCTAACCCCCAATCTCATCGCAAGTCCCCATCTTTTTCAATTCGCCAATCTATCCAAGTAAGCATTAAATTTGAACCTTTTAGGACCTAATAACTTTATTAGTTGTTGGTGTAATAACTTAATGTAGTATAAATCAATAAATTTGAACCTTAAATCAATGGAAATTAATAAAGCAGCATGAAACTACACATGGTCATTATTGGCCGAGTCTCGCCACATATAGACGTCCGTCACGCAGCCGAATGAAAAGAAAACTTTTGAATGGCCCATATTAACAGAGTAACCCACTCGGTTAATGATGGCCGAGTCTTTGTCCCACCTACTAGCTCTATCATGGCCGAGTGAAAATAAAAATATATATAGATGAATGAGCATTTTTTTTAATCACGCTGTTGCCCCAAAAATTGATGAATGAGCATATGCTTAATAGTATGATATTCATTTCACTTATATATATATGTCGACCAACAGAAGGAATGGCAGTAAAAAGAAGGGGCAGGCCTCCTCAAGCAATTATATTACTCTTTAGGAGGAACTTGTTGAAGCTTCTGATTGTGGCTCGGCTTTAAAAGCTAACTAGGAGGTTGGGTTAAAACTCCTCCTTTTTCTTTATTTCTTTTGTTGGATTTTGAAAATTGTTTTAACTTATCTTACTTTCTTTTTTTGGCAGCATCGGAAAAGTGCTTCCCCCTATTCCAGAATTTGGACTTGAGTTTAGATCGGACTATGCACAATTTTACAAGTCTGCTTATATTAGAGGTTTTTCGAATGAAGGCAAAGAAAGCATTGAACTAATGGCTATTGAGTCCAGCCAAGCTCCTCCCCAAGATCCTTTATCTTTCCTAGGAACCTTTTTTTTCCAATTATAGAATTTAAGAGGCTTTTAAGACATACTAATTTTTATGACATGTTTAATTTTAATTTCTAAGACATGTTTGTTTAATTGGGTTTGTTATGGATTTATTTTTGTTATTAATGTTAATTTTTAAGACTTGTTTATTAATTGCTTAGTCATTAATTAAGGCCCCGTTTGATTCAGGTATTAAAAAGTGGGATGGGATTATTAATATCACTTTTTTTATAATACCTTGTTTGATTCGCACAAATGTGCTAGGATTACTAATACATGTATTAACTTAATACCACTCTTTGTGCTATAATTTAATACCAGTGGGAGGTGGTATTGTTTATCCAGGATTAAGAAAAATAAACCATATATTTTCAAAAATGCCACTACTACTACTATATTATAATTATTATTTTAATTTATTTTAAAAAAAAAAATATTTTATTTTTAAATTTTTTTAATAATTTCTTTTTTTAAAATCTTTTTATTTTGTTAGTCCAAAATATAATTCCGTATACGAGTTACATAACAAAATATGGTGTTAATATCAGCATGAGATATCCCAGTATTAATACTGCATAAATCAAACAATGTATTGGTATTAAATTAATACCAGGATTAATAGTCCAGTACTATTAATACTGGTATTATTAATCCCACTGATCCTAATACCTGAATCAAACGAGGCCTAAATTTATTAATTGTTTATCTGTTCTATCATAAATGAGTTTTTCAAAGAGCACTCAATTCATATTGAACAAATGGAGTTCATAATTATTGGCCATGATTGAGCAATTGAAGATCTATAAACAAGCAACTTTAATCGTTTGATATACAACGATTTTGGCAAACCAATCTCAGTTATGATGGAGTGATTGAAAGAAACAATGGTGTTCAACAATCGTCAAGGTTCCCTGTCAAAGGAGAAAAGAAAAGAAGAATAAAACTAGCTGGGAAAGGAGAAAAAATAGAGGAAGATGATGAGGAAGAGAAGAAGAATATGTTAAAAATATAATTTGCAATTTTGTATTTTTAAAAGATCTTTAGAATACTCTAGCATAGTGTATTAGAAATATCTTATAGTAGCTTTCTAGAGAAATATATCTAAATATCATTTACCTCAAATAGTTTTAAGTTCATAGAGAATTCTAGATTCCATGGAAATATCTATGGGTCTAAACTTTTCCCTAATGGACTATAATTAAGTGACCTTGTAATGAAGTGTGATATAACTAAGTAACTAAATTAATTGTAATCCTCTCATTTCAATTAAATAAAATTATACTTTTCACTTCTAAAAAGTATTTTGCATCGAGTAGAAGAAGCAGAAGAAGAAGAAGAAGAAGAAGAAGAAGAAGATGATGAAGAAGAAGATATCACCAAAGTTGATGTTACCGCTGGAAGTAGAGGTGGAGGTTCATGGAATGATTATGTTAATGATATTTAATTATACTTAATTAATGGTTGAATGGGCATGCGGTGCAAATAACCAAAATAAGTCATTTTTTTATAGATTGTTGAAAATATGAACTGCAAAAAACGAAAAATTAAAGATGGAGAGAGAGTACACCGGGTTGAGTCGCGGACTAGGTCGCTCTCTTTAAGACGTTTCGCGGCTCTGCCCGGAATTGTGCTAGTAGTTTGTTTATCGCCATGCCTCCTATACGATCAACGTGCACTACCGTTGATCATTCGACAATCACTCTAAAGTTTGTGCTCGGAATCAATAAAACTTTTACCACCGGAGGCGAAAATTTTTTTAGGGTTCTTTTGAATATCGTTTTCGGTTTCTCCTTTGTTGAAGAAGATGTCGATCGATTGAAATTATTTTCGCTTTTATTTTTGTATATACGAAAAATCAAAAACGATAGGATGATAATTAAAAATCCGTTTCGTTGGAAAAATACACGGAGACGTGGAGAGAAAAGAGGGAGCCGTTCGAAAGTGGTTTGACCACTTTTGAGATTTAAAAAATTAACTTCAAAATAAATTTTATTTAACAAATAAATTTTTTTTCTAAAACTATTTTGTATAAAAAATTTATACATAGTACAAGACAAGCCCGAGACCGGATCGGACCGGGTCAATCGGTCGGCGCGCGCACGTGTGTGTGGTGAACCACATTCATCCAAGTCCTCACCCAATAGCACAAAAGTTTAATGCCAAAAGGGCTCAAGCCCTTAAGCCAATTTCCCCCATATAAAAACCCATGAAAGGTTTTTTCTTTCTCCTATGTAGGACTTGGGAAAACACCACCTTGCATCGTCTAAGTTTTTTCTTCAAATACGTATTGCTCCAACAATCCCCCACTTGTATTTTAGGAAAAACGTTTTCATCGAGCATATTACATAGGGCAATGCATAAGTAAATGTGTCTTTTAACTTGAACATTTACGTAGTGTTTGTGTTTCAGAATATACTAGAGTAACTTGTAGTTTTGAACTCTATCTATGACAATCACAACACACACCGCCTCCAAGAGTGTTGTCCAAGAGCTAGCACGTTATGGCCATGTGCTTATATCCCGGTTAGTGAATGCTCTAGAGAATTTGCCCAAAATTCCATAGGAAGCGACATCTCTTCCACATTCACATAGGTGAGTCTATCAAGAGTACTCCTGTAGCATATGTGCCCCACTCTACATAGATAAAGCTATAAAACTCATTAAGAACAAATGCTCAACCTTTTCGTCGCTTCAGGATATTATGCTCCATAAGGATGAGATAATACTGCATGATTCTAAAATATCACTTGTAACTTATTGTTTACCTTTTGAACCTATTTTTTGGGATCTCCAATCCATAGGTTCGGTTACCATTACAGTGACTCAATTCTCATCGGGCGTTAACCCCATCCCTTTCGAGGTGTTAAACACATTCTCTCTCGTTAGTCCTTTCGTCAAAGAATCAGCCAAATTTTTCTTAGACTGCACATAATCCACTCTTACAACACCATTTGAGAGTAACTCTCTAACTGTGCTGTGTTTACGACGAATCTGTCATCTCTTGCCGTTATAGTAACGGTTCTGTACTTTTGCAATAGCCGCAGTACTATCGCAGTGGATAAGGACAGCTGGTATCGTTCTCTCCCATAGAGGGGTATCTGCAAGAGAGCTTCTTAGCCAGCTTTCTTCTTCGCTAGTAGCAGCTAGTGCTATCATCTCAAACTCCATCGTAGACTGGGCCAAAATGGTCTGTTTCTTGGATTTCCAAGAAACTGCACCTCCAGCTATGCTGAAGATATATCCACTAGTGGCCTTGAAATCTTCTGACAATGTATTCCAGTCAGCATCGATGTATCCTTCTAGGACAGCGGGAAACTTTTTATAGTGTAACTTTAGGTCCATGGTTCTTTTTAGATAACGCATGACCCTCTCAACTGCATGCCAATGCTTCATACTAGGACTGCTAGTAAACCTACATAGTACCCCCACTGCAAATGCAATATCAGGCCTAGTGCAATCAGTAACATATCGAAGGCTACCAATGATGCTCGCATACTCAATTTGTTTAGCACTGTCTCTAGTGTTCTTGAACAACTTTACACTAGGATCATATGGAGTACATGCTGGTTTACAATCTAAGTAATTATATTTCTTTAGAATTTTCTCAATGTAGTGAGATTGATCTAAAGAAAGTCCATTTTCCGTCCTAGTAATTTTAATCCCCAAAATTACATTGGCTTCTCCCAAATCCTTCATATCAAAATTAACACATAGCATGGATTTCACAGAATTAACAATATGGATATTAGAACCAAAGATGAGCAAGTCATCAACATATAAGCATATAATAGTGCATGCATTATTCTCAGTCTTATAATAAATGCATTTATCACTTTCATTAATTCTAAATCCATTTGATATAAGCAATTTATTAAATTTCTCATACCATTGCTTGGGAGCCTGTTTCAAACCATAAAGGGATTTATCTAATTTGCATATTTTTTGTTCTTGACCTGTAACAATGAAACTTTCAGGTTGTTCCATGTAAATTTCCTTTTCTAATTCCCCATTCAAAAAAGCGGTTTTAACATCCATTTGATGAACAACAAGATCATGCAATACAGTCAGGGCAATCAATACACGTATAGATGTAATTCTAGTCACAGGAGAATAAGTATTAAAGAAATCTACATTTTCACGTTGTCTATAACCCTTGGCAACTAAACGTGCTTTGTATTTATCAACAGTGCCATCAGGTTTCAATTTCTTTTTAAGTATGCACTTACAACCTATGGCTTTACAACCAGGAGGAAGGTTTACTAGGTGCCAAGTTCTATTCGATTTTAAGGAATCAATTTCATCGTTAATGGCTTCTTCTCAAATGTCAGCATCTAACGAAGATAATGCTTCTTGAATAGTGAATGGATCATCTTCTAAAGTGTATGCATAAAAATCAGGCACAAAGTTTTTAGTGGTCTTAGGTCTTTTACTTTTCCTAGGTTCAACGGATGTATCATTGGAAAAATACATGGAGACGTGGAGAGAAAAGAGGGAGCGGTTCGAAAGTGGTTTGACCACTTTTGAGATTTAAAAAATTAACTTCGAAATAAATTTTATTTAACAAATAATTTTTTTTTCTAAAACTATTTTGTATAAAAAATTTATACATAGCACAAGCCCGGACAGGGTCGGGTTGGTCGGTGCGCGCGCGCGTGCGTGTGGTGAATCACATTCATCCAAGTCCTCACCCAATAATAAAAAAGTCTAATGCCCAAAGGGCTCAAGCCCTTAAGCCAATTTCCCCATATAAAAATCCATGAAAGGTTTTTTCTTTCTCCTATGTGGGACTTGGGAAAACACCACCTTGCCTTGTCTAAGTTTTTTCTTCAAATACATATTTGCTCCAACAGTGTTGTAACTAATAAGTTTATGGGGTACATATAACACCCGCCTTTAAAATTGGAGTTGTCTTAATTATCCTATTATATTGGTACCTTGAGTTTTGATTATCAATTATTCTATCCCATAAAATACTTTCAATAATAATTAGAGAAAAATTGTTCACAAAAAAAAGTTCAAAAAAAATTGAACTTCAAATATGTTTGAAACCTTTTTTACATTGAAGTCAAAGAAAATATGATGTGATTAGGGATGACAACGGGTCGGGTATGGGACGAGTTTGGTGACTAAACTCAAGACTTTTTTTTATGAAACCCAAACCAGCCCTTCAAGAATACTTAAAAGTAAGAACCTTCCTTGAATTAGTTATTAATACAGAGAATGAATTTTTGGTCAAAAAAATAGAGAGAATGAATCGAGAGAATGAGATTGAACTTTAACTCCTTTAGAAGAAAAGATTGGCAGGTGGTGGAGAAGAATGATTAACGGCGTGGGAGGTGGAGGGTGAGGAAGAGGAGCATCACTGGCTTGAGAGGTTGAATCGTCGGAGACCAAAGAGAAAAGAGATTAATAATAGTGAAAGAGATGGGATACCAGAGTGAGGATAGAGTGGAAGAGCTGGGCAAGACAGTGAGAATTGCAATCTGCAGTAAAAAAAGGGAGGGTTTAGGTTTTTTTCTTTGAAACCAAACCTGACTCCGGCTAAAAGAAATTCCTAGAACCCACCCCATCAAGGTCAAGCTGGGTCGGAAACCCACATAGTTGGGTTTTATTGCCATTCTTAGATGTAATTGATAAGTAATAAAGTTCATCGAAACTTATTTTATTGCCATCTCTAGAGTTGTTTTGGAACATTTAATGGTTTTATGCCAGCTGAAATGAATGTTAATATAACTTAAAGTACTTAAACATCTATGTATTCAATTAATAAATTCTTTCTTTTTCCTCCATTTATATGATTCAACTTAAAAATATATTTCGGTTTATTGATCCAAATTGCTTGCGAATAATGGAAAACACTCATAAATAAATATTCAATAAGGGATAAACTATGTATGATTCTTATTATTTTCCAAATATGTGTAGTAGTTTTAAAGTTGTTTGGACAATAGTTCTCAAATTAACAAAATTAGAGTTCCCGAAAATATGGGCAGAGAAGACCCAATTAGTTGGATTTATCGTGCCTAATAATTTTTGAAGTTTTAACAAATTGGACCTTAAGAGTAGGTAGTGCTAGCATTTTTTTTAACCAAAAATCAAATTGAAAAAAACCCGGAACCAAAGCAAAAAAAAATGAATCGAACTAAACCAATGAAAACTAGTAGTTTAAAGTCGAGAACCAAAGTAAAATCGGTATAGTAGCGGATTTTTAAGTTAGGTGGTTCGGTAAAATCGAACCGAATTGATTATGTTTGTTTTATTCTTTCATTTATTTTAAAGTACGTAAAATACTAAACCCATATCTCAAAAGTTATCAGTCCCTCACCCACCACTTGTATCAAACTCTCATCTTGCCCACCCATCACAAGCTCTCATATCGCCCTAGCTTGCTTCGTTTCCGCCACCTCTAAGGCTCTCACACTATTGTTGCTCCACCACTATGTTTCTTTCTTTAAAAACACCTCTCTTCTTATCAAATAACTGATTGGCCTTAAAATCACTCAAGTATGTATAAGCTTACTTAATATATATATATATATATATTCAAATTTAATAGTTTGATACTTTCAATGTTCATTCTTTAAAAAATCAAAATGTGTATAAATTTTATGAATGTTTGTACAATACAATTTCTATTTCTTCTTTTATTTTTCTTTGTAAAATGGAATATGTGTAATAGTTGCTTAGTTGATGTTATTTTGTTTATCACTGTTTGTTTTCTTTGTCAAATTTGAGTTGTAAAATCGAATTTATGAAGTTTGAGTTACTATCTCTACATTAACTGATTATGTGATATGTTTTTGGCTGTTTTTTCTTTGGGCTTTTGCCAATTTTGATTTTATTGATTTATTTCACAATCCAAATTTTCAATAATCGAGGAATTTGAGTGGCGCAGTAGAAGCCTAGTGGTTTAGAGAGTAATTCAATGTAGAAAATTTTAAGAGAATGTAGTTTATTTTGGACATCAAATTGTAGAGTTATATTTTGGATATAATAATATTGTTTGTGGTTTACTTTTCTATCCCTATGGTGGGTTGGGGCGGGGCATCACAATTTTTACTATCTCAGGGCAAAGTAAATATATGAAAAGCTGCATGCTCTTTCTTCGAGGTTATATTAAACAAATATAAGAACAATAAATTCTTATATTACCATGAACTAAAAAGTTTGTGATAAAGAAATATTTACACTTTTGCGTAACTGTCTTGGTCATCCAAGATCCACTATAATATTAAAAATAATTAAAAAATTATTTGGTCATCAATTAAAGAATTATATTGTGCAACAATATTAATTACACTTCCTATTCACAAAGAAAATTAATCCTTAGTTCATCATCAAATAAAATTATTATTGAATCTCCAACATTCTTACAACAAATTCAAGGAGATATTTATGACCATATTTACTGTAATTGTGGACCATTTAAATATTTTATGGTCTTAATAGATGCATTCGAGATAGTAATGCGATTCTCTATTATCAACTGGTAAAATAAATTCCTAGATAAAATTATTAAGTTACAGTTGCATTTTCTAGACTATCAGATCAAGTTGATCCATTTTGATGGTGCAGGTGAGTTTACATCTCACAATTTTGATGACTATTGCATGAGCGTATGAATTGATATTGAGCACCTTGTTGCTAATGTCTACACCCAAAATGGTTTTGGAGAGTCTCTTATTAAGCGTTTATAATTAATTGATAAACACATTCTTATGAGAACATAGTTGCCTGTCTCAGCTTAGGGACATGCTATATTGCATGATGTAATGTTGGTTCATCTCCGACCAATTACTTACCATAAGTACTCACATTCACAAGTTATTTTTAGTTATCCATCAAATATATTACATTTACGCACATTTGAGTGTGATATGCTGTGCAAGTCCCAATTGCACCCCCAAAATGCACTAGAATTGTCCCACAACGTTGATTAGGAATATATGTGGGATTCGATTCACCTTTTATCATTAGATATCTTGAACTGTTAACTGGTGATATTTTTATTGCACGATTTGCGAATTATCATTTTGATGAGACAATTTTCCCGTTGTTAGGGGGATAAAATTACCCTTACGAAGAATGGCATGAATTTACATAGAATAAACCATATTTGTCTCATCAAGATATTCGTACTGATAAATGTGAAATTGAAGTGCAGAGGATAATTCAACTTTAAAAGA
The DNA here is from genome assembly GCA_021464415.1 of Lonicera japonica. Classification (NCBI taxonomy): domain Eukaryota; kingdom Viridiplantae; phylum Streptophyta; class Magnoliopsida; order Dipsacales; family Caprifoliaceae; genus Lonicera; species Lonicera japonica. The sequence continues at coordinate 3,553,890 of CM038466.1, forward strand.
TTGTTAATCAAATGCCTGATGTATTTACAGATGCAACGAAGTAATAAGATCATATAAACTTCTTGCAAATGCTCTGGAAAGAATTGATATCCCAAGAGAAAACTTATAAATATGATATCAAATGAATCTTCCAAAGCATACTTGAAGCTTGGATGATTTATTGGTTCCAAAGATTCAGTTCCCAGAATGAGACGAACAAAAGAAAAATGCAACAATCCTGAAGAGACTTCAATAAATAAATAAATACCACATTTTGTAAACAAACCCTAAAAGAGACAAAGGTCCATGAAAAGGCATAGGTATATGGAATTAAATATTTTTTTTAATAAATTGTGCATGTTCAAGAATTGTGGAACATAAAAAAATAGTTCCAAACGATAAATTTTCCTTTATAATAGTTATTGAAATTATGAATGAGAACAATCTGGAGCCACACAATATGGATGAACATCAACAAAGAAATGATTGGTCAAAATAAAAAGACGTAATCCAAGCTGAATTGGATTCACTTGCAAGATGAGAAGTCTTCGGACTTATTGTCCAAACACTTATAAATGTATACCTTGCAGGTTACAAATGGGTATTTGCAAGAAATCATAATGAGAAAGATAAGACTGTTCAATAGAAACTAGATCTACTGCATAAGATTTTATATAGAGACATGTTATTGTGAAGAAACAAAACTCACCAGTAATGAACGCAATCAATTTTTAGTATTTAATTAGACTAGTAATATTCGAAAATCTTGATATACATCTGATGAATGTGGTAGCTGTGTACCTATATGGAATAGTAGACATCGGTATACACATGAAAGTTCCAGAAGGAAATAAATTGCTAGAAGCAAAACCACATAATATGTACTAGATTAAGCTTAAACGATTAAAACAATTTGGGAGAATGTGATGCAATCGCCTTAACGAGTACTTAGTATGAAAATGAAATTTTAATAATCTTATTTGTCCTTGTGTAATCATTAAAAAAATTGAATCTAAATATGTTATTATCATAATATATGTCGATGATATTAACCTAATTGGTACTTATGAATAGCTTACCAATGCAATTGAATATTTAAAGAAACAATTCGAGATCAAAGATCTCGGGAGAACAAAATATTGTTTAGACTTACAAATTGAACACAATCAAAGTGGAGTTTTAGTCCATCAAACAACATATACTATAAAAGTCCTGAATCGCTTTAATATGGACATATGTTACCCATTAAGCCCCATATGATTGCCAGGTCACTTAATATAAAGAAGGATCCATTTCGTTCAAAAGAAGACAATTAAGTAATTCTTAGATCTAAAGTACCATATTTAAACACTATAGGAGCCTTATTATATTTGCCTAAATATACTAGACATGATTTTGCATTTTCAGTTAATTTGTTAGCCAGGTTTAGTTCGGCTCCAACTTGACGGCATTAGAATGACATCAAGCACATTTTGAGTTACCTTCGTAGAACGACAAATATGGATTTTTTTATCTCAAAGAGTTATCCATTACTTCTCAGTTGAAAGGATATGCAGATGCTAAGTATCTTTCAAGTCCTCACAAAGCTCGTTTACAAACAGATTATGTATTTATGTGTGAAAATACTGTAATCTTATAACGATCTATTAAGCAAACTTTAGTAGTTACATCATTAAATCATTCTAAGATACTTGCATTCCATGAAGTAAGTTGTGAGTGCATTTGGTTGAGATCATTAATCCATCACATTAAAAGCACATATAAATTACCTTAAAATACGAGTACCTCAACAATTATCCACAAAAATAATGTTGTATGTATTGCACAAATCAAAACTTGATATATCAAAAGTGATATAATGAAACACATTTCTCCAAAAAAATCCTACACACATGAGCTCTAGCAAAATCATGGTATCAATATCCAACAGATACGTTATCATGATAACCTTGACGATTTATCCATTAAAGCATTACTAATGATAGTATTCAAGAGGTTGGTACAAGATTTTAGTATGAGACGAATGTCTGATCAAGATTTTAATATAATTTCTCTTTACTCTTTATATATATATATTATGCACTTATTCTCGTCCCTTATTTTATAGAGGCAATTGGGCATAAGGATTCATTCTAATAATAACAAAATTATATAGGACACTTACAAATTAGCCATATAAATTAAGGACATTATACCAAAAAGACACTAATACCCTTTCTTTATAACCTCTCTTCTTCTTTGTCATGGAAGTACTATTTCACGAATCATCTAAAATAGTTATACTGAATAAGTTTGAAAAGCTCAAGTATAATAGTGTATCAAATATAATTTTTTTACCCCAGGCAAATGTTTGACGTTAGTGTAGAATTCTTTTGATTATGTTGTTAACTTGTTTATGATACTCAATGTCTTAGTACAAGATACAATATAGGGATATGGGGTGAGTACTTGAGTTCTCACCCACCTTAATACTCCCTATGCCCTAAATTTTGTATTTTGACTTTTACAATCTTTTTAAACATATATTAGTGTTGATAAAATCAATGGTTAAGAATAAAACTTGTTTACTATCATTAGTTTTGGACTTTTGTTACCTTAATTGGAAAGGAAATTTTTACTCTGAAGGGATAATTGACTCTTAATTTGAAGCGAAGTGCTTAGAAAAGATATTTTGGAGTAATGTGTGAAGGCTTTTATCATCTTAGTGCATCTTGGGTAGTAATTTTGTGTGTATATATGTTTATTATTTTAACAATTATACAATAGTAAGCAAGTGTTCAATAAAAAAGATTGGTCACGTGTTGATTGCTTGTCAGTGTGAGAACTTCCTTTCTTTGATTCTTCTTCTTAAAATGTGCTAAACAATTTTAGCACCCCATCCAATTACACACAGCAAGGTGCTAAAAACAAATTTAGCATCTTTTTTGTCCAAAGTAACGAATCACATTGTGCTAAACAGTTTTAACACTCCCATCAAATTTTACACATCAAGGTGCTAAAAACAGATTTAACACCATTTTTATCCAAAGTAATTAATCACATGGTGCTAAAACAGTTTTAGCACCAATTGTTCAACATTAGAATGGTGCTAAAAATGTTTTAGCACCACATGTGAACAAATATAACTAAACTGGATGTGCACCAATTGTTCAACATTAAAGCGATGCTAAAAATATTTTAGCACCACATGTGAACAAATATAACTAAACTGAAGGTGCTAAACATTTTTAGCACCCCATGCAATTCTACACATCAAGGTGCCAAAAACAGATTTAACACCATTTTTTTTCAAAGTAACTAATCACATGGTGCTAAAACAGTTTTAGCACCAATTGTCCAACACTAGAATAGTGCTAAAAAGGTTTTAGCACCACAGGTGAATACATATAACTAAACTGATAGTGCTAAACAGTTTTAGCACCTTAACCAATTCTACACATCAAGGTGCTAAAACATATTTAGCACTATTTTTGTCCAAAGTAATTAATCGCATGGTGCTAAAACAGTTTTAGCACCAATTATTCAACACTAGAATAATGCTAAAAATGTTTTAGCACCAAATGTAAATAAATATAACTAAATTGAAGGTGCCAAAACAGACGCAAAACTTAACAACAAAAGGGCCTGCTACTATGCTTCGATCATAATTAATTAATTGAAACAAACTCATTGACAACCCCAACCTTTCAATCCCCAAATCAATTAAATTACCATACATTAAGTATATAAAAACAACAGTAGCAAGAGTATTAATTCTTAAATCAATCAAATTAACATACAAAATTAACAAATATATATATATATAGAGATAATTATCAATATATCGATATAAAGAGAGAGAAAAATTACGAGAAAATGTGCGATTCCTCAAAAACAGAGAAAGATTAGTATTCTTTCGATCACCACTGAAACTCGACAAATTGGACTTGTACAGAGAGTAGTTGGCAATCGAACCCCGGGGGTGTATAAACCATATTTTCTCAGTACTTTTTCCTTTCAACTTTCCAGGAAAGTGAGAAAGAAAAGAAGAATGAATTATTATCAATAGACTTAAAAGGTTCAAAGTTCAAGGTAATTTGATGATCACATGTAGCACAAGCAAGTGGTGTACTACTATATGTACACATACGGACAAAGAAAGAAGGGCAAGGCCTATTAGGGGCATATTTATCTATCAATATTTATTATTTTTTTTAAAATAAATTAATATTATAAAAAGTATCCTTATTGTAAAATTAAATTATAAAATTAATACTACTTTCTTTTATTAAACACAAATTCATTCTTAAAATCATAAATCATTACGAAGTGATACTCTAAAACTCATTATCTCTATTTTATACCGTTTATAATGTTTTTAAATTGTCGGCAGATATGGTTGTGATTTGGGCCACAGCCCTAGGTGTGAAATAGAAACCGTCGCGCTTGATTTACACGTGGTCTTTATGAGGTTTTTGCATTCCCACAGATTCTGGCCTTTATCTCTTCGCTCCACGCAAAAGTTGTTCGTGCCTCGCAACTTTGGTTAAAACGACGCCAGGTCCCCAAAGGTAACTAAATGACATTAGGTCACGCAACATAAGAGCACGTCGACAAAGTATGACTGCCCGTTTAAGAGGCGCGTTACTATCTAAAATTTCCTCTTTTTAATACAGAAGATAAGAGTTACTGCGGTAGCCAACGCAAAGCATCAAATTCGTTTTTGAGTTGTGACAGAAAAGAGAGAGAGAAATGGCAGCTTCTTCGGAAGAGAAAGTGATCGGATGCCACACCGTAGAGCAGTGGAACGAACAGCTTAAGAAGGGAGAGTCCAAGAAACTGGTATATTTCGATTTTTGTTCCGTTTGATATGTAGTGTTCATAAATGATGCGTTTCGTAAGATTGATTTTTCTCTATTTTTTTTTATGCTGGCCACTCCTTCCTCTTTGTTTTTTTCTCCTTCGAGAATTACTATGTGACTCTCAGAGTCTCAGATTTTTTTTTTACGTGGAGATAATCTAATTTTTGATGGAATCAATGGTCAATCTGGTAAAGAATAAGATGAATTTAGTACCGCGAGATTGGTACATGCTTCAGTACACGGGAGATTGGATTCAAGTTCCGAAAAGTTCTTTGAATTTTTTTCCCTTAAATGTTTTGAAAATTGTGATTGGAGAACAACTTCTCCTCAAATTTCTCCAATATGGGGAAAAGGAAGTTTACGATTGGATGGAAGACTTTATAAGTGAATGGTTGAAGATTCTCTTATGCTCCTAAGAGGAAGCAAGAATCTTAAATCTGGAGGCTTATCTTTTTCTTTGCTTATGTGAGTTCTTGATTTTTATAGGATAATAGTGAGCTTTGTTTGGTATTGTGCTTTTGGCATGGTGTAAATTTTTGTAACCTGCGGATCTTTTGTGGGATTTTTAATTTGGGATTTATTGGCAACAGTTAAACTTGCCCACAAAATATTTTGAAGTTTAAAACTATCATTGTGGGTCATCAAGAATATAAATGTCATGTTTGTGTGGGGGTTTGAATACTATGAAAGGTGTCAACGGTGTTGATGGTGTCATGTATGTTCAAATTCCATAGCCTGAACGGACGATACGAAATCATTGGAGAGAAAGGAAGAGAAATGAAAGGGAGAGAAATGAAAAGAAGAGAAAGCATCAATCCGAGGGAAGAAAAAGGAAAATATTTTTTTCTTTTGTTTGGGAGTTTAAGAAGGAATAAAATGTTACAATCTACCACCTTTCCTTGTGCTTCAGTGGTTTGGGTTGGGTTTGGTTGTCTAGTAAGGGTTCAAAGCCAGCAGAGAAAGAGAGAGAGGAAGAATGTTACAATCTCTTCTTGGTGTTTGTGAGTTATAAAAAAAAGGAGAGAAAAGTTCATCTTTTAAAGATTTGTTATATATTTTAAGGATAAAATTGTCAATACAATAAGTTTTCATTAAGAAAACTTTCTCTTCTCTCCGATTTGGAGAGAAAGTTTTAATTAATTCTCTCCCTTTCTTTTGTATTTTCTCCAAAAAAACTCCCAATCGAGAGAATAGATAAACTTTATCCCATTTTCTCTCCCTTTCTCTCCGAATTGAAACTCCCAATTCTATTCTCAGTATTCGCTCCCTTGGACAAAACTTTGTTCAGAAAACTAGAGACTTAACAAGCCTAACAATTGAAACCAAACCTTTTGTTAGTTGGGATGACATGGTGGAAGTCGGTTTTGTTGTTCTATTTCTATGTTTCTACTTAAAATTTTGATTCCAGATTTCCAGTTTATATGTTACTCCCTATGTCTGTGTCTGAAATTGAGAGCGCATATTTGACTATTAACATTTTTTTTAAGAATGCGTTAATTTCATCACAATCAGTGGTTTTGTTCTAAAAAAGAAATTGGACTCTTAATTTGGGACATCCCGGAAAAGAATTTGAAATCTTAATTTGGGATGGAGGGGAGTACTTAATTTTATGTTACGGTTTTCAAGTGATTTACTTCTTGATCTCTTACTTCTTTTAATCATGCCTTTAATCATGTTCAAATGCAACATGGTGTCCTCTTGGTTCAAATGATCTTATCTTATGCATTTATACCTTTGTCGTGTGCAAGTAACGTGTCAAAATAAAATAAAATATGACAGTATGAGTTATTCCTGCGCACATCTTCGCTTCATTGTTTAGAGGTGTTTGCTAGTGTTGATTGTGCGTACGTGTTTTGGACTACAGATTAACATGCTTGAGCAACAACGGTCCAGGTTGTGAAGCAATATGCTTGGGAATTTTCGTTGTTGATTTGCACTTTAGATCTTCTCTACTCCTTCAGTAGATTTGTTAGTGTCACATGAGGTTCTTATGGGCAACAAGTTCTCTTAGCAGTTGAGAAGATTTTAGTTTCATATGCTTTCTGAATTGTGAGATATGAACTTGAAGGAAGGAGTTTTTTTTTTTTTTAGGTGGTGGTGGACTTCACAGCCTCGTGGTGTGGGCCATGCCGTTTCATTGCTCCAATACTTGCAGAAATTGCCAAGAAGATGCCCGACGTCTTATTCCTTAAGGTGGACGTTGACGAATTGAAGGTAACAAATTTAATCCCCAAATTTTATTTTCTAATATTTGTTCCAATCTCTCATACTTGTGTATTGTTCTGGAGAAATTAAGATTGTCAGTTTGAGAGCTTTGGTGCTCGTGTTATGTCTTAGCAGCAATGCTATGCCTACTGGCTTCATGTTATTCATACCAGTCTACCAGATGCATAGATGGGTACATTCTCGGAATGTACAACTCATCTATTCAAGGATATGATTATCCAGTTGATAAAACCTGTAAGAACATATTTTTCGTAACATAAGACTCTTAAGACTCTACTTTTATTTATGTTTGGGCAGAGTGTTGCTGAGGACTGGGCAGTGGAGGCAATGCCGACTTTTATGTTTGTAAAAGAAGGGAAGATAGTGGACAAGGTGGTGGGTGCACAGAAAGAAGATCTGCTAAAGACAATAGCTAAGCACGCTGGTGATGCTGCTACTGCTTCTGCTTAAGATTATTATGTCTATTTTCAGCCATAAAAGGAAGATTGAGTTCCAGCAACTTGATCTAGCAACTTGATCTTCTTTTGGTCATGTTTATGTCAATGTAGTTGTGGATTTCTCTAGTATGGTCGTGTGTCTGAAGTTTGGTTATAACTTTACTGATTTGCTCTGTTATGGTTGATGTGTGAAGTTTATAATGTTTATCTCTGGAATCTAGTATCACGGTGGACCACAATCTATATGAAAATACTGTCCCTTTTCTGTAAAGCTCATGGAGTCATTGTGGTCAGATCTAACTTCCTTTTGTTTCCTATATGTTAGTTATTTAAATATTTCTTTCGAGTTCTATAAATTGAACAGAAAGTCTCAATCTTTGCATGAATGCATTGAGAAAGAACATATATAAGTGTAACCTTTGTTGGACCATTTTCCCAAGGCATGCATGTCTAGATTTTGCTAAAGAGGTGGCTAAAGGCTCTCTGCCTTTCAATTGGGTTTGCAGTGTCCTGTCCTCTAGGTCGTTTTTAAGTTTATTAGCTAGGTTGAATCAATCTTTAGTTTCTTAGTCCAGCTTGTATTGTCCACCAAGAAAAAAGAAAATTGAGGAAGGGAACAGGGGGATAGTTTAGTTGTATACTGCAAAAGCAAGTTTTATTGTGAAAGCTAATTCCTATCCAATTTAACGCCTATAAAGCAAGAGTAGTGTTTCATTTGTCTGTCTTTCAAGCCCAAATAGCTGCTGAAAGCACTAGTATTTTATATAGGGTGTTTTAAGTTGAGTTTTGCTTTCTTCCTCTATCTAGCATGAAAAGATAAAAATTATTACCCAATAGGCCAATAATATTCCAATTATATTAACTTATTGTTATTTTGCAAAAGTAACCCCCCACCAAAAACGTCAATAATAATAATAATAATAATAATAATAATAATAATAATAATAACAATATTTCTGGTAAAGCAAATCATATAATTTTCTTTTTTGGGAAAAAATTAAATTTATTTTTTATTTTTTATTTAAGGATCAAACAAGGAAACATTATACGGCAAAACCCACACACTCACAGGTACAACACATCAAACCCTCCTAGGCAAAGATACATCAAAACTATCTACCACAACCAAAACAATACACAAGATACAAACAAAGCCACAGTAAACAACACTTTTAATATAGGGATTTATTGACTTAACTCCTACGCTAATAGCTATATTTGAGTAAACCCCTCAAATTAATTTTTATTAGACTTAAATCCTTAAAATTTGACGCCGTTAACTTTTCATCCATTTTTAATTTTTTCGGACCAAAATACCCCTCCCTATTTTCTTCATCCCCATTTCAATTTAAACCCTAACCCTAACAGTCTGTCATCGACTGCTAAAACAATTGAACGACTCCAAATCCTCCTCTGAACTATCATTACAATTGCGATTGAAGCACCTACATCGACTCTGGCCACATTTCACCGCGGATTGTTTGTCGTTGCTCTCTTCGATAGAATTCTGAACCATTTTCGCCAAACAAATAGAGCATGGCTCGAATTCCTCCGTTCCATCTTTGTTGCAGTGTTGATATTCAATGCCGGCTCCTGTAACTGTCGCAGATAATCTCAAAACGCTAGGGAATTTCCGCTCAAATAGTCGCTTGAACCGCAACATCACCATAGGCTTTACCGGTTCGTAGCAACTCGAATTCGATCCTTCTGGTGTGTTAAAATCGAACGGTTGAATTCTTATAGGGAAATACCTAGATTTTTAGGGAAAAAAAATTGTTCTTCGTTTGAACTATTGATTGTCGGTTTATATGCTCAATTTTCAGACCACTAACTAATTAATCTTCAGCCAACAAAGACGACCTCGGATTCTAGTTTCTAAACACCCCTATAGGTTAATATAACTCTTCAGTCTCTAAAGGGAAACTGTAATTGCCGCTTTGCTTAGGGTTTGGGAAACGGCAATAGCTAAAGGATAACGTGGAATCAACATTCTGGCAAATCAGATACTCATTGATGGCCGGAATTTCCATTTCCGGAAACACACTGAAATTTTTCGGTGGGGTAGTTATGGATAAGAGAAATTGAAAGTCACAAAATAGAGTAATGAAAGAAAAAGGGAAAAATAAATTAGTCCATTGGTTTTTGAGTTGATGCCGGTGCTTAAATCTTTCAATTGTTTTGGTAGTCGGCGGCAGCGCGTTAAGGTTTAAAATGAAATGGGGAAGAAGAAAGAGAGGGGTATTTTGGTCCAAAAAAATTGAAAATTGATAGAAAGTTAACGGTGTCAAATTTTAGGGGGTTAAGTCTAATAAAAATTATTTTGGGGGGTTTACTCAAATATGGCTATTAGCGTAGGAGGTTAAGTCAATAAACCCCTTTAATATATTCTACATTACTAATATAATGGAACCACAATAAACAACACTAAAATATTCTACATTAGTAATATAATAGAAATATCATAGGCGATGATCTTAAATTATAATTTGGTTTAGTCATTTTAAGGGAATGCTTAAACAAAAGCCATTTCTCCACTTCCAAGTGGCTTCAAACAAATTCTCCTCTTATCTTCTTTAAGGATGGATGATTCTCCGCTACTCGATCTTTTCTACACTGATTGAATACTCTTGCATTTCTCTCTTCTTCCGACAACAAGTAAACAGTAGCAAAAAACCATGACCTTCTAATTCGATTCACAATTAAAGTTATCACCTCTAGTCTCTCTTGAAACACTTTTGAGTCTTTCTTTATTCATCCCACTCCATTAGGGGCGGATATAACAAATATTTTTTTGGGAGGACCATACGATTTTCAACAATGTAACATACTTAATATAACAAATGTAAAGTTGTATTATAAAATAGAAAAAAAATATATAAAGTTGCACTACAAAATAAATACATTTCTTGCAATTTCCCTTTCAATGAAGATAGCCAAATAATTTATAAGAAATCCATCTTCCATTTTACTTTGAATTTTGGATTTAACAATACTTATAGTCGAGAATGCACCCTCTCTCAATACTATTGTTTTTTATTATTTGGTTTGGGGGGGGGGGGGGGTGCACAATAGAAATTTTATACACCTAATTATATATATATATTAAAAAAATAAATTTGGGGGACCATGGCCCCCCTTCTCATACACATAGATCCGCCTCTGTATGTATGGCTTTGGTCCATCTTTCACATATGATGTTTGTCTCTTCTTAGTATGAGTTTTTGTTATCTCTAGTAGTGATGGAGTCATGATTTTAATCTAGTGGGAGCTTAACTACCAAAAGAAAAAAATTAAGTACAAGAAATAATAACACAACCAAATATATATATATACACAATTATATTAAAATATTAAGCATTTATTACAAAAAGAAATGTCTAACAAAACCATTTATAACAAAAATAGTTATCTAACAAAAAACATTTATAACAAAAAGAGATGTATATATATATATAAAAGATGTCTAACAAAAAACATTTATAACAAAAAGAGATGTCCAAAAAAAGAACGAGTTACATTCCTTTCCGGGCCTTCATATGCTTAAAATTTTGAATTACCTCTTTATTTCCAATATTTTCAAACACGTCATTCTCAATGTATGCCGCTAAAGAATCATTCATGATCAACTCATCTCATAAACGATTGCGTAGCTGAGACTTAATGATCTTCATCACAGAGAATACTTTTTCTCTAGTCACAGTTGCAACAGGTAAGAGTAATGCTTTAATGGCTTAGATAAATCACAAAATCAAGTATTGAATAAAAAAAATTCAATAAAAACTTACACGCAAATAGAGCTCAAAAGAAATTGTGTGTTTAAATATGCTAGGCATATTAATTAACCATCTCCACCGTCTGATTCTCAAATGAAAATGTGAATTTGATTATCTAAACAAGATCTTACACGAGAAAGCTGAGAGATTGAGATAAGAGGCGAGTTATGCTTTTTCTTTTTTTGGTTTTCTTTCTGCCAAGCGATGCTTTATGTTGTATAATATGTTGCATTTTTTTAGTAACATAATTATTTTCTTATCCCCAAAGTTTTGAGACTTTACAAATTCAATCTCAAATTTTAAATATCTACACAATAGTCCCTATATTATTATACCTATAAAAAAATTCAAAATCTCAGTGGAGGCTTCGGCACCCCCCTTGTCCCACTAGACCCACACTAGTCTTTAGTGAACGAATCTACGTTCTTAGACAATAGAGGTTAGTACTTATTTGTAAATTTGGTTTTTCTGTGTTTTCATTTTTATTGGGTGGCGTTATTGCCACCCCCAATCACTATGTAACACTCCCACTTGTAAAATCAAATGTTTTACTATTGCCACACACCATATTTATTTATGAGGTACAATTATTAACAATTAATAACCGTTATGCCTTTAATTAATTACTCCATCATTTATAGTTAATAATTTGTTATTAACACTTTATTTATTACACATCATTTATACCAAATCATTATAAATTAACTCCAAAACCCACAAAGCTCTAAAACCCCGAAAATTCAAAACCCATGTGCCTCAATCCAAGTAAATACTATCCAACCGAGTAAATACATACATTCTTGCTTCCATTTTCGTTTCGATTTTCATTTATATTTTAAAGTGTTGAAAGTGATGAAAATATAATTACAGGTTTGTTTGATATTGCGTATAGATTGAACAAAATAATTTTGAAAAACCCTATAAGAATAAAGGGATTTCAACTTTGTGGATCATGTAGAGGATCCATATGAGGAGACTAGGGTTTGAAAGCATCATATTGTAATATGGTTAGATTTTTCAATTATCGATGGGTTGCGAAAATCGATTATTTTCACTATCGAAACGATTTTTGATCGTCCTAATTTTTTACGCAATAACTGTAACTTTGCGTTCCAAATGACATATCCAAAAATCATCCCTATCCAACGGTGCGATTAAAAGTTATAATTAATTTATGACTGGAGTACCGAAAATCTAAAGATCTTCTATCGTATTTCTTCCGTCATCAAATCTTGCACCGAGTGTGGGCTACGGTATCACCAAGATTTTCTTCTCTCTTAATAGAACAAACCCTAGCTCATGAGAATTATTGTTGTTATAAGAAGAGACAAGGTCGACGAATATATAAGGCTACGATAGGGACCTTAAGGAGAAATAAGTGTTTGGACTTTTTATGAAAAGTTGGAATCCTAATTCCATTATGAATTAATTCATTCCATAAATTATAATTTGCACCACTAAATAATTATAATTTCACTCTCGTCCTTATCTCAAAATTATATTTCGAGCTCCTTGTTATTAAATACTTATTATTCTCTCCACGTTAAGATTACAGATAACCGTTATTTAAATTAAATTATTGACAATTATATTTAAATGAATTTTTAATTCTTGAGCCTACCACTTAACTTATTTGACATGTCGGATTAATATAATCCACTTGCAGGGTTTGACATGATTAAAACTTATAAGCTTCTCAAGGAACTATCATCAATCCTTATACCGGGACGTGGATTCCATCAATAATTAATATTCATCATACATATAGTGTTGTCATCCAATTCACAAAGATTATTGATTCATAAATAAATTTCACTCTTAATGAGTCATAAATAATCATAATAACCATGTGATTTTAAATTGTTTTATATAGTCAGTATAAAAATAATTAACCCAAACTGGTCATTTTCAATATACACAAAGTGTACTATCACAACGAGTTAAAACTATACAGTTTCCTGTAGCAAGATAAACTACTAAACCTTGTACTACAATCCTACCGATGGGTGTCCAATTCCATCTAAGACCGTAAACTATTAAACTTATATTCCACAAGAATCGATGATATGATCTTCTGTGTGTAAGCTATACTTTACACACCAAATCATCTACTATATAAAATAAAAGACACACGCACAATATTTAAATAAATAATATAATACAACCATTGCCCATAAAGATTCTCATTAAAATTGCACAAACGAGTTTATAACTTTTGCAGAAAGAACATAATCAAAGCATCAACATTGAATAAAGACAAAAAGGAATGTAGGGTGAGAGGAATGTAGGGAGAAAGAATGCGATAGAGAATATTAAAGAAAATGTAGCAAGGAATGAAGATAACGCTCATAAGAAAGAGGTAAATTTTTCATTCTTAGCTACATCATTTTATTTTATTTTAGTTCCAATGATCAGAAAATACATAGACCCAGAAAACCAGAAAACAGAGCATTCTACAGGTGTTTGTTATTGAACTCAGCTACATATAACTGAGTTTGTTGATATTGTTTGCTCATTTATGGCCGAGTTTAATGTATTAATTCGGTTGTGTCTGGCCGAGTATGGGTAATATTCAATTGAACATTTGCCGATTGTATTCGTCTGCATATAATCGAGTTTATTGATCTTGTTCGCTTCTTAATGGCCAAGTTTAAGGTATTAATTTGGCTGTGTTTGGCCGAGTACGAGCAATATTCAATTGAACATTTGCCGATTTTACTTTTGTATGATACAAGGTCACTTGACTCCTCCATATGGGTTGATTGTGCATTTATGGACAAAATTGATTTAAATGCATTGATAGGACAAAATGAAACTCCGATGATATATAAGATGTCCCCAATAATGGCTATTGTGGTTTTCAGTGCATTGTGAAACACTTTGGGTGGTTTGAAGATAGGCAGGGTTGGGAAAGTGCAAGAATCGATTTGATACAAGATCTAAAGATGTACAAAAATAAATATGAAGTTTCTTGGGGATCTTGGTACTATCCTGATTATTTTAAAGTACTTAATTTTTTGAAAAGCATATGCAAAATGACAAATCATTTGATGGTCATGCCGGGCATGGGGTTCTTAATAGTGTCAATATACAATTCTGTGGTTTTCTTTTATTCAAAGGTTCAATGTTTAACATTTTTCGTGCACGCCTATCCGCCACCACGGGGAAAACAACTTCATCAAATGGCTATAGCACTTGCCAATGGAAACCACTTCGTTAAACTCTTTTTGAAGGATGGTGCACCACTTCCCTATATTGCTACAAAGTGGAAGACTATTAGAAATAAGGAATCTTCTGCTTGGATATTGCATTTTGCCGATATAATTAAATTGTTTAAAGATTTATCATTGTGCGGATTAAGAAAGAAAATATCATAATCAAGTAATTATTGATTGAAAAGCCTTTTTGTTCTTCTTTTGTTTTTTGTAAATTTTTTACATGCACATTGTAACAACCCGCCTAATTAAGCAGATGTTAACGGATATTGTATCTAATTAACATCAGATAAATAAAAGTATATAATCGATGATTTAACCAAAAGTAGAGAAATCCAACAAAAATTCGGGATGAAATATTGTAACACGAGGAAAACCATCATGTTGACAATCATAACAATTACATAGAATACTTCTCAACTGGATTTAAATCCAAATACAAAATAGTCTAATACAACAATCTAAGCATAACCTTTCAACAGGCTAAAATCCAAACACAAATCTAAGTCCGACAATAATACGAATTAATACATCCATAGGTAGTTCAAAGTACCTAAACTAAATTCAATATTACAAGTACCATAGATTAAGATAAAATGACAACTAAATTCATAGAGGCATCAGAGAAGACTTTAAGATAAACTCGGACCTAAACCACGACCTCTACCCAAAACACGAGGTGTACCTGAAAAGAAAATAGGGGAATGAGCCACGACTGGCCCAGTGGGAACTATAGGGAAAGGGAAATGCAATGCATGGACATATCACAATACAAGAAATTTTTTATTTACCTTAAATTCATTAACAAGAATTTCCAAGATTACATTAATTAATAAGAAAAATTCGTTTATTATATCGCAATATATGTCAATCATTATCCACGTGTAACACACACGGTAGCTGCATAAACGTCCATCTACCTCCTCCTCGACTTAATGCCGGTATTAGACGGAATAATATGCTCATAAACGCACCCCACCTTACCGTGGGCCTGTGCACTGGTAACCAGATTTTTGGTACCCCATCTTTATCATGGGTCTATGCAATAACATAACTCAAGCATTTCTATACCGGTGCTTATCCGGTTCCAGCAACCTCAAAATAACCCATGAATACCAACATGCACTACGATCAGCCCTTAATTCCATCATTAACAACTCATATAATAATTATCAACATGCTCAGATTATACATATCAAGCATAAACCACATGCATGCAAAGAAAAGTAAGATTTTGGTACCGAAAATCTAGTATTACTACTCCTACAACAATTTCCAAACAAAGAATGAAGAAATGAAGGGAAGTTCCCACCTTAGTAACATCTGAACAGAAGTATATAGCTCCTAATAGACCACATACAGCAACCAAATGAGAAAACTGACCCCAAAATTGGATTCACCACGCAAAAAGCTAGTGAAATTAGAGATTTTTTTGTCAAAATCCTTGAATTTGAGCTAGAAATCACCAATGAATAACCATTTCTCTCTCTAGAAGTATATGTGCTTGTTCTCTGGTCTAAAAGGTTAGGAATGGTGTTTAAAGGAATGAAGAAGATGGTCAAAGTTGGTCAATTTTGTCAAAAACGATGCTGTGGTAAAATGTAAAAAAAACAGTGTTGTCAGCTTGGGCCAAAATGTAAAACAAAACTGGTAGCTTGGACCAAAATGTAATTTTCTCAAAAATAATAATAAAAAAAGGCCGAACTAGCTCATTCCACTTTCGGAATCCAAATTTTACGGTTTTAAATTAAAATCTTCAAAAGTTTAAAACACAGAGTGTTACACACATGTTGCACATCAAGCGTTACACATGCACATTTGATATTTATGAATGTAAAAACTAGACATGTAGGTGATGTTTGGTTGATATTTTGAGTTAAGTTTTTAACTTGGGTTTTTAAAATTTAGTGTTTCGTAGAATTTGGAAGTATGTTGAAAAGTAAATTTGGTTTTTGTTTGAGTTTTTTTCAACCAACTAAAAAATCTTATAAATTTTTTTAAAAAATAGTCATAATGGATCTTATTTTATAGATCTCGATGAGTAGGTTTTAAATATATATATTTTTATTTAATTTTGATTTTTGAATTTAAAGTTATGGTGTTTTAAAAGTTTTTCTAGAGAGAGAAAGTAAAATGAAATAAATTTTGGGAAGTGTAAAAGTAGAGTTGATTTTAATTTGAGTTTTTACAATTTAAGAAAAATAATAAAAATAAACGCTTACCAAACAGGCCCGTAACATTTTTTGTATATCAAGTGGTGGCAAGCCCACTTGTATCCTTTTTTGTATATAAAAAATATGGTATGGCAAATATATGAATAAATCAAATATTTAATGTTACATATAATTTTTTTTTTTGTATTTGGACTTGTGAATTCAAGGATTTTAATTGCTTTCGGGATCTCTTCTCGGTCTCCTACAACCAGATTATGGATACAAACTCAGTTCTGTGTAGCCGAGTAATGATCTAAAGCTCAGTTGTCTCTAACCAAAAGAAATCAAGAATTTTAATTGCTCTCGGGGCCTTATCTCGGTCTCTTATAATTGAATTATGGACATAAACTCGGTTCTGTGTAGCTAAGTAATGACTTAAAGCTCGGCTGTTCCAACCGAATTAAATTAAGGATTTTAATTGTTCTCGGGACCTTATCTTGGTCTTTTAAAGCCGAGTTGTAGACACATACTCAGTTCTGTGTAGCCGAGTAGTGACCTAAAGCTCTGTTGTCTCCAACCGAATGAATTAATGATTTTAATTGCTCTCGGGGCCTCCTCTCAGTATCTTATAGCTAAATAAAGGACATAAACTCGGTTCTATGTAGCTGAGTAATGACTTAAAGCTCGGCTATCTCCAACCGGATTAAATTAAGGATTTTAATTTCTCTCGGAATCTTATCTCGGTCTTTTACAGCTGAGTTGTAGACACATACTCGGTTCTGTGTAGCCGAGTAGTGACCTAAAGCTCGGTTGTCTTCAACCGAGTGAAATATTACTCTTAGGTCCTCCTCCCAGTCTGTTACAGCCGAGTTATATGCACATATTTTGTCTTATGGAACCGAGTTTATACACCTCATTCGTTTAGTTCTAACCGAATAAATTTTTGGCTTTTGTAATACATTCAGGACCTCATCTCGATCCATTTTATATGAGTAATGCACCAACACTTTGTCCTATAAAACTGAGTTAGTATCCATAATTCGGCAAGATCCAACCGAATGAATTCAAAATAACCACAAACCCAATAGGTTTAACCAAAATGATTTGACCGGAATAACCACAAACCCAATAAGTTTAACAAAAATGATTTGACCGAAATAATTACAAACCCAATAAGTTTAACAAAAATAATTTGACCGAAATAATTACAAACCCAATAAATTTAACCAAAATGATGGTAAAAATAATCAAACATAATAAAAAAAAAGTTCATAATCAAGTTTAACTAACAAAATATGCTATATCGAAGTTTAAATAACAAAGTATGCTAAATCTAAGTTTAACCAAACAAAGATAGGTAAAGTTTATGCCCTAAACTAATTCTTCGACTTCTTTTTTACTGGAGCTTTCTCCTTTATAGCTTGGGCTCTTATGGCGGTAGCCGGGAGTCTTTTGGAGGCAGATGGGCTCTTGGAGTAGGGCTTGTGAGGGTAGATAGGGCACTTGGAGCAGCAAATAAAATCGTTGAAGTGTTGTGCCTTTTCCTTGTCCTATGCTCTTGCCCATTTTTCACTATTGAATGGTTAAGCATGTCTCAGACATTCCGAGCAACAACTATAAAAATATTACCTTATTTGGCCCATTCAATTGCTCTATCTAGCAATGATATTACCTTCTCAGCCATAACTTCCTACATGCATAAATCAATTAATATAATATATAAACAAGGTAATGAGATACATTGTTCAAAGGTAAACAAGGTGATCTTACCAACTTCTCACGTGCAATATCTTGTTCCCCACGAGTCCTTCGAGGCTTTGTTCTTAGGCTCAAGAGTTGTATGTATGGATGGATAATTTTCAAGTACTATCCCATATAATTGCTCTCACATTCCCGCAGATACGTCAAAGGCCTCAAACGTTTGTTTTCATTTAGTAAATGATCGCTCCAGTTCTTTTGCCGCCACCGGTTCAAACTATATACGACCTTGTATGTAAATATTTCATTTTATTACACTAAGTCATCACTTTACCCAAATTTGACTTCATAGAATCAAGCAAATTGTAAGTATTGCATTTTATTACACTAAATCATTACTTTTGGAAAATCCGGCGCAACATAACTCATCAAATTAACCAAATTCGCTCCTATGAAGCCAAGCAAATTGTCCAAATTCGGTTATATGAGACCGAGTAAGGTTTTGGAAAAAAAAAATACTCACTTGGCTCAATTGCACCGAACCCACTCAATCTATTCGGTTGCGTTAGACCGAGTGGAAGTTCATAGACGAGCTCTAATGGTGTAAGGGTTTAAAGTAACCATGAAGGTTCAATTAAAAAAACAAAAAGAACAAATAGCCTAACCTAGAATGATAATGAAGATGAAGAACTTACTTAGGGGGACTGAGCAGCGACTTTGATCGACAGAAAATAGCCTTTGATCAAGAAGGGATTATGCACAGGTTGGGGAACAGGAGGAAGAAGGGAAAATGGGGGAACCGTTGTGTGTTTGAATGCAAAAGAAAGGTAGCGTGTTTGATTAGGGGGAATGATTGTGTGTTTTGATATTAGGTTATTATTATTATAAGGATTAATTATTATTAATATTATATTATTATTATTATTATTATTATTATTATTAACTAGTAGTGAGTGCTCTTGGAATACTGGGTAATAGAAGTAAAAGCAATAATATATTATAGGAGTGCTTTAGAGAAAGAGAGTGTTACAGAGTGATTAGAGAGTGTCGGAAGTGTCACTCTTTTTATTTATCGAAGCAGTAAGGATGTGATCGCATCATCAGGAATGACAGGACTTGGGGACATCATGGTGCGGGTCTGTACGTAAGGTGGACGTTGACAAATTAAAGTCATTATATTAGAAAATGAATTTAACAAATAAGTATAAAGTCCTCAAATCAATTAATTTTTAATCTTTTTCTTGGTAGTTTGTTGGGGATGAGTGAAAACGAAAGAGGATACCGACATTTATTTACTTTAAAGCAGGGAAGATGATTGACATAGTTGTCGGTGCATAGGAGGAGTTGGTGAAGAAAATAGGTAAGTACTCCCCGGTGCTACTGCTGCTGTATAGGAGATATAAGTTTCTGTAAGGTCATTTCTAATAGGTAAAAGAAAAAAATAGTGGAAAAAAGCAATGATAACATATGTTGTGTAAGGCGAACATGTGTTGGAGTTCAGCACGCGACACAATATTGTGCATCGTGATGACGCAACAGTGAAGCCAAATCATTGTCCTACTTTAATCCAATCTTTTTTACACAACATTCATTATGTTGTGTCTTCAATTTAAATCTCACACAAAGTAAACAATGCCGTGCTGTACAATTCTTTGCCCTCGCGATGTATAGACCATCACGTAAGTAATAGTATAACTGTATGACATTTTTAACTATCTACTACATTTTTGTTCTACATATTTTCACTTATGCACATGTGCCAGAGAGACAAAAAAAAATGTATATATGGCATTTTATTTTTACCCTACATATTTCTACTTATGCATGTGCATTCAAGATTTCTTTATTTAATAAAACCAAGAAGTCTAACTTTGGTCTTTTTACCGTAAGCCTACTAAATAATGAAAATCTCTCTCCGTTCAAATAAGACTTGAACTCAAAAGCTCTCCTTAACATAATAAATAGCACATAAAAAAGCAAAGCATGCCGCCGTTGAACAATCTTGCTTCACCAACTGATAGGCACTTCAAGAAAAGCACCGACCGAGTATATTTCTAAATTTGGTTTGTGACATTTTTTGTGCTTTTCCTGTAGCTTTCACTGTGCAATTTAATGATGACACATTGCTTCTTCTTACTCATCATTACACAAAGAAAACTTTAAATACACCCACCAATTATTGGCACTTTGCCCATACACATTTTTCATATCGCCTTCCCCTTTCTGGATAAAAGGCCCGGGGAAATAATGGACTTTTACAACAACAAAGGGGGGCCAACTGCACTAAATACTTTAGCAGAACTCCAAACCCTAATAACCTACTATAACAAATAATATTTTAACCATCCAATATCTACCATTAAATCATATGCTAATTTCACATTCATTTTTGCGTGGTATCAATTTTTTTCTTTTTTTACCTGCTTTGCTTCTTGCTGCAGCACATAAATAACGATAATTACATTCACTTCAGCAGCCATTTCACCTTATATTGGATTGAGCAGTTTAAGAACAAACAGCTTCTACAGATAACCTCTTCAACACATTGGGGCAGGGGTCTTCTTCAAAGTAGGTGTTGGACGCGGTGATTTTACAACTCTCCCTCCCTATGCACATCTGTCAAAATAGTAAATTTCAAGAAAGAATAATATCAGCATAGATTCACTTCTGGTTGAAAATAAGAAATTGTTACGGGTTAGAGAATTGCCTTCTCTAAGATGGCATGAGAGTTTGGCGCGTGGCAAACTCCCTTCTGGAAGCTTCCACAAGTTCCTGACGGAGTACCGAAGCTTGCAAATTCAATGGCTGTTATAGACTGGCCTTCTGCACAATGCAGGTCAACGTTGACCACGTGTAGCATTTTAGTTTCACCGGAACTCTCAGTGTGGAAATTCTCAATCGTTGGATGGTGCTCAAAAGTGTCGGCACAAACCCTTGTAGTTGTTCTCTTCACTAGAGATATCTTTGATGCATCTCCTCCCAGTTCTTCTAAAAGTACCACAAGATTTTGTTTTGGCTTCAACCATGACCTAGGAACGTGATACCTGGCAAACCCGAAATTTTCTTTGTCAGAAATATCCAAAAGAGCAACACTCCATTTATTAAAAGTTAGTCATCTGCGGAAAGATACTGGGTATATCTGGTGTATACACCTGAGCTAACAGTGAAGCTCCAGGTGTACCTAGTTCTTTCTCTGTTTAGGGAGTATTACCATCGCTGAGTTGGTTCACCGCAGCCAACTTGGCATTTTGGGGATCTATATGTCCCAGCATAGTTGCATACGCCGCAGTTACCATTTGCATATGCCATCCAGTATCTTCCTATGCTCTGACCGTTGATCCAGATTTGACCCTTTCCCATAGTTCGCATGTCCAAAGCCAACGGCTCACCTCCCGAGGGTGCATCAAAATAGGCCTACATTTCCAGGATTCGACTTATCACTTTAATGCCTGAACCAAGTTTCTAGTAGAAATTCTCGGTTAGTTTAATTTCTTACCTTGTACCATGTCAAAGACTGCTGGCGTTGGTTGACTAGAGACCCTCGAATCCACTCAACAGACGAAGCTCCACTTGGAGATTCCAAATTCATTGCCTCTCCCTTTAGGCCAACCTGTTATTTGAGGAAGGTTTTACAATAAAAGACACTGACGAAAAGACAAATTATTGTAGAACAAATATTCACATATATAGTGAGTAACCTTGTAAGTCCATTTCTGCCATGACAAGTCCCTGTTTCCCTGGTCAACACCGTGAAGCACAACTGGTCCTAAGATTCCTGTTTTCCAAGTCTCAAAGTGCAACCCAACATTCTTCAACAACAGAAATTAATCTTAGCAACTTAAAGAACAGAACAGATTAGGTTGTACTAGATGCAATGTGGTAGTGAAAAGATGGGGTAGAGAACTGACCGGTAATCCAACAGCTACACTGAGTAGTGCAATCCTATTCGATCCAGCACGTAGGTTGACTGGTCCACTAAATGTGAACGTAGGCTTCTCCCTTGTACCATAGGCAGACCCTGTAAATATAAGTTGTGAATGAGCATCATTAACATGCATGTACTAATTCGTCAAACAAGAAATGTGCAGTCTACCACAGTAGTACCCGAAAGCTGCCCATTGACATAGACATGTACTGCATGGCCTCTTGACTCCACCGTGAGAGTTGCTTTTTGTGACGAACGAATATCAACACTTGTTCCGAAGCAATTTGAAAATGTCAAAATTAGCCTTCTTTTAAGTGCAAATAATTTGTAAAGCAGAGGGTAGTGTGTAAAGATATATCATAGAGAAGTAAATAAAGTTTTTAATCCTTGAATTACAGGCTCACCTAGTAATGTACCACAAATAATCGCTGTTATCTCTAGTGACATTTATCTGTTCCAGGAGTCCATTGACCGTAAATGTTGAATCGTCTCCTAGAGATGAAATATCTTCATCATATGTCTCCCATGAGTACAACACCGAATTAGATGGAAGCATTTTCACCCGTGAAGTTTGAGATCCAACCTTGATAATCACAGCCAATCATACAAGTAATTAAAAAGAGAAAGCGGAATAAAAAGATTATATAATGGTCTATAGGTGATCTTCTAGTTCACATGAGAAAATTTAATAGAACTCCACTTACTTTTGCAGTATTGAAGACTACGTTTCTGCAATCAGGAAGGATGCTGATGGACCAAGGAGGCAGATTATAGTGCATGTTATTGAACGTAACTCTCGAAGCTTTGTTGCTATCAAAGTTCGAGAGAAAAGCTGCACATGTTCCCTTCCCTCCCGAGAATACATGAGCCTGGAAAATGATGATAATTGTGTCAATAGTAATTGTAAGATGGTTTGTTTAAAATGCAAATCAATAAATAACCCAAAGAAAATCAAGATTCATATCATAAAAGGCTTACCTCCTGAAAATGTCCTAATTTAGTTACAGTAGCATCCGAAGAAACTAGAGCTCGTTCACATAGTTTAATAGCCTTGTGGAGTTCTTTCAAATGACCAAATTTAGGTTCTCTGATCAAACCTGAAAGACAATTGAAGTTTCTTGTTTAAGGCCGTGATTTTAGGATAATATGATGAATATGAAGTGAGCTTAGTTTTCTAACCATATTCATCAATTGGAGCATCATAGTCATAACTAGTTGTGATAAAAGGACCTCCAGCAGTGCGCCCAAAGTTGGTTCCCCCATGGAACTGTCACAAGTAGCTTTTGAGTTAATATACTAAAGTAAAGTAAGTTCTTGCAGTAGAACTGAATCATACAAACTAACTAACCATGTAATAGTTAAAATACGAGCCACCAGTTTGTATGAATCGAGCAACAGCAAATGCCAAATCTTGAACTGGACGCTGGGGAATTGTCCCCCCATATTCTGTAAACCTTATTGATGAAAATTTAACAGAGTCAACAGATGGAATAGTTGAGTAAGTTTTCATGCATTCAAAATCGAAGGTCAGTGAAAGTGTTTTTACCAGCCACTCCAAGCCTCAGTCCACATTTTGGGCTTGTATGGTTTGTTGGGAGTAAAATAGTCACAATAGAAGCCATTACACGCATTTATCTGTTTCCAAGATCAAATAAGCAAAAATAGAACAAAGTAAGAATTTAACAATATTGAAGCTAGGAGACATGATATACGGTGAGCTTTGAGAATCACTCACCACCGGATCTGGTGCATCATCTTCTTTGCACATCACCCATGGAACTCCTGTATTAAGTCCAACAGCCATTTTTGCAGCCCAATTTATGTATGCCTGACCAGCAGCTCCAAGTGCCTTTCTGTCTGGCCCATACTCATTCTCAATCTATGCACACAACATCAAGATCCCAAATATACACTATCGCTAAGCAAGTAACCATTTCAGTAAGTCGAATAATAGATTTTTTTTTTTGTTCCGTTTTAGTTTTAGTATCGAAATTAAACCGAGTCACGACCTTGGATGTCCAAATTAACTAGGTACCTGCGATAGGATAATAGGGCCGCCCTGTGTTTCAAATAGTTTTTCATTCTTCATCATCTGAACAATCTTCTGGGTGAACCCTTGCATTGCAGCCTTCAAAACCACGCAATGATATATAGAACAATTAATTAACTAACTACTTTTTCAACTATTTATTATTACTAGTAATAATTGAAACTACTAAAGCCCATCAATATTGTACAGGTACCAACCCACTTTCTTTTAACTATTTCTTTAAGTATATCTTTTGAAGTGTTGTGTAAGTTATTTGGAATAATGAATAAAACATGAAAGTGAAAGAAAATGAAAAACCTTGAACGGCCCATTATCTGTTCTGAAGCTGATACCAGGAACATATTTCAACCAGACAGGAAAACCCCTGCATCACATTTAAGATAGACAGCAGATCAAATCAAATCAACCAATTAAAAAAAAAAACGCACACACACATACACAAAAATAACCCGTTCTTTGCAGAAAAAGAACAAAGATCCACAAATAAAAAGGGGAGGGGATCAAGGAAAGAAAGAGTACCCCAAATTCCATTCAGCACAAACATAAGGACCAATGCGGAGATGAACATAGAGGCCAAGTTTTTGAACTGTCCTTATGAAGCGCACAAGATCGTACCTCCCCTCAAAATAATACTGAAAAATAAACAAACAATGAAATTGGAAAAGGAAAGTAAATGAACGGTAGAAAAGACAGTAAAAAAAGTTAAGATCTAGAAGTAGAACAGAAGTGACAATCACATTCCGGAAAAAAGAAAAGAAGACACTCACATTGCCGGGGGAAGGCTCGTGTCCATTCCAAAAAACATAAGTATCGATAACATCAAGGCCTCCAATTTTAGCCTTGCGGATAAGATCTTCCCACATCTGCAACATACATACACACATACCCATTTACTATTAATTTAATTTATCCATAAAATAAGCTATATATATATATATAGAGAGAGAGAGAGGGGGGAAGAAGTACTTCAGGGGTGCTTCTGGGGTAATGTATAGAGCCAGAGACGAGGATTCTCCGTTGGCCATTGATGAGTATAGCTTTCTTATCGTACGTAACACTAGACTGGATCAATCTACTAGTACCCAGTAAAAGGAAGAAGAAGAGTAACTTGGAAACCGAGTTAGTTTCCATTTGTGGGCTATGTAGAGAGAGAAGGGTTTGAATCGGTGGAGGAACAGAGAGAAACAACACTTGTGAGAGTTGTGAGTGAGGTGGTGGTACTACTGATTGAGTATTTAATTAATGCAAGTCTGGAGTAGGGACAACAACTCTGTTAATTGGATTCTTCTTCTTTCCCCATCCCATGATGCCATTGCTTCTCTCTCTCTCTACGTTGCTTGAAGTAAAATGTGCTTTTGCTACTCTGTTCGCAGTTAAATTTTCTTTTTTGATAATGTAATTATTCCCCCCCTAAAATAATGCTCCCTAAAAAGATTTTAATTTTTCAACATAAAAAATGAACTTTTGCAAGTCTGTTTCCCACTTTCCCGTTGTGCTCCTATTCAAATACGTTTCCACCCTACCCCACCCCGCCCCACCCCCTTCACCTTTTTTTTTCTTAATACCTTCTAGTACTGTAAAGTGTTTGGACAGCTTTTACACACTTTTAAATATTCATGTTCACAAAACAACTAGTTGCTAGAGTAATAATAAGTCATAACAATAATAACATTTATACAAAACATGTAAAATTGGCATCATAGGCTTAAAAGTTAACGCTCCCAAATAAAAATATGTGATAAAAATATATAATCTTATCATGTTTTTTAATCTGGTATGCTAAATATATCCTAAAAAAAGACTAGTTTTTTTAACTTACCTGGTACATTAAACAAAAAAAAAGAAGAGATTTAGCCCAGTTATTTTGAGATTTTTAAAAAAAAATTAGTGATTAAACTCAATGTTTCGTTTTTAGTCTCGTTATTTTGCTTATAGCCCAATTATTTTTATTCAATATTTATAACTATAACAAAAAGGAACAAAAATTTATAAATTAATGTTAACTATATGTTCCGGCACTCAAACTATGTACATATATTGGAATGTATGTATGTACTTTAAAATTCGAGATTTATATGTTACAATAACGGTTTTGAAGAGGGCACACGTGAATATTATTCTTGATACGTACGGCTATAGAGGTGATGGCAAGGAAATTCATTTTAGCAACAAAGAAGATCATGCTTTTAGGTTGGATTGAAAATGTTGTCCCGTCCGTCCCTCATGCTCTTGTTGGCATTAGTTAACCAACTCATAACGGTCATAGTACCCAATAATTATATCATCGTGGATTTTGAGGGCATTCTGTACTTCAAGACCTGTAAAATTATCATGAGCCTCGCCATTGTCTGGTATTTGTTTAATAAAAAATTAGAGGAAGACAATTGTGGTTAGAATGGCAATTGAGGCTTTGAATTATGGTCTTGACTCATGATATCCGATTAATGTGCTGCTACATGGAAATCATCTCCAATTTATACTTATATATGTTGGCACCATCTCCAATTTGTATTTAGATATATTAGGTTCTTAATCATACGTAAATTAGATCTTAAACAAATTAATTAGGTTAAAACGTATCTTATTACATTATACATACAAGTTATTTATATGTCTTAAATTTTGCCAGATTGGCCTTGTAAGCATACTTTACTAATTAAAGACATATTGGCTTCACAATTAATTAGATGAAAATGTTTGTTAATGGCATATTATTTATGTCTAAAATTTTTATTTTTAGTGTCTAATATATCTGTGAATTATAATTTTTTTTTACGTTAGTTGCACCAAGTATTTATGTTCATTTTTTTTATTTTTGTTACTTAATAATTGCAAAAGTCCGTTGGGTGCACCCTCTAGTCAGAACCGGTTAATTTGGCATTACTCGAAGAGTGGTGTATTTTTTGTCAAATCCGCCTATCACCTTATTCTTGACCAAAATTTGCTCTCTAGTGCTTTAATTGAGGAGGCGGAATCTAGCACTGCAAACCGGAATTGGTGAAAATGGATTTGGCAGCTTCAAGTTTCTAATAAGATTAATTTTTTTGTGTGGAGAGTCTACTCGAATGCTATACCTATGGGTTATAATTTATGCAAAGAAGGCTTGGTAGAATTTAATGTGTGTTATGTCTATGGTGGGATTGGTGAATCCGTGCTGCATACATTGTCCCTTTGTTATTAATCGACGGTTTGGGTGGTTGCGAGTTTTAGCTCAGTTACTCAGATTCAATTGGTAGATATTTTTAAGTGGATAGAGGACTGCAGATTGACGCTTAAAGAAGGTGATTTATCTGTGTTCGTAGTGGTGTGTTGGGCACTATGGAATAATAGAAATAATCATATGCGGAGTAATATGACTGGTCCCCAACATATATAGTAGAGTTTTCGAGGTGATATGTTCAAAATTTTGTCGATGCTATCTCTCGCCAAATGCTAGACCATTGCTTTGGCTGTCAATAAGCTCTAGAAAGTGGAGATCCCCTTCGGCGTCATGGATCAAAATGAATTTCGATGGGGCGTGCTTTAAGGAGGAAGGTGCAGTGGGGCTGGGTGCAATGGCAACTCTAGAGGCATTGCACTTGACTCGCTAGTTGGGGTATAGCCGGGTAACCATTTAAGGTGGTACAGGAAATATTATTTCTGCTCTCGGACATAGTGGTTCTGAGCTTTCTACAATTGGAAATATCATGTTAGAAGCGCACTCAATCGCTGCTGGACTGCCTGAAGTGAAGTTCTCTTAGGTCGCAAGAGAAGGGAATTATGTCGCTCATTTATTGGCACCGATCCCGTGTTCTTGGCTCTTCCACTTTTTGGTTCAATGTTGCACCAAGGTTCATTGAAAAGGCCATTACTCGTGATGGCATACTTGCATAGTGACTTTCTTTATTTTTTCTTTTACTTAGATCGATTTGTGTCAAATTTTTTTTTTAAAAAATAGATATATATATATATATATATATCGTTGATATATTTAGTAATTTTTATATTTATGTGGATGTTATATATCCTTTTAGAATTACTGAAAGTTGTATTAACCTTTATGTTTTCAAGAAAAGGAAATTACGGTTAGTCATCATATGTTACTATAATTTTCGATCTTACAAAAACACGATGCAGTCTAGTTCAAGTTTTGGATTCATTTACGTAAACGGATACGAATT
This sequence comes from Lonicera japonica, assembly GCA_021464415.1. Taxonomy (NCBI): domain Eukaryota; kingdom Viridiplantae; phylum Streptophyta; class Magnoliopsida; order Dipsacales; family Caprifoliaceae; genus Lonicera; species Lonicera japonica. The sequence continues at coordinate 3,582,347 of CM038466.1, forward strand.
AATTTGGCTCTCTATGCAATAGTAAATGAATTATATAAATCTACTTACAAAATACAAATAGTTATTCTAATTACTAGAACAAGTATTTGCGCAAACAGAGCAAGGCCGGTGCACCTATTAACTTGAGGCATATACATATAATCCTGCAACTTTTTTTACGACAATTGTGTCATATATGTTAAAATAATAATTACAATTAATAATACTTATGTATGTAACATAAATTAGATTATAATGATACGTAAATAATTTTTTTTTGGTTTGCATGCACTTTAAATTATGCGTGTTAAAAAATTTATTCAAATTGATAAAAACTATCAAATATATATAATGAACTTTTTACTGGAAAAATTAGATTAAGTATTAAAATTGCCCCTCGCGTTCAACAATTTTCATTTAAAAAATAAAATATTGCCTAGAAATTAATATCGATATATATAGATATAATCTGATATTCCCCCTACTCTTGCTTAAACTTATTAACAAATTGCTTGTAAATGCATGACGTAAATTACACCTTGGTCTGAAATCTGATATTATTGTTAATAACTAACTACTTCACTTTTATTTTCTTTGTTTCTTCCTTTTTTTTTTTTTTTATTTATTTATAACACACAGTTGATGTCATGCTATGAGATTTTTGCGACGAGTAGAAATGGAATGGCCGCAGGAAGACGGAAAGGCCACCCGGGATTTAAAATAAAAAATATGAAAAGGGATAGAATGTGTGATTTTTCATCAACTTATTATGCATTTATTGTGATTGCTACCCTCTGCCATTAATACTACAAGTACAATTGGGTTATATAGATTCCAAATAATTTTCAAACCTAGTGATATGGTTATCTTTCCATTTAATGGACAACTCCCCGTTTAACATTATTTTTGTTGGTGCAAAAATTTAAAATAGCACTATTTTTAATTATATAGTTAAATAATTGAGTAATAATTAAAATGATCACATGTTAATAAGAATAAGACAATAATGTATAAAGGATATTCACTCTATAAAAGGATATTCACTCTATATGAGGATATAGATTAATCCTCCTCTCGCGAACGATATCTCTCTAGCCATACTATTCTTGTAACATTATGGTTGGAAGGGTTCTAAGCCGCCTAGAGCCTACATGACCTTTACTCGGAGTTCTGTCATCTGCTTTAGAGTTATATTTCTCTGTATATCTCTCCCAAGTATTGTTCTTTGCCCTTTAGTGTTGTAGTAAAACTCTTGTAATAAAAGCTTAATTGTGAAAAGTTTGGTTATTGAAGGAAGTAAATACTTCACACACACACACACACACATATATCTATAATACAAATCAAGGAATCACTATTCATTGATTTGACCGCTATCTTTTTTAATCCAATGGTTATAAATCAATTCAACAATCCAATGGTCAAGAGTTAAGCATAAAGATATTTATTTAACACCCTTATTAAATCTTCTTCTATGTAAAATTAGCTATTTTATTAGTTTTATTTTCTTTTTCTTTTTTACTGTTTTGTAACTATTTTTTTTATAACTTTTTTTTGTGGTTTGGTTATTGGCAAATTTTTTATTTGTTAATTATTAATTAATTTAGTTATGTTCTCCTCTCTAATTTACAAAATTAATACATTTAGAATATTAATTTATTTAGTTATGTTTTTGAATAGAAAGTAAAATACATAAATTTAAAATTAATAAGGTAATTTACTATTTTGATACAAGAACTAAGTCTAAGGATAATTATTTAACACCCTCTTTAAATCTTCTTCTATGTAAAATTAACTATGTTATTAGTTTTATTTTCACTATTTTTTTTATAACTTTTATTTTTTGTGTTTTGGTTATTGGTTATTGGAATTTTTTTCTGTTAATTGAGTAGATAGAGTGTAGTGCAAAGCTAGGGGAACCGTAACTCAGATATACTAATAATTTTATTTCATTTTTAGAGTTTTTAAAATTATATTAAGTTTAATCTAATTAATTCCATAAGATAATATTTTTTATTTCTTTTTACCATATGATTTAGTACATTAGTTATGTACGTCAAAAAAAATAATTTAAGACACCTGGAAAGGAAAAAAAATTGTAAATTAGAGCATTACTAATTATTCTTCCAATGGTATTTTTCAATCCTTTCAATGACATTTTTGAAATAGGGGTGTTTTCGGTTTCGGTGGGGGTAGAAACTAGGGTACCCCAAACCCTCCCCAAACTTTATAGTTCGGTTTCGGTTTTCGTACCTATGAAACCCAAACCCTCCCCAAATTATTCGGTTTCGGTCCGGTTCGGTCCCATTCGGTTTTTTTTGTATTGTTAAACTTTAGTTCAAAATTGTACTAAAAATATAAATTCACTCAAAAGGCGCTACAAAAAAATTATATAATGTATTTATTTTAATAATTAGCTTAAGTAATTATTTATAAATGTAAATAATCCATAGGATTGAGTTATTTATATAATGTAAATGTTGTAAGAAAGTTTACTCTTTTTTTTCAACGTATTATAAGACAACTTAAGTAATTACATTAAGTTAGCAAATATTTTTTTTTAAAAGATTCGGTTTTTTCGGTCTAATTCGGGGACCCCGAATCCCCAACCCATACCGACCGAAATCAATCGGTTTCGGTTTCGGTTTTTTATTTCGGTTTCGGTTTTTTTTTTTGTTCGGGAAATTTCGGATCATAACGGATCGGTTCAGTTCGTTCGTTCGGTTTTCGGATTTCTGACAATACCCCTATTTTGAAATGTCAAACCAATATAATAAGATATAATATACTTAGTTATACTAAAGGTGTATTTTAGTTCATTAAACCTTTCAATTTAATGGAATTTATTTTCAACCCTAAATAACTATTTTTTGCAGGTGATTTTATTGCTATTGTTGACTTCTTATCATTAATTCCCTTTTTGAGATTTCATTAAAATGATCCGTCTTAATCATTAATTAAGTTTAACTACCAGTTGAGATAGACTTACAAAAAAAATATAGTAAATTAATAATTTATATTAATTATTTTTCACGGAATCCTGTTTTTCTTTCCCCTCCTCCATGGTAGAGCATCAGGTATATCTGTATATTATTTGTTTGAAAAAGAATGTAAAATTAAAAACCTCCATTTACTTTCACCATAAATAATTATAACATGACTGATTATTCTAACTCTAAAATGACACTTTTCTGGTTCACATTTCAATTCTTTCAATAGCATTTTTAAAATGTTGAACCAATAAGATATAATATATTTAATTACACTAAAGTTGTGTTCTGGTTCATTGAACCTCTCAATTCAAATAAGTACAATCCAGGTGATTTGTTTTCAACCTTAAACCACTATTTGTTTTTACAGGTGATTTTATTGATATTTTCGATTTTTTTCGATTAATTCACTTTTTGGAATTTTATTAAATTAATCCGTTTCAACCTTTAGGTTTAACCACCATTAAGTAGAGAGAGGTAATGAAGGATTTTTGATGTGACGATTGACCTACATGAATAATATAAAGGTCAAAATGCATTTTTCTCATACAATCTAATGATTAAAGCTGTGTTTTGGTTCATTGAACCTCTCAATTCAAATATGTATAATCCAGGTGATTTGTTTTCAACCTTAAAGCACTAATTTTTTACAGGTGATTTTATTTCTATTTTTGATTTTTTTCGATTAATTTTCTTTTTGGGATTTTGTTAAATTAATCCATCTCAATCATTAGGTTTAACCACCATTAAGTAGAAAGAGGTAATGACGGATTTTTGATGTGACGATTGTCCTACATGGATAATCTAAAGGTCAAAATGCATATTTCTCATCCAATCTAATTGTTAAAATCACACATCACTTCATTACATCTCTTTACTTACATCTATCACCTACTCCCAACCCTACACTCTCCCCTTCCTCCTCTTTCCCCTTGCGAATAAATTTTAAAGTTGTAAAATTTTAATTAATATAATAATATGAGTATTTCCTAAAAATGATATATTTTATCTAAAACCCTTAATTTGAGATAAAAGAAAAAAAATGAGACTTCATTTGTGACGAAAAAAAAAGTAATACAAATATAGATTGATTGGTGGTAAAATAAGTAACATGCTTTCTATTGTGTGAAACATATCCAACACAATCTTTTCCTTAATTAATTAATCTTTTAACAAATGGTTACTAACTTTTTGTATTTCTTAATTGATCTTTTCACTAAATATGTCTATAGTTGATTTGAATCGTGTTCATATGGTACTTTATATTTGTTATTTTAACAAATAATTTGAGATAACCAAGTTGAATACGACTGAAGACGCAACTATTGTCAAACTTACAGATGTTGGCATTGGAATATGAATACGATTTATTGATTTGTGTTAATTTTAAACTGATCTTGATGGATTCGGTTGGAAAGTGATCGACAATGTAATATTATTTTGTTGTTTGCAATAAGTGGATAAGGTTTACTATCGGTGGACAATGAGAAATTTTCCTTTTTAATGTTTTGAATAAAACAATGATAGAAATTAAAATTTTAAAAAAAATTTAATTAAATAAGTTGTGAGTTTATTACAATTTTACGTTAGAAAAAAAAGTAAAAATTAAGTTTTTCCTACCAATGAATTATCATGCCATAGATACAACAGATGGAAATAAATAAATATTTTTTTTTTCCACTATGTTAGATTGTACATATTTTAAAAAAAATAAAAATAACTTTCGTTATCCATAAACATAGATTTAATTTTTTTTATTATTCTGTGCCCTCGGGCACGGGCATACCCTAGTATATATATAACAGAGGGAGAAATGTGTAAGAGGGCTTTTAGAGTAGGTCTTGAGCCGTCCCTTATCATCACAAACTCTGATTTTGCTTCTCCATGTATGCCAGTGCATTTAATGCAGTTGTCATGTATTTAATGAAGTTGAGGGAGGTTATGCGACATTGGTGGAGTTGGTAATAATTGTACATGTTGTCTGAGTCTATTCTAACACAGTGGTTAACTAGAGATCGTTGGAAGAGTTCTGGTATTCGAGTTCCGAAATCGGGTGTGCAAAAACAACGCTTAGGTCAAATACGCATGTTCTCCAGAGATCGAGCTCCCTCTTCATGGCGATATTGACTGCTGACGTAAGCGGACACGTGTTTTCTTATAACTGGCTAAGTAAATCAATTTATTAATTTACTCTATTAATTTTTATCATAAAATTTATATGTGCGTGTTACGTTATAAAAATAAAAAAAAATAAAAAACAAAAATATAAGTTAACATTTATATATGAGCCTAAATAGTTAAGTTAGTTTATGAAATTAGTTAAAATCACGTAAGTTATGATTCTAATTTCAATTTTGTGAGGAGAAAACACTCTACACAAATTTGTATTTAGTAGGACAGAATAAAAATTTACGGTATATCAATTTGTCACGAACTAACATATATGTAAATTAGAAAGTGCAAATGAATAAACGGGCACGCACTAATCAATTTTATTTGAAAAGGGACGATCTAACATGAAAGCTTGGATATATTTTTTTAGCAAAAAAATTCTATATATATATATATATATATATTTCGTGGATACACATTACGTACCTTCGTCTTTGTATGGGTTTAGTGGGCCGGGGGACACTTCAAAATGTGTGTCCATTCTGTTCTTTTAGACAATTAAGAAAATAATGTATTATTATTGTATTGAATTAGCTGGCGTTATTATGCCCCTATCCCCGTCCTATTCCTGTGGGTCGGAACCACGTGATGTCTTCTGTTGGGTTTGACAATAAATGTATCACACTTTGAAAGTAAACAACTAAATCTTGAAATTGAGAAACATAACACAAGAGACAGGTGTAGTTCTAGCTGGATGACATTTTTGGTTATGTTAAAGAAGAGTAGTCTCTCCAATATATTTATACTAGGGTATGCCCGTGCCCGAGGGCACAGAATAATAAAAAAAATTAAATCTATGTTTATGGATAACGAAAGTTATTTTTATTTTTTTTAAAATATGTACAATCTAACATAGTGGAAAAAAAAAATATTTATTTATTTCCATCTGTTGTATCTATGGCATGATAATTCATTGGTAGGAAAAACTTAATTTTTACTTTTTTTTCTAACGTAAAATTGTAATAAACTCACAACTTATTTAATTAAATTTTTTTTAAAATTTTAATTTCTATCATTGTTTTATTCAAAACATTAAAAAGGAAAATTTCTCATTGTCCACCGATAGTAAACCTTATCCACTTATTGCAAACAACAAAATAATATTACATTGTCGATCACTTTCCAACCGAATCCATCAAGATCAGTTTAAAATTAACACAAATCAATAAATCGTATTCATATTCCAATGCCAACATCTGTAAGTTTGACAATAGTTGCGTCTTCAGTCGTATTCAACTTGGTTATCTCAAATTATTTGTTAAAATAACAAATATAAAGTACCATATGAACACGATTCAAATCAACTATAGACATATTTAGTGAAAAGATCAATTAAGAAATACAAAAAGTTAGTAACCATTTGTTAAAAGATTAATTAATTAAGGAAAAGATTGTGTTGGATATGTTTCACACAATAGAAAGCATGTTACTTATTTTACCACCAATCAATCTATATTTGTATTACTTTTTTTTTCGTCACAAATGAAGTCTCATTTTTTTTCTTTTATCTCAAATTAAGGGTTTTAGATAAAATATATCATTTTTAGGAAATACTCATATTATTATATTAATTAAAATTTTACAACTTTAAAATTTATTCGCAAGGGGAAAGAGGAGGAAGGGGAGAGTGTAGGGTTGGGAGTAGGTGATAGATGTAAGTAAAGAGATGTAATGAAGTGATGTGTGATTTTAACAATTAGATTGGATGAGAAATATGCATTTTGACCTTTAGATTATCCATGTAGGACAATCGTCACATCAAAAATCCGTCATTACCTCTTTCTACTTAATGGTGGTTAAACCTAATGATTGAGATGGATTAATTTAACAAAATCCCAAAAAGAAAATTAATCGAAAAAAATCAAAAATAGAAATAAAATCACCTGTAAAAAATTAGTGCTTTAAGGTTGAAAACAAATCACCTGGATTATACATATTTGAATTGAGAGGTTCAATGAACCAAAACACAGCTTTAATCATTAGATTGTATGAGAAAAATGCATTTTGACCTTTATATTATTCATGTAGGTCAATCGTCACATCAAAAATCCTTCATTACCTCTCTCTACTTAATGGTGGTTAAACCTAAAGGTTGAAACGGATTAATTTAATAAAATTCCAAAAAGTGAATTAATCGAAAAAAATCGAAAATATCAATAAAATCACCTGTAAAAACAAATAGTGGTTTAAGGTTGAAAACAAATCACCTGGATTGTACTTATTTGAATTGAGAGGTTCAATGAACCAGAACACAACTTTAGTGTAATTAAATATATTATATCTTATTGGTTCAACATTTTAAAAATGCTATTGAAAGAATTGAAATGTGAACCAGAAAAGTGTCATTTTAGAGTTAGAATAATCAGTCATGTTATAATTATTTATGGTGAAAGTAAATGGAGGTTTTTAATTTTACATTCTTTTTCAAACAAATAATATACAGATATACCTGATGCTCTACCATGGAGGAGGGGAAAGAAAAACAGGATTCCGTGAAAAATAATTAATATAAATTATTAATTTACTATATTTTTTTTGTAAGTCTATCTCAACTGGTAGTTAAACTTAATTAATGATTAAGACGGATCATTTTAATGAAATCTCAAAAAGGGAATTAATGATAAGAAGTCAACAATAGCAATAAAATCACCTGCAAAAAATAGTTATTTAGGGTTGAAAATAAATTCCATTAAATTGAAAGGTTTAATGAACTAAAATACACCTTTAGTATAACTAAGTATATTATATCTTATTATATTGGTTTGACATTTCAAAATAGGGGTATTGTCAGAAATCCGAAAACCGAACGAACGAACTGAACCGATCCGTTATGATCCGAAATTTCCCGAACAAAAAAAAAAACCGAAACCGAAATAAAAAACCGAAACCGAAACCGATTGATTTCGGTCGGTATGGGTTGGGGATTCGGGGTCCCCGAATTAGACCGAAAAAACCGAATCTTTTAAAAAAAAATATTTGCTAACTTAATGTAATTACTTAAGTTGTCTTATAATACGTTGAAAAAAAAGAGTAAACTTTCTTACAACATTTACATTATATAAATAACTCAATCCTATGGATTATTTACATTTATAAATAATTACTTAAGCTAATTATTAAAATAAATACATTATATAATTTTTTTGTAGCGCCTTTTGAGTGAATTTATATTTTTAGTACAATTTTGAACTAAAGTTTAACAATACAAAAAAAACCGAATGGGACCGAACCGGACCGAAACCGAATAATTTGGGGAGGGTTTGGGTTTCATAGGTACGAAAACCGAAACCGAACTATAAAGTTTGGGGAGGGTTTGGGGTACCCTAGTTTCTACCCCCACCGAAACCGAAAACACCCCTATTTCAAAAATGTCATTGAAAGGATTGAAAAATACCATTGGAAGAATAATTAGTAATGCTCTAATTTACAATTTTTTTTCCTTTCCAGGTGTCTTAAATTATTTTTTTTGACGTACATAACTAATGTACTAAATCATATGGTAAAAAGAAATAAAAAATATTATCTTATGGAATTAATTAGATTAAACTTAATATAATTTTAAAAACTCTAAAAATGAAATAAAATTATTAGTATATCTGAGTTACGGTTCCCCTAGCTTTGCACTACACTCTATCTACTCAATTAACAGAAAAAAATTCCAATAACCAATAACCAAAACACAAAAAATAAAAGTTATAAAAAAAATAGTGAAAATAAAACTAATAACATAGTTAATTTTACATAGAAGAAGATTTAAAGAGGGTGTTAAATAATTATCCTTAGACTTAGTTCTTGTATCAAAATAGTAAATTACCTTATTAATTTTAAATTTATGTATTTTACTTTCTATTCAAAAACATAACTAAATAAATTAATATTCTAAATGTATTAATTTTGTAAATTAGAGAGGAGAACATAACTAAATTAATTAATAATTAACAAATAAAAAATTTGCCAATAACCAAACCACAAAAAAAAGTTATAAAAAAAATAGTTACAAAACAGTAAAAAAGAAAAAGAAAATAAAACTAATAAAATAGCTAATTTTACATAGAAGAAGATTTAATAAGGGTGTTAAATAAATATCTTTATGCTTAACTCTTGACCATTGGATTGTTGAATTGATTTATAACCATTGGATTAAAAAAGATAGCGGTCAAATCAATGAATAGTGATTCCTTGATTTGTATTATAGATGTATGTATATCCACGTGATTTTACCATTTAGGATAATTAGAATTATCAGTCAATACAAAATAGTGCATGCCCCCGCATGCGGTCTTGTTTCATAGAGACAACACGTTAAAAGAATTTCATTTACAAATTACAATCATAGTCCATGAAAAATATTTTAATATTTTTATTTTAAAATAAAGACTCATTTTTTTTACTTAAAATACTTTTCATTAATTTCTTTTATTTTTTTAAAAAAATAAATTAGTCACCACTAGCCATTACCACTATTCCCCTCCGAAGTTCCGATAACTATTACTGGAGTGTCATGAGCTCACCAAAGTTCTGACGTAAGTACTGCAAATATGTTTTTGGACTAAATCCGTAAACAAATAATGATACATATTTTAGTACAAATTTGTTTTTGTACTAAATCCGCAAGCTGTAAGTTATACATATTTTAGTGCAAATTTATTTTTGCACTAAATCGTCAACCAACTCATGAAATATTTTTAGTACAAATCTGTTTTTACACTACATCCACAATCAACAAATGATACACATTTTAGTGCAAATCCATTTTTGCATTAAATTTGCAAGCAACAAATGATATATATTTTTGTGTACATTTATTTTTGCACTAAATTCTCAAGCAACTTAATAGAGAAGAATATTAATTCTACCTTTAAAGCCAGTCACATGTTAGGATGGCAACAGGTCGGGTATGGGGCGGGTTTGGCCAATACCAAACCCGACCCGCATGTACACTAGCCCACCCCGAACCTGAAACTGGTTTTAGAAACCCAAATCTACCCCGCCTCAAATAAGGAGGCCTCGAGTTGAGTTGGGTTGAATCGGGTAGGGTTGAGTAGCCCAGGTCCAACAAAAACTCAAACTAAGCCTGTTTTGAACAGGAAAAAAAGAAGAAGCCACAAATCAAAATTCTACTCAAATTCCATAATACAAGATGCCACATTCCAAATTTCAATAGCAAAATAGCTAGACTGGTGGAAGAAAATCGTTCAAAAGACTTTATTTATATATTTATTTATTTATATGTATTAATGTATATATAAATTTAACACATTCCACAAATTCAAAAATGTAACATCTATTATAAAATCGAGAAAAAATGAGATCACATTTACCGGTGGAAGAAGCTAGTGTGGGAGGTGGAGGTGGAGGTAGAGGAGGAGCAGCGTGTGTGGATGGGATCTGCGACTATGGGAGAGCTAGAGAGGTGTGGGAAAGGTGAGAGAGACAGATAATTAGATTGTGAGAAATAAATGTGGTTGTGGCTGAGAGTCACCTTATTGTGTTTCTCATCTAACGACCCTCATTTAGTTAACAATTGTCTAGGTTTTTTTTAAATAAATACTATATATGTATACGAGTCGGGTTTTTAATAGGCAAAACCCTAATCTGGTCCAAGTTTTAAAAAAAAAGTTCCAAACTTGACTCGAGCTTAAAAAATTCTACCCCAAATCCGATCCATCAGGGTAGGGTTGGGTCAAAAACCTATCGAGTTGGGGTTTTTTTTTCCATCCCTAGTCACAAGCGGACACATGACATGCCATGTCACTACATAAGACTACGTGGATAAAGAACAATCTGAAAGATAGAGTTCAAAGCCACAAGGACAAGGAGCTCATTAAGATACGTATACAAGACTTAGACATTGTGTAGATAATTGAACTTCCAAGAGTTAGCCTCCAAAGCTCTTATACCGAGCTAGAACGAGCTTTAGTTAGAGTGGTTGGAGACAATATGGACGACTGTTGCCAACTCTACAGGAGTACAAAACTTCCTTCAACTCCATTAAATGCACACTAACTGCATTAAATGCTCCTGATAAAGGGGATAAGCAATGTTAGCAATTAGGCATGTTGTGATGATAGAAGAATGGCTAAAAGCCAACTGTTTCGGCTCTACTATATGTCTCCTCCTACACTATATAAAGGAAGCATTTAATTCTTTCACCGACCAAGTTAATCAAGCATAAAAAAAAGAACATTTTGGCCGAGATATCAAGCATTCATCACTCTTGTAATAGTGGGAGATAAAGATAAATTAGTTCAATAAATATACTTTAAAATCAGGTCTGAAAGCACATAAGGGCTCCCACACTTAGAGAGTAAGAGTTTTGTTTAATGAATAGTCTCATCTACACTTACATTGATAAGATATATTAGCCTAATAGACACTACATATGTAATTAGAGTTAAGGCTCATCCATTATAAATCAATACAAGATCCCCACGAGCTCAAAGCTCCTTTCAACAGAGGAAGAGTAGCCCTTATTCATAAACAAGGGCAAACCTCCTCTATAAACATTTGTTTTATTTATTCATTTGACTCAATAAGTCAATTTTACTTTGCCACGTCTTCCCATCATTATCTAATCATTTGACTGATTGGGTGAAAAAGTTTATTTCAAATTTTCATACCAACACAACTCAAGATATACATTTTGTGCAAAATTGTTTTTGACTAAATCCGCAAACAACTAATGTAATAAATTTTATACAATTATGTTTTTGCACGAAATCCGTAAACAAATTAAGATATAAATTTTAGTACAAATTTATTTTTGCACTAAATCCGTAAGCAATTAAAGACGTAAGTTTGAGTGTAAATTTGTTTTTGCACTATACAAAAATTCTAGACGGAACTCCCATGTCTTTGTTGGAGGTAAAACTAAAATAAATTGCAGAGAAAGTTCTCTATCTAATTTAAAACAACAAATTATCTTATAAATATAATTATAAATAATGTACTTAAAACTCATTTTCTCAATTTTACAATTATCTGTGTGGAAGGTGTGTTGTTATCGGAAATATCGGCGGTGCTTTATCTTCATGGGTGAAACTTTCCTCGTATATAACTATACAAGTACATTAATTTAATTTCAGACATAACATAACATAAAATGCACATATGAGCCAAAACCCTAGGACGAAGGGTCCCTCCCCATCCCCATACTCTCTCTCTCGTACACACCGAAGTCGATCTCTATGACATTAATTGGACCTCTGTGAATGTTCACAGTAGATTTCGGATCTCGTCGTCCATATTATTAATCTCCCATATACCCAAATCATCCATATCTAACTTTATATTTATTTAAGGGCACGATGTCTTTTATAATTTAAATATTGAGTGGGTCTTAAATTAAAAGATAAACCTATTCTAATTAGAAAATTATTTTCATTCCAAATCTATGATGCTAATCCAAAATTTAAAATATTGAAAAAAATAATAATAATGACAAAGGGTCATTGTTTCCAAACAACGATATAATTCATTCATAAAACTAAACCACATGGGTTGTTCATCAAACAAATTACGACTACTATATATGGTAAGGATTAGTTATAAATTTCAAATGTATAAATAATAAGAATAATAGAACCAAACTTGAGGTCAAGGGTTCGACTCATGGGGTGGGAGGGGAGGGTTTTTCTTTATTTGTAGGATTAAGGGAGAGACTTAGACCTCCCTTAATTTTTTTTAAAAAAAAATAAAATAAGAATAATAGAACCAAACTTTTGTATATTAATTGACGCTGGTGTACTCCTTATAATTTAATTAAAAGAAATTAAAGAAAAAGTGTTGGCCCATTGGATAAAACTACTCTTATGCAACCCAACGGTCATAGTTCAAATTTAATCATGATATACATAATAGGATCCTTAGAAAAAAATTGATGATAGGTGCAAAATTCAAAATTTTGTGTTGTATCCTCTACCCTCGTTATAATGCATAGAAAAAATAATAGGGCCAAAATTTTGGAAAAATTGAAAATCAGTTGTATTCCTTCCATCTCCTTGAACCACCTGATTTTATTTATCATTTGCATAAAAAAATATATAAAACTAAAGTCTTATCTAGCTTTGAAAAATTAAGGAGATCAATCGAAGGGAAAACTCCAATACCAGCCAGAGTTGTTTGATTACATGTGTTACCTTTTGAATTAATCCATACGTAGTGATAGTGGCCGGAGCTGTTGGATCTACTAACAATAATTATGCAAAATTTTAATACTATAAACATCATGCACGTTCTTCCAAGAAAATTGAGTATTACCTACCTAACAATGCATTATTGAAAAACAGATATAATTTAATACATTTGATCAGTTAATGAAATTATTTCTCCCGTGTAATAAAGATAGATCTGAGAATTGGTATTAATCAGTTTCGATATATTTTTTTAAAAAATAATTATTGAAATACTCTCTCTTGCTGTTATATAAGCTCTTAAATTGTAGTCCCCATTAAATATTAAATATATATATATATATATATGTACTTAATTTTAAATGGGAACAAAAATGATAACAAGTTACTATCTCAAAAAAAAAAAGTTACACTTTGAAATTAAAACTTCACTTTTACATGTAACAATAATTAATTAATTAACTAGTTCACAAAATCTATGTTGGGATAATATTGTATAAGAGTATCTACAACAATCTTTTATATTTTTGTTTTGTGTAAATTTTTTTTTTGTCTCCAATAGTCTTTTAAAATATAATGTAAAATACACTCTCATTTTACAATGCCACATTATTATTTTATCTCTAGATTTTTAAATAAAATTTAAAAATATAATAACTTCAAATGTAAAATATGAATTTTAATAAAATTATATATTTGAAATATGTTCATCAATATTTACAAATCAAGATCCATTGTGGCTATAGAATTATTTATAAAAAATTTCAAGAAAAAATAATAATAAATAACTTAAATTGATAGTTAACAAGTGTTAGAATGTCATTGGTTATTTTAAAATTTACACAAAACTTTACAAAAAGTAGAATTGGAACATATTATTTTTTAGTATTCAATTTTTTTTGTAAAAGTAGATTGATATGTATAATTTACAAATCAATTTTTGCACTCTTATCGGAGATGCTCTAAGTATTAAAGTAATATTAACGCTAGGAAGAGCGAGAGCCAATTAAATGTGTTCGCTAGATCCCCGTTCCGTTTACGGTGGTCCGTAGGCATACCGTTCATTTCTCCCAGACGGACCTTGTCTCTCCACATTTATTTCTGAAAATTTGAATTTGAATTTGATTTTATCATCTCCCATTGGGTATTGCTAAATGCTAAAGTGACTGGCAACCTCACGAGCTTCTATTTCAGTTTCTGTCCTGATTGTATCAAAACTTTTAATGCCCTTGGAGTGCTGCGATGTTCTTGCCCTCGGGGCGTTCAAGATAAAATTTTTAATCAACATCAGATTATTACATTCTTTTTGTCTTATTTTTTTTTTTTTTTGAAATCAAAGCAAACAACTTATAATAAATCATTCAAAACCAAAGTGTTCAACCAATCCGGGACATCGGCCCCCCAGGATTGTAAAGAAGAAACACAGATAGCAAAGGCCGCTAAAGCATTGGCAACCTCATTAGCAGACCGAAGAATATGAGAGCACATCACAGTATTAAAATCACAGTATTAAAGGATTCCGCTAGGTCTAAAAAATCAAGAATAAAGACTTCTGCATCCGAATATGGAGGAGATTTAGCCAGAATCAAATTTACCACCCGCAAAGAGTCGCTATTAATCTCAACAGACTGAACTCCCAGCGACATAGCAAATCTCAACCCCTCTATTAACGCCAGCGCTTCTACCTCCTCAATACCCATACAAGTGAACACAGGAATTGCCCGAGCACCAATAACCCCACCCATATCATCCCGACAAATCATTCCCAAACCAGATCGCCCAGATATTGGGTTTACCGCAGCGTCCACATTAATCTTGACCATACCTACACGTGGTTTAACCCATGCAGCCACCCTTAGTGATGAGGGCGAGCCGCTGGACCTGATTGCCTCTGAAAAGGACTCGAGATAGGCTTCTGCAGCAGCAAGTAACGCAGAGGCAAATCGGCCCGGCTTCCCCCACACCCTATCATTCCGATCCATCCAAATGAACCAAGCCAAAATAGCAAAAAGTTCTGCGTTCCAAGCTTTATTAGATTTCTACAGCTCTGAACAAAACTCCCCAAAATTACCCCATCGGATTGCCGAGTTGCACCAGCCCCCAAAACACGAGATTGCCCAAATCTGTTGCACTACCGGGCATGCCCATAAAGAGTGAAAAACAGATTCCCGTCCAGACTTACAACAGCTGCAAAGGTTACTAGACACCACCCTTCTGCGAAATAAAGCCAAGTTGGTCGGTAAAAGATTCGAGGAAGCACGCCATAAAAAGATCCGAATCTTGTTTGGCACCTTTAAATTCCACAACGTATTCCACCAAGACCCAAGAGGACCCGAAGAACCGAAACACCGATCTACCATCATACGAGCAGCCCGGTATCCACTTCTAACTGAGTATTCCCCCGAGGAATCAAAATGCCACACTTGGATGTCCTCCCGAGCTCGAGATCCCACGAGAATTCGCAAAATATCATGGACTTCCACTTCTAGAAACCAAGATCGCACTTTGTGCTCATCCCAGGCACCGGACGGGAGGATTAGTTCGTTTAACAACGCATCTCTGTTTAAACCCCCAGGCGACCACACCTTGAATGTCCACGGACGAGGAACCCAACGATCTTTGAAAACCCGAATAATATCTCCATTACCCACTCGCCATCGGATACCTTGCAAAAGAAGAGATCGACCCCACCAAATCTCTCGCCACATAAGCGACCCCGACCTCCGAACTCCATCCTCGAGAAATCCACAAGATGGAAAGTATTTCTTCTTCAAAAACTGAGCTAGTAAAGATTCCGGCTCCCGCAGAATACGCCACCCAACCTTAGCAAGCATTGCCCTATTAAACGCACTTAAATCTTTAAAGCCCATGCCACCCTCCCTCTTAGGAGCACACATTTTCTCCCACGACGCCCAATGAATCTTCTTAGCTTCACTAGACGCGCCCCACCAGAAGCTAGCACAGAGAGCATGGATCTCTTTACACAAGTATTCGGGGAAACGAATACAAGACATAAAATAATTCGGAACAGCTTGCAGGACAGCTTTAACCAGAACCTCCTTGCCCCCTTTCGAAAATTCACCTCGACTCCAACCTCTAATCTTCTTTAATACCCGTTCCTTAATATCTCTGGCCATCGCCCTCTTGCTACCCCCAAAACATAGAGGCAATCCCAAATATTTAGAGAAACGGTCCACCAAATCCATCCCAATCGCTCGCGCACAAGATCTTTGTCTCATAGCGCTCATATTCGGGCTACACGTCAGACTTGATTTATCGAAGTTAACCCTCTGACCTGACGCCACTTCAT
The DNA here is from genome assembly GCA_021464415.1 of Lonicera japonica. Classification (NCBI taxonomy): domain Eukaryota; kingdom Viridiplantae; phylum Streptophyta; class Magnoliopsida; order Dipsacales; family Caprifoliaceae; genus Lonicera; species Lonicera japonica. The sequence goes on from CM038466.1 coordinate 3,598,930, forward strand.
ATCTACCCAACACAGCCCGGACCACCCGGCATTGACGCGGCCCTCCCCTCCAAAAAATCAGGCTATCGTCAGCGAAGAAGAGATGTGACAAATTAACTCCCCCACGAGCGACATCAATACCCTTTAACGCCCCAGAGTTGGTCACCTCCCTGATAAGACCATCCAGACCTTCAGAACATAACAAGAACAGATAAGGTGATAGAGGATCACCCTGCCTAATACCCCTTTGCGGCCTTACCGAACCCGAACGCACCCCGTTCAGAATGAAAGAATAAAAAACTGAGGAGACGCACTCCATCATCCACGCGTTCCATTTATCACAAAAACCCAACCGAGTCATGATCGCTCTAAGAAAGCCCCATTCCACTCTATCATAAGCTTTACTCATGTCAAGTTTTGCTGCCATCAGCCCCTCAGCCCGTAAATTCTTCTTATATAAGAAATTCAAAGTTTCAAAAGCCATAATCACATTATCAATAATCATACGCCCTTGGACAAATGCGCTCTGATTTGGGGATATTATACAAGGGAGAATAAGTCGCAGTCTGTTAGCCAACACCTTAGAAATAATCTTATACGTCACATTGCACAAACTAATAGGGCGAAAATCAGATAACCTGACCGGCTTGGATATTTTGGGAATTAACACAATGTTTGTATTATTAATAGCCGCAAAAGAGATACCTGACCGGAAGAAATCCCTGCAAAGGTCCATTATAATTGTATTATTGAAAAAAGTTAGCTCAAATTATTGTTCCACACCGAAAAAATGTAAAACTCGATATGGGTTTAGAGAAAGGGGAGAGATACTACATAACAATGAGACTTTTTTTAAAAAATGTCACACTCGTGACCAACATGTATTTAAGTTGGGAATGATATCTTTACTATGTTCGTAGACCCGTGAGTCCAGCTCGTTTACTCTCTCAAAAGAAGGCGCCCAACCCCATAGCAGTCTCCCCGCAAGCCAACATATACATATCTCATTCTAACGCGAATACTAATTAACCCTACAAGTATACTACAAGGTTATTGACTATCTTAAATTAATTACAAATTATATTTGTTCTTTGGATTATAATATATTAACGTGTTATCCGTCTATGTTTAGACATTGATTATGATTAATGTAAGTGCTAATTTTAAAATTTTGAAAGAATTATGGAGCTGGTGCTTCAGGGCTCCGCCCCTCAGATCACACTATCAAAGACAAAATGTCACACCCCGATCTTTGGACCTCGAGTAATCATTAATCCACACGTACTCGGCCATCCAACTACCGGGTGTGAAAATTTTCAAACAATATTTACTTTTAACCTAATGCTCAAAAACCAAAATATAAACTTAATAAAACAAAAAAAAATATTTTTAAACAAATATTTTGTGGAATAAATAAAATTAAAATGTCCAAGCTTATATATACAAAAGTCCAATTACATTTGCTTTACAAAAACTATTTGGCCGAAGTACATCTAAATTGCCCCCACTTTCCAAGTATATCAAACCAAAAGAAATGTATAAAATAAGCATACTTCAAGCACATGTCTTAGTAATGAATCTCAATTATATGTTTTTATTAAAATATGAGAAAAATACGTAGAGTAATATTATGAGTTAAAAGTATTGTGGCTTTGGAATTGAATTAATATGGTTTTTTTTATTTGGGAGATATAAATTTTACAAAACAAGAGTATTAAGATACCTAATGTCAATCAGATTGTTGTCTTACATGTGTATATACGAATTCGTTTTGGATACTGATCTTTCGTGTCAAAATATGAAAAAACTAGAGAGGTTAATATCATGTGTTAGGAGAATCTGGGCTTTGGAATTGATTAAATATGATTTTTTATACTAAGAGATATTGAATTTACAAAAACAGTGCACTCCAGAATCTGATGCTAGACATATTGTGTATTTATCACCAAAACCTTTATAACTCCTAAAGTATAAATGATTTTTAGTTGAATCCAATTGGATATGCCTTCAGACACATTAGGCTATATTGTATAATTTCTATGAAATTTTTGGAGTGTTGAGTAATTCCTAGTATTTATGTGAAGTCGGTGGCTTTGTCAATTACAAGTTCTGTTTGTGTTCTTACTTTGTTTGTGTGCAATTTAACGTATGGTTTTGGTGTAATTTGATTAGAAATCTTAAAAATTGACCAAAATCCCAGGAAAATTCCTTAATTACACCATTGCTCCCTTGTATGATGGATTTAAGACTTGTTATAAAAGAATTAGGTGAGAAAGTCCCGAATGATTTTTGTTTTGACTTAATAAAACGTTGGTGTATCCAATAAAAATTTCATATGGATTTTTACATACTTATGTGGACTTGAGATGTTTGTACATTCATTCTATTGTTGGTTAGATGAGTGGATAGTTGTTATATTCTCGCAGAAGGGTGAGTGCTTAGCGCACGAATTTATAGTTAGCCTTCTGAAGAAGGTCGGAACTTTAAACGATATGCTCGTGCGAGTTTCGATTTGGAGTGGTCCCTATCTATACGGGGAGAGACAGCGCAAGATAATATGTGTATGCCATGGGAGAGTATGGCGAGGTGGTACGTAATTAAGGTGCACATGCTAACCAAAGAGTCTAGTGGATTAGAAGTGTAAGACTATTTTCTTTGTTTAACTTGTATAAAATTATTAGATCTCTAAATGAAAATTCTGGCACATGAATCTAGAAGAAAATTTTATTATGCTCATTTTTCATGTTTTGAGTTTTCTCTAATTCCTTATAGTTTAAAAGTTATGGCTGATTCTTGTTTGTGAAAAGTGTTTGCATTGAATTATTGGTTTGGGCTATTACATGGTCAATTTTTGCAATTTTTCGTGAGTATTTGTAGAAATCATCATTCTTGACATTTTTTGTGTTCTAAGTTTTCCCAAATTCTGCATGGTTTAGGCAGTAACAAACAACTTTTACTGTAGCAGCTTATTTTGTGATGTAGATACTATCTTTTTTACTAACTTCTTTTGTGCAGGAAGGTAGGCCTTTCTAACATTTGTGTAGGGTTGGTCTACCGTAGAATTTTGATAAATATTACTTTAAAGTTTTGTGGATGAATGTGACAAGAAACTAACCGCCACATTTTTATTGGGAAACTATGATTTTATCTCGATAAATATGTGGAACTACATATCTTGTTGTGAGAATCTGCAAATGCGACCCCCAGGTCTCACTCCCGTGTTTGGATGTCTAAGGCGTCGGTACAAATTCCATTGTTTTATTTGCTTCAATATAGGGATGAGTCATATTTTTTATTTCTAAATGCAAGTGGATTCATTCAGAGTCGCCTGCACGCCTTATGAGAAAACGTACAAAAAGTCCCCGTAGGGGTAAAGGCCAAAGCAAGCTTTGTCCCCACACGTTTTAGTCTACGAAACCGAGATTCTTATAGGGTTCGGGAACTATGTTATGGTTTGAGAACGTGTTAGGCACCCATTCCGTCTTTTCAGTCTCTAGTGGCTTTATATGCTTATTCTACGTTGAAAAACTTGAATGCCTTTACTAAGAAGTGTACTACTTTCTTTAAGATATGTTTTGCAAAGAAACTTGATTTCTGGGAGAAAAAAAAAAGAAAGGAATAAAAATCTTGTATTCCGTAATCAATATTAGTTTTGTCGAAATCTAATTACTAGTTACAAAATCTTATCTATTTTTGAAAAGAGAGTGATTCGATATTGTTTCCTTAGATAACAATATCAATTATCTTGTTTGGTTTAATTTTAAAGAAAAAAGGTCGGATCGTTATCGGAATTAATTTAATGTGGAATTGAACTATTTGAGGAGAGTGTATCAGATATATTGCAGTCTATGTGGAAGACATAATATATCCGAGCTTAACTCCAAAGTAAACTTTATCAGTCCTGACTTTGAAAACTTGATTTTAAGTGGACGATAATAGTTTAACTTCTTTTGATTTTAAAAAATGATTTAATCAGGGTTTTTGAGAAGAAGTTTTGTTCGAAAACAATAAACTATCAGCAACTCAACAATAAGTTTATACAGCTAGAAAGTGGACAAAACAACAGAAATAACAAGTCTATATAGTCAAACAACTTAAGACGAGGATATTGGAAGTAAATGCTTTCAGTTTATGTTAGCCTAAGCAAACTAACTTCTTACTCACTTATAGTACTTTCGAAAATAACAAGTATGTATATATAATAAACTTAAATAAGAATATAAAAAAATCTATAGCTACTAAATAAAGTACAATAAAACAAGTATGCAGATATCTTACTTAATTACTAAAAAAAATTTAGTTACCTTCCCAACGATATAAATAAAATAAGAAAGAGAGAAAATATCATATGATTGAAGATGATCCGGCGAATACAGACTTTTCTCTTCCAGATATAGTCGAGAATTCGACTTTGAGATCCAAGACGTCGAGTATCGAGAACTCGAAAATTCCTTGAAAACTTGATAAGTTAAACTTTTTAAAAAATCAAAATTTTAAAGATAATAGCCCTCCTTCTTGGGGTTTCAATTATTGTCCTTAAATCCTTGGGGTGTTGGCCTATGTATACTGCCTGAGAGAGTTTGTCGCACGACATTCCTCCTAAAAGTGAAACTGTTGTGCGATATTTAGACCAATGTCGTGCAACAAACAACTGAAGTGATATTCCTGACAGACTGATGTATCAGGGAGTGGATGGTCTGGGTCAGAGAGGTTTGTCGTGCGAAATATTAAGGTTTGTCGTGCGACAAAGGCCTCTGAATATTACTTTGTCGCGTGATAACTCTTTCTGAGAACATGTTTGTTGGGCTACAAACTTTTAGGAGTAGTTTCTAGTATTTTAGGTGGGTTCTAAACTCAAAAAAGTGCTTTCGAGGGTTTTTAGGGTTCTTGCGGGGGTCACGGATTAGGGTATCTACAGACCCTCTCGACTCAAACTCCTTACTTGCAAGGAATTCAGGCGATTAGAAGAGACCATGTTCCATGACTTCTGCAAGAACTCTAAGATAGTGCATGTATGTAAAATCATTTTGTGAGTGCCTCCGGATAGGTCTTTGTCCTGGTGTTTACCTCTGGAGAGGACTTCCCTTACTTGACTGCCGCTCGGGAGGAATTTGTTTGCTCCATGTGCCTCTCTGGGAGGACTTTGTTTACTCCATGTGCCTCTCTGGTAGGACTTTCTTTTGCTCCACGTGCTCTCTGGGAGGACTTCCTTTGCTCCAAGTGCCTTTCTGGGAGGACTTTGTTTTCCTGTATATAAGAAAAATGAACAATAATTGTCTCTAAAGAGGGCTTTTGTGCTTAAGATTTGCCTCCGAAAAAAGTTTGTGTTTGCGTTTGGCCCCATGAAGGGACTTATGTCTGTGATTTAAAGGATCATGCTCTCTATGTCTTCTCTCGTTCCTTAGAGTGAGGGAGAAGTTTTTTTTTTTTTTGGGGGGGGGGGGTGAAGGAACTCGTCATGAGTTTATTTTAATCCCGCTACATTTTTTTCGCTCGAAAAATTCTTTGAAACCATACTTGCTTGCTTTGTTTCTGAGGAAGAACCAGTCTCCTAACGATATAAATAAGATAAGAGAAAGAGAGAGAGATAGAGAGAGAGAGAGAAAATATAATATGACCAAAGATGATCCGGTGAATATAGGCTTTTCTCCTCTAGATATAATCGAGAATTCGACTTTAAGATCTAAGACATCGAGTATCGAGAACTCGGAGATTCCTTAAAAACTTGATAAGTTGAACTTTTTAAAAAATCATATTTTTAGAAATAATAGACCTCCTTCTTGGGGTTCCAATTGTTGTCCTTAAACCCTTGGGATGTTGGCTTATTTGTACTGCCCGGGGGAGTTTGTCGCGTGACATTCCTCCCAAAAGTAAAATTGTCGTGCGATATTTAGACTAATGTCGGGCGACAAACGACTGAGGTGATGTCTCTAACAGACTGATGTGTCAGGGAATGGATGGTCTGGGTCAAAGGATTTGTCGTGCGACAAAGGCTTCTGAATATTGCTTTGTCGCGCGACAAATCATTCTGAAAACAAGTTTTTTGGGTTACAAACTTCTCTGAATAGTTTCTAGTATTTTGGGTGAGTTTTAGACTCAAAAAAGTGCTTTCAAGGGTTTTTAGGGTTCTTGCGGGGGTCACGGATTGGAGTGTCTACACTTATTTCATGATTATTTCAGTTGAAAATTTGCATTTATGATAATTGCATCATGGACATAATTGAGTGAAACAAATCAACTCATACCAGTATTTAGTAGTGACCTAAGTTGTCTCCATACTTCTTGGGTGCGTTCTGTTATAACCGTAGCTAAATAGAATGATTCAGAGAAATATACACTGGAAGGGAGAATACTCGCTTAGGAAGGATTTACATTCCTTTTAGTTTGGCTTCATATTTTCGATTTAGTTATTTTATTTTATTAGTCGAATGATGGAGTTTATTAATTAGATATTATGTATGGATTTTTTTTTATAGTTGGCTAGGGTATTTTTCATGAGTTTATTTTATTAAAGTTGGAGATTTTTAATGTAATTTTATTTTATTATGGAATATATTTTAAATGGATTTATTTTGGATAAAAGGTATATATATAAAGAATTATTTAGCTTATAGAATATATTGATTAGTTTTTGTGGTGGATTTTATTGTATTTTATTTTGTGTTTTATTATTTAGTTGTTATTTTCCATTCACCCCTGGTATTTGAAAAACAAGATATAAGTTAGATTTTGTCTTTAGGGATATATATATATATATATATATTGCTTCTTTTTCCAAAAATCAGGGTGTGACATAAAACAGCTCAAAACTAAACGTCATTCATATAATAATCAACTACTTTTTATCGTTACTTCTCATATGATGCTAGTCGGAGAAAGTTGAACAGATCTATCTATGATTTCTACTAACGAACACCCTTATAATATTTGCCCATAAGTGATAATTATTTGGGTGATTTAGGTTAGTGATCCCTTTGTGAGTCGTAATTGGACTTTGGGTGCGAAAGTTTACCATTATGCATATTAATTTGAGTGCTATTTTGGATAGATTATGTTACTCAAATGAGTCAAATTAAAGTTAACTCCTTCAAATTTTGCATTTTTTTTTGCCTATTTTGTACTTCATTTTTCATCCTTAGCTACATAAGAGTTTGACACCAAATATAATCGAGCAAATTGTGTTTAGGATGCAAAGAAATAAAAGGCAAAATTCCCAATTCAAATAAACCCTAACATTAAAATTGATCATTTTGCATATAATTGATCAAAGCAAGATTTTCAAATATTAAAAGAGTGATTTTTGAAAAAAGCATAAATTGGAACACAAATCGAGTAAGTTTGTTGATCTTCTTCCTCTCTACAACCTCCTTCCAACCCACCACCATAAATAAATCACCACTGCTATCTCCTTGCAATACTCACCATCACCATCTCACCCACAAATAAAGCATACCAAAACCCACATACAAAACCCACACAGATTTGTTGATGTATATATATATATATATATTCATATATCTGATTATATATATACAACAAAAAAATAAGTGAAATTGATGCATTTAGTTTAGTAGATAAGTATTTTATGATGTAATTTGATGTATATGTAAATATGATGTATATAAAGTGTGAATTAATTATGGTGGTAATGACTATTTAATTTGAGTTTATAAAACAAATAAACCCTAAGTATACCTGAATTAAGTTCCAACTTAGGATTTCTTCAAGAATTGCTCCTTCAATTACTATAAATTGCTCGATTGTGGGGACAAGTTTGCTTGAGTTTGGGGAATTTTTTTCTCTTTCTCTGGAACCTCTAAGAACAACAAATATAATTAAACCTAAATAATAATTTGCATAGCTCATGGATTGTGTATAAAAGGGCAAAACCAAAAGATTGTGTGAAAGATTAAAGGAAAAAATAATTGACTTAGTTTAGTAATGTATTATGTCTAAAATAGCACCTAAGGTCAAACCCTCATTTTGATAAAATTTGATACCTAAAGTCTAAATACCAACAACAAATTACAGATACTTCATTTTGTGACCCCATATAAGTTCGTGCAAGACTGTTTTCGGTTAAAGGCCGAATAGGACTTCACCATTACAGAATTCATAGACCCAAGCAGGATGGGCCAAAAATCTAAGAACCGGGGAAAACCTGAGCAGTTAATTGGATTTCCCATTTCGCCCGATTCACCGTACAGGATGCCTGATTCCCTGTTCAGGCCAGATTCCCCGTTTTAGCCAAATTCCCTATTCGGGCCAAATTCAAGCCAGGAAGTCACAACAAAGTTTACCCTAAACAGTAGGAAGGGTGAACAAAACAGTTTACCGAAAGACCATACCGGCTAACAAATAAACCATATGGATGATCTAATGTCAAAGCCAGTGGCATTTGTTATATAAGCTAAAGCAAACCTCAAGATAGGGGTTCGATTTTCAATCTCAAATGGAGAGAAAACAGAGAAAATAACAAAATTTGACACTCGAAAAGATGCTCAAACAGAGAAAAAAGAAAGAGAGATTTGTATCCAAATTTGCTAGATTAGTAAAGAATTTGTAATATGATCTTGTTTTCGAAAAGAATGTTGAATCAAACTTACTATTTTCGAGAAGGTATATTTTATATTATGTAAATCTTATACTTTCTACCACTTTTACTTCTATTGTGTATGTAAATATCGTGTACATATCGTAAAACGGATTATAACTCACATGCGAATTGCACAAATGCCTAAATTGCTTTCCATTTCATCAATCCCGTATAAACTATGCATATAATAGATTAAAATTAAGGCAGTACGATCCAAAAAAACCTCCCCCGCATGCCTACAAATGCTTGTACATGTTCTGTTTCATACAAACTGTAAAAATATAAGAGATGCCCAATTCTCGGTATGGGCTTTCTATCCAGAAAGTCAATTTTGTATGCAAAACTAGTAGGATCTTTGTATAATATTTAGCAACCGATATATATACGAATTTTGGGCCATGAAACAATAGGAAAATAGTATAAAATTGTGAAAACGAGCATGTTCATTTAGAAGTCGAAAGGACGATGTAGGTGCCTAACACATTCCTATGTCGTAACATAGTCCCCGAACTCACTTTGGTTACGCAGATAGTGCTATATCCCAAAAGGGTACATAACACACTTTTGTCCATTTTTTCGAAAATCGTACTGGTGACTCTAATCTTTAAAAACACACGAGCTAAGTGTGCGGGACCCGCATTGGGTCGACGGGGGGTTTAGTCGGGATTCTCATACAAATGGCACCCAAAGTTTAAATTACACTATTTTTTTTTAAACAACATATGGATATAACTAAATTGTATAAAGAATGTGCCAATCTTGATAATTTTTTTTATTCTATCTACTCATTATGTATTTGAAATGAAGTAGAGGGATCTTAAGTATTTTTATTTTTATATTTGTTGGTTATGATAAAAGTTATGGTTTTACTTTTCTATATAAACAGTGAAGAAAAAATATACGTTAATGACTATACCGGTGCTATAATCTTTTAGAGTCTAGCCAGCTATTTATACAAAATTTATGACCTTGTCATTTTTTTACCATTACCATTGATCTCTTTTATTTTAATTGTAATCGTATGAAACTCCTGTCCATTAAAGAAAAAAAACACATTCATATATCATGTATACTTCAAATTTTAGCGCATATATATAAGATATAAACTAGAAAGTGTGGCCAATATATATACTTATCATACCAAACTCGGTTCCCCACCATGTGGTCATGCAGTGTGATTGCCGCATCGACAATATCATACTTGGCGCGAACCAGGATTGTCTTTCCTAACCAGGCTAATGGATCTTCAACCCTTGAACTACGAACGTAACAAGAACCTTGGAATACGTCAAAAAGATGGAAGGCGGAAACCTTAACCCAACGCTTAAAGAAGCGCGAACCTCGGTATAATGAATGACTCCACAATCTAGTGTGGTTGCTAGATTGATAAGTTAAGAACAATTGAATTAATTCAATTCAAGATGTTTAACATACTCTTAGAGAACACAAAGAGAAAACTTTCAATTTAATTAATCATCAAAATTCTTTAATAATAAAACAATAATGTGCCTCCTTTAAATAGGAGTAAACAAAGCCTTAATCCTAATTCAAAAAGGAAACTAATTCCTATTTAGAAAAAGAAAATAATAACTCCTAGAATATTCCTAATGCAATAAGGAAATTAATAATAAAAATAATATGGACACTTATTCAAAAAGGAAACTCATAATCTAATTCCTAATTGAATAATGAAATAATAATAATTCTAATAATTAAAACTACTTAAAATAATAATTGACTTCGCGCGCCCATGACTTCCGTGCTTGACTATGCTTAAATCCTTTAGCTGCACACATACAAGTATGCTTCAATATAATCCAATACCAACTAATACAACGTACGGTGATATTGCACGAAACCCGCAAACACAACGAATTGGTTGTGAGAACCCCGACACAGATACACACGAAAATCGTAGCAAATTAATAAACTTAGACCGTTTTTACAATTAGATTTGAATGGAACTGCGACCCGTTGCTTATAAATAAGTAAGAACCTTAGTATATAAGGACAAATGGATTGATGGACACCGCGACCCAATACCTATAGAAAGATGCGAACCTTGGTATACGCGAATGACGCCACAATTGATGATAGTAAATCAATTTATAAGTCGAATGAACATTATGGACAAACCGAATTTGTTCAACATGTTCTAAAAGAACAAAGGAGAAAAACTCTCGCAATTTTATTAATTCATAGCTCTCTCTAATTAAAACAATATAATCATCCCCTTTAAATAATGTGTAAAAAATAATTACTAATCCTAACACAATAATGAAAGTAAAACAATCCTAATTGACAAAACATTACTAATTGAATATCCTATTTAACTAAGGAAATACTCTTAAAACAATTTTAATTGAATAAGAAAAACATTCATAATCCTAACTGAATAATAAAATAATAAACAAGTCCTATAATTTAAAAATAATTAAAATACAATCTTCTTTGAATTTTCTTGCACGAGCTCTTGTAATCGGACCCATGAAAACTTGATTTGGGCCTACGTACGCTTCAATCCACGAGCTTGATTATGTGCTAGCCTTATCAGCATCATTCCCCTCCTCTTGAGAAGGACTTGTCCTCAAATCCATGTGATGATGTTACTCCATACCAATAGATATCTTTAGGAGATTCATGTACACTAGGTTTTTACGAAATTTATTTTGACCTTGTCCTAAATCAGTTATAACTTTTGATCGCACCGTTGGATTGGGCTGATTTTTGAATATGTTGTTCAGAACACAAAGTTACTGTTATCATAAAAAAATTAAGAGCGATCAAACATTTTTTTGGTATCGAAACTGACAGTTTTTCGCAGGCCAGCGAGATTTGGAAAAAAAATCTGATCGTAAAGTTTTTTTTATTATTATTGAAACTCTAACAAGAACAAGTAATAAAAAATAGATAAACCTAAAAGTAGAAGCCACCTCTGATACCAACTGATACGAACCGGGATCGTCTTTTCACCAGGCTAATGGATCCTCAACCCTTGAACTACGTACGTAGGAAGAGTCTTAGAATACGTCGAAAAGATGGAAGGCGAAAACCTCAACCCAACGCTTAAAGAAGTGCGAACCTCGATATAATGAATGACTCCACAATTTAGTGCGGTTGCTAGATTGATAAGCAAGAACAATTGAATTAATTCAATTCAACATGTTCAACATGCTCTTAGAGAACACAAAGAGAAAACTCTCAATTTAATTAATCATCAAAATTCTTTAATAATAAAACAATAATGTGCCTCCTTTAAATAGAAGTAAACAAAACCTTAATCCTAATTCAAAAAGGAAACTAATTCCTATTTAGAAAAAGAAAATAATAACTCCTAGAATATTCCTAATGCAATAAGGAAATTAATAATAAAAATAATATGGACACTTATTCAAAAAGGAAACTCCTAATCTAATTCCTAATTGAATAATGAAATAATAATAATTCTAATAATTAAAACTACTTAAAATAATAGTTGACTTCGCGCGCCCATGACTTCCGTGTTTGACTATGCTTAAATCATTTAGCTGTGCGCTTACAAGTATGTTCCAAGGTCATCCAATACCAATACGGACCCTACCAATTCAATGCTTTAATCATGTCGGAGCTTGTGCTAGCCTGGATCACATTAATACTTGATGAATATTTAAAAAATCTAATAATGTTTGTCCAAGCAGTAAAAGAATGCTTATATTATCAAAAAAAGTCATAGGTTCAAATTTCGAGATAAAGAAAATTTTGTTCATTTTCTATGGCTTAAAAAATATTTTGGTAATTAATGATATAAATATAGTTATATAACAAGAAATATGAGCTTTGAATAAGAAATTTCTTTAGGTGGACCTAGTGGCGAAGTTAGGAATCCATTCGAGGGCGAAAATTTAAAGTACACAAAAATATATTTAAATCCATAAAATTTTAACGCAAATATAATAGAATTAATAGCAATATTTCATACACTCAAATACCCAATATAAACTTATTACAAACTACAATAATATTCTACGAGATTTCATATTTTAAAAATGTTGCAACACTTCCTCCTTAATATTATTAAAAAAATATCTTATTCAATTTACATCACTAAAAAATCATTCATAAATTCATCTATCGTTCAATTGATTAGTTCACTCTTGATGATATTCATTGCAGAGAATACTCGCTCAACACTTGCTATTGTAATAGGTAAAAATAAGGCCAACTTCACAAGCAAATACACTAATGAATAACCAATATGCATTTTGGTTTCAACCATTTTTTTAGCTAGCTTACCAATCCCCTTTAAACCAAAAAACTCATCATTATGCTTCAAATCTTCCATATAGTTTTGAAGTTGTTCCTCAAGTATAATGACATTCACTAATCAAAAATCAAAGGGATAGAACTTTGCAAACCGAAGTAATTTTCACAAATCAAAAGCGAAAAATGAATTCGACGAATCAAGGCATGCCATACACAAAAACAGCTTCGTATTAATCTCATCAGAACAGTCATTTAACTCTTCAAGTTACAAATCTATCACTGCATAAAACAATTCAACACGATAGTAACGAATATTTATCTTTTCTTTAATATTTCGATGTGATATGTAGTAATCTAAACGACCATATTTCGAATACGTACCTCATTTTTAGTACAAAATGAAGAAACAATATAAAATAAAGACTCCTACCCATTATCTCTCGGTCATTGTAGTCAATTCTTTGAGGCTTGAACATAAGCCGTAGCATTAACAATATCTTTATCCTTCTTCTATAATGCTTACGACAAGTTATTAATAATTTCCATTATGCGTAAGATGAATACAAACTCAAAGGTTTACAAGCAAATTTTTATATCTTCTGCTTGAACTCGTTGCCCATCATATGAACATTCATCTTCAATAACCCCAAGCCATTAATCACAGAGGAGAATAAGTCAATCAAACTACAAAGTGTACTTAAATGTAAACTCTAACGTGTGTCGCCTACCCATTTTAATATCGTTTCTTGATTCAAACATTTTTTGTTTCTCCTTCGCCGCTATAAATCCCTTCAATGATTGCTTTAAATTATTTCTCTCGAAAAAAATCTCTACGTTTGCATAAGGCTCCAACAATATTTCACAAAACTCCAATGTGGTTAAAGAATTAACTAAGTCTCTTGTTTTTCTTTGAAACGGCTATAAGAGTTAATTGTAGTTAATGAGCGAAATAATGGACTTAAAAAATATATGAGTTCACATTTATAACTAAGGTTTTGAGGCCATAAAACTCACCCTTCATATTACTTGCTCCATCATAACTTCACCCCCATGAACTTGACACGCTTAAACCATGTTTGAAAAAGAAAGAATTAATGGCTGCCTTTAGTGATCATGTAGAAATATCACGAACATGTGTAATGCAAATAAAACGTTCAACCAAACACCCTATTTTTTTCCAAGTAACGTAAAACCATTACCATTTATTCTTTAAATGAAATATCGCAACACTTATCGACCAATATAGAGAACAATTCATCTCTAACCTCTTACAGAATAACTTTTGAGGTTACACTTGTAGCAGCATTCATAATATCTTTGTTAATACGTGGAAATATCATTTTAAGATTCTTAGATGCATGTTTCAAGATAACTTGCTTGAGATTTCCATTTTGTTTTGCAAGCCAATGAAGAAATTCAAGAAAGTTTTCCCAATTTCTTAATCATTTAGATTCATTATGCCCACAAAAAGCCAATTTTTTGTGTTAAAAACACTTTGGGCACTATTAAGATGCAGTCAAACGAAAAAGATAATCAAATTAAACTTGCTCGAAATTATTGGACAAACACACCTCTATATGTTGCTTGTGATTCATTAAATCATCAGAAGCTTTTAAACACGCGTTATGACTACTATTAGAATCTCCAACATTAAGTCCTTTTGTTTTTCTGTTTCAAAACCCCTGATCAACAAATGATTCATCATCGCCCTTGTTTAAATGCTTAGATTTAAATAAATAACAAAACAAATGGTGGAAAGTCTGGTTTTAAGTTAACAATATCCCCTTTGACTGTGTGCTCTTCAAACATTCTCTATTTGCGAATGGTGGAAATCATTAATGTTCATTCTTAAAGTAGGATCAAATTGTAGCTCATTTAAATTGACATCCTTATTAAACCCCACTGGACTTCAAGTTAAGAAGATCTAGCTTGTACAATGCTAGGCCTTGCATTCTGAGAGGATAGAATTTCGGGTTGAGAACAAGTTTTTTCATCAACCCTCTTCCTATTTATCTAGAATTTGTCCATTAACATTGTTTCCAATATAATGTAAAAATAATTAATTAACTCTCTTCCTATTTAAGGCTAATTAAAATTAGGGTGAGATCTAAATCACCTAATATTATGCAATTTATTAAGAAATAGATCTAATATAATACAATTAGCCAATTGTTCAAGAAATAAACCTAATATTATGCATTAATCAGGAAATCAATAAATATATCTAATATTATGTAATTAATCAAAAAATAAACCAAATACTAAGCAATCACTAGCAATTCTTCAATTAATCCAACAAAGACCTCATATTATACAATTGATCAAGAATAAAATTAATACTATGCAACTAATCAAGAAATATATCTAATATTAAAAAAATAGATCTAATTTTAATCAAGATGATGGATTTAATATGGTATGTTGTAGACACCCCGATCTGTGACCCCCGCAAGAACCCTAACGACCTACGAGAACTACTGTTTTTAGAGTCCGGGACCCACCCGAGCACCCGAAACTACCCCGAAGGGGTTTGTTGCGCGACAAACCTGTTTTTAAGAGAGATTGTCGCACGACATATCTCATTGTCGCGCGACAATCACTGATATGTCGCGCGACAATCCCACTATGTCGCGCGACAACCCCTCTCTGCACCAGACCATCCACTCTCTGACACATCAGTCTGTCAGAAACATCACTTCAGCCGTTTGTCGCGCGACATTGGACACATTGTCGCGCGACATATGCCCCTTTTGGGGAAGTGTCGTGCGACAATCTTCCCCAGGCAGTATAAATAGGCCAACACCCCCCAAGGGTTCAAGGGTGGAGAAAAAACTGGAATCTGAGAATTCGGAGCTTTAGTCTGATTTTATTATCAAGTATTCTATATTATCGTCTTATTTCTGAAGAATTATCGGATCTATTCCTGACACTCGACGTGTCCCGTCTCGGGAATCGAATTCTCGGAAATATCTGAAAAAGGAAAAGATTATTATCGCCAGAAATCTCTTCGCCGGATTATATTTTCTTTCTTATTATTATTCTCGTCGGGAAGGTAAAAAAAGTCTCTTCTAGTATCTAACATTAAATATCTGTGTACTTGTTTTATTTCCGTTGTTTTGTCCACGTTTTATTTGAATAAACTTATTGCCAAGTTACAAATAGTCTACCATTTTTAAAACAAAAGACCTTGATAAAACCGTTTGTAAAACCAGAAGAGTAAGTACATTATCATCCGGATAAAATCCTGTTTTCAAAACCGGACCGGTAAAACTTACTTAGGAATTAAAAACCCGGTATATCCTATCTGTTTCATGGATTGTGAATACGACCGGTAAAACTCCCTTCAAGAGTTTCAATTCCATATTGAATTAGTTCCATTATAAGATCTGAACTTTTACGAAAAAAAATAGTCAAAAATCTGAGAAAACCGTCATTATCCGAGAAATAATACGGGAAACTCCATTTCTAAAGAAAACAACTTTTGTCACTTGTATTTACATTTCTCAAAACGAAACAACGGATCTCGGAACACAAAGGTTTTCTATCCCTTTCTCGTTTTTCCCAAAAATTGGGGTTTTCACTCAGAAAGTAGTAGGCTATCAGTAAAAGCATCCAAGTTTTTCAACATAGAATAAACATATAAAGACCACTAGAGACCGAAAGGGCGGAATGGGTGCTTAACACCTTCCCAAACCGTAATATAGTTTCCGAACCCTATAGAATCCTGGTTTCGTAGACAAACGTGTAAAGAAAGGCTTAACTATAGCCTTTCCTCTTACACCACCATTTTTGTTCGTTTTCCTGTAAAACGTACTGGCGACTCTGAACAAACCCCTATGCATCTAGAAATAGAACATAGGGACACTTGATATGAATCAAAAGAGACACTCCAGCAAATAGAACGATGGAATCCGTTCCGACGTTTCAGACTCCCAACCGAACGGGGACGAGACCCGGGGGGTCGCATTTGCGGATTCTCACATATGTGGACTAAGGTAATGGCAGACGGTGGTAGAATTGTGGGAGCTTGTGATGGGTTTGTAGTTTGCGGGTGGGCTGGGGCCACGGGGATTTGTAGTAAAGAAGTGTAGAATAAAAATAAAAAGAATAGAAAAGATGAGAAGGAAGAAAACAGATCTCAAAGAGAAGTGAGCTATGAGCGGGGGTGTGTCATATGTGAGATTAAAGTTATTTTTAAAGTTTCAAATGTAGGTCCTTAAAATTTTTATTTCCCAAAAAATACCCCATATAATATAGTAAAAAATGAAAATCGAGGGGAGTCAATTGCCTCCCCTTGCCCATACACAGCATTGCCCTTAGGTAAACGATTTAAATCTGTCAAAACGGTTTTATTACTAAATGCAAATTTCGTATGTTGGCTTTTAGTCATACTCCCTCAATTTTTAAAGTGTCCATAATCCGAGGCAAAGCTAGGAATTTTCTTAAAGGGACAAGCTCAATACCAATGTCCTTTTTAAAGAGAAAATTTAGTATTAATATTTTTTTTCAAGATTAGGAGGCAAATCAATATTATTATTAAGTTCTAACAATTAAAAGGGGCAAAGAAAATTAATATACACATATTTTTAATTTTAAAAAAACGTCAGAGAAAAATTGGAAATTTGGAAATTTTTTAGGTATATTTATGGATAATATAGTTCACTTTTGAATCAAAAATAACAAATTTGTCTTACTCCCTTTGACCTAGAGTCCAATATTCTTTTTAAAATAAAAGTAATAAGAGAAATAGTGGCTACATGCAGGGCATCGTCCTAGAGATACGTAAAAGAATTTCAATAATTATACTCCTTTTTTCTATGTTTGTGCAAAGAATAAAATAAATTCTTATCCATTCAAAGTATGTCAAACACTTTATACCGTTAGATATATAAATTATTGTTCAATCACAACCATATATAATTTGGATATATGAAACATAAATTATTGTTCATTCACAACCATAATTTGGATACATAGTTTCATACCCCAATATCTCTTTGGTAATTTCGTGAAATACTTTTAGTATCTTTTTTTGATTTTACTAGTATTCGGGCTAACTTGCATGCACTTTGACTGATCTCTCTTTAGTTTAGTCAAAGACGGATTATCCACATTGTGACTATGGAATTTACAAGACACTACTTGTAATCTAACCTTCAAAATTTGCATATTGTAAGATTTAAAGAGTCAAACTCATGACCTATATATTATGAAACACTTATAATTTAAATTTTCCACTCAACTAAGTCCGAAAGGTCAACTTCGTGCAATATTAAAGTAAATATTTTTTTTGGAGCAATATTGAAGTAAAGTTAATATCTATGTTTGCTAGGAGTTTTATTAATGGGCAATAAGAGTTTTATTAATGGGCTATATTACATTATGAGAGTTTTATCAACGGAAGGCCTACTTTGGTTTAAGCTGCATGGGATAGCAGACCATTGTCCAAAGCTGATGTGAGAACGCACACAATGAACTTGCCAATAAAAAAAATTGAAGATTCATTTAATTAATTTTTCAGTGCTACGTTATTCTAATTAATCTCTTAAAATTCTAACACAATAAAATTAAAGGTGAAGAATTTTGTTACCATAAGATTTAGTTTCAAAACAAGGACATTTAAAATGTGATACTTAACTCTCAATCATTTTACGAATACCAATTTTAAATTTCGTATAAAAATAATATTGTTTTTTTTCACTCAATAATACACGATAACTGTTAATTGTCATCGAGTAATAATAAAAAGAAAAAGAAAAATAAGGAAATGGAAAGAGAACTTTGTGTTGGTTTAAGTTTAAGTGTGAGTGTAACAACCCAAAATATCTCACATCGTTAGTATAATGGATAGATCATTAATTCATATGTACTTACTCAATACCCAATTAGCAAGAGGTCTTTTTAGGGTATCTTAGTGACTCTCGCCAAAAACAAAACCATGCGACTCTGTGCCAAAGCCGACAATATCTTACTAAACTTGCTAAACTATTAATAAGGTAATAGAGACCAAAATAAACAAGACAACCTATTTTGATAAGGAAACCTATTTATTGTCCAGGTGCAAAACGATTTTTGCACCTTTCCTGCATATGTGCAAATTTCACAATGCAATCCAATTTTTTTGTTTTACTGCAAATTCACTTTTGCACATTTTCAGCATGTTTGATTACAAGCCAAACACAACAATCATATTTCTAATATAACACCTCTTTATTAGGTTTAGAATCGAGCAAAACACAACAATCACCACCTTTTGTGAAGGGAACAAAACAAATGATATATTCCTTCTTCACCTTGATGCCGCATGAAATCTTCTTTTGTTTCACTCTTTAAAAAGGGCCACTCAATCATCTATGTCAATAATTGAGTCACACCCAATTATCTATGTCAATAATCAGACCATGTCCGTACTAGACATCTTCACTAGCATGAATTTTTGAGTCGTCAACAGTCAAGAGCCACCACCTAAGCCATAACTCTTCCTTTTAGCATTTGCACCACCGAAACATATGCTTCTTGGTCCATTAGCACTATCATGCAAAATTCTCTCATGTAATCTATACAAGCCCCTGCAATGGCTTACTTTTAAAACCATATTATCTCCATAATATACGCTCATTACTCCACTTCGAGTAGAGTACCACATCCCAAGTAATTCTAATCTAGATATACTAATTAGATTCCACTTTATCTTCAGCACATGTCTGACATTTGTAATTGTTTGAACTAAGCTATCAAACAATTCTAAGCGGATTTCACCAACTCCACAAACTAGCAATCTAGAGCTATCCGACATGTAGATAAATCTGCGACAATTTTCATATATGTTATATGATGAACGATTGTTGCAAACATGCACAGCTGCACCGTAATCTAAAAACCATCCTCCCTGATCAGTAAGGTTTGCAGGCGTCAGTAGGACATCTAAAAGATCGGTTTATTTGTCATAAAAAGCATCGCAATGGTTATGGCTCCATTAGGGTTAGTAACCGATTTTTCCTTGGGTAGTCCCTAGCATAATGGCCCGATTAACCACATTTAAAGCAATCTCCTTTAAAGATAGTCTTTCGTCCTTTATTGCTAAAACCTTTTTTTACATCCACTACAAACGTCCCTTCTTGAACGATATTGATTCGATTAATCTTTCTTTTCACATATAGAGCTTAACACACCTCCGAAGTCGTGAAAGATGATCTACTCATAAAGCTCTGAGTTGGTGACTTATACGAATCTAGTATAGTCCAAATTAGTTGCAAGGCTTTATCTTAATTTTTTAATTCTTCACATGCAACTTCAAGTCTTGAACATAATGAATTAAAAGTAAAAATATGATCCATAACCACAGTGTCATATTCCATCATCATGTCGTGAATAAGACCTTTAATATAGTTCTTATTCGTCGTCGTGAGATGGAGACAAATCTCTGACAAGCACTTCTTATCCATCTTTTTCCACTTATCATCAATAGCCTCAAAAAGCTCCACATCATCCGAATCATTCTTTTTTTGTTCTATTGTTGGTGGACCTTTTAAGGCATCATCCAAGTCCAGCACTACGAGATAGTCTTTCACACTCATCTACTATAGGCTGAAATCCATGATTCCATCGAGCTTCTCCATCTTATAAGATTTCTCCATTATAACACACACCTCCTTGAATACCACCCTCTAATACCACTTGCTCTGATTATAAACAATTAATCATGCCCTATATCTTAATTCAAATAGTGTATATTAACAACTAGAGATAATAGGATGAGAAAAGGCAAAAAAAATAATATTATGGAACATACAATATTCAACAAATGAAGATTTCACTAATTCTTTGAAAATAATTACAAAATATCTTATAAGAATTATTGCACTCAAAGCTCTTACGGAAGAATAAAATCAACATACCCTTAATCTCTCTCTTACAACAAAATAGATTCTCCCAACAAATCCCTACAGAAATAAGAAATATTCCACTTCTTAATCTATTGAATTATTTTATCTATATATAGTGACATAATAGAATCCATCCAATCTAGAATAAGAAAAAAACAATCCTACGTAAATAAGAAAACTATTAATAAGGTAATCGAGACCAAAATAAACAAGGAAACTAATTTTAATAAAGAAACCTATTTTTCGTCTAATTTACCAAGAAATTAGTATATTCTAACCCACTAATTTATAATTTAAAGAGCATATATTACTACTAATTTATATTTTTAGTGTTCTTTCAGGTGCTATGAAAATTGAAGAATATTGGAGTTTGAATGAGTTAATTTAGGAATAAATTGGAGAATATTTAAAAAAGAGAAAGAAGGAAAATCAGAACAATAGTTCGTAATTTAGGCATATCTTTTCGCTCAGAACTCGCATTTTTCCGTTCTTTATATGGCTGGAAAGAAGATTCAAAGACCTACAATTTCCGTGTTTTGATTTTTCTTAAATTCTGAGTTTTTCTTGGCTGAAAACAGTGCTGAAGCTATCGCAGGAGGTGGTACGCGGAAATTAGTATATTTGGTGAACCAATTTTAATGCTAATGCTTTGTGGGCCATCCATATATTTATCAATTAGAATAAGTGGCAGCCCATTCATAGGAGCCCAAAGCCATTGAATTAAACTTTCAAATCCAAGCCCATGAGGAATCTTAATTCTAAAGGAAAGCAACACATATAAAAGGAGATGAATTATGCATTGAGCCGACAACAGCAGCCATCATTCTTTTTCTCTTCTCTTTCTTTTTCGATTTCCGTGTGTTAATTTCAAAAGGGCTGCAACATTATTATTTATTTATTTTCATTAGCAATTGTTTCTTCATACTTTGTTAGTTTGGGAGTAGAGATTTTATTTTCTACTTTAAGACATTAAAGACTAGCCAGCGTTAAGGAGTACGTTTATTTATTTTAGAAATGGATACTTTTATGCAAGTAATTCAGAATTTATTTTCTCCATCAAATTAATTCGCGGATCCAAATAAATATTTATTTTTATGCAATTATATGTTTTATTATAAACATGCGCGGCTAAATTCTTTTTAGGGTTAGGATAAAGTTACATGTCTAAATTATTGTGTACGCTCATGTGGTTCAAATCCCCTAAGACTTTATGGATTTAAATTAAACTAGTGCTTTTCTTATTCACTTGTCTGTCTTAATTGATTTATTAGAATTGGATTCCCATTGTGTTTTGTTGGATTCACCTTATGATTTGTTGAAAGTGGATATGGGGTGTGTTTTGATGGATTCAATGAGTGTTTCAATCTCTATACATAAGTTTAACAAAAGAAGAACCAATTTTATAAACTAATTGGATAAAATTGGGGGATTTGATAAAACATAAGTGAAAATAATAATTGAAGGTAGTAGGGGATTCCAAAACCCTAAATCATTCACTTATTAATTTTTATTATATTATTTATTTTAATATTAGTTTAGTGTGTGCTTAATTTTATATTGCTTTATTTTACTTTATTTGTTTTATTTTATTTGCATCAATTATTCTTGGCTAGATTAGGGATTAGTGAAAAATTAACAAGACAAAATTTAAACAAATTGTGTGAGTCTCTGTGGGATCAACCTCACTTATACGCTATATTATAAATTGATTCGTGTGCTTGCGAGTATATTAAAATTTAACACAATATTGTCCAGGTGCAAAATGACTTTTGCTCATTTCCCGCATAGGTGCAAAAGTGTTTTTGCTCCTTTCCAGAATGTAATCAAACTTCTCTATTTTATAGCAAATTCGCTTTTGCACCTTTTCTAACAAGTTTGATTACAAGCCAAACACAACAATCTAATTTCTAACATAACTAATTTTTTCTTGGGTTTGAAATCGAGCAAAACACAACATATTTGTTCTAATTAATAAAATAAAGTTTTTAGTATGCATATTATTAATCTTAACTGGGGGATGCTAAGTATACCGCAGTGGTTGGACCCGAGGTTTGGAGTAGGATATACATTTTTTGAGGCATATTAATTGGCCAATTCAATGTCACATTTGAGCTAGTGTTGAAGTGAATTTTGCATAATATTAACACACTTTGTTCAGTAATATTCCATCCTATTTACTCGGTGCATGTGCATCGAATGAATGAACACATTATCATTACATATGCGCCGAGCCAGTGTTGGGTCCAAAAAAATATACTGGCTTGGCGCATATGCACGGAGTTTGTGCTCGTTCATTCGGTTCACTAACGCCGAGTAAATGTCCATCGACTCCATTTATATGCATTGAATCAGTATTGGAGTGTTAGAGAATAAACCAAGGTGTGTCAATAGCGTCGTCTTTAATTAAATTAGGTAACCATGCATGCATCTATACAGGGGCGGAGACACGTGAGGGCTAGGGGGGGTCGCCATGGACTATTTGAAATTTTTTAAAGAGTATGGGGGTTTCTGTGTGAGAAGGAAAAAATTAGGGGTCATTGTGTGATTTTGAGAGAGGGTGCTGTGTGCGATTAAATTTATAAGTTCGGGGGTAGGTGTTGTATTATAGGTTAAGTAAGCAAAGTTTGGGGGGGGGGGGGTGTAAGTAGATGTATAAGTGTAGGGTGCACGCGTGTAATATATATTAGGTTATATGTTATAAGTAAAATGACAGAAAGGGTTTGCAGCCCTTTCTCCCATTTCTTCTTCAGTCTTCATTGCTGTTCGTTTTTTTTAAACATAGTCTCTATTTTATTTTGGCAATAGCTTCTCTTTCCATCTTTATTCTTCATTTGTTCCGGTATTTTAGGTTAGATTTCTTTTTTATAATCTTATACATTTTGTTTTAAAATTTTGAATATTAAAAATTATGTGTTTTAATGTTAATTTGCTTCTTAGATTGTTATTATATTTGTTTGTTGGTTATTATTTATTAATGTTGATTTGCTTCTTAGATTGTTAAATATTGATATTAAATTTGATTATTGAGGTTGATTTGCTTATTAAATTGTTAAATATTGATATTAAAATTGATTATTGAGGTTAATTTGCTTATTAGATTGCTATTTGATAAATTAATATTTAGATTAATATATGTGTTTGTTGGTTATAGTAGGTTGAATATTGAGTTGATAAAAATATTTCAAAATATATAATTAATTTTAGTATATCATTTTTAACTTTTTCAAAATATCGAAATAGAATGGAGAAGTATTTTAGTAAAAAATTAGCCTAAAAACATAATTATTGAGTTTGATTTGGCTTAAAAAAAAATTTGGCCCCACCTAAAATTTATTCCTAGCTCCGCCACTGCATCTATATAATATAATATCACACTACATTGGATATATACATGCATTAGGAGTGTTGGCTTGTAACTTATACTGCTTTCTATTTGAAGCATATATCTTTGTTTGAAGATTCTTGTTAAAATATCTAAAATTAAATGACTTTATGTCATCAATTTATTTATATATATATAAGCATTCTAGAATGAATGATAAAAAGTAGGTACTTTATGGATTGGGGTACTGCAATTGCATGTCACATCTTTGGGAATCAAATTCTCTCATTGCCTACTTTATTTTCCCTCCATAGTGGAACACGGAATTTTCTTCCTCGATCTACATCAAATGTTCGATACAGAGCCAGCACAAATCCATGCACATTAATTAAATATATTCCCCTTCATATATTCCCTCCTATATTTATCTCCGGCCCCCGACTTATTGACATACTCGATCATTGGACTCTCATATATCTTCTCCATCTTTGAATTCTTTTCTTTCTGCTGTCGATCATCACTAGAAAATGGTAACTAGTACTTACTTTGCCATTTTTTAATTACCACTAGCGTACTTTTCTTAATTTTCTTTTTTTTCTATTTTTGATTGACTAACTATTTAAAGTCGATTAATGGCATAGAATTTGGAGGAATATGGGATAAATAGTACCATTACAGTTGGGCCATGGGGAGGTCAAGACGGAATTTACTGGGACGATGGAGTATACTCCACCATAAGGCAAGTGGAGATAGCTTATGGAGCCGGTATTGACTCCATTAGGTTCGAGTATGAGATGAAAGGGGCCTCAGTCTGGTCAGAAAAGCATGGTGGCGTTGGAAGCACTAAAACCGACAAGGTAATTAAGTTACCACAATAATCTTGATTTACTCCTTATATTTTTACCATTAAATTGTTGGACCATGAAATCTATATAACTAAAATGTCTTCTATGATATGGTCTTCAACATTTTAGATAAAGCTAGGGTACCCAGACGAGTTTCTAACTTCAATCCGTGGGTACCATGGTAGCTTGAATGAGTGGGGGCCAGGTCTGATAAGGTCGCTTACGTTTGAAAGCAACAAAAGAACATATGGGCCATATGGTATTGAACAGGGAATATATTTCTCTTTACCGATGATTGAGGGCAAGATTGTTGGGTTCCATGGCAAGTGTGGCTGGTACCTTGATGCAATTGGAGTTCATTTAGAGCCGGTTCGTAGACCAATCCATTCATCATACTCTGTGGTCCAATATGAAAATACTTATGCCTTTAATGGGAATGACATGTGTGGCTACTCGACTGTTCAAGGCAACCTTGGCAAAGACTATGATGTAATTGTAGCATTTAGACGTAAGGATGATTTTAGCGATCCTCTATCAAAAAGATTCTCTCGGCTAAATTCTTTTTCCCATGATCAGTTACTAAACACTTTCTCTCGACAAGCTTCTAGTTTTCCTGATCAACTGCCAAATAGTTTCTCACACCAAACTTCCGATTCTCGTGACCAGTTCGGGGTTACACAACCCAAAACTAAGGTAATTACTCCAATAAATAAGTGATCATTTATTATTGATTAAAAATGTGGTGCCATATGATCCTTAATAGCAGTATGTTTCAATCAGTATCCTGTTGTTCCTCTCCCTATAGAGGGAGTCCCTTCAAAAGGTGTAAAAAGTGTGGTGACATATGGACCCTGGGGTGGTACTGGCGGCAACGTGTTTGACGATGGGATCTATGATGGCATCAAAGAAATTAAATTGAAGCGTAATGTGGGCATTAGTTCAATAAGAATCCTTTATGATCAAAACGGGGAAGACGTATGGGGATACAAAAATGGTGGTACTGGTGGATTTAAAACTGAGAAGGTAAGGATATAGAAATCCTTTTCTTAATTTACAGAGTAGCGATATTGGTGTCGTTATGCTAACTTTAAAAAAATCTTTTTCTTTTTTTTTGCAGATAGTCTTTGACTATCCATCTGAAATCTTAACCCATATAACGGGCTACCATGGATCTACAATGCTTATGGGTCTGAATGTACTTAGGTCACTTACTTTCCATACTACGAAATCAAAATATGGGCCTTTTGGTGAAGAACAAGGACAACAATTTTCCACCAACTTAAGAGAAGGGAAAATTGTTGGATTCCATGGGAGGAAGGGATTGTTTGTGGATGCTATAGGCGTTCATATCATAGAAGGGAAAATTCTTCCTCCATTACACTCCCCATCCAGCTCATCTAACCAACAAGGGAAAATTGTTCATTCATTACACTCCCCTTCAAACTCCTCCAACCAACAAGAGAAAGTTTTTCCTCCAATAAACTACCCATTTAATTCCTCCAACCAACCAGGGAAATTCGATTCTTTAATAAACTCCTCATCTAAACAACAATATCCCTCAAATCAAGTTGATAATCCACCATGGTATAATACAATAGGGAAGAGGGTAACCGAGCGAGGAGCAACTGAAGAGGTATTATATAATGATCTTTATATATATATATATATCTACATGCTATATATCCTGGTGTGTAGATAACTAAAGATTCTTATTACTATACTAGGCGGTTCAAAGGATAATTAAAGATCCAGCGCCATATGGTACAGGCCCATGGGGTGGGGATGGAGGGAAACTGTGGGATGATGGAGTATTTACAGGGATTAAGCAGATCATCTTGACAAGAGCACAAGCTATATGCTCCATAGAGATCGAGTATGATCGAAATGGACAATCTGTTTGGTCTGTAAATCATGGAGGTACCGGTGGGCAGATGGCACACAAGGTAATAAATAAACCATTAATTATTTTATCTGTCTAGATTTTCTTTTTGTAATTTTATGAACATTCGTTAACTTTCTTATTTATTTATGTGCCACAAGATAAAATTGGAGTATCCGCATGAAGTAGTAACGCGTGTAAGTGGATATTATGGGCCTTTGAACAAAGAAGATGGGGTGAAAGTTATTAAGTCGCTAACCTTTGTTACAAGTAGAAGGAAGTGTGGTCCATTTGGGGAGGAAATAGGAACATTTTTCAGTTCAGCAACTACAGAGGGGAAAGTGGTAGGGTTTCATGGGAGGAGTGGTATGTACTTGGATGCCGTTGGAGTCCACATGCAGCACTGGTTGGGTAATCAAAGTGCTATAAAGCCTTCATCTTTGTTGAAATTTTTCTCTTAATATATAAATGTTATCATTATTGAAGAAGAAGATTTACATATATATTTGACCTGTAATATATAATTTGTACAACAAATTGCAATTGAGGATGTTACCTAGCATGACTGGACTGGACTCTAGTATATCGAAAATATTTGGAATAAAGTGATGTTCATAAAAGTTGCGATTTGTATACATATTTGTTACTTTTTTCTGCAAATTTTATTTTGTGTTATGCTTTCATCTCTGGGAATCCAATTTTCTTTCTCACTCTCCTCAGTGGATGTCGAACCCTGCTGCTTCATCGGCATGAAGACAATAAGTGTTTTAAGAGGCATTGTTGTGCCAAAATGCACCCGCACGTATTGGCATTCTTATATCCTCTTTTATATCCCCAATTTCTCATTTTATTGACATGCAAGAAACAAGTTAAAAAGATAAGATGCAATACTAAACATTTTACAAGTAATATTTAAAAGTGCTCTTTGGGTTTCAAAGATAGGCAAGGGCATATTCTCTCCACTCTGATGATTGGATGCGATTAGAATCTACAAAAAGCACTACTGGTAATTAAAGCAGCCAAAGATTCAGATGAAAATTCTCCATCACAATAATGCTATGTACCAATATTGAATGTGTAGGAAAATTAATACAAGTATGCGTACCTGTATACACAGCGGAAATAATATTGGATCTTGTGAAATTGGCCTTACGATACTCACGTTTGTGTAGTGTTACTCGAATAGCTATCACTATATTCACAGCTTCAAGTGCTCTCTACAAAGAACTTTAAAATGTGCTTGAGAAGAGATAACGGCTGCCTCTAATTGTGTTGTGTATTCTGTGTGATTATTTAGGTCTAAAGACCTAAATATGTATCATTAGGCTTAAAGGGTTTTGAAACCCTAAGGTCCACTATGAGTATCATGTTGGGCTAAACCAAGAAGCCCAAAAACCAACAGGATGAAACGTCACATGGATACACTTTTTCATTATATGATGATTTCAGTTGAAACTTCAATCACTACTTCCAGGCCCCTACCACAGGTTCTACAAATTCACAAACTTTTTCGTTGTATGATGATTTCATTCGAAGCTTCAATCAGTACTTCCAGGCCCCTGCGGCCCTACCACAGGTTATGCAAATTCACGAAACAAAAGGGTGCTACGAGGTAATAACGTCTAGTGCTGACACGTTTACGGGACCAGTGATATGACTGTTGTATATTTGCGAATTAACTAGGTTTATCAGAAGTAGAGTTATATGCGTTAGATTATGATTATATTGAAGGATGGATAAATTGTGGGCGTGGGCGTGGGCGTGGGTGTGAGAAATGGGTCCGGGCTGGGCAGGAGGGCACGGCCCTCCTTCTCCATCATGATGGTAGCAACCTGATAACTGCAGTCCGTTACTATTATACATACGCTTATTAATAATAAATATATAATGGTCCTCTCCAGATTTGCTAGATTTTATTCTTCTGCATTCCCTATCCCTACCATTTTAATTCTTACATCACTTATTATGAACTTTAATACATATATACCCCCTTCCCTGAAAATATAATTAAAGAAATTTAGATTTGAGTTTAGTAGCTAATTAACCACTGTAATTTTCATGTATCGCCCATATTTATTATTAAATCGCATATTGTGTGTCTTTACATGATTTTTTTTGGATTTCACGGGCGTGTTAACTTTCCTTTTAATACCAAATCTATGTCGATCGTCCTTATAATTTCTGCACGCTTTCTTTCTTAAAACTTTATTTTGTCTTTAATCTAAGCAAACACAAATTCAGTGTGTGGGTGGTAATATTCGCAGATAAATTAGACAAGTACTTCATATAATAATTAAAGGAGGGGAAAATATATGATTGGTTAAGGAGCAAATAGACGTTGATTGGGGGGGGGCGGGGCTGTTGTTTTCATCCATTAATGCATACATTATTTATTCTACAATTCAAGCTAATGTCATTTTCCCTCTCTCTGACCTGTTTTTATCATCCCTCTTGTTGTTTTTTTTCGCTAGTGGAAATTCTGAATTGCCTCCCGTCTCTGTTTTTGCCAGTTATATGTTATGTTTTGTATGAGGTGCGGTGCATTAGATTTGAAAAGTATTTGTAATAGTAAAAATAATAGAGATGATAGAATTTCCGTCCTTAAGTAGGGGCTCATTTAATATGTAACATTTGCGCGCGACTTGTGTACGATACCCCACTAATTTGGACATGATGCATGTTATTAATAATTGATGCTAGAGATGTAAACTTGGAGAAAATATTGATTTTAACAGTTATTTGTATAGAATGCATGGTAGATCAATTCCTTTTGAATGGTCGAGATCTGTATGAACTATCAATTTAAGGGATTATTTGGTTTGACAAAAATGGTGCTCTAGCTGTTGAAAGACCAGTCCATATACTGAGGATAAGCATGGTCTTCTTGTGCCGTGGAGACACTCAATTCATAAATACATCATTATTTTTATAAAAACTTAATTTGACGATTCATTTGTAGTTGGAAATTTGACTATCAGATGTCAATCAATTGCGTGCGAAATGGGAGATTTTAACGGCCAAAATGCCTTGGACCTCGAGACTAACCATGAGAAAGATTTGTAAACCTTGACAATCGGGGTTAACAAGTTCTGCGCGCATCCCACGAAAAAATAAGTGAGGCTTAACATATATTTTTGTTCCAAAATTTAACCACCTGAGTTTCGCTACTGCACACTTCACCCAGCTCCTTCTATAAAATTTTTTTATATATTTTTAGTAGAACTTTTGTAACACCTTTCAAATTGTACAACTATGTCGGAAAACGATCAAACATGCCATAGAATTATGAAGGGTTTCAGGAAAAAGAAGAACAAGAAGAAGAGAAATAACACGAAGATATTGAAAGGATGTATAGTTTAATAATATATTCATGCTATATATTAAATAAAAGGTATTTTTTTGTTATGCACCTAAAGCTACTAAAATAATAATAAGATAAAAGAAGATGAAGAAAATAAAATCTTCACTCCTCTTGAAATAAGATTTAAACTCCTTAGCATCTTAACCACTCAAATTGCGTTTTATAATAAAATATATTAAATATATAAATAGTGTGATAGTAGGTACTTTTTACCATGAATTATATTGTGTACTTATCTAAATTAACATGTATATTTAAGTTTCAAGCTGGGAGGGTATTTCTACATAGACATAAAAAACTAGCATACCAATGTGTCAATCACTCGTTAGTTAGAATAAAATGTGATATGGTTCTTTTAACCAATACATGATGGACACATTGATGTCACTTTTTTAAGCTAGATTTTTATGTCCATGTATAATTACTTTTCGAGCAGGTGATTTAACATTTTAATATTGTTTACATGATGTTAAAAAGACCAACTATTTAATTTAATAATTTTTTTAGAACTAAAACTATTTAGTTAGATTTTTTAAATAATATAGGGTACTCACTATAGGGTATTTATAATGTCACACCCTAAACTCGAACCAGACATATTCGGTTTCAATTCAATTCGATTCAGTTCAATTTTGTTTTTGCTTTTTTCAATTTATTTTTTTACGAATCAATTTGATTCGGTACGATTTAATTTTTTTCACTTTCAAGTTTGTCCCAATACCTGGCTCTTATCAAAAACCATGATAAAAAAATCTACCATGTACGCGGGAAAGGGAACGGAAAAGTAAAAGATGTTAAATTAACTAATCAGTGATGAGTTGTAACATAATATAGTGGGAATCACCTTTTATTAAGTCTCATAATACTCCACTAATTAACCATATATATGGATTTTAAATTTCAAAAAGTCAAATCGGAATTGGAATGCGGACTCATAAATAAAGTTAGCAGGTCATTTAAGCGCAGAAAAATTGCAGGCCACCAGCAGGACGTGGACTGCGCCTATGGCTGGTTTTTTGAAGTGTAATGTCGATGCCGCTATTTTTTTCAACCCAAATAAAATGGGTTTTTGGCTGAATTGTTCCCAACACTGATGGTAATTTTATATATGTCTGTCAAGAGTCGATTGAAGGTAAATTCAGTCCTTTTCTAGCCGAGGTCTTTAGTTTGCACGAGGTGCTTAGTTGGTTGAAAATAAGAATTTGGGTAGCTTGATAATAGAAGTCTATTCTCAATTATTATTGCATGCTTGTAATGATTTGACGTCTAATTTATCTAGTTCGAGATTGATAGTTGATGATTTTAAGGCCCCCTTAATCTTGGCCATGAATCAGTGTCATGTTAAGTTCGTTTACCGATCCGCAAATGGAGTCACTCATACTCTTGCTAGGGCGTCAGATTTTGTGTCTGGTCTGAAGGAGTGGGACTATTGCCCTCCGTTTATTTCTGATGTAATGGTTCAATATTTGAATTAATATATTCCGTTTCCTTGGTGTCAAAAAAAAAAGTTAGTGGAGAAGATTCTTATAGGCTATCAGCATCTAACATTTTAGCTAGAGTAAAGTGAGGAATCAAATATAATAAGGAATAATAATGTCAGTGAGAATAAATAAATAAATAAATAAGGGTGACAATAATGCCAGAGTAAAAAACACTTTGCCAGAGCAAATTAATATTGACCGGACAAAAATACCCCTCTGAGAGTGAGATATACCCGTAGTCCAACACCCATGATGAACTTCTATCCTTGTCTAAAAGATGAACACGACAAACTCATACCCCCTCTATGTCTATACATATATATATATATCATAATTTTCTTTTGTTTTGCAATTTTTTTATTTAAACCGGCCCCAATTTCAGCTCAATCTTCACTACGCACAGCGCTATTGAATATTCCATCTTTGTTTCTTTGGCAACTCTTTTCTTTCACAATCGAACTTCGTTATAGAACTCGTGCTCTATTAAGAGAGGGAGAGAGGATGAAGAAGGACAAGAGCCACAAAAAATAAGAAGAGAAGGAGAAGCTAGTTGGATAATTAATTAATACACAAATATAAGACAAAAATATTCAAATTTTGTTTTATTCAATATTTGCAAAATTGACCTACTATCTGAAAGGTGACCGGGGGGGGGGGGGGGAAGGATTTAATTGAAACTTCAATTTAGATCAAAGATCGAGCAAACAAAAAAATTAGAGAGAAAGATAATGCAACAAAGAGATTTTAGAGAGTGGGAGAGGGAGAGGGAGATAGAATACTCTTTTGGGATCATGCTTGAGAGAATGAGAGGGGGGGGCAAGGACTGGTGCATCTCACACTTATAGGGGCATTTTTGTCTAGCCAGGATTAATTTGCTCTGGCATTATTGCCACCCATAAATAAATTAAATAGTGAAACAAAAGCTGCCCAATTCTCATGGAATGCCGCTCCGTACAATTTTTATTAAAATCGTTCGAATTAATTTAAGTAGAAATAGTTTTAGTAACCTATATATGAATACTAGATATTGAAATACTGAACTAAATATATTAAAAAAATTAATTTGGTTTTGATATTACCCCTATAAAAATTGAAAATATCAAAATGGTATAATACTAAAACTACTAAAAACATTAATTTCAAAATGACCGAACATAAATATACTAAAACTATAAAAATAAATTATACTTGATATGTCTCAATATATAATCTCAATTTTTATTTTAGAAGTCTCAAATTATTAATCTCATTTTTCTAATTAATTTTTTAAAATAACAAAAGGATGTTGATCGCTTTTAAAAAAATGTTAATTAATTCTAGTCACTTGTTTAATATTACTTTCTTTTGCTTTTTGCTTGTTTAATATTATATTCTTCTTGTTTAATATTTGTTTAGAACTTAATTTTTATCTATAAACTTTCTCTAATGTTATACTCATAACAATATTTTATATGCATTTGAATGACTTTTTATTGGTTTAGTTGTTCTCTCCATTACCGTATGCCCATTTACCATAATAACATTTTATCGAAAAATTCTAGAGATAATAATGTTAATTTGTTACCGAAGTACTTAAATAAACCGGAATAAACCGAAAGTGCCAAAAATCAAAATTAATCGAAAAAACCGAAATACCTAGCGGTTTAGTAATAGTTTTTAATTTCAAATATTAATTGGTAAATTAGTAAAATTAACATTAAATTTTTTATTTTTATTTTAATATTAATATGCAGAGAGACGAAATTCTCCCTCATCGATCAACACGAAAGTAACGAAACCCTATTTTGATTTATCTTTCCTTTTTAGAAGCCCTGTCCAGTTGGGGTTGGTCTACTTTTTTTCTTTTTTGCCTGTTACCTTGCTTACCAACTTTGTAAGGAAAAAAAAAGAAAAAAGGTTGGGTTTTAACTCAAAAGAAAGACAACATAAACATAGCATGATAAAGCAAATTAAAGAGACAGAAATAAGAGAGACACGTTGGGCTTTGAGAGAAAGGAAAGGAAAACTTTTAGTGAACACCTCTTAACCCCACTTATGAACACACCGGCCACAACCAAAGTTTTCGGTGTTTTGTCTCATTATTAATATACAATAATAACAATCCTAGAGGACTCTATTTTCTAACTAAAAAATAATAATTTGAACAATTTATCAAAAGTTAATTTGTTGGTGGGTGGTGGTACACACAGTTTTATTAATTTACTCATACGTTAATGTTAAATTTTGTGAGTTACCTTTTTGAGATGTAATTTTAAATTTATTTTAATCTTATAATAATTTGAATTTTTTAATTTTTATTTTAGTATTAGATTATTTTTATAAAAAAAATTATGAAGATATCCTTGCCCTCCCTCAATTTTCAAAGAAGAAAAAAAAAGTGCTACTGGTATTAATCATAATACAAAATTTGACCTTCTTTGAAAAAAAATATTCACTCCACCACCTCTATTGGCAGAAGGTCTCCGTAGAGCTGGTGACCCACGGGGGTGCGGTGCAGGGGGAACACCCTCGGCCAAAAGTTCGAGCACAATTTTGATTTGGAGAATCATTGTTTGTTTTATCGTAGTTTCTAAAATTCTATGCGTATACATGTGTATATATATACACTTAGTTGTATCAAATCTCAACTATGTTAACACATAAATAAATCCGTATCAATATTGGGCCTTGTTTTTCGATATATATATAATACGGGTTTAAAGTTTTTGAATTTTGAAAGTATATAAAAGAATAAAAAAATTATAGGGGCAATTGGGTATAAAGGTTCATTCTAATAATAACATAATTATAAATGATACTTACAAATTAGCTGCGTAAATTAAAGACGTTGTACAAAAAAGACACTTATATGCTTTCCTTATAACATCACACGTCTCATCAAAATTGGTGCTAAATCTGTTTTAGCATCAAATTTTTTTTTATTTTTTTTAGTACCATTTTTTTTGGTTTAGCACCAATCTGTTTTAACACCAATATTTAGTACCAATTGTGATAAATCTGTTTAGCACCAATCTGTTTTAGCACCATTGGTGGTAAAACATTGGTATTAAAATGATTTTAGCACTATTACAAAACAGAAAACAACAAAATTGGTACCAATTAATATAGTTAAATTACCGAACCAAAGGCAAAGCCAAATTAGCAAATCACACTTGAAAATCTCCTTCTCCCACAAGCGCACTGTCCTAGACTTCTCCGGTGGAGACGACAGCGGCAATATCAATGGTGGAAACACCAGCAGTAGAGGTGGCAGTGGCGGCGGTGACGATAAGAACAACGACGAGTCGCATTCACGTACGGCAACTTTGAATTCACCATATATTGTTGTTATTAAGTACATATGTAGAATCAGATTCGAAAAGTTAGCCGTCTTTTATAGCCTTTGTTGAAGACAGAGCAAAACCACCTGAAGAACTCCTCCGTAACTTCCATTTTCTACTCTTACCCCCAACTTTCTCCTTCCAAAAATTATTATTATTAATTACAAATCATCAGTTAACATAAGAGAAAGAATTTGATTATTTGATCCAGTTTCCTAATGATCTACCCATTTGAATTTGAAAAAGAAGAAGAATGAAGAAGCTCTCTATTTTTCTATATAATTTTGGTATTATACAAAAAGAAATTAGAATATGATCTGATCCAATCCAAAGCAAAAAGAGAGAAAATGGCAGAGAGAGAGAGATGGGGTATTTTTGTCCATCAACATTTATTATTTTTCTTAAAATAAATTAATATTATAAAAAGTATCCTTATTGTAAAACCAAATTATGAAATTAGTACTGTTTCCCTTTGTCAAACATGAGTTCGTCCTTAGAGTTACAAAACATTATGGAGTAAGGCCTTATAACCCATTATCTCAAAATTATATGGCTGTAATTAAAGACATTTATTACATAGTTGGTAATGTCTTTTGGCACGGGTTACGGCCTAATATATATATAGACTAAATGACATTAATGTACTCCAAACTAAAAGAATGTATCAATTTGCACCCTAAACATTTGTTTCAACACTTTGCACCCTAAAAGAATATATGTATATATACAAATTATATCAATTTATCTCGATGCTCCATTTCCAGCTATTTTTCAAAACCTCCGACCATATGAGCGAATTGTTGCATCAATATTTCATATTTAGTACACCATATTCACCATCATTATATCAAAATCATCAAAATATGACAAAATCTATCTTTACTTACTATCACAAAATCCATTATTCATTCCTACTTACTACAACAAAAATCCATCTTTACTTCTTACCATAAAATCTATCCTTTATTCCTATCACGAAATCCATTGTGTGGAGTTCCTGAAACCCTAATAGCAAAATAGTGCTCCGTTTCCCTTTTTCTTCTTCTTATAATAGTGCTCTGTGTGAAGTTCTTCTTCTCATGTGGTCGGAGATTTTGAAAAATGGCCAAAAATGAAACAGTGAGATAAATTGATATAATTTGTATAAATAGGATGCAAAGTGTCGAAAAAAAAATGTTTAAAGTAGAAATTAATATTTTTTTTAGTTTAAGGTACATTAGTGTCATTTAATCATATATATATACACACACACGTGTGTATGTTGTAATGAAAACACTCCTATTAGGTAGGATGATCATTTCAGCAAATAATCATCATGAGTAATGCTTCCTCTTAGCTAGTGTCTATCCATACATTGTAGATGATGGACCACCTCTTAATTTCTCTCCAGCTATTAATTAATGTACATAAAAGAAATACCGTGGCTTGCTCGATCTACCAATTGACCAAACTATATTGAAAGAAATTATTCCTTTTATTTTAAATTAAACTCACACTTTTGCTTTGAAATGCTTGATCAATTTGAACGCTTATTTTTCTTTTAAAGACATAATTAATTTATTAAAATTCACATTAATAAAATAAAATGATATTGGTGACCATTAATTGTATATTACATTCTCAGCCACCCAATGTGAAAGATGATATGAGAAACAGTATTTCCACTGCTTTCATGACTTCGGAAAACAATTAATTATTATATATTAATGTCATGAAAACCTAATTCTGAAAGACTTTCTCAATCTAAACAAATTTAATAGTGGCGTTAAAAATAATTAAAGTGTCATAATCATCAACTTGAGTTTGGCAATCGGAGACAGAGAGGTGTACAACCATTGGATCTGAACATTTTTTTTTTTCTTTCTTAATAGATTTTTGTCCTCAATGTTTTCGGGTTCCTTTTATAGACTTCTGAAAAGAAAGACTAATATATATATATATATATATTGTGAACAATCCAAAAAAATCACTATCAGAGACACTTTATAATAATATAATATAATATTGTTAATCACATATATGACCACCCAATTTTTAAAATTGGCTTTGCAACCACATCAAGTTGAAAATTAAACTTCAATTAGTCCCTTTGGATTTCGTAAGGTGTTTTGATCGATCTATAAGTTAGTTCATGCATTTTAAATATTTATTTAATGTGAAATTGTTTTGTGCTTGTAAACCTCAAAAACATTGTATCTTAATCGTTACTACAGGAAAAAAAAGTTTTTTTTTGACACGTGTTTATGTGTGTTTAAATTTTTTTTCATAAGCAATTATTTAATTATATATGGAAGAATTGTCTTCTAATGGTGCCGCTTAAGATTTGTTCATTTTAATTTGTTTTGACAAGCCGTGCATGAGTTGATCCGGGGGATTTGGAAAGGTAGATGTTGAAGC
Organism: Lonicera japonica; assembly: GCA_021464415.1. Classification (NCBI taxonomy): domain Eukaryota; kingdom Viridiplantae; phylum Streptophyta; class Magnoliopsida; order Dipsacales; family Caprifoliaceae; genus Lonicera; species Lonicera japonica. The sequence continues at coordinate 3,636,238 of CM038466.1, forward strand.
CTAGTAGTTGATAACAAAGGACCCCCTCTCCACACCTTTGGTGAAAGTAGAATCCAAAATCTTCCCGATATAAAGAATTTCTTATTTTTTTAATACAAGCGATGGATAGATCTGGGTTGTTCACAGAGAAGAGGCAAGTGGATAAGAATCGGCGTGTTCTGTGTGAATATCACGCTTTCAACTATTTGTGCTAAAGCCTAGAATTTAGATATTGATAAAGGGAGAACATTATATCTACAAATACTGTTAAGCACAAATTAGAAAGAAGAAGAAAATGAATTACCAGGAAAAAAAATTAAAGTGAGACCTCCCAACAATCAAAATAGCTAATCAAGGACATCAGCTGTGGCCTGTGGGGTATAATGTTTTTGGTTGTATTTAGAAGTCATTCTAAACTTATTTTCGTAATTAAACTCCATGATGTTCGTTGAAAGGACAAACTATTTTTTTTCTAATTAAGCGCCAACAATTTTGGAATTAAAGAATCTTGGTGATAAAATATTCCCACCTAAAATAAAAATTCTAAGTTTGAATATCACTATCCACAAGTATAATATACAAACTCCCAACTGACTTCTATCCCCATGTCTCTCCTCAAACTTGAATCTATTCATCACTCGCATCAAAAAATATATAACACACAAAAAAAAGGTATTTAAGAAGACTTCAGGTATTTATTTTCAATACATACAAAGACATATACTATTACAGTCAGTGGCGGATGTATGTGTATTAGAAAGGGGGTCATGGTCCCCCCCCCCCAAAAAAATAAAATAATTTAATATATATATATATATATAAAAGTGTATGAAATTTATATTTTGGTCCCCCCAAACAATAGTAATAAAAAATAGTAGAGAGTGTGAGAGAGAGAACAACCAACAACAAATTAATGATCAATCGTCTACGAGTTCGATCATACTGCTAGCCCACCGCCATTGACCATCGTTACTCCTCCATCAAGTTGTCATTGGTGATTACAGTTACTTTATCTCTGTAAGTCCATTGTCCATACTCTATAGTCTATGATTTAGTTTTTATTTTTTGGTAATTTAGGGTTTAATCAAATCGAATATATGAAGTGAAAGGAGAAAATTTGAGAAATGGAATTGTTGGAACACAGAGATGCTGAGAGATAAAAAAGTGGAGCCGGGGAGGAATTTTCTGCTTTTTAACTCTTTAGTTTTGTACTTTGTTACTTAGTTTTAATGGAATTGTTTTGATATGAAACATAAAGTGATAAAAAGACAAATAGAACCCAAATACATAATATAAAAATATCAAGCATATAGTAATATTAAAGAAATACCATTAGCATTGTCCATTGACTTTGTAAATGGCATTTTTCAAATATTTGTATAAAGCCATTCCGTATGTTTTCTTATATTTTATATATACTAATATTTTGTTAATCAAATTTTATTTTCAAGATATGGAAAAATCACCTATAATTGACTCTTTTTTAAAAAGGAAACACGTTTAAATTGTAGAAGAAAATTGTATGGTCCCCCCCTCCAAAATTTCCTAGATCCACCCCTAATTATAGTTTTTTGCTACATCACTCAAGCTCCTTATAGATGTTTAAAAAAAAAAAAAAGTTCGTTTGAGATAGACAACGCCAATAATTGTTGTAAATTTTCAATAAAGATATATATATATATATATATATATATATCCTCCTTGTATTTCAGATGAAAGCTGTATTTAATTGAATCACATAGATTGTTCATTTTTGTCTAGGTAATGACTTTGGGTCATGTTATCAATTTGTTACGGTCGTTATCAATTACTAATGTTAACCATGTTTTTAATTTAATTTTAGTAAAACTATTATACATGATTTTGGGGCTAATGAGGGGAGGTAATTGGTATTTCTGGGTCTTGTCTTTGTCTAACACGATTAGAAAACCGAAAACATGAACAAGATATATGACACGAACTTGTGTTATTTTTAACTAATAAGAATACTAGACAAATTAGCATACACGATTATAGTTTTTTAATTCCAATAAATAAGTCATAACATGAGTAAAAATGAAAAAAAAAAATCTCATTTAGACACAAATAACACGACTAGATATGATTAACACGATATAATTCTAATTTTGTATTAATTTCGTTCCAAAATTTAAACTTAAACATAAACACAACACAACATTGTGTCAAAATCTTTAGACACTAACATATATTAAAGTGTTAATTTCAGGCTAATTTTATTTTGTTATGTGAGATAATTTTGTGTCGTTTTTTAAATTGGCACGCCTATAGCCAATAATGAACCTTAAGCTGTGAATAGAAGCAAAAATAAGTTCAATGTTTCATGGGACATATCATTAGTGATGACAAATTGACAACTCAAATGTGTTTGTACAAATAGTGTTGTCACATCCCTCTCTGTATCGTTGCTTTTAAGTAGATAATATTATTGGTTCCACTGCCATTCCTTTGAATGCTCTTTGTTACCTAACTGCCCATTCAACGAAGAATGTGGACTGATTTTAATGTACAAGAAATTGAACAAGTGTCAAGCACGTAAGAGGGAGGATTGAATTTGGTAAATGAGATATGATTTGATTCGTACGACACATATTGATGTGAAATTATTATCGGTTAATTTGTATATGGTCAAAATTTGGAATTTTGGTGCATAACAATTAAGATGAGCCATCACTTAATTACCAGTAAATTAATTAATATTTTACGGGCACACGTATCTGTCTTTTGTTAAATATTAAAATTATATTTTTAACCAAATAAGTTAGCACCGTAAACATAATGTGCACGACTTCTCAGAAGTAATTTATTTAGTGCTAATTTTTATTAATATTTTTACAACTTATTTTAGTTATGCTTAAATTAAAGTTTTAAACTTACGACTTCGTATATGAAAAACGTAACACGTAATATTACTGTTTGAACTAAATGTACATGAACTTAATTGATTTTAAGAAGTTATAAAATTTAAATAATTATTATTAGTTATTACATTAGATAACTATTAAATTCATTAAATCACATGAGAGTAGCTATATATTTCATTTTAGATTGGGAAGAACTTTTAAATGGTTCAACGCACACCTCATATCCCTCTCGGTTGAAGCATTGGATAGAGTGTTGATAATAATAATATTAACAAAAAAGAAAAGAAAAATCAACCCATCAAATAGATAAAAAGCAAGAAATAACGTTGTAACAGGAATTTGGTTGAGATGGATGTATGGAAGAGAAATAGAGAATCTCAATTGGTTGCATTTCATCGCATCGCATCGCATTAGCATAATAACAACATCATCATCTTGGTCCAGTCTCCATACCCACGTGAAGGTTGCCTTGCCCACGTCCCCACATAGATCCTCCGTATCCCATCCTGGGCCCTACATTTTGGTCATCCCTTATGAGGCCCCACAAGCTGTTCACTCCTCCTCTTCACACGTGTCTTCCTCATACCTCCCACGTGAACACTCCTCTTCTTCCCAAACTTTTCTTTTTCTTTTCTTTTCTTTTCTTTTCTTTCCTTTTCTTTTATATATATATAATAATTTATAATTTTGTCCTATAAATCCTCGACCTGTATGTATCTTCTTTCCTGGACAAACCCATACATACAATCTCATTTTTCTTACACACCTCTCCTCTCCTCTCTTCTCTTCTCTCGCACACAACACAAATATTTTTTAAACCATCTTTCCTCGTTAAAATCACTCATTTCGATAACGTTAGATAAAGCCAGGTTTACCATAATTATATATATATATATACATTTACACACACACATATATGATATATAGAGAGACAGAGAAAGATAAAAGAAGAAGCGAATCTGTGCATGTTCAGTAGTAAATCTTTAAAGCGCAATCCGGTTTACGTTAGCTCCACCACTCCCCACGCTACCTAGCTAGTTTCTGCCACAAGATATTATTGTTCTTTTTCTCTCTCAAAATCTCAATCCTAAAAGCATTTTCTGTTCGCCGGTGTGCGCATCTTTCTTATCCTTCACACCCCCCCTTTCTATTTATTCAATTCAATTCCCACAACTAGCGCAAAACACGCAGACCAGACCAGACCAGAATGGCTACTATTAAACTTGTTTTAATGTTTTTGATATGTCGTCTAATTTTGACCGTCGGATTGACCCTGGACCCCACCGAGGTTTTCTCCGCTGGAATCGACGGTCAACTCATTAGCGTTGACCCGTTACATTTAGAAACCGCTTCTATCGACTTTGGCGGGATGAAACGGGTTGATCCGTTAGCTGTTTTTAACCCGACTTCCGCCGAGGACATAGCTCGGCTGGTTCAAACCGCTTACGAATCGGCTCATGGATTCACGGTCTCGGCTAGAGGCCATGGCCATTCCATCAACGGACAGGCTCAGACGACAAATGGCGTGGTCGTACAAATGAGCGGGACTCGTCTCCGATCGGCTGAGCCAAGAGTTTCTAAGAAGTTGATGTACGTGGACGTGTGGGGTGGAGAGCTATGGATCGATGTGTTGAAGTCCACTCTAGAATATGGACTCGCACCGAAATCATGGACCGACTACTTGTACCTTTCCGTGGGTGGTACCCTCTCTAATGCCGGAGTTAGCGGTCAAGCTTTCAATCATGGCCCTCAGATTAGCAATGTACATGAGCTCGAAGTTGTCACTGGTAATTAGTTTTTGAATAGAAATTACATTAATCCGCAAATTGCCATCAATGGAAATATATATATATTGGGTGGGTTGGTTGTTGGTTTAATTTGATGATCTTAAGTATATATTTGCCGACGCACACGTTGTTTATCTAGTGGTACAAACCTTTGTCGTGATTAAGTTTAATTAATGGGCTTTGAGAATACATCTATGACCAGTTACCCAACCTTTTTGGGGTATATTCTCACTCTCACAGTCACATGGGATGGTCTAGCTGTACGTTTTATGCATGTATTATTATTATTATTATTATGATATCTTCATGTTTCAATCTTTTTAATTAGCTGGTATGTAATATATGTATGTATGTATAGTATCATTATTATTGTTGTTGTTCGTTGTTAACGTACTTATTTTATTTTTCTTTGGAATTAAGAAACTTAATTAAACGTGATGTGGCATATTTTGAATAACAGGCAAGGGAGAGCTGCTGACGTGTTCAGAGGAACAAAATTCAGAATTATTCCACGCTGTTCTTGGTGGTCTAGGGCAATTTGGGATTATCACTAGGGCTAGGATTGCACTTGAAACCGCCCCTCAAAGGGTAAGTGATCCATCTCTTTCATTCTCTAGTTTTAATTATTAATTAGTGTTTTTTTTTTTTTCACTTTCATAGCTAGTAAATGGTTGGGAGTGGATTCAATGGTGGATCCAACAATTTTTATTTTATTTTTTTTTGTAAAACAAGAAAAGGCTTCCTAGTATTAGTTAACGACAAAAAAAACAAACAAGAGTACACCATGATCTAAATGCGAGGATCGGGTCCATTAGCTAATAAAACGGCTGTTTTAGTGCTGGCAATGTTGTTGACGCATATATATATATATATATATCCCTCTTATATATTGCCCCTTAACATGGTCCCTTTCTATCTATCCTTTTCTTCTATTTTTCCTTTTTGTATTTTTGCTTTTATTTATTACAATACAATAACTTCTTCTTTTTCCCAATCCCCTTGATTATCTCAATCGATCACGTGAAAGATAAAAAGTGGATCACAATATAACCGTGGTAATATTTTATTTTTTTCACTGCATCAGTACGTAGAATATATATAACTGTGATATTAAATATCCTTTTGTAATATAGGTAAGGTGGATCCGAGTATTATATTCAGATTTCTCGGCGTTTACGAAAGACCAAGAATATCTAATATCTCTGGAAGGAAGACCCGAATCCCAAAAATTTGATTATGTGGAAGGTTTTGTTATTGTAGATGAGGGACTAATCAACAATTGGAGGTCTTCATTCTTTTCACCTAATAACCCGGTTAAAATATCATCAGTTAGTGCTAATGGGGGTGTTTTGTACTGTTTGGAGATTACCAAAAATTTCGACCAATCAAATGCACATCTCATCGATCAGGTATTATATACAATATATTACATTATATTTTATTTGGATTCTTGTACGTGATGATATTATATAGCCTTATGCATATGCATATATATATATATATATGTAGCACTCATGTGAATTAGCAAGAAACAAAGGCTACATATACATGTACAGTCACATATTCATCTTGTAGATACATTAATATGTAGTTAATTGAAGTCTTCTTTTAAAACAAAAAAGATTATTACTATACTCGGCCCTTATTTTTAAAACATTCATGTAGACAATGTTAAAGTATGTGCGTGCTTTTACCACAGGTTAAATAACGTTTTAGTTTTACTAGAAAAGAGTTTGAGGGCATTTTAGTTTTTTTGTACTTAAAGGATGAGTTTTCGCTTCTTTAAAAACAAAAACAAAAACTTTTACATGAATATTAGTACCTACACTTACTAATATTTGTAAGTTTCTTCTTTCTATTTATTTATTTATTTATGAGTACTTGATGTGTACTTTTAAAACCCATTAATATCACTCGTACGTGTATGTGTTGGGGCCGGTGGGAAGTCATGCTACCTACACAATCTTTTTAGGCGGCTCATTGGTTATGACAATCCAGTCTAGCAAAAGCTGTGAGTCTGCGTAAGATATGTTCCTTTTTTTTCTTAATTGCTGGCTAGTTGTGCTTTAGTCCCTTTATTTGTCTCTCTTTGTTCCAAATTAAAAAGCTTTTAGAGGATCTCTTCTTGTACTTTTGAAGTTTAACCACCCCAAAATAACCTTTTAATTAAGACGCAATTACAGTTTCTGCGAAATTAAAGAATATATAATTTTGTTATAATTTGTATATATGCATATATATCATAAATATAGCACATTGTTTTAACAAAAGCTAGCTAAATAATGCTTTTGCCAACAAGAATATTAACCACCTAGCTTAATTGCTATATTTTCTAGTAATTATGCCCATAAGTTGCTGTCATATATCAAACAATGAAAAAAAACAGTCGATCGATCGCCCTGAATAATTAATTAATCCTAATCTAATGTTCTCTTCCCAGAAATTGGAACAATCTAGTGGCATCGCTGTCGATCCTTATTTGCATGTATTAATTAAATTAATTGGTTCGTAATTATATCCAAATAGTGTGTGTTTGTTAAACTTTTATTTTTATGATGACACGTTGAGTGCCCCCATACTCCTTAGATTAAATTAAGATATTTGTGTTATTTCTCTTTTGATTATATATATATATATATTTTATAGAAGTAGCAATTAAAAAGATGAAATAGAACATGCACAAAAAAACATACAAGATCTTCCGTAATCTATCATTCCCAATCTGGTCCTAAGATTGAACATATTAAAATTATTATATATCACTAAATCTAAGCCTTCCAACCACCAAATTATTCCCACCCAATTAAAAATAATACATGTTTTGGAATATGTTAATGATTATGGTTTAAGATGAAAGTTATGCATCCTAGCTGCCAAAAGCGATCTGTTTGGCTGCAGCTTTTTTACTTTCAATTTCTAATTTTTCTAGTACCTTGAATATTTTTCTATTAACTTTATATTTTTTTAATATGGTGAATTTGGGTCTTTATTTTGCAGCAAGTAGACGATCTATTGGAGAAGCTAAAGTATATACCAGCATCGGTTTTCACTACTGACCTGCCTTACGTGGACTTCTTGGACCGGGTTCACAAGGCCGAGTTGAAGCTCCGGTCCAAGGGTTTGTGGGACGTGCCACACCCATGGCTCAACCTCTTTGTACCAAAATCAAGGATTGATGAGTTTGACAAAGGGGTATTCAAGGGCATTTTGGGAAACAAAACTAGTGGCCCCATTCTCATCTACCCCATGAACAAAAACAAGTAAAGCTTTGCTGTTCATAATTGTCCTTTTATTTAAATATTTTTAAGGGTGAAACACATTGCATGCATGCAAGTACAACATAATTAGCTCCACTCAAAATGTCCCAAGCTTGAGGTCATGTCCTTGGTACTTTTGCTTAAGCATGTCTGCTTTCATACAAACATGCATTATGCAAAGAAGAAATTGTACGTTCATGGCAAAATATCTTCTGTAAAATAACTTCTTCCTCTTTTAAAAATATATATATATCGGTAATAATACATGAACTAATTTACAGAGTAAATTTGTATGCATTCACGTTCTGGTCAGCCAAAAATGCCAATTTATATAAGATATTTCAAAAGGTAGGATTTCCAAATACGCACTAGCCTTGTTTAAATGAAGCCTTGATTACATGAACGCGATAATTCAAATATTAGACCATGAGCCTTTGTTCTTATAAGATGTACCAAATATTGCTTTTGTCTTATATTTATAATTTACTTTGTAATTATTGGTTATAGGTGGGAAGAAAAGACTTCGGCGGTGACACCAAACGAGGAAGTGTTTTACCTGGTAGCGCTACTTAGATCCGTTGTGAATAACGGGGAAGAGACACAATCATTAGACTACTTGAGCAATCAAAACCATCAGATTTTAAAATTTTGTAACGAGGTTGGGATCAACGTCAAACAATACTTGCCCCACTACACCTCACAACAAGAATGGATGGACCATTTTGAAGATAAATGGTCACTCTTCTATCAAAGAAAAATGGAGTACGACCCTCGGCACATTTTAGCCAACGGCCAACGCATATTTAAACCCACTTTTAATTCTAAAACGGGTTCGTGGTGATTATGATCAACGTGAACAGCCAACGATATATCTAGAAAAAAATCATATTCTTAGATTATAAAAATTGTCACAAAGTTCTCCATGAGCATCCCACAATCCTCAAGTGCTGCAAAAAAGAGCAAAATTAATTTTAAGGTGCGAAAATGTGATTTTAAAATATCCGCACCTTGCATATATTTGTACATAAAGGAGGGAAAATAGTACAATAGATATTTTTTTCTAGTAAAATTGTCGATTTGTATAATTGGGTGGGTTTTTATTCCTTGAAATAGAAGGATTGAGGTGGTAGGGGTGAATTGGTGGGGTCCAATACACATGCAATGTTGGATTGAAACTATTGAAGCTGCCCGTGATCCTGACCGTCAGTACTGGTGGCTTTCTAATCTTGCTCCAGTTCGCGCCATCATGGATTGGCAGCTCACCCTTGTTTTACTCCTTTATTTTTTTTCTTATTATTTTAAATGATATCTTGATGTTGGTTTTGGTTTTGAACATCCATGTAAATACAAGTAGGTTAAATTTAGAACCGTCTTCTAGCTAGTCTCCTTTGTTTTTCTACTTCCTTTTTCTTGTTCGATTGTGAAAAAAATAATACTAGAACGAATGTAGACAAAATTCTAAAAAAATAAAATAAAGGGGACTGTCCACTGTGAAAAATGTTAAGCATTATTCTAATAGACTAATCCTAAATAAGACTTTCCTACATTATTAGATATATGCAGATATGCAATGTATGTACGATTCATATGTATGTAATTAGTTGGAAAATATAATTTTTAATTAATGAAATATTAAAAGTTAGGTAGTAATTTTAATATTTGATTATTTAAGTGGGAATGATATTCTTCACAATGATAAATTTTGGATCATGCCTTTATCATTGGTAAATTTTGATCATGCTGTCGGGATGGATTTTTTAAACAAGGGGAACAATGATTTATGATCATCAAATTTTTTTTTATATGAAAAAAGGAGATGATAAAATTAATATGGGAGGTCTTATTATAATATTAGGGACGCGATACCAACGCCAGCCGCAAGCCGAAAGAAACCCTTGGATCTTTTCATTGGGGGCCATGCCAGGTCTTGATGCAAGTAGCCCAATCTCAGTTTTCATTGGGCCTATCTGTTCGGCCCTTACAAAAAACAACTTCAAAATTCTCAAGGTATTCACTGGACATTAATATTTTGGCTAACTAATGTTCAGCCCATGGACACCAACACTAGTAGAACTCACAAATTATCATTTTTCTTTTTTTATATAGGGATAGCAAAAAGATCTACATGTTTGAGTACATGCAGGTATCTGACCCAATGAGGACGGGTATGGGAACAAGTAATGGGGGTCGGGGTGGGTTTGGGTTAGAAAATTTTTAAACTTAGTCGGGATTGGGTTGGGTTCGGGTATGGGTGTCTTCACCCCACACTCGCCCTGATATACTTAATTCTATAAAATAAAAAAATTGGCTTATATATATGTGTGTGTATATATGTGTATAAAATTAGTTCATTGTTGATTGTATAAATATATAATTTCATTTATATATGTATATATATTATACAATGTTTTGAATATCGCTAAGTACTCCTAGGTCGGCGAGGAGGGCCTAGCACCTAGAGGATTAATCGGTCAAACGATTTTTTATTAAAAACATTATTTTAAATAACATAATATTAACAAAACATAATATATCTTTCAAATTAACATTAATTTTCCAACATCCAACCAATAAAACATGCATTCCAAAAAAATCAAACTTTAAAAGCATAAATAAACAAAATTAGCAAAAAGAAAGTAAATAAGGGTGAAATTACAAATAACTAAAAATATATAGGGTGAAAATAATAATAATAATAATAATAATAATAATAATAATAATAATAATAATAATAATAATAATAATAATAATAATAATAATAATAATAATAATAAAACTTAATAAAACAAACCCAAACCAAATATATATCATCTATTTCCCCGTAAAACCTAGCTCCCATTCCACAGCCACCATCGAAACAAAACCTTAGCTCTCAATGCCGACGACTTCTCAGCCCCAACCCATCTCAGCCTCAACGATTTATCACCAGCTTGGACGACTTCACAGGTACTTTACTCTCTCTATCTATCTCTCTCTCTCTCTCTCTCTCTCTCTCTCTCTCTATCTCTATCTCCTTCTCTCTTCCACGTCTCAGCGCCAACCAATGGAAAAATCGGCACCTAGACCAAAAATAGGCGCCTAATCACCCCAGCACCTAAACACAAACGATTAGCCCTAGGCCAGGTAGGGGAGTACCAATTTTCGCCTAGGCACGGTTTTTAGAATACTGATATTATATAACATTATCTTATTTCTAACTTTACTCTTCTTGTTGTTGTATTTTTATGTTTTTTTTAAATAAAATAAATTTTTCTGGGAATACTCGCGGAAATCCGTTACCCGACGAGAATGGGGATTACCTGACACCCCGAATGGGGAATGGAGGCGGGGATGAGGATAGCTTTTGGTACGAGGGTGGGAATGAAAATTCTAAATCCGACCCGTTGCCATCCTTATTTTTGTAGTTGTACGTGTGAAGGTATGTATTTTTTATTAATTATGGGTTCCTACATAAACTTCTTAAAGTTCATGTTAAAAAATAATTTTATTTGTAATATTTTAACTCGTGATTACATAAACACTAGTTACAAACTCATGTGATACATTGGACGATATTCAAATTATTATTAAAAATAATTATCTAATAATAAATTATTTTTTAATAATATAATATCAGTACAAATTCATGCGAGACAACTTTAACTGTACAATGAAACACAAAATTCATCTAAATAATAAAAGTATTGAATATCCAAAATAACTTATGTAAACTAATGCATTTTTGTCAAAAAAAATGATGCAATTTGTGCTTAAAAAAATAATTTCAAAAAAAATAAATTAAATTAAAGAGTACAGTAAATAGAGCCGCTTATCCCTCCTTCCATAATACTAATATAGGAAATATAGATATAAATATAGAAACTAAAAGTCATAAAAAACAAGTAAATAAAGCATAATAGAAAACATTTTTGGTTGGGTTTTTTAAAATAAAATTTGGTTTTTTTTTAAAAAAACAAATGTGTTTGATTTACTCATTTTAAAAACTTCATTCAAGTAAAAAGGATCTTTTTTGTTTAGTTTTTCTTTTGTATTTAAGAAAAACTTTAAGAAATGAATCAAAAACAAAGATTATATTTTTTGTAAAATTTTAAAAATAGTATATCATATACAAATCAAATTGAAAAATAAATTTAAAGAGCTATACTTAAAAACATATTTTAAATTAAATTAAATATTTAAAAATTGCAACCAACCAGAGGATAAATTTGTACTAAAATGTATATATTAAGTATTTAATGCAAAAAATATTTGCACTTATATATATATATATATATCTTTAGTTATTTGCAGTTTAGTGCAAAACGTATTTGCACTAAAATTTATACAATTAGTTGTTTGCGATTTTGGCAATTATTGCCAAAGCTCCAATGTTAGGGGATAATGCTGGCTTCTAGCAGTGATTAAGTTTATTTTTTAGAAAGAAAGTGAAAAAAGAAGAAGAAAGAAATGGAGGAAGGGTAGAAGAAGAGTGTGCTTATTTTGAAATGAAAAAAAATATATCATTCCTTTAGATATAATTATGGAAGAATCATTTCAACCCATTGTCTCAATAATTTATTCAATTCAAGAGTCACTATACCAATTGATGTAGAGTTTTATGGGATTTTTTTTTTCTTCTTTTCTTTTTTTTTTATCAAAGATCAGGTTTTTTAAGACAAAACCTACAAAAATAAGCTAGATTTACTATTTAGGAAGAAGAAATGCTATCACACAAAAAAAGGATTCACAAAAAATAACTTTATAAATACTTTTGACACTCATTTTGATAAAATAATATAATTAATGGTGGGTTTTAGAAAATACATAAATGCTAAATATATTTTTGGAATAAATTTTTGTAAAGCTTTTTTTTTATTAGATTTATTATCATTGAGGTCATTCTAGGAGAAATTTTTAATATGAACGGATTTAGATTATAATGGCATAGTAGAAAAATTTTCAACCAAAACTCCTTTATCACAAATTCTACATTTTTAAGCAAAAATATAAATACCCTTTAGAGCATCTTCAATAGTCTTCTATATTTTTGTTTTGTGTAAAAATTTACACAACTTGTAATTTTTTTTATCTCTAGCAATCTTTTAAAATCCAAATTTGTGTAAAATACATTATTATTTAACAATGTCGTGTCAGTTTTCTCTCTTTCATTTTTTAAATAAAATTTGAAAATTTAATAACTTCAAATGTAAAATATGGATTTTAATAAAAACTATATATTTGAAATCTACTCATCAATATCTACAAATCAAGATCCATTGTGACTATAAAATTATTTATAAAAAAAATTAAGAAAAATAATAATAAATTCCTTAATTTGATAGTTAACAAATGGTGGAATTTTATTGTTTATTCCAAAATTTACACAACACATTACAAAAATACCATTTAAGCATAATTTTTTTAATGTTCAAGTTTTTTTGTAAATGTTGGTTGACACATATGATTTACAAATCAATTTTTACATTATTTTCAAATTTCAAACTTAAAATCTAAGAGCGTCTCTAATGTTAGTGTATAAACTAACGTGTAAATCCTATATGTCATTCTATTTTTACACAAAATGTGCACTCTAAAAAAAATATGATCCAATGATACATTTTTTAAATCTTGTGTAAAAATTTGAAAAAATATATAAGATAGCGACACATATTAAATCTCATTTGATATAATTTTTCATAATGTTTTGTTAATTTTTTTTATAAGTAATTATATAATTACAATAGATCTTGTTTTATTCGTCCTGAGGAGTATATTTCAATTACATGATTTTTATTAAATTTCATATTTTGTATTAAAAATTATTATAATTTAAAGTTTTATACAAAGATTGTAGAGAAAAAGTTGACATGACAATGTAAACAAGCTGTGTATTAATAGTTTTACACAAATCTTACGTGTCCAAGTGTGTAAAAATACTGTTGAAAATAAACAAATTTTACACAAAACAAAATTTTACACTACCGCTCAAGATACTCTAATAAGGTAACATTCATTTATTTATAATAAAAAATAAATAAATTACTTTCTGTTGGTGTGAAAATTAGAGCAGGTGTACTGCTAACTACACAGTGAAATGATTGAGTAATAATTGAATTGATGTGTCATGTAACGTGCTAGTAACAACTAAACATAAGAAAATGAGACATGAATGTAAAGATGAGGTTCACCATGTATGAGTATAAAGGGTTAATCATCCTCTTATAAATAGGGCTAAGAGTTCGGGGCTACCTTATATTATAACAAATGAATTCTTATTACAAATAAACTCTTTCCTCGAATTCCTATACTCTCACAATACAACAATCGAAGGAGTTATACATTGTTTTAAGGTCTAAATGCCCAGGCCTAAGAGCTCTATGGCACACTTTTAAACTTGTCTTTGTCTCTGTATTTTCTTTTTCTTTCTAACTATATTTTCTTGCCTTGTGTTTTTTGTGAATAACTTGATTGTTTAGGGAAGTAAATGTTTCATTATATATGTATAAGAGAAGAAGATGTTCAGTAGGTACTGAGCAGTTGGTTTCAGCCACTCTCTCATAATTGTAGCATGCACGAATTGATGACATTGAATTTATAAATTTGACATAAAATTTCCATTCGAATCATAGTGAGTCTTGTCAATTTAACTTCAAGTTTATAAAAAGTTTTTTAATCAATGTTTTGTAATTAGATTTGATATTTTTAATAATTTTGTAGAGAATTTTAGTGTTAACTAATAAATCCAATAAAAAGAAAAAGAAAACACATGAAGAACAATAAATAAAAGGAATATAATTAACAAATTAATAAATAATTAAAGTTAGAAAACAATTTGAATATAAAATATGTATGTTATAACATATATTGATATAGATACATATATTGAATTTTAATTTTATCAATATAATTAGTTATGATAATAAAATGTATCTTATTATATATATATATATATATATATTTATCATAGAGCATTGATGAAAATGTTTAGATAATTTTAGCCAATTTAAGAATCGGAATGATTTGTAAATAGATTGTTGTATAGCACGTGAGAAAGTCACACCCCCGAGAAGAAGCTAGAATGTTTGGCCACGTGGCAATGTTGTGGTGAGAGGCCCACTCGAGAATTTCTCTGCGGAGTTTGTAACGATCACAGGCCGTCCATTGGCATGTGTTCTTGACTAAATTGCTAAATAAAAAATTTACCCCAAACTCCAATCAAAACAAGAAAAAAAAAAAAAACCAGACAAGAGCCAAGACCATTGCCCTCTCTCTCTCTACACTCTCCTTCTCTTTCTCTCTCTATATTTATATATATTGCTCGGACAGCCATGACCAGTCCCTCCGCTTCTTCTCGCAAGGTTATGTATACACATATTATTTATATAGCCCTAATTTCATTTAATTTTTATACGATGTTTTGAATTTTTTTTTTTTCATTTGTGACTTGGAATTGTGAATAGGCTCTGAGCAAGATCGCATGCAATCGGCTTCAGAAGGAACTTGTGGAATGGCAAGTTAATCCCCCATCTGGATTCAAACACAAAGTCACTGACAATCTCCAAAGGTTCTCTCTTTGATTTCCTTAATTAATTAATTAATTTATATTTCTTTTCGTTCGATCATAGGGATTAACTTTTTGTAATTGATTCGTTTTCGGTTGTAAAGATGGGTAATTGAAGTTAACGGTGCGCCCGGCACTTTGTATGCTAACGAAACTTACCAGCTTCAAGTTGATTTTCCTGAGAATTACCCTATGGAAGCCCCACAGGTGAATACTTTTAATTTAATCCAAAAATATTGATATAATTTTATTTTATTTGTTGTATGTTTGACCTGAAATTTTACAGAAGATCAAGGATCGGGAAGAACCATCAACAATATGTTTATTGTTGTCTAATGTATGTGAAGAAAATGAAAGGCAATTAACTTCACTTTCACTAAAATATACAGCATTAAATGTACCATTGAGTGGATATTCTTATTTTTTAAGCGTTCTTAAGTATAGAATAATCTAAAACTCAGAATTATGGTTAAAAAACTACCCACCACTCTGGTACGCAAGCAATCCAGAAAGTGCCACTTAAACATTACAAGTGCACAAAAAATCATTGCATAAATATTTCTCTGTATTACTTTGGAGAGATAAGAGTCCAAGGGGGAGCAGATTTAGCTATAACCTGGAACTGCTCTCATCAACCAAATGTCAATGCTAATAATAGTGGTGTTAATTTGTTGTTTGACAGGTTATTTTTATACCTCCGGCTCCTTTTCATCCTCACATTTATAGCAATGGTCATATTTGTTTAGGTATGCCTATTCTCTATGTTATTGTTAATTATCATTTTGCATCTTTCTCTCAGTAATACTGAGTCTCATTTTCGATTAATCATGCTTAGTGTATGAGCTGTCCATCTCAAATAAAACCAGCATGCTAGTGTTTGATGTGCATGAAGGGTCCCAAAGAGTGTTCAACCTCTTGACAAGGAATGCTTATGGGAGTTTCTTCTACTGTTGATGCTTTTAATACCTTGACTGGGCTTGCCACTACAAAAACAAGTGATGTCAAACCATTGTAATGAATGAAACCTCTTAGCTGATCATAACCTACCTAAAGAATACTTTAAATGAATAAACATGGAGTGATGCCAATATGCAATAGACACAAGATGCTAAGGAATAAACATGAAAGGAAATAATGTCAGTTTCATTAAGGCTAGATGTAGTAAAACAGAATAAGCCTAATGCTATTGATGAAGCACCACTGCTTTTTGCCAAAGCAGGTGTTATTACGAGGGATTGTACTATGTGCTTCTGTCATTTATAAACTACTTTGAAGATTGTAATATCGCTCTAGCAATAGAGCTTGGTAAAATAAAACATGAATTTGTTTTTAAAACTGCAATATGACAAAAGTAGTGCCACCAATTACATGTGGACATGAAAAATTAAGCTGAGATGGTGGTGATTTATGTGTGATGGGCTTTTGTGTGGTCTGTTTGGCTTTGTGTACAAAGTAGTGTGTGCGCAGGATAGGTAAGACACTGTTGGGCCTTTGTGAGATGGCCAGGGATTAATGACCTTGGCCTTGTGTACACACCTGCACACGGGCTTTATTGTTTGAAGGTACAGGAATCTGATCGTTCAAGAATCTCTTGGGCCATCTATGGTAATCTTGTTTCACCATTGCCCATTATCGGAAAAATGTACCTGAAGACTTGCTTTAGTGCTCTGTTTTAAGCAAAACGTCTCATGGCTCCCGCTGCCCAGCATGCTGCAATGAAAGCCTACAGTTCTGCCTTGCACACTACCTTTTCAACTAAATCTCTCTCTCCCTCTCTCTTTCTCGTTGTATATATATGGATGTTGTGTATATCTTTCTATTCCCACCTCAGCGAAGTGATGTAGTTTTGGCTATAGGGGATTAAAAAAGGATAAACTATCAGGTAAACTGATTCTGAAGCCCTAATAAAGATATATGAGTAGGATTCGCTTTACAATTGTTCTATCATGATTCTTTAGTTTCAAACCAGACGGGGTTCTCCTATTCTTCCTTCAAGCAATTTTTACCATTCTCTATTGTCTGGTAAGCCCCAGCGCTGAGTGATTTTGTCGACGAGGATTGGGGATTCTAATGAATCATTTTATGTCATTTGCTTGATGCATTTTTGTCTACTGTTGTGAATAGAAGATTTTATGATCTTTTTATTTGATTATCTTAGTTTGGGAACTTATCAGTATAGCACTATAGCTTTTGAGCTATTTCTCTTTTGAATAATATTCCCCCTACAGAATGAGCGAGTGTACTATACTATTATTTTTCAGTTTTGCACGAAATTATATAACTTTTCATCAAAGAATCTTATGCTTCAAGGCTTACTCTCGCTTTTGTAGTGCTTTATGATGTTCATGTGATGCCTCTAATGGTTTGAACTGATTCCTAGGTAACTCTTTTGGTCCGCTCCTCCTCCTTCAATTTTTTTCATTTCTGCTATATGAAGGTTCACATGGCTGAATGAAATGTATGTCACGAAATATATTTCTAGTAGGTAGTGAAATTTTTTGGTACAGAAATAGCAGCAGTCCGGATGTCAAATGTGCTTTGAAGATGTGCAGTCTGTTGATGAAGTTGGTTAGAAATCTCTTGGAGGTTTCGCAAAATAAAAAATGGCAGTAAGGTAATGGTTATACCTTCGAGGAAAAGAAAAGAAAAGGTGATGGTAGTGCTAGAATAGAGTAAGAGAAAATTAAACTAGATCCTGCATTTGAATTTGAAGCAACAACAAAATGGTGCATTATAGGGAGGGTTGCGCCCTGTTAGGTCTGGAATTCTAGGAGGAGATCCTCAAAATTGAGAATATTCTCCTAGATTCCAAGGAGGGCTTCGCTTGGTGGGAGTAGATACCTTGATTCATCACTTCAAAGGGGTGGTTTCCATGTTTTATTTTGCTTATAAATTCGAATAGGTTTGTTTCTCCATTATTTCCCATATTCTGCAAACTGTACCTTGTATGTTGAATATGTTGCGGCAACTTGCATTAATTTGGAGGTTTATTTACAAGGCTATCTTACATTAGGGTGATAGCCTTTTACTTATGGATAAGTTGAGAGGGAGAGGCAGATAATATATGGAGAATGGCATCTGTGCGGAACTTCTTGCCAGATTCCAACCCAAATGTATATTCTCCCTTGCAACACTTTTAACCCGTGTTTTTAATCTCTCCCAAATGCTCTCACAGTCACATGAGACTCCTTCAAACAAAAAAATCAAGCTCGTTGTTGTTCTAGAAGTAATTGTAGATGAGATGAAGTTGTGTAGACTGAGGAAAGCAAGGTTAGATCACCATCTTAGCTAAAAGCTTAAGCTGTTAGGGAGTGGATCAACAGCGTATATCATGCTCTCTAACATGTATAATGGTTGAAATATGATTCTAGTCGTTGAATGAAACTATATAGAAGAGGCAAAATCAAGCTAGTGGTTGAAATGAAAGGGAAAGGTGATTATTCTTGAAGGATATTTAGTATAACACCCATGTTTTCCATTCTCTTTAATAGAAAATGCCTCTGAAATATTTGATATGCTGGAACTCTTTTCCCTTGATTTTCACAAGTCAAAAACTGCTTTGTTTCTATATTTTCAGCAACTAACATTTTGTGCAATGACTTGTTTATGGTTGCAGACATTTTGTATGATTCGTGGTCCCCAGCGATGACTGTTAGTTCTGTCTGCATTAGCATTCTCTCTATGCTATCAAGCTCCACTGTGAAGGTACAATTTCACAATGCTGAACTTGGAAAAGTTGAATTTACAGAGTTATACTCTATCCTCCGTTCCAAATGAAGAGTCATGTTTGCTTTTTTGGTACATAGTCAATGTACCAAATCTGGCGGTACAAAAAGAAAGTTTTGTTCTCAACCATTGATTAGGTTGAAATTTGTGTATCCTTAGAAAAGTGTTGAAGTAAAAGATACTCTTAATTTAGAATAGAGAGAGTATCTACTAACTTGTCAAGAAGATCAAATCAATTAATACTGATGGTTCTTTCTTTGGGGGGTGGTTGTGCAGCAACGTCCGGCAGACAATGATCGCTATGTGAAGAACTGTAGAAATGGGAGATCTCCAAAGGAGACGAGATGGTGGTTCCATGATGATAAAGTATAAATAAAAGGAAATGAAGATCTGTAGCACCACCTAGTGTGTGTTGTGCCCGTGTGCTTTATTATTCTCTTTCGTGAAATCGATATAAGAGGGAAAAAAAGAAGTTTACATTTTGGAATACGCTTGTTTAACAAATGTTGGTGCTAAAGGTAATGCAAGGTGTACTTGTAAATAAGCAATATTGTTCTTTAGCAAATTTGTGGGCACCGTAGCTTATTTATGTTTTTGTCTTTCTTCGAGTATGAGTATGATGAAGTAGGTGCACTTCAAACTTTAAAACTCATTCTTCTGACAAACTCTTTTGTTTGTCTGTGTAATATAACAACTTATGATGTCCCGTTTATTTGGTTCTAAATAAGCGACACCTACATAAATTTCTGTGTACGTATTAGTTTTGTATTTGGTCTAGCTGAATTATTAAGATAACTAATATGCAGCTGCTTTTTTTTTTTTTACTTTTTTTATTAGGGTGATTCAGCGTCTAAGAAAATTAAATGGAATTGTTATGGTGAATTTCGGTGAATTGGCGTTAAACAAAGATGAACCGAGAGTAAAAACATACTTAATCGAACACTGCTAACCTGGGTGGGGACATTTTCAATCAGAATATGAAGAATGAGACCATATTCTCTAAAGAAAATGTATAAAATAGTTTTTGAGAGCACAAACATTCGTAGCAAAGCAAAGCGAATTATTTTTAAGGGACAATTAAAAAAAAGTCTTATTAGAAAAAGATTTTCACATTAAAGTCAATGAATATTTTTTTTGTAAATAAAGGGCCTATTTTTTATTTTATTAATAATATGACAAGTGTTTTTTTTTTCATTATAAAATGACATCCCAACCCTTAAAATAAACTAAAAAATACCAATATGCATTAAAATATGAATTGCAATATGAACTTTACAGTATATATTTCACTGCAATATGAACTTTGCAGTCCATATTTTACTGCAATATGAACTTTGCAGTCCATATTTTTGGTGCAAAGTTCATATTGCAGTCCATATTTTACTGCAATGTGAACTTTGCAGTCTATATTTTTAGTGCAAAGTTCATATTGCAGTCCATATTTCACTGCAATATTCATATTTTTTGTGCAAATTTCATAAAGAGGGGGTAATTTAGGTAATATATAACATGTTTTTATTAATTAAATGATATTTAAATTTATTCAAATACCTTCATTTAAAATATAAAATAAAATAGGCCTTTTACACTAATTACCAATTAAAAATAGGCCCTTCATTCAAAAAAATATTATTCATTAGAGTTTTAGTAAAAATCAATGTGTAATAAGACTTTCTACCTAATTTCTAGTATTTTTAATATATATATATATATATATATATTAATAGGGATGGATTTGATATAATATTGTATTATATTGAAAATTTAGTATGTCAAAATTTATTATTACTATCATACCAAATTTTCGGTATATTGAATTTGGCATACAAGAAATTTTGGTATGATACGGTGTATTGTCAAATAATCAAAGCTTTAAAAAAAAAATTCAACCTAACATTATTTCAAGAATTGTTATTTTAATAAAATATAAATTACTTCATCTTGCTCCTTCATTATAATACAATAATTATCACTTTAATAAAATATAAGTTTTTGATATACCAAACATTCTGTCACAGCCATTTGGCGTAGGATTGTAATCAGATATCACCTTTTAAGTGGGAAGGATTGCTAGTTTTGGAATACAAATTTCCGGGTTTTTTTTTTCCTCCAATAATAGGTGATGATTTAGCACAAATTGGAAATTGAACAAACCCTAATATTATTATTATTTGCTAGACCAGACATACAGCCGAGGTGTTTTTACTGACTGTTCTCACCAGTTGGCAATTAAACCGAAGAAACAGACGGTGTATCACTTCACGGAGAGAGAGAGAGAGAAACAGACGGTGTATCACTCCACGGCGAGAGAGAGGGGGGGAGGGGCGGCAATGTTGATCCGCTGCTTTCATTCAATGGCAGCAGCACTAGCATTAGCCTCTTCCACTTCAATCATCTCAAGGCCGCGTACCCAGCCCTTATTAAAATCTCTCACCGTGCCCTCTTCTACCATTAAAATCTCCTCCTGTTGTTCCACTTCCAACTCTCATACCTCCACCGACGACTTTCTACCCTCAAAGCAGGTACATATTATTATTATTTTAACTATCTATATTATATTATTACAAACCCTAATTCTAAGGCCTGTTTCTTTATCGATGAAAAGCTTAATTTCGAACCCTTGTACTGTTTTTCAGTTCAGGTTGTTGAATTAATTGTGTTGTGACATGTTTGATCTTTCAGGGTCCTTTGAAACCTGGCTTATATCTAGTAGGAACCCCAATTGGAAATCTTGAAGATATCACTTTACGGTAACATTATTTATATACATATACAATACATTATATATGTGCTGTTCTTTGCTTAGCTCAATGAGATTACTTCCATTAGTAGATGAAACTCGCAATCTATTTATTTATTTATGTATGTGTGTATTTGTTTTTACTTACTCTTTCACGGCTTAAATTAATGCAGGGCACTCCGTGTGTTAAAATCTGCTGATGTGATACTTTCAGAAGATACTAGACATTCCGGAAAGTTGCTTCATCATTATAATATCAAAACCCCCCTGGTAAGTTTTCTACTTTGTTTTCATACAAGTATAAATAAAGAACATATATTTGTTTTTTCATTAGTATAGAGTTGGTACTCCTATTAGTTCTTATTATATGTTTTAGATTTCCAGCTGAGTTACCATAAGTTCAACGAGTCTCTAAGGGAACAAGCAATATTAAAGAGATTGAAAGAGGGTGATATTGTGGCCCTTATCACTGATGCTGGCACCCCAGGCATCAGTGATCCTGGTACAGAATTGGTGAGGACATTCAAATGTTGTATTCATTGCATATTCTCTACTTTATATTTAGTTATGTGTGATAATTGATTGAGCCTATTTGTATTCAAGTTTTTGTTCAACTTAATGAAAAGATATTTGAAATCTTGATTCAGGCGAAGTTGTGTGTGGATGAAAATGTACCTGTTATTCCCATCCCTGGACCTTCTGCTTTGGTAACTGCTCTTTCAGCCTCGGGTTTGTCTACTGATGAGTTTACATTTGGTAATATGCTTATGAAATTTGGATTATTGCTTATGAAATCCGTTGTATACAGCTTGTTGACATTATTGTCTAATGATATATGTATTTTTATGCAGTTGGATTCCTTCCTAAACATGCTGGCTCAAGAAGAGAGAGGCTGACAGTTTCTGCATCTGAAGCAGTTACCCAGATATTCTTTGTTCCTCCTCACAAACTCTTTCAATTTCTTGAAGAGACTTCTTCACTCTTTGGTGACTCTAGGTAAATCTTTTTGGAGGATTAACCCTCATTTTTATGTCATTATTATTGAAGGCCTTGTGAATGCTCAAGTACGATGATTTACTGAAAGATTTTCTTAATATAGTTTTTTGAATAGAGTGTCTTCTAGAGTATCCACAACTAACATTTTATGAAAATGTTTTTTGTTGTCTAACATTCATTTTTTTTTTCATTTATTAAAGATAAAGAACATTTAAAGAGTGGTATTTCAATTTCTTTGGATTAATTGCAGAAGATGTGTCATGGCTCGGGAGTTGACCAAAATACATGAAGAGGTGGGTTTTTATCACGTTTCTTGTCAATACCTCGTTACTTGTTCTAGTTTGCTTGGTTCTTTAGACATTCGATTTTGGTTCTTATTGGATCTCATCGTTTAGTAAGGAAAACAGAGTCACATTTATAACTATTACAATAATAATCAATTTGATGGCACGAAGGCTTCTTGAATTAGAACCAATGATGTGACTTTTTTAGTTCTATAAATTTTTCCCTTGATTTTCAGTTTGTGATACATTATTCCTTTTAGATGGCTTGCTCGAAAAGCCTAACAACTGAAGTTTCTTTTTATCTCTACTTCTATATAAGTTTAAGAGCTGATGGTGTAACTCTTGATTCGCTAATATGAATGATTATGCCACGGTAGTTTTGGCGGGGTACTTTAGGAGAAGCAAAAGGAGCATTCTTATCTCACCAACCCAAGGGAGAAATTACATTCTTGATTGAAGGAAAGGCGATTTGTACAGAAGCAGCGCCCTCAGAAGCTCAGCTCGAAAATGAATTGAGAGAGTTGATCTCCAAAGGCCACAGTCTTTCATCGGTGATGCCCTTTACCCTATACGTGTTTGGTCCTTGTTTTGAAGTAATGCTAAAATGATATCACATATCTCTAGAGTTGATATTAAGGAATGCTGAATATCTTAGTGATGAGAGTATTGTTGTGCATTTAGGCAGTGAAAATGGTGGCTGCAGGAACATCGGCCAGAAGAAAAACAATATATTCTCTTGCACTGAGAAAGTTCGGGAAGCAACTTGAGGCCAGGGATGAGTTGAACTGACAAAATCCGTACTGTGTGCGCGGAAATAGTCACAATGGTGTTCTATTTATTTTTCCTTGCTATGATCTAATGATGTGCGGTTGGTTTCTTTCTATTTTTCTTTGATGAAGGTTTGGTTTTTTATCAACACAGGAGATATTATTACGAGTGGAGCCAAGGCTAAAAAGATAAACTACGCTTCTTCTGTGTGTTGAATCAAGCAATATGAGATGTTGCTTCTGTTCTGAATATCATGAACATGTTCCATATTTTGGGGTGCCAAAATGTTGACTTAGCGCCCAAACATTTATTACCGCTTAATCACTGTTGTCATATTTGGTAGATTGATTATCTCTAAAAAGAAGAATGATACTATCAATTTAGACGGAGGAATAAAAGAACTAGAAATTAGATAGAAGGGCTTGTTATACATTGATTTTTACCAAAAATCCAATGAATAATATTTTTTTGAATGAAGGGCTTATTTTTAATTGGTAATTAGTGTAAGAGACATATTTTGTTTTATATTTTAAATGAATGTATTTGAATAAATTTAAATATCATTTAATTAATAAAAACATGTTATGTATTACCTAAATTACCCCTCTTTATGAAATTTGCACAAAAAATATGGATTGCAAAGTTCATATTGTAGTAAAATATGAACTGCAAAGTTCATATTGCAGTGAAATATGGACTGCAATATGAACTTTGCACTAAAAATATGGACTGCAAAGTTCACATTGCAGTAAAATATGGACTGTATTATGAACTTTGCACTAAAAATATCGAGTGCAAATTTCACATTGCAGTGAAATATGGAGTGCAAAATTCATATTGCAGTGAAATATGGAGTGCAAAGTTCATATTGCAGTCCATATTTTAATGCATATTGGTATTTTTTTAGTTTATTTTAAGGGTTGGGATGTCATTTTATAATGAAAAAAAAGACACATGTCATATTATCAATAAAATAAAAAATGGGCCCTTTATTTTAAAAAAAATTATTCCTTGGCTTTAGTGTGAAAATCTTTCTCTAATAAGCCATTTTTTTTGAATTGCCCCATAAAAGAATGAGACGTTGAGAATAATTATTAGCTTACAAAATCATTGTTTATAAATGTTACGTCTCAAATTAAACACGGGCATTTCTCTCTCTGGTACTTTTTGAATTAAAAATCACTGGTTTTAAAAATTTACATATCAAATTTCTGGAATTTTGAGTATTTAAGGGCTTGTTTGGTTCGAGTTTTGGGAATAGAATGGGCATGGAATAAACATACTTGATTTTTGAAAAGTTTTTTTTCTGGCATCTAAGATGCTATGCCGATGTTTAGTTCAATCGGGTTCAATCGGGAATAGGAATGGAATAAAGTATTAATTACAAAAATATTCTTTTTTTTATAAGACGAGAAGACATTTTCTCCTAATTTTTCATAAGAGAAAATTATTGTAATAAATTAAAAAAATTACATATGCTTAGCTAATAACTATTCTACAAAAATTACAATTTTTGTAATTAAAAAAAATTACAATAGAAAAAAAGAAAAGAAAAAAGTTCCAAATTTTTTTTTCCATTTTTGTGCAGCATCGTAACTAAAAAAAAGTCCAAACAATATTTTTATACACGGATGAAAAAAGAATTATTTATTCATAAGGAGTAGAATTATTTTAGTCATAACATGAAAAATTAAAAAAGTTGTCCATTGGTAATGATTTATTCTTTATGATTTAAATGAGAGAACTTAGTGAGAAAGGTTTGTTCTTAGAATTATTTATTCCGAACTTAAAACTTGAACCAAACCCGAGAATCGTTTCAGAATGGAATTTAGTATTCCCGAAATAGTTTAAATCTTGAACCAAACAAGTCATAAAGATGCCCCTAGGATTGAAGCAAGCACTTGACTTCCTCTTAGTTTAACTATTTGAATTTATCAATTACTTGTATTTCTTAAGAAAAATGTTATTGGCAACTATGATCATTTCTTCAACCACAATAGAAGGCCTAGTGGTAACGGGCGAATTTGGGATGTGTGGCACATCTCAGGTTTGAACTTCTTTAAGGACACACTTTGGGGTCAGTTATCACCCATGGAGCTGTCGTGACTTGTGCAAGGATCGGGAATTAGTTGGACTGAAAGTGAAGATAGCTTGGGGCATGGCCAAAAAAAAAATACCTAAGATAATTTCTTCAAAAATTGGGAATTAGTTGGACCGAAAGTACAGCTAGCCTGGAGCATGGCAAAAAAAAAAAAAATAAGATAATTTCTTCAAATATTACCTAGTGACGTGTATGAAGTTATACAACTTATTTAAAGTAATATGTTGTGTTCGTTCAAAGTTACATTTATTTTGACTATAACACTATTTTATCTTAATTTGAACTATTTAAAAAATACATAACCTTATTATTATGATATAAATTATATTGTTTAAGTGGTAAAAAGTGTGAATAGTTAGGGAAAAAAATACCCACCAACTATATTTGTTTCAATATTACAAATAAAGCTTACGGGTTGGGGCTCCTCTTTGACTCGAAGAATAGATATATGATTCAAGATTGAATGGCATGTAAAAGTCAAGAATGTGTTTAATGTTATGACATCAAATTTTTGTGTTTCATTTTTTTCCCTTATTTTAAATAATTCTTTTTATTAAAAAAATGTGAAATTATTGTTGGTTAGATCAATAACTTTTGGGTAATAACAATAACTTTTACCAGTAGGACGGTACTATTTATTATAATTTTCCGAAAGGGCGATTTCTGAATCTAGTCTAGTAAAAAGAAAAATACAATGAGATTTGACAGTTGAGGAAGGAAAGAGAGGAGTTGGAATGAGTAGCAAGGGTTTTCATCCTGATCGAATTTTGATGCCGCCCCCGAGTGATTATGGCCGCCACCAGAACAGTCTGAGTCTGTAGGCTATATATGTAAATTATTGATGATTTTGGCAACCAAAAAAAACCCAATAGATTGACATATAATAACGTCGCCAAAATGCCAATGATTGGAGTTTTAAAAATCCAATTTAGATAAGCTGTTTTCCACACAGCCAGCCAGCATGTATATATATATACATCTCTCTCTCTCTCTCTCTCTCTCTCTAAAAGAAGAAGAAGAAGAAGAAGAAGAAGAAATGTAGAAATCCTAGCTGTGTAGCTCGGCTATAGCGGTATATTTTAATTAGGGTTTGGTATCGAACGAATCCTGTTCGACGCTATTCCTGAAAGAAACAAACTAAACTAATTACATCATCTCCCACTCTTTTATTTTTTCAAAAAAATAAATAATGAAAAAGGTAGCGTATGTTGGTATATGCTTAGGAAATCGTTGGCCGGCCGTCAATGGGGTGTTTAAGATTCGCCGGTTAAAATATAAATAACAAAATATATAGACACGTCGGAAACGTGTGAGTTTGTCACTCTTTTTCACCTACCCCCGACCCCCAAACACACACATACAGCTAAATAAATTACTGTACTTTGCTGTTAGATAGAGAGAAAGATGCAATGCAATGATACAAGTATGCGTTAATTGGAGGTTTAAGAGCAACGTTTAGGTCTACCAACTGGTGGTTAGGGCTTTCAAACCCTAACCCTCAAGCAATCTCTATCTCTCTTTTTAAAAACACACTTCTTATATACCAACACCAACGTCCACCCAATATAGAATATGAAAAGATACAACAATTTTAAGTTCTTGATCAACCCTTGAGATTGATTAGGCTCCTCCCCCACCTCCCTTTCTTTTTGTCCCCACGTGAGAAAGGGGGAATGACTGATGAAGAATATAATATTTTAAATTCAGGGATTAGAGGGATTGTCTTGTAGTTAATCAACCTTGCCTTCTTTCTTACTATTAGTTTAACATTATTTTTATATGTATATTTTTTTGTTGGTGTCATTGCTTAATGATAAGGAGAGGGTGGTGCATTATTTAGGGGATTTCTTGGTGATTGCGTTTGTCTCCCTATTGGGATTAAATTGATTTAAGCCCAATTCAGGTCTATTTTCAATAATCTCCATCACCCTTCTCTCCCTCCCTCTTGCTCCCCAATAGAGGCACAATTGCTCCATAACTTTCTTTTCTTGGGAGTTTCAGGTACTTGACTCACTTCTTGCCTCTCTCTTATTGTTGTTTTTTCCCCCAGTTCTATTTGTTTCTTGATCGTGATTGTCATGATCTGCTGTATTCTTTCTCAAACTTTTATCTTGATAGTATTTGTCGTGTTGATTTTAATGAAATTTGTTGCGTCTAGTCTTTGCTACAAAATTGATTATATATGATCACACAGATTTCACATGTAGGAGAGAAGGGACTTTTCAGCTTTTAGTTGTTTCAAAAGATCATGAGATTTGGTACTTGTCTTATGTTATCTTTTCTGTGTGCATCATTAGTTATGTTCTAGATCTCGTTCATGAATTCTCCGATGTCTACTTTTATCATTGATCTCTTTTTTCTCCTCCCGTTACTAAATGGCTTCTAAGTATACTTCTTTTCATCATTCTGCCGGGCCTATGTTATATTTGATGGGGTACAACCAGAAAAAGTACTCTCCTCCTTTATTGCAAATAACAAAAAGAAAGAAAGAAAGAAAAGAAATCATTCGTTTTATTTTGTCAAGTGGATTATTTATGGGATCTTGGTGCCTAAGTTGTTTGTTGAGTTTCTTTTAACTTACCTATTGGTTACGGATACTTAAATTATATCCATGCGTTGATATATACATAACATATACACGTGTAATTAATAATTCTTAACGTTTTTTGGGGTATAAGTGATTTACTCCGGAAATTTTACTCAAATTTCTTCCCATGGCCTTAAAAAAAATGGAGCTTTTTGTGCTACTCAATTCGACTAGAGAAAATCTTGATTCCTCTTATGATAAAGCTGTTATTTTGTTTCCCCACTTATTGAGTGCCGAGGCATCTTGGATAGTTCTCATAATATAGAAAAGTAAGTCTAAAATGCTTAACCTAAAGTGTTTACTATGTAAATACTTGATGCATTAATTCAGGATAGCAAGCATATGTGTGGGATTCTTACAAAAATTTGAAGGAACAAATTAGTTTGTCTATTAATTCTTAAGTTTCATTGATGATTAACTTCTTATTAGGTGATACCAGATTTGAAAGGGATCATCCTATAGAGAGCACTGGTGGTGGATTGTATATATCATCTAATTTTTCAGCTAGAAGTAACGGTTTATGAGGTAGAGGAAGAAAAAGATGGCTACTTATTACCCTAGTTCAAGCAATCAAAGTGACGTCTTGCCAACTCCATATTTATCGACCCAAAAACCTGATCCTTCTTATCCTGATAATATGATGTACCTGAACCAAGATTCTTTGTCTCATTATTACAGCGTTGAGATCCCATCTGCTGATGGAAACAGAGGTGAAATGGTGTTCATTCCACCAACTGGTGAACCTATTAGTACACAACAAGTTGATCACCAGCTAAATATGACAACGGGTCTTCAAGTTGATGACCCTGTTATTAGGGAGACTCAAATGCTTTCGAGGCCAGCAGACCACATTTTAGACGGTGAACAGAATTTCCAGTATCAAGAATTATCTCTAAGCCTCGGCATGCAGATACCTTCTCCGTTTGGCATGCCTTCATTTCAGTACCATTATACAAATTCATGGAATTCCCATGTTCCTGAACCAGGGGAGTGTGGCTCTCAAAGTAACGAGCTAAGAAACGATGAAAGCCCGTCTTTCAAGTTAACTAATGACACTCACAATACATTCAAAGTTGGGGCAACGAACACTCAGTGCTCAATAAGCCCAAAAAGAATGCACTCTGTTCCCCAACTGTATGAACCGTTGTCAGGACTTGGATGCACAATTTCTGACTCCAAATTTCTCAAGGCCACACAGCAATTGCTTGATGAATTAGTTAATGTTCACGAAGCTTTAAAGCAGCCAAAGTTGGACGAACATCAAAATTTCCATGCATTTGATCCAGATAGCTCGAAAGAGGCTGGTGAACTTTCACCCGATGAACGAAAGAATTTGCACAGCAAGATGACAAAACTATCGTCCATGTTGGATGAGGTAAGCCCTACTACCTCAAATTATCGTGTTTATAATGTTTGTCCTCGATTTAGATGCCTGTATTAAATATTAATTTATCTGCTTAAGCTATGTTAATTATTCCTTGTAATGATGCTTTCTTTGTAGGTGGATAGAAGATACAACCAATATAACAATCAGATGCAACTTGTAGAAGCATCATTTGAAATGGTTGCTGGGTGTGGTGCTGCTAAATCATACACAAGACTTGCCCTGCATACAATTTCTCGCCATTTTCGCTGCTTGCGTGATGCAATTTGTAGGCAAATTCAAGTGACCTCTCGAAGTTTAGGGGAGAAGGATGATTCCCTAGGTACTCGAGTATTACCTCGTCTCCGTTATGTCGACAAGAAGATCAGGCAACAAAGGACCCTCCACCAGCTCGGTGTGGTGCAACATTCTTGGAGGCCACAAAGAGGGTTGCCTGAAAACTCCGTTTCAATACTTCGTGCTTGGCTGTTCGAGCATTTCCTTCATCCGTATGTTCTAAGATGTCTCTTCTTATCTATACTCGTATTTGTGAAATGATTTTGATCCTAATTGTCAGATTTTGTTTTCATCAGTTACCCAAAAGATTCAGAAAAAATCATGCTAGCGAGGCAGACAGGCCTCA
This sequence comes from Lonicera japonica, assembly GCA_021464415.1. Classification (NCBI taxonomy): domain Eukaryota; kingdom Viridiplantae; phylum Streptophyta; class Magnoliopsida; order Dipsacales; family Caprifoliaceae; genus Lonicera; species Lonicera japonica. The sequence continues at coordinate 3,666,891 of CM038466.1, forward strand.
CCAGAAGCCAGGTATGTCTGTGTGTCTAAGTTTATCAGAATCATCATCACAATTATTCTCATAGTCTATCATTAAAAAGGCTGGCAATCTTCTTAGTTCTTAGTTGGGTTGTATTCTCATTAGTTTCATAAATGGATCAGGTTGCAAATTGGTTTATAAATGCACGGGTGCGTCTTTGGAAACCTATGGTTGAAGATATGTACAAAGAAGAGTTTGGCGCCGAGTCTGAAGCAGAATGTAAATCTTCCCCCCAAAAATGCTATTCATGGAGATGATGATAGCATTTACTATAGGATGATGAATTTGCATGGTAACAAAGGGCCCAATGCTGATGATCAGAAAGTTTGTGCAGAGGACATTATTACACCCAACCAGAGTGGTGCTGAGAGTCTTAAGGCTGCTGATATGGCATATAATATCTCCACATTGGGTAATTTTACGGTTAAAAATAAAGTATCACTGGCATTGGGATTGCAGCAAAGCGAGAAGGGTCCCTTACATGTGCCTGGTGGGACAGAAATAAAAGGTGATGATGAAGAGGAAACTTCTTCTGTGGGCGCTGATCACGTGGACCGTCACCACGTCCACATGGCAAACCAGTACAGGTTCTGCAACCCCCATCTGTTACCTGATTTTGTGGCATGAATGATGGAATAAGTGCCTGCAATTTTGTGGTTAAAAAAGAAAAAAAACATAGAAAAAATCTGCAAACACGGACACAAAACATATACAAATGTAAACACAGAGAAAGAGATGGAGAGAGGTGAAAGTGGTGAGAAATGAGAAAGCGGTCCGTGTAAATATGGATATTGATATAGGTGTGGGCAGCGATTTGTAATATAGTAAAGAATTTGGTGGAAGGTTAGCTTATTTTGTAAAGGTGAGATACACATTCTTGTATTATCTATTGGATAAGTAAATGTGCAACATTTGCATATGATCTGTGTATAATAAACGCGATTAGATGATAAAGAATCGGTTGCCAGTTATCTATGGAATATTACAAGGTGAAGGTCTTAAGGTGAATTTGATGCGCACTTTAGTGTGACGCTAAGATCAACTTAATTAATAAAAAATGTAATGGTTGTTCTCCAAAGCGAGAAGTGCTTCCGAACTGCCAATAAAGCAGCACCTAAATCATGTAGCTTCTTGCTGTATCTGTATATTTTTCTGTGGTAAGTTTGAAGACAAATCTTCACTGATACCTAGGTGACAGCACAACTTTTGAAGGAACTAGGTAAATTAAATTTACAACACCTAGCTTGTGTTTTACTGAACAAAAATTACATGGGGACTGTTTGGGCCTACGCTAAAGATAGCTCCGAACAAACCATCCAGCTGTACATGCTGTGAGAAGGGATAATATTCAGATGCCAGTGAGAGGAGGCAAGGTTTAAAATTTTTCTAGTTAATTCTTCTATTTAGACCAAAATCAAGGGACCATATAATCTTACATTGGTGATCAAGATTTACATTTTCCGTATGATGATGTAAAATGTTAGGAGGGGATGGAGGCTCTAACTCTAAAGGTAGGAATTTTTTTTTTAAACTTGTAATTATTATTGTTATTGTTGTATTTTTAAATTAGGGGGGGGGGGGGGGGTGGTTAGTGATTGATTTTGTTAAGGCATAAAAAGATCTGGTTTAAGAAATTTACAGATTGTACAGAATGCAGATATTGACAGTAAGAGTGTGGGTCATGAGATTGCTTTAAAATAAGAGTGACAAGTGGAGTGAAGGGTGCCAAAGGAACAAGTGAACAAAAATGGCATGCAATCATTCCTAAAGCATCAACTCACCCAGATTCCATCAACCTCAGCAGCAGCACATACATACATACAAACCAAGAAATTGTATACCTCTCTCTCTCTCTCTCTGAATACAGAACAATAATCAATCAAAATCTCATCACCAGTCAACAGAGTAAACAAATGCAGCACACTAGCCCTAGGTACCCTAACTTTTCCCCTCACATTCATATCCTAATAAGTCATTTCTTAGTTCATGTATTCTCTTTCCCCTTAAGAGATTGTAGTTTTTGGTGTTCCGTCATCAATTTTTATGTATGATATAATGAACATCTGACAGGAAAAAGGTTAGATATTCCCATACTGTTACAGGCTCACAAACAGACAATCTTAAAACTGGGAGTGCAAAAAGATAGCCCACTTTTTCTCTCTCTTTCACAGATGACAGAAACCCAATCAAAAGAACAATTTCTCATTATTATTATTTTTGTGAGAGAGAAGAGATGAAAGAACTTTTTTAGTGTCCCAAAGAAATACAGCAGTAGGGATTAAAGCTGAAGGCTTGATGCTTTTGGTTGTTTTTTTGTAGTCAGCAAAAGGGGGACCATCTTTTCCTGTTACTTTCAACATTTTCACTTGGCTAATTTTAGCTTTTCTTTGCTGGATAGTTTGCAGAGGTCTGTGTTTGTAGCCGTATAGGTCTCAGCTGCCTTGTTTATATTATGAAGAGAGAGAGAGGTCTTGCTTTGCCGACTCTACAAGTTCTTTCAATGCCTTCTAGGGGCGGTTCATTTAGTTGGCAGAATACAATATGAGATTCTTTAGCTTCTTTTATTTATGCATTTTGCGCATAAAACATCTTTAATTCTCATCTCTTTAGAATGAGGTTGTCTTATGATAAAATATCCAACCTTTTCTTTTTATAAATCTTTAATTGTACTTGCAATTTACAACACTCCTGGTTCTTTATCAACATTATCCTGCTCTAACATGAGAACTGTGAGGTGTTAATTGTTACATATCTCACTCTGCCTAGTAACTCCAAAATATCTTCTTGTTCTTATATAACAATTGCTATTGAGTGCAGATAATTTATTGTTACAGATTTCCAGGTCATTACCGTGGGTCATACTTTGGCTGGCCTGACCCACATACCATTAAAACGCCCTATATATAGTCGTAGCTTACTTTTGCCCAGTTTATAGTTTACACTTTTTTTTTTCTCCTTTGCTTTGACTGTAATGCATGTTTGAAAACCTTGGGTTCCTTTCAAACTTTTAGACCCATTCTCTTGCAATTGTACAGCTATGGTTTCCCAAGGCTCACCCCCAAATCCAAATTCACACAATCTCCACCACTTTCTAATCTCAGATTCCAATTCTCGTCCAAATCAATTTGTAAACCAACATTTCCATTCCCACGTAGCTGGTAGCTCGTATCCTCAGTCACATGGTTTATTGCCGAGCATTCAGTCTCTGGGAGAGAGAATTTCAAGATCAATTGATCTTGTCCATGCTCCATTAGTGACAGAGGAATCTGAGTTGAACCATAGTAGACATTTTCTTGGCGCATCAAATGAGAGTAATAATCACCCACAAGAGAGACTCTCATTATCTCTAGATTCTGGGATGCTAGTTCCTCCAGTCCAATACAGGCAAAGATCTTTGATCCGAAATGTCATTAATCCCAGTTACTTATTTTCTGGTGAAGAAACAAGGGAAGTTTGTAATGTGGGATTGGACCGACTCAGCGATAATTATTCATTTACAGTTACTGGTATTGCTTCATCTTCAACACCGTTTGATCATTCTAGTTCCAACTTTAATGGAACAGAACCTTATGGTATTGGTGTCAGTAATTCCAAATATTTGAAAGCAGCTCAGTCCCTTCTTGAAGAAGTAGTTAGTATTGGGGGCAAGGAAGTTGAGTCTAGCAATAAGAAATATGTCAGAAGATTATCTCGCGACGATAAAAGAGGTTCTCTAAGACTTCGTTTCGAACTAAAAGCAGAGTTGTGCCATATTGAGTTATTATCCATGGAGAAACATGAACTTCAAGCTAGAATTGCTAACCTCATTGGCCTGCTGGAGGAGGTGAGTTGAAACTTGAAATAGTATTGGATTTAACTTCATTCTAATTTATTTTAGGGTAAACAACTAGATCAAAATTTTATTAGGAAATAGTTAAGGTGCGCTAAACCAACTTGGGGTAACCCTCCCCTCCTTAAAGTGATCTGAAACGGCTACTGATGGGGTTCGAGTTTGCTTCTCGGCTACCCTTGAGCCGTCTCTGAAAGTCTGATACTCCATTTTTAGTTACATTAATTCTAGTTTGGCTGACTCTTGATTTGGTTTATTTATTTTGCTAATGTTTTTAGATTGATTTGGTTTATTTATTTTGCTTATGTTTTTAGATTGAGAGGAGGTTTGAGCAATACCATTGTCATATGGAAGAGATGGTTTCATCATTTGAAGTGATAGCAGGATTAGGAGCAGGGAAGTCTTACACTGCTCTTGCTCTTCAAGCCATGTCAAGGCATTTTTGCACCTTAAGAGATGCAATTATATCACAAATTTATGAGACGAGACGAAAACTTTCACTAGAAATGCCAAGAATCAGTACGGGTTTGTCGCAAATGAGCTTGTTTGATCAAGAGACTGCTAGACATAATCGCATTGCTCTTCAACAGCTTGGGATGATCCAAAGCCCGCGTCAAACATGGAGACCAATCAGAGGATTGCCGGAGACTTCTGTTGCAATTCTTCGGTCTTGGCTTTTTGAACACTTTCTCAACCCGTAAGTGTTTTAGCATCTATACGAATTGGTATATATATATATATATATGAGATTTTTGAGTTTGTAAATAGTTAAGATTGGTTAATGAATGTTGCAGTTATCCAAATGATAGTGAAAAACTTGTGCTGGCGTCACAAACAGGCCTGACCAAGAACCAAGTAATTGCACTTCCCTCTTAAGTTCATGTCTAGTATATATAATTAATAAATATAATTTGAATGTCAGTTTTGAGATATTTTCAGGTATCGAATTGGTTCATAAATGCTCGAGTGAGGCTGTGGAAGCCGATGATCGAGGAGATGTACAAAGAAGAGTTTGAAGGCTTAGTCGATTGACTGAATTAACTTAACCCATTTACTAGCTAGCAAGCAAGCTCTTCTTTCTTTTTACAAGGGAGGTATCAGAGGCATGCAGAAAAAGGAGGAAATATCCATTTAATTTGGAAGTGATTAACGTTATCGAGCTTAATGGTTTTTTTTTTTTTTTTTTTTCTTTTGGTTCTCCATCTAGTGAGCTGATCAGATTAATTTGGAGTTGATTATTGATATGATTTACGAAATGTTGAAAACGAAACCTTTTGATGTGCCACAAATTTCTTGCATTTCATATATGCATATTTATTTATCGTCACTTAGAAAAAAGAAAACGACTGCAAACAAGACGATCAAGCAAAGATAGATAGGGTAGCGGAGAGTTTTATTTTTATTTTATTTTTTGAAAAACGTCTTCGTTACAATAATAACAAAAATTCCTTCCACCCCAAATGATGCTCATAAATTAAGTGCATTATTAACTATTCCAACCCACCTACTCTAGGGTACAGGAGGGTTTGAGACCCAAGGTTTTAAAAGGTTTTTCTTACTTTTTCTTTTTGGTAATCTTTTGCAAAATTATAATATTCATAATAATAATAAATGAATGCGTATATGAATTTTTGGCAAATAGTGCGAGTATGTGTTAGAAGGATTAAAGTCGCAAATTTTAAATTTTTTAAGGTTTGTATCAACCCTTCTAGTATTATGCCAGTGCAAAAAGGAGTAGATCCAAACCTTTTTCAAATTGGTAATATATCATCGAAGAATTGAAGAGAGAGTTAAAATCATATTTCTCGTGTGTCCAACGTTAGATGATGGAGTAATGTAGTTGCTCATATGCAAAATCAGTCGATTGTTGTATGCTTGTATCAGTTGAGAGGATGTATTTCCACCCTTTTGTTTTATCTAATTTTCTTTGATAATAAATTTTTTGCAACGTTTCCTACTTGAATAAAAAAAAGAAAAACAATATCACCTTAATTATTGAAGAGGTACATAAGCGCACCATAAATATATATGTTATAGGCTATTGATTAAAATGATATGATATTTAGGTTTCGTTTAATAGTAACATAAAAAATAAAAAAAAATAATAATTAATTTAAATGAGAAAATAGAAAATAAGTTAAAGGATACAGTGATACCAATTTATTTTTTTAATTTATTTTACATCTTTTTATTTAAATTAATTATTATTTTTTATATTATTATCGCACAGAATCTTAGTTCGGATGAGGCTTCTTGTTTATATTAATAATGGAGAGAGAATTAAATTGCGGTAGGCCTTATCATCGTCCGGAAAGCGGCAACGAAAAATAATTGGTAACTCCAGAAATCCCAATATATATATATATAGAGAGAGAGAGAGAGTAATATACCCAAAAAAAGAAAGAAAAAGAAAGAAAAAAGAGAGAGAGAAGGAGAAATATAAAAAGAGGCACAAAATAAAACTGATACTATTTAACGGATGATGAGCTCATGCTGCTGTTATTCAGCAATCCGAGCAACCCTTCTGATTCGCCAACCGGATTATCATGGTAGATGGATTTCAAACCCTAGAACACCTCTTCGTTTCTCTCTGAGAAGAAACACAAATTACAAAATCAGAGTTGTTCAAGATGGAATCGGAGTTTTACCACCCGAGGACAAAGTTTCACTGCAGAGCCCTGCTGTAATTGATGATACCACCGAGAAACAAGAATTTCATGGACTGGCACAAGAACCTCAAGTTGAAGAAACACCGCCTAAAAATAGAATTGTAAAGAAGAAAAACGAATACGACGACGTCGAAGACACCAGGTTCAAACTGAGAAATGGAAGGGAGGTTTGTATTCCAATTTAGTAACCTAAACCTCCAAAAAGAAGAAAAGGAAATTCTTCTCTTGATGCCACATCTAATTACTGAAGGGCAATTGTACTTGTAGGTTTTTGAAGAGAAAGCGTACGTAGTGGGGGTTGCTCGGAAAAGTGGAGTAGAGGATTCATTTAGGATAGAGGAATCACTTGGCGAACTCACTCAGCTTGCTGACACTGCTGGATTAATGGTTGTTGGTTCCACTTATCAAAAGTCAGTACAAAACTACACTGATTGTTTTTTTTTTTACCAGTTCACTGCTAATGATGTGTAATGTTGCTCAATGTGGTGAACATTATTTTGTATACGTGCTTGGTCTACTACTTAACAGATTTGTTGTGGTCCGGTTGTTTCTGTTCGAGTCAAATAAAATGGGTGTAAGTTTTATGTATTGGATATCAACATGAATCTTTTGTTTCAGTATTTGTATTGTTCTATATCTCTAATATATTTCTATGTATGTTTCAATGTGATGTGATTTACATGAAACATGTCTCTTTGTCCATTATGTTATCTTACCTTGCTTGGTATTTATCTTATGTTCCAGTCTTGCTACTCCAAACCCAAGGACATACATTGGGTCCGGCAAGGTTGCAGAAATCAAGAGCGCAATTCATGCGTTTGATGTTGAAACTGTAATATTCGATGATGAGCTTTCACCAGGGTTAGTTCCTAGGCTTGATATTTGTTTCACCAACGAATGTGCTTCTTGTTAGACCTGGTCCAACTGAGGATAATTCTACAAGTACTGTTGACATATTGCTACAAAAACTTTGCACCTCCAAAGCAATATTGAAGTTGGACTTTTGTCACCATTTTAATTAGACTTTCCTACCCGTTTCAATTTTTACTACACACAAAATAGTTAAGACATTGCCCACTATTTTCAGCTTCATCAAGTCTGCAGCTACCTATTCTTTCAATGCATGGAAATGCAAATATGATAGTTTGTGATACATTTTTATTGTAATTTCAATTTCAGACAATTGCGTAATTTGGAGAAGGCTTTTGGTGGAGATGTGAGAGTATGTGATCGCACAGCTCTTATCCTGGATATCTTTGACCAGCGAGCAGCAACACGTGAAGCTGCTTTGCAGGTACTTTGTTGTCATGCTTGGCTTTGTAATAGTATGTTCTATTGTTTTCACATGCTTTGAACTAATAAGAACAAAAAAATTAGGTTACATTGGCACAAATGGAGTACCAATTACCACGCCTAACGAAAATGTGGACGCATCTTGAGCGTCAATCTGGAGGACAAGTGAAAGGAATGGGTGAGAAACAAATTGAAGTGGACAAGCGTATTTTACGTACTCAGGTAACTATCATCTTCTATTAACCTTATGACTTATTGGTACATCATTGGTACATGTAGTATGAGTTTGTTTCTGGGGAGCTTTTTTATATTTCTTCTTGATATATTGCTTTTGTTGTGGATTTTGAATTTATAGATTGGCGCCCTTAAGAAAGAGCTAGAATCTGTTCGTAAACATCGAAAACAGTACCGGAGCAGGCGCTCTTCCATCCCTGTACCTGTCGTATCTTTGGTAAGAAAATTCATGGTTTTTCTCATGCGCCACTTAGCATAATGTCTAAACATACTGTATTTTTACCATTCTAGGTTGGGTACACAAATGCTGGGAAGAGTACACTTTTAAATCGATTGACAGGGGCTAATGTTCTTGCCGAGGATCGATTATTTGCGACACTTGATCCAACAACAAAAAGGGTACAGGTCAGTACACTTAGAGAAATCTCATGGAAAAACATGTTGGTGTTTTCTTCAATATGTTTTCACATAACAATAATTAATTAAGAAAAGTAGTTTCTCATTATATTGGTATATCTTGCATGAGCAACCTTATTTTTCCAGTCAAAAAATGGGAAGGAGTTTCTTCTTACCGATACCGTTGGATTCATTCAAAAGTTACCAACTACACTGGTGAGCAACTTTTCGATTTCAAATATGCCACGTCCTCGTTTTTGTAGTTTTTTCACCTGATTATTGTGATGAGTTTCTATCAAATTCAGAGAAAGGCTTGTCACTTCTCCTTAATTGATGCTTTATGGCGGTAGGTTGCTGCTTTCCGTGCTACATTAGAGGAAATCGCTGAGTCATCGCTTTTGGTGCACGTGGTGGATATCAGGTTTAATTGTTGAATCAATAAATTAGACTCTATTCTTATTCCCAGCATATTTTCTTATTATGTGTCGCAATCTCAGCCATCCACTTGCAGAGCAACAAATAGATGCTGTGGAGAAAGTTTTGTCAGAGCTAGATGTGTCATCAATCCCAAAGTTGATTGTATGGAACAAGGTGCTGGCAAAATTGATCCTTTTACTACAATTGTCATAATTTTTGTTTATCTCTTGAGCATTTATCAGGCAGTTTAAAGATACCAACAGTTTTCACTCATTGCAAATTTGCAATACAAATTTGAGGTGATCATGGAATGCTCTCAGCTGCTGGTTTTTGACAGGTTGATAGAGCTAGTGATCCTCAAAAAATGAAGTTGGAAGCTGCAAATAAAGATGATACAGTTTGCATATCTGCTCTAACTGGTGAAGGGTTAAATGAATTCTGCAATGCAGTACAAGAAAAATTGAAGGTGTTGAGTTTGTGCTGAATCTGGCTGATGAATAGTTTCTGTTCGTTCTTGTTCTTGATCTTGAGCTCTGAGACCCCCCCCCCCCCCCCCTTCTCTCTTCTTTTTCCCTCTCTTTTTTGTTTAATCAGGATACTATGGTTTGGGTGGAAGCTTTGATTCCATTTGACAAAGGGGAAATCCTCAGTACCATACATCAGGTTGGCATGGTTGAGAAAACTGTGAGTACTCTTTTCCCTGGATATTTAATAGATTGAATTTGTTTTCCTTATGTTCTTTTCTTCCTTTTATACTTTATATATCAATAGCTTTATCACAATTAACATAATCTAATACAAAACGGTTTGTGATAAAACTGATTAAGAAATTAGTTTTAGATGGTCTGTGAAGTGCAGTACTGCATCTACGCATGGCAATTGACAACATAATCTGATCACTGCAAACGATATTTCCTTTCACTTAGTTTCTTGTTTTACAAATTTATAGTTCAAATAGTCGGTGAGTTTTACTGGAATTTCTAATACCTATTTTTCTTTCTTACAGGAATACAAAGAGAATGGAACACTGGTCAGGGCACATGTCCCCCTACGGTTTGCAAGGCTTCTCACTCCTATGAGGCAAATTTGTGTATCATAAATCTCCAACATCCTTTAGTGATGATTCTAAGTTGCAAGTGCTACAATAAAACACTGGCCAGGCATGATTATTACCAGAGTTGTTTTCATGCTTCCATGACCAAGGCAGACTTGCACACTGACACTTGCAAGAGTCCTGATGAAAGAGAAAGAAGCAACTAGGTGTTCACCCTAGCATACCATAATCCGATTGGGTAGGCATGGAATATGTTCATTTATATAAGGTCTTTGTGTTTTCATGTGGCCTGGGTAATCATTTCTGTATATATTATATAGCATAATTTTTCCTGATCAATGAATACTGTACTGAAAATCTTGCAATTGCACTTTGTAGAACAATGTTATTATACCTTAGTTTCTTTCTGGAAAGCTATTGCTAATTGCAATAACTTCTTTGTGTGTTTGTGCGGTAATTCAGTTGCTTTTTCAATTCTCTAGTGAAGTTTGTAGCAGAGCCACCTTTTCCTGTTGGGGGGTGTGGGGGTAATTTAGTGACTTCTGCTGTAAGTTGTGGTGGCTGGTTACTGGTTAGCATCTTTAGTAATTCAATAGTTACATTATAACTACGCCTTACGTACATACAGAGCGCATAAGAATAAGAGGAGGCCAGCTTGCAGTGGATATGAAGTTAGTCCCAATTTTGGCTTCTTTCAGCACTCCAACAAGATATGATCGAAATTACATTGCATTGCAAAAGCAAGTTTATCCCACAAAATAGGGAAGCTTTCTTTGGCCCCCCAAAAAATTATTTTCTGTAACATTTGCTCCCCAAGCAAATACACTTTTCCACTATGAGACGACAGTCAGCATGATGAAAGTCTCAATTTTTAGATTCAGTGCTTGATCGGTTTTAGATTTTGTGGTTTCCTGGAATTTGAATGTGATAATCTCACATATGAAGTCAGAATTTAACTCTTGATGTAAATTATGAATTGTCTATGTGAATTTACTAACTAGATTCCTCGAAAACGCAAAAGCTCGAACTAAATGAAAACTCAACACGAAGTATCTAGATGGAATCATGCAACAGGAAATGCAATCCACATGGTTTTTGCACATGACAAATCATGTGAGATATTAGAGATAGTTGAATATTTTGCATTTTTGTACAGACTTTCTCAAATATTGAACCCGCGCCATTGTGCTATTCAGACATGGTGACGCTGGATAAATTTAAAATCTTGAAATAGTTGATTCATGATATAATAGTTATATATTCTACATTATTTCCCTCTTAATGTCCAAGATTAGAGATAATCCAGATCAATGTCCTGGATGACATCTAATATGGCGGAATGTTGAAGCTCTGCTACTAAAGCAAGCAAAAGCGCAATTCCAAAAGCAGCTCACAAAGAAGTCAATTGACAACATCGTGGCTGACATATATTACCACCACCCCCCCTCTTTTGTACTTGGAGCAGGTGAAACTGCACACTCTCTCTCTCTCTTATTTCCTAAAAGGTCCATATGTACCATAGAAATTAGAAATTGACATGGTCATATCAAACAATAATAGGTACACATCATATTTGACGATTTATTTGGTGGAGTGGTTGCTTTGATCACATGACCTCTATATAATTCTATCGATGCACAGGCAAAACCACCCACAATAACTCATCACTGTTAATATCTCGAGTTATCAATGGCTTCTCCCAGAGTTCTTTGTAGTCTCATTTTAATAGCTTTCCTCTCTTCTTCTCCTCCTCCCTGCCTAGCTTTCCCAGGGTCTGATTTTGGCTGGGGTGTTGTTCCTGGAGGAGGTTATTCTGGTCTTTTCCCAGATTTCTACCAGTTCTCATGCCCTCAGGCCGATGACATTGTCATGTCTGTCTTGTTTAATGCCATTTCTAAAGACCCTAGAATGGCTGCCTCCTTGCTCAGGCTTCATTTCCATGACTGCTTTGTTCAGGTACCACAGTACTCTTCACAAAGTACAACTATTTATTTTAGAAGTCCTTTTATTGCTTTACAGAATATACGGATTCTTTGGTGGGCCATTTAATTCTTCTCTTAAATGTTTGGATTAAGTGAGACCATCCAAAAATGGGCTTAATTGTGTGTGCTGCTACTTCTGTTGTTTCAGGGTTGTGATGCATCAATATTGTTGGATGATAGCCCAACAATAGCTAGCGAAAAGAATTCGCGACCCAACAAGAACTCCATTAGAGGATTTGAAGTGATTGATGAAATCAAGGGTAAGCTAGAAGAAGCATGCCCTCAGACCGTTTCTTGTGCTGACGTTCTTGCCCTTGCTGCTCGTGGTTCCACTGTACTTGTAAGCATCTAACAATCTTAATAAGAAGTTCAGATACATAATTCTGTTACTCTATGCTAAGGAAGGCTAGTTGGTTTTGTTGGAACAGAGTGGAGGACCAAACTGGGAATTACCTTTAGGCAGAAAGGATTCAAAGACTGCAAGCCTTAGTGGCTCAAACACCAACATTCCGGCCCCAAACTCTACTGTCCAAAACCTATTGACTCTCTTCAATCGCCAAGGCCTCAGTGAAGTAGACCTCGTTGCACTCTCTGGTGATTTTTCTCTTCCAAATTATTGTGTATCGGGTTTACATTCTTCTGTTTAGGCCATTTTTCCTATTCTACACGAAGAATGATACATGTACCAAGTTAAACGACAAAGTTGACAGCCAAAATGGTGGGTCATAAAGTGCATTAATCGCTGTTTTAAATGGACCCCACGCTGTAATCAATGCATTTCCTGACGCATCATTTAAGCTATTAACTTCGTCATTTAAATTGGTACATGCATCATCATTACTCATTCTACACCGGCTTTTCTTGGGGACTTGAGTAAACCGTCTCGCTGACATGGCATGCATGCATCAGTTGATAATTGAAATGCTATGCTATGTTGTAGACCCTAAATAATAACCAATACATAAACGACATGTCAGCAGCCCCCTAGCTACTATGAGTTCCTCATCAAGAGTCCATTTAAAAAAAGTTCGTTTTCTATGTGGGTTTGTTTCCTTGTAGGAGGGCATACAATTGGAGTGGCAAGATGTGCTACATTTAAGCAGAGGTTATACAATCAAAATGGGGACAACCAACCAGATGAAACCCTAGAGAGAACTTACTACCATGGATTGAAAACAGTTTGCCCAAGAACTGGCGGTGATAATAACATTTCTCCTCTGGATTTGGCCTCACCTGCTAAATTTGACAACACATACTTCAAGCTAATTTTGTGGGGAAAAGGTCTTCTCAGTTCAGATGAAGTGCTTTTGACAGCGAATGTGGGCAAGACTACGGAATTGGTGAAGAGTTATGCCGAGGATGAGGGTCTCTTCTTTAGCCAGTTTGCTGTATCTATGGTGAAAATGGGGAATATTAGTCCTCTAACTGGTTTCAATGGTGAAGTCAGGAAGAATTGTCACCTTGTTAATTGATTAGTATTAATGTTTAGCTTAGCTATCTACTTGTGGACCGATTGAAGGGTTTGTTTCGTTTTACTACTAATTTTTTGCTGGTATAGTTGGTGTAAAGCCTGTTGTTAATCTGGCTGTGAATGAAGTTAAGGATGTGTTTGACTACCTTAATTTTATGCTATAAATTAGGGCATAATTTTAGAATTTTATTGTTTGAATGGGCCAAAAGGTTATGATTCCAAAATCATAAATTCTAAATGATTGAATTTTACAGGAATGGTAAGTTTTTTAATTCAAATTTTTAATAAATTCTAGAAATAAAACTCACACCCAATCACCACTCACATCAACCCCACCCCACACCTGCCAACCATCCCCACCCAACTTAGCACCCCACGCCCACCTCACACCACCCTCTCTATCTCCCTCCCCCCAAACACGCCCTATTATATGTATATACTAGGTATTATAGGTATTATCTATGCCAAATGACATAATGTAACGGAAAAAATTATTAATTTTCAAAATAAATATATCATATAAATAAAGAATACGTTGCTACTAACTTAAATTTAACTGAATAATAATTATTTACAAAATGTTGATTGCATGTAAATTTATTTTGTGCCATTTTTTTCTCAAACAATTAAAAAAAGATATTTAATTTTCTTTTAATTTTTGAAATAAATGTATGATTGGATCACGAGTGAGTTTGACACACCTGTCTAACATAAAACATATGGATTGGGTTAAAAGTAGAAATATGTTGATAGATCAATTTAAATCATTTTTAAAAAAATATAATAAACTGATATTAAAAAGAAACTAATAAACATACCTATTTATTTCCAAATAAATTAGCCATATTTTAACGGTTTTAAATTTAAATACTTTATTGTTTTCGACAATCTCAAATGCACAAAAGAATTAGAAGGAGAAAGCGAGTTTAATCAGAGAAAAGTGAGTACTAAATTACTTGGTAAATTAGAGCATCTTAAGTAGTTAATTTACACATAAATTATATATTTTTCTCTTTGCAATTGTTCTTTGACAAACTTACAAAACTATCCAATTTATATTTATATGCAATAGTTTTTCTTATTTTTTTACACTATTTTATAATCATAATAGATCTTATTTTATAGATATAGATGAGCCGATTTTAAATATATAATATTTATTAAATTTTGACTTTTAGATTTAAAGTTATAATATTTTAAAGATTTTTAAAAATTTATGAGAGAGAAAAGTGAAAATTGATGTAACATTTCAAATTTCAATCCAATGGCACAAATGCATTTAAACTAAGGATTGAGATATTGGCACCCCCAAAAAAGAATTGGTAACACACCAACTTTCATTCGATGTTCTGCAACCGAGTAAGGTTTTTGTTATTTGATTCTTAAGGGGGTCGACTATAAGCCTATATACTCTGCCTTAACAACCGAGTAAGGCATTTTCAAGTTTATACTCGATCCTTTACAACCAGTAACATACCTAACTCGATTGTCAACAACCGAATGAAAATTATTTTCAAGAGATATTAGGGGTGCGAACATCTCCACCCTTAAACCAATTTAATTATTTATTAACCATTACATTACATGTTGGAGCATTGTGTATTTGAGAAAAAACTTGACAAGGCAAAATTGGTGTTTTTCCAAGTCTCACATAGGAGAAAGAAAAAACATTTCATGGGTTTTTATATGGGGAAATTGGCTTAAAGGCTTGATCCCTTTGGGCATTAGAATTTTGTGTTATTGGGTGAGGACTTGGATGAATGCGGTTCACCACACGCGCGCCGACCGACCGACCTGGGCTCGGGCTTTGGGTTTGTCTTGTGCAATGTATAAATTTTTTATACAAAATAGTTTTAGAAAAATTTTATTTGTTAAATAAAATTTATTTCGAAATTAATTTTTAAAATTTCAAAAGTGGTCAAACCACTTCCAAACGGCTCCCAATTTTCTCTCCACGTTTCCGTGTATTTTTCCAACGAAACGGATTTTTTGATTAATTATCCTACCGTTTTAATTTTTCTTAATATACAAAAAGCGAAAATAATTTCTATCAATCCATATCTTCTTCAATAAAGAGAAACCAAAAATTTTTCAAAAAGAACCCTAGAAATTTTTTTTGCCTCCAGCAATAAAAGATTTACCGATTCCGAGCACAAACTTTAGAGTAATTGTCGAATGATCAACGGTGGTGCACGTCGATCGTACATGAGAGTTTCTGGGTTGTTTCATCCTGGGGATCGCGTGGCGATAAACGAACTGCTAGCACAATTTCAAGCAGAGCCACGAAACATCTTAAAGAGAGCGACCTAGTCCGCGACTCAAGTCAGTGTACTCTCTTTCCATCTTTAATTTTTTTGTTTCTGCAGTTCACAATTTTAAACATTACATGACTTTATAAGTGGGAAGGGTCGAAAAAACCCTTCCTTATTATATAGATATACGTTATAATATATGTATATAGTATATATATATATAACATTTCATACTTATTTTGGTTGTGGATGTGCTTATTACGTCGTCAAAATGTGATAATGGGGGAGCATAAAAAACATTTAAGAAATAACTTTATGACCACTATCACACCCAATTCAAAATATGTTGTATGTTTATGAGTGATCTTATATAGTATATATATATATATATATATATCAGAAGAACCTTTGTTAGCAACACCCATTGCCAGAACTCCGGCGATCTCGCATATACAACCACTATTGGAGCTTCATCAACTTCATCAGAGCTTTAAATTGGAACTCCAGCTAACACTACAGGTGGGGGTGTTACATTGCATATATAACCACTAGTGGAAGATTTAAGAAAATAAAATATTTATTACTTTATTAATCCTCTAATTAATTTGGAAGTTTCAAAATATTAAATCCTCTCATATTATCTCCATTAAAATAATATTTATATTTTATAACCATTGTTCTACTTATGGTGGATTTGGTACAATACCGTACTATATCGTATGTACCGTGTATAGTACCGAAAATTTGGTATATCAAAATCTATTACCAATACAATACCAAAATTTCTGCTATAATTTTGGTATGATGCGATATATTGCCAAAAAATCAAGCTTAAAAAATTGTTTTTTCAACTTAACATCATGCCAGGAACTACGACTTTAGTAAAATGTAAATTGCATCATTTTTCTCCTGATTATAACATAGTAGCAGCCACTTTAATAAAATAAGAGTTCATTGTTCATATTATGATTTAAAATATATAAGCATTGTTTTCCTTTTATCACTTTATAAAAGGGAAAAAGGATAATTAAGAGGGTAACATTATAGCAACACGGTTGCTCACTGTTTGAACTCACTAACATGGCTTAATTTGGATATTGGGTGTCATTTTAGGAATCAAATTAATTAATTAATTCAAATCAGTTAGCAATTTTCATATTCAAACAAATAGCATATACCTGAAGAGAAACGAATAAAGAGAGCTGTGAGAAATCGTATTAGATGAGAGGAAATAAGGATTACAGTAATGAACAGAGACATAGAGGGCTGGTTTCATAGATGATACTTGGTAGATTATTAAACCCTAAAGTTACAAAAGACTAGAGATTACTTAGATTATGTAATCTGGACCATCCGTGGTATCATGTAAATGAAATTAATTATGGGATATTTCATATTTAGTATTTTGGTATTATTGGTACAATTTGGCATGGCACCGTATGGTATGCCATGGTAGTACTAATATTTCAGTACGGTACAGTATACCATCAATATTGATTTTCAGTATCGTATCGTAATATTCCGGTACGGTACAATGCCACCCCTAGTTCTAATGACTTATTTATTTTGGTATTTTATGGAAATTAATGGAGTGAATTTATTTTAATACATTATGATATATTATAATGAGAGGTTTAATGGTGATAGATGTTTTCATATATATGTTGGGCGTTGAAAAGGAAAAGTATGATCTATTATTATTATTTTACAAAATAATTATTTATTCTTCTCAATACAAATAAATCATTTTCATCTAAAAAAGTTTTACTATACCCAATATGCTTTCAATCCCATCTTAGAAAATTGGTTTTAAAGATGAGACTAGTAGTCTCAAAATTCCACTTTTCATTTTGAAAAAAGAATAAATAGATTGTTTTGCCTTCAACTAGAGAATATGAGAAACTTTCTTGTATGAATTTTCCATGAAAAAATTTTCTTCTCTACTTGTTTCATTACAAGAACCTCAAAATTTATACATGTATTATGTGCAATTAGTTAAACATATATGTGTATTACCAGCCTTTCTTCAATACAAAGAAGGTCAAGAGAGAAGGTGAATTTCTGGGTTGTTTTATCCTGGGGGTGGCGTGACACGGTGAACTGCTTACGCAAAGAAGGTAGAGTCGCGAAATGCCTTAAAAAGAGCGACATAATCTGCGACTCAACCTAAGCAATTTGTCAATTAAAAGTTAATATTATTTTCATTCCACTCATCATTTGCAGTGGATTTGTGCTAAAATTGATGTATTTTAACATTATTATTTTTTTTTGGATTATTATTATTTTGGAGTAATGAAATTATCTTTTGCAGTTCTAATTTTGTAATTTCCCCAGCAATTTTAAGGCGATTGTCAAACTTATACTACAATGGTGGAAAGATGACAAATTGGTGAGCCAAACTAGAACCGATAGTAAAATTAGAAAATATGAATTTTGACAAGTATGAACCACTTACAAAAAAATGCAAAATTTTAGAGTTTATTCTATTTTTTTTTTGTTATGAGTATGACATATATTGTCATATATTTCAAATTATTTGAATAAGTTTCGTCTTGCTTCGCGAACAAACTTGATTAAAAAAGTCACTTATGACTATAATCTTTCGTGAAGACCAATTGTAAGAGATGAAATGTGGTACGTAGGAAATATTGGTCTTTTACTCTTTTGCGCTATATTTGCTATGAGATGAACTTGTCCAAAATTTATATTAAATTGTTAATATAAGTGCTATTAGATGATTCCCACATTACTATGATGAATGATTTTGGGGAGGTATATAGACTCTACGTGGATAAAGTAATGATTGTAAGAGGTTTTCAACTCGCCATAACCGTAATGGAGTTTCCTCGTAAAATAAAAAATGTATGTTATTTTTGAAGTGAATAGTTTGATCCTATGTGTTGAATTTATATGATTGACATACTAGATTACATGTAAGTCGTGATATGCTTATAAAATATTTTGATAAATATTTGAGATTTGGCTCCATGCCAAAATACCCCACTTAATTTTTGATGATTTTTTTAAGTTTATTTGAAATGTTGAATTTTTGACAAAAACGGAATGACCTTTATGTACTCTTTTGGTCATAACTTGTAAAATATGAATTATTTTGTCACGTCCCTAAAATTAGGCATGAATTAACCAAAATAATATAAAACAAGTCTAGCATTAATCCAAATAATCCTTAAAACATTATGGCATAATAAATCCAAGATGCCGCGTAATACGAAACATGTTCTTGGCATAAATATATACCATAATTCAAAATCGAGAATTTTCTAAAATTAAACTAACAAGTTGACTAGCTAGGTTAAGGTTACAACCAAAGAAATTTATTTAAATATAATAGGGAAGCTAAAAGCCTCATATACGCTTATCCTAACTTTCAAGAAAGTTCTGGTGAGTAACTAATGCCATCTACCTAAAAATCTGAGAGGGAATGAGTAATGCCCGGTAGGAAAAACAAATCTAGCTCTACCGTAACCCCATCCAACCCATGCCCACAATACATGCAAATATGAAAGTGTATGTGGCAATACCAAGAACTAACATAAAGAAAGTCAACATATAAATTTAATTCCTTGTTCAGTAAATTTTGTCCAGCACGTATAACCTGTATAAGTATCAGACAAACAAGAAATGCATGCTTATCCTCATTCTTGGTGCTTTCAACCGTGGTACGAGTGTAACCCGCATGTCTTAAGGACACTAACTTGGCCAAGACGTTATGGCATGTGTTTTCACTAGTACTTATCTATCCTAATAAGGATCTCCATAATAATATACATGGTAGAGAGCAAAAATTTAAATAACAACAGTGCTAGCTGACGCTCAAATATAAATAATATGTGCCCAGCAGTTATAATCATACTGTAGACACCCCGATCTGTGACCCCCGCAAGAACCCTAACGACCTTCGAGAACTACTGTTTTTGGAGTCCGGGACCCACCCGAGCACCCGAAACTACCCCGAAGGGGTTTGTTGGCCAACAAACCTATTTTTAAGTGGGATTGTCGCACGACATATCAGTATGTCGCGCGACAATCACTCCTTTGTCGCACGACAGACCCCTCTGAACCCGACCAACCACTTTCTGACACATCACAGTGTCAGAACCCATCACTTCAGCCGTTTGTCGCGCGACAAACAGACACAGTGAAATAGGAATGTCGCGCGACAAACAGAGATGTCGCGCGACAAACAGAGATGTCGCGCGACACTTGCCCTTTCTGGGGGAATGTCGCGCGACAAACCCTCCCGAGCACTATAAATAGGCCAACACCCCCATGGGTTCTAGACGACAACTTCTCGCCACGGTTTCTACACCAAGACGCCTTATTCTCTCTCATATTTTCTAATCTTTTAAGCCTTCTCCGGAAGCATATGTGATAACATTTATTTCCGCAAGAGTCTCGGATCTAATCTTGGCACCCGGAGTGCCACCTTCTAGAGTCAGACCGCTGGAAATATCTCTAAGAGAAAAGCTGATATCCGTCAGAGGTCTTCTCTGCTGTATTATATTTTCTCTCTTATTATTATTATTATCGCCGGGAAGGTAACTAAAGTCTCTTCTAGTAATTAAATAAGATATTTGTATATTAGTTTTATTGTAGACTTGTTTAAAACTCGATTTGGTCGATCCCCGTCCTAGTAAGCGAAGCGGCAACATAGTTGTGGTAGATTCCTAACGCGCTTGAAAATCAGGTTTTCATTAGTTATTTCCAGAAAATAGTAGAATATCAGTAAAAGCATCCAAGTTTTCCAACATAGAATAAACATATAAGACCACTAGAGACCGAAAGGGCGGAATGGGTGCTTAACACCTTCCCAAACCGTAATATAGTTCACGAACCCTATAGAATCCTAGTTTCGTAGACAAACGTGTAAAGAAAGGGTTATCTGTAGCCTTCCCTCTTACACAATCATTTTGTTCGTTTTCTCGTAAAACGTACTGGCGACTCTGAACGAACCCTCTTGCATCTAGAAATAGGATAGAGGGACTCCCGATATGAATTATCAACATATAGAAGCAAATGGAACAGCGGAATCCTTTCCGATGTTTCAGACGCCCACCAACAGGAACGAGAACCCGGGGGTCGCATTTGCGGATTCTCACACATACCCAAGTACCCAACCACGTTCAACGAGCTTTAACCATTTTATAATAAAGTGTCAACATAGATTAGCTCATGACAACTCAAAATAATTTAGTTTGCAACACACAATAAAGTCCATTTAAAAGTATAAATGCTAACAACAACAACAATAATAATAACAACAAGAACATAAAGTTGTTAGTTCAAACCAAGTCAATTATACTAAATGTACACAATCTAACACGCCCACCATTAACTAATAATCCTAGGATATCCACACCAATGCATGTTTGCATATGTTTTCATATATATATATATATATATATATATATACCTTTATGATATTGCCCTATGAGGTGGAGCAAACCCACACTCTCTCACCCCTTAGATCTCAACACACATGTACCTATGCCTAGGGGTGGCAAAAAAAACCAATCCACCGGGTTACCGAACCGATTCGAACCGTTTGGAGCAGTTTTGGGACAGTTTTTTTTAGACAGGTTCAGTTTTGGGTTTTTAAAAAAAATCGATGTGGTTTCGATTTCGGTTTTTTCTTTCTAAAAATCATCCCAAACCGCCCCGAATATATATATATATATATAATATAAAAACATTATTTTATATAAAAAATATATATACTTATATTAAAAACCTAACCTTAAAATAAAACGATATTCCCTCTCTCTCTCTAAGCCGCCGCTCCCCCACTCACACTCATTTCTAGTCTCCGCATCTCTGGTCTCCCCCCCCCCCCACAGGCCACATCGGCCGTCTCTCTCTTTCTCCCTCTCCCTCTAAGACTAACCTAGTAACCTACCACGCACCAGATTCCCTCCATCACAGCATCACTCCATCACCGCCCTCTCTCCCAGCACACCACCCTCTTCCCCTCGGCTTCCTCCTCCTCCGCTTGACTGCTAGTTGAGGTAAGAAGGTCCCGTGACCACTGACCATCTCGAAGCTTCAAATTAAGAGTTTATTAATATTTAATTTGTTCTTTTATTTAACTATAATCCCTTTTTCTTTTCACTGAACTTTATCCAATTCCAATCTCTAACTACTAAGTGTCATTAATTTTTTAGTGTATATTTTGTTTGCGTATCATTATTATTTGATTGATTATCCTGTTAATTTTGACAAACACAATCAATATTTCCGCTCATGTATTACTGTTAATTTTCTATTTTTTCCGCTCCTGTATTTCCGCTCGTTTTATTATCCCTATGTTATTGTTAATTTTCTAGTTTTTCTTCCTTTTTTATTGGTAGATAAAAGCAAATTAAAATGCAATTTCTTGGAAATTTCATAGCCTATGAAATGTACTTATTTACATTCTTTTTTTTTAATTAAACATTTTGATTTGAACTTTATTTAATTCTAATTAATAGTCTAACTCAATTACTATTTCTCAATTATTAAAAATCTTGGTCTAGTGGCCGCCGTTAATTTGGGCAAATCCAAGTTCAATCCTTGCTTACCCAATTTATAATACTAAAGGTATTTATATCACAACAGTCAATGTGGAATGCTACATTGCTACTTTTGTTTGAAATTGTTGTTGTCCAATTTTTTTTAAAAAACAATGATTATTCGGATCGGGGCGGGGCGGGTCGACCAACCCGTAATCCGTATATTCGGGGCGGCGCGGTTCGGATTCGGTTAACCGTAAATTAATTTGGGGCGGTTTCGGTTTCAAAAAAAAACCGTGGCAGTTTCGATGCGGTTTCGGTTCGGGATAAAATAATTCAGTTCGGTTTTGGATTTAGGCGAAACCGCCCCATTTCCATTCCTACCCACGCCTACATATATATATATACACAGCAAGTTTAATATTTATACACTTACGCTAAGGGGTCCACGCTTTTAAATATGTATAATGCATGGTAAATTACATGAAGAAGACATTGCAAATAACATAGATGGGTATATACATATACATATATATATATATATATATATCTGTATTTTTATTTATATAAGTACATACGCCCCTTTCTTTTTCGAACAGTAACCTTGAATGCATGACCTGTATAGGTTAAAGCAAAAAACTAACCCCCCTTGTGCGTATATTTTTTTCCAGGTGGCCTACACTCGAAATCTATATGCTGAAGGAAAAGGTCAGTAGTGGAGAATTATATGTATATATATTAGACAAAAATGATCTTTGCGTTTGTGGAGTAAAAAAATACACACCTAAAATCGCAATTTCTCTTTTGTTAGGCCACATCTTATATTATATATCAATATTAATATCCAGACTTAAATATGTAACTGCATATATATGTTTATATGCGGTTCTATATATGTGTGCATCCCTCTTTAAAAATAAATAAATTATACACTAAGATCATGGAAATACAGGTCACCTCAAGTATCATATTTATGCTTATGGGATCCAATGAGCAATGAAAGTTCCCTCCACTTTCTTACCCCAGGTCTATGTGAACTTATTACAACCTCACCAATTAGTTAATCTATCCGAACAAACCCTTAATTAACCAGCCAATTGAAACTAAAAAGAATAATTCATAACTACTGCACCGTACGTATCTTACATAAATTACAGACACACATTATATTGAATTAACGTAGGTCTAGTGTTTGAATCCCCTACCTCGATTCGTTATTTGATTATTGGAATTTCGTTTCGATCATCGGCCACCGCCTTCAACGTTATTTCTCCTAAAATAGCCGAATGGAAAAGGATTAGGGTTTTGTGGTGTTCCTCTCTCTTATGGTGGAAGATAGGGTCTGCCCCCAAAATAATAAAAACAACGTATCCCCTCCAATACTAAAGATCCATATAAAATAAAGAAGTTGCGGGGAAAATTCTCTTTCCTAATACAACTCAAATTTTATTGGCAAAGATTTTTAAAAATTCCAGAGAATTAAAATTGGCAAAGATTTTTAAAGAAACAACAAATGAGTTTTCGAATATTTGAATTTTATATATGTGAACTGGGTGTTTGATTATTGGACTAGTTTGGTTGCATAAATTAGTATTTGGATTGGTGTCCATGTTGTAATATATTCACAGTTGACCAAGTCCAACAAAGCGAGAGTTTTATATGTTTGTTTCTTTTTATGCTTATTTCTTATTGGTTGAAAGTATGTGTTCTCTTCTCACCTTTGGATAAATCATTTTTAAAGTAAAATTGTGTCTCTCTTTTTTTGCACTTTATAAACCGTGATTACTTTTTGTTTTGATCTGAGCCTCTTGTGTAAGAATTTTATATATAAGTGGCTTTTCCTTTATTTTTTTATAGACAAAAATACACAAGCACAAAAAGAACCCTAACCGCATTGTTCCTCCATTCTCTATGTACGCTCTTTGATTGAAGAACACAAGTTCTTAGTTCTTGTTAGGATTGCACTTGATATTCTTGTTGAGTTCGTGGTGTGTGCATTACATTCCTCATTCTTAGAGAGATTATTCGGTATATGAAATTGGTGAGAGGTTAATATTTTGAGGGTTGAGTATACAACCATATTTATGCTGATTTTATGGTTAGGATAGATCAAATTTGGTAGTGCATGCTCATTCTATATTCGTTGTGTATTCATCCTTATTGTTGTGGATGTTTTATATATTCACAAGTGTACGAATTGGATACTAGCATAGCTTAAGTAAGAGCGATGCCGGACCCTAAGGGCTTGACGGATAGAACGTACGTATCTTTCTCATTAATTATAATTAATTCTTGATCTAACTTAAAAAATCACAGGGATGGTTCATCAACTAAAAATACGAGTAAA
Source organism: Lonicera japonica (assembly GCA_021464415.1). Lineage (NCBI taxonomy): Eukaryota > Viridiplantae > Streptophyta > Magnoliopsida > Dipsacales > Caprifoliaceae > Lonicera > Lonicera japonica. The sequence goes on from CM038466.1 coordinate 3,691,362, forward strand.
ATAATAAATTAATAAAATACTAGGGTGGCGGAGTCATATACTTGATATTAGGTTCCTAATATTCATGGCCAACAAGCTTTACTCTTTGTCTCGCATTAATTTGGTCTTTCGACTCTATTAGATGCGAAAAATTATATCAATTAAACCCAATTAATTTATAAATTCTAATTGTTAATTCTTCCACAGCCAAACGTGCATCTAAGATCAAAGCATTCACTATATCCTTCAAAACACAATTTATATTCACTTTTAACAAATCATAAATTGAATCTAACAAATTATAATGATGATCCAATCTTATTTTTTATTAGTTAAAATAGACATTCAATATGAAGAATCACTTACAACATTAAAGCGTTAAATTGATAGAGTCAATTAGTATGAATGCCTGCAATAGAATCAGTCAAATATACTCATTCTCAACTCTATAAAATATCTTAGACTAACCGCATAATTAAATAATTCATAATTAAATTAATTAAATACTTACTTGAGTATGTGCAAATAAATTGAAAAATAAATAATCTTAAATTAATTGCAATCCAAAGCGAATAAAAACAAGGCTCTTAGTAGTTAAACTACTGAGAGTGTCTTTGACCGTGAGTTGAAATTGATGTGCTGATTTTCTCGTGTGTGTATTCTGTAGTTTGATTGTTAATTCAAAAAAAAAACACAAGGCTCTCAGTAGAAAAAGGAAAAGAAAAAGGAAAAGAAAAAGAAAAAAAATTAAATTGAACACTCCCAAAGTCTCGAATAGTGTGCACGAAAGAAAAATAGAGAAAGAAAAAAAAAATCTAAAGCTCTCCGATCAATTGCTACGGCTGTGTGTATGATGATGACCTTTTGTGGCTGCTGCTCTCATTCTTTTATAATTAAGATAAGATGAAGGCTTCGGACTTTCTTGGCCTAATGGGCTTCAGATTAATAATGGACGAGCCTTGACTTTTGCACATGGGCTCTTGGGCTTTAATAATTTTGATGTCTTAGGCTTGTTGCTCAGGCAAAAATAAATAAATTTTGTTGCCACATTTTGAACCCAAGTCTATCGTGTCGATACTTAATATCGTGTAGATTCTCAATGCATTGACTAACTAAGCTGCGCACTTCTTTATGTATTTTCTTACTCCTTTTTCTTTTAAGTCCAGATTTCTACTTCTCCATTTTTTTCCCCAAATTTCTTTTTCGCCATAATTTTTTCATTTTAACTCTGAATTACTCCATTAAAAAACCAACTTTCTTCATTTAATTCCAAACACCTAAGAACTACTAAAAACACAACAAAGGTGATAATATACATTTTCCAAAGCATATATTTGTGAGCTACAATATATCAATTTCTTGGCACGTCACTTATTGGTACATTTTTTTGTATCTCTTTCTTTACTTAATTTCAATTGCGTTTGTGACTTGCTTATCATCAGATCTCACTTATCATTTAATATCATTATTGATCTAGTGATTTTTGAAATTGAATTTGCACATGTGATGTATATTTGATTTTAATTATTGATATCATGATTCATATTTGATAAATTTGTCGAATCTTGAGTTTTGGTTGATTATACTGTTACAAAAGTTTTTTAATATAAAACTAAAGTATTTTTCAAAAAAAACTTTGAATTCTTAAAAGTTGTTCTACAATTGGATTTACTGAAGAGATCCTTCAGATTGGTATTTGTTATCTCTTGCTTTGGAGTTTATTGTAAATAAGGCGCAGATTCTGCGTGCTAACACTGGTGTGTACATAGGATTTTTGTATTTTTTCTTCTGCCTATTTGTGAGAATCCGCAAATGCGACCCCCCGGGTCTCGTCCCCGTTCGGTTGGGCGTATGAAACGTCGGAACGGATTCCTTCGTTCCATTTGCTGGAGTGTCTCTTTTGATTTATATCATGTGTCCCTATGTTCTATTTCTAGATGCAAAGGGGTTTGTTTAGAGTCGCCAGTACGTTTTACGGGAAAACGTACAAAATGGTTGTGTAAGATGAAAGGTTTTAAACATTTCTTTACACGTTTGTCTACGAAACCAGGATTCTATAGGGTTCGGAAACTATATTACGGTTTGGGAAGGTGTTAAGCACCCATTCCACCCTTTCGGTCTCTAGTGGTCTTTATATGTTTATTCTATGTTGAAAAACTTGGATGCTTTTACTGATAGCCTACTACTTTCTGAGCGAAAACCCTAATTTCTGGGGAAAATGGGAAAGGGATAGAAAACCTTTGTGTTCCAAGATCCGATGTTTCGTTTTGAGAAATGCAAATACAAGTGACAAGAGTTGTTTTCTTTAGAAATGGAGTTTTCCGTATTATTTCTCGGATAATGACGATTTTCTCGAGTTTTGTAAAAGTGCGGATCTTATGATGGAACTAATTTCGATATGGAATTGGAACTCTTGAGGGGAGTTTTACCGAACGTATCACAATCTATGAAACAGATAGGATATATCGGGTATTTAATTTCCTAAGTAAGTTTTACCGGTCCGGGTTTGAAAACAGGATTTTATCCGGATAGTAATGTACTTACTCTTCTGGTTTTACAAATAGTTTTATCAGGGCCTTTTGTTTTGAAAACGATAGACTATTTGTAACTTGGCAATAAGTTTATTCAAATAAAACGTGGACAAAACGACGGAAATAAAACAAGTACACAGATATTTAATGTTTAAATACTAGAAGAGACTTTCTTTACCTTCCCGACGAGAATAATAATAAGAAAGAAAATATAATCTAGCGGAGAGATTTCCGGCGATAATACTATTTTCCTTCTTCAGATATTTCCGAGAATTCGATTCCAGAGACGGGACACGTCGAGTGTCGGGAATAGATCCGATAATTCTCCAGAGATAAGACGATAATATAGAATGCTTGATAATGAAATCAGACTAAAACTCAGAATTTCCATATTCCAGTTCCTCATCTGAACCCTTGGGGGTGTTGGCCTATTTATACTGCTCGGGGAAGATTGTCGCGCGACATTTCCCCAGAAAAGGCAAGTGTCGCGCGACATATCCGTTTGTCGTGCGACATTCCTAATTCATTGTGCCTGTTTGTCGCGCGACATACATGTATGTCGCGCGACAAACGGCTAAAGTGATGGGTTCTGACACTGTGATGTGTCAGAAAGTGGTTAGTCGGGTGCAGAGAGGGATTGTCGCGCGACATATCAGGGATTGTCGCGCGACAATCCTTCATGAAAATAGGTTTGTCGCGCAACAAACCCCCTCCGGGTAGTTTCGGGTGCTCGGGTGGGTCCCGGACTCCAAATCAGTAGTTCTCGTAGGTCATTTAGGGTTCTTGCGGGGGTCACGGATCGGAGTGTCTACACTATTGCACTCTGAAAAAACAAGTTTATAGTTCTAAGATATGGATCCTCTGTGAATGTTTCTCACAATTGTGAGTTTTATCACTTAAAAAATCCTTGGTGTTCTTGTGTAGATGTTCTTTATATTTCTATAATTGATTTAGATACAAATTGCACCACCAAATCAAGTTATATTCCAATTGGTTCTTATTTTAAAGCAAGTGATATTAATTTTAAGTATAAATCACTAGTTTATTCAAGAACATTGAATTAATTGTTTTTCATTATAAAAGTGACTTGGGAATTTCAAGTTCTAGTTGTTTTTAACAAAAAGAATTAGATTTCATTTAGCTTAAAGCTAAACAAGAAAATAGTAGAAGTAAACCAAAATCAAAAGAATTGAAAGAGAAACCTCTAATTGAACAAGAATGAACCCTTTAATGATGAAACAAAAGTTAGACTATTGTTACTTTTGTAAATAATTATAAATTAAATGGGCATTTTGCTCAAGTTTACTAGAAAAAAATCTTAATTTGTAAACATATTTCTTCTCAGAGTCCTTGTGACAATGATATCAAATGTTAAATTTGATAAATGGATTTAAAGGGTGATATTAATATTGGAACTTTATTCCATGTTTGCTTTGATAATACTATGTTCAAGAGTTTCTTTATTTTATTAAAAAATAAAGTGAAGTTAGAAAAATCTTACATCACTAAGATACTTGATTTTGGCTAGGTGAGTTTGAAGATTACTTCTAGAAATGTTATGGCTTTAAAAAGTCATTAACTTTCTAGAAATGAAAATAATTTTATTTTTCTATACTTATTTATTTGTTGAATTGGTAGAATATGTGGCACTTATGTTGGTTATTAATTGAGTTCGTATATTGCATATCATATAGTATATTGATTTCTTGAAGGCTTGCTTATATTCTACATGAATTAAAAATAAAAGAATAATTGGGGTGATTAAGAACAATCTATTTGAACATGTGATGAATATATTTGGGCCCTGTTAAAAATTAGAATCATTTAAATTGACAAATGCATGTTTTACAAAGTTTGTAAATAATGTCTACAGTGTTACTTGCTTATGATAAAATGATATTGATGTTTGTTTCCAACACTTGTTGTTTTAATGAGACTAAGCCGCTTTATTAAAATGTTTTGGCATAAAAGTTTTTTAGGGAAAAAAACTAGTGAAATTGTTTTTATTATTATTAGGTCATTTTGTGAAAAAACAATTTATTAAGAAATTATTCTTGATTAATTACAAACCATTTTAAGTTCTCCATGTGAATACAATGCAATCAATTTGGTCATATTTTCACCATTTTAGGTGGAGTGCTAGCACTTTAGCAAGACATCCTCACACGTGTAAATAATTGTAAAATGACTTTCTTCCTTTCTATAATTCATATGGAGTTTCCTCATTTTTCTATTTGGGCACCTTATTTAAGAAATAGTTAGGCGAAGGAATGGCTTTTGCCCACAGGTTAAGTGGCAAACCCGAACTAATCAATATTGCATTTATTATTTCTTTTAATGTACGATTCTTTCATGCAGTTTTCATTTTGATTGAGGTGAATAAAGTGCAGTTATTTCATGAATAATTTCATATTAAACACAAAACTCAGCAAATAAAAATTTATATTCACATCCTTGGTCACTTTTAAATACTTTGATTTTCTTATTAAGTTGATTTTCAATTTCATTTATATAGAAAACGGATTTCTCTATTGATTCATCCTTACTTTTGAGTAGATGCACGTAACGATATTTCATGCTATCATCAACAAAAGTAATAAAATATTTATTACCACCTCTCTAGTTTGTGTCATCGTTAAATCAAATATATCACTATGGATTAAATCAAGGGGTCCAGTGTTTCTTTCAACAATAAGAAATGATGACGTAACACTCCCGCCTTAATTAGTAGGACAACACATGTAATTAAGACCTGTAGCGTCACTAACCCACCTTAGACGAGCTAAAGTATGTCTAAAATAAATAATAAAACAATAAATCCAAGAAAATCACATAGCCTGGAATAAATAACCCTAATACTCATACTGTGGGCGATAATATAAAATATGAGTGTAATATACATCTATACACATACATAGAATCACAGAGGCATACACACTATGTTAACATGTATTACAAAGTAAACAACAATTCAGGCTAGCCGTGGCTTATCATGTACATACCTACACAATAAAAATGAGTCAGTATCAGAGGTCTTCTACTTCGTTTCAGACCCAGTTGTTTCTTCTGTTGTATCCGTCTCCTGGATACCTAAATTTATTTATTAAGGGTGAGCTCACAGCTTAGTAAGGATGATATAACAGGTAATATTACGTACAAAACGTAATTAACTATTTAATTATAAATCATGGATCAACCGATAAAACAATGCATGCATGTGCATATGCAGGTTACCTCCCTTGTATCAACTATTATACTGAGAGAATACCGAGGCCGAACCGAATCATAATAATAATAATAACAATGGGCCTGATCGCCCCTAAAAGATACTAAAATTAGGCCGAACCATAATTATAAGAAGAAGAACGGGCCTGACCGCCCAGAGAATAAATCGAACATAATCACAATATAATATCATCTGGCCCATAAAAGATCATTATCATATCATAATAGAATTGGACCATATGTCCATCCATATCATATCACAGAATCACAAGTGCTTTGTCGAGGTCTAGATTTTCGGGCTATTCACCGCTGACTCTAGACAGCCAACCTCATTGCTGTCCCCCGGGAGTTTAGGAATTTTCAACCCAATGGCACCGAACCCTACTTATTTTCACATCGGCAAGCACTAATCAATACATATTTCCTTCATCATCGAAGGGCCACAGTAACAATCATAATCGAAACCATCACGGGACCATATCTCGTCCTAGAATGATACAACATATATAAAAAGCTTTCGGTACCATAAATACAAGATATATGCTCATATGATAGGCCATAAAAATTGTATGAGCATGCCGAAAGGTCTCCAATAATCCAGTTGATACAATAACGATGCACAATATGCATAACATGTTAATAATTGAATATTTGAAACAACTTATGCTATATAACTACAACAAATCTCTATACATTTTCCTTGATGTATATAATTCATCAATTAATTAATTTCATAAATATACAATATTTATACATTCAAGGGATATCTCATGTATATCAAATAATACATATATATCAAATATAATGGCATATCTTGCTTCAAATAACATACACATGGCTTTATAAATCACAAAACATCATCATTCTCATCATATAATAATTCTTAAAATAAAGACAATTAAAATATGATGATTTGTATAGAATAAAATCATATTATCAAGTTTTAAAAATAATTAAACATCTACCTCAAAATATTTTGCCCCAGGGAATGAAATTTGAGTTGATATCCGAACCCTGACCAGTACAACTCTAAAATTCTTATACCGTTACGTAGTCCTTGATGTATAAAACAATTTTTTCTTAAGGCTCGACTCGATTTAGCAGAGTTTTGATGACCAATTTATATAAAATAAACTTTACACCTTTATTATTTTCTCTCCACCTCACTATCGGCAACAATATGAAAAAAGAAAAAGAAAAATGAAGGATGAAGAAAGTGACCACGTCGGTGGTCAAATTAAAAAAATCAAAGTTTTGGCTTAATTACAGCATTTAACCCTGAAGTTTTATAACTTTATTATTTTAACCTTGAACTTCAGCAACTTTACAATTTGGTCCATGCTCAACCAAGACTTCTAAACTCTTCAAAAAATTTACTTAGTCGAGATTAATATGTGTTTAATTTACACTAATTATATTACGGGGTATTACAGATGATCTTGTTTGTTTGCCTTAACACAAGTTTCATATTTAAGTTTTGAATTAATTTGGAATGATGTTGTATGATTTAAGTTAATTAATTTTTGTAAAGAATCGTAATTAACATGTCCTAATCTATTATGCCACAAATTTAAAGATTCAAGCATATAATCAGAAGAAGTAACTTTATTATCATTATTAATAATAGTCATTACATTCAACTTAAAATGACCTCCAGTCATATACCCCTTCCCCACATACATCATACTTTTAGATAAAACAAATTTATCGGACTCTAACACAAGCTTAAATTTATGATTGCTGAGCAATGAACCAGACATTAAGTTCTTGCGGACTTCAGGCACATACACCACATTATTCATAGTCAGAATATTTCCAAACGTCATCTTTAATAACACTTCCCTTTCATCCTTGATTTTGGAGGTGACATAATTCCCTATATACATTTTCTTCCCATTCTTAACAAGTTGAATGGTGAAGAACAAATTCCTATCAAAGCAGAAGTGATGGGTGGCACTAATATCAATCCACCACTTTCTTGGATTCGACCCACTAAATTCACTTAAAAAATGACTGCCGACAAATTGATATCCGAAACTTCTTGAGCAATCCCTTTAATCATATTTTCTTACTTGTTTCGGTTTCTTTTGGGCAGCCAACAATCGAAATATTTGTGACCTGATTTGTCACAATTGAAGCACTTGCCTTGAAATTTCGGCTTTTTGACTATTCCTTCTTTCGGCCCCAACATTTTCCTTTTGGCTATGTTGTTATTATTATTGTTTATCTTTGAATCTTAACCATGTTCCACCACATTTTCCTTGGCAGCAATAGAAGTGGTATTGATCCCCCTTTTTTCATACCATTTGTTATCTTCTTCAATTCGAAGTCTCAAAATAAAGTCCCTAACTCCCATTCACTTTCGTTTATGCTTTAAGTCTTTTTATGCCGGTGGCAATTTTTCGATTATGCATGCTACTTGGATACTTTTGCTCAAACTCACCTATTAGGCATGGATTTCATGCAAAATTAGTTGGAGCTTTTGGACTTGGCTTACTGCTGTTTTGGAATCAACCATTTCAAAATCAAGGAACTGCCCAACAATGAACTTGTTGGCACTAGCATCCTTGATTTTATATTTATGATCAAACACATTTCATAGTTCTTTAGCCATTTCATTTTCAATGTAAACATTGTATAAAGAATTGGCAAAGCCATTTATTATTGTATTTCTAGCCAAGTAGTCCACATGGTTCCAAACATCCACGGCACTAATTACTTGGACATTTTGCTAACCCTCTTTGAGCTTAGGCCTCTCTTTAGTTAGAAATCGAGCAAGATTAAGTGTGGTTAGATAAAACACCATTTTTTTTGCTAGGGCTGTGATAATAAACTGGGAATCAAAAAACCGAATCAAACCAAACCGAAAAAAACCAATTCGGTTTGGTTCTTAATAATAAAATATGTGTACTAACGATTCGGTTCTTTTTAAAAAATAGCGGCTCGATTTTCGGTTCTTTAGTAAATGTAAGTGAAAGAACTGGTTAAGAACCGGTATTATAAATACATATATATATATATATAATATTATAATTATATTATTATTTAATTAAAAATAAAAAAGAGTAAAAGATGATCCACTCGTCATAAACCTTTAACCCTAAAGAACCGCTGGAACCGAGTTGTTTCAACCGCTAGAACCCTAAAGAGGATCCATTTGGTTTTCGAATTTTTATATAATTTCAGTTCTTGGATTAATTCGGTTACCTAAAGAACCGCTAGAACCGAACCGTTTCAACTTGTTCAATTCTACTTTCGATTCTTAAAAAAATATTCATAAAACTGAACCGTTTTTAACATTAAAAAATCATTTTCGGTTATTCATATTTTGGACAATAATCGAACCGGTCCCAGCCCTATTTGTTGCCACCTTTTAAAGTCTTCGCGATTAAACTTTTTTGGCTTTTCCTCTTTCACTACAGTTACAGGGGTAGAAGCATGAAGTAGTTACAGTAGCTGGTATCACATGAGGGTTCGCTAGTGTAACTAGAGCAATGGGTTAGTTTCAGTAGTCATTATACTTTCGCAAAATATAAACAGAAGGCCATCCAAGCCTAAAGAAGGGACAAAGCCATTTATTGTGATTTTTTTATAAGATTTGTTTTATTTAATTTTCTTGATGCTTGTGAATGGCGTGGTGAATTATTTTGTTGAATGTTGATTGTTAAAGGTTATTAGTTCATTAAGTTATTAATTAAAGGTTATTTATTTTTAACCATTAGGTAAAGGGGTTAAGAGAGTGGGTGGTAAAGACAAACTTTTATTTTAATAATTCAAAAATATTCGAAGGTGCATTTATCAGTTTCCTTATTAGATTGTTAGACAACTTAATAAAAATTTAATCAAATTCAATATAAATTGAGTTTTTATTAGACAGGCCTAATAATAATTCAATAAATTAATAAGCTAGGTTGGGTTAAGTTTCTAACGAAACGAATTGAGCTGTTTAATTACTACCTCTACCACTAGATTGAGACGAAGGGTGGGTTAGCCCGTCGTCTCCGCCCATTCCTTTTTACTGAAAAAAAGGAAAAAAAGTAATAGAGAGGATATATCTCTTATTTAGTTATCCTCTTATTCGCACTCAATCAAACTTTTACTCTCTTCTCCATTTTCGTCACAAGTTGCCCCTGACTCATACTTTCATCTCCCTCATCTCTCATCTTCATTTTTACTAGCCAAAAAACCGTGAATAATCAAATTATAAACTGGAATCAACGAAATACAAACAAAAATCAAAACCGAGTCTTGTGTATCACACAATCTCCTTAAAACAATTACGCCGCCTCTCATGGTGCTTTGAGGCTTGCTAACGACGTTTGTTTCCCAAGATAAAACAGTATACAAGTGTTTACCTTTCCACTTTGGTGTCACTCACTGAACAAACTTAATTTGTAATGGAATTTTATCACCGAACGAATTGAATCTAATGTTAGAGAAAGAAGAGAAATGACCCGTGCTCATTGTGTGTGTAAGGATGTGTAGAATGATGTTTAAGGATCACCTATTTATATAATGAGGAGAAGCATTTGTTATAATTGCATGCATTAACCGAAATTCATTTTTGCGTGTTAATTGCATGAATTAAATCAAACGCTTTTTATGTTTGAATTTTAAATCTCCATTTAAGAGTAATTCAAAAAAAAAGTGGCGTCAATAAAGAAAAAGCCGTTACAACCATGTGGAAAATGGAGAAGGAAAAAATTGCTTTAGGTGAGCCGGTGGCGATTTTTGGAGTGGCATTTATGTTCGTAGGTGCGGGCGCACATGAGTCACATGGTTCGAAGTGGAACCATGATTTGTATCCCCATGCGGGCGCGAGAGAGAGCCTTACTTTTCTTGAATGCTTAAGAGTATCCCTACCAGGTATGCTAAATGGCCAAATTTAGCATACCCCAACCTACGGCGGAGAAACTTTTTTGGTAAATATTAGGCTTGTATGGTATAGGATGAGTAAACTTACCATACTCCTAAATTTTACTCATAAGATTTTCTTTTACTTGTATCATCCATACGGGTTTAGTTCACTCGTATGAAAATAAAAATAAAAAATTGAAGCATACTCGTATGGCATTATACATATATACATATACATATATATATATATATATATATATATTATTTTCCAAGCATTTCTTCTTTTTTTTCCCACTATATCTTGTCTCATAATTTAGTTAATATTTACAAGGGTGTTGGTAAAAGCACCCTTGGAAATAAATTTAAACACCCATTTTTTAGGCACCCATATTAAAATTTTATTTTTATAAGAGCACCAGTAATAGTTATAGCACCCTATTAGAATCATGCACTTATTTAACAAATTGACTTATTTGCAATCAATTTCACAGTCGTTGAAGATGAACTTAGTTTTAGAATTTTCTTACATAAAATGTAGTATCTATAAATATATGCAATTTTATATTATATTAATTCAAGTTAATGAAGAATGTTACTGTTGTAACAATGAAACCATAGCTCGTTAAAATTGATGTAGTTTTACGTCCTTATGTTCGCCAACTAATTTAATGCATTAAAATTAATCTTTTTCTACTTTTGTTTTTGTTATATAAAAATTCAAAATCTCATCAATCAAGAGTGATAAAATGAAATTTCGTATATAGAATGCTTGCAATTGAGAACGTATTTGTCTATAAAATTATAAATTGCTTATCTTGAAAATCCAATATAGTCGTATACTTAGCTCTAACACCGTAAATCATAATCAATTACATATAAAAAGTTGAAATCAAATTACAACTAAACACAACAATAATATAACACAAATATACAATAAAGATTTTACAAATATACGACAACACACTTATACGTATATAAATAGATATAGATATAAAGAAGAATGTTTGTATATATATATACATGGTAACACATATATGCATATATATATATATATATATAAGAATGTATGAAAATAATATAAGTGATATTGTGTTGCCCAAGGAATTGTGAGAAATAAGTGTAGTAGGCAATAAATAGAAGTGTAAAAAGAAAACCTTTCAAAATATTAGCTTTGATATATGAGGGTGCCTTTAAAATACAACTTTTACTTAAATAGTTTCTTTTTAAAATTTAAAAAAGGGCGTTTAAACTAAATTTTAAGGCCCTATTTACAAATTTCACTATACATTTTAGTAATCACGCCGTGGATCCTCTAATAAGCCTATAAGGTGTTCCCTTATAAATCTATCAAGTATTTCCTAAAGTTCCCATGTGGGACTTAACATTTCCAGTCCATTTTCCATCGCAAATAATTTACTTAGTGTGGCAATTTTTCATTCACCCCATATCCGTTTTAAGTAAACAAATATACGATTTCGATGTGCTCACAGAGGAGAACACAAATATATAATTACCTTTCACAATCGAGTGTGAAATCCTGTTTAAAATTACCCTTAAAACGGCTAAAAAATAATTTTTATACCCATTTTTCCACACTTCCTGGTAAGCATTCTCTTTCTCTATCTTTATTTATTTAAATAGTGAGTGAATATTTGATTTTATATAATTTAACGAACAAATGTGGCCATATTATCATATCTAAATTTTCACTGGCAAAGTAGAACAGAGAGTAACAACACTACAAACTTGAAGAAGCAGGATTAACTGCCACCACGTAAAACCCCCCAATTCCTAAACCCTAATTACTAAATTATCAATCCATATAATAAATACATAAATAAATAATCTTTCTCCAATTAATATTAATAACAAAAATAATAAATTTATGCATCTAGTTTAATTATGTGATTCCTTGTGGTCCAAATAAGATAGATAGGTTAGTGCCTACCCGAACTCATCTTCTAGTTTCAGTTAGTTATGTTCCCTTCTTTCCAAACTTCACAACTAAATAAAATAGATGTATTAACATTATTACACCTCTGACCACACATTCAAACTTACTACATACATGTATCGTACATTATGATATATGTATATTTTTTTGAAGGCTATGTGTCTTGCCAAACACGTGTCGAACACACTCCAACACATATTCGACATGCGTGTTATATATTTTATTAAATTTTTTTAGTTGGACATACAAAAGACACATAAAAAAAGATTAAATTAAAAATAACTAAAAATATATTTGGTAAAAATAATAATAATATAACTTATAAATAAAACAATGAGATAACAAATCTCAATCTCTTTCTCTTTTCCATTAAAGCTAGCCCCCACTCACCCGCCACCATCGAAACAAAACCCTAGCCCTAACTCTCAGCCATCGACGACTTCTCTCCAGCATCCCATAAAAGGTAAGCTACTCTCTCTATCTCAATCTCCGTCTCTCTATCTACCTCTATCTCCATCGACGACTTGCTCTGCGTTTTACAACAGCCGTCTTTCTCTCTCTCTACATAGTATTTTTAAATGGGGCGGGTTTTAGTACTAAGTCAGTAATTGATGGAGCTTGATCCTTCTAATCATTTTCGAAAATTAATCAGAGCACTTGGATTTGAATTATGTTGATATGTGAGAAATAGTTGATGAAGCTGGATATGTGAGAAATAATCGATGAGCCGGAGTTGGAGTAGGTGGTTGGGGATGAAGTTCAGGATGTTGAAGCAGTTAATGTTGAGTCGATTTAGTGATGTTGAGTCGACTAGTGATTGTTATTTTTATATTTTCCTTTTGTTTTCTATCATTCTGTGGAACAATGTAGTCTATGTATGTTTTTTGATACTTTAATTATGGAACAATTTAGTCCATGTATGCTTTTTGATGCTTTTAATTGTGGAACAACTTAGTGATCATGTTTTGAGTATTTGGGTTATTAATGCAATCTAATTTCATTTGATCGAATTCTTAAATATTTATAATGGTTATTGCATATATATATATATATATAATTAATTAAGAACGTGTACACAAGGAAGGTAGAATTATGAAAAATTGCGTGCCTCGTGTTGTGTCTATGCTTCATAGACTGTACACAAGGAAGGTAGAATTAGGTGTAACCGGCTTCTCATAAGATCAGACTATGCACATTACCTACATGTACTTAACTCTGCTATGCCTTCGACTCCAACTTAGGCTCCATGAGACCTTATCGTGCATTACACCGTCAGTAACCATGCTCTCACACTCTCAACCAGCGCTTTTTTTTCTTTTCAATAATTACACTTGATGCTCGGTTCTACAGTAAATTTTGAATTTGTGATCTAATGTCTACTTATGCAAAATTCTTATTCTTTTATTTAGTTTGTGTAATTGAAAACTGTCAACTCGCCTCTATGGGCGTGTGATTAATTGTTTTGAGTTTTTCACTGATCAGGCATTATGGAGGTAGACGAGGAAAATCCCGTGTCGATTTCACCTGCTGAAGCTTCTGCAGCAGTAGTAGTTCCTGATGGTCAGCCTGCCATTTCTGCAATTGACCCAATCCCACTTCAGCCTGTTCAACCTATCATTCCCCCATCAGTCACTCCTATTTTGCCTTCAATTGCTCCAATTCCTGTTGTTCCTCCCTTGATTTCTCGCCCATTGGCACCCCTTCCAATCCGCCTGCCACCTGTTAGACCATTGGTGCCTCAAAATGGTGAGGTGAAGGCCAGCGATTCAGATTCTGACTGTGATGAGAAAGGAACTGTTCAGACTACTGCGGGCTCAGCTCCAGAATATGAGATCTCGGAAGAGAGCAGACAGGTTAGAGAACGGCAAGAAAGAGCCATGCAAGAATTTCTGATGAAACGACGTGCTGCGGCTCTAGCAGTGCCAACTAATGACATGTCTGTACGTACTCGTCTTCGTCGTCTCGGCGAGCCCATAACTCTTTTTGGAGAAAGGGAAATGGAAAGGCGGGATCGTTTGCGAACCCTCATGGCAAAGCTAGATGCTGAAGGGGAGTTGGAAAAGCTTATGAAAATTCATGAAGAGGAGGAAGCTGCTGCGCTTTCTGTGGCCTCGCCAGAGGGTGGTGAAGAAGAAAATATTCAGTATCCTTTTTATACTGAAGGTTCAAAAGCTCTTTTAGAGGCCCGCAGGGAGATTGCAAAGTATTCTATTGTAAAGGCAGCTCTTCGTCTCCAACGTGCTAGGAGGAAAAGAGATGATCCAGATGAAGATTTGGATGCAGAGATCCATTGGAGTTTGGAGCAGGCAGGGAGCTTGGTCCTCGATTGCAGCGAAATTGGGGATGATCGGCCGCTTTCAGGATGTTCCTTTTCACATGATGGAAAGATGCTTGCCACCTGGTACTCTCTCTCTCTCTGCTTTGTAGACAATCTGATTAACATTTGGCAGGACTCTGTTTGTTGGCTTTCCTCGCATTATGATTCTGATTTGTTCTAGCTGCCCAAGAACTGATTTCTTTTTATCTAGGTATTACCTATGCCGAACGGCACGGTGACATGGAACATATTAACAGTTTGAAAATAATGAGATTGATAAAATAATACCCAATATCTAAACAACGTCCAACCCAATGTTTTAAATTGCGGCAGTGTAACGCGTTACGTTTTGATTCCGGAATTGCGTAGAACTCACAAATTGCATAATAGTGTAAGCAATTTGGATAATGAATAGCGTAATAATAAAAAAAAATAAAAAAATAATATTATACTAAAGAACATTAATAAAAATTCATTAAAACTCAAGATTATTTTAAATAATATTTATATATATAAATATTTATTATTATTATTATTTATTTATAATAAGATAATTCTAATAAATAATACATTAGAAAAGGCCTTTGCAATAGAAAGACACTAGAAAAGACTAAATATTGTAAATGTTTCATATGACAAAGGACACACAAGTCATTTAACCTTTACAAAAACCTAAATATAAAAATATCTCATCTCTTCTTCACTTAACCATTTTGCAGCCGCCTCCCTCCTCCCTTATCTCATCTTTCTCAATCTCCTTCCTTCTTCTTCTTCGTTCTTCCACTGTCCAGTAGGACGGGATCTTCTTTCTCTGCTGTCGTTGCTGTCCAGAGGAGAAGAACGGTGAAGAAAGGAGAAGAAAAGAGATGTTTGTTCAGTCTAGACTCTAGAAGAAAGAATACAAGAACAGCTGCAGCTGGAGGAGATAAAAAAAGCTAGGGTTCCTTTTCCCCTTTTATTTTTTTTTTAAGTTGGTGGTCCCAAATAGCGTGAATAATTTAGCAATAGTGTAAAATGGCGTGAGTTTAGCGTAAAATAGCGTGCCACGTCTTCAAATTGCGTAAGCAATTTGGATAAAAAGTAATTGGAGCTGTGCTATGTGGCCTTTTTTGCCAAAAAAAAAGCAATAGCGAGTTGTTGTTCAAAACAGTGGTCCAACCTAAAATATTAATTAAAAAAACTGTATACGTAACAAATCAAACTATAATAGGCAAAAAAAAATCTGAATCCGCATAATGAGTTATCATAGATAGAGATGTCAACCGATCTAAGGGTGCGTTTGATTACAAGTATGAAATTTGCATGGAAAGAAAATAAGTTCTAGGCAATTGAATTGCCTAGAATTAAGTTGCATGAAAAATGTCAATTAAATGTGTTTGATTGCCTTAATTTTCTACCTGGAAAATATTGTACTTTTTCATCTTTTGGTGTGTGATAGCCATTATTTTCCATAGAAATTGTAACTTTTTTCAACTTTTATTGTTTAATAGCCATTATTTTCCATGTAACTTGTACCTTTTCTACATGGAATTTGAGATATGTTAAAAATAAAATAAAAAAATATACATGAAAATAAAGTAATTTTTTTTTGATATTCTAAATTAACCATAAATTTGAGAGCATAACAACTATAATAATAAGAAATATAATATATAACAATGATAAATAAATATGTCCTCTAAGTTAAACAACATAAAATTAATTTTCAAAGATACATGAAAATATATTTATGGGTGATTATGCATTTTTCTAACTTATTATCAAATACATTATACCAAAAAAATGGAGAGTAAAGGGATTTTCTAGCTTACCTAGAAAATAAAACCTCCTCCCCCTTAAGAAAATATTTCCTAGCTTTTGGTGGAAAATAATGTCACATCACCCCAAAGATGGAATTTGACCACCTAGAAAATAAATCCAATCAAACACACCAAAAGTGGGAACTTGGGTGGAAAACTCCCATTTTTAGGGAAAATAATGCCTATCAAACACACCCTAACTATATAAAGTAGGGGGGTTGCTAAAGTAGAACTCGATACACCAAAAGATAAATTCGACCCAACCAAATTGAGGTGATTTTATATTAAAAAACTCAAATCTGCCCCATTTATGATATGCTTCAATTCGAACCTGTTTCGCACCTCATTAAGGCCAGATTGGGCCATTTGGACATCCCTAATCACTCACCGATATATACAAAAGCAAATACTTGAAAAAAATTAATGTACCCTATTATTATTATTACAATGGCATTATATATTTCTAAAGTTTTAATTGTAAACAGATGGTACCATTGGTAGTAACATTGGTTTACAAAAGTAATGTGCTTTTTAATATATATATGAAAATTTTCAAGTGCGGAGCAGTTCATAACAGAAACGGACTATATATATATGTATGTATAAAAAATATATTTAAGGTTGTAAAAGATTGAATAAAAATATTTTTTTTTTTTTAAATTAAAGGAAGAATTAGGTTGCAACTGTATTTGAAACAGATAAATTATGTAAAATGATCTAAATGTAAGTTATATGTTTCAATATGTTTAGAGATAGAAAAAGTGGGTTATAATAGCTTTTCTTGAATTTTTTCCTTTTACACAACTTTATAATCATAATGGATCTTATTTTATAGTTATCAATAAGTAGATTTCAAATATGCAGATTTTAATAATTTTTAGTTTTTGTATTTAAAGTTCATGTATTTTAAATTTTAAAAAGAAGTTAATGAGAGAAAAGTGAGAGAGAAGCTATGTTGCACGGACACTCTCCCGGAGGGCACGTATCCTGCCCAACACGTGTCGGACACGCCGACATGCCCCGACATTCTCCGACATGTGAGGGACACGCGTGTCGGAGAGTGTCCCATTGTTTATTGTTAATTTTTTTCGCCGACACGCCGGGGACACATCGGGGACACGCTGGGACACGTAAAAGGGGATCAATATAAAAAATTAGTAGTAGATATCGTATGATACATACGTACCGTCTCGAGAGTATTTCTATCCTCAAAACCTAAACCCCAAATACACGAAGAAGGAGAAGAAGTTACGACAGAGAGAGACGGCGCCAAATACTTGAAGGAAGAAGGACAACTTATAGAAGCAAGAGAACGGCGATCCAGAGAGAGAGAGAGAGAGAATGGAGACTAGAGATAGAGAGAGCGGCGGCAGCAATGGCGATTTCATCTTCTCTTCTTTTTGTGGCATCGATTTTGTACTCTCCCTAAGAGAGATGGAAGATGAAGGTGGTGACTGAGAGCCAGAAGATAGTGACTGTGAGAGGCAGCTGCTGAATGTGAGAAAGAGAATAGGTTTTAACTTTAAGTGATAAAATGACATGATTGTCCTTGATTATGTTAGATATTTACAAAATTACTGTGGGTCTATTAAATGATGAAATTTTTTTTGTTTATTTTTTATTTCTTAACTCATTAATTTTGTGTTTGGACACAACTCCACTAAAAGAGACTTTAATTTTATTAAGTTACAGCATTCTCCCAAATTATTTTTATGTAGCACTTTGCCCTTCAAGTGATAACATTGATAAAAAATAACTAAAAATATGGAGTGAAAATAATAATAATGGAACAATCTTTGTGACACGTTGGGTTCGATATTTATATCTTTTTATGCTTTAATTATGGAACAACGTATTGATTATGTTTTGAATATTTTCCATTTCGGCTATTAATGCAATTTATTTTCATTTTATTGAATTCTTAAATATTTATAATATTTATTGCATATATATAATTAATTAAGAACGTGTCCTCCCTACGTGTCGTGTCCTACATTTTTGAAAAATTGCGTGTCGCGTGTCGTGTCGAAACGCATATCGCGTGTCGCATCCGTGCTTCATAGGAGAGAAGAGAGTAGATTGGTGGAATAAGAGAGAAAAAATTTGTTGACTTTATTGATTTGATGTTTTGAAAATGCATCTAATGGCCCGAAATTTATCTTATTTATTGTAACTAAATGTGAGCCATTGATTTGATAAATTAGTGATGTGATATTTCTTTCCCTTATAATATAGATATATTGCAACATTTTTCTTTTTGGTGGTTATTAGTAAATAAACATATTTCTTTGCTGTCCCCCTCCGCCACCCTCTTTCCTCCCCCTTCTCTGCCCCAAATTGATATCTGGATTGCAAATTCTACTTCAAACTTAATAAGGTCTTAAACAGCAAGCTATTATATCCTTCTTTACTATCTTTATCCAAGTCAACTGAGTCTACTTTTTCTGCCTTAGCATTACCATTGATTTTGATATTGTCACTCTTCCACACTGAGGTCAGGTGCTTGTTGGCATACACTGATTGTGTTCAAATGGTATAAGACAGTTTTCTTTCAATTTATCTACTTGGGAGTTTCTTCTACTGTTCAATGAATATGTTCAATTTTTTAATTTCCTTTCTAATTTCACTGCATATCCATCTTATCTAGCGCATATATGCTACCGTTGTGTTTCTTAATAAGTTGTGATTTAAGACAGATTAACTGCTGTCAAACTCAAACTCTTGACTTCTGAATATTCATTTCTCGCTCCTTTTACTCCTTTTCTTGAGTCATTGCTACAAGAAAGCTCAATCCTTCTACTTTAATCCAACATAAGAAACCAAATCAGTCTCTTCTGTTTTTGTTTGATAGCTTGTTTCCTATAAAAAAAATATAAAATAAGAGACCAAATTCTTTTCTATTTCACATTGGTATTGTGAAAGGAGAGAGTATAGTGTTTAGATAACATTTTTCTTTGTTCCTCATAACTAATTTTGTTTGGTTGGTTGTTACCAAAATCATGGCTTGATTTCAAGGGGAGGGATTGGTTAAGTTCTGACTATAATAGCGCAAAGTGTCTATGGAGATTGCTGTAACTTGTAATTGCTTTTTCGTGGGGGAAGATAGGAGTTTAAATCTCTGAAAGGGAAAGAAGTAGAGAGGTAAGAGGTTCCTGATAAAATCTAGTTCATAGCTTTTGCTGTGGTTCTTCTCATCCAAGTGTTTTCAGGATTTTAATGCTTCTTCTATTTGGTCTAATTGGATACCGACCATTCTATATCTAGGAGTGGTTATTATTTTTCTTCTGTCTTGTAAGCGGACGTATGATTTTGCTCTAATTTCTCTCATTTCTTAATACAAATTGCTCTTTTCCTATGAAAAAAAGGCAATCAATCTTGTTGGTTTTAGCTTTATTTTACTCACTTTGAGAGTAGCATACTTTGGAACCACGTCCTGTATATCTCAAGTCAATTCATCCTCTATGGTGGCATAACAATAAGGACTTAAAGTTATTTTCTTTGCAATGCTAGATCAATATGTAATATGCCAATTTCTCTAGCAGCTGTTCTTACTAAGTTCCATTGTAATTATACATTATCCTAATCATATCAATATAGTACCTCTCTCTCAAATTAAGAGTCCCATGTTGGATGTTGTCCTTTTTAAGAAAGCGCTAATTTCAACCTAAGCAATGGTCAATAATATAGCTTAATTGTCTACTGTGAGACTTGGTACATTGATTATGTCCTAGAAAGGAAATTGGACTCGGACATCCAGAGTAGGAAAGTGGGACTCTTAATTTAACAGTCTCCTGTTGTCTTTATTTTGGGGTAACCTGAATTTTTCCTGCTCCATTTACCTAGTGCTTGGAATGGAGTTGCAAAGATATGGAGCATGCCTCAAGTAAGGAGGGTTGCCACTTTAAAGGGTCACACTGAACGGGCTACTGATATTGCATTCTCTCCTATAGACAACCACTTAGCAACTGCCTCTGCGGACCGCACTGCAAAATTGTGGAACGCCGAAGGGTCTCTTGTAAGGACATTTGAGGGTCATTTAGATCGCCTTGCCCGAATTGCCTTCCATCCATCAGGGAAGTTTGTGGGCACAACTAGCTTCGATAAAACTTGGAGATTATGGGATGTGGAAACTGGTGAAGAGTTGCTTTTACAGGAAGGTCACAGTAGGAGTATATACGGATTATCTTTTCATCATGATGGATCTCTTGCAGCATCTTGTGGACTTGATGCACTTGCTCGTGTATGGGACCTTCGGTCTGGTAGAAGCATTCTTGCCTTGGAAGGTCATGTTAAGCCGGTGAGAGTCACTTCTTATAAAATAAAATAAAAAAATTCTAATATTTTATTTGGCTGAAGTGTATCTTTGGTTACCGCTGATTTTTAGGTCCTTGGTATCAATTTTTCGCCCAATGGTTATCACTTAGCTACTGGCGGTGAAGACAATACTTGCCGAATTTGGGATTTGAGGAAGAAAAAATCCTTGTACACAATACCTGCTCATGCAAATCTTATTTCTCATGTTAAATTTGAGCCTCAAGAGGGGTACTTTTTGGTCACTGCTTCATACGATATGACAGCTAAGGTATTCCTCTTTCCAAATCATTTCTCCTGAAAATTGAAGCTGTGAATTGGTTAGTCAATGCTTTTTCCCAACTAATCCCAGATTTGTTCAGGTATGGTCATCAAGAGATTTTAAACCTGTCAAGACGCTGTCTGGTCATGAAGCAAAAGTTACATCGGTGGATGTAGTAGGAGGTAACTGTCAATTTACAGAAGCAAAAATACCGGTCCTTAACTTTCTTCAATTCTTCTCTTCTGTTTGAACAGAAGAAGATAATTATGCCCAGCACAGTTTCTGAAATTGCTTGTTACAAGATGTTATTTTGTTAGCCCATCATTCCATCGTTATTTAGTTTCATCCTGAAACTAAAACTTATGTGTGTAAAGTGTAAACCTCTTGTAAGATAGAGTATACCGTTCCTATCAGCCTAATTTTCTCTGAAATTCAGCTTCTCAAGTCTTAAATTAAGTACCATTTTTTTTTCTTGTCTTGACTGTTTTTAATATTAGTGAAATACTGAAATTATGGATGTGCCAATGCCTGTGCCTCTGCACTATATATCATAGTGCAAAAACACCCTTAAAAGAGCTCAAATGCAAAAAATTACATAAAAACTGTTGTCAATGCCTGTTGTCAAATGTTGTCTGAAGCTGTATATATTTTTCTTACTTAAAGATTCGCCATTGTTTTAAATGAAGAAATATTTATCATATTGTTATTTGGTGGTGCAGATGGACAGTATATAGCGACTGTGTCACATGACCGAACAATCAAGCTATGGTCGAGCAAAGACGCTGAAAAGGAAAAGGCTATGGATGTTGACTAAATAGCTATTTGGATTCTGCTTTCACATTTGTGAGCGAAGGATCAAATATTTGCAACTCCTTGATATTATGCGTAAGTGTGTAACCCTTTGGCTGTAAATGAGGCCTGCTGCTGTATTAAAGCTAAAGACTTGCTCAAATGTCATTATAGAGAGTGATTGTCTTCTCATTATCCATCTGTGCAGTTTTCAAGAGGATCCTCAAATGGCATATTCCTTTTTCTTGAGTATGTTTCCTTTGCCCTTGATTTATTTTATCCTCTTTCTGTTATTGCTCTTCTATGTTTGGAAAAATCTTAATATGAAAAAAAAGAAGATAGATTAGTGATTTTAATTGCTTCAAAAGTCGATAGTCCTTTGGCAAACTATCCAGGGGGACGTTGAAATTTTCAAAGTTTCGTTTTCGTTAATTATTATTTTGTGAGCCGTCTTTCTTCTTTAGTTTGGTGGGTGTTATTTGCACTCCACAAAACATTTGGTAACACTCCACTTTTCATTCGCCCGATGACAAGCGAGTAAGTGCATGTTACTCGTCCGATAACAAGCGAGTAAAAACTTCAATGCCTTACTCGCTTGTCATTGAGTGAGTAACACAAACTTACTCACTTGTCATCTAGCGAATAAAACATGGAGTAAAACCAAGTGTTTGATGGTGTGCAAAATAGCAGCCACCTTTAGTTTTGATTTTCTGTGCTGTGGATATCCTCTGTCCTTGTCCCAGATTTATGGAGCGAAGCAAATCCGGCCACCTTGTTTGTTTTCCTGTTTTAGTTTTCTTAACAAAAGGCCACCTTGTTGGTTTGATTATGATGGTGGTGTCCGTATGATTGGTTCTACTTCTTACAACCGATTATTTACCCATGTGACATGGTTCTTGTAGTGTCTGGTTTGGGTTAAAAGTTACTAACTCGTACATGATCTATCAATCAAATCTCTGTCTCAAACTAATTATATTACCCATTTGTTAGAAGGCATCGAATATTAAAATGCTCGGATGATAATATGCTCATCTTTCTTATCAATTGTTGATGATAAGAAATGAAATAACTGTAGGCTGTCCAAAATTAATGACAAAAACTCGTCCTAAAATCAGGTTAAGATAGGAATCAACGTGTAACATAGGCTTGACACAATTAAAAGAACAAAATTATCATAATAACCTTGACCACACCTCTAGTGAGACCGGCAATTAAATGGAAAGTATAAAAACAAAGAAAGAGAAGGCTCTGTTTGATAACATGAAAAATGACAAGACAAACAATTAATTTGGGTGATAAAATGGAAAATAAGTTTAGGAATCTAGTGAGATTCTTTCCATCACATGCTTAGTTTTGTGAGTGTATGCCCTTCATCAATTTTTATGTTTTGTAGAAAAAAGTTTCTTCGCCACCACCAAAAATAATATTTTTTTCATAGAAGAAGCCAAACAGCTATTGTTGATCTCTCTCTATTTCAATTTATTTTTCAACTTCTCACAAAATACTTTGTTTTTCTTATTATTTTCCATCATGTTATCAAACGGAGCGTAAGTGATCAATTTAGTCACTAGAACAAGTACTAATTTTCTTCATTTGAAAATAAGATCATAGAGGGTGTTCAACATTTTAAGAAATAAATAATTCAACTTCTTAATTCTGAGAAAAGAAAAAAGAAAGAATATTTTCACCTGAGCCCAATTTCTCAGATGACTTTCTCACTCAAGCATGTATTACATCATGTTAATTTTGGAAGTGGAAAAGTAGTTAAAGTAATCCCTCCAATACGGTAGAGCCTTTGTGCTAGAGTAATGTTTGTCGACAAGAGAAACAACTTACCATTCATGTGATTAGAGATGCTGCAATCACAACCTAATTATGTATGTATTAATTAGGATTTTCACCCAATTAATATGAATTATAATAGGGTTTTTTTTAGAGTTATTTATAATGCGATGTTTGAGTTACCATCTATTTTCATAATCCTTTGACTTAAACCCCATTTTCAGACAAACCTCTCAACACCGTTAAAAATTGTCTTCCGCTTACTATTTTGCCCTTCTCCATTCCTACAAAGATGAATCCTAATTTCCCCCATCAAATTAAACCTAAATCAATCAATCAAATCCCTCAAAATCATTTCTACATACATAGATACACACAAATAGATACATACATATGTGCATACACATTACACAGTTGGAACATGAAAAGAGATTTGGGATTTTTTTTGTGTATACAAGAAAAGAGATGCACACTCAAATATCCTATTATAAATAGGGGTAACTCAAAAAGGCCTATCATAATACGGTCTTAAGTGGGCATGTCATTTTAGTTTTATATGATTCACAGTGTTGCTTTTCTTACTACAACCCATTCCTTAAAAGCAAACATTAAAGAAGTACAAGTGCCCAGTAATTTAATCCTTTTGCTAATAAAAATAATTCTTTCCACGTACATGGTACACTAAAAGTTAGTGCAAAAACTGATATTTTAATTATTGAATTAATTTAATAGTTAAATGGTTTTAACTATTTTTTAATTGGCCTAATTCTTTACTAATCAAATGCATTTTGTATATATTTTTTTTCTTTGTTGTTGTATTATGTGTGGCTAGTATTATTCTGTTAGTAAAATGTGTCTGTCTTGTTTGATACTAAATACTCGATGCCTTAAAGTTAGTTTTGCTTATAGAAGCATTATTATTACTATATGATAGGGAATTAAGAAACTACTCAACTCTTTTCCAAAAGAAATAGTTGGAAAATATGAAAGTTGGCGATTTAGTAAATTTAATTTTATTGTTTATATATTTTTTTAAGAAAAAAAAGGGACCTTTGAATGTTTTATATAGGGAGGGCATTCTAGTTGGGGGGTTATAGAGTAGGTCACATCCCACCTACGGGGAGGGAGGTAGAAACAAGAATAAATAAATGGTTATGACAAACAGAATGGATAACCACGATAGAGTGGTCTAGTGGTTAGTTACTTTAGGTTAAAAAAATCAGATTCGACAGAAAACTCTCCGGATCGAGTCTAGATGCAAAGTCTCTAGTAGTCAGCAGTTGGCACCCTCTGCGAAGGGGATTATTCGAAATGCGTGAAAGCTGGCCCAAACACTCCTAACATAGACCAAAAAAAAAAAAAACAAACACAATGGATAATTGTTAAGTCACTGTCTCAGACACAATCTAGGTTTTTACGTTTACACCTGACCTGATTAGGTCCTGAGAGTATAAGGTTAAACTAAGATTAATGACGTTCAGTTTAACTCCAGATTTATTGACCTTCGAGAACTTGAGATTAACACGATCTTTCAGTGATTTTGGTGGATGATTGGAGCAATGAACGGATAATTGTTATAGGTATTTGTTATTTTAGTTTGACTTAACATGACCGTCAGCTCTTTTTTTTTGGGGGGGGTTAGTTGCACACTATAGGTGTAATAGTAGCACTTTGATATCTAAACTACCCAAGTTAGCAATTAATGCCACCAATTATCACTTTTGTTGCAATCAACCATTTTTCGATTGACGAAGTTAATTTTCTTAGGGGCAGACACACCACCAACATATCACGTAAGCTTACAAAGGGCATAATTATAATTTTGCAGATGGTTCCAATTCTACCTTTACTTCCTCCAAAAAGAAAGGGTATTATACACAATGGGAAAATTTCAAGTAAGGACCTTAATTTAAGGACCTTATCTATGGACCGGGCTATTTGGCATGCTTCCCGATGAAATTTTTTGATGAAATTTGGTGGGGATGTTCTTTATCATGTGCAGAACATTTTCACCAAATTTTATCAAAAAATTCAACCGGGTAGTGGTTAACTACTGGATTGAAAAATATTGGTACATAAATAAATATATAAAATCCAATATTTTTTCAATCCTGTAGTTAACCCACTTTCCGATTGAATTTTTTTATGAAATTTGGTGGAGATGTTCTATACATGATGAAGAACATTCCCACCAAATTTCATCAAAAAATTCCATCGAGAAGCGTGCCAAATGACCCGGTCCATAAATAAGGTCCTTAAATTAAGGTCCTTGTAATGCACCCCGCAATGATTGATTTCTCTCTATACACTATGGGCCCGTTTGAATAAAAGCAATTTGTTTTTTGTGAGAAGTTAAAAAATAAGTTGAGGCATGTGGTGAGATGTCTCTTTATTTTGTGGTTTTTTCCATGAAGAAATTTTCTTTGATGGTTTAGGATGAAAAAAAATACCCAAAAAATTATGATGGGTATGGAGGATATGTATTCATAAAATGAAGATCTTCTAATTAGATGTCTTAACTTATTTTCCATCTTCTTTTAACAATTCAAGTGTTTTTTTTTTCCATATTGTTATCAAATGGAGTTTATATATATTAGTTTTAGTTATATGTAGAGAGATAAACATAGAGGGAGGGAAAGAGAACGTAGATAGAGATTTCTCCATTAACAAGACAAATCAACTTCCATTTGGAGTGCTTATACTCAGAGGCGGAGCCACATGGAGACCAGGTGGCCCCATTTGGATTTTTTACAAATTTTTGTTGACTATGGGGAGTTTTGTGTAGTAGTGTAAATTTCAGGGGGCATTTGTACAATTCTGCATGTCCAGAGGAGGAGGGGCTCATGTGTGAATAGCATTATAAGTACAGGGGCTTATTTTGGCAACTAAGTGGAAGACGAGTGTATTATACGGTGTCAATTAGTTGGGTTGAATTTTTGCAATAAGAGAATAGGCCAATTATTAACATCGTAATTATTATTTTTAGGGCTTTTTTATTTTTCTATTTTGGTGTTGTAGCTTATTGATTTTATTTTTTCTATTCTTTCATCTTTTGAGGTTGATTTAAGGTTAGAAAAAAATTGAATTTTATATAGTAAGATGTATTTGAGAAAAAATTAGTTGGGAGATTAATATATGAAGTTATTGATAATAAAGATATTATTAAGCATTTTCAAAATATGAAGTTTCAAAGAAAAATGCTGTAACTAAAAATGTGAAATGTGATTTTTGACGTATAAGATGTTAAATATTTTAATATAGTATTTTGATTTTAACCTTACTTAAAGCACATGCAATTTTTTTTTAAAGCGTATTAATTTGGCTCCTCCTGATTTTAATTCCCGGCTCCGCCATTGCTTATACTTATTTTTTCCATGATATGCTTTTGGATATTTATTCCTAAGAAATAAATAAAAGCTCTGTACGCACGTGCAATGTTCTATAATAATGTCCTCTTGGCAGCAATTACCTTTGATACTTGAAATGAATTTGGTCCATTCTTTTAAGGTCATCTTTTATGTATTAGGGATGAAGCTTAAGTCAAAATCCATTACCGAAGCAGAAGAGAAGCACAACTGTTTGTTGAAAGCTTTGGATCCAAAATTGTCGAGGAATTATAACAAAAGATGCGAGAAAGCGACTAAAGAAGGTTAAAGTTTTGGCCAATGAGATTTCTCCAAATTGCATCACTCGCAAAACTATTCATTTGTCTTTGTTAATGAAGAATTCTCTCCCTGTGCGTTATCTCTCCCCTCATTCCCTCTCTCTGTTTCTCTCTGTCTATGTATAAATAATACATGTATATCTTGTGTTTTTGATTTCTTAGTGCAATGGATTGTGTTTACAATCTTATCTTCAAAGTTCTGGTGCCCGCCTTTTTCATTCTTTTTTTATTTGGCTAGCAACAATTTGTGCCTTTATATTTTGCCTCCCGACAAATGAAATCATACATTGTATTACCAGTATGATATTCTAACCTTTTTTTGTGTCTTAATCAACTTTAAGTTCAAATTAACACTGGTCTGTTGTTGCATCACAACCATGTATAATAATGTACTATTAATTTTAACTCAATAATCCAACTAGATATGACGCTAATTGAAAACTATCCCCACTAAACTATGACAATATATGAAGCCAATTTTATTTTATTTATTTGTTTATTTTTCTGAATACATAACGAGCATTTTCATGAAATTAGTTTTCATAAGCATGCCAGCCTCTATTATCTATTTAGTCAAGGGTGGAGATATTGGCACCCCCCAATATCTCTTAAAAACACTAACACTTTTCATTTAGTCATTGACAACTGAGTAAGGCATATGTTACTCGGTTGTGATGGATCGAGTATAAACTTGATAATACCTTGCTCGCTTGCAAATGACCGAATGAAAGTGCAAGTGTTATAAGGTGTTTTTGGAGGTGCTAATATCTCCACCCTTTAGTCAATTGTGGTTTATAAATTAGTAATTTCACATCTTTTGCCACAAAATATCGGTTTTTATTATGGAACTTTAGTTTTAGGAACCAAACATTTAAAATTAACCGTGGCATATAATAGATATAGATATGGAAAAATAAGTATAGTGGAGAGGTAAGTTAGAAAGTCACTTTCTTAGGAGAATAATTTCTTGACCCTTTTCGAAAAATTAGGGTTTATGTTGCCCCGGAAGATCCAAGTTATAGTTGAGAGATAAGTTAGAAAGTCACTTTCTTAGGAGAACAATTTCTTGACCCTTTTCAAAAAATTAGGGTTCACGGTACCCCGAAAGATCTAAGTTCAAGTAGGTGTTAATTTCATCACTCAAACAAAACCACAACATAGTGGCTCAGTGGCTAGCCACACTAAATTCAGAAAACTGAGTTCAATTGGGAGTTCCCCGGGTTGAATTCTGGCATATGCAAAAGAAGAAAATAATCTTAACTATCCTAATAAACAATTGAATTAGTAATACACCATGTTTCTCTCATTACCAAAGTTTGGTCTAATTAAGGAAAAATAATAATGTCTCATTACCAAAGTTTGGTCTAATCAAGGAAAAATAATAATGTAATCGCTTAAAATAACCCACCAACTTTAGGGTTCTACTTTAAATGTACCACGTGCTTTGTTTCATTTCAAGATTATTAAATGCCAGTTAATCTCTGATTAACTTTGTTTCTGATTCTTTGGAATATGATCGTGGTAAAGTAGATCATTAATCAATTTTTTTTTATTTTTTTTTAATTCTTAATCTCAAATGGAGAAGGTCATCAGACAAGTTTTGCATAATCTTTCATAATCGTAAATGTTGAACTATTTTATTATTAATTAGTTTTTCGTTTTAGTCCTTATTTTATTTCTGGAACTAGACTTAATTTGTTGAAGTGAAATTATTTTCCAAATGAAATGTATTCAATACTGGAATCGTCATATAACTAAACATAATATAATTCTTTCAATATAAATGGTAATAGTAAATGAGTAGTGCCCAATGAGTGCTGTTTTATTTATTTTGTATTTGGATTTGTGAAAAATAAAGAATTCATTAAAATTATGAAATAAACATATATAGTGGCTGAATGATAATATATCAATAAAATCATATTAATATTAATATAATAAGAAAATAACAGTAGATCAATCTTGAAGGATACAAATAATGACAAGGAAAACAAAATATTACATCTGCAACCATTGATTCCAATACCAATACTAACCCAATCACAAATCAAGAAACCAGTCCTCACAACCCTTTTAAACTGGTCAAAGTTTGCTCCATAAATTACCTGATATAATCATATAATGGCTTTTTAATTACCTTTAATACAACTAACTGACTTTAATAATAATAATCATAAAAAAAGACAAATTAATCACTATTCCAACCAATAATTTCGCCTCACCACTCATTGACCCTTCTTCATTCAACAAACACCACCCACCCACCCACCCACCCACCAAAACAAAACATTGTTGATCAGTACTGAAGAAACATTTCAGCAGAAGCCATGATGGGTTGTTGTTGGTTAAGGTACATCAAGTTCCACGGATCCATGATGGATTGTTGATTTATCTCTTCTGTTATATCATAGATTTCATTGTTGTTGTTGTTGGTCGTGGTGTTCATCATGTTCATGTAATTGAGGATATCATTAAGAGACTGCAGCCTTTGGCTTAATTCATCCATCTGAGCCCTCAAAACAGAATTCTCAGCCTCAATATTCAAGTAGTGCTCTGTGGTGATGGTGGTGCTTGTGTGGATCTGATTATTTTCTTTCTTGATCTGAGAAACTTGAGCCATCAGATCATCAAGATGCTTCTGTTTCCTCATCCTCGATCGCCTAGCCGATTCTCGATTCGATTGCATCCTCTTCCTCTTCCTTTGGTCCATTATAACCTGCAAATCCCCTTCTGAACCAGAGTTCTGAAGAATCTGGGTTGAACCTGATGAATTCCCACTTGAAGAAGCCATAATTGTAGTACTATTTTATATCTAAAACCCTCAAAAATAATACAAATTTGATATAATTAACGCAGGACCAGATTTATATATATATAGTTATATTAAGAATATTTTTTTTAGTAGCTATATATATATGGATCAAGATTGGGTGAGAGATGATTCATGAAAAAACATAGAACCAGAAGAGGAAGACAACGGAGAAAGATTGAACGAGGTGAGTCCTGCGTCTAAGGGTGGAATTTATCATAAACCCGGAATGGAGGATTTCACTAATTACTGGAGACATCAATCTCAAACATCAAGTTTACGATTAGCAACATCAAGATCAAGATTTTAGACAGAGAGAGAGAGAGAGAGTGAGTTTCTTCAACAACAAAAACTAGAAATTTGATCTTGATTTCAACAGATCAATCTAATGGGATTTCTTAATGAAGCAGTAGAACTAATCTGCCAAATAAATCAGAACAGTAAAATTACAGCTGAAAAGGCCCCCCGGGGGGGTTGGGAACAGAGCAAGATCTAGAAAGAAAAAGAAGCAGAATAACAGTAGCTAGAAAGCTCAAAAACTAAAGAGAGGGAGGGAGGGGTAGAGAAGAGAAAAGGAAGAGGTTTGTGAGGTTGCGGGGGTGTTGATTTATAGATCAGAAAAGGTGGGCGAGACAACGAAACAAAATGGGGGAGGAAATAATTAAATGGAAAGAAAAAATGCTAGGAGATTAGTTATTTATTTATTAGGGAAATAAAATGAAAGGGAAAATGGAGGGCATTGGAATCTCCGAGAGAGAGAGAGAGAGAGTTGTTGAGGGCTTACGCATGTGGGTGTAGAGAAAGTGTCCACCTACAGCTAGCTGCGGGTGAGCAAAGGAAAACAAAAAAAATATATATAAAGTTAAAAAAAAAATTAATTATTATGAAATCAATGTAAATGTCTGACATATTTTCTTACCTTGTTTTCACCACCTTAGACATCAAATGATTTTACAGTTACCTCAAGGGAATCTAGGATAATTTTCTAATAATATTATATCAAATCAGTGGCCGATAATGTATGTTATTTTTTTTGGGGCTGCTATTGACACACTCCACTTCATTCTCTAACACCCTATTTCTCTCAAACACTCCACAAGTACATTTTATATATTCTCAACACTCTCAACACTCAATTTTTAATCTTAACATTAATTAATACTTTATACAATTCAAAAACACAAATCACACTTCTCATCCTACAAATCTCATCTTCAATCTTTTTTTTCTTCTAATTCTTTCCCAATCTAGTTGTTTCCTCTCAAACTTTTTCGTTATTAGTTAAAAATAAAGTTTCACCATATGTTATTGATAAGAATATATTAGTTCTGATTTTTAAGAAGAACAAATAAGAGTTTTTGGTTTGGCCAGTGCACACGCCACATTAAAACAAGTTCTGCCATGGATGAAGGTTTACTCGGTTCCTAGGAACCGAGTGTTCTTCATCATACTCGGCCTAAAGGAACCGAGTAAAACACAAGTTAGTCGGTCCTAAGGAACCGAGTGGAATTGGAAAAATGACCCAAAGCCTACCTCGGTTCCTTAGGACCGAGTAACATGTATTTTACTCGGTTCCTTTGAGCCGAGTATGATGAACAACATTCAGTTCCTAGGAACCGAGTAAACATTCTTCATGATTTGAGAAATTTATAATTGGTCTAAATGATTGGATAATTATTAAATATGCATTTTATAAATGATTTTATTATTTTATATTTTTTCTATCTTATCCTTTTTAAAATTTTCACAAGTTGACACGTGGTTGTCTACGCCAGCGACCATACCCATCGCAATGAGAGAGGAGATCGGAGGAGTTCTGTCCAAGTACTACAGAGAGACCGGTGTTCTTTGTGGCTTGATTCTGGTTGAAGAATTAATTTTACACAACAAGTAACGAAGCTCGAAAGTCAAAGCTCTTTCAGCGAGCTTTGGAGTTCTATCGCCTAACCGCCCTGCCAAAGTGGTTGCAAGAGGCATGGGCGACTGTCGCC
This sequence comes from Lonicera japonica, assembly GCA_021464415.1. Taxonomy (NCBI): domain Eukaryota; kingdom Viridiplantae; phylum Streptophyta; class Magnoliopsida; order Dipsacales; family Caprifoliaceae; genus Lonicera; species Lonicera japonica. The sequence goes on from CM038466.1 coordinate 3,723,632, forward strand.
TCCCCTGCAAAAGGCACAAAACCTCCATTACCGGAATTCATGGAGAAGCAAGGTCAGAGTTGGTAATGATCAAGGCATGGCTTCAGATTTGCTCTGGGAACTCTTTAACATGTTTTCTGTTAGTCATATATATATAAGAAACATTTACTTCTCTCAATAACCCGATTCTACCTAAGAACAACTAAGAACAAAAGAGAATCCAGCATTCATGTAGCCAACAGTGAGCAACCATAAAGAGATAGAGAAATATAGGCCTACAGAGCACGCGATAGAGCTCCTAAGAGCTCACATAGCTTAAATTTATTCTCGTTGTAATCTTGTGAGGATAGGATAACTAGAGAGATTTTTGTGAGTTTGTAATAGCCACTCAGTTATTTCAATACAAAGCAAATCGAGCTCTTAACTCTATTTAACAGAGGAGGACTAACTAATATTTTTATATGAGGCCAACATCCTCTATCATTTGAACTAATCATTTGACTGTGTGGTCTAAACTATCCTTCTAGTTTTACGCACCAACAAATGAGAAATCTTCTTTTTGTTTGTAATTCTTATACAACTCATTTATGTCTAATTTTTAGCATAAAAGTAGAGTTGCATTATGTTAGTTATGACTACTTTTGTATAGATGAGATTTTTTTTATTTTACTTATATTGTGGTAAGTCTGTTAGGAAATAAAATTGGTAGAAAAATAATACAATTTAATTTATGAAATTAGAATCATAAAATTAGAATTTCATAAAAAAATTCAAACTCATTTTTTCAATACAAATAATTGTTTCAGAATCTAAGAAACATATTATAATTCAAGAACTTCATTTAATTTAGATGTCCAAATAAGGACACACAAAGCATACTCTCTTCATAATAAAAAAATGATCATAAGATTGAGACCCAATAAAGATCACATGAAAATCCAAAAGGGGTTTATTGACTTAACCTCCTACGCTAATAGTCATATTTGAGAAAAAAAACCCTAAAATAATTTTAATTAGATATAACCCTCTAAATCCTGACGCCGTTTCCATTCTATTAATTTTTTGGACCAAAATACTCTTCTTCTTTATCTTTTTCATCCTAAAACCAAAATACCATTTCTTCTTCTTATTTATTTATATACATACATATACATGTGTATATATATGTACACATAAATCAATCATCATCTCTGACCTCAATCTCCATCTCCGACTATCCCTCAATTACCACCCTCTCTGGCCGGCGCCCCCTCCATTCTTTTCTCTCTCTTCCCCATCACCATCCACCTTTCTCTCTTATCATGCTCTGTTAACTTATGGCACCTCTCGGAGATGAGGATTAGGGCTTCATCACTTATACTCGTATATCTACAATCACATTTTCGAGTGAGTTTTGTCACTGAATCAAACCGAGTGAAGAGAGAAGTCACAACCGATCTATTGTAAATTAGCATAATATGGTGACTTGTTTTGTGAAGCATTAATTAGCCGAAACTTTGATTTTGATATATGCATTTAATCATAAAGAATTAAAACCCTAATTATTTTAATAAAAGAAGAATTTATAAAATTTCAAAGCCTGATTATGAGAAAACTAAAAAAACCTTTGTAAGAAAATGTCTCGGAGAAAGATTCTAATAGGTGTACCTGGTAGTGATAGTAGTTGCAATGGCAGTTCAAGTGTTCAATGGTCTTTCTCGTGGTGGTGGCTTCCTAAGGAAGAGAGAGAGAGAGAGTAGACAGTTAAAATGAGAATCAAAATGAGATCTACAATGCTATTTGGACCGTGATTGATGGACTGTTACGATTTCAATGATTTTAGTTACTTCGAATTTGAAATTAACGGGTTAGAGAGATGGGTTTGATGTTGGTGAGGAAGAGAGAGAAAGGTGAATGGTGATTGGGAAAAGAGAAAAATGAATGGAGGAGGCAGCGACGCTGGTGCCGACTAGAGGGATGGTCGAAGATGGTGATTGAATTGTGTATACATATATATAAACATGTATATGTATGCATATAAATGAAGAATAAGAAGAAGAAGAAGAAGAAGAAGAAGTGTATTTTGGTTTGGGGATGAAAAAGATGAGATGAAAAAGAAAAGGAGTATTTTGGTCCAAAATATTAAAAAACGAACATAATGAAAACAATGTCAGGATTTAAGGGTACTATTATTTACACCCCTCAATTTTGTCACAAACACCACCATCTCTAATTTGATAAAACTTATTTTTCAACACTCCACTTTTTTGTCACAAACACCCTCTCACTTAAGCATTACTTAACTTATTTATTCAATGCTTAAAACATTAACCTATCTATTTATTCATTTTTTAATAAACTAATCAAACATTAACCCAAATAATTAAACCTATATATCTCATTTCCCCCCATTCACAATTACATTGCATTGCTTCAAGTAAAAAGATAGAGAAAGAAGAGACTCACTTCTTTATCATTTGAGCTCTCAAAATCAAGAAATCACAATCAAATCAAAGCACAAACATTATTGGTGGGAAGTTTGAAGCTTGGATTATGATAAATAAGAAGCAATATTCATGAGATGGTGGAGAAAGAAGAAGTTCAAAACAAAGTTGGTGATGAAATTTCACTCCAAAATGAAGCCAAAGATGTATTATAATAATTATTATTAATGTGTATATTAACTTTCATATATCATTCTACAACATTCAAATTGAAACAAAGATGTAATCCCCAAAACAGAGTATAAAACGGGTTCTGTCCAGGCTTGACTCGCTTTATATAAGGAGAGTAATCTAGTTACAACTCTTCTTAAATAAGGCGAGTGTGTACAGACACACTCACCCCATGTGAGGTGAGTTTGTGCTATTAGGCGAGTTACTTACAACACATTTACCTAATATGGGGTGAGTGTGTGTGAATCCACTCACCTGTCATTAGGTGAGTCTAATTTAAAAATACTCCAGTACACTCTACACTCTATTGCTTTATATTAGGTGACTCACTTGTAACACATTCACCTAATGTGGAGTGAGTATGTATGAATTCACTCACCTGTCATTAGGTGAGAGACGAGCGGGAAAAGGTGAGAAATCTTCTCTTTCTATCTTTTTATTTTTAATTAAGGTTTGTATTAACTTTTAATTGGGTGGTGGGTGTTTGTGACTAAAAATTAGCATGAGGGGGGTGTTTGTGACAATGGTGGTGTTAGTGACATAAATGAGGGGTATAAATAATGACCCCCGAATTTAAAGTGTTATGTCTAATTAAAATTATTTAAAAATTCTTTTTCAAATATAAATATTAGCGTGGAGGGTTAAATCAATAAACTCCATTCTAAAAAGACCGCAACATTTGGACATTTCTCAATTTGTTCCCCAGGTAGGGCCCCCATTTTTATAAATTGACTTTTATGTCCTCCTCTGATTCTTTAGAATGTCGATTGTTTAAACAAGGCCACATCCCGTGTTGAAAAAAAGAAAAGAAAAAAATGGCCACAGCGGCACAGCCCATAGTTTTCTTTGCATAATTATTGTGTAGCAAAAGCCTAGATAAAGGTGAAAGGTGGTATATCATAATTGGGTGGTGGAATTGCAGTGAAGGACAACCCCTTATGACAATCTGCATTCAGTACATGAACACCTCCAAATTAAATAAATTACTTCCACGTGTTGCCCTGCCGCACACTGAATTAAAATTTTACATAAGAAATTAACTTCTAATCAAATTAATTATTATTATTATTATTATGAACAAATTTCTTTCCTTTCTTGTAGGATGATAAAAATGTGTGCGTAAACATTTGCAATTATGTTTAGGGGGCTACTATTGATACACATTAAAATACTCTCTAACATTTCAAATTGGTTCGGCCCTTAAGGATCGAGTATGTGCACATTGGCTCGGCCCTTAAGAACCGAGTATATGTGCACATACTTGGCCCTTAAGAGCCGAGCAAGTGTAATTTTTTTTACCAAAAAATGGTTCGGTTCTTAAGAGCCGAGTATATACACATACTCGGTCCTTAAGGGCCGAGTAAATATGATGAAGTGTTAATGAGTATTTTGATGTGTGTCAATAACACTCACCTATGTTTATTACAACGTTATATTCCATTCTCAAGTTATAAGTTCATTATTTAATTTATTTTAAAAAAATGATTAGTGAACTTTTTATCTCAAAGAGGAAAAGAATAGCACCAGCACAATTTAAGTTTAAGGTCCTCCCCAGTAAACAAAGTTATTATAAAGATGAAGTTTAGAAGTTTCGTGTAAAGATTCGTTCAATTCTTTTCAAGGGAAAAAAAATCTACTCCGGTGAGAGCATGCACAACGAAAAATTTAGGTTTATAATAAAAAATAAAACAAAATAAAACAAAATATATTTATTTGGTTATTAAAATAATAATATATTACTAGTATGAGATATAAAATAATATCATATGATATTTTAAAAGAAAGAACAAGGAGGAGGGAGATTCCGCCACACGCGAAGTTGTTTTATGTCTCACATTCAGTTGCTAATCTATTAAGCGTTCAACACCCTTTTAAAAAAAGTTTAGCGTAGGTTAGAAAATTTACCTTATCGTATTGTTGTATTATAGAACAATATTTTATCCTAGGCATATTATCCGTTATGGACGAAAGTCTAGTATACTATCACTTCTATAAAGAGTGACACCTAGATTATAAGTTTAATTTTTTGCTTAGGAAGTCTCAAATTTATTTCTACGATATAATTTACATATAAATTACGAAATAAATTATATTTTTAATTGTTAATTAATTAAGATAAGAATGTTTAATTCGTTTTTCTTAAAATCAAAAGAAATTAATTAAATTCTTAATTTAAGAGAGATCTCTTTTCCTATCTGTCCTCGTAGGATAAAAAAAAAATAAGCTTATGATGGGGAGAAACGGAGATCGATAATTACTGAGATCCAACCCCATTGATCGATCTCCCAAAAGTCCTCTGTTTCTTATTGGCCGGCCTCTAGAATCCTACCTCTTCACCTTGCGATTTAGCCAATTTAATTACTATCACGACCAAGTCTTTTTAGCGGTTTTTCTTTTTATTACTTTTTTATACAAGTGCTTCGATCTGTTTAGCGAAGCTAGCTCTCGGTAAATTAAATTATAGTATTATATATATAGAAGATGTTGATCCATCTAGAGCCACTTAAAAGTTATTACTACGTGGATATAATTACGGGTATTTAACATTCATATAGTAAGATGTGTCGTGTGAGAGGTAAAAATTATAAGTGAACTTCTAGCGAAGCCCAACTCAGATTACTCATATGTTATGATTGGCTTATGGCCCGAAGCTCTCAAGTCCATTTTGCATTCTTTGCACAAAAAACAAGTTATCTTAGTAAGACCATTACAGTTAGCCTAGTAAGACATGTAGACACAAAGAAGACTGACCATTTGTGTTCGGCCAATTGGCAGGGAAAGCTGAGCTGGAAGATTAGTGATGGAAAATTAACCATCATTTATGCAAGTGTAAATAGAGTTAGGGGCAACTGTTATTTTAGAGTAGTGACGAAATTTACACTTTAAAGTAATTTTAATAGCTCACGAATCCCGAGGTAACCCTATCTTATACTTACAAAAAGGAATAGGTAACCTTTAACTCAATACAATAAAAATTTTCTCTCTACATTCACTCTCATACACAACCACTTTACTCCTCTAGTCAAACCCTTATTTCCCTATAATTTATCCATTGTAATAGTTATTCAAGCTTAAAGCTGAAAAAGCTGGTGGGCTAACGCGTGCAGAAGCAAATTAACAATTAACCCTAGGTTTGTTATTTAGCGATTTAATTTTCAAAAACCAATTTTAATCGAATCAAAAAGTAAACTTAGAATTCTATGGATTTCAATTGCAAAAAATCTTTTTAGTATTTTTTAGCGTACATCAATTAATAAAGCAATTAAACATATAAGTAAACACCATAATTAATAAGGTATCCCTACAGAACAAGATTAATCCTTAACAATTCACTATATACACAAATGTTTACAGACTCGATTAATCACAAATCACACAAACTTACAAAACTTGAATCGCACAAGATGTTTGCAAAAGTCTTCACCTCTTGCACGTATAGTCTACCTATCCGAATCGCACGAACATTTTCATAACAAATCACTCGCCACGGTATCATACTGTCCTTTAACACTGTTTTGCGAATCACACGTTCTTTGAAATCTGATTTGTTCTTTAAAAAAAGAACGCTTGCTTTGGCATGAATAAAAACTCTAAGGTGGTTTTATGTTTTGATATTTTAATCTCTCTCTAAGATTTAAAAAACTCTCTCAAAACATGTGTAAAAAGATATGTGTATCAAAATCCTTTACTTTATGTGTCTTTTTATATAAAAATATAGAAACCAACACCCTTTAGGAAAATTTTTTATTTATATATAAAAGTATGAGTCAAAATCCTTATCGAAATAGGAAACTTACTTTTAAAAAGGAAAGTTGTGATAAAAATTATTTTTCTTAAATTTCCATGCCAAATCGATCTATGTCTAAATATGTGTACTGGTCTGAATTGATACAATTCAATTCCTTGGAAAACTTATACGCCAGACCGGTCCAACTTAAAAGACTTATACTTGTCCGAATTGGTATTTTTTCAAAACTCTTTAAAAAAATTATGAAATTGATTCAAAAAAACATTGAATTTAGCTTTTTTGAAAACAACCACCTTAGGAAGAATCAAATTCAAATGCCAATACTCACTAAATATCTTTTGATGCAATCTTCAATGCATTGCTTCGGTAGCTTGACTTGCTTGTAGTTCTTCAGATTTAATCTCTAACGGCTCAAATAATTTACAAGCAAATGTATTTTTGTCGAAGGAATAAAACCAATATAAATTTAGACTTTACAAAATCTAATACAATCAATACTCACACACTAAAGGAGGTTGTATTACCAGATTATATATGAAAGTCACCGGGGGAATATACACTTAAACACTAATCTAGTTTTTCTTTATTTCTACTTGGTGACTGTTTCATTATTGGAAGTTGTTTATCACTGTTCTTCGTCCATTTTTTGGTTGCCAGTTCTTCATAATTGGACTAATTCTCATTAACTTGCACTTTACCACAGTGCAAAGTACACCTTTTTTTTTCTTTTATACAATCTAATGATTTTTACAATACAATTTGTTTGATATATGTCATAAATCTATAGCCACCATTACAAAAAATAGACACACGTATAACTACAATAAAAATCGACATTCAACCACCACAAGGATAAATATATTAACGGATTTGATAAACACGTCCATCTTATTTGAATTCAGTGCAAAGTACAACTTGAATGTGAGAAAAATACTCATTATAGTTCAAAATTTTCCCACAATCTCATACAAGTTTTCATATGAGATATTTTACGACTACATTAAAGTAAATTTTTTTTTGTACTTCCTTCTAGCTATTCATTCATGTGTTTTACTTTTGCATCTTCGTAAAGGTCTATGTATGGAATGGTTAACAGAGGCAGAGGCAATGCAGGTCCAGGGGGGCCACCCACGCACTTAAGTTTTGGACCATTTTTCACTAGTGTGGTATGTTAGGGGGCAAGGCGCAATTACATGGATAAATACATGGTGGGATTTGTATTTAGGGAAATGTTGAAAGTGGCAGCGAGTAGGGTGTTTTCGGTTTTAGTTTCGGTAGAAACTAAAATACCTCAAACCAAACCAAATATAAAAATTCGATTTCGATTTTATTCGGTTTTAGTTTCTAAATCTTCGAAACCCAAACTCGAATCAAAATTTTTAGTTCAGTTTTACTGGGTTTTGACAAATGTTTTTTTTTATTTTAAATCAATTTAACAGAACAATGTAATATTAATAGTAATGTAAGATTTGTTCATATTCAAATTAAAGTCATGGTTTTTCAGAAATAAGGAGTAAACATATAGATACCGTGTTTTCTATTTAGTTACTATTTCATTTGTACAGTTACAAGAATAAAACACATCAAATAAAATAATAAATTATATTGCCATCATGTATGTGATAAAAAGAATCTTAACATTGTATAGTTAATTCAATAATAAGGGCACGCATTAATGACCTTTTTTTTTAAAATGATCACAGTATGCAATTAATAAGGAAAATATTCTTATAAAATGCCATCTTTTTTGTATCATAGTATAATTAACGTGTGCCTTTAGAATATAATTAACATTTATTTATTTTTTTATATATAATTCGATTCGGTTCATTTCAATTCTGTTTTGGGCTGGCTTGCCCCAAACCCAAACCAAACTATGCGGTTTTGTTGTTTTCAATTTCAGTTTTTCTTGGTTCGGGATTTTACAGATCGGTTCTGTTCGTTTGGTCGGTTTTCAGATTGGCCTTAACACCCCTAGCATCGAGGTGGAGGGGGGCATGTGCAATAAAAGGGAAAAGTACAGGGTGAATTTGTGTATTTTTAAAATATTGATATAATTAAAGCCCAGTCTCTTATTTATTTTCTATTTATGGTGGTTTTGTTTCGTTCTTCGGTCTCTATCCATAATTTTTCCTTTTTTCTCTGATCTTTATTTACGACTCTTAATCAAGAAATTGTTCCAATTTCTGAAATTGGTTGAGAGATGATTTTATGAATAATTGTTTGGTAACATATATCGAGAAAAATGACTTTAAAGCTATTAGTAATGAAGATTCCATTTAGCGTTTTTAAAATATGAAGTCTCGAAGGGGAATATTGTAATTAAATATGTGATTCTTGATTTTTGACTTATAAGATGTTAAACATTTTAATATATTATTTTGATTTTGGCATTATTATTGTTTATGCAAAAAATTCTTAGAAGCCGGTTACTTTGGCCCCTTCTGGAATTAATTTTTAGCTCCGCCCCTAAGATGGCATGTTGAGGATTCTCCCTTTAATGATTGACGAAAAAAAATATTAGTAACAGGTAGTGTTTTTAGTCCAACTTAATCGGGTTCGATCAAGTCCCCCATTTTTAAAACTACATATCTTTACCTAAAAATAAAAAAGTTAATTGCACTTTACCCACCCGAACTATACACTCGGTTGTACTGTACTATACCAACTATTAATTTTCCTAATTTTTACGCTGAACTATAAAATTTAGTGCACTTTACCCTAAATTGGTAACGAAGTTAATAAAATTGACGGAACGAAGGGCAAAATTGGTAAACAACATATCCCCTCAACAATTCCACCACCGATTCTCCATCTCTGTTCCTCTGTTCAGACTTGTCTCCACCAAAGAACTCCCTATCCCTCTCCACTCATTTCCACCGCCGATTCTTTCTCTACAATCCTTCAATCTCTGTCTCCACTCTGTTTCCTGGTATCAGCTCTCTTTGTTCGTAAATATTAAACTCAATCCAAATCAATTGAATTGGTTGAATGGATATGAAACTTTTTTTCTTTTTAAACAAAAGGGATATGTAATTTCTCACTTGGATACACCCACTACTTGGGATTTGATTTTGCACACTGAATGGATATGAAACTTCATTTGGGCATGAACTCACACAAGCATATCCACTAAAAATTACAAGGAGGAAGAATTGTGAAGAGAGAATCGGCGGTGGAGACTCTTGGAGACGAATATGGAGTTGTTCTGTGGAGATACATTTGAGCAAATGAACAGAGATGGATAATCGATGGTAGAGTACGTCTGAGATGGAATATCTTTACGTCTGAGATGGAAGTTTGAGAGATGGAGAATCGGTGCGGGGTATATTACTAAGGAGGAACCCGAACTATACCATAGAAGGAATATATATTCATGGAGAGTAGTTATTCGCACCTCATGGACAGATCTAAACCTGGAAGAAGATTTCGAACTTGTTAAAAGGAGAGGGAGAGGGCCGATGGGAGGTGGTGGAGGAGGAGGGAGAGGGTGTCCGCAATGAGGAAAATAGAGGGGATGTGGTGATGGGTGGAGCGTGTTGGGGGTGGAGAGAGAGAGAGAGATAGAAGTTTGGTGAAGATGGGTTTGGTTCCTCCATTTCGGAAAAGATGGGGAGAGGCGGTGGAGGAGGAGCGAGAAATTGAGGGAGATATGTTGTTTACCGGTTTTGACCTTCATTCCGTCAATTTTATTAACTCCGTTATTAATTTAGGGTAAAGTGTAATAAATTTTATAATCCAGCGTAAAAATTAAAAAAATTAGTAGTTGGTATGGCATAGTGCAACAGGGTGTATAGTTTGGGTGGGTAAAATGCAATTAACTCAAAATATAAATAAATATTAGACATGTAAACCTTTCAATCTTAGTAGCAGTGTGGTAAAAATTAATTTTGATGCATGGTTATGTACGCTTCTTAATTTGATATTTTAGCATACCAAAACAAGGTTAGAAATATTCATATTTAAGTACTAAAAGACATTAATTTATGCGCTAAAATATTCATATAATTTGCACCCTTCACTATAAGTTTACAATGATGTAATTTAAGGTGCATAAGTGTAAATTGTTCTCTAAAATAAGGTGGAAAATCGAAATTATTACGGTTCCGTTTGATAGCAACATGGAAAATAAAAATAAAAACAACTAATTTAGGTGAGAAGATGAAAAATAAGTTAAGGCATATGGTGAGATACTCTCCATCTCATACTCATTTTTGTGAGTATATGTCCTCCATCATCCTTTAATATTTTGTGGAAAAATTTTCTCCACCATCATACAAAGAAAATTTTGTCATGGAAAAAAGCAAGAAGCAAGAGTTAATCTCACCACATACCTCAACTTATTTTTCATCTTCTCATCTAAATTAGTTATTTTTCTTTTCATTTTTCATATTGCTATCAAACAGAGCCTACATATTAAATTTATTTATGTTCTAAAATGATTGAGCAACTTAAATACGTTTCAAAAATTAAAGTGAACTTACAAATGCCGACCTTATTTCTAAGGTGGCTCCACCACTGAATCTGAAACAAATTTATGATAAAGTCTAGATTCAATTATTACATAAGCGAAAAAAAAGCTGGTTGATCTTTGCTTGGATTTGGTCGTGTATGGTGGATTGAAAATTCGAATGACTACTACTGAGTAACAGTGGTCCTTCCAAAAAAAAAGGGCGAAAAAGTGAAAAAAAAAAAAAACTAAAAAGTTGAGTCCACCACCATATGCAAAATTTGTGAAAAGCAGGCTTTAATGTGATTAAAGGACAAAAGATGGATTGCGCTTTAAAATAGTCCCCCTTGCTGCGCGCAGTGGGGGACCATTTTAACATGTTTGCGTTTGTCGACCTGACTTTAAAATTTAGGGTTGTGATATTTAAGGAGTACATAGGTGATATTTAAGGTTGAATGTTTGATGTTTATGTGTTGTTATATAGATGTTCTAAAATTAATAATCAAGCCCAATTTATTGAAAAATATTAAGAATATTATTAATAGAAAAATTTTGATTTTTTGTAAGAGAATATGCCCTACATTTAATTAACACAAGTTAAAATTCTATAGTTATAGTAGCAAAAATAGTTAAATTTGCGTGTTGCTTAAAAAATTTACATGTTTCTTTCGTGTTGTTTAAACATTAATTGATCTATAATAACTGTATATTGTAAGAGAGATGCATAGATAGTGTATGACAATAATAATCAGCAATCGTAAATGCCTAAATGGTAAGAAAATTTAACGTGAGTATGACACTAACACATGTATGAAAAAAAAAATTGTTTACCACATGATTTATTTCATCAAATGTACGTGGGAGGTTATTAACTTTTTGGAAATTCTATGTACACCACAACCTTCTTTTAAAAATAAGGGTTTTTAGGATTCATTTCTTGAGATGAAAGTTTTAAAAAAAGCGGTTTAATTTTCTTTTCAACTGATGTGATCTATGTAGATACTGCTTCACACATCTCGCACACAATATGATTATTTGTCACAATATCAATGTTTATATGTGGCGATGACTCAATTTCATAGTATTTTGTCATATTATATATCTCAGGTTATACACGGTATCCATTTCAAGTTACACAATATATATTTCAAGTTACACGATATCTACGTGAGAGATGGATAATATAATGCAGTATCTATATGGGCCACTTCCTTTTAAAAATAGTTATAGTTGTACAAGGAGATGTGAGAGATGGAATTCCCTGGGACGGGATCTAATTTATTTATTTTTTCCCCTTTTCTTAAAACTATCACATGTTACACAGTTATACAAGAAGATGTGTATGAACCAAATTACTTTAAGATATCGTTTGGTTCACAGAAGGGAAATCAATTCTCGTCTTTCCTATGGAGGTGGGAAACTAAAATTCCTGTCAAGTTTCCTTTATTGTGTTTGGTAAAGTATATATGGAAAGTATTTAGGTAGGGGTATTGTTGTCTAAAAGTTTTGTAATAAATGTTAGGAAATCACAAGGGAAAATCAATCCCATGAGTTTTGAGAGAAATGCCTTTACCCCCTACTTTATCCTCTGTCAAGAAAGTATTTCCGGAATTTGTGCTTACCAAACAAAGGAAAGGAAAGACTTTCCTTTCATGAACGCTCAAATCCGTGAACTAAACGAATTAAGCCTAAGGGTATGTTTGATAGGCATTATTTTCTTTAGAAAATAGATGTTTTTCACCTAAGTTCCCACTTTTGTTGTTTTTGATTAGTTTTATTTTCAAGGCAGTCAAATTCCAACTTTGAGGTGATGTGACATTATGTTTCTCCAAAAGTTGGAAAATGTTTTCTTAAGGGGATGAGGTTTTATTTTATAGGTAACTTGTACGCATTTCTAGTCAATTTCAATACTACCCATGAATATTTTTCATGTATCTTTGAAAATTAACAATATGAAAAAGATTAATAATAGTTAAGTTTGATTCAATTTTTTTAATTGCATCTTGTACAATTTTTATTTATATGTTAACTTTTTTGAATTTTTATAATTGCGGATGCAGCGGCATGGGAACTTTATTTGCAGGTAATTAAAAAATATCGTCTTACCTTATAATGTATCAAAAGTACATGATTAACAATTATCACAACTATTTTATGCTGTTTAACATAGGGGACATATTCATTTATCAATGTTATATATTATATTTTTTATTATTATAGTTGTTATGCTCCCAAATTTATGGTTGATTTCGAATAAAAAAAATACTTTATTTTCATGTATATATATATATTAACATATCTCAATTTTCATGTAGAAAATGTACAAGTTCCATGGAAAAAAGTACAAGTTTCATGAAAAATAATAGTTATCAAATAACAAAAGTTGAAAAAAGTTACAATTTCTATGAAAAAAATGGCTATCAAACACTAAAAGATGAAAAAGTACAATATTTTTCAGGTAAAAAATTATGACAGTCAAACACATTTAATTGACATTTTTCATGCAACTCAATTTTTGGTAATTCAATTGTCTATAACTTCTTTTCTTTCTATGCAAGTTCTATATGTGTAATCAAATGCACTCTAAATATTATCAGAGATGTATTTCATTTAACGTTTAATTTATGAATATGGTTATTAGCACTAAAAATGAATCCTTCGGTATTTTAATATGATCATTAGTAACATTTTTCTTTTATCGTTAAGGATATTTTATTTATATTTGTGATGTATATCTTGAAGTCCTAAAAGATTCATGTGGAATAACAATAGTCATATCCTTAATTTAATAATCTAACTCTGATTTTGATACTTTTAAATAAAACGCTAATTTTAATTGAATTAATGATCAATAATGTAATTTATTTTTTAATGTGTAAGTTGATACATTGATTATTTTTAAAGAATATTAATCTATAAACTTAAAATACCAAAAAGTTAAAATAAGAAAATTAACTTAAGACAGAAAGAGTAGATTAGTTATTGTATATATCTTTGCTTTCATTCTGCGCGTTGCTTGCTGGGGGATTTGCGGTGCACATGTTTTGATTCCTTTTGTCAGTGTAAAGCTGTTAATGTCGCTCTTGGTAAATGTTAGTAATTAACTAGTTAACGACCCGTGCGATGCATGGGTGTTTGATAAATATGTTATTTTAGTAGTGTTTGTCTTAATATAAGTTTGACAAATAATTGGTTTTAATATGTTGTGTAGGAGAATAAAATATATATTGCTTCCGTTTAAAATGAATTTTACAACTTTTACTTTATTATTTTCAAGAAAATATTAATTTCAATCTAATTAATGGTCGATAATATAACTCATTTGCTATGACAAACTAAAAATAATACTATTAATTTAACACATTTTAAAAAAATAGTATAATAAATTATGCTACTTCCAATATTATAATAATAATTATTATTTTATTATGCATTAAGAATATAAAAAATCAATTAATAAGTAGTTAATGTTATTACAATTAAAAATATAAGAAAAATAATTAATGTATCTACTTCTTCCATAACACTATATAGTAAGTAAGTATATATAATAATTATAATTATATTATTTATTAAAGAATGATATTAAGTGTGTTATTTATGAGATAATGGGTTATAAGGTCTCGCTCCGTAATGTGTTATAACTTTAAGGACGGATTCATGTTTAATAAAGGGAAGTAGTACTGATTTCATAATTTGGTTTTACAATAAGGACACTTTTCATAATATTAATTTATTTTAAGGAAAATGATAAATGTTGATGGACAAAACTACCCTACTATATCATTTATTCTAATTATACAAAAGACATATTATTCTCTCTTACATACACATAGTTTAGAGAGAGAAAACAAAAAACAAGAGAAAAGAGATGTTGTCTCACCACCACCACCACTACCACTACCACCACCACCACCTTACTCTCCGATCGTATCTCCGAGAGGATCATCGTTCTCATCATCATCGTTATCATCATCATCATCATCATCTTCTTCTTCTTTTTTTTTTCTAGATCTGCAATCGTAAAACATATATAACTTTTGATCGAACCGTTGGATTTGGGTGATTTTTGGATATGTTGTTCGGAAGACAAAGTTACTATTATTGCGAGAAAAATTAAGACGATCAGAAGTCATTTTGCTATCGAAATCGATCAATTTTGACAGCCCAGCGGGATTTGAAAAACAAATATGATTGTAACTCTTTTTTTTTTATTTTTTTACGAACCCTACGTCGATCCATATCTATATACATATAAATAAATTGAGTAAATGTTGATCTCATCAATTTTGTTGTTCTCTATTTTGTAATGGTGCTAAAATTATTTTAGCACCTTCTAATTTGTTGTTCAAGTGGTGTTATCTTATGGTTGTTGTTCAGAAGGTGCTAAATGCATTTAGCACCTTCTGGTTGTTGTTTAGATGGTGCTAAATGCATGTAGCACCATTTGGTTCCTGTCCACAGGGTGCTAAATGCATTTAGCACCTTCTGGTTGCTGTCCAGAGGGTGCTAAATGCATTTAGTACCTTTTGGTTGTGACGCTAAATGCATTTAGCACCTTATCGTTGCTATCTAGCGGGTGCTAAATGCATTTAGCACCTTCTGGTTGTGGTGCTAAATGCATTTAGTACCCTTTGGTTGCTGTCCAGTGGGTGCTAAATGCATTTAGCACCTTCTGGTTGCTGTCCAGCGGATGCTAAATGTATTTAGCACCTTCTGGTTGCTGTGCAGAGGGTGCTAAACACATTTAGCACCCTCTGGTTGCTGTCCAGGGGGTGCTAAACGCATTTAGCACCTTCTGGTTGCTGTGCAGAGGGTGCTAAATGCATTTAGCACCATCTGGTTGCTGTGCAGAGGGTGCTAAATGCATTTAGCACCTTCTGGTTGCTGTTGGTGTTATAATGAGACGATATTATAAGGAAGGGGTATTATTGTCTTTTTTGTATAGTATCCTTAATTTACACAGCTAATTTTTAAATGTCCTTTATAATTATATTATTATTATAATGAGCCCTTATACCTAATTGCCTCGTTATTTATTGCCTAATTAATTATAAAAAAAAAGTGCATTAATACTTTCACTTCTCCCATTTTATAAATATAAACTCAATAAATAGGTCAAATGGTGTAATTATGGTGCAAAGTTGGAAACAAAACATAAAAAGCAAATTAATTACATTAATTACATATTAATTATGCATTAATGGAGGGACTTCCTCCATTTTACTTATATACTATAGATACTTCAATGTGTACGTTCTACTGTTGTACTAGTTAAATAAAAGCATAAACTCATCATTATTTGTAAAGCTAATAGTTTTCATTTGGCTTAATTTCTCAGCATATGAATACAAATCTATATTTCACAAAAATCATAAAACTGATTAAAATATATTTGAGGTTAGTCCTTACCTTTCCAATTTTATTTTTTATTTTTTAAAAAAAAAAACTTTATTACTTTAACTACTGACAACCCCCCCCCCCCCTCCCCCCACCCCCACCACGTAAGACTGTAATTTAGGATCTCTGTCGGTTATAAATTAGACTAACTCACTTACTCCAGTTGATTCCTACTTTTTGTTTCAGGATAAATTATAGATTTTCTACATGATTACATGTGCATGATTTTTAACTTACATAAGTATTTAAATTAAAACAAAAAAAAATGAATTCAAATACTGTACACGTGTACGTAAATTTGGAATATTAAACTTGAGTGATGGTTAAATTTGAAATATTGAATTATATATAGAGAATAAGGGTAAACTTTTTTTTTTAATTGCAAGTCAACTTTGCAATTAATGGAAGATGGAAAGTAGACATACGTACAAAACTCAAAAATCCAATTTGAGGAAGAAAAAAAATGCTTTAGCACTTCTCACTACCATATTTTTTTTAACAAGAAAAGCCCGCAAAAAGTGGCGGACAAAAACAACCAACATCATCAACAGTAAGATTATAAAGGGGAGAGGGGAAGAGGTCGTTGGAAAAAATTGGTTTTGATGCCTTTTTTGAGGATAATTTTAAATGGGGTTTCACACTCGGTTATGAAAGAAAATTATAGATTCGTGTTCTCCTCCGTGAGTACATCGAGATTGTGTATTTGTATGCTCAAAACGGATTTGGGGTGAATGAGAAATTGTCACCCAAAGTGAGCTACTTGAGATGGAAAATAAAATGGGAAATGTTAGTCCCACATTGGAACTTTGGAAAAACTTTTATGAGTTTATAAAGTATCAACTTTCACTAGCTCATAAGTTTCTAAGAAAATGGGAGTGTAAATCACGGACCGAATTTCGCTTGACACAGGCTTGGCTTATGTACGCCCGCACCTGCGGACACGAATGTCGCTCCGAAAATGGCCAGCCGCTTAAATTGTAAAAACGTTTTATTTAATTATTGCAATTAATTCAAAACGTTTTTTATGATTAATGGATATTAATTCTAGTGTTCATTCCCCATGTATAAATTGGAGGTCTTAGAGATCTCATTCCACACAAGTCTACACACACCTTTATTCACTTTATTCTCTCTTGCTTTCTAGAATAGGTTTTGGTTTTGGTGGTGATCAAGTTCATACACAATATAAAGTTCGTTTTGCGAGTGACACTAAAGTGCTAAAAGGTAGACACTCTTTAGCGTTTCATCCTGGGAGACAAACGCCATAACAAACCTCGTAAGCACCGTGCGAGGCGGCGTAATTGTTTTAAGGAGATCGGGTGTTACACGAGACTCGGTTTCATTTTTATTAAATTGTTAATTTCCGCATTTTTGGCTAACAATCTTAAAACAATTGTTGATTATTTCGGTATTAACAATTTTCGGGATATTTTTGTAGAGCCTTGGAGAGTTTCGGAATTTTTTCAAATTCTGGAAAAATCAGTTTTCGGGGAAAAAAATTACAGTTTTCTGGAAAAACAGTTTTGGTTTTTTCATTTCTGGAAAAACAGTTTTTAAAAAACAGTTTTTTAAAAACAGTTTTTATTTTTCAATTTTCAATTTCTGGAAAAACAGTTTTTGTTTTTCAATTTCTGGAAAAAAGTTTTTTTTAAAAAAAAAACAGTTTTTATTTTTCAATTTCTGGAAAAACAGTTTAGAAAAAAACAGTTTTGAAAAAAAAAACAGTTTTGAAATTTAGTTTCTGGAAAACAGTTTTTTTGGAAAAAACAGTTTTGGTTTTAATTTATGGAAAAAACTGGTTTTGGAAAAACAGTTTTGAATAAACAGTTTGAGGTTAAATTGCTAACAATATTTTTACTGTTTATTCAAAATTGCTCAGTTTGAAAAAAAAAACAGTTTGGAAATTTAATTTTTGGAAAACAGGTTTTTGGAAAAAACAATTTTGGTTTTAATTTATGGAAAAAACTGTTTTTGGAAAAACAGTTTGGGATACAGTTTTGGAAAAACTGTTTTTGGAAATTTTTCTGGATAAACAGGAAAAAAATATTGGTTCAGGAAAATAGTAGAAACTGTTTTCGGAAAAACTAAGCAAGAAAACAGTTTTGAATAAACTGTTTTTTGGAAAAACTGTGAGGAAAACTGTTTAATAAGAAGGAAAAAAAATTGTTTTTGAAAAACAGTTTTATAAAAACTGTTTTGTATAGAAACTGTGGGGGGGGGGGGGGGGGAATATATTTTTTTTTTTGGAAAAACAGTTTCGAGAAAAACTGTTTTGATAAAACAGTTTCGAAAAAGGAAAAACTGTTTATGGTATTTTTCTGGAAAAGCAGGAAAAAAAAACAGTTTTGGGAAAAATTTGTACAAAAACAGTTTCGGATAAACTGTTTTGGAAAAAAAAAAGGAAAAAGGTTTCCTATTAATTGTTTTGGGAAAAAACAGTTTCAAAGAAAGAAAAAAAAAACTGTTTTAGGAAAAAACAGTTTTAAGGAAAAAGTGTTTTGTGAAAAACAATTTCAAGAAAAAAAAAACTGTTTTGTGGGAAAAACAGTTTCGTAAATTGTGGAAAAACAGTTTCTTAAAACTGTTTAAGAAAATATATATATATATATATTTATTGAAACTTTGTGTTTCTAGAATTTGATATTTTGTTTGTATGTGCTTAAGGTACAATGACCACTTAAATTAATCTTTCGACAGTGGTGACTGAGGTGAATTTGGTGGGTTCAAACCCAAAAGAATGGTGGATTGACACGGGTGCTACTCGTTATGTGTGCTTTGATAGAAGCTTGTTCTCTACGTTTCAACCTATTAAAAATTGGGAGAAAATGTATATGGGAAATTCGGCTACCTCTGAAATCAAGGAAAAAGGAAAAGGAAAAGTGGTTCCAAAGACGACGTCCGGGAAGGAGTTAACTTTGAACAATGTGGTCTACGTACCCGAAGTCTACAATAACTTGGTGTCGGGTTCATTGCAAAATATTCATGGTTTTCGACTAGTGTTTGAGTCGGATAAGTTTGTTTCGTCTAAGGGTGGAATGTATGTGGGGAAGGGGTACATGAATGGTGGTTTATTTAAAATAAATGTAATGACTATTATTAAGAATAATAATAAAGCTACTTCTTCTACTTATATGCTTAAGTTTTCATCTTTATGTCATAGTAGACTAGGACATGTTAATTATGATTCTTTACGAAAATTAATTAACGTAAATCATATACCTTCTTTTCAAATTGATTCAAAACAAACGAGATCATCATTTCCTAATGTTGAAAGGAACACTGGACCCCTTGATTTAATCCATAGCGATATATGTGTTTTATAAATGACACAAACAAGAGGTCGAGCGGTTTCGTGGAAAACTTCGAAACAAACTGTGATTGCTAGATCCACTATGGAATCTAAATTTATTGCATTAGACAAATGTGGGGAAGAGGCTGAATGGTTACGCCACTTTCTAGAGGATATACTGAGATGGTCAAAACATGTGCCTCCAATTTGCATACACTCTGATAGTCAATCAGCTATTGGTAGGGCACAAAGCAATATGTATAATGGTAAGTCTAGACATGTTCGTCGAAGACATAATACCATTAGAAAACTACTCTCAACTGAAGTTATCTCACTTGACTTTGTAAAATCAAAAGATAATATTGCGGATCCGTTAACCAAATGGTTGAATAGAGAGTTAGTTGACAAGTCATCAAGGGGAATGGGACTAAAGCCCATGAATAAATAAGTCGATACAATTGATACCCAACCTACGTGACTGGAGATCCCAAGATCTAAGTTCAAAAGGGACAACTAAATTGTAAATGCTACGTTGGATCACTGTGAGGATTTTTCCCATGTCCATTCCTATGATGAAAACAGTGATACCCATAAGAAAAAGGATAAGCTAAGCTTTTAATGATTCTTATGTATCGATAAAATCGAACGGAGTAATGCGGGTTACTTTCAATTAAGAAATCACCTATGTAAGAGGGAAGAAGGGCCGCTTCCAAGAGAATTGCTGAGGGCACAATTTTTAATGAACTCTTGCAGAACCAGGCGTATGTTCATGGCCATAAAGAACATAATAGTGAGAACTAAAATGTGTAAGAAAAACTCCTGTATGAGATATGTCATTGTTTACACAAATGACAGAACAGTTCAAGGACATCGCGTCTACTGTTTCGTTAGTAGAGTAAACATATTTTCATAAGGGAAGGTTCAAGGGGTAAAACCTACCTATCCTATGCAGGTTTCAATCGTCGAACTTTATCACCTTGTCTATCGTGTCTTTGGTCTCCAATTTTCATTCATGTGGGGAATTGTTGGAAAAAATTGGTTTTGATGCCTTTTTTGAGGATAATTTTAAATGGGGTTTCACACTCGGTTGTGAAAGGAAATTATAGATTCGTGTTCTCCTCCGTGGGTACATCGAGATCGTGTATTTGTATGCTCAAAACGGATTTAGGGTGAATGAGAAATTGTCACCCAAAGTGAGCTGTTTGAGATGGAAAATAAAATGGGAAATGTTAGTCCCACATTAGAACTTTGAAAAAAAATTTATGAGTTTATAAAGTATCAACTTTCACTAGCTCATTAGCTTCTAAGAAAAGGGGAGTGTAAATCACGGATCGAATTTCGCTTGACACAGGCTTGGCTTGTGTACGCCCGCACCTGCGGACACGAATGTTGCTCCGAAAATGGCCAGCCACGCGGGGTCATGTTTTGCACTTAGAGTTTTCCAGTTCTTTTATTTTCTTTAAACACACCCATTTTTAATTGTTTTTAATTTCTCTTAATTAGGAGATTTTAAATTCAAATTAATTTAAAACCATTTGAATTAATTCCTATTAAATTATAAAAACGTTTTATTTAATTATTGCAATTAATTCAAAACGTTTTTTTATGATTAATGGATATTAATTCTAATGTTCATTCCCCATGTATAAATTGGAGGTCGTAGAGATCTCATTCCACACAAGTCTACACACACCTCTATTCACTTTATTCTCTCTTGCTCTCTAGAATAGGTTTTGGTGGTGATCAAGTTCATACACAATATAAAGTTCGTTTTGCGAGTGACACTAAAGTGCTAAAAGGTAGACACTCTTTAGCGTTTCATCCTGGGAGACAAACGCCATAACAAGCCTCGTAAGCACCGTGGGAGGCGGCGTAATTATTTTAAGGAGATCGTGTGTTACACGAGACTCAGTTTTATTTTTGTGAAATTGTTAATTTCCGCATTTTTGGCTAACAGAGGTGAGGGCCGGAAGTATAAGATGCCTCTAAGAGACGATCAAGCAATCCAATTTGTGATTCTATTCTCATCACCATGGACGTGCACAAAAGAGAGATTTCAACGCTTGAGTGGTCTTTTTAATATATGAAACTGTGTGTGTTACTCTAATATATTTAGTTTAAATTAAAATATAAAACAAATATGTTAAGTAGTATAGTGGTTAAACATCATATTACTTTGTTAAATGTTACATAGTTTCATGACAGTTAAAATTAATCTTGACTTTATACAATAGTATAGATAATAATTTGACGGTCCCAAAAAGAAAGAAAACCGTCCAATTGACACCAACAAATAAATGGCATATTATCGTTCTTACTCAATGCTCCTCGAGACCCGCTTCTGGTGATGGGTAAATTTGGTACATAGAATTATATAAAGAGAAAAATGGTAAATTTGGAATATTGAAATTTGGCAAAAGGTAAATTTTGAATTTCAGTGAAAGAAAGGATAAGTTTGGTTAAGGGAAAATTTGAAATATTAATTTTGGTGAAGATCAAATTTGGGAATTTTGAAAGTTCGGTGTTAGTATATATATTGACATGTTTACTTTCTTATTGGTATAGATGATAATTGGTTTACGTTTTTAATCACTAATTTTTGTTTTGTATAACAATGATTGTTTGTATTTTTCATATTCCTTTTGTAAAACATGGGCATACATGTCAATCCAATATTTTTTGAAGGAAAGAAACAAGGTTATTTGGTGTCCACGAAACTCTAATCGGAGCTACCTTTCCACAGTAACAAGTGACAAGTGACAAATGAACAAGATGAATTGGAGTTGGCAGACATTTATATGAAAATGAACAAGATGATAGTCACATTTAATGCTTAAGAACATTACATTTTCAATTTCGAAAAGGGTTTGAAAGCTTTGAATATGTTAATTAAAATCCATAACCTTTAATGATTTATGAAATGATTTACGAAATTGAAACCTTTTGTTTTGCAATCTCAATGGGGAGCTTTGAATTGGTTGACATCCAACTTCAATTTCGTGATTATCCGCCTTCAATCTCAATTCAAAGCTTTTCAAAGCTTCAATTCGTTTGAAACCCTAATTTTCAAATGATATTGTGCTTAAATGGGTGTGAGGAGAGAGAACGTGTGTTGCAGCTGAGTTGGATAATCTTTTTTTCTGTCCATGTAAGAAATCCAGCCCTGGAAAAGCCATAGAAATCTACCACTAGCCCAATTTAACAACCAAACAAGAGTACGTGCATTTTTTAATGAAAAATAAAATAAAATTGGCGTCTAAAGTGCTAACTGAATAAGAGTACATGGTACTAAAATATATTTAACCCTTAATGATACCATTGTTTCTTTTGGTTTTAAATTAAATATTTTAATTGGCATGATACTATAAGATTAGTGGGAGTAAACTTATTTATGATTATATGAGTTAACATTATTTTTCTTGCTAGTAGTAATATTCGTTTATTGCATGAGACTAAAAGTTATGTATTTGTAAGAACTTAATTTGAGATAAAATACATAGAGACATTCTACATGACATGAATATAAATATTCCATGATGAATCATCTATATTGTTATATTGTTTTATTAAGTATAAATTCAAAAGTTCTTGAAATAAGCGTTTGCAAATAAATGAATGTTTAGCTATTATATATTATGGAGGCTGAATTTTGCAACATGCTTTGAGGTTACAAATCATGATTAATGATTGTGAAACTTCATTTCAGGACTTGTAGTAATGGATTATTTTTAAGCCTCTGAAATTAGTTATAATAATGTCACAATTGTCTTCTTATGTCAAGAGAATATGTATGTTAATAGTTTTGAGTACAATTAAGATATCTTTTCTTGAAAGAAGATGTTCAGAAATAACTAATGTCAATTAAAGATAAAAGTATATAGCTTATGAGTAATGTTCCGCTGATAATGGCTATCTTAAAAACATTTAAAGAGCATCCCTAAAGAACGAGTCTTAAAGATAACAAATGGTGACTGTTACTTGTGAATTGTTACATGCTTTTGATATGAGAAACATTTGAGCTCATTAAGAGTATTTTTTATTTTAATTTCCAGTTAATTTATAGACATGTATTATTGAGGATTAATGATAACAAGAAAAGTCTTTGATAAGACGATTATTTGACCATTAAGTAAAATTCTCGCTTATAAACCGAGCTAGATAAATTGCTAATGTTGTAGTAGATAAATTGCTAATTATTTATCTCAATTTAATAATTCATCGATCTAGCCGTTGAATTAGTTAATTATAATATCTCAAAGATGCGTGTAAGAAACTAAATTAATCTGATATGTAAAAGTCCATCATAATTATGTTATATATATTGATTTATGAACCCTATAAAAATTAATTAAAAATAATTATAGTGATTATCTATAATACAAATGAGGGTTTTACTGTTCATCGATTTGACCGCTATCTATTTTAATCCAAAGGCTACAATTCTATCTATCTCATCCAAAGGTTCATTTTTTTTTTGTTATTATTTTTTTTCTAAAAAAAAATAAAATATATATATATATATATATACTGTCATTCAAAAAAAAAAAAAAAAAAAAACGTGTACTTCACCTATTTTAATCCAAAGGCTACAATTCAAAAAAAAAAAACGTGCAACTCCACCTCCACCTGCTCTCACTTGCTCCCTGCTCCCTGCTCCTTCTCTTAAAAAAAAACAACGTGCGCTCACCTGCTCTCCCTCTCTCACTCTTAGACTCTCCCTGCTCCCTCTCTCCCTCTCTCAATGACGCCGACCGCCCTCTCTCTCACCGCCGACCGCCGACAGCTGACCGCCCTCTCTCAACGCCGACCGCTCTCAGGTTTGAGTTCCTTCAACGCCAACCACATATATCAGATTTGGAGGAAATCTATTTGTATTAATTTTAGTATTCCCGATCCCAGGAAACCAACAGTTTGTAAGCTAAATCTATATAGTTGATGTCAATAACTATATAGATTTAGGTTAATGATTGGATTACTGAATGGAGATCGTACCTGTAAACTCCCACACAGTTAACCTGTTTAGTTTTTTTAGTTTAGTAAGCTAAATCTATATAGTTTTTTTTAGTTTAGTTAACCTGCTTAGTCATAACCCATTTTCATGAACCTGAACCTGCAACTTACCTATATAGGTTTGAGTCCTTCCTTTGTTTATTAGGTTTAGTCCTTCCTTTGTTTCATGAACCTGCAACTTACCCACACTTTTAATAATTTGGATTATATAAATGCTATGGATAAATGAAGAATAAAATTGTAATACACAGAGGGTGAATTGTGATTAGTCTATGATTAAGAATTTTTTTACATTCCTATCGAATGAATTTTTTTAATTCATTAGGGATTCAAGTACCCACATTTGTGTCTTCTTTTATTTCAAGTCCATGTCCGAAAAAATTTAAGGCTGCTTTTTTAAAAAAGGTACAAATAGAAAACGTAAATCCAGAAAAAATTCTAAAAATTTGAATTGATTATCAATCTACCCACTATATATATCATCTCAAAAAATATTCATAATTTTTTTCATCAATTTACTCCTCCAAATGATTATTCTTTCTGTTTATTAAAGTAAAAACAATTCCTAGGTGTTTGGATATATTTCTTGGGGGTACTTAATTGGTAGGAGCAGTTGGTTTTAGTTTGTGAAAGGTGAGATGAAGATAAAGAGTTAGGTTAGTTGGGTTTGATAGATAGTTTTTTCTAAAGAGAGGAAAAAGGAAGGAAGAGTTTCTTTTCTGTTTTTAACACAAAGTGTATGTATAAATTTTATTTTCCAAACATGCTAATGCTTAGGTGAATAGGTATAAAATTTTGGAGGCCAAATGAATTTTTACCTACAAGCATTTGGTTTACGTTATCGTATTTCATCAAAAATGAGAAAATTAGGCTAAACAAAATTACACCATAAAAATCAACTTCATGTAAAACTAGACAAAGAAACACTGCAAATTTTTTTTTGAAAAATACGAATTTTTGAGACTTTAGCATAGGAAAAAGTTATATCAAGCTATTCTCATTATCCTTCCCCTACGAGTCCGGTAAGAATAATCAATTCAAATTCTAAAAATTATACTGTTTTCTTCCTAAAAGTTCCGAAAAAAGAGGATGCCGAGTCAATCCAGGAAGGGAAAAAAAAATGGTTGCCAGCGATGAGAGTTGTACGACTCCGACTATATGATAATTCTATAATATTATTATGTATGAATTTCGGATGTCAGAAAGGCCTCATTTTAAGTCTTTGTTTGGAATTGGTAAAATAGGGCAGTGGGAGTAAGAAAATAGGTTTAAGGGTTTGTTTGGCTTTGGTAAAATAGGTGGGCTGAATTGAAAGGAAAATAAAAAATTTAGTAGGGTGAGTTGAAAGTTATTTCTCAAAAGGGTGAGTTGCAAGTTTTAATGGGTGCATTTAAAATTTTCCATGATGTACCAAGCTAATAGTAATTAATTTGATGTACCAAGCTAAAAGATTTTCGGTTTATTAATTAAGTTCCAGTTTTTTAATTTAGATTGGATTTGCAGTGGCATATTTTCTGTGGGTTTATTGAATTTATTTAAAAAAAATATTTTAAAAAGTTATAAGAAATTCGGAAGATCTAGATTAATAAAGAAACATATTCATGATTAGTAAATATAATTTGAAAACTAAAACTAAATTTACATAATAATATTGATTGGGTGGATATATGTATCAATTTTAATATGGGCAAATTTGAAAATTGAGTTTGATTGAGTTTGCAGTGTACGTCCTCCTGCTACTAATCGGTGCAGAGCATTTGTTATTATTTTTTTCTCTTTATTCTAAGACACATTGTTCCATGAGGGAAATAAATCCAGGTCATTCATTTGATTAGTAATCGGTGCAGAGCATTTGTTATTATTTTGTAGATTTTTGTTTTATTTATAATTGCTATTTTACTTACTTTTTTAGTTTTGTTCATCTTTTATATCTGGGTCTTTTATATCTTTGGGTAATTTTATCTCAGTTTCATGGAAAATAACTATTTTAACCGGCCCTCAACCATTGCGGGACCTCCATCGCAGCCATTGCGCCGCCGTAGGTCTACTATCCAGGTTAATCACGGTCCAACTCCAGCCATGCCACCACTACCGCTACCAAACCCAACAGTCCAGCAACGGTGCATCCTCTCCGATTCCACCAACACCAAGACAACGCCCCTCCCCTCGGCTAAGCAACGATCCAACATCGCCTCAATGTCAGGCACTAAATCAATAGCAGGTTATTTCATTTTCATCATATCTCATTTTTGAAATTGATAATTTACAATCTTTTTCGAAATTGATAATTTATAATTTTTTTTTATCTTAAGGTCTGGATAACATGAATGTGGTGTAATGGAGTACCGATGTAATTATCAGTATTCTATTTTTACATTATTTTTACTAAATTTTGGAACAATTTATGTATTTCTGATTGTGTTGCTTCTTAAATTGTTGTATTAGTGCAAAGCTCTACAATGGAACCTACAAGTGTGATGCCTACAAATCTGACAATATATGGTCATGTAAGATACTTTATTATCCACTTCAAATCATATTTTATCCACCTTAATAACTTGACCAGCAACTAAATATTTAATGCATGTATCTAAGGTTGACCAACAGCTTGATAGTACCGTTCGCACTCTTCGCAAGCAGAACGTTGGCATTGTCATTTACGATGACGCGGAAATGTATCGTATTCTCCAAGAGGTTAGGGAAATACAATGTTCATAAACTATTTTCATTATAAATTTTTGTACTATTATTTCTCTTATAGTCATATCATTTGAATCAAAAATTTTATACTATTATTGTAGTCAAAAATACGGAAGTTCGAAGCATTGTCTACTTACAACGATAAAGGGAAGAGGAAAGGGAAGGGCAAAGAAAATCAAAATCCATCTACACATGTGGTTAGTATTCACCGCGTCTTATTAGTGTGAATCATGTGCAATAGTGGTGCAAATTGTTGATCCTATAACAATCATAAACTTTACCTATAATTTGTTGATCCTATAATTGTTTTTAAAATTCTTTTACTGTTTTTGGTTTGAGGTTATCCCACGGGATTTTCGGGCCAGTTTTTGCGTACCTCAATTAATTCTTGCTCGCAGTGTGTGACTACCGCAATATATTAATTAGTATAACACTATAAAATTATCTTTAGTGACAAATTTCGTCCTAAAAGATCTATAGTTAATTTAGGGTAATGATATTAGAAGTCTGCAAAGTATTATAGCACTCGAAGTGTAAGTGATTTTAGGATGTTTTTTGTTGTAATCTTGGAATGTCTTTTGCTGTACTAATGTAATAATTTTTTTTCAACATAGTCAACACAATCACTTAGACAAAATATGTTGAACGTATTAAAAATAAAAATTAGTTTATTATTTTATTTTCTCCCAACAAATGGGATTAAAATAAGTTTCTAATACGCTAATGCATTTGCTGACAAAATGAGGTCCTAAAATATCTGTAAAAAAAATGCACTAAAGATGAATTTGGAATGTTATAATACTTTTGTGGATAACTCTTTTATTATCAATAAACTAGGTATTACCCGTGCTAGAAAGGCACTATCGAGATAGTAATAGCATAATAAAAAAAATTAAAAAAGGAATAAGGAACTAAATCACAGATCTCCAGTTGGCCCTAGAGGTCAGATAAAAGTTATATCCAATTAACAAAGTGGAAGAAATCAATTTTTTAGAAGGTGTTAACAGGGGCGGAGAAGGAATTATATTCAAGAGAGACCATTCAACAAAAGGCAAACAGTCCAAATAAGAAACAGAAACACCGTAAATATAGAATAATTTGTTTTTATCTGGCCTTCTAATTTATCAATAAACTAAAATTATGAACCTACACCCTGAACTTTTGAGTCTTATTACACATACCCCCATCCACCGCAGTCCATGTACCCATCTTAGCATACCTAGCAAACATATCCAAAATCCTAGGTGGGGCGATGGGCACCCCAAATCCTCACGTGCCTCCGCCCTTGGGTGTCAGCATGGATGGACCTATTTGGTATTTTCCAATTTTCTAGAACATTGGGGACACTATCAAGATCGAATAAAGTCCACCAATACCACCAACCTCCATATTATTTTTAGAAAGGTTTACAGAGAACCCCAAACTATGTGTTATGGTTGGTGACAACTATACTATTGGTAGTGAATTCTTGAACCTATGCTTAATTCCTTATTATATAGGGAGACAAGGGTAATTCTGCAACGAGATCTGTCCTCGCCCAACGTGCACGACGAGAGAACGAATGGATTGAACGAGCGCTTACAAATACGACACAGAGTTTACAACCTAAGTTATTTCCTGGTTTGAATCCTAGACGTTCCCAACATTGTAACGTTGAACATGACAGAAAAAGGGCCAGGTTCTCCCAAGATGTCTCATTTTCCCTACCAACGAATTATCAATTTTTACCACTTCTTCAAAAATGTCATTCAAATGATTCGGGATTGCATACTCTAGCAGTAAATTTGTTTAAAGCTGTCTTTAGGCTTGATCGTCATACCAATTCGCCGAAAAATGTAGTGCAACCATCTATTGAAACAGAAGATATGCGCTCTCATATTCAATCTTTGCCTGAGTATGTACGTCCCCAGCACACACCGAATCCAATCGTTCATCCAAACACACACACAACTAGGTAATCTTCTAAGTTCTTATATTTAAAAACTATTATAAATGTTCTATAACTATTATATAATAAAATATTTGATCTGTAGGTCAATTTCAACACATTCTTTATTTCCTGAACCTACATTGCTCGAACCTGTACATGGAAATGCAACGACTTCTCCTGATTTAAATTCATGTCGACATGACCTTAATTTAATGAACGTGGAATGCCCACATTGTTCAGCCTTACATTGGATGGAGGAAAGACTTCAAAAGTCAAGTAATGAACGTCCTCTTTTTGGAACATGTTGTTTACAAGGAAAAATTCAGTTGCCATCACTCATTACTCCACCAGAAGAAATACAAGCTTTGTATGACAATGATGACGCACAATCAAGGTCATTTCGACGTCACATTCGGCAGTACAATGCCGCTAATGCATTTACCAGCCTGGGAGCTCAAATGGATGATAGATTACTTGCAGGTTCATGACCAACTTCATTCACTATTCATGGTGAGTTGTGGCATCGAACTGGGTCGTTAATCCCTGAGACTGGTCAGGAACCCGTATATGCCCAGTTATATATATATATATGACCCCGAACCAGCTTTAGATTTTTGTAGCAATCGAAATCCTCAATTGAGAAGGGATGTCTTAGGAGTCATTCAAGATAGCATGAAACAGCACAATCATTTTTATTACAAGTATCGGGAGGCAGCTGCAGTGTTACAACAGTTAGATCATAGACGCCGAGAATTGCCTGCTTACCTCCATTATTCTTCGGCAACGGACCACCGAAGATATAATCTACCCACAACAGACCAAGTCGCTGTAATATTGCCAGGGGATGGGACTCAAGTTAGTGGGGCCAGAGATATCGTTATTCGTTTGAAATGAAGTAATCAGTTGATGCAAATCAATGAATGCCATCCAACTTATCTGCCTTTACACTATGTATTATTTTTTCCACATGGTGAACTTGGCTGGGAGCCCGAAATGGAGCAATGGAATGTATTAACTGGAGAGCACAATGGAATCAGGTTAACCCAATTACAGTTTTTTTGTTTTCGTCTGTTTCAATGATCTCACGAGTATTCAGCAATACTTCGAGGGAGAAAATTGTTTCAAGAATTTATTGTAGACGCATGGGCTGCAATCAAGCAAAATCGTTTATCATGATTCAGATTTAATCAAGGAAAATTACGTGCTGAGATTTACCGTGGCCTTACAGATATTGTCGCTGATGGTTGTACCCCAAATGATGTTGGAAAACGATTTGTCCTACCTTCTTCGTTTGTTGGTGGGCCAAGGCATATGTTTGAGATTTTCCAAGATTCAATGGCCATCACACGGTTCAACCAACATCCTGACATCTTTTTGACAATGACTGCAAACCCCAAGTGGCCAGAAATAACGTCTGCTCTGCTACTAAATCAGAATGCTACTGACATACCTGATTTGGTTACTAGGGTATTTGAATTAAAGAGGAAGGCTTTGATGAAGGATATAGATAGTGGCGGCGTTTTTGGCGAAAACGTTGCACATGTTTTTACAATTGAATTTCAGAAATGAGGACTACCGCATATGCACCTCCTTATCTTTCTTAAGGGTCAAGATAAAATAAAGACATGCGCTCAGGTCAATAGAGTTGTATCGGCCGAATTTCCAGATGCAGTACAAGATCCAGCCCTTTATGATACAATAAAGAATTGTATGATACATGGCCCATGTGGTGCTCGAAATCCATCTGCACCATGTATGGATAAGGGTAAATGCACTAAGGGTTATCCAAAACAATTCGTAGAAGAAACAACAATGGGGGAGGATGGGTATCCTATTTATCGACGACGTGATGATGGTCGATGCCATGTTAACAATAAGGGCCAACCAGTTGACAATAGGGATGTTGTACCATATAATGAATACTTATCGAGAAAATTTAACTGCCATATCAATGTTGAAGTTTGTGCCAGTTTGAGAGTAGTTAAGTATATCCATAAGTATATTTACAAAGGTTATGACCGGACAACAATGGTGTTAGGAGGGACCGATGAGATTAAACAGTACCTAGATGCAAGGTATATTGGACCGCCGGAAGCTGCATGGCGGATATTTAGTCATCCTATACATGAAGAGATACCAAATGTGCAAAGATTGGCACTACACTTGGAAGGAATGCATAATGTTGTCTTTAATCCTTCAGATACAATGGAGGTTATTGTTGCTAGAGGTGCACTCCAGATGACAACATTGACTGCTTTCTTTAAATGTTGCGCAGAGAATGAATCAGCACGATAATTTATATATCAAGAAATGCCACAAAGTTGGGTTTGGCAGAAGGGTGCAAAGGTGTGGACACCAAGAAAGCAGGGACGCGCAATAGGGAGAATGTATTTTGCTAGCCCGAATGAAGGAGAAAGATTCTATTTGCGTCTACTACTAACTATTGTCAAAGGACCTCGGTCATTTCGAGACTTAAGGACGATTAATAATGTTGAGTACTCTTCTTATAAGGTAGCATGTGTTGCAAAAGGCCTTCTAGAAGACGATGACGAGTGGATCCAATGTTTATCAGAAACTGCCATTATGAGAACAGGATTCCAACTTCGGCGATTATTCTGTGTTATCTTAATGCAATGATATCCGCAACAACCAAAATTGTTATGGGATCGTTTTTGGGCACATATATGTGATGATCTTCCCCACAAGTTACGTACGATTTATGATATCCCATGCCCTACTGCCTCTCAAATTGAAGATTATGGGTTGTACCTTCTAAATGTGTTGCTTCAAGAATCTGGAAAGAATTTAATTGATTTCCCGCCTATGCCCTTGCCAACTGGCGATTGGAGCACAACAACGGGAAATAGACTTATCTTAGATAATCGACAACTTGAGACTGAAGCGATTCAAAAAAATATTGACATTGATGTTGGTATACTCAATGATGGACAACGAACTGCTTATGATGCAATCCTTTCATCAGTTCTTAACAATGAAGGAACATCTTTCTTTTTGAATGGGGGTGCGGGAACCGGAAAAACATTTTTGTATAATACAGTGGCTACGAAATGTAGAAGCCTTGGGCATATTGTGGTATCTGTTGCCTCATCTGGTATTGCATCTCAGTTGTTGATTGGGGGTCGAACTGCTCATTCAACCTTTTGTATTCCTTTAGATATCCAAGAAAATTCTGTATGTGCGTTCAACAAGCAATCCTTTCATGCCGATTTGTTTAGGCAGACTAAGTTAATAATTTGGGATGAGGTGCCAATGCAACATATATATTGTGTTGAAGCTGTGGATCGGACGTTGCAAGATATCTGCAACAACTGAAAACCTTTTGGGGTATAACGGTTGTTTTAGGAGGTGATTTCAGACAAGTCTTACCTGTGGTACCTAAAGGTTCCCGTGAGCAAATCGTCGCTGTTTCTCTAAGACGCTCATATCTCTGGATAATGTTAAAAGTTTTAATGTTAGACGTGAACATGCGATTGGATAGAGATGAACTAGGACAAGCCAACTGGGCGAATTTCTTAGTACATGTATTATGAAGATATATAATTGTAATTTAGTTTTTCTTTGTTATTTCACATCAAATAATACTATTTGTAACAATCTTTATATTATTTGCTAGATCGGGTCAACCCAGCAAGAAATAATAAAACTGCCACCAGCAATACGAAAGTGTCATCGCCTTAGCGAGCTAATATCTACTGTCTATCCCCGCCTGGATGAACCAAATAGGGCGACGCCAACTTACTTAACTGAGCGAACCATACTTGCTGCACGAAATGATGATGTTGGTGCTATCAATGGCGAAACTTTAAATATTTTTCCTGGTGAATGTGTTACATACTTGGCTGCTGACAAAATGTCTGAGGACGAGGATATTGATCGTAATATAACAAATCGGTATCCTAATGAATTCTTGAACTCTCTCAACCCAACAGGGTTACCGCAATTTAAGCTTGACCTCAAAGTGGGTTGTCCGGTTATGTTGTTGAGGAATATTGCGCCTAATGACGGTCTTTGTAATGGAACCCGATTGGTCATTGTCAAATGTGTCAAATTCGTAATTGAAGCTCGAATATTAACGGGGGATAAACATGGCAACTTGGTCTTTATTCCCAGAATTTCACTAGCGCCTTCATCTTCTGAATTAGTTATTAAAATGACTAGGCGTCAATTCCCTATTCGGCTTGCATATGCTATGACCATTAATAAATCTCAAGGTCAATCCGTGAAATTTGTCGGTCTTGATTTACGTACACCTGTATTCAGTCACGGTCAACTTTACGTGGCGCTCTCTAGATGTACAAGTTCCGATCGCATTTTTACCCTTCTCCCACCAGACAGTGTTGATTCAACTATAAATATTGTTTATCCCGAGGTGTTGTTATGATTGATTCAATACATGGTTAGTCATTTTCTCATGTATGAATTTTTAAATCTATGCTTATATAAATCTTGCACAGTACATAAATAAACTTTTGAGTTATTTCATTTTATTATATTTTGTAGAGCTGGGATGATGCAGTTATTGAGTATAACAAAATTCATCGTACGGACAGAAGAGGTTGGCGAATGAACAATCGGGTATTGATCAGTGTGCCAATAGTTATTTTATTTAAATGTATTGTTATTTTAATGCTTATTTAATGTTATGTTTATATGTCACAGATATATGTTCGTACTGGTCTTAGGTGGCCTGGGTATCTTGATATAGATTCCTCGACATTCTGCAGGCTGATGTTAAGGATGTTTAAGGCTGTCAGAGATGATCGTGGATGATTTAGCCTTTTGGGCAATTACTATTTTGTTTACACTTATGGTCCTTTTGTATATAGGGGACTGTTATTTTGTTTATACTTATGATATTTTGGTATATTTTTTGACATGTGGTATTGGCTTCTTTATTTTATTTACAACCAATACCTTTCACATTATAGTTAACACATATATCTTTTGTAACTATTGCTCAAGCAATTAAAACAGTTTGTTCCTTTAGTACAATCAATATTTCTTATGTTATTTTAATGTTGTAACCTTAAATGTATTCGATAATACATTTTTTATGTTTTATCCTGAAGTTGTTATAAGTTTTAGCAGGAGATAGTTTTTCGGCAACCTCTTCTTAACAAGGTTACAACTTTGTTTTATTTACCTTAGTTCATTATATCAAATTGTTTTACGTTTTATTTTTCTAACTTTGTTCACTTCATTTGGATATTTTTCTTTTACTCAAGAACATGGTGGATCAATGCGACTTTTGCAATGTTTTGCGACTTATATACGCCAACCCAAAAAAGAAGGTAAAAAATTATGTGCATTATTTATGTAAATTTGAGTTCCTTATTCTTTTAAATTTATTTTTTTAATATGCTATTATTATCTTAATAGTGCCCTCGGGCACGGGCATACCCTAGTATAGTTACAAATATTGGATTGATTTAAAATTTTGCATGCTTGATAAACACAATACAAATAGCTTATTTGACATTAGGATTAAAAAAATTTAAATTCAAGAAAAAGTTATGGATGTGTGTAAAACTTCTTAATCTTACATCAATATAACTTGAACCATCTCTTATATTTTTAATATACATACATATATGAAAAAAAAAAATTATGAGGGTAAAAATGTACCCCCTTGGACCTTACTAGGTACGTCCCTGATTGCATACAAGAATTGATGAATTTACCAGAGTTGAGGATGACGATTTGCGGCCAATAAAGCCAAGTACAAGAAATATGAAATAATAGAAAACAGGAAAGTTCTTTTAAGAAGAACAAGAAAAGAAAAGAAAAGAAAAAAAAAGATTGATGGTCTAAAGCTTAGCACTGAGGTCTTTAAAGGGGTTAACACTATTTTTAATAGGCTAATTCATAAAATCATAGACGAAATTCAAGGAAAGCCATATTTAAAGTAACCCAAGCACTAGAGACACTAAGCTCCGTTGTTCATATCACAAGGATCATGGGCACAAAACGAAAAATTGTAAGACTTTAAAGCAGTACTTGAAAATGTTAATGGAACAAGAGCATTTAACATAATACATAATACAGCTGGTAAGAAAGCCGACTAAGGTAAGAAGGCTGACGAGGAAGTCGTTGTACAAGCAAACATAACAGTTGCATGGGTTATCAAAGCCGTTCATTGTATGGCATACAAGCTAGATGTTACAAATAATTATCTCAGGACCAGACTTACTAAGGCGCATTTTTGGACTCGAGCCCATCTAATTACAATGTAATGTCCGTGTTAGCTTCCAAGAGAAATAGAGAGAGCAATTTGATATATGAACTCATTTCCACCTAGGAAGATTTAGATGGGGTAGATATCCCCCACAATGATGCGCTTGTGTTGATGGTTACTATTTGTAATTTTGATGTCTAGAGAAAATATATATATATCGGACAAGTGCAGACCATGGTCGTATGCTCGTCAAGGAAATGGTCTATTTGTCAGATCAGGCTCTATAACAGCGATCATGATTATTGTGTCTTCATCAGTTCCCTTATAAAAACCAGGGAGAGCCAGAACTAAGCTAGGGGCATCATTCTTAGTCTGAAGGCTATAACCACATGTACCCTTGCTAAGGGAATAGCAATATTTCAGTTCATCTAAACCTAAACTAGTCCCATGGATTTTATTTAAGGCCTCTATATCATTGATAATTCTAATTACGTTTGGACTTAACTGACCTAAAGTAAGATGTGTACATCTATGGAAATTTACTAGGATAAACCATAGAGGCAGCCAAATACCAACTTCATTGAAAAAAGACATATATAAGGGATAGTTCTTAGGACCCAACTTATACCACTCCTCAAAAGGATACTTGTTGGCCTTAAAGGCCTTCCAAATGAGTTTATTTAGGATGTATTTAGTGGTGAACTTAACCTGTTGAGCCTTAGAAATCAATGCGTTTATAACCATAACGGAAGATTTCAAGAAAGTTAAACCTATTTATATGATGGAAAAAAGGGAAAAAATGAACATGATGAACATAACGAAGAACTTCGAATGAAGAGTTTGAAGAACTTATTGGATCTTAAGATTTTCTTAACTAAAATTGAAGATTAAGGCTCTAAGATGAAGAACGAAACACAAATTTCTGGTAAAAAAAAAATAAGAAGTTTTGAAAATTTCGGTGTGATTGAAGAGTTTTTCAGTGAAGAGATTTCAAACTGCAAAAGTATGGATATAGAGAGATAATGAGAATAAAGAAGAAGAAAAGATGGATGGCTTATATAGCCTTTCATTCATTCTCTCCAAATGACGGTTACTACCTTAGGAACTGGCATTTAATGATGAAATACTTTTAATGCGCGGGGCCCACGCATGTACATCTTACCTATATTAAAACAACACGCCCATCCAATCAAAGGGCAGACAATTGGAGAGGACAAAATCACAGCTGTTAAGCATATATATACTTCAAGAAGTCACAAACATATGAAATTATTTCATAAATGGGTAACTACAAGTATAATATCTTCATCACAATATGTTGTTCATTAAACTAATTACCATATTGATTGTTTCATAAAGCTGAGCGTCCTGTCTTTAGCTGGTAAGCCGAGATTGAATGCTATAAGGGAAATTGAAGGAGGTAAAAACTGTAAGTGGACTTTTAGTCAAGCCCAACTCTAATGGCCCATGTCCTGATTAGCCTATAGCCCACAAGTTAAAGGTTCATTTGTATTAACTCGAAAAACACCTCCTTGAAGAATAGTGTTAACCGACCAGATGATACTCCTAATATAGTTGACCAATATAATCAATCGAACAAGACACACAGAGACAATGAAAACCAACCATCTATGATCGGCCAACTATTAGAGGAAAGCTGAGTTGAAGGATAAGAGATGGAAATAACCACATATAAATATGAGCATGGTTAAGGACAATTGTAATTATGGAGTAGTGATAAGTTTATCCTTTATAGTAATTTTCATAACTCGGCAACCCTAATTTAACCATATCCTATACATATAAATAAAAAGGAAAAACCCTTAGTTAATGGTGGTCAATATTATTCTCTCTATACTCACCCTCATACACAACCACCATCTTCTTCCTCTAGCCAAACTCTTATTTCTCAAAAATTTTACTATTTTATTAAGTTTTCAAGCTAATACAAGCAACACTCACACACTAGGACAAACCCTCAAACACAAATCTTGTCTTATCTATATTTCTGCTTGGTTATTGTTTCATTACTGGAAGTTGTTTATCACTGCTCTTCATCTATTTACTGGTTACCAATCATTCATGTCTGAGCTGATTCTCATCAAATTGGGCTTGATTAAATTTTAACCACCTACACTAGTGAATTAGCCTACTGATAAAGATGCCCACTCAAATTCGAGAAGATCCCGAGTTCACACCACACATAGGGCGCAGTAAGAGGTTTCTTTGCTTGATAAATAGGGGTGGAGAGCGTGGGGGTGGTTTCAAACAGCGTAGATATATTGCAAAATGGAATCAAACGTTTAACTCCTCCACTTCCTTTTATTCAATCACCTCCACTTCCTTTAAGGGATTCACAGTCAGTTTGCCAGAAGGCAGAGTTGTTTGTGGCCAATAGACTGAGACACTTCAATCAACAAAACTCCGAACCCCAAAAATGGAAAAACCAAAGCTAGCTACTCAATAAAAGACAAGATAAAACTAGTTTGCTCCGCGAGAATGAAAAGCATCAAAAATGACAAAATTGCACTTCATTCCGAACTTTTGTAGAAAAATGGATTACACTTCACCCATTTTAAATTAAGAGTCTGCTATTCTTCTGACCATTGTTTTAAATCATTAGCCTAGTGTTTTTTTTTCAGGACATAATAATTTGCTATAACATGAGAGCAAACAATTTTTGTTTTTGACTTTGAACTATGATGAAGATCCAATCCAACTTTCTAATGGATGACTGTGATTATTCACACAAAGAGCCTATGTTTGAGTCTCGCTCCCTGTCCGTCCCTTCCTTTTCGAATATCCTAGATTTAACCATAGCTTGTATAAGAAAAACTTTTAATTATGTTGAAAAAAATAAATTTTTAAAAATGTGTGGAAGTCAAATTGGACTCTCAAGATTTGTGTAGTCGATCAAGTAGAGAAGTCTATATAGTACATTAAGCAGTGAAAAAAAAACTATCAAGAATGTTTTCTATGTTTTGAAAATTGCAATACATGCATGCACACATTTGAAGAAAGAAAGCTATGATGAACTATTTTCAAAAGGATGAATGGTTAGAACTGTTCTACTACAATGTTAAAAGTGCTGAAATAGCATACAAAAAAGATGTGGCAAAGGTTCAATATCCATCATTGACAGTTTCCAACTAAAATTGGGTACCTTAAGTGCTCGTTTGATTCAAATTTACGCTGCCAGGAACCAGATATAACTAATTATGTGAATTTACATTTAAGATACCAAGAAAGCACAAAAACTCAAAACATGCGAGCATCAAATGTTTGAGATAATTCAGCCTAGCTAGAAAAACTTAAAGGACTGAGGAGATATTTATACGCACAGATGGAAATTTTTCTTTGAAAAATGCCTGCCAGGTAAAGTTGATAACCACAAAGCATGACCACTTGAGAGATTTCTTATTACTATTTGCATAATAATTAACATAAACAAAGCAATTGTAATATCATAATCATGCAACAGCGGCAAAAGATTCAAACTCAAACTCATCCTAACAACAACTAGATTTAAACTTCTAGTTTCGCTTGCTTGTCTACAATTTTCTAGTAATTAATTGAAAGCACCATCCTATAAGCACAAATATGAAATGCAGGGAAGAGAAGATGAAAAGATAAAATCATAAACAACTCCATCAAACTTAATAACCATAATAACATTGTCGTATCTCCATTATAAATCTACAAAGGGGGTGACGAGAAGGTTCTAGACATACAACAACACAACTATATACAAATTTAAAAAGGCACCTACCACGAGGAGCTCAAGCTTGTAAACAAGCTCTTAGAAGGAAAATGTCTATAATGTCATCATGCATTAACAGCACAAACCGCTACTGCATTTTTCCTCTTCATTATTAGAATGGCACGAGGAAAAGAACAACACATTAAAAAACAAAGAAAATAAATAATGTCCACAAACCACCTTCGAGAATGTGAGATATTACGAGTTTACCTCTGCATTGACAGTAGCAATTTCGGGATGGTAATGAAGCATTTCTTTCCACATCATCTCTCTTATCATCTCTTCTCCTAAATCCTCATCTATGTCGAGATCAAGCGGGACCTGGGCCGGTGGGTCACAGCTCGGATCATACAGGGGAGACATGTAAGGGTGTTGGAGTGCTTCAGTAACACTAATCCTCTTAGAAGGATCGAAGACAAGCATCTTCTGTAGCAGATCAATTGCCAACGGATGTGCATGGGAATAAAGACGGGAAAAAGATGTACCTGGGGAATACGGAAGTGATTTTATGAACTTTCTCGCCTTTGGGTTATCGATGAATTCAATATCAGCTTCTCTCTGGCTGCCAAGGATGTTGATTATCAGTTTGAGTTGGTTGAGACACTCTGTACCGGGGAATATGGGCTTACGGCCAAGAAGCTCAGCAAAGATGCAACCGACCGACCACACATCAATCGAGGTCCCGTAGTTGTCACAGCAGAGGAGGAGCTCTGGGGCCCGGTACCAACGAGTAACGACATACTCAGTCATGAATGCTTTGCCACTGCTGGTTCGTGCAAGACCAAAATCACATATTTTGAGGTCGCAGTTTGCATTGATAAGTAGGTTCCCAGGCTTCAAGTCGCGATGAAGAATGTTTGCTGAGTGAAGATACCTTAGACCTCGGAGTAACTGCACAAGTATATTGATGAAAAAATAATGTGAAATGTATGCAGAGACTACGAATGCCGTTTGGTGTTGAAAGCCGGAAGACGAAAACATTCAAATTAGTATAAGAAACAAATGTGAACAACCTCAACCAATATGTCAATAAGATGGGATCAGATCTGCAAAGGATGGCAATGGCAGGAGAAACAATCTAAACCAAAACATAGTACAATTTCATAAAATGAATTAATAATTTAAATTCTGATCATGAAAGGTGAACAATAACCAAGCAAAATGCATGCCATATCCACAGAACACCTAGACCAAAATTCAATACCTAAAGTTGACCATTAGTGAGCTGCAGGAGGCGCATAGAGCAAGATGCAAGATACAGATGTTTGTAGGAGCCATGCACAAATTTTGAAGAACAATTTCAAAATCATTTGAATATACACAAATTTCACAATGTGGTGATTGTCAATGTAAAGGCAGAGCACATCACATGACAGGTTACAGATACCATGAACAAGTACTAATTGATCACAGGCATACAACAACAACAACAAAGCCTTTATCCCACTAGGTGGGGTCGGCTACATGGATCAAACAACGCCATAGTGGCCTGTCATGAATCATATCTGCAGTGAAACCATTTGCCTCTAAATCCTTCTTAATAGTTTCACCTATAGTTTTTCTCGGTCTTCCTCTGCCTCTAACAATTTGGCTTCCCTCAATATGATCAACTCTCCGTACCACGGCATCTACCGGTCTCCTCCCTACATGCCCAAACCATCTAAGTCGATATTCAACCATCTTTTCTGTAATAGGTGCCACCCCAACTCCCTCTCTGATGGTATCATTCCTGATCCTATCTTTCCTATTCTTGCCACTCATCCATCTCAGCATTCTCATCTCAGCTACATTTAGTTTATTCTCGTGTTGGCTTTTGACCGCCCAACACTCAGTCCCATACAACATCGCTGGTCTAACCGCAGTACGAATGCTGACCACTCATAATTGATCACAGGCATAATCCAGAAAAAAAGGTTTGACCACTCAGAAATACTTGTGATTTACACCCTCCATCCCACATTAAGAGTCACTACTTGACTTTAAAACATTTTAAGAAAACGCTATTTCTTAGCATATCAATGGTCAAGAGTAAAGCTTATTTGCTCTCTTGATGTTTGGGGCATTGACTATGTCCAGTTGGGTATGTTCAAAGAAGAAAAATGTGACACTTAATCTGGGATGGAGAGAGAAGCAATAATTTAGAACTTCAAAGGCTGTTGGCACATGCAAAAGCGAAGTCCTGATATTCAATATGCAAACAATTCAAATATAGCTATTTGTTATATATACCTGGAAGAGGAAATATTGACAATGGTCATTAGTAAGTGCTTGAGAGGACTTAACAATCTGATGCAAATCTGTATCCATAAGTTCATAAACCAAATAGACATCCTTGAAACTTCTCCTATGGTTAGGCATCATCACATCTTTCAAAGCAATCACATTTTCATGTCTCAGATGGCGGAGAAGCTTTATTTCTCGCAAAGTCCTCAGTGCGTCAATCCGGTTCTCAAAGGCATTATGTATCTTCTTAATTGCGACTTTCTCATTGGTTTCCCTATTAACAGATGAGCAAACAATACCGTATGCCCCTCGACCAATAGGCTTGACTGGAACATACTTGGTGTCGATTTCAAACAAGGTTTGCCACATGGAATAGTAATGCTTCCCCGGGGTTCTAATCCCATTAGGAGGCTCAACTGGAGTTGCCATTCTACCTGCAAATCATATTAAGATATCGGAACCACCTGAAAAAGTTATCTACAAGAGAATTTCCATATATAGAAAAAGATCAATAC
This sequence comes from Lonicera japonica, assembly GCA_021464415.1. NCBI lineage: Eukaryota > Viridiplantae > Streptophyta > Magnoliopsida > Dipsacales > Caprifoliaceae > Lonicera > Lonicera japonica. The sequence goes on from CM038466.1 coordinate 3,765,486, forward strand.
TTGAAGATATCTGGCAGAAACAGAATCCATCTCATGTTAACTTATTAGAACTACAGAAATTTGATCCGCCTATATATGGACAACTAAAAATCGATTAAAACAGTAGTGAAATAAATGTGGATGAATTAATTAATTTTTTTTTAGGAAAAAGGTTGTAATTACTTGTACAAGTACCAGAGACTAGGTCCCCCATCACTTTGCCAATCATCTCTTCATTCATTTAGAAAAATCAACACTAAAAACAGAATCAACTAAAGGCATAACATGATGGCAACAGAAAGAACAACAACAATAACAACAAAGACGAGAAAGAGAGAGTCTGCAACAATTTATGTGTAAAAAAAAAAGTAGAAAGCTTTCAAGGACATTGAAACTAACTTAATTATGAGAGAATCACCAATTAAAAAGAAAAAAAAATCTACAGGACAGGTGAAAAAACAGTGAACAGAACAATTGTAAATTTGAAGGGAGCAATTAAGGCATATTTGGAAGGGACAGTTTTTTGAAATTGAAAACTTTGGCAATTACCTTTCTCTCTTGACTCACTTTGCCAAAACTTCAATCTTCCTAATCGTTTCGTTCAATACTCGATCCCAATTGAAGTGGAATTGCGGAAATTCCCGTAATTATCTCTCTAGCCATCACTATAGACACTCAATTGCCTCTTTTTGTACGAAATCAAACCCTAATTCCAATCAATTCATAGCAACTGAGCGATCACAGATAATTCAACTACGACTGTTTCTCTTTCTCTGACACTTGATACTTAAATTTAAACTTTATGTGACGACAAACATAGGGATATAGATAGTGTATATATATAGATAATAAGATAGAGATATGTATGTAATTTGTATAGGAAGAGTAGGAGGAGGAGGAGACTCGGAGAGATGTTTAGATCTCGTCCCGATCAGACCCGGCGAGTGGATCAGTGACGAAGCAGCGACGACACGGAAAGCGTTAAATATTTCTTTCTTTTCGGCTATTTTTCATTTGGACTGGACTGAGACACACACTCCCGGGCTTTGCTCTCGTCACGACACCTACCTACTCATATTTTTGGTTTTAAATTCCCCTTTCTTTGGATTTTTTTTTAAGCCCTCTAGACAAAAATTCTTTATTATTAGACAATCATATTGTCAATATCTTTTTATTTTCTCCCTTTTACTGTCAAATATCATCACCCGCGTTTGATTTCTGTTAAATTATTCATTCTGTCTCAAATACTCCAATATTTTTCGAAACACTGATTTTATCATAATTATTTATTTACTCATGATGTGCAGTTTGCATTTATTATATCTTTAAGAAAAGGGATTATTAATTTGATTCTCTCGAACAAAAAAAATAGGTCTCTTAATTTAAAAATTTTAAAAAGAAGGGAGTATATGGTTTCATATGGTTAAGTTAAAGTGATCAATTCATTAGGGCCGGATAGAAATTTGTGTCTGAAAATTAACTACTGTAATTATAACATAAGAAATACTTAAGATTAAAAGTTTGATTAGAGTATAATCGGTAGCATCTTAATACACACGTGCATCTCTCTCTCTCTCTGTAGAAGGATGAAGGTACTTAGTGGTTTTGTCCTCCTAACTAGTTTGTGTAATACTCTTTTGGATCTAAAAATAATTCTAACTTTGAAATAATTTGAATTATACAATTTTTAAGAATATACTAATTTTAATATAATGAATAGCCAATAGTTTGACTTATTTTCTATTGTGAGATAAGTAGGGTATATCTCTTGATTACCGCCCAAAGAAAAATCAAGATTCAATCTAATTATGTACATTTTAAAAATCTTAATGTGTGATAGAAGAACTACTATAAAGCATGGCAGGTCTTGAGAATATGCAAGGTCGGTGGACAATTGTATATAACTCTAGTTACAGATTTACGATAAATTTTTTTATATGAATTATATTTTATGCAATACATTTGAAGAAGTCTTAAAAATGTGATCTTTGAGGAAAAAGGCCCCGATTACACTTTTTTAATTTCGGGCCTATGAATCTTCAAACATGCATGGGATAGGCATATTATAAAGTGTAAATGCACGTAGATTCTGCTCTTGTTTTTTAACATTTGAAGCATCTCGTTAATATGATAAAATGCATACTACAACAATTAACATGTTAAAACATGCAGCTCTATTTTGAGATAAATGCATCTCGTTAGTATCCATCACTTGCGACTTTGCTAGTAATAAAATGAACTATTAGTTATGCATGTTCAACCTAACTTATCCTATGGCTCGATCTTTCATTATGAATTGGAGATATCTCTTTAGGACATCGATCACATGGTTCAGAGGTGTATGTGGAATGAACTTTACCCATGTGATCGATCTGATCTTTAACTTTGGTTTGATCGACGAGTCGTCGAGTGATATAAGTGGCCCAATGTACTCGTGGGTTAAGAAGTCTTGTCGACCCATTCTCAAAAAGGTTAGGTTGATTACTTGATTTGGTAAAATTCCAAATCAAATTCTTCTTTATTTTTCAATTTCTTTAATTTTCATACAAATTCCAAATTAATACTATCATCAACACCTTAATTATCTTTTTCCTTCCTTGCTCTTGTTAAAAATTAAAATAAAATTTTATGGAAAATGATAATTATGTGTAACTCTCGCCTGTGAACTATTTATGAGAAAAGTTTGATAAATATTCCGATTTTGAATTTGCAGCCTTGCAATTATGAAAGTGGAGCACCTACAATTGGCATAAAAACTTATGTTTACAGAGCTGGCCCTCAACATAGGCAATCCATGCGGTTGCTTAGGGCTCCCGATGGAACAAGACCCCTGAATTTTTTTTTTCTTATATATAAGTTATAGTAAATAAAATTAAAATAATTTTTGACTAAATAAAAGCAAACAATAGGACAATTATTCTAGCAGGTGATGGTACTTATTTTGCAACTCGAGTTCTCGAGTTTGGAGTCTTGGTATGGGTGGTATTGAGTTTTTTTTTTTTATAACAAGTACACATGCCCAAGTTCCCAATTCAATTAAAATGAAAAACAAAATGCAATAAAATAACCTTAAACCATATATATCGATGAGTTTATTTGAGGTTTTTTTTTCCTATTGTTGAATAAAATGCTATCTATTTGTTTTTGTTTTAACTATATTCTATATGAACAAGAAATTTAATTACTCTTTTTGTTATTTTTCAAATCTCAAAATTTGTATATATATATATATATTTGTTGAAATTTATTGATATAATTATATTACATGAATGTACAAAAGGCCCCCGAAATCAAAATTCGCCTAAAACCCCTCAAAACTCAGGATTGGCCTGCATGTTTAGAGGTATTTTTTCGCTTATATTACACGGATTAAGTTTTTTCGAAATAATTAATATAACATATCTTTATGTATAAGAGAGCCCAACTAATTAATAATAATAGAATCCCAACTCTAGTAGATCATGGAATAATAGTTGATAAAGAGAAATCAACTAATGAAGAAGAATTTTATTCAACTCAAAATGCATTAACAAAGGTTTCACAAAATGTCGAAGAGGTGGTTAACGTAGAATTATGTAAGATCAAAGATAACAGCAATTCTAGTTCAAACGCAGTTTCTACTCTTTTGGGGTCAAGAAAATGACTGAAGGATGAAGATGGCCGAATACACCGTGGTTTGTTCCAACTCTCAAAAATAGGAGTTAAAAGAAACTTTCGGTAGCTAAGCAATTTCAACATAAGTTTGATCCAACTGAAATTTTCTTCTTGAATCAAGTTTGTTTAGATGATACTAAATACTAGAGTGCTTGTCGATTTGATGGTGCTAGCCGTTGTGGTGGTAGGCTCAAAAGATATGTTCATAAACTCGCATGCTTTGATCAAGTTTGTTGAATTTTTGATGTAGTACGTTGTTCGAAGAATTCTAGCTTTAGAGTGGGTTAGGTTAGTGTTTGGATGGGTCTGATGTTTTTTGAAATGATTATTTTTATATTCTAATAAATTTTGGATGGGTGATTGTCCCCTCTTTGCCTAAAAATAAAAATATTTATGTACATTCATATTTCATGCAGGGATATTATCTCAAAGATATCTCAAAAGAGTATTTTGTATATAAAATCAATTTTTGTAAAAAACATTTTCAAAATTTTGGAACTTAGCTTTCAAGAGCTAGAACAATAAAATAAAATAAAAAATTAAATTAATTTATAAAACTCAAAAAAGTGATTTAAATAAGTGGTTTATTGGCTTAATCTTTTCGCTAATAGCCTATTTGAATAAACTCTTCAATATGATTTTTATTAGATATAACCCTATTTTCAGGCGGCATCTATTTTCCATTTTTGGACGATTTGGCCCCTCCCCTTCCTTCATCTTCTTCTTTATTCTTTTTGAAGGACAAACCCTAAACTCTCTCTCTACAATTTATCTTAACATATTTGTCTCTATATCTCATCTATCTCTCTGAATTAGAATGAATTTAGCGCAAATGTATATATATAACTTCATTACATTTTATACATATATATACAGAAGGCCGTTCATATACGAACACCATTTAAACAAGGGGTGTGCACGGATCTAGTGAGAACCGAACCGACTAGTCGATTTTATTATAATGGTTAACCAAACCGAACCAAACACGAACCGGTGAATACTTAAAACCGGTCGGGGTCAATTTTTTTAGTTTTTGGCTTAGACAATTGGGCCTATTTTATATTGTTGGGTTATGACTTAAAAATTATTTTTATATTATTGAGTCATGATTAAAAGTCATTTTTGACAAAAAAATTGGGCTTCTTTTTAATCAATTTTGACACTTTTCTTCTTATATCATTTTTGACAAAAAAAAAATTATACTTTTCATCATCTTTTTTCTTTAGCCTTTTTAAAAAGGGAATAAACAAAAAAAATGACACGTGTATTGTTGGTTTAGTTCGGTTTTCACCAGTTCTATGACACCAGTAACCGACAACCGAATGGACCCCTTTCGATTTTCATTTTTCTCAACCAAACCAGGACCCAAACTTTTAAAAACTGGCTAATTCAGTTCAGTTCGGGTCAATTTTTCGGTTATTTTGCACAACCCTAATTTAAACAATTCGTGCGAATTATAGGCAGGGCCCACTTCCATTTTAATCGGCTTGACTTTTCAAAACAAGAACAAAACCCATAATTCTTCACTTCATCTCTAAAATAAGCCCGGTTCTTATTTTATTGTCGCATTTATTAGGATAAAACAAGTGCAAATTTTTAATTTTTATTTATAATTTGACTATGTCTATTTAATGTGATCAAATTTATTTGGAATGACTTAGGTGTTGTTTGGTTGAGTTTTAAAAAGATATTTTGGGTGTTTTTAAAAAAAAATCATGTTTGGTTTAACTATTTTAAAAAATTCATTAAAGTAAAAATATTTTTTTATTTAATTTTTCTTTTTTATTTTAGAAAATCATTAAGAAATGAATAGAAAACAAAGATTATTCTTATTGTGAAATTTTAAAATAGTATACCATATATAAATCAAATCAAAAAACTATACTTAAGAGTGAACTTTAAATTAGATATTTAAAAACTCCAATTAACCAAACATAACCTTAATATTTTAGTAAACATATTATGTATATCAACTGCATATGTAATGCGATTAATAAACAGGTCGTGTTGAAATTTTGGACACGTTTAATTAATTATGCCGAGTTAATATTGACCTCTTTAATAACGTCAACCCGTATAACATAACACAAAACACATAACACAGCATCATTGCCACCCCTACTAATGGTGAGTTAAGGAGAAAATTTTAGAATCAATTATAAGAGATATTCAGATAGAGAATTGATTATGAGATATTCCATTTACAGATTATGTGCACGTTTATGTTAATTTGCTTAGATTAAGGGATTGATTGTATTTTCCTTATTTATGTAGCTCTCACTTATAAACTTGTATATACGGTATTGTAGTGTACTTTGTAATCAAAAGGTTGAGAATTCCATTCACAAGAACATTTTGATTGTGTCCCTATTAATAAGGCTAAAAGACTAAAAAGTATAATATACCTTACACTTTTTTACAAAATGGATAACATACTTTTTTTCGACTCTTTTGACATTGAACTTTTATTTTTATTTCATTTTAGTCACATGACACACCTCCGTTTGGCTTTCGTTAACGAAAAGCTGAGGTGGACGTTAACAATCCTATGTAATAGTTTTTTTTCCCAAATATATAAATGCATATATATATATATATATAAACTACATATATATACATAAACTACACCCACATATATTTCAATGGCAATATATATATATATATATGCACGCATAAATACTTCTTCTTCTTCCCCAAAAGGGGCTTCTTCTTCAAATCATGCTCTTCATCTCTTGAGTTTGAACAACTTTCATAGATTTTTAAAATTTTGGATCATAATTAACCTTAGATCTAGATCTAAAAGTGAGCAAGATGAAAATATGGACAGATCTAGATCTAAAAGCGAGTAAGATTAAAATATGGACAGATCTAGATCTAAAAGCGAGCAAGATGAAAAATCAACACTACAGCCACAATGACTACCATTACCGGCGGCCCCTCATCGGACAAAACGTCTAGATTCGTCACCGACAAAGTTCTTCATCTCTTGCTTCTTCTTTTTTTTTTAATATGATATGGCTTTCTAGCTGACATGGCTTTCCATCTGTGTAAAATAAACATACACGTAAGTATGTTAACGTCCACCTCAGCTTTTCGTTGACAGAAGCCAAACAGAGGTAAAATGAAAAAAAATAAAGGTTCAATGTCAAAAGAGTCGAAAAAAAAGTATGTTACCCATTTTGTAAAAAAATGTAAAGTACATTATACTTTTTAGCCTTTTAGCATATTAATAAAGGAAAAACTTTAAGTATCCAACGGAAGATACCCATTTCTAAACAATGTTGAAATTTTGATGATCTCTTTAAAAAAAATGTCAAATTTCAATTAGTTTACTTTTATGTCAACAATCTCATACTATAGTTGTAGTACTTATTGACATTAAGAGCGAAATCAAAATGAGTCAATAATTCTTGATTCACTTACACAAAGTAGAGTGATAAATCGTTGAATGAGGGGTGATTCTTGAGTTGTGGCTTTGAGGGAGAAATCATGAATTTTGGAGGGTGAAGCTTGGGTTGTGGGTTTGAGAGATAGAACAACATTGTGAAAGAGAGGTGAGAAAAAGAAATAACAAGAACAAGGTTTTGATCTTGTCTTCAAAAGTAAGCCAATCAAAATATCAAATAGGAAGTAGGCCCCGCCCACAATTCACGCAATTGTTTAAATGGAGCCCCCTAATGCCAAATCTCTTCTAACATGCACACAATGCCCGTCGCGCCCCTCCCTCAAAGCTGCCACCACTTAAATCCCACCACCACCGACGCCCCCTACCACCGCCACCGCAACCGCAACCCCTCCGTTCCTCCTTCACCTGCAACCGCCACCCAGATGACCATTTCTCCGGCTTCTGCCCCTCTTGTCTCTTCTAACGCTTCCCCACTCTCGACCCCAATCCTTACCCCGTCCTCCCGTCGTCCCTCCACCTCCTCCGCCATTAAATCCCTATTCAACTGATGAGAGGGAAAATGATATAAATTGTGTATAAGTGTGTGTGTGTGTGTATGTATATATGTGCATTTGATTTTGATTTCACGTCCAGATTGGTTTTCAAGTTCACTTTTCCTTTTGAGTTTTGTTTTGGATTTGGGTTTTCTTTTCTAAATCAAGGCAACTATCGATTTTGATTTAAATCTGGTATAGTTCAATTTCTTGATGTGTAAGTGTTAGATGTGGGTATAGATCTGGGTATATATACACTAAAAATTTGAATTTCAGATAGAGTATATATACATTAAAAAATTGAATTGAGGTAGAGAGACTGAGAGTTGATGCATATAGAGAGAAATATGTTAGGATTTAGAGTGTTAGGGAGAGAATTTAGGGTTTGTTCTTGAAGAAGAAGAATAAGGAAGAATAGGGAGAGAGTTGATGTAATCAGAGCTTTCTTTAAATTGTGAGGTCCAAAATCTCATCACTTCACATACTAAACCGATGCAATGAAAACAATCATTTATGTCAAAAAAAAATTCGGGGTGTCGAAGTTCTAGTAGCCAATAATTTTGCAGTATTAATAATGATTGTGAGTATATGAGTCAACATAAATTCCTCCTGCCTTGTTGATAGGGGTGTTCAAAATCTAATTCAAATTGAGAAACCGATCCGATCTAATCTAATTCATTTTTTTTGGATTTTTTGGATCTTATGGATGATTGGATTGGATCGGATGCAAATTTTGAAAATTGAAAAAATTGGATTGGTTTCAGTTTTACGTGCTCTAGAAACCGATCAAATCCAATTCAATCCATTATTAAAGTTGTAACTTTGTAATATTAATAAGATAAGGGGTCACTTTGTAATATTTATAAGATAAGGGTTTTAATTAAAATAACAAAAACTTAAACAAATAGCCTCATCTCATTTATTGATATTTGTAACAAGACTCGTTCCTATCATTTATTTAAAATAAGAAAACAAAAAAAGAATGTGAAAATAAAAAAGAGATTTTTTATTTTTCTCATTTAATGCATCACATTGTATAGGATTATGTCATATGCATCAAACGAAGAATCAGATCGGATCGAAACCGATCCAATCCAACATTTAATTGGATTGGATTGGTAAAGTATATTGGATTGGATGCTAAAACCTAAAATCGACATCGAATTGGATCGGATGCGGATGGTTTAAAATGACCTGATCGGATCGGATGGACACCCCTACTTGTTGGCATAGGGTTTTTTTTTTTAAATATGGGAGGTCTAAGTCTCTCCCTTGTTGGCATAATTTGTTACCAGTAAGATTATCTCTGAATCAAAGGTTAATAGTGTGACGTACCGCTTTCAAAATATTCAAAATGTGTGACGAAATGTATGCCCTTGGACAACACATTATGTGTCACCACAAGGTAACATTCTCATTCAAGCGATGCATGATATATCGCCTTATACCTTCTGCATTTTATCATGATATAAAATTTTGTTGGTAGGTAACTTTGACTTCAGTTTAACTTTTACCATATACTTTTGGCTTTTTTCTAAGTGTAATGGGACAACCTAGAAGCAATCTTTACTCTATTGGCTCTTGCATTGGAGATGGCTTAATATAACTAATCTAAAGCGTATAAATCTTTTATTTTGAAATGATTGTTTGGCATACTTTTCTTTTAGAAATAAATGCTAAAAATTACGCGGAACGAAATATAACTGCAAGATCCGTATCCTCCGAATCCCAATTTTATGTGGAGTGCATTGAATCAGGCTAGCCATGTATGTTACAATCCTTCACTGTAATCAATATATATTAATGGAAATTAATAAGAGATTAATTATTTAAGAGGAACTTGGGCATTAACAAAGGCGTATGTTCTTCTTAGTTTGGGTTGTCAGTCAGACTCACCTTTTTCTTCCAATCTCTTCCCGATTCCAATGTTTCGTGCAATCTAAGAAATTTGAATTTTGTTGCATTACTGTCATTTTCGTGGCCTTTCTCTATCATTTCAAATTCCATCAATCTATTCATTGGACCAGAAGACTACTTTTCTTGGTATGAATTTATGTTCTATTGATTGAATTGGTTTTATAAATGTCGATTCACTAGGATTGATTAGTTAATAAACCTTTGTAAATCTAAACTTCTTGATCTAGTGGTATAAAGTTGTCATTAGAACAATTTTGGAGTTGACTAAGAGCCCCAAGGTCGATTTTCGGCGTAGTCAAAATTAATAATGCTTGGCCAGCTACAGTCACGCACCACAAACGAGAATTAGTTGAGGTGTGCGAAAGTTTGCCCAGACAATCTGAGTAATCCTTGAATCAAAAAAAAAGAAAAAACCTTGGAAAAGTTCCTCTGCTCACATGAGGTTCCTATTTCAAAGAAGGCAATGAGTTAAAAGGTTTCCTCTATAATTATACTAGGGTATGCCCGTGCCATCCAGCACGGTACACCAAATTTTTTTTAATCAAAGATGTTCGTGATGCATCATCCAATTTAAGATGCATTCAAAAAACTTACACATAAAAATAAAAATTTCGTTTTCGCTATTTCGTGCTCTTTAGTAAAAAAAACCCTTCCTTTATTATATAGATAGAATAAAAGCAAAGTTAACTTAATAAATTATTTACAAACGAAATTATGAAAAAGTTTAAATGACCAATATTTTCATTTAAAAGTATTAGACGGACAATATAGTTTATAGGAAATATAGATATATGACCGTTCCTATTTGATCCAAATTAAATCAAAATACCATATTTTTTGCAATACAAATATCTTCAATTTATTCAATAAAAAGTATAAAACATTAATCTATATAATAAGGAAAGGTTTTTTTTAACTAAAGAATTTTTGAAATTCTACTTAATCAAAAGTCTAGATTTAGTTTAATAAATTTACTTTTTCTTACACACATTTTAGACCCTAGGATGTGGTTTATCTCTAAGAAGCATTCTCCACCTTAGATTTGTTTATTTCTACTAACTTTGCACCTTTAGATTAAAGTATTACACTCACTAATATATTCCACCCACACACAATAAAAACAAACCCAATTTATCTCTCCTTTTTTTCTTTAAACTTAAAAATATAATAACTTTTAATCAAAGTATATATTTTTAATAAAAAAATATATATATATTTGAAATCTACTCATGAATACCTATACAATAAGATCCATTGTTATTATAAAATTATGTATAAAAAATATATTTTTTTTACCTATGTAAGTTAACATTTTAGTGATTTTAAATTTATATTACTTTCATAATTTAAGTAGAAACTTCTTAAAAAAAGAATTCTCACTTTCATAACAAATAAATTATTTTAGACTTTCGTTTTTTTATATAATTTTTAAATTAAAAGTTTTTTTTTTCTTTTGAGGTGTAATCAATATACCTCACAACAACACTTATCCATTATATAGCTTTACATTTTCACTTATTGTTAAATTAATTATGTCTTCGCGAGAGTACAATATAGTTTGGATAATAATACCACCAATTATCTAACTTAGATTATGTTAATAGATATGAATATTAACATTGTTATTGCATATTTGGTTATAGACGAAATTTAATTAATTTTAATTATCATTCTTGCATTGTACAGAACAAAAAATATCATTCTAGCAAAATAATATATAACAACAATTTATATGCTTGAAATATCTAATGGTCAGAAACTATTTGCATAAATCTAATGATTTAAATAGGTTGTGGCAATTATGTAATATTCAACAGCACTAAATGTTAAATTTAATACATTTCTTAAAAGACAACAATTCACAAACTATAGTTATTGTCTTCCTTTTTTTAAAAAAAAATGGTATTCTCTAAAATAATAAAAAAAAAAAAAAAGTATTATTTTTAACAAAAATGTTATGTTGTTAGATTATTAATGTTTTATACATTTTATTGAAGAAATTGAAGATATTTGTATTGCAAAAACAAAAATGTTAGCTTGTTAGATTACTAGGGTATGCCCGTGCCATCCGGCATGGTGCGCCAAATTTTTTTTAATCAAAGACGTTCATGATGCATCATCCAATTTAAGATGCATTCAAAAAACTTACACATAAAAATAAAATTTTCGTTTTTGCTATTTCGTGCTCTTTAGTCAAAAAAAACCCTTTCATATATTATATAGATAGAATAAAAGCAAAGTTAACTTAATAAATTATTTACAAACGAAATTATGAAAAAGTTTAAATAACCAATATTTTCGTTTAAAAGTATTAGACGAGCGATATAGTTTATAGGAAATATAGATATATGAATGTTCCTATTTGGTCCAAATTAAATCAAAATACCAATTTTTTTGCAATACAAATATCTTCAATTTCTTCAATAGAAAGTATAAAACATTAATAATCTAACAAAATAACATTTTTGTTTTTGCAATACAAATATCTTCAATTTCTTCAATAAAAAGTATAAAACATTAATAACCTAACAAAATAACATTTTTGTTTTTGCAATACAAATATCTTCAATTTCTTCAATAAAAAGTATAAAACATTAATAATCTAACAACATAACATTTTTGTTAAAAATAATACTTTTGTTTTTTTATTATTTTAGAGAATACCATTTTTTTTAAAAAAGGAAGACAATAACTATAGTTTGTGAATTGTTGTCTTTTAAGAAATATATTAAATTTAACATTTAGTGCTGCTGAATATTACATAATTGCCACAACCTATTTAAATCATTAGATTTATGCAAATAGTTTCTGACCATTAGATATTTCAAGCATATAAATTGTTGTTATATATTATTTTGCTAGAATGATATTTTTTGTTCTGTACAACGCAAGAATGATAATTAAAATTAATTAAATTTCGTCTATAACCAAATATACAATAACAATGTTAATATTCATATATATTAACATAATCTAAGTTAGATAATGGGTGGTATTATTATCCAAACTATATTATACTCTCGCGAAGACATAATTAATTTAACAATCTATATAATAAGGGAAGGTTTTTTTGACCAAGAACAATTCAACAGATCAACTCAATTAAAGGTCTAGATGAAGTTTCAAAAAGTTGTCTTTTGTTTTAACCACACGATGTGGTTTATCTGAAGAATTAATCCATACCATTAGATTTTTTTAGTTTTACACAATCTCCACCATTCAATAAAAATATACACATAGAATGATATATATTACCACACACAAGCATACACACTCAACCACATCAACTTTCTCTTTCCTCACATTTTTAGAAAACTTTGAAAATATAATAACTTTTAAGCCAAATTTTAAAATTTAATAAAAATTATATATTTTAAACATACTCATTGAGATCTATATAACAAGATCCATTGTGACTATAAAATTATGTAAAAAAAATATTTTCTAATAAGAATTACATATAATGAATTCAAATTATTATTCCAATCACATTCTTAATCTTTAATAATTACAAGTCATATATCAATACACTCGTTGACATTAACTTTGGAAGAACGAAAAACGTAATTAGAGTTCCTGAGACTCAAGCTCTGGTTGGCTAGTCGAGAAGTCGATCATCTTACTAATTTTGTTACACCCAAGTGAATATATCTTTAGAAATTTTGGTAGCAAAATATTAAATTGAATCATGTACTTTTTTTAAAATCACATCCAATAAAAAAATATTACAATAAAAAAATTCTTTGAATTTCATTCTTTTACGTGTAAGTTTTTTGAATACATCTTAAATTAGATGATACATCTTAAACGTCTTTGATTAAAAATAACTTGGTACGCCGTGCCGAATGGCATGGGCATACCCTAGTAAGTGAAAATGTAAAGCTAGATAACGGATAAGTGTTGTTGTGAGGTATATTGATTACACCTCAAAAGAAAAAAAAAACTTTTAATTTAAAAATTATATAAAAAAACGAAAGTCTAAAATAATTTATTTGTTATGAAAGTGAGAATTCTTTTTTTAAGAAGTTTCTACTTAAATCATAATATGAAAGTAACATAAATTTAAAATCACTAAAATGTTAACTTACATAGGTAAAAAAAATATATTTTTTATACATAATTTTATAATAACAATGGATCTTATTGTATAGGTATTCATGAGTAGGTTTTAAATATATATTTTTTATTAAAAATATATACTTTGATTAAAAGTTATTATAATTTTAAGTTTAAAGAAAAAAAGGAGAGAGAAATTGGGTTTGTTTTGATTGTGTATGGGTGGAGTATATTAGTGAGTTTAGTACTCTAATCTAAATATGCAAGGTTAGTAGAAATAAACAAATCTAAGGTGAAGAATGCTTCTTAGAGATAAACCACATACTAGGGTCTAAAATGTGTGTAAGAAAAAATAAATTTATCAAACTAAATCTAGACCTTTGATTAGGTAGAATTTCAAAAGTTCTTTAGTCAAAAAAATCCTTTCCTTATTATATAGATTGAAAGAAAGGACACCTTACATTTTTATTCTTAAATAAGGACATTAATTTGTTTTTATCTAAAATGCCTTTCATCAATTTCTTTTAGCTTTTCCTAAAAATAAATTAGTCACCACCGGCTACCACCACCACTACTACCCCCTCTGAAACTCTAGCAACTAATACCGAAGTGTTATAACTTTACCGAAGCTCCATCATAGGTACTATAGATATGTTTTTACACTAAATCTGCAAGTAAAAAATGATACATATTTTAGTACAAATATATTTTTTCACTAAATCCTCAAGCAACTCATGATATATTTTTAGTGTAAATTTGTTTTGGCACTAAATCCGCAATCAACTAATGATACATATTTTAGTGTAAATCTATTTTTGCACTAAATCCGCAAGCAACAAATGATACATATTTTAGTGCAAATTTGTTTTTGTACTAAATTTTCAAACAACTCATGATATATTATTTGTGCAAAAATATTTTTGCACTAAATTCGCAAACAAATAACGTTATAAATTTTAGGCAAATATATTTTTGCACCAATCTGTAGACAAATTAAGATATAAATTTTTGTACAATTTTATTTTTGCACTAAATTTACAAGCAATTAAAAACGTAAATTTGAGTATAAATTTGTTTTTACACTATATAAAAATTCTCGCCGGAGCTCCCGTGTCTTTGTCGGAGGTATGACAATAGTCGTTGGAGCTCTGGAATGACAGCCGGAGCTTCGGTGGGTGGTGTGGCAAAAGTAGTTAGTGAGGCTTAACGACTACCGATAGTAATAAAAAATTAAAAAGTTTTAGTAAGGGTATAATTTATCGACCATTCAAAAGAAGGGGTGTATCTTTTTATCGAACAAATATTTGAAAATTGTCCTTATGACAAAAATAAATTATGGAAAAAATCATTTATTTAGTTTGGAATAATAAAATGACTTTAGTTTGAATATAATTACGAAGAGCAACTTCCATTTTCTTAATTCAAAGATATAACAGAGAACTAGTCTCATAATACTCAGACTCTTAAATTTATAAAGAAGCGAGTAGTCTTGCCCGGACGCAAATGCTGAGTATTTTTCCTTTTTCTTTTACAGTTTTATGATGATTATGAAAAACTGATAAATATCTTTAATTGCTATGTACTTTCCTTGTAGTCGTTGGAGAAGAATTTTTAATTAGTGTAATTGAGAATAGTGGTTCTAAAATTTTTAGCACCCAATGTAGCTTTTCTGGTGAATGTTGATTATATTAATATAGTTAGGGCGTGTTTGATTGTAAGTATGGAATTTGTATAGAAAGAAAATAAGTTAGGGTGCGTTTGATTGCAAGCATGTAATTTGCATGGAAAGAAAATAAGGGTGTGTTTGATTTGGGAGTATTTTCCATGGAAAATACCCATTTTCCACTTGATTTGACAACTTAAGGTGTTTGATTGGCTTTTTTTTCCAGGCAATTCAATTGTCACTTTTGGCTCACACACTTACATTTTCCTTGTAAACAAGGAAAATATTTTCTTTGGGGGGGGGCTAGTTTTTATTTTCCAGGCAATTGCGCGGTTTTCGAGACAACATTTTACCCATTTTCTACACTAAAAATGCTATAACTTAAATTACAAAATTCAAAATTTAATAAAAATTTTATATTTAAAATCTACTTATCAAGATCAATTAAACAAGATCCATCATGACTATAAAATTATGTAAAAAAAAATACCCATAATTTTTTCTACATTAAAAATGCCACAATACAACCAATATTTTCCGGGTAGAAAATTAAGGCAATCAAACACATTTAATTACATTTTCCATGCAACTCAATTCTAGGCAATTCAATTGCCTGGAACTTATTTTCTTTCCATGTAAATTCCATGCTTGCAATCAAACGCACCCTAAGTTCCAAGCAATTGAATTGCCTAGAATTGAGTTGCAGGAAAAATGTCAATTAAATATGTTTGATTGCCTTAATTTTCTACCCGGAAAACATTGGTTGTATTATGGCATTTTTAATGTAGAAAAAATTATTGGTATTTTTTTTACATAATTCTATAATCATGATGGATCTTGTTTAATTGATCTTGATTAGTAAATTTTAAATATTAAATTTTTATTAAATTTTGAATTTTGTATTTTAAGTTATAGCATTTTTAATGTAAAAAATGGATAAAATTGTCTCGAAAAATGTGCAATTGCCTGGAAAATAAAAACAAGCCCCCCCCCCCTAAGAAAACATTTTCCTTCTTTTGGTGGAAAATATAGCAATGATTGTAAAAAGATGGAATTTGACTACTTAGAAAATATTGGCAATCAAACACACCAAAAGTGTCAACTTGGGTGGAAAATCTCCATTTTCCATGAAAAATTATGCCAATCAAACACACCCTTATAGGCAATTGAATTGCCTAGAATTGAGTTGCATGAAAAATTCAATTAAATGTGTTTGATTGCCTTAATTTTTTACCCGGAAAATATTAGTTGTCTTGTGACATTTTTAATGTAGAAAAAATTATTAATATTTTTTTTACACAATTCTATAGTCATGATGGATCTTGTTTAATTGATCTTGATTAGTAGATTTTAAATATTAAATTTTTATTAAATTTTGAATTTTGTATTTTAAGTTATAGTATTTTTAATGTAGAAAATGGGTAAAAATTTGTCTCAAAAATTGTGCAATTGCCCGAAAAATAAATACCCCCAAAGAAAATGTTTTCCTTGTTTCGGTGAAAAATGTAAATGTGTGAGCAAAAGTGAAAAAATATTTTTTCTAGAAAAAAAAGCCAATCAAACACCCTTATTTCTTCAAAAATACTCATAAAACTAGGGGATTTTTAAAGTTCAAAAAAGTAAAAGTGAAAATTCCAGCGCCACGGCGAGATGCCCCTCCCACCTATATCTCTCTTGCCGTATATCAGGAATATATAGTTGAGTAGAAACTCACGTTTAGAGGTATTTTGTCTATTATAATTACGTAGTTATTAAGGTATGTTTACTTCATTCGTATTTTATGCAAGGTTTTATCTTAAAAGAGTATTTTGGATATAAAATTATTTTTTGAAGAAAAAACCTTCAAAATTTAAGTTTCAAGATCAGCTACAACAGTAAATTAAATTATATATGCTAGAACTAAAAAAAAAAAAATTATTTAAATAATGTGTTATCAAGCATTATTTGAATTGTGAGGTCCAAAGTCTCATCACTTCACACACTAAATGATGCAAAAGCCACGTCATTTATCTCAGTTTTTTCTGAGTACGTGTCATAGTTCCTGAGCCGATAATTTTGTTGTATTATTAGTAAAATTGGCTGCGATTAAGGACCGTGAATAGATGAATCAACCATAAATTCCTCGGGCATTGTTGTCACGGTTAGGTTCAAATAATAGGGGGCTAAACCTAAAAATAGAAAAAAAATATTATCAAAGAAGGTTGAAGTGATGTTCATCTTTTGAAAGTACTATATATATTTTACGAAAGAACCCACAACAACGTAGTGGGAAATTAAAGCTAATGTTTTCGGCAAACCTAAAAAGTAAAAGGGCCGGGCATCCATATTGGGAAATTTGCGGGATCAGTATTCTCCCAACTACAAGCAGAGTGTATTGAATAACGTACGGCTAGCAATGGTATGTTACTAGTTTTAATTTATCTTTTATTATCTATATAATAAGAAGTAATAGTTTTTAAATCATGAAAATATACGAGGGATAAAGAATTGTGTAGCTGAGGTTAAAAGTATTTTTTTAACAAAAACTGAAGTTAAGGTGAATCCATTCCATATATCAATTTGGTTTCACAAATGTAGATATACACTAGAACTGCCTTAATTAATGAACCCCTGGAAAAATTCATCTGTTCACACGAGGTAACCTAATGCGCAAGGATATAACAGAGGAGGTAAAAAAAAAGAATTAATACTCCTTCCGTCCCACAAAAATAGATCCATTTTTTTTCACACAGATTAAGAAACTTCATTTAATGTAATTGAAACCATAATTTTTTTTCACAATTTTCCTATTATACCCTCATTTACTTTCTTTCTATAATGAATACATTGGATTGAAATTACGTGCCCAAGAAAATTTTGAGGAAAATTTTGGAGTTGATTACTCTTTTAGAGTTGATAACAATGTAATAAAATAAGGGTATATTAAGAAAAATGAAATTGTAGTGCATTCTTTAAAAAGCAAGTGGTCTACAATTTAGAACGGATAAAAATGGAAAATGAGTCTATCTTTGTGGAACTGAGGGAGTATTATTTTTGGTACACACAATACGTTCGAAAATAACTGGTCTCTTCTTAATTAATTTAGGGAACCGCAGAGAAAAATAGGAGCAACTAGCTTCAATCTGATCGAATGCAAATGCTGAGTATTCTTTTTACAGTTTTAGGATGATTATGAACTCCTGAAAATATCTTTAAGTGCTATATACTTTCTGCATACTGGTTTGAGAATAATTTTAACAAGTGTTACTGAAAATAGTGGTTCTAAAATATAACGCACCTATGTAGCTTTTTTATTATGAACGTAGTTTTTTCACTGAGAATACTCGCAAAAATAATTAGGGATTTTTTTTAAGTTTAGAAAGCACTTACTACAGCCAAGGCGAGAAGCCCGGCCCTCGATCTACGCATGCATATCTCTCTTGCTGTAGCTCTGGAATATATGCTTGTTAGGAACTAGGTTCCATTTAATCTCTTTCCAAATACATACACATAATTCAGAGAGGAAATTGGAGAGATGGCCCGATCCTTCTTTTAGTATCTATGTGAAAATGAAACGATGATCTCTCTCCCCAAGTAAATAAAGCTGATTCCAAAAGGCTCAACTCCATTGAGGATTAATCAAGCACTATTTACGATATTCGATAATTCTAAAATATTGCATAAAAGCTACCACAAAGTACGTTCCATCTTTATTCTTTATGCCTCGAGACATTCTTCATGACCACTTCCTAATTAATATCACTTAATTAAGGAATTTGATTCTAATCCTCCACTCTTCTTTCCAAGTTTTGTTTCCTCATTTGCCAAAATAAACATAAAAAGAGAATGCTTTGTCTTGGATAGTGGGTGTTGACAATAGGATTACAGGAATCACTTTCTGCTATATATATCTATATGTCAAGTCATTATATATGGCTTAAATTCGTTTGGTTAGATGATCAAATCTATTTATATATATATACAAGTTGCTCAACTTTGATCCATTATTGTACTTTAAAAGTGTCTTAGCAACGAGAGAAAGATATATGTCTAATGAAACTCTTGCTTACAAAGTTAAGTTTAAGAACAAAAATAAGTTGATTTGACATGAAAATCTAAAAGAATCAAAGGATATCTGAATTGAGTATTAGAGATTTTAGTGCTAGATATAAGATAATGGTCTTTTAACTAGTGTCAAGTGCTCGAAAAGATTGTGGAAATAAAGAATAAATGGTCCACATCATTATACAAACCAGTGGTGTCCATCATAGTGCCATCCTGGCACCTTATGATGTAGTTCCTCAACCTCTAAACAAGAAGCACCTGACAACTATGTCTTGTACTATAGAATATAAGACCCCCAAAGCATATTTTAATTCTTGGGGACCAAATAGTGCAGTAAGTGATTGTACATTATGCTTTAAGGATCGAAGTCGAAATTGCTTTGATGCATGTTCTGCTGCTCTTCTTGTTTGGATGCATTATTTGAATGGATCAGAAACAGTAGATCGAACTCAAGGTGAGGAGAGGAAAAATTGTCCATTTTCCAAATGGGATAGCTTTTGCTCTGAATGGTTTCTGGGACGCTTTGAATACGTCGGTCCATTTAGTGTAAAGTTAAAGGTAGTTTGGCTCTGTGTTAGAACATGTACAGAGAAAATTGCTGAGCAACCATAGTTTCTAGTGAAGCCTAGCATGGCATAGATCAAATCAAATTTGAAGGACAAAAAACTTAGATAGGAATGTCGAGTGATCATGCCTATAAGGGCTATGACCCTATGGGATTTTCTTC
This sequence comes from Lonicera japonica, assembly GCA_021464415.1. NCBI lineage: Eukaryota > Viridiplantae > Streptophyta > Magnoliopsida > Dipsacales > Caprifoliaceae > Lonicera > Lonicera japonica. The sequence continues at coordinate 3,785,465 of CM038466.1, forward strand.
TTTGTTTCTATGTGGAGTGAAAAGGGGGAATAATTTCTAAAAGTTGTTTTCACACAAGACATGTTCCTGAATGTTATGATTACTCAGCAAATTAAATAACAAGTTAAAAGACAATTAAAAAAATATTGCTGTGTTATTTACTGTATGTATTTATATGACCGCATTATTGATTGAGTTCTAGTTAAAAATTTTGCCCATAAACAGGGTGATGCTAAATGATGAAAGCAAGTACATTTGTTTGCAGTTTGAAGTGCCTTGCTTAGATAATCAAATATTTTATGTTTAAATATGATACGTGGAGATTAACAGGCTAGGGCTTTGCATCTATAGATATCTGGGTGGTTTTACACACCAGAATTGCACTAGATCATGCATTAGCCACTTAATTGGATAGCTTAGCTACTTAATCAATTAATTAACTTTTGTTAACAGAAGGCCATTTACTAAATACAGTAATACCACTAGTACGTTTACTTAAAAACCTATAAACTAAGTGGCGCTTTCTTTCATCAATGAACATTATCAAAATATCACATGGTTTTATTGGTACACTTGACATTCTATCATGATGATTTGTGGGACTCCACATGCTCATTCTCTCAAAATTATATGTATTTAATTGTAATCCGTTCTACATATATCATTACCATTCACCAACTGTTTTTAATCTAATGACGTCCACTTGTTACAACACATTATTTTTATCTTTTGTAATTACTTGTCCCCCTCTCTCTATCGACATGATAAGAGAGACAGACACATGTTGTATGTACAACTGTTATAACAAAACCCGTCCCCCCTCTCTCTCTCTCTCTTTGCATGTGATGAGAGACTAAGGGAGACAAATACACATATTTACAATTGTTATAATGAATATTTTCTTAGTATGTGCGCGCCTAATAGAGATTAAAAAGTTCCCTGAATACATGGAAGACCTTACTATATAAATTCAAAAGATAAGCTCATAGAAAGTATGTTGGGGATGCCCTCTTTTAAGTTTTACTAGTGTTTCAAGGAAGGAATCTGATAGTACCTAACCATATCCAACAGTATATCTTTAAACAGACCCATTGTTCCCCTCTTCACAAATCAAGCTCCCTTTTACCTTCTCTTTCAATCAAATTGTGTCCTCTTTCTCACTCTATATTCTCTCTCTAGCTTAATTCATAATTATCAAGAAGAAGAGGCAAGATCAGGAAATATGTTAAGATCCCCTGAAGTTCCAGACTGTTTTTATACAGACCAGCCCATTTTAATCAGTCCAAACCGTCCAACCCCAAAGCACTCTCTTTATCTATCAAACCTTGATGATCAAAAGTTCCTTAGATTCTCGATCAAGTATCTTTATCTTTTTAGAAAACCTGTAAGCATAGATATCCTCAAGTATTCACTTTCAAGACTTCTTGTTCATTACTATCCATTAGCTGGGAGGTTGAGATGTAGCCCTGAAGATGATCATAAACTTGAGGTTGAGTGTAATGGAGAAGGTGCTGTTTTTGCTCAAGCTTTCATGGATTTAACTGCGGATGGGTTTCTTCAGTTTTCTCACAAGCCAAACAGGTCTTGGAGGAAGTTCTTGTACAGGGCTGAAGCTCACAGTTTCTTGGATATTCCTCCTCTTGTAATTCAGGTAAAATTTTCAAGTTTATTATTTTCGATGTATTTTCTTGACTTAACATTAAATATTTTCAACTTTCATAATATAATATCCCTTACCAAGTCACAAGATCGTGTTAGTTTTTGGTCATGATAATGAAACGTTAAATTTTGCCATTTCACACTAATGACCCTTGATCTGAAACATACAACAATAAAAGAAAGGTGAAACTCCTAACTAATGACCCCCTATGTTATCCCAACTCAAAAAAACTCTTTTTTCGTGTGGCTAAGAAGAAGAAGAAGAACTATATCAAGGATTTAGAACTACTTACGAAATGATGTGAAATAACTCCTTAAAATCAAGTAATACAGTTAAGGCTCAAACATGCAAAAATATAAAAAAAATATTTTTATAACTTTTAAGTTAAATAAACATGTGTATTAAAAATGCATGTTAAGCAGTCTTTAAATAAAAAGAATAAGATTTTAACAAATATCAAAAACAAAAGATATTGGTACGTACTTGTACAAAGATTTGTTTTAACATTTTGTTAGCATAGTTTTGTATATAATATAAATGATTTTGAGTCTTTTTAACACGAATTAGCAAATGTTAACATTTTGCCATACTTATTTTTTGTGTATAACATTGAAGGAGATTCCCGGCATGGCTTAGTGCTCCCCCTCCATTATCCTCTGACTTTACCAATTATAGATAGTTTATCGTTCAGGAATTCTAGTCACCCAAACTTTCTTTTTCAAGTGTACATGGGATAGTGAATGATGTTTCCTAGGCCACGTGTCAGCTTCCTCTTGGCAAATCTATATGCTTATCATCATACAAAAATACATTTTAATTAGTTTCGATCATAGCTTATCAAAAAATAGTTAAAATCAACCAATTTATTAACTGATACATAATATGTGTAATATGTATTACTTGGCACAAAAGAAGTTTATGATATACTCGCATCCGAGTGCTACATATATATATATATATATATATGTATATATAAAGATATATAATGTACTTGGTTTATTAAAAATGCTAAGTTAGTTTACTTAATTTGTCTAAAATTTTTTTAGAGTAAATAGTTTAAATGGCCGTTAAATTTTGAATCCAGTATTATTTTAACTATTAAATTTTAAATGAAACACTTTTAACTATCCAACTTTAAAGCGGGTACAAGTTTGGTCATTTCATTCAATTTGGCCATTAGATTGGATGGAATGAAGATATTTTGGTTATAAAATAACAGAACTTGTTCTTTTTGTTTGAAATATTGTTGAGTTTTATGTATATTATGTGTTCTGTTTTGGAAGAAATTATTGGACAGAATGGTGTTTTATTGAAAAAAATTTTTGTTTTGTTGTAATGTAACTAAAATATCCTTTAATGAGCACATTGCTTGTTTCCTTCCAATTTATTAATTAAAATAGATAAAATGGTAAAAGTGATACCCGCTCTAAAATTAAATGACCAAAATTATACCTAATCAAAAATTTAATCGAAATTTGAATAACTTTACTCAACTTTTTATAGAATGATACAATGCCATATAATAAGTGAGGCCCACATTTCTTTTTTCCCTTGTTTCCTCTCTTATTTTTATATCAATTTTTATAAAAGTTTTGGAAAAACTATTTATATAGCAGTACTCTTCTATATAGAATTTCATAGACAATGACTCAAGAATAGAGTTTTGACCCTACACCTGTAAAAAGTTATTTTGGTGCTGCCCTTCTCTCTTTTGTTGCTGTCACTGGGACTGGGCTAGGTACGTGGGGGGTGGTTAAGGGTTCGGCGCCTTTCTTTTTCTAATGACGAGTTTGCCCCAGGGCATGGCTACGTAGATTTTTCTGATGTCTAGATTCCATCTAATATTTATTATATATAATTGAATAAGGTAAATTTTGAATAAATTTAAATTGATGGTATTTACAATTGATAGCATTTAAATTTATAAAAAATAATTAGTATTGTGGTCAAATTATAAAAAAAAAAAAAAAGAAGTTAAAAAAGGGTAGCTCAAACATATTTTTAATAAGAACTGCTATTTAGCTAACAAATGTTTAAAAATTATGTTTTAAATATATTTTGACCACACATATGTACTTGAATTTCCCAGAGAAAATTACGAATAGCAGGAGACACATTTATACTTGCTATTAAATTTTTTTTAATTTTTTTTTTGGGCCAAGCATATAGTTTCATTCATCATTCTCTTTTCAATCCATACTTCTAACTAAAATTTCTGCCTAACGTCAGTGATTTGCGCTTTCTAAATTTTCTCCTCCTAACCGCACGTTGCAGGTGACGAATCTCCGTTGTGGAGGAATGATCATGTGCACCGCAATCAATCACTGTCTATGCGACGGCATTGGCACATCCCAATTCTTACATGCATGGGCCCACCTCGCCACTAAACCCCACGCAGAATTACCAATCAACCCCTACCACTGCCGCCACATTTTGAAACCCCGTACTCCCCCTCAGGTGACGTTCACGCACCACGGATTTACCAATACTGCCCCTAACAAAGAGAACCTCAACCTTAACCAATATTTACAGTCCCAGCCACTGGTGCCTGCATCCTTGACCTTCACCCCTTCCCGTATCCTTCACCTGAAGAGGCAGTGTACCCCCTCGCTAAAATGCACCACCTTCGACATTGTAGCGGCACACACGTGGCGCTCGTGGGTTAGATCTTTGGACCTGTCATCGTCTCTCACTGTGAAGCTATTGTTCTCCGTGAACGTTAGGAAGAAACTAAAGCCCGAAATACCGGAAGGATACTACGGAAACGGGTTCGTGCTAGCGTGCGCTGAGGCGAAGGTTAAGGATCTGGTGGCTGCTAACTTGAACGGTGGGGTGAAGTTGGTTCAAGCAGCCAAGTTATCACTAGATGATGACTATGTGAGGTCCGTTGTGGATTTGTTGGATAATAAAACAGTGAAAACGGACCTATCAACTACTTTGGTTATATCTCAATGGTCTAAATTAGGGCTAGAGGATTTGGATTTTGGAGAAGGGAGACCATTGCATATGGGTCCTCTAAGTAGTGATATTTATTGCTTATTTTTGCCAGAAATCGGAGATTTCAACGCCATTAGAGTGTTAGTGTCAATGCCGGAGAGCGCAATCAGTAAATTTGAGTATTACATGAATGATCTTTCTGATCGGGAAGCTAATGCAGAAGCAAACGGCCATTGCAATTAATAGCTAGAGAAGAAAATTGTTTGATATCCAACTCAAAAACATTCTTCAATCTTTTTCTTTTTGGTATTTTTGTTTGTCCATTCCCTCGCAATAAACAGGGTGGCGTTTAGAACCCTATGTAATATGTATATTAAAGTGATTTGTGTCGGTCACAATAACGTATGATTCTTCTTGTTGTGATGTGCTTGTGTTATCATAAAAGTTCAAACCCTTCAATTTATAATTAAAAAAAAATGTGGTTTTATTTCTATCTCCAAATGTGTTTGGTTTAACTCCTACTTAAACATGCATACTAAGGTTTCGATAAAAGTATTGAAAACTGAAATTGAAAAAATTGTTTATTTACTTTTAAAAATTGTATTTAAAAAAATATTGTTTATTTAAATATAACACATCTAAAAACTGATTTTTTTTTAATATAACAATTTGCCATTATTAGTTTATTTAGATCACATATAAATGAGAACCAAAGAGAGTAAAATATGTATTTTACAATAAGGTGTTTTAAGTTTTCAAATTGAAGTGGCAAATTTGCTAGCTAAAATTTTTGTTCCAAATTTTCAGTTTTAAGAGGCAGAACACTTAATTTTTTTAGTAAATAAACAACTTTGAGACCAAAGTTTTCAGATTTAAGTGCTAAAACAAACAACTCCTAAATTTCTGAAACACCACCCCCCCCCCTTCCAACCCCTTTTTACATCATTTTCACTTATTACACAAAATAACTAAGACCTAGCGGTGGAATTAAACAGTGTAACGACGGTTCTTGTTCCCCACATACCCACATTAAACGCATTTTAAATTTAGCGTCTCATTCAATTCGCTCCAAGTTTTTTATTCTTTTTGTTTTTATTGTGTTTCATGTTTATTGTGTTTTTTTAACATACACAACAACACACAAACGAATATAGTGTTGTGTTAAGATACCTCTAGGACAAGCCTTAGTACAAGTATAAGACCGATCGGATAATTATGCATACAAGAATTAAAGAAACAAGCACCACTGATATTTAGGCAATACAAAAAACAAAAGATTAAAGAAGAAAACAATTAATCAAGCACGCAACCAATTAGGTGGTGTCGGCAAAACCGTCACTAATCCACTGGGTGATAATTATTATTGATGAGACTAATTCTGAGTACAATGCGCAAAACAAAATCTAACCGCCAATTAGAGCTTTCAATATTATCTCTCAAATATACTTTCTAATCTAGCTAGTAAATAATTCAACACAACTTATGAATAAAACATATAGCAAAAGGTCTATTCATAGAGTATAAATCCCATGGGTCTAGAATTGCACAAAGCCAAAACCTACTAGAAATTATATAATACAAATATAACTGGGATTTAGACAATACAAAACTAATTAAGAATTGATCAATATAAAACCTAATATGAATAGGATTCCTATACAGAGCCAAATCTTCAATTCTCCACCTTGGCGATGTTCCACAAGACCACAGTGCACTCCACCATGATAAATTCATCGAATAAGACCCTATCACCCCTATCGGTCCCTTAGGACCATCCCCCCTCTCGAGGGGCATCAACACTGAAGGACATTGACCAACGTCGAGCAATGCTTAAACTTGACCATCGGGACAACCTTTGTCAATATATCTGCCGGATTATTTTTGGTGCCTTTCTTAACCAGATTTACAATACAGTTTTTAATAATTTTTCGGATGAAATGACATCAGACATCAATATGCTTGATTCTTCTATGATAAACTTGATTCTTTGCCGAGTGAATTGTACTCTGACATTCACAGTACACCACAACTTTTTCTGGCTTCAAACCAAGATCACTAACTAAACCACGGAGCCATACGACCTTTTTGACCGCCTCCGTTACAACAATATATTCAGCTTCCGTGGAAGACAATACTACCACACTTTTAATCATCGACCTCTAATTTAATGGACCACTACCCAATGTAAACACATAACCCATAATCAATCTCCGCTTGTCTAGGTCACCGGCATAATCTGAATCCACAAAACCCTCAATAGTTGACATTCTGAATTTTTCAAATACCAACCTTTTGTTCATCGTACCCCGTAAATATCATAGAACCCACTTAACGACTTGCCAATGCGATTTTTCAGGGTTCGCCATATATCTACTAATAATGCACACAGCTTGAGCAATGTTTGGTTGAGTGCATACCATGGCATACATCAAAACTCCCAACCGTATTTGCATAAGGAACTTGAGCCATATACTTCACCTCTTCCTCAGAGCTAGAAGCCAACGTTACCGATAGTTTGAAGTATGGTACTAACGGAACACTTACCGGCTTTGAGTTTTTCATCCCGAATCAAGCAACTATTTTCTCAAGGTATTGCCTTTGTGTAAGATACAATCGCCCCCTCTTCCTATCTTGCACGATTTTCATCCCCAAAAATTTTCACGCTTCACCCAAATTTTTCATGCCAATCTCTTTACTTAACTGAGCTTTCAATACGTTGATCTTCATCAAGCTCCAAAAAGCAATGAGCATATCATCAATGTATATGAGTAAATAGATGAAATTGTTAGATTCAAGGCTTTTGAAGTAAACACAATGATCAAATTCGCTTCGAGTAAACTTCTGTGCGATCATGAACGTGTCAAACCTCTTGTATCATTTACGCGGTGACTGCTTCAATCGGTGCAACGACTTCTGAAATTTGCACACACTATTTTTCTTACAAACAACTTTGAATCCCTCCGGTTGAGAAATATAAATCTCTTCCTCTAGTACCTATGCAAGAACGCAGTTTTGATATCGAGTTGTTCAAGTTCAAAATCAAATTGCGCCACCAAAGCCAACAATATCCTGATCGAGGTGTGATTCACAACCGGAGAGAACATTTTTTTATAATCCACCCATTCCTTTTGCGCATAACACTTGACACCAACCTTGCTTTAAAACGAACACCGGACCCTAGAACCTCGTCTTTCTTAGTGAAAACTCATTTGCACACGATAGGTTTTTTCTTCTTCGGCAAATCGCACATTTTTCAAGTTTGATTTTTTCGGAGAGACTCCATCTTATTCTCCATAACCGCTTTTCACTTCGCATTCTCGCTAGAATCTCTAACTTTTCGATACGAAGTCGGCTAATCTTCATAACCTATTAATGCGTATGCCACCATGTCTTCATACCTATATCAAATCGGTGCACCTCGATCTCTAGGCTCCCTTCCACTAGCCAAAAATGGTATTATTTGTTATTGACCTGATTTTATTGCTGGAATATCTGAATTCTTGTCGAGAGTCATCTTTTTCTCGTTGGACTCCTCCACTGAATTCGTAACTCGAGTATTAACTAGAGTAGTCACTTTCGTTTTTATCACTATCTCGCTCGCCTTATTCTCCTTTTTAACCGGGATTGAAAAACCACCGTTTATCGGCGAGGTCATCTTGAGCATAAACGCCTCGTCAAACGTCACATCCCTACTAATCACGATCTTTTTACTTTGAAAACACCACAATTTGTAACAATTGAACCCATCACAAGAGCCTAAGAATATTGCCTTACGAGCCCTAGGGTCAATTTTCTCATCACCGATATGATAACAAGCTAGACAGCAAAAAATGTGGATGTTGTTGTAACTAGCATGAGATTCGATCCACACCTCTATAAGTGTTTTTTATTCCACTCCTAAGCATGAAAAATGATTAATCAAGAACGTAGCGTATGATAGGATTTCGGCCCAAAATCGCTTATCCAAATTGGCATTAAAAAGCATACTCTGCATTTTTTTCAAAGAGCGTACGATTCATCCTCTCCGCTATACCATTCTGTTGAGGTGTACCCTTAACCGTGAAATGGCGAACAATACCTTCCCATTGGTAGAAATCCCTAAAAGGATCGCAAGTGTACTCCCCGAGCTTATCTGGCCATAGCACTCTAACTTTTTTACCAATTTGGTTTTCAACCATCGTCTTCCATTTTAAGAACACATCAAAAACTTGGTCCTTATGCTTCATGAGATAGACCCAAATTTTTCTTGAGTAATCATCAACAAAAATCACAAAGTAATGATTTTCACTCAATGATTAAGTCTTTATCGGCCTCCAGACGTCCGTGTGCATATAATTAAGTGCTCATTTCGTGTAACGTACCGCTGTCTCAAATTTTATCCGAGTCTGTTTTTCAAGCACACAATGCTCACAAAACTCTAGTTTGCAGCTTTTTGCACCTTCAAGTAGCCCTTACTTACTCAACACCGTCATAACCTTTTTTTCAGCATGACCTAATCGCATATGCCATAACTTTGTTATGCTAGTCTCTTCATTTGTAATCGAAGCAAACCCAATCACTATACATCCTTGAAGAAAATAGATATTACCCTCATTTTTTTCTCACATCACAGCTATAGCCTTAGAGAGAATTTTTAAGTTTTCACCTTCGAGTATTACACGATACCCATTGGAATCAAGAGCTCCTAAAGAGATCAAATTTTTCTTCAGATCAAGAATATACCGGACATCACTAAGAGTACGTACCACCTCGTCGTGCATCTTTAGCCGGATCGTACCAATTCCCATCGTTTTAGACATATGGTCGTTACTTATCAAAACTTTGTTCCTGACAACCTCGATAAAGGTATGGAATAATTTTCAGTTTGGGCACATGTGATACGAGCACCCACTATCTAAGATCCACTCGCTCGAAGAGTTAACCCGTGGAGTCACAACCAACATACTCTTGAAGTCCTTATTTTTTGGTGCCATTATCGTGTTCTCTACCGCACATTTATTCTCTCTCCCGCCATCGGTTTTATTTGGACACTTCCGTCGCACGTGTCCAGGTTTCTTGCATTTGTGACAAATTATCTTACTTTTTTTTAGTCAGTCCTAGAGATTTCAACCGCGACTTTTTTTGATTTTTTGGCTTTTTCTCATTGATTATCCCCCTTGTGAATAGCGCATCTGAGTTCAATTACCCTCTCTTCTTCAAGCGCTTTTCATTAGCCAAGATGGCCGACGATACCAAATCGTATGTCACCTTTTTCTTCACATGAATAAGTGTGGTGGTTAGATGATTATAGGATTTCGGGAGTGAATTAAGAAACAAAATCGGTTTATCCTCATCATCAATCTCGACGTCTAACCTCTGTAAATTTGAGATTATCTTATTGAACCCGTCGAGATAATCGTTCATGGATGTACCCTTAAAAAATTTATACCGAAATAGATTCTTCTTCAAGTATAGGTGATTCTCGATACTATTTGTCATATACTGATTATCAAGTTTCTTCCAAATTATCGAGGTAGATGTTTCATGCATCACATAGTACATCACGTTTAGAGCAAGGTGTAAACGAATTGTACTATATGCATGCCTATCATACTCAGCCTAATCTGTAAATCCCACATCGAAAAGTGGAGGAGTCCTTGAGACCCATGTATATGCACCTTGATACCTAACTGATATGACCCGTTTTGGGGGGTGAGTAGGATCATGTAGCCTTGCCAAGAATAAAACTGTGAGGGTGAGTGGGACCATGTAGCCCAAAATGGACAATATCACACTGCCATAGGACCAAGGCGTTACAAATGGTATCAGAGCGGACCTCACAGAGTACGATGTATCGATGAGGGCGTCGGTCCCCTTAGGGGGGATGATGTAAATCCTATATCGAAAAGTGGGGGAGTCCTTGAGACGCATATATGTGCACCTTGATATCTAACTGGTGTGACGTGTTTTATGGGATGAGTGGGATCATGTAGCCCTTCCAAGAACAAAACGTGAGGGTGAGTGGGACCATGTAGCCCAAAGTGGATAGTATCACACTTGCGTCGGACCGGGACATTACATAATCGGTGTCGAACCACTTATCGAACTTAGCTTTATTCTCCAACAATACTCTGTGCAAACCTTGTTGGACAAGGATATCGAACATCTAACACTATCATATCGTAAAATATGTCTTCTGCCCAACAAATCTCTCTATATCAAATTTGACCGTAGTCGTCATCTTAGGAGCAGACGCCCCCTTCAAAGGTGGTGTATCTGCCGCCTTGGTACCCCTTTCCAGTATATCAAAAATAAACATCTTTAACTATTACACAATTATCTCAAGGAATAAACCTTCCCTCTAATACCTAATTGTTATGGCCCCTCGACACTCAGATCGGGCCCGGGCAAGCCGGTCCGCGCACATAGTAATAATATATAGGCACATGAAGAATGTTTCCTCGATTACGGGGAATCGAAGTTGTAGCATATATTTGATTTTTGGAAAATGAGTGTGAACATTTGTGACTTGGAGGAAAAAGATCATTCAGTCCTTGAGAATCGAGTAAGGTGTTTGTTATTTAGTCCTTGAGGGTCGAGTATAAGCCTTGGTGCTTAGGGGTCAAGTAAAACATTGTCGATAAATATTGTTTTTAAGAACCGAATAACATGCATCTTACTCAGTTCTCAAGGAATGAATAATCCTTCTTCTTTAGGTATGCACAAATCTTCACACTTGGTCTCCATAAACTAAATATATGCTACAAATTTGGTTCTCCTAAGGAACCTTCTTCGTGTGCCCATGTTTGTTTTTTGTGTGTTGTTGTGTATGTTAAAAAAATAAAAATAAACATAAAACACAATAAAATAAGCATATCTCTCTTTTGTTAACTTTTTATTACTTGTCAAGTTTCAATTCTCTCATTTACCATTCTCTACAATTTAGGGTTTCATTGTGTTGCATCAATAGAGTTTTTGGTGGGTTTACTGGGTTTTTAGTGGCTATTAATATTGTTTCAACCGCAGAAGAAGGAAGAACTCGCTAAGAGAGGAAAATGATGTGGTGGAGTAGGGGTTAAGGAAAGATGTGAATGGTCCAAAGTGTATGGGTGAGTGGTAGTAAGTAAAAAAGTAGTAAATGTGAGTGGGAATGAGAGTAAGAGTTGAACTAAATATTTTTAGGAGTGGAAATAAAACACCCTAAAAAAATGGCCAAGAAAGGGAATAAAAATTATTAGAAAACAACAAACATGACTAAACTGGAAGAAGGAAGACATATTATGTTAGAGAGGGAATCTTCATGTTCATTGCATTTGGTGAATCAATCTCAACTTATTGTTATTTTTTGGCTTAACGTGAACATGACAATTAAAAGAAGAATAATGTTTATTTAAGAAGGCAAAGTATTAAGCTTTAAATACTTACTTAAAATTTAATTTTAGTTACATATTATGATATATTTAATACTTGCTACATATATATAAATAACAGGAATTTTTACGGGTTAAATTATCGTCAAACATTATCAAGATGGACTTATCATTCTTTTTTGACAAAAGTTGATTTATCTCATGTCTCGGCATCTGACTTAATTTTTAATCTCGTGTATTGTTAGTCTTTTTAACTTTGCCTCTTTTATTCAAGTGACTAAATTTATAGGGCAAGTTTATTTGCATGTATAAAATCGCGTAGAGAAATTGTTAGCTTCTCAATATCTTCTTGACTTAGCCTAGGATTATTGTACGTCATTACATTAAGGGCTAGTTTCCCTGTTAGGATTGTCAGTCCTGAGTTAGGATTGTTAACTATCTTATTCTTACTTTGTAGTTATCTCTCTTGCTTCACTGTAAGTTTTGTTAAGGCGAGTTACTATTCCTATAGGAGGTCTTCTTTCTATGGAAGACTTCTTCCTTGTGTTTGAATTTTTTCTTTTTTAGAATCCAAAATCACTTGGTTAGTATTCTCTCTCTATCCCTTCAAAATAAAGAAGTTTTGAGTTCAACTCACACGGATGTGATTTTTGAACACTTAGTTAGTCCAACCTTATTATAGTATTTATTGAACCCCTATAGTGGTGATTGGCCAGAAATTCATAGTGGTATAAAAATAGTTATATTGTATAAAAAAAAGATAGTGTCCTGAAATTATTGTTTTTTAATTGAAAATCAAAATTTTACATGTAAAATTTAAGTTATATCATTTTTTGATTCAAACCCTAGAAATAAACTATGAGAGCTTACATATACGAATTTACCGATTTAAAAATCTAGTAAATAACATAACTAAACGGGTGTGGCTATTGACACACTCCATATCTCTCTGTGACACTTTCTACATTGATTTGGTGTAAAATAGTCGAATATGTAATCATTTATTCGGTACAATATGACCGAATTATTATTGATAACAAAAAAAAATACACTGACTTAATTTCATTATACAAAATAACGTGTACATATTTGACTATATTAAAACAATTAAATACACACATACTTAAGTGTATTGTACTAAATTAATACGAGAGTGTTAAAAAAAAAAATATAAGGCGTGTCAATAGTTCTGCGCTAACTAAAATCAACGCTAAAGACAGAAAAAGAGTGCGGTGGTACAACCGCCAAGAAAAATGTAAAGCTAGGTGCGTTCGGTCAACAAAGGAAGAAAAATTAGCCAAGAAAGAGAGTAAAAGTTGGAATCAATGATTTGATTAAGAAAAGTTTACGATAATGATGGATATAGAATAGCAGCATACATATAATATTAGTTTGCATAATATGCTCGATCTCTAATCACATATAAAATTATATTATTAATATCAACCACTAGCCCACTACTAGACTGCTTTATTTGAAAATATTGCCATTTTCTTATAAAGCGTGTGGCTTTGTTGGTAGACACTTCCGCACGCGACCTTTGTTTATATATTTCTTTTTTATGATTATTTATTTTTAATTTGACTAACATTTATGTAGTTGGTCCAATTTTTTTTTATTAATTTATATATAATGGTTTTAATTACAATTTATGCGATTTTAATAATTATTAATGTGAATTAAACTTGATACTCATCAATAGCCTATCTTTCTGTATCTTTCTGGATTAATTTTTTTGAGTAATTGTGATCATTGACTCCTAAATTGATTTTGAAGTTATAAAGAGAATGTTATGACATAGACGTGCAAGTACCCTAGGGTAATATGATTACATTGTGTTATTTATTTTGAAGGAGTAAAATATTAAAACTCAAAAATATTATTCATATCATGATATTAATTGATTGATAGTTTTTTTTTGATTAATTATTCAAATCAAAAGTAATTATATGGAGTCAGACATAAAATTTTGTCGCTCTAACTATACTATAAATTGCATAATTAGGCAATTACTATAAATTACATAATTCGCTGACCAAAGAGATTAATAAATAAGTTTTATTTCATGTTACCCTCATGAGAGTCTCCCAACAGACAAACCACTATGACTCACCCACATAAGAGGTAAATATATCACCAATTACTCACAAAGGGTGGACAAATCACTTTATAAAGTTCGAATATTACATCCATAGGTTTCGAATAAGTGACCTCTTTAATACAAGATGAGAGAAAGCGCTACAAAAATCATTCATTAAGTAATATATTTTTCCTCTAAGATTAATAATTTCACTTTGTGAAAGAAAAATGGTAACTTATTTAGTAGTGAAAGAGAGTAATATATTGGGCCAACATGATAAACCATTTAGTTCAACTCAGTGAAGGCCAATATACCCACCCTGCATCAGAGCCTATTGGAACAAATACATCAGCCCACTCCAAAAAATGTGATGGTAGGTTGCGCGTGTGAAGGACGCTCGCGTTAGTCCCCTTGAACTTGAAAGCCAAGCGCAGTAATTCGAGTATGAAGGGAGAGTCAACGTCAATCTAATTATTATTATATTATTAGTAAAATAATATTAACTCTCGTTTTAAATATAAAATATATTATAAAATAAAATAAAATTAGACATTTGTGTTTTTTTCCTATTTAAATTGTTAATTTGCATCTTAATCGCACATGTTATCACTGCTCTTATTATTGTTGTTAGAAACGAAATCTATAAAAAGGCTTATCTTTTCTTCTCATTATAATCTGTGAAATAAACTTGCCAAAACTAGGGTTCTTCTAGTTGCTGGATTTACTGCCCTGGCTGGATTTTATCTCCAATTTGGGGCTTCTGGTGCGTATCTTCTTCTTCATCTTTCTCATATGCTTTCCCTAAACAAACATGTATGTAATCTCTTTGGTTTATTTTGAGAATTTGCAGCTTAACTTTTGAATTCAAATTTCCTTTGTTTTTCATTGTTTATTAAGCAACTGGCATGTTTTATTCGGAAATTACGACTTCCACGAAGCAATAGATTTAGTTATTTATTTATTTATTTATTATTATTATTATTGCAATTACGAACATTCTCATATAGGTAATTATCCCGGGATTTTATGCATTTAGCATTAGTTCTTTTTTGTGGGATATATAATTTCTTTTTCCTATGCTGTTCAGAACATGGGCCTGAAAGTTGTACCTTAAGGTTATCATATATTATTCTGGAGAACTCAAAGATTTTGTACCTTTATTACTTGTTTGGTTTGGGTTTTTGTTGTTCCCGACGTAAAACTATAAGAGACTCCTGGTACGAATTAAAATTCGAATCAAACTAGCACTTAAAGATCTAAGTATTAACAATCAGCTACTTTGCCATTTGGCATCAATATGTCCTGAATGTAACTGGTTCTAGGTGTGATTTCTATTTTGCTCGATATTCTTTATGCAGCGGGTTGTGCTTTTATGCTAGGCAAATTCTAGTATAACAATTTGCCTATGAACCTTGTTTTCATGTTGCAGAATATCAGTTGTAGCTTTTCAATTGACTGAAAATAACCGGCCAATTCAGCAGATATTCTATTCTCCTGATCATATGCCACTGGGAGAGGGGGAAACCATGGTAGCACAACTGCCTCGGTATCCTTCTCGGCATGAAACAGTAAAAGATACAGCTTGCATCGATGTGCGTGAAGAGAATCTATGTCTCCCACGCAAGTGGTACTTCAGCAAGCAAGAAATAGAATTTCGTTCTCCGTCGAGGAATGATGGCATTGACCATGAGGAGGAGTCACATTTGCAAAAATTATACTGCTCATTTTTACAAAAGCTTGGGATGGAGCTTGAAGTGTAAGCCTAGTTACGATTTGGATTAATAAAAAATGTACGTTAGGTTTTAGAACCGCGAGAATGAATAATTATTTTAAAACCTAATTTTGGAACTTACCTATTTTTTGGCTTATAAAAACAGATAATCAATGCAGTTGACTCTTTCCGTAACAATTGGTGTTATGCCCATTTGGAAAACAACTTTACATCCATTCCATCTATGAGATTTGATCGTGTGTTTCCACCTTTTTTTTCTTTTTTCATAAACATTTTAGGAGGTTTTCCATTTACCTAAGAATTTAGATCAATTCTATTTATCCTTTCATACAATTTCTTGTAGCCCCACTCATCACTCTCTTCAAGTTTAAGCTACTGTCATTTTCATTGCACATATCAGTAACTACTTGTCTACTACTTCTATTGTGAAATTTGGTACATTGGTTATGTCATGAAAGGCAAATGGGACGAACAATTTGAGATATTCCGAAAAGGAAAGTGGGACTATCTTTTCAAGATGGGGGAGTATATAGCAGGGTGTGTGTTTGGCTATTAGTTAATTTTAGGGCTTTCTCTATTTTTCCTTCTTGAAATATGCTTTACTGACAGACTGAGGCCTCTGGTTTTTGTAACGTATCAGAGGGTTTTATTTGTTGGAGCTGGTCAGGCAATATGTGTGTTCTTCGCTCATAGAGTTGTTTTTCCAATATCCCCTGGCAGTTATTGGCACTTTTTATTTGTGGCCATATACGACATATATGCCATACAAAAGTTGCCTTATTATACCTAGTGGCCAGTAGTGAAGAGATGCCATAAAAAACTTGCGAGTCGGAAGAAATAAATTTGGGATGTTCCACTAATAAGATAGAATACATATGGTACTGTATTTATCTTTCCTTTTTGTGACTTTTTTCTATTGCATCCTTGTATTTCTTTTAAAATATTATGATATGGAAATATGTGCTTGACATGGTGTTGATTTATTTTTCTGGTTTTCAGGCCCCAGGTGACTATAGCAATTGCAATGATGCTGTGCCATCGATTTTATATTCGCCAGTCTCACGCAAAGAATGATTGGCAGGTATATTCTGTGATATTTGGAAATTTTCGAAGTGAGATTGAAGTTCTATGGACCTATGCTTTGGGATTTGACATACCTGGTATTATACACTTGAACCGTTGATTGAAGAACATGCTATCATATTTTTATTAATTGCATTTTATCAATCAAGGTTGTTGAAAATGTGTATGGGATCTGTATCTTTTTCCAAAACACTATTGTGTATTGTTTATCGTAACAGATCTTTATTATTGAGGGAAAGATCTCTTGGCCCTATATAGTGAAGCTATGTATGTTCTGTGGATATGACATGCATATTTAGTCCTTGTTTTTCCATGAGAATTAAGTTAGTATTTAATAAATGTGACTTAATAATGATTTACACCAGAAATAATCTCTTCCAATTCTTTTAGCTACATAGTCCTAGGTCCAAGGTATTAGAATACATTCCAACCACCACTTCTAGATGGTCAATACAATACAACACACCACCAACCAAATCTCATTATTTCCAAATGTATAAGATTTGTTCACATTTCTTTGTTGGCAATGTATTTTCTCCCATCCCTATATAAAGGGATTAATAGCTCATATCAAATACACATAAATGAACATGCAACATGATTCATTCTCATCTTTCTCTATATTTCTCAACATGGTATCAGAGGGATGGTTAACACGTTAAACACAACCACACCACATCAACAAAACCCACACCATACACACAGACCCAACACCATTACAGCAACACCCACACCATCTTCAAAAACCACATACAGAGGTTCGTTCATCCAGTACAAACGTATAATTCAACCAACCAACATATAATACTGATCTTCTTGATAAGACGATCCAAACCCCGTTTGAATAATCGGATTTTCAGTCCTCACGCGCCGCCCAAATATTCCAGTGTTTGGTCCACCTATTTCACGCTCCACCAGCTGAAGAAGACAGCCACGTGGCACGCCACGTGTTAGCCAGTCATCGCCACGTGTTTGCCACGTCAGCGCCACATCTTGACCGTTGACTGTTAACTTCTGTAACGGGCGTTACTTTTACCGTTAAACTTAACGGAATATTCTTGATGCCGTTAATTTTGACGGAATATTCTTAACTCCGTCAGGATTATTTGCAAATTGACCCCCAGAATTTTCTGGTATTTCTACTTTGGCCCTTGAACTTTCTGAAAGTTATAGTTTTTGCCTCAGAACTTGTTCCTGGCATTTTTCAACCCTCTGAACACAACCACGATCTCAAAAATTTCAAATTTTATCTAGATTTTTGAGTATTACATTCCTCCAATGGCTAACGACTCCATAACCATGATCGGATCATCCACAAAAGATTTCCCTCTCATTATTCAAATTGAGGGCTCCTCATTCAATATCGGCCTTCTACTGCATGAAACCAACTATGATATATGGTCTCAACTCATGGAGATGCACATTGCAGAGAAACAGAAATTCTCTTTTATTCAAGGTCAAGCCTCAATTCCGAAAGAAGGAACCCCTGATAACCAACAAGTAAAATGCTGGCTCTTAATGTCAATGAAATCGGAAATCATGAAACATTATATTCGTATTCCTACGGCACGTGAGATTTGGAAATCACTGTCTACAGTGTTTCATGACGGGGCTGATAAATTACAAGTGTTTTCTTTGAATCAACGGGCCTTCACTGCCAAACAAGGTGGGCGATCAATATCTGAGTTATATGGGGAGTTGACAGAGATATTCAGCGAGTTGGACTACTGTGATAAGGTTGTTATGGAATGCCCTAATAATGAGGAGTCTTACAGGAGATCAATTAAGCACTTGCAAGTCCATATTTTTCTTGCCGGGTTGGATAATGAACTTGAATAGATTCGGGGTGAGATTTTGCGAAAGGATTCGGTTCCAAAACTAGAAGCGGTATATGCCATGGTTCGTCGACAAGCTCTTCGACGACAAATAATAAATACCGCGACAGACACTGCAGCTCTGGTAGTCTGTAATCAAGCCCCTTCCAATTCCAATTGGCGCAACTCAGAGAAACGATTCGGCTCTGGTAACCGACCGAATTATTCTCGGGGTTCGACCTCTAAATACCCTCCATGCTCTGTCTGAGGACTTACAGGACACTCGAAAAAGGGTTGCTATGAAATCATTGGTTACCCGGATTGGTGGAAGGATTCTCGCAATCGCCGAACAGGTCAAACCACAGAAAGAGGTAACAAACAGGCCTCGGGCTTACTTATCACTACATGTACATTAGGTACGGTTTTACATTTTGTCTCCGTTTTGAATAATACATGGGTAATTGATTCGGGTGCCACTGATCATATGACATCTAATTCAAAAATGGTTACTCACGTACGCTTTGAATATCAGTTAGCTGACATACTCACCAAGGCCGTGACAAGGAAAGTATTCGCCAAGCTGATTAGCAAGTTGGGCATGTTTGATATATGTGTGCCAACTTGAGGGGGAGTATTAGAATACATTCCAACCACCACTTCTAGATAGTCAATACAATACAACACACCTCCAACCAAATCTCATTATTTCCACATGTATAAGATTTGTTAGATGCAGTTAACCAATCATACGACACATAATTACTCATAGGATACTTGGCTTTACTGGTAAAGTCTGGGTTATATATGGGTTTAGGTACACCTCTATTTACTCGATTAGGAAGTTGCTTTATAAGAATAGAAGAAGATACTTGGGAGGCCTCAGTTTCAGGGATATTTGAAGTGGACGATTGGTTGTTTGCGTTAGGCGAAGATGGACATGGAGATGGCACAACTCCACTTGGAAAGGTTTCTGTTGTTTCTGTTTTCGGTGGTGAACTTGAAGTCAACGTTGGAACTACCTTTATTGAGCTTATCTCTTCCTCATTGATATTTTCAAATAATTGAACTTCCTTATAATGCTTCTCTTGAAGCTTAGTTTGGTGAAAGTACATAGTTTCTTTATAAAATGTCACATCTATGGTGACATACAGTTTTCGTGTGGGAGGATGATAACACCGATACCCCTTTTGAGAAGATGCATACCCTACAAAGACGCATTTGAGAGCGCGAGGTTCAAGCTTGTTCCGCTGTTCCTTTGGTAAGTGGACAAATGTAACACATCCAAATACCCGGGAGAAAGATTTGACACGGTAGGAGCCGAGACAAACTTAGATAAGACTTCGAATGGTGTTTTAAAATCAAGTACAGCCGAGGGGATGCGGTTTACTAGATAGACAGCCGAGGAGAGTGTTTCACCCCAATACGAGGTTGGTGTTTTTGCGCCAATCAGTGATGCCCGAACTATTTTCAATAAATGATGGTTTTTACGTTCGGCAACCCCATTCTATTAAGAAGTATAAGCACATGTTGTCTGATGAATAATCCCATGGAGTTTGAAGTATGCCTGTAACTCGGTACTCATATATTCACCACCATTATCACTTCGAAGAACTTGAATAGTAGCGTTATACTGTGTACTGATTTGTTTATGGAATCCCTGAAACAAACTACTAACTTCACTTTTAGATTTCATGGGACAAACCTATGTCATCCGAGTACAATCATCAATTAATGTGACAAACCATCGTATATCACTTAAAGAAGAAATGTAAGATGGGCCCTATACATCAGAATGAATAATCATAAATGGAACTGAACTTTTACTCAATGAAGGTTTAAAGGAAGTAAGATGGCTTTTAGTCAATTCATAAATCTCACAATGAAAAACAGAGGAATCAACTTTATTAACTAAACGGGGAAATAGTTTCTTTAAGTAACCAAACGATGCGTGTCCTAATCGGCGGTACCATAACCAAAGTTCATCTGCAATATTCTTTTCAGAGGTATTAGTGTGTAAGGCTAAGCGACCTGTGTTTTTTTCCTCCAAGTCCAGGTAGTACAATTTTTCCCTCCTAACGCCATAACCAATTGTTTTCTTAGTCTGAATATCCTTAAAAACATAATGGGAAGGCCAAAAGGTGAGAACACAGTATAAGACATTAGTTATTTGAGCAACAGATAATATATTATAATCTAAGGATGGTACTACTAAGACAGAGCTTAGGTTCAGGGTGTCTGATAAATTAACTGACCCTTTTCCTACTACAGGAACTGGAGCGCCATTAGCTGTGGAAACGAAGGTCTGAGATGATGGGTTTAACGGAGTAACCATTTTTGAATTAGATGTCATATGATCAGTGGCACCCTAATCAATTATCCATGTATTATTCAAAACAGAGACAGAATGTAAAGCCGTACATGATGTACCTGTGGTGGTAAGTAAGCCCGAGGCCTGTTTGTTACCTCCTTCTGTGGTTTGACCTGTTCGGCGATTGCGAGAATCCTTCCACTAATCCGGGTAGCCAATGATTTCATAGTAACCCTTTTTCGAGTGTCCTGTAAGTCCACATACAGAGCATAGAGGGTATTAAGAGGTTGAACCTCGAGAGTCATTCGGTCGTTTACCAGAGTCGAATCGTTTCTCTGAATTGCGCCAATTGGAATTGGAGGGGGCTTGATTACGGACTACCAGAGCTGCAGTGTTTGTCGCGGTGTTCATTGTTTGTCGTCGAAGAGCTTATCGACGAACCATGGCATATACCGCTTTTAGTTCTAGAACCAGATCCTTTCGCAAAATCTCACCCCGAATTTATTCAAGTTCATTATCCAACTCGGCAAGAAAAATATGGACTCGCAAGCGCTGAATTGATCTCCTGTAAGACTCCTCATCATTAGGGCATTCCATAACTACCTTATCACGGTGGTCCAACTCGCTGAATATCTCTGTCAGCTCCCCATAGAACTTGGATATTGATCGCTTACCCTGTTTGGCAGTGAAGGTCCGTTAGTTCAAAGAAAACACTTGTAATTCATCAGCCCCGTCATGAAACGCTGTAGACAGTGATTTTCAGATCTCACGTGCCGTAGGAATACGAATGTAACGTTTCATGATTTTCGGTTTCATTGACATTAAGAGCCAGCGTTTTACTCGTTGGTTATCAGGGGACCATTTATCGTATTCTGGTGTTCCTTCTTTCGGAATTGAGTCTGAACCTTGAATAAAAGAGAATTTCTGTTTCTCTGCGATGTGCATCTCCATGAGTTGAGACCATATATCATAGTTGGTTTTATCCAGTAGAAGGCCAATATTGAATGAGGAGCCCTCAGTTTGAATAATGAAAGGGGAATCCTTTATGGATGATCCGGTCATGGTTATGGAGTCGTTAGCCATTGGAGGAATGTAACACTAAAAAATCTAGATAAAATTTGAAAGTTTTGAGGTCGTGGTTGTGTTCAGAGGGTTCGAAAATGCCAGGAACAAGTTCTGGAGCAAAAAATTTAACTTTCAGAAAGTTCAAGGGCCAAAGTAGAAATACCAGAAAATTATGGGGGTCAATTTGCAAATAATCCTGAAGGAGTTAAGAATATTCCGTTAAGTTTAACGGTAAAAGCAACGGCCATTACAGAAGTTAACAGTCAACGGTCAAGACGTGGCAGTGACGTGGCGCTGAAATGGCGAACACATGGCGATGACTGGCTAACACGTGGCGCTAGGGCAGACATAGCGTGCCACGTGGCTGTCTTCTTCAGCTGGTGGCGCATGAGATAAGCGGACCAGACACTGGAATATTTGGGCGGCGCGTGAGGACTGAAAATCCGATTATTCGAACGGGGTTTGGATCGTCTTGTCAAGGAGATCAGTTTATATGTTGGTTGGTTGAATTAGATGTTTGTACTAGATGAACGAAGCTTTTGAACCTCTATATATGTGGTTTTTGAAGATGGTGTGGGTGCTGTTGTAATGGTGTTGGGTCTGTGTGTATGGTGTGGGTTCTGTTGATGTGGTGTGGTTGAGTTTAATGTGTTAGCCATCCCTCTGATACCATGTTGAGAAATATAGAGAGAGAGATGAGAGAATGAATCATGTTGCATGTTCATTTATGTGTATTTGATATAAGCTATTAATTCCTTTATATAGGGATGAGAGAAAATACATTGTCAACAAAGAAATGTGAACAAATCTTATACATGTGGAAATAATAAGATTTGGTTAGTGGTGTGTTGTATTGTATTGACCATCTAGAAGAAAAGGGTTAGTTAATCTATCAGACACCTTGAACCTAAGCTCTGTCTCAGTAGTACCATCCTTAGATTATAATATATTTATCTGTTGCTTAAATAACTAATGCCTACACTGTGTTGTCACCTTTTGGCCTTCTTTTTTTTTTTTTTTAACACCACATCAACAGAACCCACACCATACACACAGACCCAACACCATTACAACAGCACCCACACCATCTTCAAAAATTACATACAGAGGTTCAAAAGCTTCGTTCATCCAGTACAAACATCTAATTCAACCAACCAACATATAATACTGATCTCCTTGACAAGACGATCCAAACCCTGTTCAAATAATCGGATTTTCAGTCCTCATGCGCCGCCCAAATATTCCAGGGTCTGGTCCGCCTATCTCATGCGCCACCAGCTGAAGAAGACAGCCACGTGGCACGCTACGTTTGCCCTAGCGCCACGTGTTAGCCAGTCAGCGCCACGTGTTCGCCGCGTCACTGCCACGTCAGCGCCACATCTTGACCGTTGACTGTTAACTTCTGTAACGATCGTTACTTTTACCGTTAAACTTAACGGAATATTCTTGACGCCGTTAATTTTGACGGAATATTCTTAACTCCGTCAGGATTATTTGCAAATTGACCCCCATAATTTTCTGGTATTTCTACTTTGGTCCTTGAACTTTCTGAAAGTTATATTTTTTGCCCTAGAACTTGTTCTTGGCATTTTTCAACCCTTTGAACACAACCACGACCTCAAAAATTTCAAATTTTTTCTAGATTTTTGAGTATTACATTCCTCCAATGGCTAACGACTCCATAACCATGACCGGATTATCCACAAAGGATTTTCCTCTCATTATTCAAACTAAGGGCTCCTCATTCAATATCGGCCTTCTACTGGATGAAACCAACTATGATATATGGTCTCAACTCATGGAGATGCACATCGCAGAGAAACATAAATTCTATTTTATTCAAGGTTCAGCCTCAATTCCGAAAGAAGGAGCACCAGAATAAAAAAATCAATAAACAACACAAACACAAATGATTTGATATGGGTCTCTTCTTAAATGGAAAAAAAACTAGTCCTTGTACTTCATTGCGGACATGTTGAACCCAGGCATGTCGTAAGATGCAGAGAACTTCTCGACGTTGGCCTTGAGTTCCTCAATGTCCTTGTTGTTCACTAGACCCTTGTTGAAGTCCTTCAATAGCTTACCATATTCCTTCTGGATTTTCAAGGTGATGGTCACAGCCCTGTGGAGGAACTCGGCAATCTGCTCGAAGTCCTTCTTGAGCAACCCCCTTGAGGTCATGGCCGGGGTACCAATTCTAACCCCTCCAGGGGCCAAGGCACTGCTGTCACTGAACACGGCATTCCTGTTCACGGTGATGTTGCAAAGATCACAAAGCTTCTCAACCTTATTGCCGGTCAATCCAAGAGGGCGAAGATCCCAAAGAACAAGATGGTTCTCAGTTCCATCGGTAACAAGCTTGTAACCCTTGTTCATCAAGTAGTTTCCAAGGGCAACGGCATTGGCTTTAACTTGCTTAGCATAGGCCTTGAACCCAGGGGACATGGCCTGTTTAAGGGCAACAGCAAGAGCACCGATCTGGTGGTTGTGCGGACCACCCTGGAGCGCTGGGAACACGGCAAAGTTGATCTTGTCTTCAAAGTCATAAACCGCATCTTCTGGCTGTCCCTTCTTTGCTGGTTTAGGTCCCTTCCTGTAGAAAATCATACCGGCCCTAGGACCCCTCAAGCTCTTGTGGGTGGTGGTTGTGACCATTTCGCAGTACTCAAAGGGATCTGCAGCTTCCTGAGCTGCAACAAGGCCACTAATATGTGCCATGTCACAAAGCAAAAGAGCACCACACTTGTCGGCAATGGCACGCATCCTCTTGTAATCCCAATCTCTAGGATATGCACTGCCTCCGCAAATGATCAACTTAGGCCTAAAATCCAAGGCCTTCTCCTCAAGCTTATCGTAAGCAATGTAACCAGTGGTCGAATCCACCTTATAGGGCAAGCTCTCGAAGTAAATTGAGGTAGCCGATATCTTCTTTCCACCTGAGGTGTAGTACCCGTGAGTCAAATGACCACCAGATGGCAAATCCAACTCCATGATCCTGTCGTGAGGATTAAGAACTGCGGTGTAGGCCGCGAAATTGGCCGGACTACCTGAATAAGGCTGGACATTGACCCCCCATTTGGCCGGATCCAATCTGTAAGTTTTCAAAGCCCTGCTCCTGCACAAGTTCTCGATCTCGTCAATAAACTCGTTGCCACCATAGTACCTGTTGCCGGGCATCCCCTCGGAGTATTTGTTCGTCAAGGGGGTGCCGAGGGCCTTGATAACCGCGAAGGACGTGAAGTTCTCCGAGGCTATGAGTTCGATTCCCCGGCACTGCCTCCTCTTTTCTTTCTAAATGAACATGCAACATGATTCATTCTCTCATCTCTCTCTATATTTCTCAACACAAGGGTAAAACATTATCCTCTCTTTGTTGATAATTTTTTTTTCGTGGATTGCATAAGGTATACAAAAAGATAACATAATCCAATTTCTCCGTGAAATATGAAAAACAAATGGCATTGAGATATTTTTCTATCAAAGCATTTATTGTTTAAAAATCAGAGCCATGATGTATTCTGAATGTGACGGTGAACCTTTTGCAGACAATTGGAACTGTTTGCATGTTCCTCGCCTGTAAATCAGAAGAAACACCACGTTGCCTGAATGATCTTCTTGCCGTGGCTTATAAGTTGATGTACAAATGGGATCCCTCTGCTCCAAAAAGAATTAGACAGAGGGTAAGGGCTGAGTTGGCTGTTACCTATTTATTCGATCCATCTTCTTATTTGGTTGTGGTTTCTTATCCTTGTATTCTTTTTTCTGCAGGAAGTTTATGATAAGCAGAAGGAATTAATCTTAACAGGGGAGAGACTTTTATTAGCCACGGTTGCTTTTGATCTCAATATTGAACACCCTTGCAAGCCACTTGTTGCTGCTTTTAAGCGTCTGGACATTTTGGATAGGGAGCTCGTGAAAATTGCATGGAATTTTGTGAATGATTGGTAAGAATTCCTTTTTCTTCCCTAATTGTTATTGTTCTTTGTGGATTCTCCTCAATCTGTACTTTCATTCTCTATTCTCATGTTGAAGTTTTCTGTTTCTATGCATGGGATATGCAGGATGCGTACCACAGTGTGCTTGCAGTACAAACCACATTATATTGCGGCTGGTTCTATCTTCCTTGCTGCCAAATTGCAGAAAGTGAAACTGCCTAAAGTGGAGGGAAAAGTTTGGTGGATGCAGTTTGATGTTTCACCTCTGCAATTGGAAGGTACACCAACACGCACACACATATTATTTTGTGATGGCTTTTTCTTTGGCATGCCAAAGAAGTCCAAGTGTTTAACAGAAAATAATAGTTTTGTATCACAACAAAAGAAGGGCTAAAAAGGATCGTACTAAATAAGAGGCGATTTGGGGGTGGATAAGTTATCATATGTACATTTATATATAAAAGAATAAATCCACAAATAATCAAATATACATGCATATTCAGGCTGTTAGGAGATGATTCCTCTGATTCCTCTCTATGCTACTTTATTCCCTTTCTATGCTATTGTCTCCCTGGATGCTATCTCTATACATTTTATTTGCTTTATTCATGTAATAGTAATTATAGTGTTCTCCTCTTTATTTCTTATAATCATTCATGTTCTGTTTCTTCATTCTTGTATATATATGGGCATAGATCCCTGGTAAATCGTCAAGACACAGTGTAACAATGTAACCCCTTGTGGAATTCTTGTTCATTAATACAATTTCTCCATTTCAATGTTGTATAATTTATCATGGTATCAGAGCGAAATTAATTTTCTGTTAGTCCCTGCACCTACTGCCATACCAGATCTCCAAACACCTTCATCAAACACCTGCTACCTCCAAACACCATCACCAAAACACCTGCTATCTTCAAACACTTGCTCACATCTTCCACACATCCGAAACCTAGTCAGACCACTGTTAAACTTCGTTTGCTCATCATCACTGTGATCGTCTCAAGAAGACGAAGATAACTCCGAGAGAAATTTCCAAAAATACACTCGCACGTGCCTGCACGCGCGGGAGAGTGAACTATCTTACCGTCTCGCCAATCACGCGCATCATCCACGCGCACTCGGCCACTCGCCCCACGCGCAGCCAGCATTCACGCGCTCACGCACGTCCTGTTCATCCCACGCGCTCACGCGTCCCATGCGCGCGTCCATCACACGCGCCCCATGCGCCTACCGTTAGTATAGGCGCGTCCTTGTCACGCGCCCACGCGCCTGCTGTACCGTACGCGCCGTTACCTCTAACGGCCGTCACTGACGCCGTTAATTCACTATTCAAAAAAAAAAAAAAAAAAAAAAAAAGGCTCGGTGCCTCGGTTAGTACCTACGGGCACATCTTGACCGACATCTTTTCAAAATGCTCCGACCTCGAAATTCGTAATTCAAATTTCGAGATCGGCGCCTTTAATCCTTTCACCAGCTTCCTGCCATCATCAACTGCCGCCTGCCCACTTCCTAAGGCACCACTACCAACAAGCAGATCTACTCTCCCACCATTAAAATCAAAAAGCACCATCCTCACTGCAAATCACCCATTTAAATCCAATACAAACAGCCATGTCGATCAGCATCCGCCAGCGAGGTACTCCATGTCCTGCCTGCTCTTTTCGCCGCAGAGCTTGTCCTCCTTCTTGTGAATCAGTTAAAATCTTTCGAAATGCGTATAATCGTCGAGATTATCACACAATCTTTTCAGTTTTCGGGGTAAAAAGTGTTGAAGGCGAGGTCCGGTGTAGAATTTTCGGAGGAAATAAAAACTTGATCTGAATACGCGAGCAGTACGTATAACAGGTGGGGTCAGGTGGATCTGGAATGCGCGCGAAAGCGCTGGATTTGGACTCGCCCGAAGGCGGTGGATCTGGATTCGCCCGTAGGCGACCCAAAAGGTCGGTTTGAATTTGTGGTCTATGAGATACGGAGGTGAAAGGGTAGGCTGGACAGGGAGAGGAGGAAGGGAACACACATTATTGAAATAAAAAAGAGAAAGGCGATGGATTCTGAGAATCATCAGCACCAAAATTCAAGATAGCAGGGAAGTTAGAAGCAGAGAGCGAATTGTATCTTATATCTCCTAAGGCAGTCCAATCCGGAGTCATTGATCCGGCAACCTCCGCAACAGAACTAATTTGAGGAGACCCCTTTGAGAAACCATCCAAAGCAACTTGATAATCTGACAGAGTCGGATATGGCGGCATATCCACTGCTGTCAGAGGATCCCCGTGTTCTGAAAGATTCACGGTCGGTAGACGGATATCAGGGGTTGACGAGAGGAGCTTTAAAAAACTTTTGTAGTGAGGATGCTCCAACAAATCCTCCTGGGTCGGAAGAACCCCAGGTTCTAGAGGATTCTCTGAGGGGCCAGATGGAGAAGAGGAGCCGGGTGGAGAGGCAAAGGAGCCGGATGGGTGAGTAAAGGAGCCGGATGGGTTGGCCCTTTTGGAGCCGGATGGGGAGGCAAATGACCTGGAGGCTGGAGATTTCTCCGGCAGTTTTCCGGTCGAACGGTGGCGGCGTCGACCAGACAATGGTGTAGTCCGGTACATAGTACACTTGTCTGGTGAGAGAGGCGTACTAGAGGGTGAGTGAGGAGGTATTGAGTGTGACGGGGTATAGTGTAAGGAACTTGTAGGAGGAGCAAAGGAAAATGACTGATTAACCCTGGGAGACTTGCTGCCCAGTCGAGCCTCTAACGCCGTCATTCGTGACTGCAGAGCCTCAAGCTTTTGATCAAGAGAGGTAAGGAGGGCAGCGCATCCACCAGCAGGATTTAGGATTCTTGCCGTAGCTTTAAAGAGAAACGAATCGAGAGTTTCACGATGTTTGTGATCCGGTACGTGTTGTAAAAAGAATTCAACACTTTTTACCCCGAAAACTGAAAAGATTGTGTGATAATCTCGACGATTATACGCATTTCGAAAGATTTTAACTGATTCACAAGAAGGAGGACAAGCTCTGCGGCGAAAAGAGCAGGCAGGACATGGAGTACCTCGCTGGCGGATGCTGATCGACATGGCTGTTTGTATTGGATTTGAATGGGTGATTTGCAGTGAGGATGGTGCTTTTTGATTTTAATGGTGGGAGAGTAGATCTGCTTGTTGGTAGTGGTGCCTTAGAAAGTGGGCAGGCGGCAGTTGATGATGGCAGGAAGCTGGTGAAAGGATTAAAGGCGCCGATCTCGAAATTTGAATTACGAATTTCGAGGTCGGAGCATTTTGAAAAGATGTCGGTCAAGATGTGCCCGTAGGTACTAATCGAGGCACCGAGCCTTTTTTTTTTTTTTTTTTGAATAGTGAATTAACGGCGTCAGTGACGGCCGTTAGAGGTAACGGCGCGTACGGTACAGCAGGCGCGTGGGCGCGTGACAAGGACGCGCCTATACTAACGGTAGGCGCGTGGGGCGCGTGTGATGGACGCGCGCATGGGACGCGTGAGCGCGTGGGATGAACAGGACGTGCGTGAGCGCATGAATGCTGGCTGCGCGTGGGGCGAGTGGTCGAGTGCGCGTGGATGATGCACGTGATTGGCGAGACGGTAAGATAGTTCACTCTCCCGCGCGTGCAGGCACGTGCGAGGGTATTTTTGGAAATTTCTTTCGGAGTTATCTTCGTCTTCTTGAGACGATCACAGTGATGATGAGCAAACGAAGTTTGACAGTGGTCTGACTAGGTTTCGGATGTGTGGAAGATGTGAGCAAGTGTTTGAAGATAGCAGGTGTTTTGGTGATGGTGTTTGGAGGTAGCAGGCGGTGTTTGGAGGTAGCAGGTGTTTGATGAAGGTGTTTGGAGATCTGGTATGGCAGTAGGTGCAGGGACTAAAAGAATAAATCCACAAATAATCAAATAGACATGCATATTCAGGCATCTATCTTGGTTATGTTTGTTTATGTAACAGGAGTGATATGATTATTACTGCGCAAAGTTCAGACTTTGTTATATTTTTCTAATTTTTGTGTCATTGTTGTCCATATATTTCTATAGTTATTGTTCCAGTTAATTATATAACGGGTATTAGTAATTGTTTGAATTTTGATTCTGAATTTCATTGAACTAAAGAGAATTTCCATTTCATCAATATGTATATGCATGAAGTCTTATATTCTATTTTTGACATATCCTTGGCATTTGCGTTTCCTACTACTTGAACCCAAAACGAGTCTTGGTTTTATTATTTTTCCTTCGGTTTTGTACATTTGATAGGTCAGAACCCACAATACCACTCTGTACTGGCAATTCTTTGTTTTCTTTCTTCATCTTTGTTTCTATCTGTATTTATGAGAGGCACTATTGGTTATGGTTCATCTTTAGTTTCTTGTATTTACTGTGAAGCGGTTCAGTTCTATATGTTTTTCTTCACCATTCTTAGTTACCTTAAACATTTGTTTCAGTGGTGATCCATGAGATGATGGCGTTGTTGGATCAAGGTCGAAAACAAACTTTGCCACCCATTCGAGGAAAAAAAGCAACTGAGCCAAAACCTTTGATTGTAAAAGAACCGTCCAAGAGAAGCGACTGTGGTAGTAGTGCAGAGAGTGTTGTTGAGGATTGCAACGGTGGGCTAATCTCCTCCTCAAGTTGCATGATAGTTTCTGTTAAATGCGGTAACAATAAGATAGATGTAGATCGGATTAGAGAGGCATTAAAGAAGAGAAGATTGGATATAATTACTAATGCAAAGTCAGTAGAAGTAACAGGTGATGATCTAGATTGTGAAGCCTGGATAGAAAAAGAGTTAGAAAATGGTGTACAACAGGAGCCAGTTTCTCTAGAGAAGCGAAAGAGGATTTGAAGTATTGGAATTTGTATTGGAGTACTCCTGCATACTTGACCGAAACTGCCTTCTCTCTCTCTCTCTCTCTTAAACAGCAACCTTCGTCAT
This sequence comes from Lonicera japonica, assembly GCA_021464415.1. Classification (NCBI taxonomy): domain Eukaryota; kingdom Viridiplantae; phylum Streptophyta; class Magnoliopsida; order Dipsacales; family Caprifoliaceae; genus Lonicera; species Lonicera japonica. The sequence continues at coordinate 3,816,339 of CM038466.1, forward strand.
GAAAGTTGGATACCATCACCAATTCTTTTGTGAGCATCGACACTAATTTTGATATTTGCTCAGTTCCATTATTTTCATGTATATTACTTGTCAGTATAGATAATAATTCAGTATAGTTAATAATCTATTTTGATCTTCTCTTACGGCTTAATTATGTAGAGAATCTGGACATCTACATCATTGTTTATTGGAAAAATGGGTAGTAATAGATGTAAGTTTTACGATGCCTCAACTTATTTTTCAACTTTTTATACAAATAGATTATTTTTCCTATTATCTTCTATGTTATTGAATGGAACCTAATTGATCAATTTGTCCAAAGAGACAAGGTCAGATATTTCAAGGGTATTCTTCTATGTAGTTGAGAAAGTTGGATGGGGTGGCATTATTCGAAGAATGGTAGATTTTGTGCTTGTAGTTAGTTCATGCGGCTATATGAGTGAGTGACTCAAAGGGTTCGTTTGGTTCGAGTTTTGGGAATGGAATTAGCATACTTGATTCTTGGAAAGATTTTTTCTGGCATCTAGGATGCCATGTTGATATTTGGTTCAATCGGGAACAGAAATAGAATAAAGTATTAATTACAAAAATACCATTTTTTTTTATAAGATGAGAAGATATCACTTACTAATTTTTCAAAAGAGACAATTACTATAATAAATTACAAAAATTACACATGCCTAACTAATAACTATCCTACAAAAATTACAATTTTTGTAATTAAAAAAAAAATTACAACAGGAAAAAATAATAGAAAAAAGCTCCAAATTTTTTTTTTCATTTTTGTGCAGCAGCAGCGTAATTAAAAAAAAGTTTCAAACAATTTTTTCATACGCGGATGGAAAAAGAAATATTTATTTAATAAGGAAGAGTGTTATTTTAATCTTAACATGAAAAATTAAAAAAGATGCCAATTGGTAATGATTTATTCCTTATGATTTAAATGGGAGAACTTGGGGGGAAAAGTTTGTTCCTAGAATCATTTATTTTGGACTTAAAACTTGAACCAAACGCAGGAATCGTTTTAGAATAGAATTTAACATTCCCGAAATGGTTTAAATCTTGAATCAAACGAGTCAAAAAGGTTAATAAAAAGGTGCTGGTGGATGATGGGAGTTGGGGGTAATGGAATCTTTATAAGACAGGATTTCTTAGTTTGGGTTTTGGTATGGGATTTCTTGTGAGCTTCTCAGGCTCTTATTAAATCGAATCTTTTGCATTTCTTAGATTTGAAAAGCTGTGATTGTGATAGACAAGTTTTAACCGTTGCCTTGAAGCTTTTGGTCGGTCATTTTTTCGATTCTTCTGAGGTCCAAAGGGCAACGGGGATTTGCTCTTTCTTTGAAGTAATGTGGAACATTTTTCAGAAAGATAAAATGTTGCATTGTTCTTCTTAAAAAAATTGAGTTGAAGTTTTTGCAGATTTTGAAGCCTATTTTTTCTCGCTTTTCAAAATGGGTTCTTAGGGAATGAAGCGCAGATCTAGACTTGGCATATTAATGATAAACGTTTACTACTACTTCAGGATGTTGTATTAGTAAATTGGCTGTTATCTAATTTATTATTTATGTTTTATGTGTTAATGGATTGCCTTACTCATGACACCTTTGGTAATAGATCTAATCTGATTATATTTTTTATTTTATTTTATTTGCGGGAATTACTTTTTCCATGCAAGAATAAAGGCTCAGATCTTAGCTAGCTTGCAGTGGATAAGTGACTCAGTCAACTGCCTTTTATTTATTGACATTTTACTGAGGCACATATGATTTAATATTTTTCTCTTCTAAATTAAGGGTTACGTTTTTATTCTCATTCTTATTTTCAAAGTAAAAAAAAAAAAATCAAACATTTTCCGTACAATCTTTGGCCCTCTTTTGAAGCCTATTTTATGATTTCCGCGCGTGTGTATGAAATGTATCTGCTTTCACTTTCTAGCACCAATTAAGATTAAAAAAAAAAAAAAAGGGTAAGAAAAGAGGGCAACATAAGAATGAAGACAGACAGCAAGATTTCCGGAAATCAGGACATGTAGGGGGTAGACCTGTCTAAGATTTATGCACCAAGCACTTCGTTTTCTTATTTTCTTTCTTTTTATCTACAAAAAGTCACTTTTATTAATACTATTTGCATAAAAAGTAACAAATTTTTTTTGGGCGGGTAGGGTTGAACAATAATTTTTTTTTTTCACAAAAAGTTAAAAAAAGATAGAAGACAGATTTATTTAAATGAAAAATATCTCACCACATCATATTATCTTATTTTTTAATTTTTTACATAAATTAATTATTTTTATTGTAAATTTTTAACTTGTTATCAAACAACACTTGGTTCATTTTTACTTTTCAAATTCTCTTTTCCTGAATGTACGTGAATAATTATGAGGTGAAAAATGTAATGTAACGGCGTTGTTAATATATATAGTGTGAGGGATGCATACATTAATGTTTCGTACGTCTGGCTAGCTAGAGATCTTACAAATTAATATTAGGTGAGATTGAGAATAATATTTTTGATTGGCTATAGCGTTACACATAATGTTTTAATTGAAAACCATATATGCTACGTACGTACCCTTTTTTAATCTCTCTCTTTCTTTCTTTCTTTCTTTCTTTCTTTCTTTTAGTATCAACTTAGACTACTTTTCCAAAGTTGCGCTTTTCGTTTTTGCTGGATACATATATATATATATATATATATATAATTGATATAACCCTTTGATGAACCGATGAGATGGCCAGTCCATGTCCGTTCTTGCAGCCAAAATACAAATTTGAATGGAACACTAATATATATAATTCTAAGGCGACCGCATAATGTGAAAGTCGGTCCATCCGTCCAATAGAAATATCCAGCGTGTGCATATATGCCACAGTCGTCACATAGCTAGGTACACAGAATTAACCCTAGTAGCTAGCTAGGAGGATTAATTAAGGTACTATATATCAATATCAATATCAATTTCTACCAACAAAAAATAAAATATATCAATATCAATACTTATTAATATGTATATATATATATTGCTGAGTGGGGATCGGAATGGAAATTAAAGCAAGAAGAATGGCATGCCCTACATATATATATTTTCAAAGTAAATTCGTGAGTATTTTAAGCAGATTTTATACATTAGATAACGTATTTTTTGGGCACATTATTTAATATATTAATTAACTCAGTCATTCATGTATCATTATTAGTAATGATATATATATATATATATATATATAGGTGCTTATGAAAGCATATATTCCCGACCCCGACGCCTTGTCTTCTTCTCAGACACGACAACCTTTATTTCCTTCCGACTTTAACACCTCCTTTTAAGGGTTTTGCCATATATATATAACTTTAAGCTCCATCATATACTCCTATGACATAAATATTAATTTAATCTATAGATATCACCATATGATTGTTAATATATATGTACTTATTAAACATATATGTATATATAAGATGCAAATTAAATAATGACAACAATCATTCTCAGTGGGATACCTTACCCTCCAAACAAGGAGACAAACTAAAGAGAGGACCTCATCAAATAATAATTAATTCTAATTTGGTTCACTTAACAATAGAATACAATTCTAAGTTCATCCCAACCTGCAAGTAATAAACTAGCGGCAATATGTTGTGGTTAGAGCATTCATGATCATGGGTTAAAGTGTTAAGGTAAATATTAATACTAAAACTCTCCTATTTAGGGAAAAAGTCTCAAGTTCGATTCCTCCTTCCACCCTTATTATCATCAAATCTGAGAATAAATTAAAACATTGAAAATAATTTTAAATAACACGAACGAGCTTTTGCTTAAGTGGTACCGCTGTCCACTCTTCACACGCATAGGCAGGATTCGAACTTGACGGGGTAGTTGATTAGTCTCGAAGGGGGTGGTGATGTAGGTGACGAGAACTCGAGGGAGGTGGAGATGAAGGCTCAAAATCTTGTTAGGGGCAGTTTCAAATCATTTTAGGGGACAATTTGATTGGAGAGGGTTATTTCAATTTGTGTGCTCATTATGATTTCTTAATAAAATTTCAGCTCTACTTTTTCACCAAAGTTTTTTTTTAAATATATATTAATACTAGTGCAAACCTATATCTTTATCCTTAAAATTAGAATGTGCAATCTATTAATATATTTAGTATGAATAACTTGCTGATGAAACTGATAAACATATCTTTTAGACCCGGTGGTGATGCCATTCACACGGAGAACATTTTCCCATTTGAGACCGTGGCTCCATGCATGGGAACTCATTACTCGCTTGAGAACCCTACCTTTAGCTACATGTTTGAAGGCATATATCCAAACTATATACTCATATTAACATGTATAAGTCCTTTAATCTTTTTTAGGGTTGGCAATCTTTGATACGATAAAATAACATGGTTCGAATCTAATATAGAATTAAAGAATTAGGGTTGAGCTTAAAATTGGCCGACCCACTTAACACGATTAATAAAATGAGTCAGCCCATATAACATAAAAATCCATATAACAAGTTTAAATTAACTTGTCAACTCATATACAACAAAACCATATAAACTGGGTAGCAAGCCGCATAAGAAAGTTTATTATAGTAAAAAAAAAGAAAAAAAAGAAAAAAAGAAAGAGAGGCTAAACATCGACCTAAATACATTTACTTTTCCTTATATACATATATGTTAACCTCACATTATGATGGATTATATATTTTTCTAGTGCCCCATTACGACAAAGCAAATGCAATGCCTAGCTAAAGATTTATTTTTAATTTGACGGTATGTGTTTTAACTATCCTATATTTGGTGTGATAAAATTTATTTTGAATGACTTTTAATATTCCAGTAAACGAGTTACACGTGCAACTCGTGTAATTAACTTGATTAATAAGCATGTCGAGTTAGGGTTAAAAATTTTGACACCTCGCTAATAATGTCAAACCGTGTAATAAGACACGAACTCACCTAACACAACACGATTGCCTCACCATTCATAAAATTTACATGGTTTTACCCTCGCAAATCCTTTTATATGTCGATGATAAGATGTGAATGTTGATTACATTTTTTTATTTGTACACATGCGATAGATAGACCGATACCTGTGCTAGCTAGGTAGCCCAACCTAGGTCTAATTTTCTAAATATATGTAGAGCTAGTGCATGTGTTTGATAAGCAAATTCTTTGTAGAAAGGATTCGTTTACGTGGAAGAACAAATAAATAGAATGGTTTTCCAAAACCATCTAAATTAAACACTTTTTAAATTAAGAATTAAAAATGTTTAAATGAATAAACGCAGTTACTTTTCCTCTCATTTCATTTAGCACTGGTTGACCAACGTTTTTTTTTTTTTTGATTAAAAAGTAACCAAACAAAATCATATTCCTTGATCGAGATCATATATATATATATATATTACTAATTAGTATTAATTAATTGAACCAGACGTTCAAGAAAAATTCTTGGAATCCCCACGTGCATATATACACTACTTTCTCAATTTCTACTGAGATTTACTAGTTTATGACACTATATATGGATTAAGAACCTTCTGCATTCAGCCTAGGCAAAACACGGGGTTAGGCTAGGTTTAAGTGATCCAATGTTGTTTAAAATAAATGTTGCTTCAAGATTAATCGATCCATTAATAAATCATGCTTGGCATAGTATTCTAAAACTCTCTTAGCTTATGTTTTTAAGTAATGGTTGAACATTTATATTTTAATCCGACAGCTCACGTACATATAACATTCACTCATATTTTGAATTGGTGGTTCAAATTTAGTATGAACGTTTATGTTTAAGTATATCACTCACTTATCTTCGCAATTTGTGGCTTAGATTTAGTATAAGTTTTTAAATTTCGATCTAAGGGTTCAAATTCAACAAAATGAAAGTTTCCTTTTCATTAGGTATATCTACTTAATGTTATCTAAATCAAAATCAAATTCCCCATCTCTTTTAGATATTTATGTAAATTATCCAATAAACAAACTTAAAATATATTTAAATCTAATCTATATAACGTTTAAATTTAACGATTTTTCAAACTAATTTTTCGTATTAAAAAAATTCAACATCATTTTAATCATTATTTTTCAAACTATATAAGTTTATTCAGAATAACATTATTAATATAATTTGAATTTCATGTACAAAATGTTCACTTGTTGGAAATTCTCTTGTAATAAAATTCTTATCACTTGCATCATACCAAAATTGATGAAACTTTTTAATAACTTAATTAATAAATAAAAAAATTTCGAATAGCTTAAATTGAAATGAGAATCCACTTATTTTAGAATATTTAATTTTATTACTAAAATAACTTCTTTAGGCCAATGGCCTTGTAGCCTAGCGGCATCCTCTCCAGTCTTGTATTTGAGAGGTCACATGTTCAAAACCCATGGACGTGGTATTCGAACTTAATAAACAAAGTGGTTTGTCCACCCCTTGTGGGTGGTTGATGATATGTCCACCTCTTATGTGGGTGATTGTTGGTATTGTTCGTGACGGTTCGTGTTCGTGTGTGGTTGGTGACGCAGAAGGAAGCTAAAGCTGCTCTCTCAGCTCGGTTGGGAGACTCTCATGAGGGTGACGCGAAGCAAAGCTTGCTTATTCATCTCTTTGGTCAGCGAATTATGTAGTTCATAGTATAGCTAGGGCAACAAAATTCTATGTCTGACTCCATGTAATAATCTTTGATATAAATGATTAATCAAAAAAAAAACTTCTTTAGTATATTTTTGCCTACCTTTATTCAATTATATATTAGGCATGTACGAGTAGTTTTACTATCAATATAAATTTATTAATATTTTAACATTTAGTTATATTAAATTCAATGTAAACTTCAATTACTCAAAATTATTTATACTTTTTCAAAATTATTTATATTTTTCTTATTATAAATAGTAAAAAATTAATTTACTGAATCTAAGAATTTTTATTTTTAACACCGCTTTATTTCTAAAAAAACAATTAGAAAGGGCATCATGCCATATAAAATTAAAAGCTACATTGTTAATCATTAAAAAAGTTAGAGCTCACCTTATTTATCTATTTTACTCTCAGAATTAAAGTAATGATATTTACAATATTAGATTGTTTGAAGAAGAGAATATAATTAATTCCGAGAAAGGATAAAAAAAAGTAAATAAGTTAATAGTATGTGATAAGGGTATATCCAAAAACTTTAAAACATACATGATATTATATTTATTATTCTTTTAAAATACATTAATAATAGTTTAATTCCTCAGAAAACTAATTATAATTTTAAATTTTAAATATTATGTTGATTTAAATATAAACATATTAATTTAAATTAATTTACTCGATTATTCTCATGTCATACTCATATCCTATATGTGATCAATAATTTCTAAATTTTAGTAATTCAAAAAGTACTAATTAATGGAAATATGGAAATGAATCATGTTGCGAGACAATAATCGAGTTTAAGGTTTTGCCAAATGCAGACTCGATATATCTAAAAATAGGATTACTTGAAACTAAACTTGACTAAATGCATATTTATTTAAAATAAAATTAAAATCCACCATGTTTACTATACTATATGTATAAATATCAACTTACTCTTCTGTTCCTCACATGTTGTAATTAGACTGTATCATAGTTTATTTAAAGAAAAAGGTTTATATTCTAGCAGGGTCGAGTTAAATGGAAAAAAAAATTCATGAACTCGAACTTAAGCTATTTAACCCATACTTTTCTTGATTATAAAAGAAAAATGAAAGAGTCCGCCCTATATTAGCATTTGCTTAGTCGAAAACCCTTCGAATCAGGTCATTTTTCATCCCTAATTGTAATAGAACTGCAATCAGATAGACTAAATTTACTTTACCACTATTTGAATTATAGGCATACAATTATATTTTTAAAAGTTGGTTAAGATTAAAAATTAAAATTATTGTCATAGTGGAAAATTTAATTCCTCTTACTCTCAAATTAAGAGTATACTACTAATTTTTTAGGACAATGTTAAAATTAATTTATTTGATAAATAGCAAAATTGGAATAAAAGTTTTTAATATGAGACAAAAAAAAAGAATTAAAATTACAAGTAATTACATATATTAAAAAGTAGCAATAATTACAATTTTAAACAGTGTCTCCAGTTATATATAGGCACAATCGAATCAGGCCGTAAATATATATTAGTTAGTATATATACATGTCGCATTAGAAAAATTAATGTAGTGGGTGTTTGACCCATGGGTGGACTGATTACGACTTACAATTTTTTAATTTTTTCTTTTTCTTTTAGACATGGACCCCTAAAGTTATCAATGATAGCAAATTGCTTTTTAGAGGGGTCATAGCTAGGGTTTCTTGTTTTTAATTTAAGAGGTTCACTAACAAATTAACAATGCGTACGTACAAGAAGGATCCCCATTAGTCGCTAGGCAAAACTAGCTAGTAGGAACTATGTCCACTTTTTAATAATATGTGACTTTTAGTATTAAATGTGTAGACAAAGATTCAAAGTGAGTGTATTGAGATTTACATCTTTATTTATTTATATGTAGAGATTAAAGTCTTAGAATTGATAAGATCGAATTTGAATATTTCAGTAAGGTTTAGATCAGTTTAGTTGGGTTCAATTCTCATTGACAATAGTATTTTTTTTTGGTGGGCAATCTGTATGATTTATTATAATTAAATAGTTGTTTAGTTGTAATATATATCGGATTAGAGTAACCTATCCTCACCAAATATTTTTGAGAAAAAGGAGGAAGATATACTAAAGTGATACACACTTTTTAATCAATCAACCGTTGAAACTTTATTATTATTATTATTATTATTATATATACTCAAATTGACTACTTTTTGAATGGAAGGATAATCACATTTTAGGAATAAAACTCCGTAATAATTATCCCCTCGTGGGGGCCAAATTAGTATATGTCCAATAAGTTTCAATTTGAATATTTTCTCAATTTTACTTTTTAATGTCTAAAGGAATGAAAGTTGCATCATTCATATATCCTTCCCTGGGACTAATAATAATAATAATACTTTTGTCTAAAAATAATTTTCATTATGTCGATCTGCTTCTTTACTAATTAACACGAAATTTTCACCCAAACTAAAGGGTTGGAGGCGGATATATATTTTTACTTTGAATATATGGAGAGAGACATTTTCTTACAAAGATTATTATTTTGGGGAAGTAAATGATTCTGACTTAAGTACTTTCTTAGATCTTGAGGACAATTAAAGCCAGTATGATTGAATCCAGCCTTTTGAGGCATATTAACAAAAAATAAAATACATAGTAAATTAAGTAGGGTGAATCTAACTAACTTCATAGTTTCATAATTCTGTGCAATTTCCCAATCAATTTTCAAGTTCTTCCTACACCATTAATTAGGTTAAGAATTAAATATAGAAATGATCAAGTATTGGAAATTACAGAGTTACTCAACTCTAATTGCTAGGGACAAGATCGAAACAATTAAGCATATTTGAAAACTTGAAAACATAATAGTACTATTTTCGTTTTAGTTATATGGTTGAGGTTAAATCCAAAAAAAGATACAATAGACAATGATTATCAAAAGAGTTGTTCTTATTCATTCCCCCTTTTTGATTTTACCGGATATGATTTTTGTAGGTAGGTAGGGGCTACATTATTTTTTCAAAAATAATCATGTTTTAAGATTAAGATTTCCACTTTGATTTTTAGTAATTTTCTTGAAAATTTTAGTCATTTTCACCGGCGCATATTATTTTTATATCATGAGATTTGGTATACTGTTTACTTCCCAAGAAATACATGAGATCATTAATTTGGGATACTTTGAAAAGAATTGAAAATGAGACTATTAATTTGAGAATGAAAATATATTAATTAAACGTACAAACAATATTCAACGAGCTATTTCACAAAATCAGGCGTTTGTTAGTGAATTGGTCAATATTAAATGAATCAACATATTGAAGTGCAACAACTGCAATACGTGTCTTTTCAAATATTATGAAAATATAAACTAATTGAATGGCTCTAAAATGTTAAAAGAACATTCAAACATAACTTTAGTGTTGCTTGAGCGAATCTTATAGTGATTCTTGAAAGTGAATAAAGAAGATATATGATGTTGGAAACCTGTTGTGGTAGAAACAGCTTTAGTGGAATAAAAACATAGAAGATAGTGAGACTATACATAGCTAGCTAGGATATGTTGAAAAGGTGACAATGAAATTAAAGGAAATGGAAAGCTCTCTCAAGAAGAAATGCTTAATTAGGAGAAAGAAAACACATACATACACACACGAGGGTGTTGGTGCGTCGAATAATAATTAAATTAAGAGTTTATTATCTTCATCTTTTTTTCCGAACGTCTGATCGAATATCAAGAGTTTATTAATTATTTTCTTAAACAAATGTTTAAAACTAAGGTTCAATTTCCATTTTGAAATATAATTAATTTAGCGATTATCTATGTTTATACTAATGGGGCGAGTTGAAGGCGGCGTACGTCTATTAAAAACGGGGTGATGTTTTATTATTAGTTCATTTTAAACGGACCTTATTTTGATTACGAGAAAGGTTTAAATACCTTCCTTGCTACAGCTGAGAGAGAGGTAGAGGGATTGCATGGAGACACAACTTAACTTTTAAGTAGAAGATGAAGCACTTTACGTTCAATTGACTTTGCCAAAGTATAATATCACTATAAAAAAATTACATTATATATTTTTATAATTATATATTATTTTGGTAACAATTATTTTTGGTCGGGCCGTAATCACCTTTAGTTATATTAAAGTTAATATATTTATTGTTAAAAAGGAATTGTGAGATTGAGATATGTATTGTTAATTTAGAAAGAGGAGAGTAAATAAAATGTAATAGGATTATATAATAATTACAGATAGATATTATAAGGAGAAGGATGCGTGGGCATGCGGAAAGGTAAAAAGGAGAAGAGATTAAAAAAGCAAAGTTGCCCATACTCTGATCTCACATTCTCCCATCATCTTTTCGTCTGATTTGAACTTTTGTGGGCCTCATCAAAATTATTATACGCTTTCTTTCATAGAATGACAGCTTAATCATACTTAGATCTATGTATAAATCTTATACATTTAAATTAATTAAGAGTCTTGACTTTTTTTATTTTAAAAAAAAAATATCTCAAATTATAACTAAGCGTATGATAAAAAAAATGTTAAGTATCTATTATGTTGAGATTAAAGTATATGTTTTAAAATATATTATTAAAATGTGACTAGTAATTTGATGGAGAGAGAGAGAGAGTACGGATTATAATTACTCTCTCACACACATGCATAATCACAAGCAAACAAAAACATGAGGGTGGGGGAAGCTAGAAGGGAGAGATCTGAATCCCTGGATCAGCTTTTCTCTTAAGCTTTAAATTCTTATAAAAGTATATATAAGAATATTTCTCCTTATAAATGGTTAACAATTAGAATTAATTCGCACTAAAGCAAACACACTTATAAATTAATTCACATACACTTGCAAGTAGCTTATTTTTTTATTTTTTTTTGTACGCCTTGACATAATTTGTGTAAGAATTAAGTCAAGGACATATGGGGATGGGGGAGCTCGAGATATATAGAGTATATAATTTATTTATTATTTACAAGAAGGAAAGTATATAACGATTAAATAAATATAGAAAATATGAAAAGGTGGGAAAGAAAGGTAATAGTAACAGGTGTATGCCACAATTTTGTGTAGGAAATTGGCTATATATATATAGATAAGATCCACGGTCAGTCTCTTCTTGCTTGCCACTAAATTAATTTCAGGGCCGGGATTGAAAATACATAGATAAGAATAAGATCCACATTTTCAATTAATACAAATTAATGATAAACTACATGTATTTCTTAATTTACTAACGTCAATCAACGTGAGCCATATGTATCAAATAAGCTAGGTTGAAAATCCCTCAAAGGTACGTGAAGTTTTATTTGCAGCTGAAAGATTGTATAATTGAACACAAAAATATAATTAAAAATAAAAATTGGTTTCATTATTCAAAACGTACAAGTTTTCTATTTGAAAAACAAATACAGTGAAACACCACAAAAATACATTTTAATTTCATCGAATTTAAATTATATTGCGTCGAGGGAGAGCAGCATTTATCTATACAAAAAGCTAGGGTACGTAAATATTCAATTGCACTGAATTGTGCATCGATCTAGTCCTTGTAGAAGGCATTAGCTAGGTTGAATTGAACTGCCTGGACAATTTGATCGAACATTAATCAAAACCACTCATATATATAACATTTCTCATCTTTCACCAGCTTTCGATAAAAAAAGAAGTTAGTAATCAAATACATCGTTGCTTTTTTTTTCTTTTCTTTTCCATATGAGTTGAGATACATCATTTGAAACAAATAATATACATAATATAATGAATATTTTTATCTAATTTAAATTTTGAAACAGGTAGAAGTTGTCGTAACTGTTGGGACTCTCATTTAAGAAAAAAAATAAAAAATTCAAAGTACATAAAAACTTTTACCACAAATTAATGGCGTTGACACACACAAAGTATATAAAAATATTATGTTAAATATTATAGATTAGTCTACAATTGAATAATTTCAACAACTCAATTAAGCAGGATTTAATTGGTGATCAATGACAGTATTAAGATCGAGGACATATTTGTAGAACGTTTTGGCAGTAGTGGGTTGGCATATATATATATAAATTAAGCAGTGTTTGGGATTTGGCTCGAATTGAATGTGTAGTTTGGCTCCTCTCGATCCACACACTACTTGAGAGTTTAAGCCACAAAACAAAAGAAAGATAATGATGATGTCATAGAAAGGTCACCTGACATCATCATTTTTAATGTAATCCAACGCTTTGTCCTTATATAGCGTGGGCTGTAATTCTTGTCCTTTGGACTTTGGTTTATTTCTCTCAAGTACAAAAATACTTATCTGGTCCCCTATTTTTGTTGTTTATATGGTCCCTTATATTTATTTATTTTTGTTCCTTCTTCTTGGGTCTATCGTATGTGCCCTCAGCATTTTTATTTATGTCTAAATTTTCTTAAGACAATACTGCATGTAAACAAATTCAGAAAGAAAAATAAATATATATATTTTTAACAAATTTAAGTCCTTTGATATATTACTTGAAGGAGAGATCATTTCAACTTATGAAAAACTAAATGATGCAAAAAAAATTCCATCCATATGTGGCAAACACACCTCCCTCTAGACTCTGATCAGTCCTTACGATATATATTAATACTCAATTAATAAATATATATATATATATATAGGTATGAATTTTCGATCAGTAAAATTAAATTTAACATTCAGTGTAAGAGTACTAGCTTGACTTGTAACTTTAAATGCTAGCTAGCTTGAAAACAATAACAGCCTAAATCTCTCTAAACAACAATTACCTTAATTTATAATCGAAAGTAGTGAAATAAAAGAAACAATGTAGGTAATCAAAAGTAGCCTCCTATTATATTATTCCTTACTATATATTAACTTTTTAAGAAATAATAACATGCATATTTGCTTTTATTTTAGTACTTTTGATTATATTATGCTCTTCCACTCTCATTACTTATTATTTCTTTCTCTATGATATCTAATTACACTCCATTAAAATTGTTAAAGTAAATAGTGTGGATTTTTAAAAGAAATCATTGTTGATTTGTGCTCGACTTTAAAATGAAATAAATATAATATGAGAGGGACTTTGAGCAAATTCTCATTAACTTCCCAGATAGAATAAAACCTAGTGTTTTTTTTTTTTTTTTTTTTGGGATGTATAAAATGGGAGATCGACTTTATGAGTGGACCACACTGGCCACAAAAGGATTCAATGAGGAGGAGGATGAGGAGAATAGAGGAAACCCCACCAAATTAAAAGATGCCTCGCTCATACCCCTGTAACCTTTTTTTACAACCCGTCCGCACCCTGTGCCCTACTGTTACCCCACCCCCATGTGGCTAGCTAGCTAGCTCTCTATGTATATGAGAGAGAGAGAGAGAGAGAGCATGGGGTACTATTATCATTTCTCTTCTCGATCTCAGACTTTTTTAATATAAATATTTTAGTTGAAATTAATTAAGCCTTGGGATCGAAGGCAGAGATATTTTTTCTAATCATACCCTAGGGCAAACTATAATCATCTTCCTGTAATTGCAGACTTTCTCTCTCTCTGCTTTTTTGGCACACCTCATACAGAGAGAGAGAGAGAGAAGCTGAGCTATATTTAATGAATTAATGAACGACCCTTTTATATATATTTATATATTTGTTGAGATGTAAAAAGTTTTGACTGTTACAAGAAAAGAAAAGAAAAAGGGTCATAGATATATATATAGAGAGAGAGAGAGAAAGAGGGAGTGTTTTGAATAGAGATTTCAGATTTTCGTGAAGCACACTTTCTTTGTTTTTAAGGCTAGCTGCTTTAAGAAGAGATTTGACGGTGAAAGAAAAAAAAAAGAAAAGAAAAAAGTGGCTGATTAAAAACGAAAAGAAAAAAAAAACCGGAAGGTATGTTTGTGTTTGTGTTTGTGGCTGTCACCTGAACTATATATCCATCCTATCCTATAAATATATATATATATATATATATATATCATACCCCCGCTACCACTGTTTCTTTGAAAATGAAAGAAAATATTATAGAGGTGAGCTGAGCTGAGAAAGAATAAAAGAGATTCCTGCTGGCTGGAGCTACCTCTATAAATACCTTCTTCTTCTTGTTTTTTTTTTTTTGGATCCTCTTTCTTAATTTTAATTACTCTCATCCTCATCATCATCTTGGGATTTTCAAGCAGCCTAGCTCCTTTACAAAAATCATGTAACCAAATATCAATTATATTTATATGTATAACCTCATCACTCTCTATATCTATCTAAATGGAGTCTGCAAATCTCCATGCTCATCATCATCATCATCATCATCAGCAGCAGCTCCAAGATCAGCTTCTAATTATACATAATAGTAATAGTAATAATAATAATAATAATAATAATAATCAGTCTTCGTCTCCTTTACCTACTACTACCCTTTCTTCTTCTTGCTATGGGCTTGGAACCACCACCACCACCACCCCAGCTCCTCCTTCTTGGTCCTCCAGCAATCACTTTTTGTAAGTTCTCTCTCTAAACATTCTTTTTCATGCTTTTGCCTTTGCTTTTAGTTTTGGGATTTAAACTTCAATAATTAATAATGATACTTACTTGGGCTACTATCATCATTTAATATTCTCTTTAAATCTTTATAACTTTGTTTTCCTTTTTCTGTTGATTTGATGTGCATCAATCAGGTACTACTGCTGCATCTTATCTTTGAACTCTAAATATGTTTACTGTTTATTCGGAAATTAAATCTCCAATTATGCTAGATATATGAACGTTCTACTCAAACTATTACTATTATCATTATTATTCTAGCTAGGTTAATTTAATTATTATTATTCTTTTTTTCTGTGTGTAATATTTGATAATTAATTAAGCTGATCATTGTGTAGGAATAGTGGAATCTATAGCCCAAACACAAACGGATCGGCCCTCTTAAACTCAAGAGATCCAAACATAAATGTTACCACCATGATTCAAGACGTGGGCTTCCACTGGTCTATCAAAGATGAGCTCACCTCCGATTCAAATTACCCGAAATTCACGGAAATGATAAACACTAGTCCCTCATCTAGCATCGAAGATTTACACTTACACAATCTCAATGATCAGAGAAATTTGAATGATATGATGAGTGAGAAGCTCTTTCTTAGAAACTTCAATGGCCTGCACCTTCCACCACCAGATAATTTCTACTCAAACGGTAATCCACATAATGGTACTAGTACTTCGGCCCCTAGCAGAGCTACCTTCAGCCAGATATTCCCCAGTATAAATATCTCGAATTTTGGTCAATCTTCTTCAATAATATCAAACTCTTTGGGCATGAGTTTGGAAGCTTTGGATCTCTTCAATTCTCCAAGATTTAGTGGGAGTTTTAGCCAGCCTTCCTCGCATGATCAACTCGCCGATCTTTCTTATAACTGTGTCGATCATTTGCAGCAATGGAGTCACAGGCCAACTACTAGCCCTAGTAAAGTGGGTACACTACTTATCTTCTTTACATATTCTTTCTTCCTTTATTTCCTTCTCAAAAATTTTGTGGTACTAAATGATGTGGCAGACTTGCCTAAGATATCAATTAATGCGTATCTAGCATATGACTTGGTACACA
Source organism: Lonicera japonica (assembly GCA_021464415.1). NCBI lineage: Eukaryota > Viridiplantae > Streptophyta > Magnoliopsida > Dipsacales > Caprifoliaceae > Lonicera > Lonicera japonica. The sequence continues at coordinate 3,832,582 of CM038466.1, forward strand.
AAATTTGGTCTAATAAGCTATTTAGTATATCACTATTGTCCATTTTAAGCAATTTTAGTGGTACTTTAATAAGTAGAGAGGCTTGACATGAAAGCTATAATCATCACACGAACATATATAAAAGCTATAATGCATGTTGATCCATATATCCTTTCTCCGAATATTCAAATATTGTCCATATTATATTCATATATATACTCCGTACATCAAATTACTCCAATATGAACATACAATGATATATAAGTATTTTGATCGCATATTTTTTTTATTTTTCTTTGGGATGGTCTGATTCAGGTCTTCTTCCCTTAATTTTTTCCACCACTGATTCAGATTATTCGAACTCTTTGCGGACGGATTTTGGTCCTTGCATGACATTCCATAAAGTAAAATTCTAAAATAAATTTATTTGTGTGTAAGTGTGTTTTTAAGGTACGTATATTGAAGAGAAAATAGGAAAGTTACAATACATGTCTTTTTTTTTTCCCTTTTCCTTTTTGTTTTTAACAGTTCATCAATGAAATGGAACGGAAAGGAAAGGCTTCTCTTTTTGCTATTTAAAGGAAGCTTTCAGCTTTATACATAACATACATGCACCTTTAAATTATTTTTTGGGTTCAGAAATTCAGTCCTTTTTCCGAAGATACACTTATATGAATTGATTAAATGATGAATTCAACTAACTTTACTCTTTTATTATATGCGGGTTAACGAAAAGGCGTCAACTTTTAGCACCACCACCGCCACCGGAGCAACAGAAGCAAAGAGACGTAGTAGTAGCTTTATGGAACCAACAAAGGCACCTCAAGCAGCTGCCCCTAAGAAATCGCGTCTAGACTCACGCACTTCCTGCCCACCCTTTAAGGTGATGATATATATATATTGCTTGATTAATCCATATAATATTATATACAGACTAATTAACTTAAAATTATATATATATATATATACTCCACAGGATTGAATTTATTATCACAATGGCCAAAAAAATGGAAGTTTTTGCATTAATCTTTACATTACGTATGGAATGTTGGTACTGATGAAACAGGTTAGAAAAGAGAAATTGGGAGATAGAATTGCAGCTCTTCAACAGTTAGTGGCACCTTTTGGCAAGGTAGTCTGGTCATTTCTTTTTTCACCTTAATCCTTGTGTTTTAATTGTTTATACATATATGGAACAATCTGAACCAATAAGAAATTAACAAAAAAATAATTATAAAGAAAGAGAAATGCACGATATATTTTTTTTAAATTATATACCTAAAAATTCTTTAACAAGAATCGTTATACAACACCACCTACACAAATAACTAGAACTAATTGTTCAGAGTTGGGGATTGAAATGCAGGTAGTGTTAATACCTTTCTTCTTTTTTCTTCTAAAAAGGAAGATTTAAGTCATTTCCTTTTACTACAAACAACAAAGAACTCTTCCCACTCAAACTAGGTGAGATTCGAACCTAGGATCGAGTTTAGATTTGGGTGGGCACCTTTACCTCTGAACTAACCTACTCGCTCAAAATTTAATACTTATTTTATACTAAATAAAGCTCACGCCTTTTATAGATATGCTAATTTGAACATATTCAACATTAATTAACACAAAAATTACACAGTAAACTTTGGGATATAAATTATGTTACAAGAAGAAAATTGAAGTTTTAATTTGAGTGGAATATCATAAAAGAGAATAAATGCAGAAAATATTCACTACTGCTAGATTACTATGTGTCTCTACTCCAGAACTATTAGGCAATCAAGTGCCAAATAAGCAGATCGACTACTTTGAGCGTCACTCATATATGGTGAAATTTAATTATAGCGTCAAGATTAAATTGGAATACGACCTCATGGTCCTTTTAGACTATTGAATATCTCCTTAATTAAATAAACGAGTTAATTTCGAAAAGATGATGTTTATTAATTCCAAAGATTCTTAATTATATTATGTAAAGAGATGAAAAGGACAAGAAACACACATGTTTATCTTTAACAGATAATGTACGTAATACAATCTGAGTATAACCATGATTACATATGTTTAACTCTACGATTAGTTGAAATTAATTAATTTGGCTAGCTAATCATGCTCTAATCTGGTGGTAATTAATCATGTCATCTAAATAACAAATCAAAATGGTGAAGTTAATTAATCCGCGTAGCGTAGTATATATTGTGGTGGGCGGGTTGATTCTAAAGGTGCTGATGAGACATGTAAGAGCACGAGTTTCAGGAATGTGCAGTCAATGTATGGGTTCATCCGTTCATGGAAACCGAGAGAGCACCATCTGTTAATTTATAAATTAATGTTTGTTAATATATATTTATATCCGCATATATATATATATATATAGTATTCTGAATGTTGGGGGAATGGAATGGAGAATATTTGCAGACAGACACAGCATCGGTACTAATGGAGGCTATTGGATATATCAAATTCCTTCAAAACCAAGTCGAGGTACGTATATACGTCGTACTTAATCTCACTTCTTCAAACATTATTCTTTGGTTTTTGTGTTGTGATCTCCTAATTATTTAAAATTAACACTAGTATTACTTTTAGATTTTTTTTAAAAAAAAATACTAGTTTAATTTTTGTGATAATCAAATTTGTTTACGATAATAAAGATATGGTATATTTCTTCCCTAAAGAGTCTATGAGGCTCTTAATTTGACATGTCGTCCGGAAAGATCAAGAAAGTGAAAATAGGAAACATTTTTTTAAAACTGATCTAGTCAAGAACTAGAGTTAAATTTAACAAGAGATGCAATTTAATTACATAATTGGGATAACCCTCTTCAATCATTTGTTTAGTAAAGAGATATGGTATTTGCCTCTAATTTGAACAATGCACATTCTTGTGAAAGAATTTGTAGTAATTTACTATATGTATATTAATTTTCTTGTCCACTTGATTCTAAAATAAGGGACTGCGCTAATTGCACGCACCAAAATACTCTGTAATACTCTAATATTGGCCATGTCTTTATTGTTGCGCCGAGTATATATATGCACATTATCTCGGTGCAATAAGGTTGAGTTAGTGTTCTCGGCTCTATTACACTGAGATAATGTGTACATACTCAATACAAAGTAAATAAGATAGAGTGTTACTGAGTAAAGTAGTGTATGTAATTAATGACACCCAAAATAAATAATTTAAAGCAAAAGGATACACCCCAAGTCCACTTTGTATATAGAATGCCTACTGAACTAGGGTTACAATTTTTCCAACCCAAAGCATTATTTTTAAAGTTCAATATAATGGCAATACACACTTGGGGATATTCTCTCATATTATAAATATCTGATTTGGAGCTAGCAACGTAATTAATACATATTTAATTGAGAATGAGTAGATCGGAGTGACTCCTAATTTAATATAATTTTATATACTAGACTAGACTACATATCTTTTGATATATTCTTGCACGTACGTGGGATATACATGCATTCTCCAAAAAATAACTTAAATCAAGAATCATAACTAACAGAACTATATATTATTATATCACGAATTAATTGGGCTGATTCACATTTAAAACCGTAGGCGTGTATATATATCCCTAAAATTTGGATTTGCTGAAGTACGTATTTCTCTTCATTGAATTAAGTTATATGCAATATTTTTTTATTAATTTATTTTTAAGTAATTAAAGTAGGTAAGATTCGATCTAAATATTCTATATTAAGAAGGTAATCTCATCTGATTATATTTTCTAGAAATGACCAGGCAAGATTAAAGGGGAAGGGGGATGGGGAGGGAAAGCTAGCTAGCTTTAAATCCGAATAGATCACATTAATGTGGCTCCCAGCTTCCACAAACTCAAACGAATGAAACAAATCATGTAAATGATGATTAGACAGATTTTATTCTAATTCGTTCAATTCGTGAACATTATTAATTAATATTATAATTAATTCGTTTCCTGCAGACATTAAGTGTTCCATACATGAAGTCATCCCGCAACAAGACCAGTAGAACGATGCAGGCGGTAAGAAAGTCATCACAACATTTTTTTTTACCAGAACAGTATAATAAAATTTAACACGCGATCGGAAGATATATATTTGAATAATAAAAAAAAAAATAGGAAATTTAATTTGTGGTAGTTAAAATCCTCACCCTATCAATTATCCAAAGATTTGAAAGTGGTTTTAATTAATGAAATCAAACCTGGCAAATGACAGACATATATGTATATATTTATCTCTAATGAAAAATTGCTTCTTTTTTTTTTTTTTTAATGAATATGGGTGTAATAATAGGAGTAGGGCCTATTTGAGAGAAAAACAAAGTAACCTTATATATATATATATATGATATTGTATAGCAGGTTTCAACGGATGGACATGGGTATGAAGAGGGAAAGACAGATCTTAGGAGCAGAGGGCTGTGTCTGGTGCCAATGTCATGCTTGTCTTATGTTACCGACGGCGGTGGAGGAGTTTGGGCACCACCTGATTTCAGTGGACCCACTTGATTTAGTTATTATTCGTAGTAAAATAACTAATTAGGGCACAGACGATGGATGATCGAGTCTTGCATGTAAATTAAGCCCATGCCCGGCCATGTATGTTGGATAGGCCGGCGCCGTACGTGGACTTGATCGAAAAAGTTTGTCTATCTCGATGCGCGCATGTCTCCCCTTGCTTTTAATGGAGCAAATTTGGTCAACCTGTAATATACTCAACCAGGATGGACCAAGTTTGATCCATTAATTAATTAATGAGGTTTTTTTTTTTTAATTTATGTATGATTATTAATTAGATTTAATCATGACCATGCGTACGTGATCTTTTTCACTTAATTGCCTGCCTGCCTACCTTAATATATATATATATATATATATATATTGGTATGAATACGCAATCAGGATCTACGTATATTATTTAGGCTAACATACACAATCAATTCTCCTTCAATCTAACATCCATCTGTTTAATAACACAGTTAAAAAATAATTGAAAAACTAATTGATTTTTTTGAGAAATTACAAATAGAGATAGTGGCTTTGAAAAACATTATGTTATATTTTCCGCTATCCATTTTTAAAAAATTCTTCACATTGTAAGTAAAAATAATATGGAAAAACAAGGAGAGAATAGAGATCTCAAAACTCAGGGAATCAATTGTCTTGAGTAAATTCACTCATTTATCAATATTATTTTATCATTTATAATAATTAAATATTTTTTCTCACCCACCTAGCTACTAGCGTAATCATCTATATGTAAGCCAATAGCTTTATAGCTCACACAAGGGTAGGAGTGTGTAAGAAACCGAAAAAATTGATGAACTGGTCCAAACCGCTCAACTTTTTAAGTTAAATATCTGGTTCAACTTACATGCACAATACAAAACTGAGTTTTATTAATTCACGATTTTTATTGACAGAAAACCAGTATTTATATCTAATAACTAATATATATATATATAATAGAGTCCTCTTATCATAAACTGACATTTGTCAATTTCTCCTTTTTTCCTTTTTTTTTTTTTCTCTTTCTCCCTTTGAAATTTGAAAAAAAAAACTTGATATCTCTTTATATGCCTGTTGGTTTCTATCCACACATTAAATTTTGTTTTCAGTTTGATGATTAAATTCTCTCTATTTCAATAAGTGCTTCTTTTCTTTTCCTTTTACCTTTTTGTTCTCCATTTTGGTCTCTGTTTTTTGGTGGTGTTGTCTTAATCTTGGGTTTCTTCAACAATCATTTGGTTGAAACTTCAAAGTTTCCCCGCTCTTTCTGTTATTTGGGGCCTTTACAATAGCAGTTATGTTAATTTAGAGCAATTTTATCACATGGCTTCTTTATCTTGACAGAAGAAAGCATAAGCAAAATGTATATTGTGCCTATATATATATCTACATTTGGTTTGGGAGGTTTTAGTTTTTACCTACACAATCCGTAATTTTCCTCCAAAATTTAGTATTCCCCCTATCCTATTTTTAAGGTTACTTTAATTACAACATAATTAGTTTCTTTCTATTCGTGACTTACTTTTTATAAAAGAAAATTGTAGCAAATTTTCCATGAAACAATTTCTTTTAGTATAATAGAACATAAATTATTGGCTTTGTATGACTGTATATATATTATCAAAGCCATTTATATAGGCTTAATATAAATTCATGCTTCAGTTTCTTTCCATTCGTAACTTAATTTTTATAAAAGAAAATTGTGGCAAATTTCCCATGAAACAATTTCCATCCATTTATAGTTTTCTTTCCTTTAGTATAATGGATTAGAGGCATTTTGGGCCGTTTCCTTTTCCTATCGATCAGGCCCTAAAGATTGCGGATGGAAATGATCCGTACTTTTAATTTTAGAAGGACGTTAAATATAAAGATGCAAATTGTTAATAATCCATTATTCAAAACCAACCGATGAAGGAATTACTATATTAAAATTTTCTATAGATTTACATTTTGATTCGTCAAAAAATCGAAACAATTATTTATATATAGAGACCAACATGAGATATAAATATACTATTATTTATTTTATATTATGAGCAGAGAAGTGATGATAGTGATTATATGTAGTGACGATAGTTTGTTAGTTTATAATCTTCTTCTTTATCCCCATCTTTCTATATACCTGTTGATTTTTATTTTCATTTCAATCTCATATATCTATAGTACAATATAAAGCATGTTGATGTGATTACAATAAAAATTATTCAATGGTTGTAGATCATCTATCTAAATGCATCTAACGGTGAAGAGTTGAGCCTGGCTTGATAATAATATTAATTTTGTTTCTCTTTTTTTTTGTTCACTTTAAATGGCTCCACATACTCTTTATCAAGTCTAAACTTTCATCTCCCCCAACAACTCTCTATCTCTTTCTCTCTCTCAAAATGTTTCTCTTTTTAAAAGAAGATTTTGAAATAGGAAAACTCAAATTTTAAAATGCAGATTTTAAAAAAAATCAAACTAAAATTGTTACAATGCAAAAACCAAAAAGATTAAAGGTCCACCAAGCAATAACAAATCTTAATTTACCAATAAAAAAAACACCCAAGATCATTATTACACTATCAAATATTGACTCAATAAATTAAGAGTTCTTCGACTTTTGCATTTTTTTTTCCAATAAAAACTTAATATAACTTAATCAAGATTAAGAATAAAGCTAATTATTTTGAGATTTATTACAATATTTAAGTCTAAATAGAAATTTAAACTTTTATTTTAACAATAATTACTCTTATTCGTCTTGCTCTCTCAAATATCTAAAAGTTATTTCTAATAATATTTTGTAAAAAACACTAAAAAAAATCTATGACAAAGAAGGACAAGAATCAATTAATAATTAAGATGGTCAAAATTAGTTTCAAGTACAAGGAGTGATTTTACATTTGAGTATTTTAGTCAAAATCGTAACAATTAGTCTCATAATTTTATTTGGAAAGTTGGTATTCCTCCGAAGGTGAAAGTTTTTGCTTGGCTGTCCTCTTGGAAAAGAGTTAATACCTGCGACTTACTCCAAAAAAAGAGGCCAAATCTGGTCATTTCTCCTTCTTGGTGTACTCTTTGCAAAAAGGGAGGTGAGAGCATCGATCATATGTTAGTTCACTACAGTTTTTCCAGTCATATGTGGAGTAAGACGAGGGAGGAATTCGGAGTTATTGGAGCCTTGCCTAGCTCATGGCATGATTTATTAGGCTTGGATTGGCAGTTTAGTGGAAATAAGAAGAAATCAAAATTGTTATGGAGATGTTGTTGCTTGGCATTAGCTTGGGGAATTTGGCATGAAAGGAATGCTAGGACTTTTGAAGATAAATATTGCGAAGCCGGTGAAGTATGGTTTAAAATCAAACAGTTAGCATCATTTTGGGCCATCTCTTCAAACCTGTTCGGACATTTATCAGTCTCAGATTTATGTGGGAATTGAAACGCAGCTATCCTGTAGTAGCCTTGTTTATGGCTTCATCTTTTCATTGTTGTTTGGTTTTTTGTAATGCTTGGTATGTTGTAGCCTTTGGATAGTTCTAGAGGGGCTTTGGTGGACTACTAGTTCACTAAAGATGTAATCTATATTGTATCGCTTTAATCAGTTCTTAATAAAAGCGTTTTGTTTCTGATCAAAAATTATAGGTAGTCAACTGCGAAAAATAAGAAAATAATTTCTTTTCTACATTTCTCTCCATATATTTAACTAATTTTTTTAGACATAATGTAGGACCCAATGTAATTTACCTCCGTCCTTATGTAAAAAATAATTTTAAAAAATGAAGTTTGAAAATTAGAAAACATTATTATAAATTAATTTATTTGTTAAATAAAAATAATATTTTCGCCACTAAGACGTTGTTCACATTTTGACTAATTGTTTGCAGTTATATGGAATTGGAATAATTAGAATAGAAAATTAATTTTTTACTTAAAAAATTGTAATAACTTATTTCTTAAACAAATTATATTGACAATTATAAAAAGTAAAAAAGTAAAAATAGAAGTAAAAGAGATTGATAAGCATGCAAGAGAAGTTCAGATACAAAAAGAATGAACTAAAAAACTAAAAAGATTTTTTAGGTGTTCATACTTTAAACTTTATAAAGAGATTTCTAAGAGGGGGGGATTTAAATCAATGATCATAGAAAAAAGTTAAGAGGCTAAAAGAGGACGAGAGAGAAGGAGGATTCTTTTCTTTATAGATTTGAGAGAGACAGTTGATACAACAAATAGGTATACACATTATTTGAAAGTTCTTTTTGTTCTTTTCTTTTTCTTTTTTTTTCATTCTAAATGAAGAACAACTTTGGCCCGTAGACATGTTAGATGCAATTTTGACCTTTGAATTTTGTTTGTTGTGATCATGTCAAGAATGTTTTATTTTGTACACTAGATTCTATATTTTAGTTAAATTCAATTTTTTTTTCAAAATATAAGAAAGTATCCTAATATATTTTAGTTTTTAGTTTTAACTATGGTATTAATTTTAAATTCATCTAAAATTAATTTGAGACATCTAACAAAAAAGAATGAAATTAATTCTTAATTAGAGACGAAGGAAGTGAGATGCTTAATCTTATAGCGTCTAATAAAAGAATTTGTAATTTATCGTGTTATCATGTAAGGTGTGATCCTAATAAATTTAATTGATTATGTCACAAATGAAAACTGGAACCTTAAATTGAGAGATTCTTAAAAGAATTTGTTTAGTGGATTTTAAATTTCTTAAATAACATTGTAAGAATTAATGTTGATGTACATTTATTTTAGAAACATTATAATTTCCCTTTTTTTTTTGGCAACGTCTTTGGAAAGTAATGCTTTCAACATTATAGCTATCGATACTTTGCTGGTATTTTTCAACAATTTCTTATTTTCTATAATAGTAATGGCGATAGTTGAAATTATCTACGATATATAATTTTTGATGTACTGTTAATTAACATCGATTTGTAGAATACGGTGTAAAATAAAACACAAACAACCAACTAAAGACCATATTTATTTATTTCTTTCAAGTAAATTAATTACAATTTTAATGTACAAAAAAAATTATTCTTTGGCACAGGTATACCCTAGTATATATATATAAAAGGAGTCCACACAACAAGGCTTTCCCTCTATTACAGTAAATGCTTCTTTTCTTTATCTTTTTCTTCTCCATTTTCCTCTCTGTTTCAATATATTGACCATGGTTAAGTTCTTCTATGAATGAAATTCAGCCATAAATTTCCAATACGATTGAGTAAAAATATGAAACTCCTATCTTCCCGAGCCCTATTTTGTAGAATGAAGAGAATATAATTGTTATAAATAGTTATACGTAAATGAAGGTATTAGTTTATGGATCCAAAACGTATTTTCTTGAATTTGTTTATGTTACAGAATCCACACAAAAATGAATATTTATTAATCAGAGACTAAACGGGATACACCTTTCCGTTGGTTGTAGAAAGAAAGTGGAGAAAATCAAGTGAGAGAGTGTCATTAACGCGATATTTTTACCTTCTTCCCATGTGGGTGTAACAGGTGTTATAAGAGAATTACATTGGAATTTCCAAATTGCTGATATATATTTATTTAGTGGAGTTTTTCTTATTTTTCTGGCGAAAACATTATTCATCTCTATGAATTTTTAGTCTCTTTATTTGGTTTTGTTCAAAATGATGATACTTGAAATATACAGTCTTTAGTTAATAGTTATTTGTTTTTTCATTTGTCGTAAGCCGCGGCACTGTTTTATGTTTCTATTGGAATCAAATGGAAGATCAGAGTAAAAGAAAAAATTCACTTAATTCCTTCTTCTTTTTTCGGGTTTTTTTTTCTCTGTTTTGGTGTGTGCAAGGCAGAATCTTTCATTTAAATTGGAACCACCCCCAAAAGTAGACCATTGATAAAAAAAGAAAAAAACAAAAACAAAAATTATGTACATTTGACAAATAATTACAATAGATTTTGAAGATGCAGATAACATTAAGATTGCATTTGTCCTAAATTAAGAGCACAATATCAATATATAAATAAAAAAGAAGGAAAAGCAACTTAAAAACATATAATTTTACACGTTAAATTCCATAAGCGTACATACATGCATATATATACACGTTAAATTCCTAGTTTCAATTTGTGTTGTGTGATGGTTTTGTAATACAAATTTTAATAAGAGTTTTGTTATTTTAGTTTGCGGATGTAATTTCGACATTTTGTCATACAATTTTAATGTGAAGTATTGCATATAAATTATTTTTTAAAGGTTCCACTAAAGACAAAAGGAGTAACTCTTAAGTATGGAAGGTTTTCCTTTTATATACTCTCACATATCCTCGTGTTATACAAAGATTATGGATTCAATTTTTATATTTTTTTTATTAAGTGCCATTTTTTATGATATTGCCCACTTTGCCTCATGAGTTGGTGTTATCTGTTTTTCCTCTTAGTTGTCACAGTGGGCCTTGTTATTTGTTGAGTTATATATTTTTTTTCTCAATTGTTTTTTGAAAATCAAATTATTATTTTATTGCTATTATTAAAATGCAATACATATTCCCCCCCCCCCCCCCCCCCCCCCTCACTCTCACACACACATGATCTTTCTACCCAAACAAAGAAATCCTAAGTAACTTTAACCCTTTCCTATGGCCACCGACGGTGGATCTCTCTCAGCCTTTCTCTAACCAAGTCAAAAAATAAGGAATTCGAAATCTAATTATGGAGGTTCATTGTTACGCTGGATGAAGGTAGGGGTGAGTAATATATATTTTAGTAATATATGTATATATATAAATATCTTCTGCCCTAAATTTGATATGTGCTCTGTACTCATGTCCATCTATGGAATCAATGGCTTTATTCTTTGTTCTAAATAAGATGTTGCTTGATTTCATTGATTATATGATTGGATCCTTGAAATCGATGCTTTTGTTCTTTAATTTCTACATCCATCTTCATCTCAAAATCAATTGCAACCGACCTGAAACTGATGTCAACCAAAACCGACAATTTCATTACATACCAGGTCAGTCTCGATTTACCATTTCCCAAATCCAACGAGGTACGTTCGGTTACCAAAAAAACTCACTCGGTTTAATTAAACGAACCGTGCACGCCTTTGTTTAAGGATGATATTGTGTTGGTGGGCTTTTGGTAGTCTTTTTATATAATTTCAATTAAGAATATTATTTTGACTTAGTTACATTTTAAGTGAATATTAATATCAATGGTTATTTGGCCTTTATCCTTCATTAATAATGCCGCAATTAGCTTTAATACCAAAAATTTAGTATACTATACATTTGGCCCTTATTTTGAACAGTTTCCATTCTTTGGCTCCTTTGGCCATCAAGAAAAAGATTAAGGGATTGTTTGGTAGATGTTTTGAGTTGAGTTTTTAAAATATGGTGTTTGGTAGAATTTAGAAGTATGTTGAAAAATGGATTTGGTTTTTTTTTTAGTTTTTTTCAACCAGTTAAAAATTTTATACAAAAATTTCAAAAAATAGTCAAAATAGATCTTATTTTATAGATCTCAACAAGTATGTTTTAAATATATATTTTTTATTTAATTTTGATTTTTGAATTTAAAGTTATAGTGTTTTAAAAAAAATTTAGAGAGAGAAAGTAAAGTTAAGGTTTTTTTGGGAAGTGTAAAAGTAGAGATGTTTTTGAGTTGAGTTTTTAAAATTTGGAGGAAAAAAAAAGAGCTACCAAATAGGGGCTAAATGTCTAAAGTAGCCCTTGCTTATAAATTGAAAGCACATATATGCCCATATTTCATTTTCACAATATTGTTTATTCTTCACCCCCTTTTCCTCTGCCATCTGTTTTTTGTCTGCCAACAATTCCATCCTAAACAACCAAAGCACAATTAACCCACATTTATAAATCCCTCTTTAGATCCAAAAACTTTGTCCTAAAAATAATAATATAACAACTATAAGGTCCTAGATCTGCTCAAAGATATAATCCACTGATTACTCACCACCTCCCTCAGATCCCCAATCCCCTCAAACTTTAACCCTAACTCACCGACCACCACCACAATAACAAAACCTAATTTAATAACCCCCAATTACCAACAAGTTCTCAAATACGCAATGCATATTCTATTAAGCCGAATAAGCCTTTCAATTTCCCCCGACAAGTCCACCTTGGCCGACTTTATCGAGTGCTACTTAACTACTCAAGGCCTCTCTCGCTTGCTCGCTCCCTGTTTGAATGTTCTGTGTATATATAAAACCAAATCAAACATTGTGTATTTCTACATATACATACAGAGATATATGTATATATGGTGGTATCAATTATAGACAAAGTTAGAGATATATAATGGTTTTTTTTATGGTTTCATATGGATTTTGTTTATTATATATATATATATATATATGGTGGGGGATTAAATAATTGGGTGTTATTGTGGTTAGTATTAGGAAAAGGATGTATATATTGTATTTATGTGTGTACATATAGTAAGTTTTATTTAGAAACTAAAATGAAGCATTTTCCTTGAAATGAATAAATTTTTCGAGAAAATGCTTCATCATTGATGGGGGTAAAGTAGTAAATCACCTTTATTAATTAAATAATTATACACGTGACCATCCACATGAGCGAGAATTTTGACGAGATAATGGGCAAAACCAGGTCTAAGAGAAGACCATCTCACAGATAAAGACCTCGCAATTGTTTTGGTGTACCTCACTTTAGAAGGTTATCTTCCCAAAAGACATAACCTCTCAAACCTACATCACCGAGCTCTAGAGCCCTAAATAAGCTGATACATAAGTAGGTAACAACGGTATGAGTGACTAGTGGAAGGAAGGACAGTAGTTGGTCTTTAAACCATCATACTTGTATTAAATACATACTAATTTCATTTAATAATTTGAATTAAGGGGATAAGCAATATCAATTGATTGGCATGGTTAAACAACCATTATAATTATGATAGGATAACTCAAGGCTAATCACTTTAGCTCCATATAGATAGTTCATCCTCCACTATATATATATATATATGAAGCATTTACTTCTTCATGACAACTACATTCTCAACATTTAACACAGTTGATTATTGGATGAAAGTGTAGTTTTTACTACTGTAAATTCAACATAAATGCATTCGCACATAAATAAAATAATATAGAGGTAATATCAACTAACAAAATCAATACACAAAAAAGGGACTCATTGTATTTTTAAGAGACCCATTATTTTCTCTTTAGAGACTTCATTTTCTTGGCTACAATAACCCACTTAAAGAATTCTCTAGATACATATGTTCCCAGACAAGTCTTCTTAGAGAAAATACAAAATAAGACTTCCTAGGGAAACTACATAAAATAAGTAACCAAACGTAGACAAATTTAAATAAGACAACAAATATAATTTTTAATAAAGCATTAACTATTAACACTCCCCCTTAATGCTTTGTTCTTAAATTCCTGTTAATTCTCTTAAGTAAACAAACTTGTCTTTCGGAAGTGCCTTAGTGAAAATATTCGCGACTTGCTATTTGATTCTGCAATACTTGAGTTGCACCTCTCTATCTTCAGCTGCTTCTTTTATGAAATTATGTTTTATATTGATATGATTTGTTTAGCAATGATAAGCTGCATTTTTGGACATTGCAATGGTTGATTTGTTGTCACAAGAGAGAGTAGTAACTTCATTTTTCTTTCCACTAATATCACCCAAAATTTTCTTTACCTAAATCATATGTGAGGTGGCAAATACAACTACAATATATTCAGCTTCTACAGATGATAATGCCATCATTGCTTACTTCTTTGATGCCCATGAAAATATTCCAGAGCCTAAAGAAAAAACATAACCTGAAGTACTTTTTGAATCATCAACACATCCACTTTAATCATTATCACAAAATCTAAATAATTTCATCTATTTGTTTCTCTCAAACATTATCACAAAGTTGAGAGTTCTTTGAAGATATCTCAAAACTTTTTTTGCTGCCCCAAAGTAAACTTGACTTGGTTTGCGCATAAATTAGGATAACAAACTAATAGTGTACATGATGTCCATCCTTATTGATGAGTCCAAGGATAGCACCGGAGCTAGATTATGGAGTGAAAACTATACAGACCCCATCTGGGTTCCGAGTGGTCCAATCACCCGAGCTAGAGTAAAGAAGACGAATGATGCACTCATGATCATGGTCCAAGAGTAAATGAATAAAGCTGAAGCTTGGAGAAACATTCAAGGAGATGATGAATAAGAATAGAGGACAATTCTTAGCCAAGAAGATATGGAACCAAATGTGAAGAAAATAGAAGAAGTGTTTGCATAAAGCGTGGGCATGTCAAAGCTGAAAAATTGTGACCAAAAGGTAGAAGTGTTATTCTGATAAGGCATGGGCACGCCTTAAAGTCCGAAATTCAACATTATTTTTCTAGCGTGTTCTCACGACTGGCTAGCGAAGGATTTAATTAGTTTTATTATTATTTTGGCAATTCTTTTCTTTCTTTGATAGGAAATAAGATTTAATTAGTTTTTCTTTTTATTTAAGACTCCTATTTTTAATAGGAATTAGTTTCCTTATTACTTTAGGGTTATATTGTTTTGTTTGCTCTTATTTAAAGGAGGCACATTATTGTTTTCTCATTAAGTTATTATTAATTAAAAATTAAGTGTTCTATACCTTGAGTTCTTGCTAGAACTTGTGGAATTGTTTGAATTAATCATTCAAGCTAATTCTTGACTTATCAATCAATTCTCTACTAATTGATTGTGGCGTCTTCAAATTATACCGAGGTTCAATTCTTGCATTTAAGGGTTGGGTTTATGTTCCGCCTTCCATCTTTTTGACGTAATTCCAAGGTTCTTACACTTTTGTAGTTCAAGGGTTGATGATTCATTAACCTGGCTAGGAAAAACGATCCGAGATTACATCACTTATAGCCATAAGATATAACAAATTTTCAACTAAACATATATGCAATGTAGCATTAACTTCTTCACTTCCATCTTCTCTAATCAATTTTTCATTCATCACTAAAGGCGTTGCAACCGATTTGCATCCATACATTCTAAATTTCTTAAAAATGCTTTCACAATAATTCTTTTGATAAATGAAAACTCTATTTCCATCTTGAATAATTTCGATACCCAAAAATAATGTAATAATCCCAAATCACTCATTTCATACTTCCTCATAATTTCCTTCTTAAATTCAATAATCCTTTTCTTATTATTTTTGGCAAATATCAAATCAACACATATGTAAACAATTAAAATATTATTCATACCTTGAGTCCTTATTTACAAAGTTGGCTCAATTGGACTTCTTTCAAATCTTTGCTTGTTAAAATAATCATTAATTTGGCTACACCATGCTCGAAGTGCTTGCTTCAACACATATAATGCTTTCTTCAATTTATACACCTTGTTTTACCCTTTTTTTCTTCACAAAACCTTGTGGTTGCACAACGTAAATTTCTTCATCCAGAACTCCATTCAATAACGATAATTTGACATTAAATTGATACAAATACCAACCCTTTTGAGATGCCAACAATATAAGAACTCTAATGGTGTCAAGCCTTACCACGGGTGGAAATGTTTTATGAAAATCGACATCGGATTATTGTGAATACCCTTTTGCTACAAGCCTTGCCTTGTTTCTATTGATTATTCCATTCGGATTTTGCTTCACTTTGTATATCCATTTCACTCCTATCACTTCTTTGTTGCTTGGATTATTAACAAATTCCCATGTCTTATTCTTCTCAATCACATTAATTTCTTCCTCCATTGTTTTTTTTATACATCATCTTTAATGGTTTATTCAAAACTTTTGAGTTCCACCATACAAAATTACAACCTACATAAACATCATTAATGTGTCTCCTTTGTTTTTTTAGAGATAATGAATTTGAGCTTGATGGTGGATCTTTAACACTTTCATCTTCACTTGAAAAACTATCCAAATCATCTTCAACAATAGCAAATTGTTCTTGTACACTTTTACTTTACCAATCCCACTCGGCCTTTTCATTGAAAATAATGCCTTTTGAGATAATCAATTTATTCTTTTTCAAGCTATACAACTGATAGCCTTTTGATTGTGAACTATACCTAACAAAGACACATTTTTCACAAACTTGGTCTAAATTATGTCTTATTTCTTTGGGAACTTAAGAATAGCAAATATAATTAAATACTTTAAAGTGCTTCACTATTGGCTATCTCCCGCTCTAAGCTTCAAATGGAGTTTTATCATTCATAGCTTTCGTCGGACTTTTATTAATCAAGTAGACTACCATGTATATCGCTTTGGCCCAAAAAATCTTAAATATCCCTTCTCATGAAGCATTGACTTTTCCATTTCCTTGATGGTTCTATTATTCGTTTCGGCCACACCGTTTTTTGAGAAGTGCAGCTAACTGCAAGCTGTATTTCCAAACCAATATTTTCATAGAAGTTTTTAAATTCATTTGAATTATACTCGCCTGTTTGATCACTTCTCAATTTCTTCACTAGTTTTCCACTTGGACGTTTAACTAGATTTTTTCACTTTTTAAAAATTGAAAACATCTCATATTTTTGTCTCATGAAATAGACCCACGTCATCCTTGCGTAATCGTCAATGAAGAAAAAAAACTAATTGTTTCCGCCATGCAAAGGATTCACCATTAGTCCACACGCATTAGTATAAATAAGCTAAATCAGGATTTTAGCTCCCACAACTTCTCGGTTGGAAAAGATTCTCGGTGTTGTTTGCCTAGAACGCACCCTTCATAAACATCTGTCTTCTCTTCAATTTTAGGCAGCCCATGTACCATTTCTTTATGTTGCATACTTCTTAAAGTTTGAAAATTCAAGTGCTCATATCTTCTATGCCAAAGCCATGATGTGTCATCAACTTCAATCTTTAATGCTACTTCACTCCCATATTTGAAAATGAGAGGAAAATTTATGTTTTTCTCCATCTTAATGTTGGCAATCATTTGGCTTCCTCCATTCTTATCAAAGATCTTGCAATAGTCATATTAAAAGTGCACTTTATACCCATGTTTAACAAGTTATCCAACACTTAACAAATTTTGCTCCAAGTCCGAAACTAGTAACACATCTAAAATGTACTTTGTTACGTTCTTGGTTTGGATAACAATTGCATCATTTCCTTTTGCTTAAACCGAAGCACCATTTCCCATTCTCACTTGAGAAGTAGTGGAGGAATTAACATTCACAAAAACACACTCATTGCCACTAGACAAGCATAAAACATATTTCCTTCACCCTCATTTTCTTTATTAAAGTTTGCTTGTTGATTGTTATTGACCTAACTATCCTTTTTCATGTGTCCAAACTTGTGGCAATTGTGACATTAAGACTTTCCCTTAAACCAAAAATATTTTGTAACATGACTACCTCTATTGAAAATATTACACCTTTGTTGTGGAGATGGAGCTACTGGCCTTTGTTCGAAATTGTTTCTTTCTCTTCCTCTTGTGTTCCTAAATCTGCCTCGACCATTTCCTCTTTGTTGTCTTCCACCTCTAGATGATTATCCTTTATTTTGTTCAAAGCAAAAATGATTATTTTAAGTATCTGAGGGGTCAACATTGAGCTTATATTGAAAAGTACTTTCTATGGACTTTTCATTGTGCCTAATCAATCTTTGCTCATGTATTTTCAAGGAACCCATCAACTCTTAAACACTCATAGTGGTAATATCCTTGGATTGCTCAATAGTATACAATAATAATGGGAACGAACTTCTCAAGCAAACTAGTCATAATTTTTTCAACAACTTTTTAATTTGGCATGTTTTCCTTCATTTGATTTACAATTCAGACAATCTAGAGAAGTATGAGTTCAAGGATTCAATTTCT
Source organism: Lonicera japonica (assembly GCA_021464415.1). Classification (NCBI taxonomy): domain Eukaryota; kingdom Viridiplantae; phylum Streptophyta; class Magnoliopsida; order Dipsacales; family Caprifoliaceae; genus Lonicera; species Lonicera japonica. The sequence goes on from CM038466.1 coordinate 3,850,897, forward strand.
TTCATATTTTTATTTTCATACTCTCTTTTAAAGGTTTGTAGTTTGGCGGTTCTAACCTTTGCATCTCTTTCGAACTCTTGTTGAAAAGTATCCCAAGTTTTCTTTGCCTTTTTTGCTTGAATAATCCTTGGAAAAATTGCATTTGAAATTCCTTGTTGAATAATGAAGAGAACCTTTGGTGTTGTACGTTTGGTTGGGTTTCTAAAAAATATTTTTCTAAATAATCGTGTTTGTCTCACCCATTTTAAAATCATCATTCAAGTAAAAAGAATTTTTTTTGTTTATTTTTTCTTTTGTATTTTAAAAAAACTTTAAAAAATGAATAAAAAAACAAAGAATATATTTTTGGTAAAATTTTAAAAATAGTGTACTATATACAAATTGAATTGAAAAATAGTTTTAAAGAATTAACTTAAAAGTAAATTTTAAATTAAACATTTAAAAACTCTAACCAAAGAGGACCTTTGCAGCATTTCTTTGTTTCTCCTTTAATTTTTCTTGTTGACCATTGGTTTGAACAATTCCTTCTTCTAGTTCAATATACCCATTTCCAGGTAAATCCCAAACTTCTTGTGAAATAATGTTCTCATCATTACCTTAAAAAATTTGTACATGTCACCATCAAAAATTAGAATGGTGAGCTGTTGGACACTTATGCCCGAAGTACTCGCATTTGACATCACGATTTACGTTGCCAAGACTTGTTTTCTCGCATCACTTTCACACAACAACTTTGGATGATCGAAATAGGCTTTGATACCACTTATATATGTTTGAGGAAAATGGAGTTTCTACTGTTGTAGATTAAGCAAAGTTGCATTCACACATAAATAAAATAATATATAGGCAAAATAAACTCACAAAATCAACACACAAAGAAGGGACTCATAATACTTTTGAGAAAGACACTATTTTCTCTCTAGAGACTTCATTTTCTTAGCTATAACAAATTACTTAAAGAATTCTCTAGATATAAGCTCTCAAGACAAGTCTTCTTAATGAAGATATAAAAAACGGCTTCCTAGGAAATTAAGCTACATAAAATAAGTAACCAAACATAGACAAATCTAAATAAAATAAAAAGACAATTTTTAATAAAGCATTAACTTTTAACATTGACCAAGTTATAAAAAAAACATTATTCAAGAGATAAATACATTTAAATAGTTAGAACAAAGTTTTAGGGATTCGATATGTATGATGGATCAATATCAAACGATATTGTTAAAAATGGTTTGTTCAAACCATTGATTTCACATCGAAAAATCGAAGAACTCAACATGAGTTGATAAGTAAGGTAGTGTCACGACATAGTAACAATGCATTTTAAAATAAAACCTCATGCATGTGGCCAAAAGGTGTTTAAGTTGGGGGTAATATCGTTAATATGCGCGTGGACCAATGGGCCCAACCAGGATACAGCGAGCATATCAATTGGCATCAAAGCAATTGATTTTCATAGATATTGTGTACAGATTGAACTGACATGTTGTCTAGTATAATCAGTTCATGCGTGTAGATAATGGATTGAACATGGAACATGCTAATTTTTGTTTTACAGTATTCCTGTCCCGCTATTATGGTCACATAATTCTGTTTTAAGTGATTGGATCCCACAATGTGGTTATTTTGATTTGCATGATGATTAAGTTTTATTCATGGTCGTATGCAAATTAAATTTAGATCAAACTTATGAACTCCTTAAACAGAGGCATATGACCGGTGTAATTTTATTTATAATTTTAGATACATTAGTGCATGTGTGAACTCCACAAGGTGGCATAAAACCTTTGTATTTAGGAACGCTGTTTCTTTAACGAATACGTAAGCAAATCATTGAAGAATGAATTTTCAACATGAAGATTGATTCAAAAAGCATGTTAATCCTAGTCATAGTCAGTGAAGTGGCAACACTGGTTGTTGCAAGTTTTCGGCTAATAGAGATTTAATTATTCTTATTATTGAATGGTTTAATGCTATATGTGATTGATGAGTTGGTCATTTATGTTTAATTATTATGTTCCTTTATAATTTTGGACAACATGGATATTTGACCTTACCTAGAATTTTAAGTGTATTAGATATATTGGGCATAATATAGTTAGGTTATTATGTGAAACACTTTGTATGCAAATTATAATAGTTCGATAGCTTAGAATTACAAGCACTTCTTGTTAAAGTTATGCTATTCACTATTGTTTTTATAAAGCTCTGAATTTAAAGTTTATTCATAGAGCTGGAGTAAGTCCTATCACAAAGGGCTAAACCTCGTATGTAGCTCTCTTGTTTATTTTATTTATATTTAAGCCATTTTAAACTATTACCAATGTGTCATGTACACTACAAGTTTATCACACAATATCCATTATCAAAGTAATTAACACTAATTGATTGGTTAATCATATATTTTAGATTTTAACACTAGCAATCATCAACAATATGGTTTATACTTCCATTTTGATGAAAATTTTGTATTCTATGATATTTTTCATCAATATATATAAATTTATTATAGATGATATCATTTTCATTAAATTTCTAGATGCAAATGGTAAAGAATCGCACCCAAAAACTTGATGAAAATGATTTATAATAAATTATTTAAGTAACATAAGTTTAAAGTCCCGTGTATTTATTTATTTATTTATTGATAAAACTAATTAATTTAATGCATGTATAGTGTCTAATTTACCATTCATATCAGCGATGTTCTTTTCCTAATTTTCAGCAGTTATTTTGGCAAGCAATTGTGCGGGTATGAGTTGAATATTAAATACCACGCTCAAATTGGTCCAAAACCATATGATCCAAACTATAAAATCCTAAAAAATCTATGTTGAAATTGGGTGATTTTATATCTATCCACAAAATCTTTCACTCTATCCACCCTAAAAAATAGATAATTAATTATTATATATTTATTTTTGACATAATTATAATGATAAGTTAATCCACCGAAATTTATTTTACTATTAATAATTATTAAAATCCAAAAGTCCCATAATACCCTCGTCTTCTAGATTATCAAACTCCATTGTCTACAACTAATTGCCCTAAACCACGTACCATGTCTGCCACTTGACCGCTGTCACCAGCCATCACTTCCAGTGGGTTGGATTTTTTGGCACTTGTAATTGACGGAGCCGTGGCCGGAAAGCTCTTCTTCTTCCTCCTTCTCCTAGCTTTGTATCCCTATCTCTCATCTATAATAACCACGCCTCAAATAATCGTCAATTTACAACTACACATCACTTAAAACCATAAAAATAAACCCCCTCAAACTAGTATTCGAAACAACTCTTCATCTTAAATAAGAACATAAAATCTTTCATAATCAAAATGGGTATCGTGTCGGTTGGATTTAATTTCTAGCAAATGTACGTAATTGATGGCACCACGGCCTAAAAGGAAATATCAATATGATTGTATGAAAGAGAAGCTATCAGGCCATTACTCGAAAGCGAGAGAGAGCAATGATTGTGTATTTTAACGAGAGAGAGAGAGAGAGCTCGTGTGGTAATTTTAGGGCATATGCTCTGTATATATATATATGTGTGTGTATGTGTGTGTATATATATATATCAACTCTTATGGCTAAGAATTAGAATAGCATTTTAAAGGTAGAGAATTGATTGGCTTTGATGGATCTCAATCATATTAATATCCTAATTGGATCTATAATTTCCTTCCAGTGAAGCATATTTATGGATATCAAAGCACATGAATGATGAATCTTTCCGTTGAGAAACATGTCAATTTTTTTTTATTATATTCATGAATATGAATTGAATCAACAAATTCTCATTAGTTTCAAGATATCTAAAAGCATTAAAGCAAGTTCAATGAAACAATTATACAAGCCTCAAAAATGGAATTAATCAGGATTTCATATAAAGAAAATGAGGGCATTTTAGAAAATTACATTTAAAAAAAAATATGTAAAATGGTATAATGATTAACTAACAAATTACTTTGTCAAACTCGGTGATTTCCGGTGATGAAGAAAAGCGGTCATGTCCTGTCTTTGTTACAGGTGTAGGTATGTCCTGTAGTATGTTTGCAGGTTATTGAGTGTCCTTGTTTTCTTTTCGTATTATTCGTGTTTCTTTTGCTCTGCAAGTATAAGTTCCAATATTACTGATATTTACGCACGCATGTCTTTGGAGGAAAATGATGGAGATGGGTATGAGCACAACACACAGCCGGTTGAGTCAGATGTTATTGATTATAGATGGTGCTTGGTTGGGAAGTTTCTCACAGATCGGCCGGTAAACTTTGAAGCGATGCAAAACACGTTGGTTCCAATCTGGCGACCAATAAAAGGAATATGGATCAAAGAACTCAGCCCCAACTTGTTTCTATTCCAGTTGTACCATGATTTTGACCTAGATCGTATTATAAACGGAGGCCCATGGACCTTTGACCAGCAACTTCTCCTAGTCAAGCAACTTAAGGAAGGCGATAACCCTAATGCGATTACCCTTACCACTGCTGATTTCTGGATTCAGGTTTTTGATTTACCAACAGGGTTTATGTCCTCTCATGTGGCCGAAGATATTGGTAACTATATTGGTCAGTTCATCATGGCGGATCCTAATAACTTTAATGGAGCTTGGCGATCATATATGCGAATACGGGTTTCTATAGATATCACACAACCATTGAAAAGGAAGATGAAGATTAAGAAACAATGTGGGAATGCAACATGGGCAAATTTTCGATACGAGAAACTACCAACGTTCTACTTTTTCTGTGGTATTTTAGGACACTCCGATAGGTTCTGTGAACAGTACGCTGACTATCCGGACAAGACGGTGGAAAAGCTTTTCGGCACATGGCTGCGTGTGTCGAACAGGAAAAGTACAGTTAATGCGGCGGCGAAGTGGATACGGGAACCGGCGGCGAGCAACTCCGGTAACAGTTGGACCCACATAAACGTGAGAAAGGAAGGAACGGGGATTGCGGCTGCAATTGTTACGCACGCTTCCAGCTCAGCTGGGATACACCGCAAAGAAGGGGATCTGATTGGATTGCAAACAAAGAAAGTTACAGCTGGCAAATCTTTGACTGCAAACTCTAAAAATGGGACTGAGAATAGTAATGAGGAAATGGAAAATGGGCCAGACACCTTGGTCATTATAGATCCCAAAAGGAAAAGAACACAAACTGGGCCGACAGATATTGTAAGCCAAGATTTAATGGAAGAGGAGCTTGACTTAAATTTAATTGGGCACGCGTCAAAAAACGGTGTCGAGGCGGGTTCTGGGGTCCAGACCCGCCGGGTATTATGAATATACTAAGTTGGAACTGTCAGGGTTTGGGCAACCCGAGCACAGTTCAAGATCTATTGGATCTTGTATCCAATTACCGGCCCAAATTAGTCTTCTTAATGGAGGCTAAAGTTCGAAGAGAAGTGGTAGAAGCAGTTCAAGCCCAATTACATTTTGAAGGGTTGTGTTTCATTCCGGGTATTAATAACGGGGGTGGTATCGGATTAATGTGGCAAGAAAGGAATACGGTCAAACTATTGGGGTACTCTCGAAATTACATAGATGTTATTATCTCCACTCCTCACAGTGCTGAATGGCGTCTGACTAGCTATTATGGGTTCCCAGAACGAGCTCGCAGAGTTGATTCTTGGAACCTTATTCGTGTGCTTTCTACCAGATCGACTCTCCCCTGGTGCATCATAGGCGATTTTAACGATATTCTCGCTCAATCGGAGAAGAAAGGAAGAAACCCTCAACCGTTGGCGCTTATTAATGGATTCCGTCAGGCGATTAGTGACAGTGACCTGATTGAAGTCCCAATGCATGGTCCTCCCTTTACCTGGGAACGAGGAAGGAATACAGCAAATTTTTTTCAAGAAAAATTAGACAGGGCTTTCACATCCCGAAATTGGGGCTCGATTTTTCCTCTTACTGATTTGCAGAATATTGCGGTATCGACTTCCGACCACACGGCGGTGCTGCTCTCCTTCCCACGGCAGTGGATTCGCCGGCAACGAGCTTTCAGATTTGAGAACAATTGGCGCTTTGAACCAGAGTGTAAGAAAATTGTGGAACAGAGCTGGTGCAATATGGTTCCGATGGGGATTCATCAGAGAATTATCAGTTGTGGTTCTGATCTTTTTCGGTGGGGAGAGGATTTGAAGAAAAAATTTAAACAAGAAATTGGTCTGTGTAGGGAACGTATAAATGCAAATTCGCAAAGTCGAAACCCAATCACACAGAGAATGGTTTTTGAGGATAAACTACGGCTAGAAGATTTGTTATTGAAGCGAAAGGAGTACTGGAAACAGCGCGCTAAGGTCCATTGGCTGAAAGCGGGGGATGTCAACTCCAAAATGTTCCATGCGTATGCTACGGCTAGAAGGAAGAAAAATTCTTTCTCCTAACTTATTGATGAAAACGGCTGTGAATGTACATGGGAATCAGGTATTCCAAACCTTATATGTCGTTATTTCAATGATCTATTTACTTCTAAGGGTAGCTCGGCTCAACCAGTATTGAATTCGGTCACCCCTAAAATTACAGAACAATTGAATAACATGCTGACGAAGTCTTTTAGTGCCAAAGAAATAGAGCAAGCAGTCATGGCAATGCACCCGGATAAAAGCCCAGGCCCTGACGGGCTCAATCCATGCTTTTATCAGACGTTTTAGAAAAAAGTGGGTCCTAAAGTAACAGAAGCATGCTTAGAATGTCTGAATACGTGCAAATTACTAGACCATCTGAATGATACCAATATTGTGCTAATTCCAAAAGTTAAAGCCCCAACAAAGATGACTGAGCTGCAACCGATCTCTCTTTGTAATATGATTATAAAGATAATGACGAAGGCCCTTGCAAATAGGCTTAAGCTGGTGTTAAATTCTACCATATCGGAGTCTCAAAGTGCATTTATCCCGGGCCGTCTAATTTCAGATAATGTTTTGATTGCATTTGAGATTTGCCATTATTTACGGCGAAAGACGAAAGGCACAGAAGGGGTAGCTTCTCTCAAGATAGATATGGCTAAAGCTTATGACCGGGTAGAGTGGAAATTTTTAGAGGATATGATGCTGAAGCTAGGATTTGCTACGCAATGGGTAAGGTTGATTATGTTATTTGTGACTACGGTTAGATATACGGTCAAGCATCCGAATGGTGAAGTAGGCCCTATCCTTCCTAGCCGGGGGCTTCGACAAGGCGATCCTATTTCGCCCTACTTGTTTTTGATTTGTGCAGAGGGATTGTCCTGCCTTATTCAATCTTATGAACGTCAGGGCTTAATTCATGGATGTAGGGTTGCTAGATCAGCTCCTTGGATCTCGCACTTGTTTTTCGCTGACGATAGCTTTTTGTTCTTTAAAGCAACTCTTAACGAATGTTCTCACATCAAGCGATGTCTTCAGCTTTACGAAACTGCTTCAGGTCAGATGGTTAATTTTCATAAATCTTCAATTATGTTCAGTTCAAATGTTGATGATACGGTGGGAATGATATTTGCAATATGTTGGCTGTGAAAAAATGTGAGAATCATGGTAAATACTTGGGGGTGCCATCATTAATTGGCAGAGATAAGAAGAGGGTTTTCGAGTTTGTTAAAGAAAAAGCTTTCAAACGTATGCATAGTTGGAGAGAAAATTTTTTATCGAGGGCAGGGAAAGAAGTCTTGTTGAAATCAGTGGTGCAAGCAATTCCGAGTTATGTTATGGGAGTCTTTCTAATTCCTCAAGGCATTTGTGAGGACATTGAACGGCTTATGAACACATTCTGGTGGCTTGGCGGTAATGGAAGAAATCAGGGCATTAGGTGGAAGAAATGGGACCGGCTATGTGACAAAAAAGTGCGGGGCGGTCTTGGTTTTCGCAAATTACGGTTATTCAACCTAGCAATGCTTGCTAAGCAAAGCTGGAAATTTATTTCAAGACCCGACTTTCTAGTAGCTAAGATTTATAAAGCACGGTACTATCCGACTTCTAATTTTCTGGCAGCAAAAATAGGGTCGAATCCAAGCTACACATGGCGCTCTATTTTGGCTACTCAAGGTTTAATTAAAGAAGGCATTAGGATGAGAATTGGGAGGGGTGACTCTATTAGTATATGGGGCAACCCATGGCTTAATGATCATTCAAATCCGTATATTGAATCAACTCCGCATCCTGATTGGGCCCTCGAGACAGTGGACTCGCTAATGTTGCCCAGCCACAATGCATGGGATGTGGATAAGCTGAATTTGCTGTTTAATGAACGTGATCGAAGCCAAATTTTCTCAATACCGTTGTCGGTCTCGGGTGGAGCAGATAGTATGTATTGGGCTTGGGACACGAAAGGGCAATATTCAGTTAAAAGTGGGTATCAATTTTTGCTTAGCAAATTTAATGCTATATATACACCGGCCATTACTAATTGGCAGTTCGTGTGGAGTCTTCCCGTGGCCCCGAATATACGAAACTTTATCTGGCGAACTTTGTCCCGGTGTCTCCCCACTCTTATTGAATTAAGTAAAAGACAAGTTGAGGTGCCAAACTTATGCCCTATATGCAAAAGTGCAGAGGAGTCTGACTTTCATATTTTCGTTAAATGCTCATTTGCTCGTCGAGTTTGGGTTTTAGCAGGTAAAGGAGATAGTGCGAATCAGGCGGATAATTTTGTAAGCTGGTGGCATTGCATGAGTCGAATCTTTAGTAAATAAGAGATGGCGATAACGGCAATGATTCTATGGGGCATTTGGCATAATCGAAATAAGCAAGTTTGGCATGGAAAATCGTTAACTCCAGCAGCAGTTCTCTGGCTTCAAATGAATGAACATGAGCAATGGATGGCAGCTAATAACAAAGTGCATCAGCACCAACCGAGTACCACATCACTGGTTCAGCATAGCTGGTCAAAGCCCCCGGTAGGATGGGTCAAGTGTAATATCGACGCAAGTACGAGAAGCAATTTCTGCGGGTTTGGTGGACTCACTCGAGATGTAAATGGCAAGTTTATTGCGGCTATTCGAGGCACATTGCAGGGCAAACAGATTTCTAATGTTGCAGAAGCTTTAAGCATGCGAGAGATTCTCAGTTGGCTCAAGCAATTTCGGCATCAGCAGGTCATCATTGAATCGGATTCTAAAGTGCTGGTCAATGCCATAAATGAAAATAGTGAAGATCTCTCTTATTTTGGTTCAGTAGTTTCTGATTGTAAAATATACATTCGAGAGTTTCCTCGATGTATTATTAAGTACGTTCATATGTCAGCAAATGTAGCCGCTCATGTCCTGGCAAGGGTGGATCATTTTATGTCTGATCCGGAGAGTTGGGGTGCTGTCCCGCCTCCTTTTATTTCTGATGTTATCTCTGCAGACTCAGTTTAATAAACTTTCAGTTTCAAAAAAAAAAAGAAAAAAGAAAATTATATTTATTAATATCATATTTTTTTTAAAAAAAAAAGTTTACAAATCTAGAAATTTTTATTTTTTGTAAGTTTATCCAACAAGTGGATAATTTAAACAAAAAAATGTGGATTAACTCAAACGAGGATGAACTTCTAAATCTTGTGGATTGATTTAAAATCACCCGTTGAAATTCTCCTTCCATCTCATTTTCCACTCTATATTCCGACAAACCCAACACCCCAAATCTTGTCCACTAAAAAATCTCTCTAACCGTGGCCATGGCAATGCAAGCCTCCCTTTTCACCCCCGCCTTTGTATCCACCCCCAAATTCAAACCCTCCCACCCCATCCCATATCTTTCACCCCAAACCCCTCCTCCACTCTTCACACGTTGTCATCGAGAAAAATATCGCCACACCCATAAAAGAAGCTCTGATCGGATTCAACCCACCGGAACTATACTCCTAACACTAGTGATGGTGTCAGGAATTTTTTTTAGGTGAGGTAAAAAAAATAATTTCAAGAATTTTCTAAGCCAATACTAAATCAACCACAATAACTAAAAAATAAATATATTAATCTCAATATTAACTTATCAAATAACAATCTAATAATCAAATTAACCTCAATAACAAAATTTATTATCAATATTAAACAATCTAATAAAAAAATCAACATTAATAAATAATAACTAAAAAATATATATATATTAATAAATACCTGAAAGCAAATGTCAACATTAATATTAATATTTAACAATCTAAGAAACAAATTAATATTAATAAATAATAACCAACAAACAAATATATTAACAATTTAAGAAACAAATTAATATTAAAACACTTAAATCTTAATATTAAAAAAAATTTAAAAATAAAAAAAATTGCCTATAGGATTAGAAAATTGCCCCCTGGTCCTCAACCACTAATAACATGCGCTGGCCCCCCAACTTACGCTGCTTCTCACACAAAAGCCCCTCTTCTCACACCTACCTATTTTTCCTTTTATTACATCAGGCAACCCTAAACTTTCCACAATATCTCAAATAAGTCCCCCTACTCAACAAAATTTTCAAAAAAGTTAAGGTGGGTCCAAGCCTCTAAATGGCTCCACCTCTGCCCACCACCGTGTAAGTGATTGTTGCATTCACAAACAAACTAAGCCTACCAAATTTTTGCCAGAAGTTTGAAAAACTCGATCCGGTTCAAAATTAATTAGTCTGATTTGTCGGATTAATTTATTTGGATTTTATTTTTTGTTAAAAAGGATACTCTTTAGTACTCTACTAACATATTAAGTCAAAATTATATGATTGTAGGTTTGTATATGATGTTTGAAGTTATGAAATTATACAGGTGTAAAAGATTGAATGAATTTGCTCTCAACTCACTTGTATTGTCAAAAGCTTCTCAAAATAAACTTTTGCCGTCAGAGAAATGAGTTGGTCCAAGTCCGCTTTATTGAAGCTTGCTATGGTCAGTATATACATACATTAACGTGTTAATATTTTTTTTTTCCTAATCTACCTATTTTTTTATATAACTTAAATATTCCTAATTAATATTCATATTTGTAAATTTAATATGTTTATGTAACTTAAATATGCCTAATATTCATATATGTAAATTTAATATATTCATGTAAATTTAATATGTCTATATAACTTAATATGCCTCGTATTTAATTTTGTTCACATTTGTATGTTTAAAGATAATTTTTTTTTGCTAGTTAATTGTTCCATTAAAAGGCATTTTCATAATTCAATCAGTCATTTATTTGCACGAACTAATATGCCTAGTATATTCTTCATGATGGATTATGTCTACATTCAAATAGATTATATGTCTGAAAATTCACTTATAGTACGTAACACTTAGTTGTAGTGATTAACTTTGGTAATTTCCAATAATTTCGTTTTACAATTTTCAATATTTTTGGATTGATTTAAATTTGAAGTTTTGAATATAAATTTAGGTTATGGTATGGATATAGATTTAGGGATTAAGTTTGGCAATATCTAGATTTTAGGTGTTTTAATTAGTGTCAGAATTTTAATTCACTTAATTTGTTTGAATTTGAATTTAAGTTATGTTAGAGTATCTCCAACAGACTTGTATAATTTTGTTTTGTCTAAAATTTACACAATTTATAAAATATTTGATCTCCATCAATCTTTTACGTTTGCATTTTGTGAAAAATACACATCTAATTTGCACTGCCACAACATTATTCTCTATCTTAGATTTTTTATAAAACTATAAAATGTAATAACTTTTAATATAAAAAATATATTGTAATAAAAATTACATATTTAAAATCTACTTTTTAAGACCCCTCCAAAACAAGATCCACTATTAATGATAAAATTATGTAAAAAAAAATCAAGAAAAAATAATATTAAATTGTATAAATTGATATTTAACACGTATTAGTATCTCATTGGCTATTTCTTACACAAGAGTTTGTAAAACTACTCCGAGAGCGCAATTTTTTTATACTTCAATAGTTGTATAAAAGTAGGCTGACACATCAAATTTACACTTTAATATTTACACAACCATACTCTTATAGATATTATCTAGATTTTAGGTATTTGCTTTAATGTCAAAATTAAATTCGAGTGAAGGGCCATTTGGGAAATTTTGGAGTCTATTTATAATTTTTCTAATTTAATTATTGTGATTTTTATAATTGTCATTTTGAATAAAATATTATCCTTTTTCAAAACATTTTTCCTTCAAACAATTGTGAGATTTTGGTAAAACATGTGTATTTTTTAAATTTATTTAAATAAATAGGGTACTTTTCATCTTATTTGGGTGCATGGGGTTGAACCTAGAGGTGACGCTTTTAAAAAATATAAAAAAAATTAGTGTAAAATCGGGAGAATATCTACCATAAATCTATATCCATACCATAACCTAATTTGTGACTTAAAATCTAAAAGCCTAAAATCCCTAAATCTATATCCAATAATTTTGTTTTAAGTTATATCCAGTAATTAACTTTGGTAATTTCCAATAATTTCGTTTTACAATTTTCAATTTTTTTTGGGTTGATTTAAATTTGAAGTTTTGAATATAAATTTAGGTTATAGTATTGATATAGATTTAGGGATTAAGTTTGGCAATATCTAGATTTTAGGTGTTAACGTCGTGTAAAAGTTTTGGAAGTGTTTTAAATCTATATTCACTTCAATCAAAAATGCAATACACAAAAAATAAAAAATTGTAACTTCCAATTTTATTAAATTTGTGATTGCTAATGAAAGTCATAACGTCAATAACAGTTATAATGGTAAAATAGTCATAAACTTGGATATTGATGATTTCTATCGGCAGTCACGCACTTTGAAAAGTTATGATTACCATTGGCGGTTACCATCAGATCTATCCAAGCTCATATTCGGTTATTCGCTCTCAGATTTCTTCAAGAACAATATCAGATTATAATGATTCAAACCTCCACAAGCCCTAGATAACATTTGTTGACTCTCTCTTGTTCTTCCGATCCACTCTCTCACTTTCAGATCCGTTCAAACTCAGATTTGTTCATACCTTCAAATTCACTATCAAATTCGTTCCACAATCTATTATCAACCGAAGAACACTCATATTCATTTGTGCAAAGCCCTAGAAGAACACTCTTAAATTTGTTTATGCATAGCCCTATAAGAACACTCTAAGATTCAGTTGTTCACTCTCAGATTCAAGAACAATATTAGATTCTACAACTACAGGTAAATAATAATCATTCTCAGATTTTTCACATATTTATAATTCTATCTTCAGGTAAATGATTTAGAGAAGATACTTGTCTCATCTAAATTAACAGCTTAATTTTCCTTTCTGGGATGTCTCAAATTTAAGTGTGGCATGGAGTTCCTTAAAAAGGGAAAAAAAAGTTAACATGTTTAGGTTTTTGACCAATGATTAATTTCAGAAACTAGAAATTAGATAGAAAGGCTTATTATACATTGATTTTTACAAAAAATCCAATGAATAATATTTTTTTGAATGAAGGGCCTATTTTTAATTGGTAATTAGTGTAAGAGGCCTATTTTGTTTTATATTTTAAATGAATGTATTTGAATAAATTTAAATATCATTTAATTAATAAAAACATATTATGTATTACCTAAATTATCCCTTTTTATGAAATTTGCACAAAAAATATGGACTGCAAAGTTCATATTGCAGTGAAATATGGACTGCAATATGAACTTTACACTAAAAATATGGACTGCAAAGTTCACATTGCAGTAAAATATGGACTGCAATATGAACTTTGCACTAAAAATATCGACTGCAAAGTTCATATTGCAGTGAAATATGGAGTGCAAAATTCATATTGTAGTGAAATATAGACTGCAAAGTTTATATTGCAGTCCATATTTTAATGCATATTGGTATTTTTTAGTTTATTTTAAAGGTTGAGATGCCATTTTATAATGAAAAAAAAAGACACATGTCATATTATCAATAAAATAAAAAAATAGGCCCTTTATTTAAAAAAAAATTATTCCTTGGCTTTAGTGTGAAAATCTTTCACTAATAAGCCCTTTTTTTTAATTGCCCCTTTCAGAAAAACCTCAGACTTTCGACCGAGAATGCTTAGTTTGAAATGAAGAAGAGTAAATTAAATAAAATCCTATATTAATTAGTCTTGTGGGTGTGATTGGTTTGAACCCAACCTTTTTTGGAGATATGATATCCAATCGAATTGTAGCAGCTTTTGTGCTTTTAGCATAGCTTTTGTACTTCAATTCACAGTGAATCTCTTGTGCACCAAACATAAATTTCTAGCTGTTTGAGAAATGTGGCTGGTTTGAAATTTCTCCTGTGTTGTGTTTAAATCATTGGTTTATAATTATATATTATTACTCTTTGTTAAAGAAAAAATGAGGGTAAATTAGATGGAAGTACTATAAAGTAAGTTACTAATCAGCTGGTTTCGGTTGAAAATTGCCAACCCAATTTGGACAATTTTTTTGTATAACTAAATCTTTGTCCCAAATTTTATATTATATAATAATTGTTGGAAAATGAAGCGGGTCGGGTCCCTTTGGGTTAATCCATTAGTTGGGTTAGGGTTGGAATTTCAAACCACTTCAACTGCCATTAACCGCCTAAGGAAGTTGCAACCACCACGCTTTCCAATAACTATATAAAGACTTGCCATCCTTCATTTGGTTTTTTGATGAATAAGAAAATTCTGGCTTTCCTTCTTCATTTATCAAAACACCAAACTTATAATTGTGTTTGTCAGTTCGGTGTGGTAGTGCTACCATAAATCGAGCGTTGTCGTTCTATCCTGGGAGACGATTATTCCAGTTCCATCAGCACCATAGTGAGGAGCAAATTCGCTTTAAGGAGACTGTGTTACGGGTCTCGGTATTTCACTGTTTGTGTTTTTCAATTCCATAAAGATATATGTGTATATATATATGTTAAAACTCACTTTTCTCTCTGTTTTGAGAAGAAGAGAAAGTGCTACTTTTTTTTTTGTTTTTGATAAGAGAAGAAACTGAACTGTTGATTCTTACAATAATCTTCATAATGCTAAGCAAAAGGATTTTTTGTTGGTTAGCCAAAAAAAATAGAAAGGCCATTTTCATTTTGTTTACTATGATGCTTGAATTAACTGTAATTATTAATTTTACTGCTATAGTTGTATTTTTCGTTTCTGCATTTGAGAATGTTTGGCTTGTTTGTGGCTCTCATACCATTTCTCGATGAGGCAACACAGTATTGATGCTTACCTGTGAAGCACGGGTACTTCATTTTTTTCTAGGTACCCGTTTGGACACGGCTCGGATACGGGTACGGGTGGGACACGGCTCGAGTACGCCACATGGTGTGTCCAATAAAAATAATATTAAATTTTGTTGGACACGGCTAAAACGGGTGTGGGTACGGGTGTGGGTACGGCTATGATGAAAAAATAAAAATTAAGGGGTCAATTTACAATATGCAATGAACTTTGTGGGTTTTGTTTAATTAATTTTATAAATAGTATATTAAGTTATTAAGAGATGAGATGTCCCAAATATCACTCACGGCGGTTCGACTCTGCTTCGTCAGTCTTCTACTCTTCTCATTCACGGCCTGGGCTCGTCGTGGACCTTCTATTTGATGCAATTTTTTCTCTTGTGGATATGACTTGTTTATTTTAAGTGATGTTAAATTTTATTTGTTTGTAGTGTTCTTTGGATATGAGTTTACATAATGCATATTATTATATAAATATATTTATTTATTTATTAAACGTGTCCCTCGCCGTACCCGTATCCAAGTTTTTTAAGATTTGTTGTACCCGTATCTCGTACCGATACCGGGTACGACACCCGTACCCGTGTCTGTGCTTTATAGATGCTTACTTGTGCTTGTGTAAATCGGAAAGGCTCTGTATTGCTTAAGAATAACCTTGTAACTTGGCAGCTCAATAGAAAATATAATGTTCATGGTTATAACTTTTCTTTCTTCTCTTCAGTAATAAGGTTTTATTTATCTTTTTTGGTAAGTGATAATTAAGTTTATTTTTCCCTCTATTTTTTCTTATGATTAAAATAGTAAATCATAGTGGCTGATTTTAAGCCTCTTCTTCACTCTTACTTGGGCTACTTCACTACCATTCCTTTTTATATGTTAGTTAATTTTATTCTTATCTCTTGATCTATAGATTATTGAGATAATGGGTTATAAAGTCTCGCTCCGTAATGTGTTATAACTCTAAGGACGGATTCATGTTTAATAAAGGGAAGTAGTACTAATTTTATAATTTGGTTTTACAATAAGGACACTTTTCATAATATTAATTTATTTTAAGGAAAATGATAAATGTTGATGGACAAAATTACCCTACTATATCATTTATTCTAATTATACAAAAGACTTATTATTCTCTCTTACATACACATAGTTTAGAGAGAGAAAACAAAAAATAAAAGAAAAGAGAAGTTGTCTCACCACCACCACCACTACCACCACCACCACCACCTTACTCTCCGATCGTATCTCCGAGAGGATTATCGTTCTCATCATCATCATTCTCATCATCATCATCATCATCATCATCATCATCATCATCATCATCTTCTTATTCTTCTTATTCTTCTTCTTCTTTTTCTATTTCTTCTTTTTTTTTTTCTAGATCTGCAATCGTAAAACATATATAACTTTTGATCGAACCGTTGGATTTGGCTGATTTTTGGATATGTTGTTCGGAAAATAAAGTTACTATTATTTCGCGAAAAATTAAGACGATCAGAAGTCGTTTTGCTATCGAAATCGATCAATTTTGATAGCCCAGCGGGATTTGAAAAAAAAATATGATTGTAACTCTTTTTTTTTTTATTTTTTTACGAACCCTACGTCGATCCATATCTATATACATATAAATAAATTGAGTGGATGTTGATCTCATCAATTTTGTTGTTCTCTATTTTGTAATGGTGCTAAAATTATTTTAGCACCTTCTGATTTGTTGTTCAAGTGGTGTTGTCTTATGGTTGTTGTTCAGAAGGTGCTAAATGCATTTAGCACCTTCTGATTGTTGTCTAGATGGTGCTAAATGCATGTAGCACCCTTTGGTTACTGTCCAGAGGGTGCTAAATGCATTTAGCACCTTCTGGTTGTGGTGCTTAATGTATTTAGCACCTTCTGGTTGCTGTCCAGAGGGTGCTAAATGCATTTAGCACCTTCTGGTTGCTCTCTAGGGGGTGCTAAATGCATTTAGTACCTTTTGGTTGTGGTGCTAAATGCATTTAGCACCTTATCGTTGCTGTCCAGAAGGTGCTAAATGCATTTAGCACCTTCTGGTTGTGGTGCTAAATGCATTTAGCACCATCTGGTTGCTGTCCAGGGGGTGCTAAACGCATTTAGCACCTTCTGGTTGCTGTCCAGAGGGTGCTAAATGCATTTAGCACTTTCTGGTACCTTTTGGTTGTAGTGCTAAATGCATTTAGCACCCTTTGGTTGCTGTGCAGAGGGTGCTAAATGCATTTAGCACCTTCTAGTTGCTGTTGGTGTTATAATGAGACGATATTATAAGGAAGGGGTATTAGTGTCTTTTTTGTATAGTGTCCTTAATTTACACAGCTAATTTTTAAATGTCCTTTATAATTATATTATTATTATAATGAGCCCTTATACCTAATTGCCTCTAAAATATTCATGTCAAAAAAATAAAAAATTTCTATTAATTATTCCTTTCTTTATAGAGTAAACTTATAACTTTATTCTTGCTAAAAAAAAACTTGTAACTTTATTCATGTCCACGAAGTCAGGCCCTGGTTGCCTAGTTTCAATTCCTCAGTAATCATAACAATGGTTCATAAAATCAAGGGAAGGTTGAGGCGGGTGCACAGTATTCAATTGTATTTAGGTTCCCGCTCAGGACTAAGCTTAAGAGATCAAATTGTCTTTTTCTTGTAGAGTGATTATTTCTTATAATTTATAGAGTGCTTATTTCTTTTACTTTCAATGGGATCAAGGTTGCTTATATACTATATATATTTGATGCTAGATGTAAGCAAAGGAAACCGAAATGATTCTCTACGTATTACTAAATGAACAAAAAAACAGAGCAAAATGATTTGTTTGCTTGGTTGCTTCAACTACCAAAACCAAAAGGGGAAAAAAAATATACGTGTTTTCAATAGAAATAGGAAACCTAACTTCTCCTATTTTTTAAGACTAGGACGAAGAGGTATTGATGCAATTGTGAGGGTAGACAATCAAAGATGGTGGAGGGAAGGAAACTGGAGTGATATAGAGAACTCTTAGATTTTGGGGTAAACATTGCTTAGTTTTAAAAAATGAAAGAAAAAAATAAAAAAAATTGCAAATGTGGACATGACACGCCAGCGTGTCACCTGTTTAAGTTGCCCAAATTGAGTCCGTGTAGAATTACTCTTCTTCGTATAAATACAACAAAGTAAATAAGGTAATTAGTTGGAGGAATTGCAGAGTTATGAATGAAGGAGAATCTTTTATGTTTTTCTATTAAAAGTAGCCCATGTTATTTGTATTGAACATCATTCTAAAGGACAATGAAATAAAGTTGTATGCTACCCCATGCACACAACATTTCTTAACACTATTTATTATTATTTCATGTGGTGCACGAATAAATTATGTATTCGTTTAGCATAAACTTATAACTTATTAGAGGTACTTGGAGTAATTATATTTTTTATTATTCTAGACAGTGACTACAGTATTAATCCCATACTATTGCAAAGAATCGGTATGCAACACTTTAGCTTTTCAACTGCCTCTCTTCTTCTCTCTCCCCAGTCTAGGTATTCTCTCTCCCCATTCTAGGTATTCTCTCTCTACTGCTCTACATATATGTGCATATATATATGTGTGTGTGTATTCGTGTATGTCTTTTTGTTGTTTGCTTAATTTCGAAAGAGAAAAATGAGTAAAGTTATTTTAATTCATTCACTTACTTTTTAAATCTTATTTTGACTCAATCAATCTTTCACTTTTGACTCGCCAAAATCTTAATCAAAAGTAGCCATGGTCGCCACTAGAATTATATATATCATCATCATAAATCAATCACACTCGTTTTCTATCAACCATTGAATACCATATTTGGCTCTATTACTTTAAGCCAAAGGTATGATTGCCTAGAGGAAAAAAAGCCAAAGGGATACCCATTAACAAGTCCTTTAGCAACCCCAAGTCCCACACATCCGTCACAACTAACTCGTGTTCTTATTAAGGATGTCATGTCAACAAAGGTCATAGCGAAATGAGATGTAGTACTAACACTTGGGGAAAAAATGCATGGGTGCAACATTCAAGATCATGAAAGCAAATTTAATGTTATAAGTGTGGAGATAAATTAGGTTGAAACTCGCTTATATCTTGGTTCCAAAAGGTCTGCAATGACCATTGGGGAAGTTGTAGGTGGCTACGTGGTGTGAACTACTTGCTTCTTTGAACAAATCTAGTTAATATTTAACAGCCCTATTATATACTTAAGCTTATATTGGTTATGTGTGCACTTTAATTAACTTATAATAAAATTTTGCAACATTTTTTGCTTAAATTTGGGTTATGTACTTGAATGTTGAACTTGAAGTAATATAGGCTATGTACTTAAATGTTGAAATTGTGTTATTTTTTTATGGGCTTACTTAAATTTGGGTTATGTACTTGTTGCTTTTCACTTTAACTAATCATTTAGTGTGGTATAAACAAATGGTTTACTTGTCGTAATAGTATTCAAAGGGATACGTTCAGGGTGTACACTTCTTGGCATCAAACACATGCTCAAGTAAGTGGATATCGAGGGGTTTTGTATTTATGCTTTCATTCTTTCGAGCTTGCACAATAAACGTACCATGACCACATAACATCAGGTGATACCTCTCTTGTGCAACAACCCCTACATGTGTTTCCACCACCTGTTGATACATGGTTTAGGTTTCGAATGGTTTGTTATTTGTTAATGGCATTTTATGTCATCATTGTCTTGATTCAATACTTTCACTAATTATTTATATTTATCTTTATAATTATATATATATACTTCTCATAGACCCTCACATACAAATAGCCTTGAAAATCCAAGTCCACATTATTGGCGCTCCCCAAGTCTTAAACACATTTGCAACAACTCTTTACCACTAGATGGTTTGCCGAGTGCAAAACCATGCCTTTGATATTTTAGTCCCAAACCCCCATGCTGATGAAGCTCTCCTGCTCAAGGTAGAGTCTAATCAAGCCCTTAGCTGCACATGTCCCTAAACAAATTCCCAGGACAAAGCTTCTAAAGCTCTTGCTAGAAACTTGGATAACCACTTATGAATATATATATATATATATATATCGTTACTTATGCAAATTTCTTTCCTTTGTTGCGAGGTTTATATTTTCGGCGTAAGGGATGATGATAATTATATATGTGCCTCAGCTACATCAAATTTATCTTCTTTTCATAGTGGAATAAGTGCAATTCCAATTGCCCATGGATTTTAATTTTTTTTAATCGTCGAGTAATTACTTTTTATTAAAAATTATATATTATATCTTAGAAATGGCAAAGTAAAGGTTATACGGACAATTAGAGTTGTATTTTGGGATATTTGGGGGAAGATTCTAATATTATGATCTTTGATAACTAGCAAAGCTAAAAATTCTGAGAATACCAGTTCTTTTCCAATCATTTTGGGAGCTTGCGAGCTCCAAAAAGACGATGGTATTGAGTTTGATTGCTAGGTAAAGTGTATTGCTTTTGTTTTCTCATTAAGTTATATACTAAAAATGTCTTAGGGACGTGGCTGATATCGGAGATGTTTTAACATGTTTCCTTTTTGTTAATTCTCCAGTTTAAAAGTAATGGTGATGCGTAACTCTTGTAATAGAAAATGTTGTATTATTAACATTTGATTTGGTTTACAACTCTTAGCTTGAGATAAGAGTGTGAATTTATTCAATTGATTCTATGTGATAATGTAAATGGAAATAAATACTTTGTTTTGGTCATCATTTTGGAAAATCTATTATGAATGTTGATTCGATTGCAGTATAAATTTATTGTAAATGTTGATTGGGTTGTGGTATAAAATCTATTGTTTACATCGATTGGATTGCAAGCCAAAAAATTTGAGAATTTTTTTTTGATTTTTTTTAAAATTATTCTATATTTGTGACAGCTAAAAATAGTTATAAACACAATCATACATCCTAAAAGTTATGATTGGCTTTATGATTGCCCGTCATAGTTAGGCAAATATATGACTGCTTTTATGACTGACAAGAACATTCATATATCCTAATAATTATGACTATTTTTATAACTACCAACAACAGTTAGGCATATATATGACTGACACTTATGACCTATTTATGACTATTACAAACAATAATAATTTTTATAATTGTGACTTTTCGAAGTGTCACAAATTACCACAATTGTGACTGTTAAAGCAGTCACAAGCACAAAAACTTGTGACTACCACGAACAGTCACAAGGGAGCTTTGTGATTGCCTCCAAAAGTTGGCTTGGAAAGTCATTTATTTGGGTTGGTTGTGATTGTTATGTGGCTGTTTTTGGCAGTCAATTTTTTTATGACTGGTGTTTTTATGACTGCTCTTTGTAATTGTATTCGGCCTTTGTAACTTCCAAACAAATAAATGTTTTTAATGTAGTGATGGATTAAAAATGAGAGTTTAAAAAAGCATAATGGCATGTAATCCCTCTGTCCTGATAAGAAAGTTGCACTTTTGGATGGTACTTTTTAGGGAAATACTAATTTCAACATTTTTTTTTTATTTTTTTATAATAAAAAGTTTATGTGATGGGATGCTACCCCAATTCAAGGCAAGGGCATGCCACAAGCCTTAGTGAGGACTTACGGTCGGTGTGTAGTTTGGCTCCGTTCCAGCTAGAGTATTAAGCCATTATAGTGCAAACTCCATGAGAATGACAGTCGAAATAAGGCACACACTCCCTTGTTTGTACCTTTGTCAGTACCCTTATCTCCAATAAAATGCTTTGCACATACAACTACATTGTTTCTGAAATAAGGTTTGTGAGTTAAAGCATAAAATTCCAATGGATTAAAATAAGCACATTTACAACCAAAATAGAAATACAATATAAATGCAGACCTTGATCATCGGAAGCATGGTTCAAAGCATCAATCAAAAAATGTGACCTCTTTTAAAATAGGCACATTTTCAAAGCATGTTTTTAACCTTAAAAATGTGACATCTTCTTGTGCTTTTAACTTCAATCCCATCTACGCAAATAAGATGAAAAATACCCTATTTATTTAAATAAGTTTCAAAACTACACTAGTTTTATCAAAATCTCAATAATTGTACCAAAAGATGTGTCCTTGAGTAGGTAGAAAATATAACTTTTGTCTTTTAAACTAAAGTCCCATTAAACATAAGAGCACTTTTGGGCTTTTGAAAAAAAGTTTAGGCCAACAAACGATTTTGACTCTAATTTCGACGAAAACCGTAAAAAATGGGGGCCAAATTACAATATACTAAATTTTGGATGCCCAAGCTAGTTTTGACGTAAAGAATAATTTCAAATGTAGTGAAGAATAAAATTTGTTCTCTCAGACTCAAATTGATAATCTTCACTAATTTTGGTACTTCTAGAAAAAAATATTAATTTTAATATAATTTATAAGGTTATTGATAAAACTTATTTTTTAAGATTTAAAACATTAATTACGTATCAAAAGGAAAATGGGATAATTTGTGAGACATCTGAAAAAAAGAAAGGAAGACTATTAATTTTGTATGAAAGAGCATTTACCAGGGTAAAATTTAAAGCGTCCTAAAACGAAGGGAAAATTAAAAGAAGATAAAAGTATTATACATGTATCACCAGTAGACATGGATCATTATAACTTTTCGAAAATAAAATTTATAATCAATGAGGTCTAACTCAAATGATATGATTGTTCATCCTTTATATGCATATGAGGGGTTCGAATCCTATAAACTAGAGAGAAAGCAAGTATTTCAAGATATATACTTTTTAATAAAATTTCTGCAGATTAAAAATTTACTTTACTTTTTATAAAAAAAGAAGAAAAGAAAGCCACCGTCTGCTGGAAATAAGGGAGACTTAAATTTGACTGTACTTTCTAAAGAAAAAGCCAAACTACGAACTCTGATTTAAAGGGCATATAAAGATGGCCTAGGCACGGAAAATTCATGAAAGGTGAAAAAGGAAAGGAAAGGAAAGGAGAAAGAAGTCGACGAATGGGACAAATTCCCATTTACTCAACCACAATAATTGTCAATTCGGTATTTTAAATTTCTTTTTGTTTTTTCGGCAATAATTGTCATTCCAGTGCTCCAAAATTGACTGTTGCACTCATTGCGTCCAAAAAACAATTTAATATTGCATTACGTGTCAAAAAAAAAAAAAAAGAAGGTAAAATTTATTAATAGTACAGAGGAAGCGTAAAGAGTTGAGTGGCGCCAAACAAACGCCGCGCGCTATTTACTGGCACGAGCCAATCTCATTAGTAGGACCCATCCCCTCAAAAACTTGACAAACTCAAAATGAACAAAAAATCCATTTTAATAACAACAATCAATCAATGCCCTTTCATTCCATTCTATCCCCCAACTCCGTTACCGAATTTTTCATCGCCGACTTAAGGTAGCAGCTGGCAGCTCCCGTACGGTTCAATTTCCCTCCCCCTCTCTCTCTCTCTATACTCTGGAGATGAAGCTATTGCCCAAACATCTGACTCGATCTCTATAGCTTTAAATAGTACGTGGAGCAAACATCTTCTATATCTCACTTTGATGTATCATTCTTAGGTATGTATCCGGTATACTTTAATTAAATTATATATATATATATATATATATATTGATAGATAACTCAGCTATTGAATCAAGTGGTTATTATTAATTCAGCTGATTTCTTTTCACTGGAATATTTTAGAGAGAGAGACGTGACGTATTAGTAATACATTGTTTCTTGGCATCAAATTCGATCGAGAGCCTCTATCTATTATCGGCATCAGATTCACACTATGTCCGGGAGTTTCAAGCCATTGGCCAGGCCTTGTGAGTAATAGTAAACATGTCTATATATATAACTATATATATGTCCTCAATTGCTATCTCTTCCTCTCAAATTTTTCTTGTTCCGAGTGGTGGAATATGCTGCGGAATTCTTAGATTTTTTTCAAAAATGTTTCCTTCTTCCATTATTGTGTTTGGATGGATGCATATTTACTACTCTCTTTTGAGCATTCGATGTTCACATGTATCAATCACTTCGTGTTTTACTAACTTTTAATTGCTATTCAGCTTATGCATTTGGCTATTACTAGACTAGACTAGACTAGACACGACACATGAAACCATGAAATATGGAAAATACAAGTACTGCTACCCCATAGAATTTATATGTTTCGTCTTGTAAATATTTCTTCTGTTCTATAGCCTTTGAAGGGTCCTCTCTTCATGATGAGAGAAAAGAATGGAAATCAGAGTCTGAAATCTCGGCAGGCGAAAAGACGACAACACTTGGGTCTTTGAAGAAGAAAGCAATGAATGCGTCTACTAAATTTAGACGTTCTCTTACCAAGAGAAGCCGGAAGAAAAACGAAAGTCGAGTTTCATTTTCAATACAAGATGTTCGGGATGCTGAAGAGCTAAGGGTCGTAGATACTTTTCGTCAAGCACTGATTGTGGATGAATTGCTACCTGAAAGATTTGATGATTACCATATGATGTTAAGGTGATTTTTTCACCTCCACAAACCCTTGGTTGTACATGCATTTTGCGTACATATAAATGAGGATCTACACACACATCTTTAACCATACTCACATTCATGATGTTGAAATTGGTGTTTCTTAACCATAAAAAGTCAAATAGGCACTCTTAATTTGGGCCGGAGTCGTAAAAAGTTATCCGTGGTCTAGTAGCCTCTTCACAAAGCCATAATTTCTGTCATAATAGTCTTTCTTCATTTGTTGATTTGGCATAAACAGTAATTTATTTGCCATTGTTATCAGTTTCATATATAGCTGCTTGAATCTGGTTCATGCAGTTCCATTTTCACGAATTACATTATGTGCAGATTCTTAAAAGCCAGGAAGTTTAACATTGAGAAAGCAAAGCGCATGTGGGCTGAGATGCTTCAATGGAGAAAAGACTTTGGGGCTGACACTATTATGGAGGTATTCTCATCAATGACTTCTCTGCTATTGTTTTGATGCTTCTCCAGTCCTTGCTTTAGCTTTGGGGTGCCAATTCTTGCAACTTAGTGAGAACTCAGTTTCTAATTAATATCGTGTGGCTGTCATCAATTAATGTGGATGTTTTCATCAGGATTTTGAGTTCACTGAGCTGAATGAAGTTCTAGAGTACTACCCCCAATGTTATCATGGTGTTGATAAGGAGGCAAGACCTATTTACATCGAAAGATTAGGAAAATCTGATCCAACTAAGCTTATGCAAGTCACAACTTTGGATCGGTATGTCAAGTACCATGTACAGGAATTTGAAAAGACTCTTTCCATTAAATTCCCAGCGTGCTCGATTGCTGCAAAAAAACACATTGACTCAAGTACAACAATTTTAGATGTGCAAGGCGTGGTATGTTGCCATTATTCTATATAAGTTCTGCATATTGATCCGTAGGCATCGTATTGAAGCAGAAGCTATATGCTTGGCTTTATGCTACTTTGTGTTTTTTCTTTCCATTGTTCAGGGTTTGAAGAACTTCACTAGTCCTGCCAGAGAACTCATTATGAAGCTTCAGAAGATTGATAATGACAACTACCCTGAGGTATTTTGACTATTTGCCGACAATTACTGGAGCATCTAACTAGTTTTAAAAATATGCACACCTTTTTGAGTACGGTTTCCTAACATATCATCTTATTGTCTATTTCTGCACATGAATTCTGTAGACACTTCACCGAATGTTTATTATAAATGCTGGTTCTGGCTTTAGGCTGCTCTGGAACAAAGCAGTCAAGAATTTTCTTGACCCCAGAACAAGTTCCAAGATTCAGGCATGTTAAAGCAATTCCCATTTAGATGTAAAAATTGACGCTGTTCTAGTTGAGTTTTATGCACAAGGGAAGAGACATAGACCTTCCCTCTATTAAAATAATTGAGTTTGTGGTTGATCAATATCTTTTTTCTCTTAGGTTCTTGGCAACAAATACCAGCGCAAATTGCTAGAGATAATTGATGCAAGGTAATAAGTAAAATCTTGGGTTATGCACATGTTAGTTATGTGATTCTCATTCATTATGACTAATATTAATGTTTCATGATTTGGATTGAATGTCTCTCATTGAGGGCTCCCATCTTATTAAATAGCCAAAAGAATCCTAATTACACAAGTAAACTAGTTACGAAAGTAAAGAAAACAAATTCCTAACAAATCCCTAAACTCAAGGAAACTAATTATAGCTATCAAAATACAACAGCTAAATACAATATTTACTTGACATATATATTAACATCCCCCCTCAAACTGATGCTAGACGATCATAAAACATCAATTTGCTAACTAATGAAGTTGACGAGATAAAGCCTTTGTAAACACATCAGTTATTCGTAATTTAGTGGGAACATGAGGAAGAGTAATCACTCGTTGATCAAAAGCCTCATGAATAGAATGACAATCTACTTCAGTATGTTTGGTTCACTCATGGAAAACCGGATTAGCTTCAATTTGAATAGCATTAGTCTTATCCGCATGGAGCGAAGTAGGAGAAAACTGAGAAATATCCAGTTCGCCTAACAAACCATAAAGCCACACAATCTCGAAACAAGTTGAGGACATAGCACGATACTCTGATTTAGTAGAGGATTTGGAAACCTGATTTTGTTTCTTATTTTTCCGAGAGATAAGAGCGTTACCAGAAACATACACCACCATCTAACAGAACGATGTGTATCTACACAGCCAGCCCAATCCGCATCACTATAACCCACCAATCGTAATGAATTGGTCTTAGGAAAAAATAACCTACAACCAGAGGTGCCTTTAAGATAACGAAGAATTCGTCAAACAACTATTAAATGCGAGTGGTGAAGGGATTGCAAAAACTAACCTGTTGAATCGCAAAAGAGATGTCAAGCCATTTAATTGTTAGATAATTCAAACTCCCTACAAGTTGATATAATGATGGATAGATAATAATTCACCGTCGTCCTGTTAAAGCTTTAAATTAACCTTTATAGTTGTAAGAACTAAGTTGCCAGATTGGAGACCAGCTAAGGTGAGGAGTTCTTAAGTATATTTGTGTTGGTGCAGGAGTATACCAATGGAACAAGAATGCACTTCAAAAGCAAGAAAGTAATGGAGTGGATTGACATCTTTCATGTGGAAAGCAAACTTTAGATGCCATTGTTGGTTTCTACTTGACTGAGAATCAGACCCTGTAATGACCACCCTGTAATGACAATATCATCCACATATACTAAGAGAATAACAAGTCTTGTACCAGTCTTTTTAAGAAAGATAGACGAATTATATTAACTTTGAGTGAAGCGAAAATCAAGAAGCGTGGTATGAAACTTCTCAAACCAGGCATGTTGCGCCTGTTTTAACCTGTACAAAAACCGCTTTAAGCGACAAACCTCAGTGGACTGGTTGATAAATAAACCGGGAGGAGTCACTCGTTTTAACCCATACAAAGACCGCTTTAAGCGACAAACCTCAGTGGACTAGTTGATAAATAAACTAGGATGAGTCATATAAATTTATTCTTTCAAATCCCTATGTAATAAAGCATTCTTTATATCCATCTGTTCCAAGGACCAACTTTGGGAAGCAGTAATAGCTAGCCATAACAGTCAGAACAGTAATCATCTTGGCAACCGAAATGAAAGTCTTTGCATAATCAAGTCCATACTCTTGACGATTTCCGAGAGCAACTATACGAGCTTTGTACTTGTCAATAGTTCCATCAGGCCGAAGCTTGACATTATATACCCACTTACAACCAATAAGCTTGATCCCATCAGGACAAAAAAATGATGCCCCACATATGATTATCTGAAAGTGCCTAAAGTTCTTCTTCCATAGTTTGCTGCTAATAAGCTTGAGTGACAATCTGAGAATATGACTTAAGAATAATAGTAGTATCCATAATAGCCTGATTAGCAGTATGTGAGAATCCATACCTCGCTGGTGGTCATGATATACGGGAGAATTAGACACCGGTTCAGGGTCTGGAAGGGGCAAAGTTAATTGAGAAGGTCGTATTTGATACACAATTTCCTTCCAAGGTGTAGCATGACTTTCAACAGTATGGGTATCATGATCAAAATTAGGAAGAGAAACAAACTCGGTTTTAGGAAAAATAAAGGACCGAAAAAAATATTGAATTTCAAAAAAAATAACATTTAAAGAGATACAAAGTTTATTGGCATCTGAATCATAACACACATACCCCTTAGGAACAGTACTATACCCAAGGAATGCACACCGAGTAGCTTGAGCAGTATGTTTGTTTCTTTCAGTAAGAGGTAATTGAACAAAGCACACACAACCAAATATATGAAGAAAGTCATATTGAGGGACAACACCAAAAAGACGTGAATAAGGATAGTCAAATTGTAAAATTTAAGAAGGCAAACGATTAATCAGATAAACTAACATAGACAAGGCTTCTACCCAAAATCGAGGAGATACGGATTATTCAATTAATAAAGTGTGAACAACATCTAAAGGATGACGATTCTTGCGCTTGGCGACCCCATTCTGTTATGGAGTATATGGACAGGAACATTGTGATATAATACCACTAGCTTTAAGATAATTTTGAAATTCACTAGACATGTATTATCCCCCAAAATTGAAAGTTAAGATTTTGATATCAGCAAAAAACTTATTTTTAACAAAAGTAATAAATTCCTGGAATTTTGAAAATACTTCAGATCTGGAGCGAAGAAATTATATCCAAGTAAAGTGACTGCAGTCATCAATAAATGTAACAAAGTACTTATAATGAGCATGTGAAGGAACAAGGGTTACACCCTAGACATCTGTATGAATAATCTTAAAACACACCGATGCACAATTCCCACGGGAAGGAAAATGTAAACATTTACTATTTCCTAGCTTACAAGTACTGCAATCATAAGATATATTAGAAAAAAAATTATTTCCCAAATAACTGTTTTTGACAAGATGAAATAAAACTTTATTTAGATGTCTTAATTTTTTATGTCAAATATCACTATCACTAATAATAGCAGAACAAGCACCATAATTGACACTAGAACCAGGAATAAAAAACTAAAGGGGAAATAGTCGTCCAACTTTAGGCCCCTTTGCGATCGCCTTCCCCATGTTTGATCTTGCACACAACAACCATTACGATCAATATGAATTTCACAATTATCATCCACCAATTGTCCAACAGAAATTAAATTTAAAGATAATTTTGGAGACAAGAACAGTATTCAATGAGGTTTCGAGAGATCCAACAGTAGTAATATGAAGAGTACTACCATTGGCTATATGAATAAGTTGATTACCCGTATGCCTACGAACATTATGTAAACCACCTATACTCCCTGTCATATGATTTGAGGCCCCAGAATCAACCAACCAAGGAACAGTAAAAGTTTGGTTCCTACCTTGAATACCGAAAGCCGAAAAAACCGAGACAATCATCTGTTGAACCATTTCTAGTGTCAGAGTAAACCTAGAGCTGGGTGTAGCAGGCTGATATGGTGGAGGCGTAGGAGAGACAGTAGCAAGATTAGACTGGATAGTATGATTATGAACTTGCCCTTGTCTATTCTGAGGTCATATTCGACAATCTTTGATTAGATGCCCCTCGTTCTTGCAGTAGTTGCAGAATTTCTTCGTGCAGTTCTTTGCAATATGCCCAAATTCCCTACAACAATGGCACTGTATTTGTGATTGAGATCGCCTTCTTGCTTGGGCCGTATATGCAACATCTACGAGCTCAGTAAAAACAGTTTTGATTAAGACTAATCTGAGTAGCTAGATGCTATTCGTCACGTAATAATTCACTCAAACAGGTTTCCAAGGATGGAACAGAGTGCCGATTAATCAACTTAGACCGTGCAGTCTCAAATTCTGGGCAAAGCTTCATTAGAAATTGATCTCTTTGGCTGTCAGCATGAACTTTCTTTAGAGAAACTAAAGTCTCTTTTGGAACTGTAGAAGAAACAATCCCAGAATATTCACTCTAGAGATTTCGGAATCCAGAATAGAATTGTTGAACAAATAGATTCCCTATTTGTAATTTGAGATATCTAATTCCAGTTGATATTTTCGAGCAATTTTCTCTTGACATTAGGCTCGCTGAATGTACTCCCACATCTCTTAGGCAGTAGTAAAGGGTTGAAGATCATTCATCATATAAAGTTCAATAGAACTGAGCAACCAAGTTACAATATGTGCATCTTTGCTTTCCCATTGAAGAAGCTCCTTTGGATCAGTGGGAGATCGAGATGTACCACCTAAGTGACCCCATAATTGTTTCCCCTTAACATACATTGAGAACTAAAATTCCCGAGCAGTGAAATTCTTGCCATTAAAGTGAACAATAGATATTTTTTCTTCAGACATAGCGAACGTATTAATCACACCAAAAGGTCCAAAACACATAAACAGCCCAACAGGCAACCGAATAATCAAATATGTCGATTAAATGAATACGTAAAATAATATTAAATACCTCACGCCTCACCAAAATCATACAGCAGAAAACAAACCCCAGAATCTCACGCTCTACAGTTATGCAGAAAACAAAGCAATCAGATAGAGTATGCTAAACCGCAGGAAAATTAAGCAACACCGGCAAAAGAACTTGCGCTGGAAGAAACCACCGGAAAAGTGAGCGTCACCGGCAAAGGAACACGTGCTGGAAGAAAACAGCAGAAGCGAGAAATCGCAAACAGGATCACATTTGCCGAGAAAACGACCATAGAAAGCTAGTCAATCAAATGAAAAATTATTCCTCTGATACCATGACAATAATATTAATGTTTTATGATTTGGACTGAATGCCTCTCATTGAGGGCTCCCATCTTATTAAATAGCTAAAAGAATCCTAATTACAAAAGGAAACTAGTTATAGAAGGAAGGAGAATCCTAATTACAAAAGGAAACTAGTTACAGAAGGAAAGAAAACAAATTCCTAACAAATCCCTAAACTCAAGGAAACTAATTATAGCTATCAAAATGCAACAGCTAAATACAATATTTACTTGACATATATATTAACACATTAGTCTAACCATTTCGGATTTCTTAATTATCTTTGCTTGCACTTGTTAGTGAGTTGCCAGAATTTCTAGGTGGTAGCTGTAACTGTGAAGATCAAGGAGGTTGTCTGAGATCTAATAAAGGGCCGTGGCAAGACCCGAGTATATCAAAGGTAATTAAGTGCTGCTATTAAGAAATTCATGAAACACACTTGCACTTATGTTTTATGTCCTTTTTTCTGTAAAATGTAATTCTTACATATCTTAAATGGTATGGCTGTATGCAGATGCTTTTTAGCAGTGAAACACAATGTTCCAAACAGATAGTAACAATATCAAACACTGAAGAAAGAGTAGGTGAAAGTAAGCCATGTTATCCAACGGTATGCTCTACTCCACCTTCTTACCACAGTAGTTCCTCCTTTTTTTTATTTTTCTCTTTATCTCCATAGCTATTGTTAGATACTGCATGGCTTTATGAGGTTGGTTTTTTGTTCTGTTGACTCAGATAAAAGGTAGTGACACATCTGCAGCTGAGTCAGTATCTGAAGCTGAAGAGGTTGCTTCTCCTAAATCATCAATGGTATTTTCAGATCCAAGGTGGACTCCTGCTCACGAAAAAGTAAGTTTATTATAGCATATTTTGACATGCTTGTCTAAAGATTTTTGGTTGTGATGTAGTTGGGTTACTCCTGCTCTGACCAGTCCCAACCCTGTGGCAAGGTCCAATGAATTATAACATCTGAACTATTAAAATGTATGGAAAGCATCCAATTTTCCGTAAAATATAACCTACCTCAACATAATTCGCACTTGTATTAGCTACTTGTTTGTTTCGAGTTTTCAAAATTGAAGCCATACTTGCTTTTACAGATTTGCCATTGTGCCTCACACCACTTTTTTCCTAAATCTATACAAGACGTTCATTTATGAATATATCACTTGAAAAGTCATCGATGTTGCACAGGAGCTATCAAGTTTAAAGTATATTGTAACCCTTTTAAGTTTATAATTTTCCTTGGATGGATCCATAACTGAGAGTGAAAAGACTTCACTAGAATATGCATTATGTGATCATTTAGTCAAGCTTGACCTCGTAGTTACAACAGCCTTTGATTATTTCAGGGTAAGGTGGACGGAAAGGCAAATCATGCTTCTGACTACCCTGGGTATGAGGAAGATGTCCCCATGGTAGATAAGGCTGTTGTTGCAGGATGGAAAGAACAACCATCACTCCAAAGCACCCACTCTTCAAAAGGTTAACAACTATTCCACCTTCATTTTTGGAATTTTGTGTCTTAATTTTCATGCACATTTTCTTCTTGTTCAAAGCATACATTAGGACATTGTATTTTCTTCTGGTCTAAATATAGTCCTGTGATCATCAGTCTGATCGTAAGATTTTTTTTGCTGTTGTGGCCTTGACCTGATACTTGGTTAATTTGTTGAAATACCATACAGGGATACTTCTTTGGCAAAGTACAAAGACTCCTATTGGAAAAATTGGTTTTCATATTTGGGCCACACTTGTTGCCTTCTTGGTGACCATTGTTGCTGTCATCCAGTCAGTAGGATACCGGGTGACCAAGAACAAGAAGCTCACAGTTTCAGGATCTGCTTCAACACTTAACGCTTCCCACTTGAAAACCGAATCAATGCCTGAGGAGGGTTTCTGTCCACCTTTTCCAACTCCTAGTTTCAGTGGAGCAGACAAACATCTCTCATCTGTTCACCTAAAGCTTGGCGAGCTCGAGGCAAAGGTTAACGAGAAAGAGGAATTGCTCAATGCTGCTGTTTGTCGTGTGGACGCATTAGAAGCAGAGCTAATTGCAACAAAGAAGGTGAGTATATTACTCTCAGTTGCTTGTTGATTGACTCTCTGTGTGTGTATTGGGGTGGAGATTGACATGATAAGGTAACACAATCTTGTATGGATGACCTTTATGGCATACATTAGATGATTTTATTTTTATCTAAATCATAATTTATACATCAACAGTTCTAGAGGAAGATTAGGTTATCTGCTCTTTCAGCTGCATTTTTTCTGGATGCCTTATGATTTCCTTTGTCTGTCTTCTTAACCCCCTCCCCCAACTCCTCTCTCTGCGAAGTCCCTGCATGAAGCTTTGATGAGGCGAGAAGAACTACTTGCATACATAGACAGTCAAGCAGAAGCAAAGTTCCAGGTGAGTTGACACTAGGATCTTTACCTCTTCGCTGACCATTTCGAGAATCTCACTCTTTTTTTTCCTTCAATACTAATTTTGTTTTGCATTTCGTCTGTTGCAGAGAAGGAAATTTTGCTAGCTAGGAAGAGATTTCCATACAGGAAGATCTTATTTGTGGTGTATGTTGTTGATTCTATTAATTTCCAGTGCTTTTATATTCCAAATTTGTTTAGCGATTTGCTGATTTGATGTGGTTAGTTTCCTACTTTATTTTTGGTAGAATTGCAAAAATCGCACAATTTTTCTCATGGGTGGAGAAGTCGAGCAAAATTTGTGTTAAATGTAATTATCTCTAAACTTTCGTGTGACATGTTTGTTAATGAAACATCACATCAGAACATCTAGTTTAGTTTGAATAATTGAACTACTATGCTAAAACCATACAGTAAAACCCACAAACAACTTTTAACCTTTATTCTTCTGTTTCCTTGCTGTGAAGTTTTTCAACAAGGCTGTGAAGTGCAATTTCAGCATTGTCACTCTTCATTAGCTCTCCAGCAACTTCGGCAGGCGTTGCCCGAACCTTAGCCAACAGCTCTTGAATTTCATTGAACAGATGGTGTTCATCAATCTCCAGATAATTAGATGCAAGTATCCTGAATCCAGCAAATGTACAGTAAGACATCTCCAATTGCACGTCCATTCGACCGGGTCTCAACAATGCTGGATCAAGACGGTCTTGGTGATTTGTAGTGAAGACAATGATTCTCTCGTCTCCGCAACTTGACCATAACCCATCAATAAAATTAAGTAGCCCGGACAAAGTAATCTGCATTGGAATTAGAACTCCAGTAGGTTAAAAATCAATTAAATAACATTGAAATGAAGTACGTAACTAATGAACAGGTAAACAAACCTTGTATTCATTATCAACATTTTCTGCTTCATTGTTATTCGATTCTCGGTTCTGCAACCCATTGTTGCAATCAATGTCTTCAATCACGAGTATAGAGCGGTTTGCCATACCAATCAATAGCCTCCTCAAATCCGAATCACACTGCACCTCCCCCAAACTCAAGTCGTACACATCAAACTTGAGATAATTAGCCATGGCAGCAACCAAGCTCGACTTTCCAGTACCAGGTGCACCGTAGAACAAATACCCTCGCTTCCAAGCTTTTCCAACTCTCTTATAGTAATCCTTCCTTTTTATAAACCTGTCTAAATCCTCAATTAGACCACGTTCCACCTCTGGATCCATTGCCATTGTATCAAAGCTTGCCGGATGATTGAGAGCGACGGAGCCCCAATAGTGAGGCCCATTGTAATCAACCGTGTGCAGCCTAACAACTTTTACTTCCTCTTTAATCTCCTTCGCTTTCTGCAATATATAAGGAAGGTATTTCTTTAATGCCATAGCCTTGTGTTTCTTGTGAAAACTCAACTCAAAGAATTTTATTTCTGATTTAGGCCTTGAATTGCGCGAAACTAATTTAGCCGACTCTATGATTGCTTGAGACTGTAAAATCCAATGGAAATCGACACCTTGGAAGAAATCAGTGATCTCTTGGTTTTTATCAACCGTGACGACTATTTCTTCGTCCTTGTCAGGCATGTTAACTTTGATTCTACGGGTAGCCGGAGATACTTTGGAGCCTAAGTAGAGGTTTGTGGCGTCGAACAAGTGGTTTGAAGTGAGGCCACTGAAGTCTTCGATGAGTACGGTGAGTTGAGAAGAGAAGCGGCCGGAGAATTTGAGGAGGATGGAGGACAAGCAGTCACGGATTTGGGTGGGGATGAGGTCGTCGGTGATTGTGCGGATGAGAACGACGGAGGCGGTGAGAGAGGCGGCTGCCGATAGTACGGTTTTGGTGGTGGGCATGTTTTCGTAGGAAAGCATCATTTTTTTCTTTTCTTTTCTTTTCTTTTGCTACTTTGTGTTTATTAATATTATTTATGGATTTATGGTGTGATTAATTTTTGCAGGTGGCGGTGTGACTATGGTTGTATAAGAGGGAAATGAAAGTAAAAAAAGAAATAGTTATTAAAAAAAATTACTCATTTGATTAGATTTATAAAGCGTAATTAAAATGAAATGGAGGGAATGTGATGGTTTATTGATCTCCTCTATTTATTTATATTGTTTCTTTTTAATATTGGGACATTTGGGGAGAGAAAAAAAAAGATTTAAATAAAATATCTATTATTTTTTAAATTTAATCATAATTTGTTACTAATATATTAAATCAATTTTTATTTTATTTTATTTTCTTCTCTCTATCCTAATAGGAGTTATTTTCATTCTTTTCCACTATATTTGGGAGTTTAGAAGAGAAAAGAAACGAAGATAAAGTATTAATGTGAGGGAAGATAAAGGAAAATAATTTCTCTCTTTTGTTTGGAAGTTTAAGAATGAAAAAAATATTACAATATCTCTTTGGTATTTTTGAGTTAAAAATAAAAAGAGATAAAATATCATATTTTAAAGATTTGTTATGTCTTTTAAAGATAAAATTGTTAATACAATAAATTTTTATTAAAAAAACTCTCGTCTCTCCAATTTGGAGAGACCGCAAAAAAACCCTGAACAAGTGAACAGATAAACTTTATCTTCTTTCATCTCTTTCTAAATTGAAACTTCCAAACATAGGGTTCTTTTCCATCATTAATTATATAAACAACAGTAAAATTAAATTATTACTTTATATTACATTACATTCCATTCGATTTCTTCTCATCATAATTAACTATTTCCTTTCTAGTCCCTACTTTCAATCCAAACGGTTCGTTAAAAAAGGAGTTGGCTTGGAGAGGAGGAAAATGAGGGATTTTGAGGAAGTTTTACCATATGTAATTAGGGGTGTGCATATATCGAACCAAATTGAATGGAATGATTGAACTCGTTAGAATAATATATCTTCTTTTTTTTGTTTCTATATGTACACCAGTTCAATCTAGTCTAAGTTTTAATAGACTAAAAATCCGAAATGGATTGGTCTAGTTTTCAGTTTTATGAATAAAAATTCTTACAAAATCGAACTCAACCAGATATATATATATAGAGAGAGTTTGTTTCTGGTAAAATTTTCACATATATATATATATATATATATTTAACGTTTCTTATATATATTGAATCCGTACAAACTAGTCGGGCTGGATACAGTACAAGAACCGAACCGAACCGAATCGATACGATAATTTTGGTATTAATAAAATTGAAATTGATCCCGAACCAAAATTAAATTGGGAACCGAAATTACGATTCGGCTCATGAATTTTTTCGGTGAAACCGAAATTACAAAAAAAAAAAAAAAAAAAAAAAAAAAAATTCATAGCAGTTCTGCGGTTTATAGCAACAACAGACTAACAATTCAGCAGCCAAAAACAGAGCAATAACAGTTCATAACAAATAAGTAAATAACAGTTCATAGCATTAACAGCTTGCTTGCAAAAAAAAAAAAATCATCTTAATTCTTAACATCTTAACAGTTAATACTACATTACTACCAAAATAGCAAAATGCACTTCAAAGTTCAGCAGCAAAAAATCCAAATAGATCAGAAGCTTTCTCCCCACCAATTGCTCGAAGAATACTTCCTGCTTATGACAAATTCCAGAATTTAAAGCAAGCTTATCTATCAGAAATAAAAGTCAGATTTCGAATCTTACAGTCCGTTTGGATTGAGGGAATGGGAAGGAATGGAAAGAAAAAGAGGAGGATGGATTGCATTTCACTTGTTTGGATATATTTATAAGAGGGAGTGGAAAGGAAACGGAGGGATTGGGAGGGAATGCCAATCCCCTCTATTCATTTATTTTGTTTCCTTCTGGAGGATTAGGAGGGAAAGGAAAAGATTTTAATGATTTTTTCACGTTATTCCAAATTTAACCCTAATTTGTTAATAATATATTAAATCACATTCCTTTCCTTTCTTTTCTTCTTTCTATCCAAACAAGATTATTTCCATTCCATTCATTTCTATCTTTAGCTATCCAAACAGCAATAAAATTAAACTCATTCATTTCCATTCTATTCCATTCCTCCCCCTCCTAATTAACTATTTCCTTTCCCTCCCTCCCCTTCAATCCAAACGGACTGTTAGAGTTTCAAACTTTCAATCAAAGCCTTGCTGGCTGTTATTCTAACAGTGTTTATTAATTAATATAAACTATAAAGTACAAGCCAATTTAACTTTAGTTCTCTTTAAATAACTACATAGTGAGACTTTTATTATGATTTTCTTTTTGAAGACATCAAACCAGGTAATTATAAATCAATGCAAAGTAATTCACAATCAGAGATGAGCAAGAACAATCCATAGGAGGATCCTACAATAAAAAAAACACCATATGCTAGATGTGAACTTAGTTATAGAAATTCAGATGCGCGGTCCACACACATAGTAACGATACTGTCCCCAACTTAAACACCTTTAGGTCACAGGTGTGGGGTTTTAACTTAAAAGGCCTCGGTACTATGTGGAAACTCTCCCCCACTTATATACCCATGTTGAGTTCTACAATTTTTCTATGTGGGATAAATGATTTGAGCCAACCATTCTCAACACTTTTTCCCTTAGAATATCAACACAATACCAAGTTTTTACACCTAGCTATCTTATTTTGCTCATTTTTTTTGTATTAAACTATAAATTATCAAACTACCAATATTAAATTACTAATGGATTTGGCTGGATAGATGCAAAAACCAAAAGTGTTCTAGTACTTTCAAAAGTGTTCCTAATTAATTAATTAATTACATTAGGTACGCTATTCTATTCCAACAAATGAACATTGCGTACGTGGGAGATAATTATTCTCTAGAGAATTATATAAACTAATGAAATCCTCCCCACAAAAGAACAAGTGTGCATATTATTAAATAAATAAATAAGTGATGATATAAAAAGGAGTAACGTCAATTCAAGTTGTCCCAATTTGATAAATTAAAGGCAAGTACATATATAATATAATTGCATATATATATATACTTTATGATGTGGAGAAGTTTCCCTAATTTTTGAAATTTTTTTTATAACTATGCTTATTTTAAAACTTATTTAGCAAAATAGGGGTCTTTTGAACTTATATGTGAAAATAAGATTGTTTTAAAATCGCCACTCAATATAGTTATTTTTGGTGAAAAAACGCTACTCAAGGTTGCGGTTTTAAGACAAAAAAATTCACATGTTAAAACTAAGAAAAAGGGTATCGATTTTATGGACAAAATCAATGTTAGTGGTCTCAATTTTATGGATAAAATTGACTTCACTTTCAACGTTTTTACACTTTTTTCAAATCTCTACAGTGAAGTACTGTCGTCCATCCTTTTCCTTCCATTTGCTGCTCCGTTTATCCTCTTCCTTCCATTTGCTGCTCCGTTTATCCTCTTCCTCCATTTGCGCTCCGTCTTTCCTCTCTCCTCCTTCCTCTTTCCTCCGTCCGCTGGTCCTTCTTCCTCTACTCCGTCGGCTCCCTCTCCAGGTATAGAATCTTCTACCCTCTCCATTACTTTGATTACTTGATTTCCATATATGATGTGCAGATGGTTGAATATTGAAATTTTTATGTGCTTGAATGTATGTATGTATGTATATATGTGATTGTGGGTTTCGGTGGTGGTTTGTGTGGTGGTTTTGGGGTTTTGGTGGTCGAACTTGGGTGGTGGTTTAGAGGTTTTCCCTGTGTATAGGTTTCGACAGTGTTTGTATGGGTTCTGATAGTGTAGGGGTGTAGCGGTTCTGATGGGGCAGGGGAGAACTTTTTTGTGGAGCCAACTTTGGTTGTGGATTTGTTGTCACAATTTGTATAACTTTTAAGATAGTGATATTTTATATATGTTTGAGCCAGATATTTAGTGGTCTCCCGATCATAAAGTCTGAATGACAAAATCTATCTGCTTTCAAATTTGCATAAGAAAAGAGGTCAGTTGCTTTCTAGAATAAAAATCATACTAAAACCAACTGAACCATTTAAAAAGTAATAAAATTTTACATTTAAGCGATTCTCTAAATTTTATTTTTTTTGGCTTCAATCAGAGATGTTTAGCATTGGTCCAAATAGGATTCTATTCATTATTAACCCAATAAAGGAACACATTTTCAGTAAATGTCTTAAAAAAGATTATTGGGAAACAAAAAGGGGTGCCGGTAAAAGTACCAGCACCCTTAAAAACTAGTTTCAACACCCAATTAGGAAAAAAAAAGTTGCTAGCTATGTTGCATACCTTTTTTTAGGCGCCTATATTTAAAAATAGATTTTCTTCTTCTAAACCATATTTGCATACTTATTTTTAAGTAGAGCCCCCTCTCCCCTTCATTCATCTGCAACTAATGGATTCATTAATTAAACCTATATATGTTTGAGAAAAAAAATGATTAATTTCTCTTTGGTTTAGATTTAAGTGAAATAGTTCAAAACTTATAAACAATTCATTTTATATTTTTTCATTATAAACAATGCATATATGAGGAGTCAATCTATCTATGCCTAATCAACCCCAACTCCATTCTTGGGTGTCTCTTCCCATCTCCCATCTTTAGGTGGGCTTTGTTCAGGATTTTTAAACTTAATAATTGTGCTATTAACTTTATTCATTTAGGCTTTTCGTTTTGAGGTTCATCATAGTGGCTCTCTCGATGGTTTTTCACAAATTTTATTCTTGTTCGAATTCTTTCTTTGTAAAGGCTAAGGCTATTTTGGGTATTATCACTCATGCTTATTTTATTCTTTTGTTAAGGTGCTCTTGTTAGTAAGGGTGTTTTTTATGAAGTTAATGCTCGTGTATGAGTTTAAAAAATGGTGCTAAACTTAGTCTTTTAGGTACTTCGATCGATTGAAACCCTTAATTAAGTTGAACCTTAAAGCTTAAGTGATAATCAATGGTTGTTAATTGCATACTAAGAGAAGGTATAATTCACAACAAAGATATTTGAGTAGATTAGGGATAATAATTCTTGAATCCAGGTAGTGATAACTTACTAATTTTATTAGAGTGCTTTAATCAACAAGGGTGCTTTTAAAATATTAAAAATTATGGACGGGTGAATATGGGTGCTTAAATTAGTTTTTTAGGGTGTTTCTACCAACACCCAACAAAAAGAACAGCTATATGGATTCTTTTTTTTTGTTTTCAATTATTGGGAAACAAAAAGAACATCTAAAGGAACACTTTTTTGTTTTCAATTTTTTTTTTGGGTTTTTATAACATCTATATGGATTTTTTCATTTTTTTAATATTGTTACTTTCATGCCATCACCTTATTTTATGTGGTTTGAAAAGCATTTTTTCCTTTTTTTTTGTTTTTTTCGAGTTTTGTTAACATTAACACTATACCAAATTCCCTACGTTCATAATTTACAAAATTGTTAATCTCTCTTAATTTTTTAATATTAAAACCCAAAAATTAAAACCCATATATATCATTCATTTTGAATAAACATTTTATACTTACTGAACCCCACAAAAATCTCCACATAAATATATGCTTGCATGGAATGCCGATGGAGCATATGAACTTTAGCCCAAATGCAATTCAAACAAGTAGTAATTGAAAAGGAACAAACTCACATACATACATGGAAAAAAATACATGGAGTAACCTACATTAATTACATCATTTCTTTGCCACTAACACACACATTCCCACATATCTACGTACATTCTTTAAAAATAATAACCCTTTAAACCATTAAGTAAGTAATGTTTAAAAATAATATCAAACTAAAACTTTTAATTAAGTTTCTATGAAGTATTCAGAATAACAAATCAAACTAAAAACTTGATTTCCCTCACCCTAACCTTTTCCTGCGAACTGAACTTTAAAGTGTTCGGGTATACATTGTTATGTGTCATTGATTATAATAACAAATTGATTTTTTAAAATTTATGAAATAACAATTTAAAATTTGTATGCTTTTAAAAAAAAAGATCGCTTTGGTTTTTTGTGACTTCTTGCGAAAGAAAGAAATTTAATTATTGAAATTAAAGAGGAGCTTCATCGTCTTGGACTTTCGTCTATTACGTTCACATCTAGACCAGCAAATAAGGTTGCTCATACTTTATCCTGCAAGTTATTAAATGTTTTAGCAGCAATTTTTTTTCCCACTTCTAGTTTTCCATTAAATATTTAGCAATAAAAAGTATTTGTACTACTGTTTTAGAACTAAAGGTGTAAACGAATCGAATACAGATCGGATACCACACTATCCATTATTTGTATTTATTTTTAAATTTACTAACCAAATTTTTATCTGTATCCCTTCGGATAATATATTAAACAATTCTTATTATTATCCTGTCGGATAGCTCGATTTGGATAATAGTATATTAAACAATTCTTATTATTATCCTGTCGGATATCTCGATTTGGATAATATCCCTATTTTTTTTATTGACACGTTGCGTATGTTTTGTTAACTTAAAAATTAGCTCAATATTAGAATTATATTTGATTACATACGTTGCAAAAGTATTGAAATAATGACTAACATTTTATGTCAAACTTTTAACCAAAATAATGAATTTATTTTATTTCTTTTGTATAACTTAATAAGATTTACGTTAAAATTATAATATAACCATACAAATCAAAATGACAAATCAAAGTTAAAAATCATTACAATTTTAAATTTGATATGGTCTTAAATCGCTAATGTGGTCTTAAATCTTTCATCATAGCGAATCATATATGTTGTAAATAGCCGTTCTC
Organism: Lonicera japonica; assembly: GCA_021464415.1. NCBI lineage: Eukaryota > Viridiplantae > Streptophyta > Magnoliopsida > Dipsacales > Caprifoliaceae > Lonicera > Lonicera japonica. The sequence goes on from CM038466.1 coordinate 3,892,870, forward strand.
TTTCATTTCCTTTTTCATAGACTTTTTCCTTTTTCCAAATTAAATTATGTTTGATTCTTTTTGAATGGGAAGGAAGATATATGTATATATATAATATACTAAATTATAGTGGATATGGATATCCGGTATCGGTAAATATGGATAATCTATTTCGAATACGGATTATTCAGGTCGAATACTATCATTATCTATATCCCTATCCGTTTTCTCGAATATTTATAAATATTATCTAAATCATCTTTTTCAAATATTAATTCGGATAAATATTCACAAAATACGAATTCGAATTCAGAACGGATTTGGATTTTCGAATATCCATATACACCCATATTTATAATACAGGTGCTCATTTTTAGAAAAAAAGAATTAATTTTCTCCTACTCGTTATGCCACAAAAAAATATTTATTTTGTTTTTGGCAATTAATATTGACACCAAGTCTTTGGCTATATAGAAGGTAATATTTATCATTTATATTTGGGGAAGCGATTCTTAATTTTTTTTAGAAGGTTGGTCCCCTAGATCCATCCTTGTATATGTATATATATTTTGTTAGAAAATTTATATTTTCTAATTTATGTGGGCAACATATTATAATATTTTAATTATATTTGCTATTTAATTAATGGGCTAATTTTTAGTGGTCTAATTAATTTTCAGTTAAGCCCATAGACTACTCAAATAAATGTGGGCCAAATGTGTAGATACCTCATATGGGCTTATTAGGGTTTAATGAGAACTCTAATTAGTTTGTATATAAAGTTGATATTAGGGTTATGGTCCCCAAGACACCAAATCAAAATACGGCTCCCTTCTCCCCATCTGGAAGAGAACAAAAAATTCCCATGAAGACAATAAGGCGATATGGTTGAGGAAGGCCACGTACCCGCTCGATCCGTGATGTTATTGTGATCGATCCTCTTATTCCGCATTTGTTTATCATGGATCCAGGTACGCGGTTTCATTGTTTTAATTTAGTTCTTGATGATTTGACATGATGACTTAAGTGATTTAATTTCAACAAGTGGTATCAGAGCAACTTCATGTTAAATTATTAAAAGATTTAGAAAATTATTATTATTATATAATAATATTGGAGTTTCAGTTATAACAATTAAAGGTGAATTAACTTCAGTGTTGAATAAATATATATGTGAGTACTATTGCTTGTCGTCGTTTAATGTATATATATATGAGATGTGGTCTAGTTATATATTAAAGGGGCAAAATCTCCGATTGATTTGACATGCGGCAGATCAAGGACTTGTTTTTTTTTATTTTTCTGTTTTTCATCTTTGTTTATTTAATATATATATATATATATATGGTTAGCCTAAGAGTGATGTAACTCTTCGGCGTGATTTTTTGACAAAGTTACGATTAAAAAAAAAACCCTAAAGCAGCCGAACAATGGCTACAGCAATATCTTTTATGAATATTTATTCAGGTCACATAATATGATTTTAAGTACATGAGCCGATTAACTGAGGGATGTGATTTTGATATATATATATATAAAAATATATTGCTTGAAGCTAAGGGTTATATATATAAGCGGTTCCTGCTATTGTTGCTCTAGATGATTGCTTTTAATTTGGTTTGACTGTATGGTTTACAGTAACTTTGGTTGAATATATATACATATTAATTTTAATTTGATGCGATGAGATGTGACCGTGGTTGGTATATACATAGGTACTTTAATTATTTATGGATGTTGTGCTGTGTGTATATATATATGAATTAAGGTTCTGTTCATTAAAGTTTTGTTTATATATGTATATTTAAGGATTAAATTTACTTGGTAAATTTAAATATTTGATTAAGATTAAAGATTTTTATTTTTATATATATTGTGATTAAGGGTTTGGATAAGGCTTATTTATTCAAGATATTAATGTTTATTATTTATGCAAATAATAATTGGCCCAAAGGAAAGTTATTATTTGGCCAAATAATAGACATTATTTTTTCTCGATATTTGTGTGGTTATTAGTTATGCATTTAATAATCGGCCCAAAAGAAGGTTATTATTTGGCAGAATAATAAACACATATGCGAGAATAAATGTGTGATAATTGTCAGGTTTTCATGTGAGCAATAAGTCAGTCCAAAGAAAGGCTTTTTGTTTGACAGAAATTATTATCAACATTTGATTCTTGTATTGAAAGTACTTATTACAATCTTGTTTGGGCACGAAAGCGCTAGATTGTCAATAATCCAAAATTGCAGTACTCGTCAATGTGGGAAATATAAGGTTTATGCTTTGCAAATCTCATTAATACAGAAAATCTATTTTTTTTAGATTATAAGGATGCGAAGCACAAATTGTCTGATATTTTGAAATAGACGAATTGAAATGATAAGTTGCCAAAGTAACCTCTATCGCAAAAATTTATTTGTTTTAAAATATTAAGATGTGTGTAATTGTTATTTATGCGAATAATAATCGGCCCAAAGGAAGGTTATTGTTTGGTCGAATAACGTATACACTTGTGGTAATAAATATAATATAACAATCAAGTTTTTCATGTGAATAATACGTCGGCCCAAAGAAAGTCGTATTATTTGACAGAATTTGTTATTTATATTTGATTACTGCGTTGAGATGACCAATTACAAGTTGATGTTTCTGTCCAAAGACAAAATATTAACGTTGTTCTAGGTATCTTGTGATGGGGACCCACTATTGATAATTTGGATAATTGTGTCATTCATATATTGTTTGTTAATATGTTATGACATTTATATTAATTGTAAGTTTGTAATTTTTATAATTTGTTCTCTATTCAATTTTAAGTTATGCTTTATATATCTAATAACATAAATTCGGTATCGGTGCTTAACGGCACAAATTTTAAGAATTGGAAATAGAACGCTTTTATTTCAAGAATTTTTGGGGTTTTATGAGAAAAATGCTACTTAGTTCCTTAAAGAAATTACAGAAATATTTTGCCAAAACAAAAAGGCTGAAACAAGTAACCTTTTGATTAGTCTTGTTTCAATAAGGTATAAGGAAAAGGAACATAAGGGAAGTACGTTATGAAAATGTCTAATATCGCTTTCAAACTAAAGGCACTAAAGTTAAGGCTGTCTAATGACTTGCTCGTGCATCAAGTTCTTTATTTATCTTCCCGCACAATACAGTTAGTTTATAATGAGTTACAATACTCATAAGGATAAATTAATGATCTCTTAATGAGTTCATATTTTACAGTGTGCAAGAAGAATAAAAGATTTAGCAATAAAAGACAGTAGTTACTCATCTAGCAAACACCTCTAAAGGAAAGGATGAAGGATAAAAATTAAGAAGCTGCAGTTAGAACAACACTATAGTAATTGCAAAAGAAACATGATAAAGAATTTTTTAGTTAATTTTGCAAGAAGGTTATACGTAGTAATGTTTCAAATACGTCATTTGGCGTGTAAAGTAGGATATACTTCTCATTATGGTTTGTTCGGTAGTTAGTTTAACTTATGTACATGTGATTACTTTGTGAGTAGATTGTGGTGATACTACTCACCTAAGTGTATTTAGAAGTTATATGTGGAGTCAAAAGCCAATTGATGTTGAAATATTCATCTATTAGGGCAGTGGCGAAACAGTTACAGTTGAGGTTTTAAGAAATTTTAAGTTATCATTAAAGACTAATTACTTTTGGATTTGGGAGAGACTATATGGTATTGTCATTTAGACATAATTTCTATTTTTATTTGGACAAATACGGTTATTATTGTTCATTTGAAAATAATAAAGTTAAGTCTTTTTTAAAATTCAAATATTTTGCTACTATTTATTTAATTGATAGCTTATATACGGATACAACCACCTCATATAATGAGACCTTATAAATTGATTCACGTGATACAAAGCATAAATTAACTGATAAGAATTCTTCCATGTTATGGCACAAGCATTTGGGATAAATCTCTAAATAGAGAATTAAGAGACTTGTGAAATTCTTAAAACCCCTTGATTTAATAGATTTTAAAATCTGTATTTAATGTGTAAAGGGGGAATGGACAAACATAAGGAAACTAGGTGCCATAAGGAATTCAATTGTCTTAGAACTAATTCATGACGATATCTGTGAACTGTTCTATACGTCCTTTTGGAATGGTTAACAGTATTTTATTATGTTCATGACAATTATTAAGGGTACCTATATTTAATTGATGAGAAGTTACAATCCTTAAACGTTGTTATGACTTTCATAGTTGGAGTTGAAAATCAACTAAAGCAAGAAAGTTAAGGTCGTGAAATCTGATCGTGGTGGTAAATACTACGGTAGATATAATAGATAAGGTAAACAACGTTCTGGACCTTTGTGAAATTCCTAGAGAAATGCAGAATCGTCTCACAGCACACCATGCTAGGCAAACCTAGTATGAACAGTGTTGCTGAGAGATAAAACAGAAGCTTAAGGATATGGAACGGATCATGATTAATCATTCTTCTCTACCATGATGACTCTAGGAAGAAACACTTAAGACTGCAGCAAATTTTTTAAGCAGTGTTATATCAAAGTAGTTGCTAAAATAGGTTGTCCAGCTGTGGTAAGGCTATAAAGAAAAGAAATTGGACTCAATATAATAAGCTGCTACTTTGTTAGATATACTGAAAGATTGAGAGATTATAAATTTTATGATCCCTTGAATAAATCATTTATTAAGACGGAAAATGCCAAATTTCTTGAGATTATTGAGTTTGAGGGGGAAGATAAAGTTAGAAACATTGTCTTTGAAAATGAATTTATTCAAATTCCAAGTATTGCTATTGACAATGATTATGATCAAATTTCTGACATTGTTTCATATGCAAATTAAGATCATCAAGACAATGTTAAAAAAGAAAAAACTTCCTATATAGCAAACTCAACAATCTCAAGAAGAAGTGAAATTAACGAAATCCATCTATGGCCTTAAGGAAGTTTTCCGTCAATGGTATTACATATTTCATCAAGTTATGATCTCGTAAGGTTTTGAGGTTAATCCGGTTGATGATTATGTATATCATAAGTTCAGTAGGAATAGTCTTGGTATTTTATGTTGATAATATCTCTTTTGTATTAGGAATACAGATACATCGACATTATTGTCGGGTATCTTAGGTTTTTCACGAAAGAGATATATCGAAAGAATTTTTACCAGATTTGGCATGAAAGATTGTCATTCAGGAGATACTTCCATTGTTAAAGGAGACAATTTTTGTCACAACAAGTGCCCCAAAATAAAGTTAAAAAGAAAGAGATGCAAAAGATTCCTTATACATCAGTTGTAGGGAGTCTGATGTATTATAAAGTATGTACGCATTTGGGTTTAGCGTTCATAGTAAAGATATTTGGTAGATATTTAAGTAACCCTATGATATATATTCGAAAAGCAGCCAATTAAAGGGTTATACGGTATTTAAAGAGAACAAAAAAGATTATATACTTACGTATCGAAAATCAGATCAGTTGGAGATCATATGGTATTCTGATTTCGATTTTTGGATGGGATATAGCTGCACAATTTTGTCACTAGGCTCCGAATTGTAAATAGTGTCGAAAGACCATTAAAGATATTTTGTGACAATAATTGATTTTGCTATATTCGACAACAACAGAAATTTTTCGAAAATCTAAAGCACATAGATATTAAAGTTTTTTGTTGTTAAAAAAAAAGAGTTCAGAATTGTCGTGTCTATAGAGCATATAAGTACAAACTCCATGATTATGGATCCGTTCACTAAAGGCTTAACACATAAGGTATTTCATGAGTATATTGCTCATTTGGGTTTTGTGTTATCTAATAAAGTGCTGGTTTAGTGGGCGTTTTTATCCTGGATGCTCTTTTGTTTAGACACATATTTTCTGCAAAATAAAGAAGATGGTTTATTTTCGTCTTAACTCTGAATATTTGTTTTATTTCCTTACATTGTGGTTTAACATAAAGTTTGGACGGTTGATGTTGATCTCATTAAAGTTGGGCCAGTTGGAAATAGACATGTCTAAGATCACATTGCATGTAATTTCCATGCTACTCATCCACATTTGATCTATGTTATTAAGTGTATTAGTATGCTGATAATCGTGGTTTAGTCACGACCTTACTGTGATAAAAGCTGCAGTAATTCCATTACTTGTACATGAGATATACCAGATTGTTTAAGGAGAAGTCTAAGGATAAATATCATACGGATGTGCGCTTAAAGAATTCAGTGATATAATTATTTTCGGAGTAATATGTAGCCCAAGTGGGAGATTGTTAGAAAATTTATATTTTCTAATTTATGTGGGCAACGTATTATAATATTTCAATTATATTTGCTATTTAATTAATGGGCTAATTTTTAGTGGTCTAATTAATTTTCAGTTAAGCCCATAGACTATTCAAATAAATGTGGGCCAAATGTGTAGATACCTCATATGGGCTTATTAGTGTTTAATGGGAACTCTAATTAGTTTGTATATAAAGTTAATATTAGGGTTATGGTCCCCAAGATACCAAATCAAAATACGGCTCCCTTCTCTCCATCTGGAAGAGAACAAAAAATTCCCATGAAGACAATAAGGCGATTTGGTTGAGGAAGGCCACGTACCCGCTCGATCCGTGATGTTATTGTGATCGATCCTCTTATTCCGCATTTGTTTATCATGGATCCAGGTACGCGGTTTCATTGTTTTAATTTAGTTCTTGATGATTTGACATGATGACTTAAGTGATTTAATTTCAACATATTTATGTATGTGATCTTCTATAAAATTCAGATAATTTTATTAGTTAATGTAATTTACGAGCATTTGTTATGATCGTGCACAAAAGAATTTAATTTCCCAATTAATATTTAATATATGATTAAATCTATTAAAAAAATAATAAGTGATAGATGACATCTTAAAAATTGAGAAGGGTAGAAAGGGGTCGAGGCTTCAAATCCCATTGACATGTTTCAAAAAAAATAAAAAATAAATGGGATTTCGTTGGCACTATTTCATTAAATTAAAAGTCTCATTTTGATTTTAATACTTTTTAAAAAAACAAAACTTATAGCTAAATTTATTTTTATTTTGAGATTTAATATATTAATTATGTCTCACAACCAAACAATTCTTAATTAATGACATACGCTCCAAGAAGAAGACTATTAATTTAAGGGTGTGTTTGATTGGCAACATTTTTCATGAAAAATAAGCATTTTTTACTTGATTTGACAACTTAAGGTGTTTGATTGGCTTTTTTTTTCCTAGGCAATTCAATTCCCACTTTTGCCTCACACATGTGCATTTTCAAGGCAATTAAGGAAAATGTTTTCTTTGGGGGAAAGTAGTTTTTTGTTTTCTATGCCTGGGCACAGTTCACGAGACAAGGTTTTTACCATTTTCTACATTAAAAATGCCATAATTTAAAATATAAAATTCAAAATAATATAAAAATTTAATATTTAAAATTTACTAATCAAGATTAATTAAACAAGATTTATCATGACTATATAATTATGTTAAAAAAAATACCAATAATTTTTTCAACATTAAAAATGCCATAATACAACCAATATTTTACGGGTAAAAAATTAAGGCAATCAAATACACTACACTACATTTTTCATGCAACTCAATTCTAGGCAATTCAATTGCCTGTAACTTATTTTCTTTCCATGCAAATTATATACTTGCAATCAAACGCATCCTAAGAGAGTTGTAGCACTGCTCGACAATCAAACTCCCCACCCCACCACACGCACAAAAAAGAAAAAAATAATTTTTTTTTCCTAACTTCATCCCTCGCTCAACTATTTAATAAGTCCAAAATATTCCTCTTTGAATCTCGTGGACCCATATATCCAACTAATATCTTCTAAAAGGAAGTAAAATACTCCCTTTGGCAAAACTTTTGACACGTTTAGTTATAACGTCTCTCCTATTCTCGCTGCCGTTTGTATCGCCGCATCTCTCTCTCTCTCTCTCCTCTTCCGCCTCCCTCTCACATTATTTATGTTTTTTCACACTTAAAAATGTAATTATATCCCTCTCAATGTATGCATACATATATATATATATATATACACAAATCAATTTATGGTATGAGGAAATGAGTTTCAAGTGTCTCCTCCATAATCATATTCAAACCAAGGACAACTTCATATTTCATACTAAAGAGATGGCTTTTTTTACAATTTGTTTTAACCATAAAAATAAATTTTAATCTTTGTTCACTAAAAGGATGCACCCCTCTTTTTGATAGTTAATTATAACCTTACTACACTATTTTATTTCTTTATTACCATTGGTGGTTACTAACTCGCTACAAAAACATTGCGTGCTATTGCGAACACCCAAGTTCAAGTGATAGGAGTACTTGTAGCTAGGAATGTGAAACTAAACTAATAGAGTGTTCTAAATTGAGGTTTATACTTGAGTTTACACTAAAACTCGGCTCTTAGGCTTTCCTACCATCAAATTTTGTTATAAACCAAACCAACTGATGATTCATGCATTACAAGAACCATATAGGCCAATAACTAACGATAAAATTCGACAATGAGACTTTTGACTTTTAAAATATTGATCATAGGCCTAGTAATGCTAGTGCATGGGAAAAACAAACAAAGTCTTTGAAAAAAAAATTTAAAAAATTAGTAGCCAAACACGTGCTCAAGTTCGGATAGGTTATAACATGATTAAAAGCAAATTCGACTTAAAATGTGTGGCAAAAGCCAAAACAAGCACTTTTTCGATACTTAATTTTTTTTCTACCAAAACACCACCTAAATCAACCAACTCATTTAGATATTTAACCAAACTAATCAGAGAGTATAGACTGCTCTCAAATTAGCCTAGCTAGAGTTTTAGGGCAAAAATCCATGAATTGATATTTTTTCGATTTTTAATTTAATAAGATTTTGGGTAACACTTATAAAACCATGTTCGGAGCATGTAAGAGTAAGAGAAATACCCAAATTTAGTAGATGATCTTTAACCAATTATAAAATTTAAACAAGTTAAATGCACAATCGAATTGCATTCAAAGCCTCAATCATATTCATTTGCTATGGACCCCTAACTATGAATTTAGCTAGATATGGAAAAAATGAACGTGTGTGACATAGAAAACATGAAAATTAGTAGGTATTTGATGAATATCATTATCTAATCAAACACCAAGATTTGAATTCAAGAGAAAAAAATAAGATTTACAGTAAAAAATGGCAAAACAAGGGTTTTATAGATTACAAAAAATGAACTATAAAAGAAGTGAACCAAACAAATCTCAAACACATGGATTTTTGGAAATTTAGATTTTACACATGCGAACAAGACTCATACATAAATAGCTAGAACATTCGATGAAATTTAAGATCTAATGCACAAATAAGAAATAAGATTTATCGCGTTTTGAAACGAAATAGCTTAAAAACAGTAATGAGCAGCCATCAAATCATACGTACATGAATGAAATTAGTAGCTAAATTCATTCATGCGTTCATAATGATAAAATAAACAACATTCAACAAGAAACATAAATTAATTGAAAGAATAAATGAAAACTAAGGTTTACCCTGTTAAATTTCCTATTCAAATTGGAAACCTTGAAAATTGATAATCAAAACTTGATACAATCCTTCCTCGTAGTCTATAACACGCTAATTATTGAGTTTTTTAAAGTATTTTTATGAAATGCTAATTGAAACCTACATTCTAGACTTCTCAAAAGCTCCAAAGAATTATATTGGTGTTTTTATGTGCCGCTCTCAATTTTTTATGTTTAGTTCTGACCTAGCCCCCTACACTTAGCTTTAACTAGGTTTTAAAAATAGGCTAGGTGAAATATCAAGTTATGGCCTTGTGGTGTGGGTCGATCCAGAACCAAATTTTTTATATTTTGGTGATAACATTGCACTCCGAACTTCGATTGATGCACGGATTTCACCTATACATTGCTAACTCAATACTTTACAACTATTATGTCCAGGAATTTTCTTAAATTCTTTATGTATCAATACCATAATTAGTTAGCATAGAGAGTTTGCACACGGTGATAATCTTTTTTGTCCGAACTTCTTGTTTTGATTCCAACAAGTTATTCTTTGCTTCAAATTGCTCAATTGGCTTTGTTGGACTTTTATATTCACTTCATTCATGCTTGAACTCAGGATTGACTTTAGAATCACTTATTGAGCTTAATATGACTTCAAATTTAATCGACAATGGCTCACTTTAAGAATTTTGCTTTCAAATTAGCTTTTGCTCACTTATAACTTTTTAAAAAACGTTAAAATGCACTATAAACAAATATATTGTATAATTTTATAATTGAAAATTAAATCCCAATAATTTTGGATGATTATAATTAAATTAATGAATACTGAGCCATCTAAATATATATAAAAATGCAATAATTTGGCTCAATCACATTCCATCAATTAGCTTATTACTAGTATTTAGTGATGAAGAGATAGGATTGTGACAGTCAATATAAAAAATATGAAAAAATAAAAACAAAAATGCATCATAACCTAAATAGTTGCATTAAGCATATGTAATAAGCCTTTAAAGCTCTATGTCATCCCTAGTAAGACGAGTTGTGTCTCGTGAGGATTTACAGTGAATATACCCACAAAATTTCCAATTACGAATACAAGTCAAGTTTATAAGTCGTTTATCATGTAGAGATTCTTTCACAAGTAGCTCAGCAAAGACTCAAAATGACTTAAGCAAGACATTTGCAAGAGATATAATTGGAAAATCATAATCTTAGTGCAATCAAAAGCATGACTCTGCATATAAATGAATCAAAATGTGCATGTGTAGGTAGAAGCATAAATGTTCAACTTTCAAAATCAATCCTGGATTCATACTCTGTTCATAATAAGCCTTGACTCACACTCTCACCGAGCATACACTCAACAAAGAAATCACTCTAAATCGAGTGTATTACTCTATATATGGGCTAAAGAGTAATTGAGTAAGTGTGAGAAAATTCTAATGCCTCAGGTATGCATATAAAAAAGAACACTAATCATGAAAAAATAGGAGTCACCGAGAACGATATTCAAGTTTTAAAAGGCGAGAATACTTTTGTATATCATTTCATTATCTAAACATTAAAACTAAGCCACTAAGGATCAAGTGAGTTTTTATTAGGTTGTAGTGGGGCTAAGGGTAGTGGTTATAAATTGAATGGGTAAATTGAGGATTCAAATGACTCATTATTTCTTAGGTTTAGAAGATTTTCAGCTCTTTTTATTTACTTCATATACCCATATTTTTCATTTTTTTTACATACAACCTTCATATTTACTCTATTCATTCATTTTTCAATGTTATTCTTTTCATTGTTCATTTTTCCCCTTTTCAATTCATGTTTCACTATGCTTCTACTTTTGAGATTTATTGCACATACAAACCAAGGGTTATGAAATTTATGATACTAGACTCATGTTTTACTTTAATTATATCAATGAATTAAAGGCTTTAAGCTTTAAAAGGGCTACTAATGATGTAATGTAAGAACGGTCCAAGGCTAGTGGCTAAACTAATGATGGTCTATATCATTTTCCTAATTTTTAGTCTCTAAATTCATATAACTACAGGACATTATATGATTTTAACAATTTATGGATGTACCTTTATAAAACTAAATCAAATTGTTGTGTAAGAGACTCTACAAATATAAAAACACTTTTTAGGAATAATAGTTTGTGTATATAACTTTCAGATTGGAAAGGTTCAACAGTCACAAGTTATATAGTTTTCACTTTAATTTTGAACATAGTCCTTCACTAATCAATGTATATTAGTATAATGTCATGCATTGCTTAAGGTGAACATACAAATAATTCAAATTAGCATGCATCCTTCAAACTACAAAAAGATTATAAAACTTCTTTATTTTATCGAACACTACACTACATGCTAAGTCAATTTGAAAATGTGTTGTCGCCTAAGGAAAGAAAAGCAAAACTGAACTAAAATTGACAACTTAAATTCCAATTTTAGATTATTTTGTTTCAAAAATTTAGTCAATATTTTTTTTTAAAAAAAATAAAAATAAAGCAAAAAGGCTATCATACATTACTTAGATACAAGCTTTCTAAAAAAATTGATGACATATCTCCTTCTCGCAACTAAAATCTAACATTATCCCCAATGTTGCATGATAAGCGTAAGAGCATAGATGCATGAGACAAAAAAAAGGGGAAAGAAAGTTATAATTGAATGCAGCCTAACCATAGTGAATACATGTATATAAGCAATAAATAATATACAAAAACTAAAAAAAATCCCAACTACTTACCTTACTTACTTAATGTATCACATGTGCCTCATTAGACAACTTCCTTTGATAAGACGACAACTGACAAATAAAGTGAAGGGTCATACCTGCACAGCTTTACTGCTCAAGAGCACTTGCAAAACTTATTACTAGGTTAAAAGGGCTAATCACAGAATATCGGTATAATTCATAGCAAAAGAAAAATTAAAACTTACCTATCCTTCTAGCTTATTCCATCAACTAACCTTTTCTCAGTGTCAAACAGTAACAATATAAAAAGTTGTGGATTAACCTAATTAAAGATGGTCACTGCAATAAGATAAAAAGGTTTAAGCACATAAAATAATTCTTTTTGGCTATAATGTTTTATCCGATGACAAATCTTTGGATATTATAACCATGAAGTTGTAAAGAGAAACAAAGACAAGAAAATCCCTATGTTCCCAATGATTAAGACCATTACACTTCCCTAAACCTAACTATGGATTTAAACCAGAAGAAGTGGGAAATAAAAACTTCATTATGGTTGATAAGTGTCTTATTATAATGATCTGTAAGAACTGAGTGAAAATCCAATGGGGATGTGGATCACTAGGTGAAATGAAATCATAGGACAAACTATCAACACACTCCTCATTCAATAAGCACAAATATCTGGATAAGGAATCATCAAACTGCAATTGCTTTGCAATGATCTCTGGCTCGGACTTTCCTTGTAGAAATTGATCAATTTGAGCCTCTAGATTCCTATCATTCACGAAATTTAAGGAATAAAGGAAAGAACTAGATTCTCGCTGAAGTTCAAGCTCATTAAAAGTGGGCGCGAATTTATTCAAATTTTGTACTAACAAATCTTCCAATATAATGGCTAGGAAGACACAAGTGGTAACTTTTCCCACTAAATTCTTTGTCCTCGTACTTTCAAACTCACCTAAAGTTTCACTGAGGATAAATGATGCATTCAAATCTATATGAGGTATCGTTTGAATATTGACACACTCATCTTCATCTATTATTATCTCACTATGTTGATCACTCAAAATTTTATAGTGGTTAAGCCTTGGTGACTTCTTAAGTATAACGTATTCCTCCTCTAAATAAGGCTTACTAAGTGTAGGATTATGGGACAAATCACGAACTGGGCCAATATGTGGGAAACCAATAGTGGGAGTTGTATGCTCTAAACCTTCAAAGCGGATAGGTTCAATAATTTTTGGCTCAGTTACCAAAGGGTGCAAATCATCCTTTAAAGGTTGACTTTATATTCCTTCTAAGGAGTGCTCAGAGTATACATCCACAAGTCTTTCAAATGAACTTTCTAACTCCTTAAAAATATTCACTAGTTCAAATTGACTATGTACGTACGAACTTAGGATTGTGGTATGGTTCATCACTCTCATTGATCTTGTAATATGCACCATATGAGTTACATTGATTATTTTCCTATTGGTAATAATGCTCATCTTAGTATTCATGAAATGTTTCTTGTATGGTGCCACTTTGGGAGCTACTACTATCAAAGGGATAATTAAACTCATTTGTATAATGTGGTGCATGAGAAGAATAACAATGATAGTTCATTCTTCCATTAAAGAGTAACCATAAGTAACAAGCAAAAACTTAAACACTTTCTTCTGCAACAAGGCCAAAAACTTGGTTGGCTGCAAAAACATTATGTGCTATTGCGAACACCAAAGTGCGAGTGATCTTGCAAGGAATATATACTAAGGTAAGTCCAAGTATCGAATCCACGGGGAAGGTAACAATTTGTTAGGTTTATATTTTTAGTTGGCTTGATTCCAATTCCAAAAACACTTTTTTCGTTGTAATTGGTTGAGTCAAATTGAAGATTTGAAGATGAGACAATCAAAGGAAGTTCGCCGAACTTACCGAATGCATCGCACATAATTCTGGATATAAGGTAAGTTAGTTATATGGTTTGATTCAAAATATAGATGGTGGTTGAGCGTTAAATTCAAATTTAAAAGTCTTTCGAGTCAAATATATTTTTAATTATTTTTACGGAATTTTACCGAAATTCGAAAAGTTTGTCGACACAAATTTTTGAAGAAACTTATTTTTTTATGTCTAACATGTTTGATAAAGTTACTTCTGAAATTTGAATCGAATTGGTGTCGAAACAATATAATGTGGTGAAATAAAAGTAAAAGTAAAAGTAAAATATTTTTTTAATTAAAAATAAAATAAAAATGAAACGTTTGATTTAAATTTAATAGAAAGTCAAAAATTCAAAGATGCTCTATTGCTCTTTTTCCTTTTTTAAACAAGTCACGTGTGCAGCTATTAATGCTTTTTGGTTCAATCCTTATGTCCATGTGTAAGCATATTGGAGAATGAATAATGGGGAAGCACATTTAAGGTGGACCGGTACACATATTTAATACGAGTATCGGTCCTGCGATAAAGTTCTCATGAAATTGAAATTCGAGATTTCGAGCCAGTCCAATATTTTCGAGGTACATTGGTCCGATGTATATTTTTTTTGGCATATATTTTTATCGTAAAAATTCTTTTCTTTTACATATATTTTTAACTTATTCTAAAATGATTTTGTCTCTATATATATATATATATATATATATATATATAACCATTGTTTAAGGTAAAAAATACATGATTCTAAAGAATTTTTTAAGTCAAAAAATATCAAAACATTAGAATCAATTTTTAAGCGTTTTGAGACACCGGCCACTTAGGTTTCGTTTACATGCCATAGGAGATCCTACTGTTCTTCAAATTTAAGAACTAGAGTTCCAAACGGTCACGGTCTTGCAGGAATATCTTCGGTTGCGATTGGAGATAGGGTGAGTAAAGTGGCTAACGCACAATAAGGGAGATCGCATATGAGGGTGAAAGATTGTTATCAAGTGCGTAAAAGGGGTGACGAGTAAGCCGAAAAAGCAGGAAGCGCTACGCCAAGCCAGCTGTTGTCGGAGTCTGCATTCAAGGGATTGACGGGACTAGGGGTGTGCACAGTCCAGTTGACCGGACCGGACCGAATATTTCGGTCCTAATAATTCAAAGACCGGACCGGACTGAAATGAATGTTAAGACCGGACCAGACCGGACCGAACCAAACCGGTCCGGTCCGGTCCGATTCTGGTCGGTCCATTTGGTCTAGGCTTTTTTTTTTTGGGCCCAAAGATTGTATTAGGATCAAAATAAAAATGAACTAGGACTTAAAGAAACCAATATGGTATAATGCAATTTGGCCCAACAATTTCCACTAGTTAGGTTCCAAACTTGGATCAAATATAGAAATTGAATTTACCTTGTTATTATTAACCTACTGCCTTTCTTTCCCCAAATTAGCAGAAAAAAATAAAGGAAATAAACATGTTTCTCATTTTCTAAATCAAGTGAGTGTATTTTTCCAAAACAATCAATGAAGATCTGAAGGTCAATGAAAGGATGGAAATTGCACAGGGGTCATCGAACCATTTACTAAGTAATTTTTCTTCCTAGACATCTTTAATATTATAAATATATATATATTATATTAATAAGTAATTTTAATATTAATAATATATATAATAATACTGGTCCGGTCTGGTCTGACCGAAGAATTAAAATGTAAGACCGAAGATCGGACCGAACCATTTCGGTCCTTTAAAATTTGGACCGGACCGGACCGAAGTCAAATGGTTTGGTCCAGATCGGTCCAGTTCATTCGGTTTAGCGGTCCGGTTCGGTTTTTGAACACCCATAGATGGGACTGTTACATAAATTGTGGGGAAGCGATTTTTGTAAGTCATCAAGTCTGTTATTTCGTTTTGATCATATTGAAGCACCGTCGGTTACTCTCAATGATTAGTCCTACGCAAGTAGGGATATCTTGCAAATTCCCGGTGTTATATGATTGCTTGATATAATTGTTAGACAACACAATACATGTTTCGACAGTAAAATTGATTAAACCTAGGGTTTTAATTCCGCTTATCAAACTTCAAATTGTTTTTGATAAAAACCTTAAAATCAACATAGGCAATACGATCCCTAATTTTTCTTAATTATGCTTAAGGCTGATGCAAAGTACTTAGAAAAAAGGAAAAGTGAGAAATATGATAAGAAGGTTTGGGAAAAGGGAAATAAACTAATGCCTTAAGTTATCCAACTAAGGGCAAGGCCAATCATGCAAAAGAAAAGAAAAACCATGAGTGTAAGTAGCGAATTAAGAAGGCTTCCTAAAGTTAGCAAACTAAAAATGTTTTATAATTTGCACTAGGGGAGCATGTAATTGAATTCAAAACAAATAAATAAGGTAAAACAGTGTACTAAAGTGAAAAGAATCAGAAACAAACACAAATTCCAAACAACGGAAAATAAGCGTTAAAGGTATTTGTAGCTAGAAAATGCGAAACTAGACTAATCGAGTGATCCGAATTACGGTTTATACTTGAATTTCTAATAAAATTAGACTCTTAGGTTTTCCTATTATTGAAATTTATTACTAACTAAAGCATATAATGATTTATACATGGCAAAAATTATACAGGCCAATAACTAAAAAAAAAAATTGACAGCGAGACTTTTGACTTTTAAAATAATGATCATAGGCCAAGTAATGATAGTGTGTGAAAAAAATAATCTATGTCTTTGGAATTTTAATAAAAATCAGTAGCCAAACGCAAACTCAAGTTCAGATTGGTTAGCACATGACTAAAAGTACATCCGACTTAAAAGGGTAGCGAAAGCCAAAAGAAACATTTTTTCAGTACTTAACAATATTCTTACCAAAACAGTGCCTAACTAAAACAATTTATTTAGATAGTACAGACCATTCTCAAATTATCTTACTAGGGTTTTAGTGCAAAAATCCATGAATTAGTATTTTTTTGGTTCTTAATTAAATGAGATTTTGGGTAACTCTTATAAAAACATGTTGGAAGCATGCAAGAATAAGAGAAACACCTAGAATTAATAGGTGGTCTCTGAATAATTGGGAAAACAAATTAAATGCACAAACAAATCGCATAAATTTCACATTTATTCGCTACGAGCCCCTAACTATGAATTTAGCTAGACACAGAAGAAATGAACCTGCTCGACATAATAGGAAACATGGAAATTATTATGTACTTGCTAAATATCATTAAATAATCAAACATCAAGATTTGAATTTGAGAAATTAAGATTTACCGTAAAAAGGCAAAAGAAGGGTTTTATATACTACCGAAAATGAACTGTAAAAGAATTGAACCAAACATATCTCAAATACATGGATTTTTGTAAATTCAGATTATACACATGCTCATGAGATTCATGCGTAAAAAATTAGAACATTCGATGAAAATTTAAGATCTAATGTAAAAATAAGCAAAAACCAAATAACTATCGAGTTTTGGATCAAAATAGCTTAAAAAGATTATTGAATAGCCATCAAATCACATATACATGAATCAAATCGGTATCTAAATTCATTATACATTCATAACGATAAAAGAAAAAACATTCAACAAGAAACTTAAATTAATTGAAAAAACAATTAAAAATTACGTTTACCAGGTTAAATCTGCGATTCGAATTGAAAAGTTTGGAAACTAAAATTCAAAACTTGATACAATCCTTCATTGAAGTCTTTAACACACTAATTATTGAAGATCTCAAAGTATTTTTGAAGAAAAGCTAGTTGAAACCTACGTTATAGACTACACAAAAGCTCTTAAGAATTATATCAGTGTTTTAAAGTGCCGTTCTCAACTTCACATGTTCAATTTTGACCTAACCCCCTTCACTTAGTTTTAAATACCTCTTAAAAAGATGCTAGGTGAAGGCTCAAGTCGTAGCCTTCTTGAGTGGGTCGAACTGGAACCAAAATTAGAGAATTGGTCTTTTTAAGAGCTGGAGGTCCTAGCAGTGGGGAACGATCCTTGCTGGATCGATCTTGTTGCTAGGATAGATCTTGTCCTAATTTTCGCTGCAATTTTCATATTTTGGTAATAATTTTATGCTCTGAACTCTGATTGATGTACGATTTTTGCCTAGATGTAACTAACTCAATGGTCTACAACTTTTATCTATGGGAATTTTTTTTAAATTCCTTATGGATCAATACCATAATTAACTCTTTCAAAAAATAAAATAAAAATACCATAATTAGCCAAAACAGAGGGCTTGCGCACGGTGATGCTCTCTTCATCCAAAAACTATTTATTTTGATTCCAACGAGTTTTTCCTTGCTTGAGATTGCTCAATTGGCTTCTCTTGGACTCTTATATTCACTTCCTTCATGCTTGGGCTTGAGATTGACTTTAGATTCAGTTTTTAAGTTTAATTTGGCTTCAAATTTAGCAAGCAAGGCCAACTTTGGGAATTTTGCTTCCAAATTCACTCTTGTTCATTTCTAACCTATAAAAAGGCTAAAATGCACTAGAAACAAACATATTATTGTATTGTATAATTATAACTTAAATCCCAACAATTCTGGATAATTAGAATCAAATTCATACACATTGAGCCTTTTAAATAAGTATAAAAGTGCAAATATTTTGACTCAATCAGTTGCTAAGCCTCACTAACCCACACTGCCCACTAGAACTTTAGCAAACTTGGTTGGAGCTTTGGCGATAATTTTTATGTAGTTTAAAAATAAATTTGCACTCAAAGTTACATATTTAATTGCTTACAGATTTAGTGCAAAAATAAATTTGCCCTCAAATTTATATTATAATTGTCAATAAATTTAATGCAAAAATATATTTGCACTAAAATTTTCAACATTTGTTGACTACAGATTTAATACAAAAGCAAATTTGCATTAAAATTAACATCATTAGTTGATTCTAGATTTAGTGGAAAAACAAATTTATAATAAAATATGTAGTATTAATTGTTTGCGGATTATGTATGTGCAACAACATATTTGCAATTCCTGTGCCGGAACTTTGGTGGTGGTCGTTGGAACTTCGTTGATGGATGATGGTGACGACGGTTGGTAGTGATTAAATTATTATTTATTTTATTTTTTTAAAAAAAAATAGATGTAAGAAGGGTATTCTAGGTAAAGAAAAAATAGTCCCCTTATGAAAGTAGTCCTTTTAACTCATTACCTTTTCTTAAATGCACCTTTTTTCATTCATCTTACATTTAAAAAATGTAAAATAGTTTTTTTTTTTTTTTTTTTTTTTTTTTTTTTTTTTTTTTTTTTTCATGTATGTATATACACTGCCTCAAAATTATTTTAAAATTTGAAAATTATGTCCAAAATTGTTGGCTGGCTTAAAATCAAAGTTAAGATCCGGACTTGTTCCACTGGTCAAGAGAGTAATAATACGGGGGAGCTACGATTAAATTCTCTTTTTTTTTTTCAAGAACTACTTAGATGTATAATAATTTGTATTAAAAAAAAATAAAACTAAAAATATTCTCTACTTTCTATGGTTGGATGCATAACATTAAAATTGCTAGAACTAATAATATTTGTGGTTTCTACTTTCTACGTACCATGAATGGTATAGAAGGATCACCATGCCATTAATTACAGAAGCGACAGGCGCACATTTGAAATGTAGAATGATTCAACTGTGAATAATTCTTCTTATAACTTTTTCCTGGGGATATTGAAAATTGAGATTTATCTGAAAAGGTTTTTTGTAAAAAAAATAATATTTTTATAAATTAAGGGCTTATATTTGACAAAACTTTAAAAGGAGTGTAACGTTAAGTTTGTTGTAAATTTTCGAATTATAATTTTTAATGCTATTGTACAAAGTTAAGTTTGTATTGCATTTTTTTTAACCATATCTAAGTGTTTAATTGATAGTATTTTAGAGTTATTTTAAGAAGTTACAAATTTGAAACCAATTTATTAATAAATCACACATTGCAATTTTTTTGAGTTATGCAAAGTTAAGTTTCACTCCTTATTTTCTTATACATTACTATGTATTTGGGTTTATTTGATGTAGCTTTAGAATTACACTAGTGACGCATAAGAATATACTTGCTAAAAAAATATAAACAAATCATGCAAAACAAATTTACATTAGATTTTTTAGATTGCAAAGTTAATTAGTTTGCATAAACTACAATTTTTGGCAAAATTAAATTTGCACAAAATACAATTTTTATCAAAACCCTCATTTAAAAACACAATTGATAAATAGACACTTATTTCAAAACAATATTATTTTTTTAATATTTTGGGAAAAAAAAATTTATCACATAAAACCTTTTGTCTCATTTATGGCTTATTTCTTTGAGTAAATAACCCCAGAAGCCCCCAAACTATTTGAGTTGTGCCAATTTAATCCTTAAACTACCAAATCGGCTGATTCAGCCCGTGAACTATTTAAACCTAACCAAATAGCCCTGCTGTTAACTTTCCATCCAAATTTGGATGGAGCAAGCATGTAAGAGGCACATGCCTCATTTTAAAAGATGTTTTACTATCCAGTCTAAAAAACCACTAAAAATATATAGATTTGGACCAGATGTGGACTCTTAATTTGTAAAATATATAAATATACCGTCATTTATAAATAGTTAAATATTTAAATATATCAAAAGCAGTAAATATTTTTAGACAATTTTTTTTCTTATTATACAAATTTGGGTTATATTTGCTTTTAATCACAAGGGGCAATTGAGGATGTCCCCAAAATAGAATTATCGGCTCTTAATATTTGGCAAAGAAAAAAAATCACCAATTTTATGTACTCAAGTATTTTATAAATTTATATGAGGGTATTTTTATAGATTTTAATAAATTCAATGAATTTATATACTTTACAACTTAAGTCCCAGTTTGATATATTTAAGTATTAAAAAAATGTCCAAATTAATATATTTTGAGGGTTTGTTTAGATTAATAACGAAAATACTCTTGAAAATAATACATGTGCCTCTCATGCTTGTTTCCATCCAAATTTGATTAGAAAGTTAACGGAAGGACATATTTGGTTACGTTTAAATAGTTTAGGGGTTGAATTGGCCCATTTGGTAGTATAAGGGCTAGATTGGTACAACTCGAATAATTTAGGGACTTCTTGAATTTTTTACTCTATTCTTTGTTCTTTGACATTTAAGTTGATAAAAGTTGGAGTATCACGCCTTTACATACACAGTTGAGTTATATTTCAGGAAATAAAAACATGTTGAATTTAGTTGCACACACGTTTTAAGGCAAAGGCATCAAATACTCCAAAGTTGATAGACATAATTAAGCATAAAAATGATGGGACGACGATGGAGCAAAGATTTGTGTAAGAATAACATGGCTGAAAAATTAATGAGCATGAAAGTGGTGGAATTAATGACAGATGTGATTGAGGCTGGAAAGTGTGTATATATACAAAGACTCTAAGATTTGATAGCACAGGCTTTTAGCGATTTTTTTTGTTGTTAAAATATTAAAAAGATATTTTGGTGACAAAACAATTTCGCTAAAGATCAGTTGGTACTAAAAAAAATTTACACACACATATCTATGTCGATCGATGAATAAGAATATTGGATTGTTGTGCAAAACTTAAATTTTCTTAGTCATTCTTGAACGCCCTATTATGAATTATTTTTTACAATGATAATCTTATATCACATAGTTATAAGTCCTAAACATTTGGCTATTAAATGTGACTTATTGTAACAAATTTTAGTAATGTTCGTTAAACAATTTGCGATAGAAACATGTTTTTCATGTGGTAATTAATATTCATATAAAATATTTAGCTATGCACTAGGTAAGTCTTAATTATTTAAACTTGGCCTAGGGTAGTACACAATTAAGAAAAATCTGGAGGCGAGCGCTTGTAAATTTGAAATACACATCAGTAATATTAATTATATACTCCAGAAAGTTAATTCATATTATTTATATTGGAAAGTGAGATTTTAAGAAGGAAAAAAGAGCGCTACACTTCATATTACGGATTTTTCCTTTCCCTTGTTAATTAGCTGATCCGATCCCCAGGACTTGGTCTAATATTATTTGACCAAAATATAAATTTATTGCATATTAAATTATTAGCTAGGCTATAAAGAGGGATTCCCTCACTTTAACAAAAAGAAGGGATGACCATTTAGGAGAGTAAATCGATGAATTTTTTTATGAAAATTTGTATAAATGATCTATATAATGAGTAGATTACCTCCACAAAAATTCATAAAAAAATTCAACCTATAAGTGGGTGTTTTGAAAAATTGATATATATGTACATTTCCGTCCGTTAAAATTTTTGATGATCATCTCACCCACTTATAGGTTGAATTTTTTTTTGAAATTTGGTGGAAGTGATCTACTCATAATATAGATCATCTCTACAAATTTTCATAATTTTTTTTTATCAATTTATCCCTCTAAATAATCATCCCTTCTTTTTGTTAAAGTGAGGAAATCTCTCTTTACAGCCTAACTAATTAAATTATATCGTTTTGCGCCACGAAATATATTTAAAACCTATTCCGGAGTAGGCCTATGGAATGGAATGAGGAGGTGCATGTGCTGTACGTGTACGTGATGGTCCCCTTCTAATTAATAATGAAGATGCTAACGGCACATGGCCTTAAATTTAAGCCACAGTGGTAAACATTGACCAGAAGCAGGTAGCCACATATTCCATTGCGCTTTTTTTATTTTTTTTTGGTCTTACCTACGACATGTTTGAGTTAAATTTCGTGCATTTTGACAATTTTTCGTTTGCAGTTCGTGGTCGGTTTTAATCAAGAATTTTAAAAGCTCTAAAATTTGACATAGGGAGCAAATTCAATAGACCTTATAAAGACTTTTTCAATAATAACGTTATACTACTGGATCAAGGGATTTAGTTGCCATTTATAATATTAACTCCACCGGACATGGTTCCACTCTATTACTTTTTCCATCCAATGAGATCTAATTTGAAACTTAAACAAATGCATTTTTTCACGAAACTTAGTAGTGACGGTCTATATATTGAGTAGATCATCTGCATAAAATTTCATTAAAAATTCATACCGGAAGTGGGTGAGACAATCATCTAAAATTTTAATGGTCAAAAATGAACATGTATCAAATTTTTATCATACCTAGTTCCGGTTCAAATTTTTTGATGAAATTTTGTGCTGATGATCATAAAGATCATCTCTATCAAGTTTCGTAAAAATATTCATTTGTTAAAATCTCGAACTAAATTCCATTAAACAAAACTAAGTGGAAAGAATAATAGAGGGGAGTCAAGTCCAACACCGGCTCTTATTCATTTATTATTTTTATTTAAAACGAATAACTCAAAAGTGATAGAGTTCTTAGCATGAATGGGCATCATATGCCTTATATGGTCCCACTTGTTTTCACAACATAAAAGAAAGGAAAATTGGATGTCAACGTTGCAACGTGTCTTCATCGGTGTTGAACAGATACACATGTGATATATATTCTTGCGTGCACATGATAAATTGCACGCCTTCAAACTGTTACTGGCCACATAAGATTGTACGACCGGTTGCATCATTTAGAACTTTCCGAACAAGGGCACCACATGTTGCCCCGTTGGAATTAATGGTCTATATAATTCACATATCTGCCACCATAAACCTCATCCACAATTCCACTCTAAAAATTTTATTTTATTTTATTTGTCAAGGAGAGAGAAAGATATATAGAGAGAGATAGAGAGATGGAAGTGAGGCAAGTTCTTCACATGAACCAAGGCGAAGGAGCTACTAGCTATGCAAAGAATTCTACCGTACAAGTAAGAGTACTCAACTTAATTGCCTTTTTTTTTTGTTACATCTCAACTTTATTGCTAAGGCAGCCCCATAGTACGTATTAATATATATGTAGTTGAAGAATATGATTATTGATACTCCATGTGATTATTTTATCACTTTAAAATTATTTTTTAATAACATATAATTTATATATAAATTTTGAAACACTTTTTATACATCGAAAACTCATTTAAAAAAATTAAAATATTTACGTGGAGTGCTAATTAAAATATACAGTTAGTAAGTAAATACTTATGTCAGAGCTACGCTTGGGATTGGACCAGCAAGCAAACATGTATGAATTGGTGTTTTGAGAAGAGAATGCTTGTCTGATCTTTTGGGGTGGGCTTGGGTTGTCTTTTGTTTGGTTTGGTTCGATCAATCGGAGGTATGCCTTCTAGTTGGTGCATTTGTGTTTGAGTTGAGTAATAAAAAAAAAAAATTAACTTACCCAAAAAACAGAAGGTAGATACTCTTCAATTAGAGCAATGGTAATATAGACTCTTATATATATTTATATATATATATATATATAAAATAACAAGCAAAATGCTCCACTCCTTTGGCATTTATAACTGTTATCACATCTGTTAAGGGGGAGGGAATTGAACCTGGGCGCTCCATGTGAATTAATATTTACACTTTCAACTACTTGAACTAACTTAACCCTAGATCTAAGAAGTTTGTTTAAATTGAGCTCAAATTTTTGACTTCCTATAAACCCTTCCAAGGATTTGTGGCAATTTTCTACACCTCCTGAGTTGTCTTGACATAGCTAAAACTGGCTCGAGCTACAGCGATCTCATTTCACCACTGTTGTCTGCGGATGTACGTGTTAATGTGAAAAAAAAGGACTATAAATATAATATATTTGTGTCAATGAATTATCGGCTAGAATTAATATATACAGGTGTCAATGAGCTATTACCGTGCTTGCAAAAGAAAAGATCAAAATCATAAAATTTTATGCTTAATTTTACTCATGTTTTTTGCTTTATATTCAACAGCTTGCGCCAGAGAAATATGTTTATTTGTTATTGTTGTAATTTTGACTTGCCTTTCTCCAAAATTAGAGCCACACACGTGCAAACACAAGACATATAAATCGCTGAAAAAAGAAATATTAAAAACAATAAATAATTAATTTGAATAGTGAATTATCTTGTCATATATATATATGTGTGTGTGTGTATATCTGATTTAGAAATTTTGGTATAATGGACCCCCTTTGGAAAATAGTACAGAAAAAATAAAATATATAGTAATAATTAATGTGGCAACTAAATTTGTAATACTAATAATGTGGATGCAGAGAAAGATAATATCAGTAGGCAAGTTAATGATTGAGGAAGCAGTACAAAAACTACTGTTAAGCAATTACCCAGAGAGCATGGGGATCGCGGATCTCGGTTGCTCATCCGGACCCAACACTTTGATAGTGGTATCGGAGATAATGGATGCAGTCTATGCCACCAGCCGTCTGATGGACCGCCCACTGCCCGAGTTTAGGATTTCGTTGAACGACCTACCTGGTAACGATTTTAACGACATTTTTGTGTCACTACCATCATTTTATGAGAGATTGAAGAAAGAGAAAGGTAGCGAATTCCGAAGATGTTATATATCGGGTGTGCCAGGATCGTTTTACGGGAGGCTATTTCCTGACAAGAGTCTTCACTTTGTTCACTCGTCTTCTAGTCTTCATTGGCTCTCGCAGGTTAGTTAATTTTCTCCATTAGAAGATTTTTCGAAAGATTGGATTAATGTATGTCATCTAAATGTATATTTTAAAAGCATATGTTGAAGTATTTTTATATAAAAATAATAAAATTTTGATCTAACATGTATTAAAATAAGTACTGATTTTCATGAAAGATATTATTTCTATTTCTATTATACATATTATGTTGTTCAAACACACATGCTAATGTTTTTCAATTAATATTAAACCATTAACACAAATGATAGTCGTATTACCATTAATTAAAATGTTAGACAAATTGACATAAATGCGTTTATTTTATGGAAATTTTCACTTGCACGTGTAAGTGCACATCTATATGAGGATTGCATAAAGAGACACTAAAGTGATATTTGGTTGATATTTTGAGTTGAATTTTTAAGTTGAGTTTTTAAAATTTGGTATTTGGTAGAATTTAAAAGTATGTTGAAAAGTGAATTTAGTTTTTGTTTGAGTTTTTTTCAATCAACTAAGAAACTTCATAAATAAAATTCAAAAAATAGTTATAATGAATCTTATTTTATAGATATCGACGAGTATGTTTCAAATTTTTATTTTTGAATTTAAAATTATAGTATTTTAAAAAAAAAAAAATTAAAAAAATATAAAAATAAAATTAATTCTTAATTAAATTTTTAAAATTTAAAAAAATAAACGCCAACAAAACATGCCCTGTTATAGGGAAATTTCTATTTAGCATAATTATGAACCGGTCAAAAAGAACTTTGGTAATTAATAGCCACGGTTTGGGAATTTGTTCGACATTTCTGAGCTATCACATCAGGTGGGTCCCGTGTCCCTTTGGTTGATTATATATATATATATATATAATATTATTACTATTTAATTTAATTATATCACGTTTTGCAACCAATATGGCAAATATCTGTTTTTCGAAAACTGCCGCTTCATCTTGCATTTATTCAGAAATGATGATATTCATATACAATCAATTATTTACCAACGTTGAAATTCATATACAACAAAGTGTGTCATCCTTGTGGTATTTTCTATCATTTACTTCATTAATTACCTGTGTTAGTACAAGCAGTAGCAAGATAGATCTAGCTAATGTTTAAATATGGAAAAAATATTTTACTAAATAAATCTTGATGAGTGTTTTAAACAAAATATATATTTTATAAGAAAAAAGAATTATGAAATAATAAATAAAGTATTTAAGAGTGAGAAAAGAAATTAATTGAACTTGAATAAAAAAGAATTACTAAATAAATCTTGATGAGTATTCTCGTAATTTTTTATAACTATTAAAAGAATAATATATTGAAAATATTTTTTTAAATGTTAAAAAATTGATGCATATATACATTCATGTACGTGAATATATAGGTTCCACCAGCTCTTGGGAACAAGATTAATGGAAGCCTAAACAAGGGAAAGATCTATATATCGGATAGTAGTCCAATTAGTGTGTTAGACGCATACTTATTACAATTTCAAGATGATTTTTCGATGTTTCTAAAGTCGCGTTCAGAGGAGATGATTGCTGGAGGGCGCATGGTTTTATCATTCATGGGGAGGAGTTCCGCTAACGCTTCTGCCCCTGAGGGTTGTTATCAGTGGGAACTTTTAGCTCGAGCCCTAATGACGATGGCTTCAGAGGTACGTTACATTTATTTATTTTTAATTTGGTCACAGGTCTACATTTATTTGCATTCATAATAAATAAAGGAAATGGATAGATATTTAACTTTGTTCAAGAAAGAGATTGACTGGGACGGAGGTAAGGCCACCAATAACTAAATACTGTAGTTGATCCCAAGTTTTATCAGATTTTTCTTTTGCTGGAATGAGAAGTTTTATCAGAATCTGGAGCTGCAGTGGATCCCACAAAATTTGGAAAATTGCGCTATTCTCCTTGCATTTCCAAAAGACATATAACACAACTTATTTTTGAAAAAGAAATTAACCAGTATTGGTCAGAAGAAGATATTAGTTTAATACTCCAATAGTAAACACTTGTATATTAGTTTTAGAGCCAGCGTGATCACACGATACTTAATTTAAACATATTAAATATTTTTAATTATAAAAAAGTGAGTATTTACAGAGCCGAAGTTGCCCATTTATCCTCCTCGAATATTATACGAATTTATCAATTGATTGTAGAGGCAAAAAAATAAAAATTCCTAATAGATGTAATTTTATTTTTTTTTTAAAAAACAATCCTCACATATCTATTATTTATTGAAGGGTCTTGTTGAAGAGGGGAAGATCGATTCTTTTAATGCGCCCTATTATGCACCGAGCCCCGAGGAGCTGAAGTTGGAGATAAAGAAAGAAGGGTCATTCATCATTGATCGGCTTGAGGCCTTTGAGATTGATTGGGATGGAGGTGAGGCCTCCAGTTTGGATGGCGAGTATACAACAACTATACCGAAAACGCTGTCAAGTGGGGAACGGGTTGCCAAGACAATCAGAGCGGTGGTTGAGTCAATGATCGAATGCCATTTCGAATTCGGAAGCGACACAATGGATGAGTTATTTCGAATCTACAGTGAGATTGTTGATCATCATTTTCAAAGTTGCAGGGCCAAGTATGTTAATTTGGTCATTTCTCTAATTAAGAAAGGTTAATTAATTAATTGAAGCTTTTTAAAGAACAGCTTCATGCATGACTGCTGATCATTGTTATATACTAGTGTGTGGCTATTATCTATTAATAAATCAGGTCAGTTTTAATATAGCATGACTCTTTATGTTCCTAACTGGTGACCATAATTTAATATCAATATTTATTTTTAGATCTGACGACTCAGGGTTATCATGGCATATTTGTAATATAAATGATAATTATAAGTTTTGTTTAATCGGGAAATTAATATGATAGTGTTTAAAACATACAATAATTCTTAATATAACTTTATCCATTAAATTAATATTTATTTATAAAATTGGATTGTTTATATATTTGAAGAATATCTATCCATTTAGTGAAAAAAAAATCATATCATATCATATAAATTCAATGAGATTTGTGTTTTCCCTAATAATAATAAAAAAAAGTCATTACTATTACATTAATAGGACGAAAAAAAACCTGTTGCACCTGCAATTGGTAAAAAACTTAAACTTAGAATGTTCATGTTTTCTTTCGAATTTTGGCAGGAGAAAACTGTTGCACCTGTAAAAAATTTGAACTTGGAACGTCTATAATTTCTTTTGAATTTTTATTTTTTGACATAGCAATAGTAATTATTAAAAAAAATGAACATGAACCTTTAGGTTATGTTAAGTATTTTTAAAATGTCTTTCGTATGTTATGGTAAAATTATTCTACCGTATAACCTATTGTATACGGTAATCTTACTCAGACATGTAGCCCATTGTGTTATTTGTCTATATATAGTGACGGAGCCAAGAATTCAATCAAGGGGGAGGGGATTTAAAGCACACAAAAATATATATTTAAAGTCATAAAATTTTAATGCAAGCATTGCATTAATACTACAAATTATTAACATTCTATGGGATTTCATATTTTAAAAGTATTGCAAGACGTTTTCCTTCTTAATAGAATACAAAAAAAGGGTTTAGACCTGAATAACCTTATATTATGAAACTAATCAATTAATAAATAAGTAAACCTAAAATTATGCAATTAATTAATTATTCCAGAAACAAATTTAACATAGACCTAATATTATGAGAATAATCATGAATATAACTAATATAAGGCAATCGATTAAGAAATAAACCTAATATTAAGAAATACATCTAATATTAATCAAGAAATATATCTAATACTAAGAAAGATTAAGAAATAGACTCACCTATAGCATGTGGCTAATGGTGGCAGAAACCAATAAAGGTAAAGCTGCAAAGCAACTAAGCAAGTGAAAAAAAAACAAGTAAAAGAAGAAAAAACAATAGAGAAAATGAAATATGATCTGATGAGAGAAATGGAGTCTGCGTGAGAATTTAAACTTTTAAATAAACCCTAAAGTTTAAACTTCGGTATGCATCAAGAATCAAATAGCCTTTCCTTGAGATCAAAATTTACACTTAGATATCCTGAAGTATAAATTTCTGCACGTATATCCCTATATAATTTTTTATTTTTCAAAAAAAAACCCCCCCATATTTAGTAAAAAAAATGATAATCAAGAAGGGGTTAATTACTCCACCCCCACCACCATGAGTTATTTCGAATCTAACGTAAGATTGTTGATCATCTTTTTCAAAGTTGCAGGGCCAAGTATGTTAATTTGGTCATTTCTCTAATTAAGAAATGTTAATTAAATAATTGAAGCTTTTTAAAGAACAGCTTGATGCATGATTGTTGATCAATGTTATATACTAGCGTGCGGCTATTATCTATTAATAAATTATGTTAGTTCTAATATAGGAGGACTCTTTATGTTCTTAGCTGGTGGCCATAATTTAAGATCGATATTTATCTTTTGATCTAACGACTTAGGATTATAATGGCATATTTGTAATATAAATGATAATGATGAGTTTTGTTTAATCGGCAAATGAATATGATAGTGTTTAAAACATACAATAATTCTTAATATAACTTTATCCATTAAATTAATATTTATGTATAAAATTAGATTGTTTATATATTTGAAGAATATCTATCCATTTAGTGAAAAAAAATTCATATCATATCATATAAATTCAATGAGATTTGTGTTTTCCCTAATAATAATAATAAAAAAGTCATTACTATTACATTAATAGGCTGAAAAAAACCTGTTGCACCTGCAATTGGTAAAAAACTTGAACTTAGAACATTCATGTTTTCTTTCGAATTTTGGCCGGAGAAAACTGTTGCACCTGCAAAAAATTTGAACTTGGAACGTCTATATTTTCTTTTGAATTTTTATTTTTGACATAGCAATAGTAATTATTAAAAAAAATGAACATGAACCTTTAGGTAATGTTAAGTATTTTTAAAATGTCTTTCATATGTTATGGTAAAATTATTCTACTGTGTAACCTATTGTATACCGTAATCTTACTCAAACATGCAGCCAATTGTGTTATTTGTCTATATATAGTGACGGGGCCAAGAATTCAATCAAGGGGGAGGGGATTTAAAGCACACAAAAATATATATTTAAAGTCATAAAATTTTAATGCAAGCATTGCATTAATACTACAAATTATTAACATTCTACGGGATTTCATATTTTGAAAGTATTACAAGACATTTTTCTTCTCAATAGAATGCAAAAAAAGGGTTTAGACCTAAATAACCTTATATTATGAAACTAATCAATTAATAAAGAAGTAAACCTAAAACTATGCAATTAATCAACTATTCCATAAACAAACCTAACATAGACCTAATATTATGAGAATAATCATGAATATAACTAATATAAGGCAATCGATTAAGAAATAAACCTAACATTAAGAAATACATCTAATATTAATCAAGAAATACATCTAATACTAAGAAAGATTAAGAAATAGACTCACCTATAGCATGTGGCTAATGGTGGCAGAAACCAATAAAGGTAAAGGTGCAAAGTAACTAAGCAAGTGAAAAAAATAATAATCAAGTAAAAGAAGAGAAAACAACAAAGAAAATGAAACATGATTTGATGAATAAAATGGAGTATGCGAGAGAATTTAAGTGAAATTTAAACTTTTAAATGAACAAAGTTTAAACTTCGGTATGCATCAAGAATCAGATAGCCTCTCCTTGAGATCAAAATTTACACTTAGATATCTTGAAGTATAAAGTTCTGTACGTACGTCCCTATATAATTTTTTTATTTTTCAAAAAAAAATACCCTATATATAGTTAAAAAAAATAAAAAAATCAAGAAGGGGTTAATTGCCCCCCCCCCCCCCCCCCTCTTTCAAGTACCGCCATTGTCAATATATTAAATCTCAATAGTTTTGAGTAATTGTTAGTACATTTATTTTCACTTTACAAAATAAATAAAATATCCATTATGTAACCTCGCATGTTAATTATGTTAAAAAACTTAACGGAAGTCACCAATTGAACTACATTAAAACAATTTTAAACTTTCGGGTTTAATGTGACTAAATTGAAACATAAGAAAAAAAAAGTGAAAATAATAACATACTTCGAAAGTCAAAAATGTTACTAACTCACTATTATAAATAGGGTTCTCTGTGTAAACAATACACATCAATAAACTATTATCTTCTTCTCTTCCTCCTCCTTCCTCTTATGCATGGTATCAGAATAGTGTACCTACCATTAGCTTAATATAGCAGCACCCATCTTACTGCTGCAATCACAATAGTGCCTCTCTATCATTTATTTAGTCAATATTCTCCTTTTGTCCACCTACTTTTTATTACCTAATCAAACAGCTCCATCACCCTCCACGAAACCCAATTCCAAAAGTCAACCAGTAGCCAAATTTATTTTTTTGAAAAAATATCAAGCCAGTGAAGTTTTCGTCCCTTTTCATTATCTATGGACCTTTACCCTTTTTTTTTTATCTCACCATTATTCTCTCATCTTTGTTTAAGCACCTTGTGCAACCTAGCAAAAATTTCAGAGAACTCTTCAACCATGTCAGTGTCTCCACATCTTCAAGTCTTCAACTAATGTGACTGTCTCTCAATAATCTGACCCATCTTTAAATCCTTTTTTTCTTCATCACGGAGATAGGCCCACGGCTTTCTTGGTCTCACCATCCCTTAATGGCGATAACTATAATACATGATTTGTGCCATGTGCACGGCGCTTCGGGCTAAAAATAAACTTGGTTTCGTTGATGGTTCAATTCCTATACCTGAAGTCAGGAAAAAATTTCACGTGGGGCCAAATTTTTTTTAAGCCAAATCAAATTCAATAATTATATTTTTAGGCTAAAGTTTTACTAAAATACTTCTCCATTCTATTTTGATATTTTGGAAAAGTTAAAAATGATATACTAAAATTAATTATATATTTTAAAATATTTTTATCAACTCAATATTCAACCTACTATAACCAACAAACACATATATTAATCTAAATATTAATTTATCAAATAACAATCTAATAAGCAAATTAACCTCAATACTCAAATTTAATAGCAATAATCAAATTCGATACTTATAACATATAACATAATCTATATTCCACCTGTGCACACTAAACTTATACAACTACTTGCACAAAACCCCCCGCCCAAAAATTACACACAAGCCCCGCCCAAAAAATTTGGCCAAACTTGGCTTCTTTAGCCTATATTACAACAACTGCCCCTTGAACTTATACCCTAATCGCACACAACACCCTCCCCCAAAATCGCATAATGGCCCTTGATCGCACCCTTCTCACACAAAACCCCCCATACTCTCTACAAATTTTCAAAAAGTCCAGGTAGGGCCATGGCCCCACCTGGACTCCACGTGCCTTCGCCCTTGCCTGAAGACACATCACCTAATTCTTCTCAATGGGGAAAAGTAAACGACATGGTCACATCTTGGATCCTGAATTCCATTGCCCCTAACCTTGCTCCTAGTATTATTTATTTTGAATCAGCCACAAATGCAAAGAAAAATTTTCAAATCAACCAAGCAATATCGAATTGGTAGCAAAAGAGCTGCTCAATTACTGTTTATTACTCACATTTGAAGTCTTTATGGGATGGGTTAGCTTCTTATACTAACCTTATGTTAGACCTTAATAAAGTCACGTTCGAGTTTGGCGCGTTTTGGTTGCACCAAAGGCCAAGGCGTGCCCGGTAAAATTAAAAGGTGCAATAATTTAGAGGCTTCCTGTGTTGAACGGGTTGCGGTGTGAAAAGCCTCCGCAAGCAGTTTGTGGTAGGGGCAATCAATTTTGCGGTAGGTCAGACAGTTCGTGGTGCACACAGGCAGCTTGCGGTAGGAAGCTGGCAGATTACAGTAGAAACTGTTGGGTTGCGGTAGTGCTGACAGTCTGCGGTAGGAACTTTCAGTTTGCGGTAGCAAAATTGGCTAAGTGTATGGGAACTTAGTCAATGACAACTTCTGAAGGTTGATGTGTACTGCTACCACTTTGAAAATTTAATTAACTGGTATTATAGGGGCGCTATATGAGTGCATGTTAAATTAAATTGGATCCAAGTGTTGGAACGTGGTAGGCATCCGGTAATACAAGTTTAGCACACGAGTTGCAATATGAGAAAATTAATTTAGAGGAATTAATTTATCGAGCGAGGCTTAATTTTGTGGGAATCCGCGATTGCTAAAATTACGTTGGTTCGGAATTGGCCTGGGATGGCTAAACTACGTAGTTTTGTTTGAGCATGGATTATGGGATAATACAGAATTTTGCAAGCATGGCTGGTGCATGGCTGTTTGAATTTGAAATTCAAATATGTAATCATTGAGGGTTGCTAGTGGGTTTAGATTGCTGCAGACCATGCAGCCATTAAGGTTGTTGCTTGCTGAATTTATCTTGCAAGTGCATGTGACTTCTTGCAGCTAAAGGCTAATGAGAATGCATGCAGCTGACAGGGGAAACAAGTGTGTGGCTGCAAGAAATGGGTTGCTTGTCCCAGCAAATAAATTGAGCTGTCCTGTCCCTTTTGGTTGCTGTGGTGGCTAAACTTGTGTATAAATAGAGGGTTAGAGCTGGAGTTCTAACACACACAGCTCTCTATTGAGAATTAGAGACTTAAACTTGTTGTCATAAATTTTAATACTCGTAAGCGCACGAATCAATTTATAATATAACGTATAAGCGAGGTCGATCCCACAGAGACTCAAACAGTATGTTTTAAATTTTATCTTGTTAATTTTTTTATTAATTCCTAATCTAGCCAAGAGTAATTGATGAGAACCAATTAATTAAATAAAACAAATAAAATAAAATAAAGTTGAGCAAGTAAATTAAATTAATTAATACTAAATTAAATACTACTAAGCAAGATAATAAAATTAATGAATTAATTGACTAGGGTTTTGGAGTCATATATTTAATATTATCTTCCTTAGTATTCATGAGCATAAACTCTACTCTTATCTCGCACTAATTTGGTCTCTCGACTCTATTAGATGCGGAAAATAAAATCATTAAGGTCCAATTAATTTATAAAATCCAACTGTAATTCTTCCACAGCCAAACTAATGTATAAAATCAAAACACTCATTATATCCATCAAAACACACTCTATATCCGCTCTTAACAAATCATAAGGTGAATCCAATAAAAAATAATGAGAATCCAACTTTATTTTTATCAATTAAAACAGGCATCCAATAGGAAAAATTTTATTTAGCATTAAAGCATTAAATTGGTAGAGCCAATTGGCATGAATACGTGCAAGGGAATTAATTAAATATACTCATCCTAACCCTAGCACAAATTTACGCTAGCATAATAAAAATTAAATAACAAACAGAATTAAAAGAAAACTTACTTGGCATTAATAAAAAAATAATATAAAGTCTTCAATCTTCTAGTCTTCAAAGCAAAAAAGAAAAGAAAAGAAAAACAAAGAAAAGAGAGGAGAAGAGAGGTGCACGGCACTCTTGCTGCTCGGCTGTTTTTTTTTTGGTTCCCCACGGGGTGTCCGGGCCAGCTTTCGCGCACCTCGACTAATCCCCGCTCGGGGTTCGTGGCTGCCGCTGGCCAAGCATTATTTTGACAACGCCGGGGTTCGACCTTGGGAGCTCCAAGTCAACCCAAGGTTGTCCCAGTGACAGCCTTATACCACTGGGCCAAGAGGCTTGGTTGCTGCTCGGCTGTTGTTGATTTGTTCTTGTTGCATTCCTTTTATAATTGCTTTTAATGATGGCTGATGGGCTTTTGGAGTTTAGATGGGCTTAGGGCTATTTTTGATAAGTAGTTGGGCTGCACCCCTATTAATACTAAATGGGTTGGGCTTGCTAATATTAGTATGACCGGGCCCATAAATTAATTATAATGATTTTCGCCATATTTTAACTGCTGCATTTTGCGCCGCAATTTCGGACTCTGAGATGGCTGAATTTGAAAAAGTGTTGAACTGGAAAGTTGTAGCTCTCGAGATTATCTTCAATTTAGGCTCAAGAATCACATTATTTGGAGTTTCGAGTAAAAAGTTATGCATCCAGAAGTATTGCGCACTTTTAGGTGTCTTCACAAGCTTTAATTTATCTATTTTTTCTATCTTCTTCAAATCTTTTCTAACACCTGAAAAATCATTAAAAATACTAATATTAGTAATAATATATTCTCTTCAAATTACAAATTAACATAATAAATTATACCAATTCTTTGGCGCATCAAGCGAAACAGAGCAAGTTAGAGTGGAGTTCTAACTTAGAGAGAGAAACTGTTCCATGAGGGAACTTAGAGGAAGAAATAAATAAAAATTGAGAGAGGATAGGGTGAGGAGTACTCAGGTCCTGTTGTATTGTATTTGTTCCTTATATATTATTTTGAGTGTTAATAATATAAAGGTTGGGGAATTTCCCTGTATATTGCTGATGTCCCTTTTTAATTTTCTGGTTGTGTGTTTGTTAGCTGGTTATTTTGAGTTAAATAACGCCATCACGAGGCTAATTCAGGAGAAAAAAATTGATCCCGTGACACCTTCCCACTTGCCGCTGCGGCAAGGATATCATTCCCCTCATCCATCAAGATCGATCATGTTATACAATTCCTACAAGGGCTTAATGAGTCCTATGCCCATTTGCGTAGCCAAATTAATTCTCTTACATGAGCCTTTACCATCGGTTGACAAAGTATAAACAATGCTTTTACAAGAAGAGGTCCTAGCATTATCAACCACGACTGACGAATCTAATCGATTAATCTATTTGACCATTACTCTACTGGATGTACTATTCTCTGTCTGTATTCTTAGTCAATTCATGCAGGCACCTCGAACTCCTCACCTTATTGCTGCGACCAGGCTACTTTAATTCGATACCTCAAAGGCAGACTTGGGAAAGGCATTTTACTATCATCTATTAGTAATTTTCAACTCACCGCATTTACAGACTCTGATTGGGCCAATTGTCCTCTAACTCGTCGTTCCACTAGCGGGTATTGCACATTTTTGGGGATCTAGTCCACTTTCATGAAAATAGCTTCATACCCCATTAACTAATATTGGCACACTCCATTCTCAACTATATTTATTACATTGTGACAATTAAGCTGCTCGATCTTCACATGGCAGCAAATCTGGTCTTTCACGAACGTACAAAATATATTGAAATTGATTGTCATATATTTTGTTCATAGAAATAAGCAAGTTTTGATTAAGACGGCTTATCTTCATTCATCAAAACAAGTAGCTGACATTTTCACTAAGCCCCTTGGTTGTGACCGCTTCAAGCATCTTACTTGCAAGTTGGGCATGATGGACATCCACGCTCCAACTTGAGGGGAGTATTACAATCAATTAAATATTTGATTGTGCCTAAATCTTGGATTTAACTTTAGTGTACATTAATCAAGGT
Organism: Lonicera japonica; assembly: GCA_021464415.1. NCBI lineage: Eukaryota > Viridiplantae > Streptophyta > Magnoliopsida > Dipsacales > Caprifoliaceae > Lonicera > Lonicera japonica. The sequence continues at coordinate 3,929,965 of CM038466.1, forward strand.
ATTTAATCTGTATTTTGAATTTGAATTGTATTTCCATGTATATGTATTTTAGGTTGCTCCATTAGCTATTGTAAGAGTATCTCCAATCGTCTTGTATAAATTTTGTGTAAATCATACGTGTCAAAGTGGGATTTACACAAAAATAATAAAGAATTCATTTTGTACTCCAACAGTCTATTTTAAACTTTTGTGTACATATTAAACAACCAATTAGATACGCACAAGTGGAACTTATCCTATATTTATTCCCTTACTTTTCAAATCCATTTATTTCTAGATATGAGAGGAGGGAAAATAGACGCGAGATTATCTGATGTGGTTGTGTAAATTGGGTTTGTATTTTATACAACCTTTTTACACAAATCCTAGGTGTCAAAATTTCTTAAAAGATTGCTGGAGACCTTTTTTTTTACAAAACGTGTAAATTTTACACAAACCAAAATTATACACTACGATTGGAAATGCTCTAAGTAGGGTTCTCTATGTAAACAATACACATCAATAAACTATTATCTTCTTCTGCTCCTCCTTCTTCTTCCTCTAAATATGTTCTTATTTTATCAATTTATTTATTTATTTTAAAATTTATGTCATCTTTAAAATAAACTGCTAAATATATGGCTACGTATACGTACTAAGAAGAAAAGTATTATATTATGTTATATGTGGGTGACAACTGACGATCAAAACTGAAGTTCTAAATTTACTAGTAGGGCAGTTTGATCGAGTTCTGTTATAAATTTACTGGTCGATTTAAGTAGTGTGCAAAATTGACAATTTTTATGATAAACATTTTTATTGATGGGCCAATATTTAGACCACTTTATTGGAATATCCCAAAGATTGTTGCGTATGAAAAAATGATTCCTGGTTTACTTATTTATTTTCAAGGCCTTATAAATACTAAAATCTGTAATACACACGATGCATGTGCAATATTATATATTCTTGATTATATTTTTAAAATTTTTGATTTTGCTTGTTTAAGTGACTGGTAAAAATTACGTACATATATTATCGGTAAGGTTTATGCATGTGTTAGAATTCCTTAGCGAAGGTAATTTTTAATTATTTTCTGGCATATGAAAATATTTTGATAATTAAGTAGAGATACAAAAAAAATCTTCAATGAAGGGAAAGAGAAAAACAAAGCTTCTGAATTAATAAACGATTTTCATGTTTAGTGGAATTAGGTTATTGTACCTTATAATTAAAATTGGGTAATTATTCAACCTTTATTCTTTAGTGGATACGTCATTCAGATTCTGATACTATTTGTTTGTTTATGCCATAATAATAGCATAAATATATGAGGGGTTTACATTTGAAGGCTAAAGATTCACGACATCATATTTTTAATTTTGTCGCTATCGTTACTTTTCTTCCTATTGGGAAATTATGAAGCTTTTAATATATGAGGGGTTCACATTTGCAGACTAAAGATTCACGACATCGTATTTTTTATTTTGTCGTTATCATTATTTGTCTTTGTTTCTTCTATTGGGAAATTATGAAGCTTTTAATATATGAGGGGTTTAAATTTTTTTTTTAAGATTAAAGATTCACGACATCATATATATTTTTGATTTTGTCGTTATAATTATTTTTCTTCATTTAAATTCAAATAATATATATATATATATATATATACAGTCCACTTCTCTTAAGAACTATCCTTAAGTTATCTAATTTAAGGACGGTCCATTTTGAGAGGTAAACAAATGAATTTTTTCATAAAACTTTGTGAAAATGATCTTTATAATGAGTAAATCATCTCCGCCAAATTTCATAAAAAAATCAAATGGAAAGTGGGTTAACTAAAAATCTAAAATTTCAATGTTCAGAAATGCGCATATATATCAATTTTTCAGTTAACCCACTTCCCGATTGATTATTTTTTTTATGAAATTTGGTAGAGATGATTTATTCATTATAGAGATAATATCCACCAAGTTTTATGAAAAAATACATCCGTTTACCTCTTCGAAAAAGACGATCCTTAAGTTAGTTAATTTAAAAACGGTCCTTAAAAAAAGTGTTATATATATATATATATATATAAAAACAATGATTCTATATATAATTACTGTTCTGCAATTAAAAAAAATCAACTCGTCAAAAAATTCGATAATTCTACATACATATACATATGAATTAACTAGCAAAATTTTTGTCACTAGAAAATAAGGAAAATCCCACCAGATTACAAACCATCATTACAGACTATAATTTAAATAAAGTCGGAAAACTATGGGCCAGAGTGATGCAAGCAACCCAACCCACTGAGTAGTCCACAATGCGATGCCAAGCTAAAAACAATAATAATTAGATAATGGGGAGATACGCAAACCCAATTAAAGTGGAAGCATTAATTCACACGTGACATGATCACCTGTCGGCCAAAATAACCAAGATCCTTTTCTAATCAACGGTACAAACATCGATCAATTTGGCCTTTCGATCATTCCACCGGCGGGGGCAACATTTTCTTTTATATATACTACATGAATCGACACTTTGGATTAAGCCGAAAGATGATGAAGATGCATCTAATTTCACTTTTGCCTCCAATTTCATACAATTACTGTTACTTTTACGCAATAATATTATACATAGTTTTGACATGGGTTATTAGTCGACTTCTAAAGGCTTTATGGAACGGTTTTGGATTAACCGCAGAGATTCCTCCGGGTAATCGAGGTTTACCCATGATTGGCGAAACTCTGCAATTCATGTCTGCGATTAATAGCAACGAGGGCTTTTATGATTTTGTACGAATTCGGCGACTCCGGTAATCCCCTTAATTTTTGTTCACCTTTCTCTTCTGCCTACGGAGTTATACCTTGTACATTTACTACAAGTTTTCCTGTTCAATAGGAAGGTGATCGACGAGCTGTACGTGCATGTTAATGGATATACATAAAACTATACTTTAACACTTCATTAAAATCTTGAGAACTTGCATAGTTACATATTTGATCACCTTTCATGTAAAGAAAGGGAGAGAGAAAGTGAACGACCTTAGCTAATTTGTTTGAAGCAGCTGAAAGATTAATTATGCTACATAATATGTAGTTTATAGTCCATTTTTGGAAATAATATAGTCCATTTTTGGAAATAATACTGTTAACTTTAAATGCATTTAAAAAATGAAACCGAAATTAGCCTTTTTGGCTATTTTCCAATTTACAAATTGGACAAATTAAAATTTGGGCTTTTAGACTTTGGTCATCTTTGATAATGCATATTTAGTTTTTAGCCATCTTTTAAAATGAAATTAGAGTTTAGCCATCATTTTATAACTTCTGTCAAGTAACCGATAAGTAAGGTAATTTTGGACAACTTTACCCTTATAGCTAAAGCCTAATATTGATATATAAATAGTGGCTAAAAATTAAATTGGCCCACAATTTGTAATTTCCAAATATATAATTGTTGGACAGCTTGTTCCCTATTTAAGATCATCCAAATACAAGAAAAAGAGTAACATCATCCCATAAAACTTATACATCATCCAAAAATCAAAAGCAATAATTTGTACTTAAGATAACATAATTATAAGCTTCAGTTGAGCTCAACTGAAGCAAAAAAATTATCTAGCCTAATTCGAATATATATATATTTAGGGAATGATCCACAACCTTCAAAGCTTTAGTATTACTCATTTGCACCTCTATGCATACTTAATAAGCATAACATAGTCCCTTTGGGAATATCTGTTAAAAAAAACCCTATAATATATGTTATATAAGATTGGTATATATAGTCAAGCTCTATTATGTTTTGATTTTTAATTTTGACTTTTTCTAAAAGACCCTGCGATTGTTGGGGGGGGGATTTTTTTGTTGGTAGTTAAAGAGAAACACTTAAACTTGCTGTTTTTTTTAAAAAAATAAAATAAAATAAGGGCAAGAATAAAGTAATTTGGTATGACCGGACATTTGTCTTATATTTATGTTTTAAATTAAATTATTTATGTACATGAGCAATATGCATCGTATCATGTGGATGCTGAAGTAATTAATATTGATTGAAAGTACGAATAAGCAGGTATGGAAATTGCTTTAAAACGAAATTGTTTGGGGAGGATCACGTATTTGTATCAAGCACGGAATGGGCGAAGAGAATATTGAATAATGATTTGGGGAAATTCGGGAAGAAATACATAAGGTCCATTGGGGAGCTAGTGGGGGATCAAAGCGTTCTTTGTGCTCACCAACAAAACCACAAATTCATAAGAAGCAGGCTCACCCATTTGCAATCCCTTCATTCAATCTCCTCATTCGTCATTCAATTCGACCAATTGATTCTCAAAACTCTTGCCACCTGGACCCAAAAACCCACCATCCTCGTCCTCCGAGAAGCACTTAAGGTATGGATTTTTCAAACATCGCTTTAAATTTGGAGATTAATTCTTTAAAGGTACGTCTTAATAGTATCAATATCATTTTCAACTTGGACGACGGGTTCCATTTTCTTTCTTATAAAACTTTTAATATTTTCGAAGAAAATGACTTTAGACCTTATTCCTTTTGAAATAATATATTTCATTTTGAACAGTAAGATAAAAATATGTGGCTGAAGAAAATTTAACACCAAGATGTCAAAACCTACACTTATACACCTTGTTATCAAGTTTTAAATACTACACCAAGATATACTCTTTATAGCAATTTCTAAACAAAGGTTCCGTTTGATAATAAAATAGAATATGATAAAAAAAAAAAAAAAAATTTGGTTTGTGTGAGAACTTAGGAAATAGGTTGAGGGACGTACTAAGATACTAACCAATTTTTTAGTAGATGTCTTCCACTATTCTTTTTTACCACCAACCAAAGAAAGTTTTTACATAAAAAACTGCAGAGAAAATTTACTATATCCCTCAACTTATTTTCAAACTTCTCGTACAAATTAATTACTTTTCATCTCATTTTTCATCTTGTTATCATAATGAGCTTAAATATTTACAGATATGTATGCGCCTTTTACGGGTTTTTTTTCAATCTTCTTGTAGAATATTTTATTTTTGATATTAAATTTCACATAGGTTTGGGCTTGTACTTTCTTTTGTGGGCTCATCGGAGCCGATATTGGGCCTAATTATTAATGGCTGTGGTTGCTTATATGTCGTCCTTAAAAGGCCTAAAGTGTACCTTTTCCTGACTCAAAACCAAATTGTAGCTCCGGCTTAAAAGTACTTTGAAACAAAATTATGCCAAGCTTCCCCTCTTTCAGTTATAATTGCGACAAGAAAGGGATATAAACCCTTCTTTTTTAAAGATAAAAATTGGCATATATGCAATATAATAATGGGGTTTAATTGGATGAATGAACAAGCATAATTAGTTCACTGCCAGGTTAATTTTTTTTATTTTTTTTTTCACACAGTCTGCCTTTTGACTTTACTAAAGGCATGAATGAACAAACATAATTAGTTCACCGTCGGGTTAGCTTTTTTCACAAAGTCTGCCCTCTGACAGCACTAAATCTACTCCAAAGTCTTGGTCAGCTAGTCCCATAAATTGAGGTTTTCTAGTGCCTCCAAATTCCACACATAGTTTCCACAATCAAACACAGTAACGCAATACATTTAAGTAAAGGCAACACACGAATTTGCCCCATATATTCCATATGTTGTTGACCATGAAGGAGAGATCTGGAATCTTCACTGGAATCTAATAAGTCGCAATGAATTAAACAAATTAATGTTGAGCACCAATGTTCAGTACATCCTGAAAAAAAAATAAAAAAATTCCTTAGTCACTTCCAAAGAGCGCTAAACACGATAGTCTCTATAAGTCAAAATGGTAGGCAGAGCAAGCCCTTGAATTTGCTAGGAATGAGTGACTATATTGCAAAGTATATAACCTTTATCCTGGAGTGCGTACTTAATGCAACTAATGCGCGCAGATAACCTCCAAGGCAATGTGCAAGATTCTGATGAGTTTGGAGGATGAAGATGAATTGGAGATGCTGCAAAAAGATGTTGATAATGTTTGTGAGGCAATGCTAGCATTCCCATTGAGGTTGCCCTATACTAGATTTCACCAAGGCCTAAAGGTATTTGAACTCCAATGCCAATTTAATTCATTAACGCAATTCCTGTATACTTAATCAAATTAGTGAATATCAGGCAAGAAAAAGAATAATGAGCAGACTGGATAGGATTATCAACGAAAGAAGACACTTACAAGAAACTCGTTATGAAGATCTTTTACAGCACCTTCTGACCAAAGAGAATGACGAAGCACTGTCACTAACAGATGAACAGATCAAAGATAATATCTTAACCATCATTATTGCAGGTTTGATAATTACAAGTTATTAATTTTTTGCAAACTACCACTTAGCTACAGGCTTTTAACTTATATTACACGCAAGTGTTTTAGGTCAAGATACAACAGCAAGTGCAATTACATGGATGATCAAGTATTTGGATGAAAACCAAGGGGTCCTTAATACGCTTCGGGTAAGCATATATTAAAGATAATATAATTTGTCCAGCTGCCTGCCTTAAGATGTGTAGTAATAATCTTTAGGTTGTCCTTGAAAACAGGCAGAGCAACTTGCCGTTGCAGAGAGGATTTCGCCCAATTCATTTATTACACTCGAGGTTCTTAATGACATGCCATATGCTTCTAAGGTCTATTCACGATTATTCTTTTAATTTTAGTTTTAAGTGAATAATAATAATATTTGAAGTTTGAACTAATAATCAAGGACGGATCACTGCAAACAGGTTGTTAAGGAATCACTAAGAATGGCATCTGTGGTACCATGGTTCCCCAGGCTGGCACTCCACGACTGTGAAATTGAAGGTTTTGCATCTTACAACCTTAAATTCATATCCATTACATATCTAATTAACAAAGAAAATGCCATTTTTATTTTTATTTTTCCATTTCTAGGATACAAGATCATGAAAGGGTGGAACATTAATGTTGATGCTAGATCAGTACACCTTGATCCAAATGTTTATGATGACCCTGATAAGTTTATTCCCTCTAGATTCGATGTTAGTTATTTTCAAAAAAAATCTTGTTTTTACCTCCCATGATTGAAGTACGTACTAAAACAGAACGGATATTTGAACTGAACAGGATGAATCAAAACCATACAGCTTCTTGGCTTTCGGAATAGGTGGAAGGACATGCCTGGGAATGAATTTAGCTAGATCTATGATGCTAATATTCGTCCATCGTTTGGTTATCACATACAGGTGAGTACTACTACTGTATCTTCATCAAATCATGATATGATACATCAATATATATAATGGTGGCCTGAAAATATTAAAATAATTTGTCCAATATATAGAAGAGTATTAGGTTGTAACCCGGGCAATAATATATATGTTATATGGCCGGAGTACTAATTAAACTGATTACAAGAGGTGGAAATTGTTATGTCTTAGGTGGAGGGTGATGAACTCTGATTCAAGCATTGAGAAGTGGGCTATTTTTTCGAGATTAAAAAGTGGATGCCCTATACAGATTGTCCCTTTGGAGAAACGAGATACAGATTCTACATATAAACAACGTACAGAAAAGTGGAAGCAACAAATCTAGGGGAGGAACTTTGGATTGTCCGCCTTATATATAGTTTGTCTTAGTTTATGTGTAACAGCGTGTCACGTACTATTTTAAACGTCTCTGCCTACACGCTATATATATATATATATGCAGTGAGACTCAAATCTCGGATGTTTAGGTTTGGGTGGATCGAGTTAATTCTCTACTACATATATTGTTCAAAACCTGCTCGCTCGGGTAGCTAAGGTTCTAAAGACAGAAAATTATGTTAGGGTGTGTATTGCAAATTTTATAGATATATAATAAATTTTTTGTTAATTCAAAGACTATGAAGTGACATTAGAATTAATATTAAATTTTCATATTTCAAAATACTATCAACTAAATAATCCTCATACAAAATCACGAAGTTACAAAAAATGGTGTTTTGTTTATAAAAATTAGTTAAACAATCTAAAAAATGCTATAAATCTCATAAACTAAACTAATAATATATATATAGAGAGAGAGAAAAATAAATTATAACCATACATTTTGTATTTTATACATATCTAGTCAAACTTTATATATATATATAACGTTTGCTGTTAGACGGAAAAATGGTCTACACTTGAAAACAAACAATGCTTTAATTTACATGCAGTCGGGGCAAACTAATTAATTTAGATTTGTTAGTATCAAGTTGCCCATAAGTGGAGAACATCTAGCTATTCCGGTGCATATATATATATATATATATATAGCATATTTATTAAAAAGATCGAGAAGACTTTGAGTTGTACGTACGTTTCATCGAACTTTGAGGTTGTGTTCGTCATAGTGTTTTATCACTTTTGTTGCTTGTTTAATTTGTTAGTAGCAACTTGATCCTATTAATTCCCGCATCCTTGGTGAAATAAAATGTCAACAACTTAAATATTGATGTAGCTGTCAAGTATAACTTAAGTAAATAAACATGCACAGAAATTCTTAATCTAACACACACGAAATTGACTATGCACGTACGCCTGCATGGTTTTAATGCATATATATGTTCAGTATGTGTTGAACAAATTTTACGCTACTTAAATTGTGTAACAAATATTTTCTCTGGAAATTTGTTTTCTTTGAGTTGTATTTGTATACGTGGACATAGGCGGAGCCACTTGGTTTTGTATTTTTTTTATTATATATGGGGTATTTTTTGAAAAAAAGAAGAAGAATATATATAGGAACTTATGTGCAAAAACTTTTACTTGAGAATAACCAAAGTGTAATGGGATGGGATCTTATATACGATTTTGATATCCTCACGGAGGAGAATACGATTCTATAATAATTCTTCACAACTGAGTATGAGGTCCCATTGTAAATTACCTTCAAAATGGCTCTAAAATGGTATTTTTCCAACACTACCCAGGTAAATCCTTTCTTATATCTACTTTTTAATGTTAGGTATAATTAAATTTCTTAATTACTTATATAATATTAGTTGTGATTCTTGATTAATTGCATAATATTATTAATATTATTATATTTGCGTTTTATTATTGTAATATCTTGTAATTGTTCATATTATCTATGTGAGTTGTATGAAATATTATTATTAATACTATTATGTTTATATTCAAATTTTATGACTTTAAATATATCTTTATGTGTTTTGAATTTTACTCCCGCTTAGCTAGATTTCTAGATTCCATGTCACTTTAATTTCTATGAAAAGTTGCTGGATATGAATATAAATGAAATTGATTGTTACAAGCCGGCCAGCAAAAATATGTGCAACATGTGGCAATGATGAACCTAAGCTGAAACTGAATTGGACAAGCTTCCCCTAAATTCTGGTGTCCTAGCTAGCTAGCTAGCTAATATCATAATAAATAGTGGCAATATTTCGTAGTATATATATGAAGAATGAACTGTACAACAATAAGGTTTATTTTACTTTTCATTTTAATAAGTGATAAAAGAAATATGAGTTAATTGCACTTTATTCACCTGAACTAGACACTCGGTTATACTGTGCCATACCAACTGTTAATTTTTCCAATTTTTATGCTGAACTATGAAATTTGTTACACTTTACTCTAAATTGGTAACAAGGTTAATAAAATTGACCCAATGAAAGGCAAAATTGGTAATCAACATATCCTTTCAATTGCATCATGACAAATGGGAGGATCAGCCCAGCTAAAATTCTCTAATCCTTTAAAGCAATCGGGGTATAATTTGTTTAGCTCTATCGCACATGGGTGGATCAACAAAGCTAAAATTCCCACAAATTTGACAAGATTGAAATCGTCTTCCAGGGTTTAGATCTGTCCATGACGTGTGAATGATTACTCTGTTTCCGCAGATGCGTAGTCTTTCCATGGTGGTGCTCTTGCTCTTCTTTCCTTTCTTCTCTCTCCACTTTTGCGTTTTCTCTTTCTTTCTCACTAGGATCTTCACTAACACGTGTATATATATAATATGGTTATATTGATATACAGAAGAGAGGGAAAAAATGCTTTTGGCAGGAGAAATTTAGGGGGATATGTTGTTTACCAATTCTGCAATTCATTTCGTCAATTTTAGTAACCCTGTTATTAATTTAGGGTAAAGTGAAACAAATTTCATAGTTTAGTATAAAAATTGAAAAAATTAATAGTTGGTATAATTGAGTGTATAATTCAAGCGGTTAAGTGCAATTAACTCAAGAAATATACAATAGGGAAACATGCTAATAGAGTCCATTGTCTATAGGCACTTCCAAGAATAAGTACAAATATAAATTAGGTATGATCAAGTAAATCAAGCTAGCCCAGGCCTATTATGCTTCAGTATTATAGTATCCCCATTAATATTGTTCTGACACTTTGTGATGACTATTTTATACTAACATTTTCTGAGTGATATTTTTAAATTAACTACCAGTATGTATAAAGGGAAAAAGACAAGAAAAACTTTGAAGTTTCGAGTTCAATTAAATCTTACCCTAATGTTTCAATGGCAGCAATGTTGACCCTGAAACTTCATTATTGCTATAATGTTGATCCCAAATCTAACACTGTCAAAAAAAAATGTACAAAAGATGATGTGGCTTGACTTTGTTGTGTGGCAAATAAATTGAGCCGAAACTCATCACATGAGAAACATGTTAGCTGTCCAACAGTGTATATTAAAACACTAAATTAGGGCTATATTCAATCGTTTGGTACAAAATTAGGGTTTTACACATCAATTTTTTATTTTTTCCTTTCTCTGTGCCAATTGAAATAGGGTTCCACAATGTTCTCAATAGGGTGGAATTTAAGATCATCAAAATGATCATGAAGGTGCACAATATGGTTAGTTTTGATGTAATTGTGCTTTTTTTGAATATATGTCTGTGTATTTATTGTGAGTTTTGATGACGTGACTTTTGGCTCCATTTAATTGCCCACACATCAAAGTCTAGTCACGTTGGAAGCCACGTTATCTTTCCTTCTATTTTTTTGGATGGTGTTAGCATCGGGTCAACATTAATTGCAGCAATAATGAAACTTTGTGGTCAACATTGCTAAAATTGAAATATCAAAAGTAAAATTGAAATGAACCCCAAAGTTGAGGGTTTTTCATGTCTTTTTTCCTAATATAAAAAGCAAGTGTATTTAACCAGTACCCAAATTAATAACGAGCTTTTAAGAAAAAAGTGCCGGTACAGTTGGGATGTCAAGTATCAAGTTAGGCAGGCGAATGTGAATGTCCCCATTTTTTGCATATTTCATTAGAGGAGAAGCCATTAACTATGATCACATTCTATTACCAACTTCCCTTTTTAATTTGGGCCAATATGTCAATGTCTCCCCAACTACATATACCAAAATATCAGAATGGACGAGGTAGTGACGCATATAATTTACTTAACACCTGTGTCTCAAATTTCTGTACAATTATTCTTACTATACTTTTCCATCTCAAAGATAGAGTTAATTGTCTTTTGAAAATTAATGCGATAATCCTTTTCAACAAATTGAACTTTATAAATATTAGAGCATGACTTTTCAATAAAAATGTCATTCAATTCTTTTAAAACTCATATGTGATTATTCCCTATATAGATAACACACAAGTATAACTCACACAACATGCATATTGCGCGCTCATTATCAAAATTAAGTAAAGAGAGAAGTAAAGTTTTCAACATTAGATAAATCCAAATCTATTGATGTCCTTTTTCTTAATTGGCTACCTCATTACTCCCAAAATAAGAGTCATTATTTAACTATTTTAGAACTTAAAAAAAAAATGCAAGCTAGTCTAACGAAATGTTAAGAGCAAAACGTACTAGTTTAACTCCTTACAAGTTTGATTCAAATCGTAAGATTTTTAATTTGAAATCTTACATTTAAAATACCGTGATTATTAATTCGTATGAGAAATAAACATTGATCGAATTATATTTTCACCCTCAATTTTGATTGGATAAGGGTAGGAATGGGGCCCCATTGGTGGTGGGTGTTCTTGGACTATATTTATAATATGTATATCTTTGAATAATTAGTAAGTTAATGAGAAAAAAAAATAGAAAGAAGGAGAATATATAAGATGTTCTATCAATTCATCATCTAATTCTCCATAACCCAGCCGGTGTTCTCTTCTAGTTTTGAGCTGTCACAAAACAGAACAAATAACACTAAAATATAAAATAAAGTTAGCATTCAGGTGCATGACTTTAATTGAATAAGAAATTAAAAGGTTCACTCATCTAACACATACATATATTATATATATGTTCAAAATAATTAAAACAAAAAAGAAAAGAATATATATATATATATATATATTTGTATTATTAATTAAGGGGTTAAATTAAAAGTAGCAAAGGAAGACTAGCTAGTAGGCAGTTGGCAAGTAAAGAAACAAAAGTGGGGACGAAAATAACATTTGATTAAAAATTGTTGGAAATTAGGTTGCAACATGGATTAAATTTCTCTTCATTAAGCCCCCTATTTTATATGTTAAGATGTTGACTTATCCTTTGAAATGCTTTTCTAGATTAGTTAATAAAAAAATAAAAAAATAAAAATTAGTACCTTTTAATTGAATTGTACCTAGCTACTGCAATCCAGTGCTCTTCTTATAATCTTGTTTATGTTGAACTGGTGCCAAAGAATCCAAAGGTCCAACCTGAATAATAATTCGTAGACTAGACCCCAGCTTTAATACATATATATTTTCCTTTTCTCATTACAAGAATAATTAATAAAAAAAAGACTGAAGTTGATGTGTATAGTGTTTTCTTTTTTTCCCTTCTTTATATATATATATATATATAGATGAGTTTTCAATGGTTACCTTCTCTTTCTACTCATTGATGGGTACTGACAATAATTAATGCACATTGGTGAGGTGTCAAATCTTTTAACTTGTTATCACAGGTTAATGTGACCTATTCTATTTTTATTTTTTTAATTAAACTTTAGGTGGTGTTTGGTTGAGATTTTAAAATCAAGTTTTTAAAATTTTTACCAAAAATTCGACTTTACTTCACACTTCCCAAATTACTTTACTTTCTCTCTCATAATTTTTTTAAAACACCATAACTTTAAATTCAAAAATTGGAATTAGATAAAAAAAAATATATTTGAAACCTAATTATCGAGATCTATAAAACAAGATCCATTGTGACTATTTTTTTAATTTTTTTTACAATTTTTTTTTAATTGGTTGAAAAAAACTTTAACAAAAATTAAATTCACTTTTCAAAACATGTTTTAAAATCTCAACCAAACAAGATTCCTTAAATGTTTTATTTGCCCACTAAACTTAGGATAACCCAATTCCAAATTATGATAAGTGTTTATGGGTGTTTTCGTCTTTTCAGTTTTATAGTTAATTAATAACATAAGTTTATTGAAAATAACACTTTTAAAATATATTTGACTTTGAATTTTCATCTCTATACAATAAGTGTACAAATTACATACAACTAAAGTACTATTTCAATAACACTTTCAATTTAATCATTTTATTATCATTCGTGACAAATCATATCACAATAAAAACTCAAAAATTATTTTGAAGCGTCTCATATAGCATGTGCTAGTGGTTTTATTAGTCACTGTTCAACTAAATAATAATTTTAACACAATAACATAAAATAATATTAAAAGAAACTTATTTTCTTAATTTAAAGTATTTCAAACAAACTCAACTTTTAATAATTTGATAAGATACAAAAGTATGCGCATGATTTAAGGAAAAATTTTATAAATAATTTGTCGTTACTTAATTCCGCACTTAAATACAATAAAACCCTACTTTTATGTAAAATAATTAAATTAGTATAGCGAATAAGTAGGAGTCGATACAAATTCAGGTTAATACTTTAAAAGTAGGAAAGTTTGTCGAAATCCAATATTTTGGGAATTTAGATTAAAACAGTTTTTAAATTTTGATTTTTGAAATTATTTTAACTAAGAAACAAAACCAATTAAATTAAATCTAGCAAGTACGCAATCAATAATAAAAAATCCCAAGGAAAGAGAATCCACCCCCATGGATATAAACAAAAAAGTATTTAATTATATTTTTAATATTCATCCCTACTATATAAACAAATTTAAAATCACCATCATTCTTTCTTTAAAACTAATGTAAATAAAAATAGGCATCGCCTGTATCCTCATTTATGGTAATCATAAGAGATCCATCATTTATTTTAAAAATAATTAAAGTACTAGAAAGAAAACACGTTATAATAATGGTAATTTCAAAATTTATTTTAATTCGGGACGAATAATTAAAAATCAATTAGAATTAAAATAAGCTCATTACATCCATGGCGGTTCATCCTTCCCTTTTGGAAGATAATTTAGCCAAGCATATTAAATAAATAATACATTAAAACAAAATAATAATTGATCATTAAAATTTAAAATTAAAGTACTTGAATACAAACTATAGATAATTAAAAAGCTAGAAAGCGTTCCTATTTATGATGCTCGAACTAGCGTGTACTGCATGGCTTTACGTTGTCTACTTATTAACCTTCAATACTTCGGCCACACGGCAACTAGTATATGGAAGATTTTATCTCTTTATAACTCTCTAACAATATTGTATTCTATCTATTTTTTTCTATCTTTTTTCTATGATTTTAGTTGTAGATAATATGTCTATATTTAGTAATAAGAGATACAAGTTTAAAAGGTTTAGAAAACTATAATTATAGAAGAAATAACAAATACGAGTTCAATTAATTAAGAAAGAATAAGGAGTTGTATTTTAATTATGAGAGAATATTGAATTGGAATATTCTTTCTTCTTTATCTTTGTTTTTGATCTTTAATAGACTTCTTTCACCTTTTTATCACAATTTACTTCTTTCCTACAAAAAGACAAAATAAATATTATTCCTCCATAATTTAGGCATTAATTATATTCTAAAAAAATATTATTTGCAGGTTTAAATAGCAATTTGAGACACTTATCAACGCACGACTTCCTAAATAACACTTAAAATATATATTATTTAGTATTAAATAATTAATTATTTGGTCCAATGATCAATGTATTGTGTTTGACAAACAAATTTTGTACCATTTTCAAAATTGAGAAGTATATCCACTAATTAAAATTAATTTATAATTGTACTAATTTAGATTACATTTTCATTTAGATTCTTAATCGAAATCTACTTTCATTTTAATTTATTTTTTATTTTCTTTTAAGGTGCATTTGAATTATATAATTGAATTTAGCTTTAAAATTCATAAATCTAATATTCAAAAATTACGTATTTGAAATACAAGAGCTTAAAATTTTGTGTTTGCTTAACGAATACAAGGAAATTGATTTGAAATCCAAATATTATTCCTCTGAAATTTATATTTAGTTGATTAGTAAGTTATTTTTATTTTTTAACACTGTGGCAGAACTCATGCTTACACAGAATTAACCCATTTGACTCTACCCGCCCCTATTATAGTATTTTATTTCTTATAATATAGCATAATTACCATGGGACGAGAGTGGGTTTATGCATATACTATTTGAGACGGATTTAGATTTTAAAAAATAAAACCTACACTGGACTGGAATGTGTTTATAAGTTTGTTGGGTTTGGATTTGGGTTTGGACAGCACACGATCCTTTGTTATCATTCGTATTATTATAATTAATATTACAAGTATATTTATAATAACAAAAAATAATAATTTGTTTAAAAATTAATTGATATTTTTTTCAAATTCGCAAGTTTGGGATTTCTAAGGAACAACTCTATCTCTAAAATTTGAAAGTTAACTTTAAGATAAGTATCAAATCTCATTATTTGAATATATTTATAAATCTTAAATCATAATTTCACAGCAAACAAAAATATTTGGATTTGAGATTCCAAATCTCATGTTAAAATTTTCTCTCAAATCCACATTCCAAACACACCCTTAAAGAATTTTAAAAGATTTTATTAAAAGATATTTTCAATTAACTATGTTATTAATACTTCCACCCCATAATAATAATAATAATAATAATAATAATAATAATAATAATAATAATAATAATAATAATAATAATAATAATAATAAAGATTTAAGAATCAAGAATACATATTCTTCTATGCTGACAATCACAATAGACCTATTTCATGTTTATCAAATTTTCAATACATAATCATATAAAGTATTCATGATCATGTAATTAATTAGTTAGTATGACATTTGGTACTGTAATTTATAATACGAATAGTATTTTCTTTTACTAGAATGGTTTGCGAGAGGGTAATTATGTAAACAACATACCATAAACTTTTGAAATTTATTTTGTACTTCAAAAATAATATTTTTTATGAATTTATGTAAAATAAATGAGCCTACAAACAATTCTGAAAAAAATCATCAAGATTTTAATTTTTTTTTGAAAGGATCACCATTCTCAAGTATTTTTATTTTTCTTTTTTGCTGTACATAAATTTTTTTTCTTTTTAAAATTGTATCATCTTATCATTTGATAATTAATTTAAAATTTAGAGTTTTCAGAATTAATAAAAAATATATATATTTAATACTTATGTTCTTGGTTGACCTTTGTTATAAGATTTCGATTACATGATCAAATTTGAAATCTTTGTTTGAGATATTTAGTTTGAATTTGAGCTTTTGTTATTTATATTTTTTTATTATTTATATTTTTTAATAGTTGTTATCTTTATTAAGGGGTAGTTTTGAAAATAACTATATTTTATTTTTAATAAATTAAAATTTATTTTGCCATCGATTAAAAAGTTATCTTTAAAATTAATCCTAAAAATAGAATGTCCTTTATTAGAATGAGAGTAATTGATTTTTACTTTAAAAAGAAGCCCCATATTTTTATTTATTTAATTAACATAGATGTACCTATTAATCTAATTTATTTTTTAATATTAAATCATTAATAAAATTAAATCAATAATATTTTTTTTTTGTTTGTCCACATTTAAGGATTAATTTAGGAAACAATACTAATTAACTTAACAATGTAGATTAACTACAATATATCAATATAAATAAAATCACCTATTTTATAGGGGTAAAGAATATGGATATCTTGTATTGGAATTACAAAATCATGTAATGAATATCTAATTTATGTTTCCTTAAAATTAAATAGAAAATAAATACCATGTCATCAGGTATCAACAAGTTACATACTTAACTTTGCATTTAATACTTTGTATTTCTCCAATGTGCATTAATTATATTAGCCAACTACACATTTAATCTCAACTATTGATTTTTCATCCAATGGTTAATATTACAATAACCATCAATAGGTAAAAAGAGCGGTAACCATTGAAACCTCACCCATATGTATATATATATATATGAGGACGTGCGGCTCCTTGACTGCCTAAACATTGACGTTTATGTATACATGTTTTAGTTTGTGCATTCTGTAATTTGTAATATAACAGTAATAAGTGTCCCATATTTTTGTTGTACTTTTGATTGTGTAAATTGATTGTTTATGAATTAGTTAATTTTGAAAAAAATATATATAAACTGACTCTGGAAAGTGGCATTCCTCCGATATTTTCTTGTACTTTAAAATAGAGTAAAATGACTAGAAAGTCCCTCCATCCTTAGCGCTCCAAAGTCAATGCTTTGACTTGATAAAAACTTTTTAGACATTTTACTTTATTTTAAAGTGATTAAAAAAAATTAGGAAAGTGCTAACAATTGCACCCCATAAATTTCTTCATTTTCAATATAAATGTTTATTGTGTCCCACCTTATCAATTTTGTTTAGTAACCGTATAATATGTAAGTTCAAGTATTTCTATAACTTTACAATTTAATGCAATTCTGAGAATTAAGTGTGCGCATAAAAATATTATTGTTTATTCTTACAACCAAACGTTAATAATAAAAGTCATTCACGGATCAACCAATTTTCAATTACCAATTAATAAATCAAAAAAGACACTGAAATGGAAACATTAAAAGTACTTAGTTCCTCTATTAATTAATATGATTTTAAATAAATTTCATATTGTACTCAGTTTGCATTAACAAATGGCAATAACCAGAAGCGGCCCAAGACTACTTGTAACCCTAGGCAAATGTGTTGAAGTAGAATTTTTTATTTTAAAAATATTCAATGAATTAATATTATTTGTGATAAGTGAATTTTTGGTTTAATAATTTATTTCAAAAACTATATAAGATATAAAATAAAGTTTACATCTACTATAACTAAGACATGTTTGATAAAAAAAATAATTAATTAATAAAAGATGGTATATGCCATATACTTAGCATGTAAGTGGAGTCTTAGGCAATTGCCTAGATTGCTTATACAGTTGAGCCAGCTGCGACAATAAAATAGTTTAACCCTACTTTTGGACTTTAAATAATAATAATAATAACTCCGCAAAACCATTGAAAAATTTTCGAGTGAATAAACTATCATAGAAGCAGAATTAAACCTTGGTTTATAGGGGTAATTTAATCTCCCAAATGGACCCAATTCGAGAAAGAGGCTGTCCGAACAAAATGATTGATGTCTATTTTATGCCACAAAATTAGATGTTATTAATGCATCATAAGAAACAACAAAATGAATAAAACAAAAAATGTTTTAGTGCTTATAAACAAAACTTTATAAAAAAAAAAAAACCACACATACACTTTTATTTCTTAATTGCAAAGGTTCCACATGTGTGGATAAGAGCAAATGGAACATTGTTGTTGGGACTTAGTTTGGGTCCCTTAATTTTCGTATATCCTCCAAAAAAAATCACATTAACTCTGCTTTCCCCTTGATTTGGTGATCGAGGGGAAATGGGAAATAAAAAGGAAAAACAATTTTAATGATGTTTTTTATTTTGATATTTAATGTCCAGAGAAAGATACGTGGGATTATAAGGAAAAATCTTTTGATAAAATGTCCCTAGATTTAGATGGAAATTTGGTATAACTTTTCTACTTTTATTAATTTTATTTAAATATATACGTGTGTATATATTTTCATAATTCTAATTTAGTTTTCACATAAATTTTTTTTTTCTTCAACAATGGAAATAGAAATTATAATGATCAACTTCCATCTTTTGACCTTCGGGCTTTGTTTCGTTCACAAATAATAGAAAAATGAAAAAAGCTACTGCTGATGGACCACAGCTGCCAATTTCTAGATTAGATTAACAAGGTGTAAGGTAGAGGAAAAGTGACTTAATCCATTACAAGATTAACATGCTTTTACAAATCTAGGATTATTATTACATTACTCAGAGATTTTGCTACCGCTACCCTGCATCTGGAAATTAGAAGAAAAACATACAATCACCAAAAAAGCTGACAAATTTTTAGGGCGGATATTGTCCCAATTAAGTCTCTATATATTGTTTACAGACAAGGGACTATTGCATAGATCTCTGGCTCAAATTGATTGGAGATAGATAGTTTTTAGTTTCTTTAATTTGTCTTATAAAGTAAGTAAATTTATAATTTGTACCTTAAAAATCACATATATGTTAAACATATTATAAATATAAAAAATAATCTTATGCGGCATGTGAATCTGTGTTTTATTAAATATGTATTTAAACTTCTTTTTTTAAACTATAAATAGACTCTTAACCTGAAGCATATGTTAACATCACCCATAAAGTAACTAAGTAAATTATTATAAATTAGAAACACGTACATTTATTTTATCACTAAAATGTGACAATGCAGGACAACATAACCAACGATAGGTAGCTCAGATTAAAAGGGAGCATCTTTCATGGTTTGGCTAAGTCAACAATAACATCTTAAATGGGTCAAGAAAGTTTGATTTCTTTGTGGATAATCAACATCCCATGACCTACGTAGCTAACTAACTTCCAAATTCAGAATCGAAATATGGAGTGCAAAAATCATGCAAACAGAGTACATGAGGCTATTATTGCAGTCATATTTACTTGGATTACGCTTCCTTAATAATAAAAATAATAAGAAACCGAAGCCAGCATGGGGAAATAAGTCCAAAACTCAGAACAGAATGAGGAGGTAATTAATAAACATACAAGGGGCTCCAACAAAAGTTAGAATAAATCATGAATATTTACCCACACTTTGATAAAACACATACATATATCCCCCAAATTTAGGACTACATTAATTCCCCTTCTCAATCACACTTCATTCCCTCACCAGAAAAATATGCCAATTATGTATTTTATTTTTTAATAGTCAATTCTATTCTAACTACTAATATTCTTATAGCACGTACAGTGATAATATTGAAAGACACGTAAATTGAGAGAGGAGGGAAGATTGAGGGGATCAGGGGCTATTTAAACATTATTCCATTTTCAAAAATAAAATTAAATTAAAAACACGTTATTTCCTTGATACAAATTGTGGTTTCTAGGTCTAGCGTGATCGATAGAGGTTCAAGGTCCCTAGCAACCAAAAAAGGTATGGTGGTCGACAGTGTGGAGGATGGAGCTCCGACGACGTTGATGAAATGCAATTTTATAATAAATAATGAAAGAATTTTTTCTTAAATAAGAAAGGGAAGGAAAAAAAAAAACAAAAAAGAGTAGCTACCCTGCCTACAATGAGATAAAAATTATATATCCGCTTCCATAAACTAATATCCTATTATTGTCCATCCCATGCAAGTTAAGAATCATTTTAAAACATCCAATCCAAAAGACACTAAAATATGTGCAGTATTTCAGGTTGACAAGAATTCGTTCATTTCCGTGAATCTGTTCTGTGTGCAAGAATTTTTTAACCATAATCAAACATAAAATCTATTCCCTCATCGTACTCACATTTTTTTTTATGTTCTAAAAATTAATCTATGATCGAACTCCAATGTTTTAGACCAAAAAAACCTTAAATGTCAGTATTTTTTTTTCTTGGAATGTAAAGAAGTACAAGGTTTACTCTCACATGGTAATTTATACTATTGCCATTCAAACACAACAGCAAATTCAAAATGTTTTTAAGGATTATGCTCAATAATAGTAGAACACAACAAATGCAAAAAACAAAACTTGTTTTCATTCTCAACTCCACATGAAGTTATAACCCGAGAATTAATTCTCTACATTCAAATCCATGGCATGGGACTAATAATACAACTGGGATAAAAAAAAAATAGAAGGAGAAAAAGAAAAAGAAAAGAGAGAGAAGGAAATCGAGAGAGATTATACTTCGTCGCTAGTTATGATAAGAACCTTCAAATATCATGATCATCGACACTAATGATAATCATTTTCTGCCATTTTTTGTGCCCAAAGAAACCTCTGTTGCTTTGCAATGAACGCCTCAATAGTGAGCCGGAACTCCTCGTTACTCAAACTCTCCACTTTGTCCAATTCATCGGAATTGACCACAATTTGCCGCCTCTCCGTCTCCGATCGCCGGAGCTCCAGTCGAGGCTTCACTCTAATCTCACATTTCAACTTCTCCGACTGAGTTCTCTGAAATTTCTGTATTTGCTTCGTCGCCTTCTCAATAGCCGTCGCTACTGCTTCGCACTGCATTTTACAAGCCGCATTCTCGGCGCACACGATCTGCTTGTCTTCGCTTGTCGACTCTTTGGCCGTCTGTGTCGGCTCCGGCGGTAATTCTCCGTTAGTGGCAGGGGCAGCGGCGAAATCCTCATTGCTTGGAACGTATTCTTCGTAGGGATCGGTGGTCCCGGAGTAGACTTCGGCCTCATAATGACGGGAAAGCACGAAGAGTGTGATGACAATTACGTTTCCGATGAGAAAAACTACGTGAGGGTTGAGTAAACAGACGGAGAACTGAAATAAATACTCGCTGGCCATTTTGATGGCTGCTGGGAGCCGAGTCCATGACCAGGAGAGTAAAGTTAGGGCCACAAAAACCTCAATAATCTGTAACAGTTTGGCGATGTTTCGGAATCGACGGTACCTGGCAATCGCATTTGCTTTCTCTGCTTTAACGTTGTCAAACTCGTAGGAATCCATTTCCGTGGAAAATATATATTGATTGAATTGATGAATAACGGTTTAATAAACTCAGTAATTGGTGATGGATTGTCTAATGGAAATGTTGGAATGTATTGAATTAGGTTGAGGGGGAAATCGGGTTGGCGGGGTTTGAGGAGTTAATATTATTATTATAGTGAATATGGAAACAGAGACTACTACTGTCGTGGAAAATAATGGAAGATTACGAGGCAAAGGGTTTTACGGGATGGGGAAAGGTAAGGAAGGAAAATCCAAATTCAAAAGAGGGAGGAAATTGCACATGAGGAAAGAAATCCACATTCAAACTTCTCTTTCTCTGTGCATAATGATTTTGGTAGCTATGGTTTAGGAGTTTTGGGTATGTTCTTTCTTTCTTTCTTTCTTTCCTTCTCAGTGAGTAATGTCTGAGAAATGCAGGATGCAGGAAAGTTTTGCAGAACGTGGTACGATTTTATAGGCGTTCTATGGGCTCCGAGACAAACCATCATTCCTTATTGCAATTACAAGGTTAAATTGGTAAAAGGAGAATATAAAATTTCTTTGTCCTGTACATGGAAAGAAAGAAAGAAAGAAAGAAAGAGAGACGGAGAGTGTAGTGGGTTAAAGATAAAATAATATTTGATTAAATCGTAAATATACGTACCCTCAAGGTTAAGGGCATGTATTCTCACAGCAAAAAAGTTATGCATTATTTAATCTCATTCGAACGGAGTAAAATAATCCCACCTCTTAGGTGGGATTTGTTAATCCCTCTTTCAGTAGGATAAGAATGTTAAGTGTGATAAATAATTTGTACAGATATTTAATCCCGACGAACACCAAACATGAGATAGAATAAAGTTATAATATCCCGCCCTTTTATTCTGCGCGTCAAACACAGCCTTAAGGCAAACGCGTCTAATTAGAAAGTCGGATATGATTATTTAATCCCATTCGAAGATAATAAAACAATTCCACCAAACATAGGATATTCATTTCTCAATGTGATAAAAAGTTTGAATGGGATAAACAATATATCTGCATATTCAATCCTAACCAATACCAAATATAAGATAAGATAAAATTATAATATCACATCATCTAATCCTATGCGTCAAACACAACTTAATATATTAGAGTTTTGTATACATGTAATACGTGTGTGATTCATATATAATTAATATAGAAAAAAATTGTTAAAAATCTAATATATATATATATATATATATATTATAATATTTAACAGTATAAATAGGTTGCAGATGTTTAAATCTTATTACTTACGTTACATTTTCTCTTTTTAATAACATTTTTTTACATCTATATTATAAAACATCATCTTTGACTAAATTTTTTTCCAAAAAATATAAGAATCTAATGGTTAAAAATATACATGTTATGGTGTACATTAGTTCTACACCATTAGATGAGTTTTATACACACATCAAGATGTCACATCAAAGTTAAAACACTCACACCAATAATATACACACAATAAACTCTCACATACTAAAAAAATAAATGCTCACAATAAATTTTTCACACACCAATAAACTCTATAACTATATAAATGTTACTCAATAATTTATTTTTTTTACATAAATTTATTGTCTACATTAAAAATGTCATAACTTAAAATAAAAAATTCAAAAATTAATAAAAATTAATATTTAAAATCTACTAATCAAGATCAATTAAACAAGATCCATCATGACTATAAAATTATGTAAAAAAAAATAAAAATTATTAAGTAATATTTAACACCAATAATATACACAAAGTAAACTTTCACACACCAATAAAAAAAATTTTACATTAAAATTGTCATAACTTAAAATAAAAAATAAAAAAATTAATATTTAAACTCTACTAATGAAGAAAATTTATAAAAAAATTAATATTTAAATATACTAATCAAGATCAATTAAACAAGATTCATCTTAAAATAAAAAAAAATTAATATTTAATGTTTAAAATATACTAATCAAGAAATTTAATAAAAAAATATATTTAAATCTACTAATCAAGATCAATTAAATAAGATCCATCATAACTATAGAATTATGTAAAAATAAATAAATTATTGAGTAACATTTATATAACACCAGTAATATGCACACAATAAATTTTTACACAACAATCATTTTTTCTACTTTAAAAATGTCATAACTTAAAATAAAAAATTCAAAATTTAATATTTAAAATCCACTAATCAAGATCAGTTAAACGGGATCCATAATGACTATAAAATTATGTAAACAAAATAATAAAAATTATTAAATAATATTTAAGGACATAATTTATGTGCTCATACATTACTGGTCATCTCAGTATGTAGGAATGTTCATAATATATCAGTCAAAATTTTAAACTATTTTCAAATCATACTAACAGACGTAAATGAATTATTTTCACATATGACCTTGAGTTTAATTTGTTAAACACTTATTTTGCCGAGATCAAAATAAGATAAAAAAAAATGATTAAAAAATTCTTTAAAATTAAAAACAAGTCGGTTCAATCCGGTTTACTTTTAGTTTTTTTAGCATGAAGATATATTGAACTTAAGTTTGTCAATTTAGATTCATTACACGTTACTTCTTTTTATCTTATGATCAGTTTTTATTTAATTTACCGTACCGGATGACACGGATATATCCTAGTTTTATATATGATAGTAAATAATAGATAGTATGGGTGAAAGAGGCAAATTAAAAATCATCAACAGACCAGAGACCAAGCCACACGAACACCACGCGTGTGTTAGTACGCATAACTGGCTAAAGGACTGATTCGGATTGGGATACGCTTTTCTGACAACAATCAATCAATCATGGTCCGTAAGTTTTGTGCACCGTTTGGATGTTTCTTTGCTACTCGTCCCGTTTCCAATGTTTTTAACGGAATTTTTAAATAAATCTAAGAAAATTAGCCTTCTCATTTTAATAAAAAAATACTTTATTCTCGCCTTACTTAATTTTTTAAAAAAATTTCAATTCACTTTAGTAATAGATTAGTTTGCTGAATGTACTATAGGAACGTTAATTTCGTCGTCACTAAAACTAAAATATGAAAATTTTATATAAACCTATAAAAATGTTCTTCTTATCTAGTAAAAAAAAAATTGCACTTCACCTTAACATATTTTTTATCGAAAATATTCCACCTACCCCCATCTATATTATACACGCCAACGATATACCACATCTTTTTTATAAGTCAAATAATAAGTTTATTTTTTTATCGCACATCCACAAAATTCATTATT
Source organism: Lonicera japonica (assembly GCA_021464415.1). NCBI lineage: Eukaryota > Viridiplantae > Streptophyta > Magnoliopsida > Dipsacales > Caprifoliaceae > Lonicera > Lonicera japonica. The sequence goes on from CM038466.1 coordinate 3,955,175, forward strand.
AACCTCACAAAATTTCTAATTAGAGATAAGGTCAAGCCCCCATAAGTGACAATTTCAAAGACAGTAAAGCGTAAATTTGAAAACCAAAAATAAAAATAGCAACACCAATAGTTTTAAATTTTTAAGCGACAAACGGTTTAAAATGAAATACCTAATCAAAGTAAAAATTAATTAGTTAACACAGGTTAGTTACGCCAATCATTACCACTAGCTAATACTAAAATTTCAATCTTCATAATATTTATGTCTCCTATACGGCTGTATCTAATGAATTAGAAAAATAAAATAGTTTTTATAAAAATAAAGCATTTATTAAAATATTTTGGAAACAAAGTTGGAAAGGTCAAAATCTCGAATAAATTCATTTGAGGGATATGTTACCAAATTACAGACTGGTCAAGATTCAAACGACACTTACACCATATGAAACTGAATAATCAAATCAGCTCAAAACAGAACTTATGAAATCGTTCAATCTTTCTTTTTGTATTTAAACTTTGTGTTTTTTGTGGAAAAGCATTGGGATGAGGATAAGAGGAACTAAAGTTGTAGAATTATTTCTTAGAAAAAATGGAGTTTTTTAATTTTAAAAAATTTAAATGGGTGATAAGATAAATTAGTAACAATTTTTTCAAGTACAAAAACTGGAGTGAAAATAAAGGATCTTAAGCTATTTGTAGGTTAAGATTGACGTAATATTAATTTTTGATGAGGTAAGAAAACGGATTATGTGGGTGTATTTAAAGACACTCTTTTTTAAATTTATAATTATTTCCTTTCTAACTCTTTTAAATTTCGATAATATTATCATTCCATATATAGTAACGATGACGAGAAGAGTTGTCTGCGGCTGAAACTGTCAACTTTGTGACAATGTCTTTATAACTACAGTTTGAAAATCCACGAGCTTAATTCTATTTTTTTCCCCTAAACTAGAGCTTCATTAAATATGTAGTTGATGCCAAATTATAAAAAGGTGTTCTTAAATACATTCATATAATCCATCTTCTCACTTTATCAAAAGTCAATATTACGTTAATTTTAACCTAAAAATAGCATAAAATTCTTTCTTTTAACTCCAGTTTATGTACTTGAAAAGACTGCCACTCATTTATCTTCTCACTCATTTAAATTTTTTAAAATTAAAAAAGTCCATTCTTTCTAACAAATAATTGTACAACTCTAGTTCCAAAATATTTTAATAAATGATTTATTTTTATAAAAACTATTTTATTTTTTCAATTCATTAGATACAGCCGTGTAGGAGACAGTAATATTATAAAGATTGAAATTTTATTATTAGCTAGTAGAAATAGTCGAGGTAATTATCTTGTGTTAACTAATTAATTTTTACTTTAATCAGATGTTTCATTTTAAACAGTTGGTCGCCTAAAAGTCTAAAACTATTGTTGTTGCTATTTTTATTTTTCAAATTTACACTTTAATGTCTTTGAAATTGTCATTTATGGGACTTGACCCTATCTCTAATTAGGAATTTTGTAAGGCCAATAATGAATTTCGCGGATGTGCAATAAAAAAATAAATTTATTATTTAACTTATAAAAAATAGGTGGTATATCGTTAGCGTGTATAAAAAAGATGTGGTAAGTTGAATCTTTTCGATAAAAAATATTTTTATGGATTTATATAATTTTTTCATGCTTTAGTTTTAGCAACAACGAAATTAACGTCCCAATAGTGCATTCAGTAAACTCACCCCACCATTGGGGTGAATTGAAAGTTTTTTTAAAAAATAAGTGAAGTGAAAAGAAAGTATTCTTGTATTGAAGTGAGAAAACAAATTATGTGGGTTTATTTAAGAATTCTCTTATAAAATCTATAAAAGTATAATTGGTAAATTAATTTTTGGAATGTGAACAACCTTCTAAAAAAGATACAACCTTTCATCACTTCAATATCTATGCATTAGATATTATATAAATTGTCACATTCCATACGTTTGTACATGTTATTTTCTGTATCTATACCACTACTTAAAAGTTACTTTAACAATCGTATTGAATATTGGTAGTTGCTAAGGTAATGTAGGTCAAAAAGTATTTGTAGGAACTTAACTAAAATATTCACTTTAAAGTAGGCAACAATGATTTAATAAGGGGTAATTATAAATATACCCACCAAATTTTGCTTCTCGCTTCTATTTCAAAAACCTTTTTTCTCGCCCCACCAATTTTTGTAAAAATCTTTCAACTCACCCCTTAAGTGTGGTGAGTTTATTAAATTCTTTATGATAACATATGAGAAACATTTAGTAATAAAAAATTTCATCGCTAATAAAAATATTTATAATAAACCTTTTAATTTTTAATGACAAAAATAATTCATTTATATTATGCATGCAATTTTTTTATAGAAATTATAATAAAAGGATATTTATCGAAAAAGTAAAATATTACAGCATGTTCTGTAAATTCGCTTTTGGCATTGCAAAATCTATGGAGGAAGTAATATTTTAGCATCAAAACTAATTGAACACTACAATAATGTTAGTTTTTTAAATGAAACTAAGACTATAACATATGTTTTTGGAACAACTTGTAAGCTACCACCCGAAATAATAACTCACATGCATAATAATGATTGTAAATATATTTTGAGGGATGGTCTTAACATGACAAATTAAAGCTTGCAAAACCGTTTTGGTTAATCTTAGTTTTACCTGTCACCAAATTACTTTCATTAAAAAGGGACATTTATCTTTTTCTCCCATTGCAATTAATTTAAATTGCCGTATGCATTTGTCTATATTCACATAAGTTAATTTTGATTCAATTCAATTCTATCGAAACTAAAATTTATATTAAAATTTTAAAACAAAATATAAATCTGTAAGAATTATTTATATTAAAATTAAATAAATTTATTAACTAATTCAACAATTTGTATAAAATTTAGGGAACCACTTTGACTTTAATATTTTTTTAAAATACTAATCTCAAAATAGTCGATCGATCAATGGTGCAACTTATTATCGTTGTGAGATTTAAATAAAGTTAGTGTTCGAACTAAGATTAAACTCGTGACTTTTCAAATATAAAAAATTATATCATTATCAGTTGACTAAATACCATCATTAATATATTTTATATTACTTTCATAATGTTGAAAATGTATCTGGTATAATATTGCACACTTATCGAGTGTGGCACAAGTTTTAATATTATTTATCATAATTTGAATTCAGTTGTATCATTACTTCAAATAATACGCAAAACGTAGACTTGATGTATGCTAATTGGGGAAAAGTGAGAATTGAATTAGAATAAGCAAACACGTACCATATATATTTCGAGTGATTTAAGTTAATTTAGAGAACGTAGAGAATTAAGTGAAATTGTGGCTCTAACTGTGTGCAAGGTAAGTGATTATAGGGGGCCTTTGTAATAATTTTTTTAAAAAATAATTTATGCAAGATGTTTGTGAATTGGAATGAGGATCAAAGAAAATAAATTATCTACTTGAATCGGGTCTCCTTCATTTTTGTATGGATAGTTTAAATTGTTTGAAATTTTTTTATTTTATTTTTAATTAAGATCCTTAATAATTATTGGAGGAAGGAGTACTAGATAATAAAAGAGGAACGGTACTAAGAAGTTCAAAAAGAAGGATAAGCGCATGGGGAAGTCATGAATGATGGATGGACGGATGAATCTCGATCTATGTCCGAAAGAAAGACAGTGTGAATCGGGAACTCTTAGGCATCAATGACCACGAACTGTATCTCTATATATATGTAACTAGTATCACGTGACTCCCCCAAACCCTAACTAACTGTACGTACCCGCACTTTCAAATTTAACAGTGAGCCAGGCTCAGCCAGCCATCCACTGTGTTTGACGATGTAAACGATAATTCAGTCATTGTTCAAATCTGATCCAATTCGTTAACATCCACATTTAATTCGATTTAATGTTGGTTTTAGAATTTGGCATCCAATGTTATCCTACGTACACCAATCCATTTAAGTGTCAGATTGAATTTAATTGGACAGAATAAAGAAAAAATAGAGAGCCAATATATATGGCAAATTGACAATTTACCTATTCAAAATTTTCTGAATTTTTCAAATAGGCAAAATAAAGCTTGTAGCCTTGTAGTTAAATCTCAACAAAGAATTGGACGATAAATAAATTACTATAATCACTTAAAAAGAAAAACATATATACTAATTTGATTGGCTAATATAGTTTCAAAAACCAAAATGTATTCAAATTTTTTTTCAGTTTTTCAAAAGTGAATACAATACAATACAATATTCTAATCAAATTAAAGAAAATATAAATGCAAATTTCCTCTGCAAGCGGGTGAAGTATATATATATGGTACTTTTCCAATCACGTTCAGGCTCCAGAACACCACGTACAGGAGGGAGAGAGTAGTAAAAAGAGTTACACCCACGAGATTTGGGTTGTCCTCTTTTAAAAATAGAGGAAAAGGTCTTATAGTCACGATTTCTTTTGGATCTTGGTTCCACGGTCTAGTCTAGGGTACGCTTCTAGACCAGTTGCATTTTGAAGTATTAATGGCAGTCATTTATGAGAATTTTAACCTGAGATCTATTGTCACTTATTATTGCTTTATGAAATATCCTGTCCCAAATCGAAATAAAATTAACATCAGAAATTTTTCGTGTTTGTCTTAACTTTTAATCATTTGAGAAATTGTGTTCGTCTCAACAATTTTAACTTGTTTCGTCTTTGTGTCCAAATTCTAGTAATGAGAAATTAAAGTTATTTTGTGTTAATCATGTTATAAAAAAATTGTATTTGTGTATGCCAGTCCCATCATTATTAAGTGAGTTTTGCTTGTGTAAGTAGCAATAATACGATGTCACGTCATATTTGTGCCCTAATTTTTCATGTCAAGCAAAAATACAAATAAAAAACACAAATTGTTACCCCTAAATTATCAAATTAAATAAAGAATATATTGAAACTGCTGAATATAAATTGTGAAAGCTATTAATTAAATTAGATAAGTTTGTTAAGAGGACAAATATATACTGTGGTAGCCCATGATTAAATGATTTTTTATGGCACACTTAGTCAAGCCTGCCTTTCGGCATTCGATTCGTTCTAAAATTGTGATTAATTAGGATTAGGTAAATGTTTATATCTAATGAATTAATAGGGCTAGATAATTTTAGTTACTGCTTTCTTAAAAATAATAACACATTAAACTGGGTCCCAATTAAAGAAAATAAAAAGGTAGTTGTAATTACTGATCGAGTCGATCTCATTTGGAGATCCCACTGAACCTATCAAATGATCAAACTTTTCGAAACCAAATCTCTCTTCGAATTGAAGCTTTAATTTACTTAGTCCAATTAGTCAGGTTATGTATAATGCCCAGGAAAGGAAACGAAACACGAGAGGATATTGATGGAATTCGATCTTGCACCCCTTAATTAAGTTATGTGATCGAGGATGTCACCGTGTGGCCCAATTTTTAATTTACGTTGTGTTTAGATTATACGCATAAATTGTAACTTTTTCATTTCTTAATTCTTAATTTATTAAATATTGTATCGATTTGAGTTTAGAACCATATATAGATATGACATGACAAATTTAATTATTTTTAACGTAATGTCAAAACAGTTATTCACTTCAGAAGCCGCACAGTATGAGTTTTAGGGTCTTTGAGTCATATAATCTAATTTATTGTTTATTTTCGTATAAATTTATTAATTTCTTATTTTACTCAAACATTTTATTTTTTTTAATATCACCTGTGTGTAAGTCAATTGTCAAGTTTATTTAATGTATACATAAAGTTAGTGTTGTGTAATAAAGATGGATTTATGGAGACTGGGGAGGAAGGAATGCTTCCTAACTTTTATACATTGACATTTGAATTTGATATTTCTAAGATCACTCACCTACTAAAATTTAAGGAAAAAAAATTAAAATAAAAACTTATTTACACAAATAAAAATAACCCTCAAGTACCGGCCAGCTCGTATTAAATTCGCCCATTTATAAATTGAAAATTCCCCTGGTAGCGTTTAAATTTTGTGTGGCATGACTTATAAACTTGCAAATCCAAAATATTCTCACCCATTGAAGTTGATCTTAATGATAAAGAAAGACATAATCAAGGGTCCCTTTTTAAGCACCTCCCCAAAGAAAGTAATTTAAAAGCGTCAAATAAAGTGCAAAAAGTAATATATAATATTTGGTGGGTGATGAGATTTATAATGTAAGAATAACTTACCATGGATATCTAAGTCTAACCAAACATATTTATTTAATTATGCGATAGAAAAAAATTCCCATTTATTTTATTGTTATTTTTTCACATATTATAGGCTTTCCGCATACTAGCAGTTTTGATAGTCCGCTGATCTAACAGTCGATCCTGCTTTATTATGTTCTCTGTACATAAATTTCTAACACTTGTCTTAATGATTTTGAAGTTGTGTCACAACACTTCAATTTTCGGTTTTATTGTGCAATCTCTTTTTAAAATATATTTGACACATTATTTTGTACAAAAAAATTTGTACATAATATTTTATTGGCCTATCTTTGATAAAACTAAAGAGAGATTTAGTGTTGTGGGCACAAGCAATTTAGCCCACTTTACTAAAATTGTTTGAGAATTATTAAAAAAAAAAAAACCAATACCACCTTGTTGGCGTTATTCTTCCTTCCCCAGAACATATCTATTTGCATCAATTATAATGAAATAAATGCTTCTTTTGTCCCACAATAAAAATTATATTTGATTTTAATTTATTAATTTCAACTTAATTATATTAAACAAGAAATTCTATTTAAGCGACGTGAGCAATGTCACTTGTATCGCTCCGAATTCTTAGCAAAAATGAACTAAAATCTTACTGGCTAAGAAACTTGAGTAGTAGTAGTGTTTTGCATCATATTCCATTTTTCTTTTCTTTTCTTGGGTAAAGTTTGTGCATTATATTAATTCTCATTCTTTTTTTTTCGTTCGAGAGTTACTCCACAAGATATTTGGATTATCTTTCAGGCACTTTAATTAATTTCTATTTGCAATACGTAATTATTATTGGGCAAGTATTATTTTAACAATGCCAAAAATTAACCTTGAGAATATTAAATCAATTTCAAAGTTTATCCCAAAAATAACTTTGAATCACTAAGATAAGATGCTTGATTCGTAAAAAAAAGAAAAAAAAAAGTAGTTATATATTATAAATCTACAAACAATAATGCAGAGAACTTTTTTTAATAAGTGCCACGTTGGCAATAATTGGTCTAACTTGTGCAGCTTGGCTTTGCACTTTGATTTGATGTTATTGATTCCAGGGACACGTATTGTTCAGTTTTTCTACTCCAAAGATAAAAATAATAGAGTAGTTTGAAAAGGATGAATAACAAGATTATCTAAATATCTGAAAGTAACAGTAAGTTTTGCTATAATTTGTAAATAGGTTGTATACTTAAAAACGGAGGGTTTTTTTTAACTATTGTTTTTTTAAAATTTATTTAGTAAAATAGGAGACTTTTGAACTTAATTGTAAAAATGGGGTCGTTTTAAAATCGCTAGTCAATGTAGCGTTTTTTGGTGAAGAATCGCTAGTCAAGCTAGTGGTTTTTGGTTGAAAATCGATACTTCATCTGGTGGTTTTAAACTTAATAAAATTTGCAATATTTAACTTGGTGAATAATTGCTAGTCAAGTTAGCAGGTTTTGGTGAAGAATCGCTAGTCAGGGTAGCAATTTTTAGGTAAAAATCGATACTTTTTCTGGTGGTTTTAAACTGAATAAAATTTGCACTTCTAAAATCGCTATTCATTTTCTCGTTTTTAATTTGAATTTTTTTTCCCACCCATGGAATAAGTGTAGCTTCACAAACCTAGACAACTTCTTTATTCTTCTTGTTCTTCTTCTACAGCTGCTGCTTTTTCTTCTTCTTCTTCACAATTTGAAATTTAAAAAAAAAAAGCTGAGAAGTTCTATCACCACTCATTCATAATAATTTTTCTCTATTTCAAAAAAAAGAAGGTATGTCCATTTATGCTATTTTGATTATCATGTATTGTTATACTTTACATATTATCAACTTATAATATAAATAAAATTTGTTTGATTATTTTTAGATCTATTTTTGCATAATATAATATGAATGAAATCAATGGGGTATTATTGTAGATTTATGATATAGATTTGTAGATATGATATAGATTTATAGATTTGTTTGATTGTTTGTAGATCTATGTATGCATAATATATGTGTGTGTGTGTGTGGTTTTTAGATATAGATTTGTAGTTTTGTGAATGTATGTATTATTGTAGATTTATTATCATATTATTGTAATGCTTGATAATTATATTTGTAGAGAAATTAATTTTCTTATTTTAAAGATTGTATTAGTTATCAACATATATTGTAGTGGTTTATAATAAAATTTTATTTTGGAAAAATTGTTTTACAAAAACATGAAAGCTGAGCTGTGGGGTAATTTGAAAAAATGAAAAAACGCTGAAACTAATATCAATTTTATGGCTAAAATCAATACCACTAATAGCGATATTATCCATAAAATCGATACCTACGCTAGCGTTTTTAATTGGCCCAAAATTTTTTATCGTAAAAATCCCTACATTGACTAGCGATTTTAAAACGATCCCATTTACACAATTAAGTTCAAAAGTCCCCTATTTTACTAAATAAGTTTTTAAAAAAAGCATAGTTAAAAAAAAACTCCTTAAAAACGACTTGAGTTATTGTGAAACAAATTATAATTATTACTATATTAATGTAAAATTTTATAACCATACAATAATTTTTTTTAAAACAATATAATATTATATTTTAATATAAGTATAATTGTTTTAACAATATGAGTGATCCTTAAAAAATAGTGCTATGATAAAATTATACTTTTCCCTATTAAATTAATAGTTTTATTTCACTCTTTAAGATTTAAGTTAAAATCTTTGGTTGCAATATAATGAATTTATAAAATTTCATAATGGAAATAAAGTTATATATTTTACCATGAATACTAATTTTATAAAAACTATTATAATTTAAGTGGAACTGTTAATTAAAATCGAGGCCAGGGGTATCAAATAAGTTTGGGATTAAGATTATTGTAGGAAACATTAGTAAGAAAATTGAACTAAAGAAATTGTTTTAATCAAAGAAAAATCTTAATTGAAAAATCGAATCAAGAGAGCTGATGAAACTTTTAAAGGTAGATTTTATTTTGTATTTTATCTGTTACTAATATTATTATTTTTTTGTTTCCCACAAGGTCTCCGGACTAGATTTCGTGCACCTTAACTAATCCCTACTTGCGTTGTGTAACTGCCGCTAGTCAATTATTATTTTGACAACGTCAAGAATCAACCTTAGAAGTTCCAAATCGACCTCAAGGTTGCCACAAGTCGACCATAAGATTATCCCAATAACAATCTTATACCACTTAACCAAGAAGTTTGTTGTTACTAATATTATGAACGAGTTTTGTTTGGACTAATTCATATATATATATATATATGCTTGTATGTATAAAAAGTAATTGGAGGCCCGTCAATTGTTCGTGGGTAGCTGTCCAGAGTGATTTTCATGTGCTAATTTAAGTCTCCCTGGTTACCCCACCCACTCCCCAAACACAAAAGAAGAGTAGGCTAGATTCTGTTTGTATAAAAAGAAAATTGAGACCCTACTTGATAAAGTGAATATGTCATATGTCTCCAATTAAGTATTTAGTTTTTTTTAAATATCTCAGTTTTTTTTTTTATTAAATGCAGTCAAACATTCAATTTCTATGATATTAACAAAATTTATTATTTTATCATTAATTTTATAAAATCAATTATAAACTCTTAATTTGTTATTAAGTTATATATAGAGAATCTTAGGGGAAAAAAAATTGAAAGACATGAAAATAGAAAATAGTTGCTTGCTTGTTAAAGAAAACAACCACTTCAATTCAATGAAAAAGCCAAGGACTAGATGTGTACTTCCACTTACATGGCAGACTCATAGATTCAATTGGGGGGGAGGGGGGGGGGGGGGGGGTGTCTTTTTAGTTTTTAGAGTAGAGGAAATTAATTTTATGAGGGCCCTCCCCTTCTCGATCTATATATAAATTTATGCTCTTTGTCTTTGCACCATCTTTTCTCGTAACTGTATATAATATAATCACTTGATTATCCAATTTTCGGAGTACTGAATAGATTAAATTATCCTTAAAGCTAGCATGAATAGGCAGGGAAAAGTAAGAATTTTGAAGTTTGATAGCTTTAATTTATTGCTAAAGAAAGGCAAACGGATAAAATTTTGCTCTCACAAGAGGTTTAAAAGCAACCGTTATTTTTCAACTTTTGCCCTTTTAATTTTTACTTTTGTCAGAATAATGCACAATAATAAAATATATAATTTCAATGTGATTGCCGCATGGTGAAAACATATTAACTTTTGTGATAATTATAATTTGTGTACATTAAAATAAGTTAATTTTGTTTGTGTATTTCTTCTGGCAATGTAAAATTATGAGAGTTTAAGATATTTATTAACTAAACTTGTGTATTTGCTGAATAATAGTTGTCATCTTTTCACTTACACGCAATTGCTCGTGCATACTGAATTTGTGATTAACACCGTAAATTAATTGAATGTAGATGCCAACCGCACTTAAATTGGTACTCCTATTGGCATTAATACCTAAACACATAATTTCAGACACGAAAACTTATCTATCAAATTGTCAAGTGGGAAGTTTCATTCGTTGAGATGGTAATAGACCTCTGAGTTGTTGTTACCTCTCTTCCATAATGATATTTATTTTAAATTCTTAATAAATTTATCATTGCTTTTTGTGTTAAAAAAAATAAATTAAACTTATTCCAACTACTACTACTTCAAAAAAAAAATATAGAACTTTGTCTAGTAATTTTCTTAGAAAACTATAGACCTAAAACGCAGTTCCAAAAAATTTAATACTCCAAATAGTAGACAAAACATTATATATATGTGTGTGTGTGTGGCAGATTATCTGAAAGAAAGACATAAAAGGTAAAATAAGATCATCGACCACATTCTTGTTTTGATATTATTATATACAAGGCAAATTAAAATTTAACATGCATGCGTAGTCTGTATTCCCAAATCACCCCCACAAAATAATAGATATTGTAGAGAAAACAGCACAATTTGTTACGTATTTATATTTGATAATATAATCAACAATATTTACTTTGATAATAGTTATGGCGGTACAAATAAGGTTTATATTCAGCGAAGAACAAATACCTAATTAAAAGTTGATGCAGCACAAAAAAAAATTATAAAATCAAGAAAAGAAAAAAAAAATTAATAATAATAATACGCGCTCATACCCTCCGGTGAAATTCGGCTTTGTTCGGGCCTGGATAAGTAAACCAAGTAATGCGTAGTTCGTGTTGGATTCTAAGCCCAAAAGTTAATAATGGGCTTACCTCAAAATGACCGAATACATTCACTAAGAAGACTCAGAGAAAAAGAAAACAGCAAGATCCCCTGGAAGAAATTCTTCCAAAAAAAAAAAGTAAATGAGATTTTTAATTTGAGATACTTTCAATAACAAAATTGATATTATTAATTCAAAACTGACGGAATAATCAGTCAACAAGTAATAGCCCCTGTTTCAGAAGATAATATAAGCAAGCAAGATCAACATGGCTAAATTACATTCTCATTTACTTTCCTTTTGCCGTATATGTTCTTCTCCTTCCTCGTTCTCGTTTTCCTTGTTGTTTCCATTGGCGTAGTGCATGCCAAATTACTTTATACTAACTTAGATAATGTTAATATGTGTAATTTAATTATCTGTCAAATAAACTCAAATTGATTTGTCTATATGAACGTCTAAAAGGGGAGGAGGCAAAGTGGGCCAAGTGGAGGCTTAAAGCCCCCACCTAGATTTGAACTTTTTTTTTACAAGTATAATAATACATAAATTTTTGTGTAAAATTTTAAAATTTGAAGTTTGATTTGTAAAGTCTTAAAACCTTGGAGATAAAATTGTAATTATTTTTAGTAAAGGCCAACAAAATAAAAGGAGCATTTTTCTGCGCTAGAATTCCACAAAGAAAAAAAATAAAGTTTATACTCGTAACTCTCTCTCATTCTCTCGTGTTGTATTTTTTGCTTAGATTCACACTTTCTTTATAGTCTCACACGGTAGAGATGGTTGACTAACAAATTCGGCATTTTCCCCTTTAGAGTTTTATTTTGTGGTGTTATTATTTGTTGTAATTCTTTTTTTTTTTAATCAAACTCCCATTGGATTAAAATCTTGAATCCGCCACTAGTGTCTAATGATCAACCATGGACCTTGTCATGCGCAATTTCCCGGGTTTGCATGCTATTGTTACTTCAGATTTTAAATTAATTAATTTCCATAATCGCAAACTCCACTTTATATATGTGATAACAAGAAGCCACTGCTATTAGTTGTTGCCTAGACTGAATAAGTTGTGTTACAACTTACAACATTTCAATTAATGTACGTTGTCATAATGTCCTCGGTTACTTTTATTTTGTTGATGATGGTGTACCATATATGTCCTTACCATAGCTTGCTAGTTTCCGTTTTCTTGTTGTATAAAATTAAGTGAACATGTTCTGTCAAAGACTATATATGTACATGTACGTACATAAATTATATAAGTTCAATTGCTGTGAAGAAAGGCGCGCAATTCGTATCATCTTCACGTTGTGAATATCACTAAATATACATAAATGGGTTATGAAATAAGTAACTCAAAGTAATATAGAGCCAATTATATATCATAAATTTACCTACTTTCAGCTCTACTAAATAAGTAATAGGCTAAAGTTAAGCTACATGAAATTAGAGCTTATACCAACGAATGGAATCACATTGCTAGTATACATATACATATATATGTAATACAACAGTTGCAAATTATAAAAAAATTTATAATAATTCTTGTAGATTAATTGATATGATAAATATACGCCATCATATAATTTTACGTATTTTTCAGTCACGGTAGTTGATTTATAAAAGTTGAGGTAACATTATTGATTAAAATATATATATATATATATATAAACACATAGAACCAATTTGACGAGCACAAAAAATATTGTTCAGCAAGCTTCGTTTTTATTGGTGAAGATTTTAGTGCCATCGTGTTTTTGGTTAAGTGACAATTTTTTGGCTGCAGCAAGTATGGTACGAGGTGTAGGGGTGGTTAAAAAACCAACCCGCCGGGTTACCGAACCAATCCGATCCGTTTGGAGCGGTTTTGGGGTGGGTTTTTTTAAACCGGTTTGGTTTCGGGTTTTAAAAAAAAAACCACCGCGGGTTTGGGTTTGGTTTCGGTTTTTTCTTCTAAAAACCATCCCGAACTTCCCCGAATATATATATATATATAATATATAAAAATATTATTTTATATGAAAAAATATATATAATAATATTATTTTACATGAAAATATATATATTATTTTTGAAGAATGGATACTTAATTTGTTTGAAATTTACTTGTGTGTTTAGATTTAATATATAAAATTTATTTTTAGCTTAAAATAATAGTTATTCAGGGCGGGGCGGGGCGGGCCGACCCGACCAACCCATAATCCGTATATTCGGGGCGGGGTCGTTCGGATCGGTTAACCGTAAATTAATTCGGATCGGTTTTGGTTTCAAAAAAAAAAAATCGTTGCGGTTTCGGTTCAGAACAAAAGAATACGGTTCGATTTCAGGTTTAAGCAAAACCGCCCTGAAACCGCCCCGTTGCCATTCCTAACGAGGTGGACATGACAACTAATTACCACGTGTCCGGCCCAAAATCGCTAGACCATCCCTCCTCACGATTTTCATACCCCTTTCTTGGGTCCAATCGAAATTTGGGTGAAGATCCAATGATAATATCAACTTCATACCAAAAAGGAGAAATATACATTTCATCCCAAAAATCAATTATCACGCAGCAATTGCCTAATGGCATCGCACTGATTGTGGACTCCAATCTTGTGGAACCCACTCCTACTAAATTCATTGAGGCATTAGTTCACTCGATGGATGTCGATCGTTGGCTATAATCACTTTTTGGAATTGATAGAGAAAGTGTCTAGTGACAATTTTAAGTTATAATAATTGTGTCATTGGTCAAGATTTCAAATTCTACTAGATGTTGTTTTGTAAGTCATATCACTTACTTGTGTTCTTTAATCTTAATATAAATTATTTATTTATGACTGATATAGTAGAAAGATATAATCTGAAAAACTTATAGAGAGATTTAATGTAATGACTGCAAGCTGTTCCATTCTTATCATTGTCATTATATTTTAAGTATGAAACTAGTAATAGTTAATTTACTTTACAAATATGAATATTCATTTTAATTGGTTGTGAATGGGCACTTTAAAAATTGCTCCAAAATACTGAAGTAATTGTTTTAACAATATCTCCGATCTTATATATCCAGGAATTGACGTAGATGGTAAAATAATATTAGAATTCTGGGTTTAAAGCCCCTTCTCCACTAACCTCCAATTAAACCATGTTGTATGTGTCTTTTCATTTGTATTAAAATAGTGCCCATTTTTATTATTGTATTCCTAATATTTAGTTTGAAATTTGAGATGCGTACATCTCTTATCACATATGTTGTGCTATGTTGGGGCACTTCCACATGTTGATTTCATAGTCATAGTCGTAGTCATAGATTCATATAGCTTAGAATGGGGTGGAGTGGGGACTGGACCGGACCGGATCTGACCAGACTAAGGAATTGGGCTGTGTATTGGGTTACGAATTAAGGAAGGACACTTTTGTTTGGGAATTTATCTCCCTATCAAATATATCATACTATATCAAATTATGTATGGGAGACAATGATTGCAAGCGATAAACGTGGCATGCTGTGCTCCTACTGTTTATTTCCATACAAACATTTATGTGCAATTCAAGTTTCTCTCTCAATATATAATACATAAATCAAGTGTGCAACACATGCTGAACTGAAATCTCAGTCCAACACGCAACCATGCCAATATATATATATATATATATATGTTAATGCCATTCTTCGGATACCGATACTTGCATTCTTGTTTTTCTTTCAACCTATATAATATTTACATTTTTTATTTTCAAAATAAAAAATTATGAGACAAAATTAAACAGTATTTTTATTATATTTTGTTTCTTTCTTATACAAACAAACTCAGTTCATCTCTCTCAATGGAATTCCAACTTTTGATCGTGTATTTAGAAATCACAGCTAAACTAAGATTGGGACATGGCCCACTTCCAGCAACTGACCCAGGAACTAGTCTTGTGGGAGCAAAAATATATTTACTCGTATTAAAAAAGAAAAAAACATTGTTGATATTTTTTGCCAAAGAATGATTTAACAGCGATTTCTCTCTCCGTCTCTCATATCATCATTAAATATTTATTTGTAAAATTATGCATTCAATGGTGAAAACAACAATTTATATTATTTTATAACATCATTATATTTATGTATTTTTTTATTTTTTAAATATTTTGCTATTGAGTATTTGATTTATAATGATAAATATTACTATTTTTCTATTTTAACTAACATTAATATCATATATTAGGCCATATGTAAAATGATTCTTATATATTTATACTTGGGGAGATATTTGCTTCAATAAAAAAATAAATTAGGGGGATGAATTCATACAAGTTTAAAATATTCATAATTAAATACTAAATAATAGTAACAACAATCAAATCTTTAGTTGTCTTCCTCGCTCCCCTAGATGACTAGATCCATGCATGCCCACCTCTAGGGGTGTTCAAAAGTTCCTAACTTCAAAAATTTTGAAATTCGATCCAATTTTTATATAAGTTGAAACAAGATGAGACAATTTTGATTTTCGGATTTTCCAATTTTCGAATATTCCAAAAATATATGAAATGGAATTGGAAAGTATATTTAAATTTTCGGATTTCCGATCTATATTTCCAAATAATTCTATTCCGATTTTTTTTATATAATTTTCAAAATTATAGTTTTATTTATTAATATTTATAATATTTTTATATATTATAAACAAAAAAATTTATTAAGAGGGGGCATAATTGCTACTAATTTATACGTACACAGTAATATTATCAAGTAAACCTATATCAACCATTCATTTTTGAAAACTTTTATTTTTTGGAATTATGTTTTGCCTTCAAATTAAATATGTAATTTGAAGAGTAATAGATGTGAATTGCCAAAATTGGTTAGTGTGTTGAATCTTGGAATATGTTTAACTTTAAGATTAAACATGTGATTTAATTTTAAGACTAATAGCTACTTTATATATTATTATGATGTTAAACTATTTGATCTATATTTTATACAATGTAGTTGAAAAAACAATAATTCATCCTTAATTTTTCAAATAATTCTAAAATTATTCTAAATATTTTAAGAAATTGGAAGATTTCGAAAGTTTCAAATATTCCAATTTCGGAACTTTTTTTGAAATTATGAACTTTTTGAAATTAGAATTCAAAAGGTATTTAAGATTTTGAAGTCTTTAAAAAAAAAAATTTGAGTTATCACTACCCATCTCTAATCATAAAATTTGTTTCTATATGATTAGTTATTATTATTATTTATTTATTTTGGTACACAAGAAGTTTTTTAAATAGACGGGTGAAGAGGCATAGAAGTTTGAGCCATGACCCTCCAAAGAGCAGAGTGAGAGATTCGAGTAACCCTCGGTCCCTAACCATCACATTCTCTCTATGTACATATAAAATAAGCCTGCCTATACAACAAACTCCCCATTCCATTCCCCTCATATCTCTCTCTCTCTCTCTCTCTCTCTCTCTCTGCATTCAACTTAACATTTTATTATCATAATAATATTGGCTGTTTGATAAACCTCTCACTAGGGTTTTTATTATTTTACTCTAAGAATTTGTGATCTGTATCTGTTACCATTGGTTCTTAGTGAACTTTATGATTTGGGTGTGTGTCAAAAAAATTTAATGTAAAAGCTTTACTTTTGAGCTCTCTTTGATTGTTTCTTCTTAAACAAAGTCTTTGGATTCTGGGTTGATGCAAGAAATGAAAATACAACAAATGGATTCTTGCTGTGCCACCATGAAGACTAATGTTAACCCAATGAAAGTTAGCAAGGGGTTTTTTAATTATGGAGATAGTGGGTTCTTGGGAAAGAACATCAACAACAGGGCTTTTGGCATTCAGTGGAACAAGAAGAGTCTAACAACTCAAAACAGGGCTAGAAAGATTAAACCTGGGTTTGCATTCTCAGTCCTTACATCAGATATTAACGAAGAGATCGTGGTGAGTGCATTACCCTGAATTGATCCTCCTCCTCCTCCTCCTCCTCCTCCTCCTCCTCTTATTCATAGATTTTATATTTCTATTTTGAGTTCTTTTTTAATTGAACAGGAGTATCCATGCGAGACATTTGAGGCACCAGAATTTCAGAATCCAGAGGCAGATCCGAAAACAGTAGCATCCATCATCCTTGGTGGAGGTGCCGGGACGCGCCTCTTTCCCCTTACCAGCAGAAGAGCTAAACCAGCTGTAAGACAAAAACCTTTTTTCACTTAATTATCGTAAAAGTGGACATGTTAAACGAATTGACAAGATTTTGAAGTAGTTGTTTTGAACTTTCTAGTTGAGAATACTCATGATTTCATAACAGTAACACTTTCTGATTCAAACTTCATTATTTTATGGTTTGAACTGTAGGTCCCAATTGGAGGGTGTTACAGGCTAATTGATGTCCCAATGAGTAACTGCATCAACAGTGGCATTACAAAGATTTTTATCCTAACCCAGTTTAATTCTTTTTCCCTCAATCGGCACTTGGCTCGAACATATAACTTGGGAAATGGCGTCAATTTTGGGGATGGATTCGTGGAGGTAAAGTCAATCAGGCAACTTAACCAAGGTCATTAAACCTGTTAATGGGTATACCTGCCAATAAACTATGTAATGACTTGTCGCTAGCTGAACTTTGTTTTATGAGGCTTTTTAGTTTTTTTTGCTTCTAGGGAAATTCATGTTATCAAGTGCATCTATTGTCATGTAGTGATATGATATATTTGTTAATTTTTGTTCTTTCGGTTATTAATTTTGGTCAAACTTTCTGGTTACTCAAAATTGAAATTACCTGGGACTATTAGGTTCTGGCTGCCACTCAAACACCAGGAGAAGCTGGAAAGAGGTGGTTCCAAGGAACTGCAGATGCTGTGCGGCAGTTTACATGGTTGTTTGAGGTAGCTCCCTAGAATATTTAGTACTCTTTTTTTTCATAAAAAAAAAAGTTCTATTGAAAATGAACTAACTAAGGTTTTGAATTTCTTTGTAGGACGCGAAGAACAAGAATGTTGAGCACATATTGATTCTGTCTGGGGACCATCTTTACCGAATGGACTATATGAACTTTGTTCAGGTACCTGTTTACTTATTGACTGACTAGTTCTTCCATTAATCTCTTACATGTTTAGAGAGAGAGAGAGAGAGAGAGAGTTTATTTATAGATGAGGATTTTGCTTGCAGAAGCATATTGACACAAATGCTGATATTACAGTATCATGCATACCCATGGATGATAGGTATGTTATTGATCTTTCTGTTCAACTTGACATTAGTTTTTTTTTTTTTTTTTTAAAGTTCATATCATGGGAATAACATTGCCTTGATTATTTTCTCTTACAAATGTTGCTATTCTTTTTTCCTTTTGTTCTGCAGCCGTGCTTCAGACTATGGGTTGATGAAGATTGACGATAGGGGCCGCATTATTCACTTTGCTGAGAAACCAAAGGGCCCCGCTCTACAAGCAATGGTAAATAGATTCTCTGCTTGACCAAGATCTTCTAGACTTGGTTCCCTTTACAACAGTTTTAATTTTACCAACAAATATTCACTTCCATTTGTTACTATAACCAGTTCCAAAATACCTTTCTTTTAGATACTAGCTTCTTTGTTTTCTAATGCTTATTCTTTTCTGTTGATTTGCAGCAAGTTGATACCTCTCTTCTCGGACTGACCGAGCAAGATGCATTAAAGTATCCTTATATTGCTTCAATGGGAGTCTATGTATTTAGAACTGATGTATTACTCAAGCTTCTGAAGTGGAAGTATCCTTCATGCAATGATTTTGGATCTGAAATTATTCCTTCTGCCGTGAAAGATCACAATGTCCAAGTTAGATACAACTTTAAATTAATTCTTCATACATAAACTTACTGGGATTTTGCGTTAGATTATTTGTCCACGTTATTAGTCTACTAATTTTGAATCCCTTTGTCTTGTCAGGCTTACTTGTTTAGTGACTACTGGGAGGACATTGGAACAATTAAATCCTTCTTTGATGCCAGCTTGGCCCTTACAAAACAGGTCAGTGTTCACTGTTACAAATTTTGTCAAAAACTATAACCCGGTCTATGTAAGAATTAAAATTGGAAGCTGACTATAAATAGTATTTAATGCAGCCTCCAAAGTTCGACTTTAATGACCCAAAGACTCCTTTTTTTACCTCTCCCAGATTCTTGCCACCTACTAAAGTTGAAAAGTGCAAGGTGTATGCTTGTAAACTCGAATCAGTTTTAGATTTATATTTGATTTTCTGTATCGCTCTTGATTAAACTGGTTCTTTCAGATTGTGGACGCAATAATTTCACATGGCTGCTTCTTACGAGAATGTAGTGTCGAACACACTATAGTTGGTGTCCGCTCTCGCTTAGATTTTGGCGTCGAGCTTAAGGTATGTTACAATTTTTTTAACTGGAAAATCTCTATCATCCATTTTAATACACTACTAATACCTTCTTCTAATGTACAAATAGGTTCACAAATGTGTTGTATACAAGTTCATAAGCTAACGTTATCCTTTTGGAGTAAACACGTGTTACATTCTTTGCCTTTTACAGGATACCATGATGATGGGTGCAGACTATTATCAAACTGAAGCAGAAATTGCGTCTCTGCTAGCAGAGGGAAAGGTTCCAATTGGTGTTGGACAGAACACCAAAATAAGGTAAGATTTAACGACTGATGTGCTTTCCCTAAACCCTAGGGCAGTGGTAATCAAAATATTAATTTGATATTGCCTAAGTTGTTAAAAAAGTGGGTACATCGTCCGAAGTAAACTAGAGCAAAGTATTCTCTTCTGATATATCTCTGTCAATTTTGGTGAAGGAATTGCATAATTGACAAAAATGCGAAGATAGGAAAAGATGTGGTTGTCGCTAACAAAGATGTAAGCATAGTTTTTTTTGTTACCAAGAATTGTCTATTGATTTCAAATTTACTAGGCGTTAAAGTATAGGTGCTTATGTCGTGTTTTTACATAAATCACTGAATGTTGGGATATATCAGGGTGTTGAAGAAGCAGATAAATCAGATCAAGGATTTTATATTAGGTCTGGGATCACAGTCATACTGAAGAACGCAACAATTACGGACGGAATGGTCATATAAAATCTTTAAATTCCACGGTTGACCTATTTTCAGATTGACCCAATGATGGAAAGTGAACTTGAACTTTTTGCAATAGCGAAAACTAGTAGTCTCTCTCCCTTCTCTCTCCTTTGTGTAAATGACTAATTTATTCGTGCATGTAAGAACAACCTTTAATATTTAGCTAGTTGAAGTACAACTTCTGAATAAATCAATGAGTTTGCTATAAGTTCTTCGTACTTGACTAAACTATTCGGTATTGAAGATCTTTTAAGAATTATATGTAACTTCTTGAATTTTACCCTCTTGGATAAACATCTATGAAGCACGGGTACTCCATTTTTTTAGGGGTACCAATGTGGACACACAAAGGACACGGACACGGGTATGGGTATGGGTAGGATACGGCTAAGACACTCCACGTGGTGTGTCTAATAAAAATATTATTAAATATCAATGGACACGGCTAAAAGGTGTAATGGGTACGATACCCGACACGGATGGATGAAAAATAAAAACTAAGGAGGTCAATTTATAATATGCAATATATTTAGGTGTTTTTTTTATTAATTAAAAAGTATATTTACCAGAGGAGATATTCCCAAATAAATCATCGACAAAAGTTAGGGTTAGCGCAGCTCAAACCCCTTCTCACATCTCAATGGCAATCAAACGCGTTCCTTTTTTTTTTGGATAAGAAACAAGATTTCATTAATGATATAAATTAAAAGCACAAATAAAGTGGGGACAAGGAGTCTTCATTGACCTTCTATCATCTTCGTCTTGTGAGTCCTCATTGTCATCGACCTTCTCTCTTCTTCGGTCTTCTCACTCACGGGAATGTCTTTTACTTTGCTTCCCTTCTGCTTTTCTGTAATTGGTTTTCTTTGTTTGGATTTTGAAAGAATCAAATAAATAGTTTTGGTTATATTCTTCCCTTTTGTTTAATTAATTGAGAAATAGTTTTATTTAAGATTGTGTCATTTTTCTTGGATTATAAAGGTGGGTATGGAAAATTTTGGTTCTGCTTTGACAGGTAGTAGCACTGTGTTTACTGCTGCTATATCCTCTCGCACTCAATATGACAATATGGCATTTTGGAAACACGTTATGAGGACAGAAAAATTAGCTGGTGTTGGAGGGAATTACTCCTTATGCAATTTTTGTGGTGAGACATTCAAGGGCTCTTACTCTAGAGTAAGAGGCCATTTGCTAGGAATTCGAAAGTCAGTGACAGTGTACTAGTCGAGTTAGAAAGAGAAGTTGATGAAGCTGCCTTAAGGGTAAAAAATTCATCAGCTAAAGAAGTCATTTTGCCATGTCAATCTCAAGGAACTATTGGTGGAGCTTCATTTGGATATGAGTTTGCATAATGCATATTATTATATAAATATATATTTATTTATTAAACGTGTCTCTCGTCGTACCCGTGTCTAAGTTTTTTAAGAATTGCCGTACCCGTACCTCGTACCAGTACCAGGTAAGACACCCGTACCCGTGTCATGGGCTTCATAGATAAACATAATTCATCCCCAAGTGAGAACCCACTTTTCATTAGTCCAAAATATGAAACACATTAGTAATTCTCTAATTTCCACTATTTCCACCCCTGCTTTCTCTAGCTCTATTCCACCTCTCAATATTCTTCAGCCTCTCATACATTTTTCGAATCTTGATGAGTTTTTGGGACTGTAGTGCAATTAAACTAGTGGTAGAGGGGCTTTCGCGAAATATTATTTCATACCCATCTCGAAAAGAGTCCATTCCTTGTGTTAGAAGTTGCCAGAACATTCCACCAGCAGCTGCACCTCCTCCGCTAGCCGATGTATAGATGGTCGAGTACACTGTATCAAACATCTGGTCTCTTTGGGTGGTGCTGAAACCTGGATCTTTCCCCGACTTTCCAAACTCTGTGAAGAGAATGGGCTTCTTAAGGATGTTCTCAGCATCTTGAATATGATTGTTGAGCCAATTATCCAAGAACGATAGTTGTGATTCGTCATTTGCATCAGTTAACCTGCTCACGAAAATCATAAAAAAGTAGATTTAACATGTTTTGGGAAAAAGAACAGCCAGGTTCGATGTGTGCGTTGGTCGGACAGTTACCACTGATCAGGATACGAGTGGACTGTAGCAAAATCAATGTCTGAGATCTGATTGTTTGCTATGAAGTCTGTTCCTATTTGAAAATTTGGATTGAATTGTTGCTTTTGAGGCACAGATTCTCCGTAAAACCCTTCCAAACCTGCCTCTAGCAAGTGATTACTATCTATGGATTTCAAGTAAGAAGCCATCTCTGTGATCCAAGCCTGTGCAATACGCGCAGCAAAGTAAATTATAAACAAGATGATAAAACGGACGAGTAATAACGAGGCTTTGTATGTATTTAAAAGGAGTCGATATTTGCAAAGGATTTAGATTTTCATGGAAAGGTAATAAGAGAGTTGATCTAACCTGTATGGTCCTTCCCGATGGATCTGAAGTGCAACGAGGTTCATTCATAAGCTCCCAAGCCATTATTGTTGGATCATCCTTATAAGCAATTCCGTTAATGCTATTTTTTCTTGTAAGAACACTCTACAATCAAAATTGACAAGTTTTATTAGTTGATCACTTTTTGTTTGTGTGCTGTCACAAGTGAATTTTAAAAGGCCCGTTTGATAACAAAGTTGAAAAAAGATCGGAAAAACAATTGATTTTGACAGGATGTTGAAAAAAGAGGCAAGTGATTTTTATGCACTAAAAAATCCCATGAAAAGTAAGGATTTTAAATGGAAAGATGGAGATAATATCTCACGAAATTGAGCGGAGGAGTTGGCTCAGTGGTAAGCCTCTCCCCCAGACTTCCAGGCAACCGGAGTTCGAGTTTCCCCCGCTACATTTAAGCTGCTCCCCTTCCCCCATCCCCTTAGGAGTAGAAAATTTCATGTATTCACAAAAATATATATATATATATATATATATATATATCTCTCACGAAATTACCACGTTTATTTTCAACTACTCGTAAAAGTTAAATTGTTGTTTTTCTCAATTTGCAACTTTCTCGTAAAAGTTAAATTGTTGTTTTTCTCAATTTGCAACTTTAATACCAAACGACCCTAAGAGCAAGCAAAAATTAATATTTGTAATGACCCAAAATATTTGACATTGGTAGTATAATGGGTAGATCATGGGTTCATAAGTATTCCACTTGGTTCCTAACTAGCGAGAGGCATTTTGGGTGTCTTGGTGACTACCCCAAAAAAACAAAACCCTGCGGCTAACTCTACAATTCCTCCAACTAATTACCTTATTTACTCCTAATAAGTTAAAGCCAGCAAATCGACTACCTAATTTAAACCGAATCTATAATGACCCTCGAACTAATTATTTTATTTACTTAGTTGTATGTATATGAAGAATGGAATAATTAATAGACTTGTTTTTTTGGACATGAATAATTTATATAGATCAAGAGACAAGAATAAAATTAACTAACTCAGAAAAAGAAATAACAGTGAAATGGCTAAGAAAGATTGAAGAAGAGGCTTAAAATCAACCAGTATGATTTACTGCCTTAATCGTAAAGAAAAAAGAGGGAAAAATAAACTTAATTATCACTTACCAAAAAGATAAATAAAAACATATTACTGAATGGAAG
Organism: Lonicera japonica; assembly: GCA_021464415.1. Classification (NCBI taxonomy): domain Eukaryota; kingdom Viridiplantae; phylum Streptophyta; class Magnoliopsida; order Dipsacales; family Caprifoliaceae; genus Lonicera; species Lonicera japonica. Next base: position 3,979,265 of record CM038466.1, read on the forward strand.
AAAGAAAAGCTAGAACAAGATCGAAAAATGTACACCAAACATCTTTAATTAAGAGGTTCGTGTTTGAATTTTGACATATTTTTAAGAATACAATATTTTTATCACAATTAAAATAAAATATATTTCCTACTGCAAGTTTTGTGCAAAATTTGGTAACACGAAGTCTTAATTTAGGACGAAAGAATATATCTTAGAGGAAAAATGTAAGAGTAACTGACCTTGATATGGTTTTTATAGTATCCCTTCACAACAGAGTTTGTAAAGAAATCATCATCAGATGTTATAGACTGACCTTCACCTCTTGCCCAATCCACATACTGTTTCTTCCCTCCAAAGTTTTCATAGTTATTCACTAAGCTCAATATTATCTTAATCCCATAACTCCTTGCTTCACTTATTACAAAATCCAACCCCTTTTCAAAGAAGAAAGAAAAAGAATCAAACATAACGTATGGGTTTATTTATTTTTAGATGGGGAGGGAAGTGGGGGAAGGAAGGAAGGAAGGAAGGAGATTAACCTGAAACATTTGTTCATTATAAGAAGCAGGGGAGTACTGTAGAGGATTGTTTCCACCATCACTGAAAGCCCAAGTTCTTGCAATGGTGAGGCCATGTTTCTTAGATTCTTCAAAGGCAGAGGAGACTTTATTTCTCTGAGATGGGTCAGAGGCCATATACATTAACCAGTATGCATTGAACCCATTTCCATAGTAAGGGCTTCCATTTAACATAAACTGTACTCCTCTGCTTCTCATGAACTCATTCCCTGCTGCATATATCCCCTTTTCTTGTAACAAGAAAAGAATCAACAAAACCACACCCAAATGCTTCATCTCTCTCTCTCTCTCTCTCTCTCCAATTCAAATCAATATCTTTCTCTCTTTATAGGAACAAAGGAAACGTATAGCGAAGTAAACTTGATATAGAAACTTAATAAAGTTTGTGGTTGTTCATTTAGTTGTCCCTAGTAAATGCTTAAAGTAGGAATACCCCTCCCTCCCCCCTTTTTTGATAAAAATACTTCCATAATCTAGTAATTTTTTTTGTTTTGTTCTTTTAATCATTTTTTTAAGCAAACCTATATTGTTACATTAAGGAAGGGGATTAATATTACGATTACAAGGAATAAGACTTTAACTTCCAAATTCTAGTGGAATTTTACCGACAACCCACTCACTCACTTATTGTAATCATGTTTAATGTAGTAAAATTGTATTTGACATGGTGAATTATTTAGCCTAATTAGCGAAAGATAATTTGATGTGGCGTTAATAGGGACAGCTAGAAAAATGCTATAGTCTTTTATTACATAGGTGTGGGATGGGAGTGAATACTATTATTATTGTTAGGAGTAGATAGATGTACGTTTCTTTTTGGTCATAATGGGAACTTTTTATCAAATTTGAAGCTCCGCCACTAATAATAACGTGGACGGTGGACTCTGCCATTGGCACTAATTTCCCGAACATCACGGCGACGTGGTGAAAGTGGAACCGAACAAAAAGCACTTTGCCGTCGGATAAGTTCTGCTGTGGTAGGGTCCTGCATAACTACACTAAATCAAAGAAGTACTAGGTACTAAGATTTGGATCTTCGAATAAACTCAATAATTGTAACCAAAAAAAAGAATAAACTCAATAGGCTTTTCCTGATTGAAGAGGAGTACGAATTATTCTATATTCATATATTTTTTGAAAGCCGCCACAAATTGCGATTAAATTAATTTAATCTATCATAAACACAAGGTCATCTAACCAATTTGAAAAGAATGAGTCTCAACTCTCCGAAGAATTAGAAGAAATAAAAGTATGGCATGCTAGGCATGCCACGCGCAACAACTTTTTTGAATACTAAATTGGACGACTTAAAATCTTCTATTTTTTGTGCCTACTTTGTTTTAGTGCAAGATACTTTATTTTTCTTGAACAAATCACACTATTGAATTAAAGAAGAAATGGCTAAATGCTGAATTTAAAAACTCTAAATTCAAGCAAGATATTTACCAATGAAACATCCCCTTGCTCCAGAAAATACTAGTACAATATATATATATATATATATATGGGCATCATATAACTTCTAAGTGGAAGAGAAGCATAGATTCAAGTCAAAGGCTTAAAGGGAAGCGAGCATCGAAATATACAAACGTCACAAAATGCAACCACGGCAGTAGTGGGCAAAATCGCATCAACTTGATTTGCTTTTGGTTTCAATTTTCCTTTGCCTTATTTACTTCTGTTTGTTTTTCATTTCTCTATTGAAATTTTCCTGGAAATATATATTTTGTTTCCTCATGATGAAGATAGAAATTAGTATATATCATTTCAAATATACAACGTGAACATTTCGATACCACTGCCCTTTCCAATACTATTTGTCCTCGTTAAAATTTCATTATTCTTTTTGACAAATTCTACAATAAAAGTTCATTTCGAAAATCACTCCCGTCTCTAATCATCATTATGAGATGATTATTGACTAAAAATAGCTAGTGTAGCCTCCAAATTCAAGAGTTTAACCAATTTTTACATGTTTATTATTTTGAATTATTAGTGTTCATATAAACCTCAAATTCAAGTATGTTAGGGTGAGTTCGATAATTTTTGGAAAGTTATGAAAAAAATAATCACTAAAGAATAAAAATATGAAAATTAATTTGGGCTTTTTTTTTCTCATCAAAGGATAATACATATTTGATGAAAAAAAATCAATTAATTTATTGGAACTATTTTACATGGAAAGTTTTAGAGTAGAAGAAGGGTGAAGGTGGCGAGTTGAATCTCGAGAAGGGAAACAACATAGCACAATACAGTAGAAAGTTAATAATATTCACGGAACGTTTCCTGCAAATTAAATGAACCATATTTTTACGGCAGAGCACGCAAGACTTTGTATATCGAACTCCAAAATCTCCCATGTGAAACCTGGCCCCCACATTTACCATTAACCCCCACCCCGGAAGTTCATGTGAATTCAAGTCTATCTCCGTTTGATGCCAAAAATTATATTTCAAATATCATTGACTAACATACAAATTTACTGAGAGACAAAGTAAAAGCATAGATTTAAATTTGTTTTTGGGAAATTATACTTTTAAAGCGAGTCTTTTACCACTGAGCATACTGTATTAATCTGTCTGGATAGATAGATAGATAGATAGATAGATAATGAGTATATATAATTTGTCTCTAGCCAAGAGAGGTTATTGATATTCTACAAGTATAATATAGTAAGCATGTGATTATTAATATATCCGTGTTGTGAAAAAACTAGGTGTTACTCGTTTTCAATTAGGATCATAAGATACAAATGACAAAAGAAAATTAAATAATTAAAATTATTCAGCACAACAATACACCAATCACACAAGACAAAGAATTACGTAACATCGGCAACTTGCCATTAGTCCACGGAATAACATCAAATTCCATATATCAAAGAGGAGTGATTTACAAGACTAGAACCTATGCACGCACACTGTGTATCTATTAACACTCAAAAGAAAAAATAGACACCGCAAATTTCTCACCTAAAAAACTTGCTTCTAATTTTTCTCTCTTATTTTTTCTTTATTTTTGCTCTCTACAAAATTTTCACACACTCAAGCATACATAAAAAGAACTTAAAAGATCACAACTCACCATCTTATTTATACAAAATAAGGTGCATCATTTTTCCAACGCCTTGGACTTTGGTCAAAGTATGTGCTGTAATATTGGAGGAGCTTAGCTAAATTTTGTCATGTATTAGTAGGCTAAGTAAATTTGGCCAAGTAACATGCCATGCCGCACATTTCACCGTCTTAAATTGGTCAAACATTGTGGGCACAACTAGAAAAATGTCAGCTAGCTTTAAGGAAGTTTGTAATTCTTTACCGTTAAGAATTACGGCTAGCTTAATTATTAAAAAAAGTTAAACTCAAAAATTTGACCATTTCTTTCTCTTCACCATTATTTTAACAATCCTCGCAGGCTGTATTCGGATTTGTTCCTTCGATTGGTATAATCTTTTTTATCCACCTACTCTTCCTTCAATCACAAGATAGGGAAAGAGATGGCACCGGGTCTATGGATCGAAGCTGAACGTGGAGTGATATCTCCATTATTCTAGTAATGCAGGTGTCTTTGATTACAACAACATTGCATACATTCGGTGGTGAGGCCATAATTAAGGCGCGCTTTTTATCATTACCAATAACAATTGCAGACTCTTAATTTTGGACAAAGGGGTAATTCTATTAATTGGTAGTTATTTCTTTGTTTTTTCATCATCCACAATTTTTTGGTTTTAAAAAAGCTTTTGACATGTTTTTCTTTTCATGATGAATTTATTGAGAAAGACAACAGAACCTTAAGAAGGAGTTTGTTTCCCCTAAAATTAACTGCTGCTATTGTTTGTCCTCTTCTGACGAAGATACACCTTCCCCTCTAAAAATACACTTTTCGACTATGCTTACTGTTTTCTTAATTCTATTCAACTAATATACAATCTCTCTCCCTCTCTCTCTACACCATATTGCCTCTTCGGCTCTCCATACGAAATCAAATGTTTGAGATATGCACACTACAGTTGTGACCAAAGTTATTAGTACCTTAGTGGTTATTCGCCTGTACCCGTTACAGCATTATTGCCCTGTCATAAATCCACTTTGAAGGCACAAGCTATGTTACCTCATCCTCTTCTCAAACAATTGCTGGCTGTGAATTCTTACCCAGTGCTTTTCAGAAGGTTGTTTTACCTCTCTTCTGAGTTGAATTTGTTCCAAGCCGCCTGTGCACAACAGAGTAGGTGAAAATGAAATTCATTGTGTACAAGAAAAAATCTCAAGAAAAATGGAACCCCATACAATCCATAAATGAACCTAAAATATGTTAGTAAATTACTTCTCATCTTTACTTTTACGAAAGATTTGTAAAGTTCACTCACTTGATCCAGTCATAACTGATCATGGGATTAAGCAAGCCGTTAATGCCCGTGTGTGCTCACAAAATTAGTTCAGAATATTTTAACAAGTCATTTGTCTATATATTCCTCCTAGGAGAGGAGGAGATTATCTATATACCTTTAGGAGATCAAAAACCTTCTCACATATATACTTCTGTTGAATGCTTGCTCCTCTTTGCTGTAGTTTGTCAGGATGAACATAAAGTGTAGCTTTTCGGTAAGCTTTCTTTACAGCAGTATTTGTTACGATATCTGTTAGGGAAACTGGTTGCCACCCACTACCAGGCCCAAGGATCTGCAAATTCAAATGACTTTATTCAATCACAATTTATGCAACAAAAAGAATTAACTTGAGCAGGCAAATGCTGAAGTGAATCACAACAAATCTTAGAGCTTAAAGATAAAACAACCAGCTTTAAGTACATACATATTGCAGTGTTGAAAGCAGTGCTCGCAAATTTCCTTCCTTCCCGCTTGACCATCTTTTAATATCAGCATTAAGAGATTCTGATAACCGCTGCAATTAATATCACATGTAAAATCATAAGACAGAGAAAGTATGCATCAAAGACATGTTGAAATTACCAAAACATGTTAAAAGAAATAATTACATTCTTCTCAGCTTGCTCCTTCTGAACGAGAAGATCCCGCATATTCTTCTCTGCAAGAGCTTTTGCCTGAAAGAGAGCAGTAAACATAAATAAATAAATAAAGGAATGAGAAATCTTGGGGAAAAGGTACATGAATTAGGATTTTGGTTGCATACCGCACGTTGCATTATCCTTTGGTGCTTCTCTAACCTTGACCTCTGAAATGATTCAGTATTCGTTCCTTCAAATCTCAGTGAATCCTGCTGGAAATATAATACATCAGTCCTCTAGCATGCAAGTAAAGATTTACCTTTTGACAACAGGGTACATTTAAGCGTTAACAAATTTTAGAAAATACTCACAGATGAAGAAAAGTCTCCGGAAGCACCAGAAAACTTCTCATTAACAAATCTTTCTGGCTGTGGCCTTGCCTCGGAGGTGTTGTGCGACAATTTTGCTTTTTCTAGAGCGCGTTTGCGAGCTTCTGATGTAGCTCTCTCTACTGCTGCACGTTCAGCTTTAAGTTTGGCCTCTTGAGAAGCTTTCTCTGAAGAAAAAGACTTATTAGTAGTTCCTGCAGAAGAAGAAGCCTTTTCCCGTGCCTCTGCCATCACTCTCTGTCGAACTTCGGCATTCGCTCTCTCAACAGCAGCCCTTTCTGCTCTTTCTCGGGCTTCTGCAAATGCTCTCTCACGAGCTTCCCGTATTGCCCTTTCAACGACTATTCTATCTTTTTCTCGTTCCCTTTCCCTCTTGTTTGCTTCATCAAATTCCCTAAGGTCTTCTTTTGAAGCAGTTTCTTTGTAATCCTTCTCCTCTTCTATGGCAAAGCTTTTATTAAGACTCTCCTCGTTCTTCTTTTCTGTAGCTTCCCTTGCTTTAATCTCTTCATCAATTTCTATTGTTTTCTCATTCTCTTTGGATGAAATACGTACTTCATATGCTTCCATTTCCTTTGCATTCTCAGCAAACCACCTTTTTCTATGAGCTTTTTTAGGTACTTCAGATGTTTCTATTTCCTTTGTATTCTCTGCAAACCATCTTTTCCTACGAGCTGTTTTAGGAGTTCTTTTTTCTTCCATGCCAAAGGCTATCTCGCCCTCTTTGATGATTTCATCGTTTTCTCTGAATTCACTAACCAGTATATCAATACCATTTTCAATATCTGAGGAGGCCGATTCCGAGTCTTCAGTATTATGTTCAACTTGGTTCTCTCCAACGTCCAAGTCAATTGAACCAAAATTTTCCAAATTTCCATCATCCCTGCCATCTTTCTCATCACCTTCAGCATCACCTTCTATCTCTATTTTATTCAGCCTAAATGCCGCTTCAACAACTTCGTTGTCATCTACTTCGAACTCACAGAAAGCTTTAGAAACTCCCAGTGTGCTCCCATCGTTATCACTTACCTTAGGACACATCTTAACATTGTTATCGTTTATTTCATGTTGGCAGGAATCTTCGGTCTCACTCATGCTGTTGCTTGCATCACTAACTCCATTGAAATGGTCATCATAAAGAGCCTTCTTGGGTACTTCTATCTCCTCATTTTCTTCACTTCCATCAGTCTCTGTCTGTATATTCTCAATGCTCTTCTCATCTCCTTCCTGCTCCCACTCTTTCATATTTTTTTCACTTTCTTTGGCATCATCAGCATCGGTTGGTCTCTTCTCGTCAACTTCTTTCTCCTCATTTTCTTCAATTTCATTGGCCTCTCTCTCTACATTCCCAGCTGCTTCATATCTGTTAGCCCCAGCAACTGTCTTCTCATCTCCTTCCCCCATACACACACTTGTATTCTCTTCAGTTTCTTTACAATCATGAGCATCAGTCGGTCTCTTCTCATCTAATACTGTCCTCTCATTTTCTTCACTTACATCCCTCTCTATCTCTATATTATCTGCCGTTTCTTTCTCTTCATGAAGACTAGTTTCAATAACCTCTCCTGCATGTTCATCTTCCTGCTTCGGCTCACTGCTAGAACTGTCAAACACCTCCCTAAGTCGAATTTCATTTTCCACCCATTGAAAAGCCTCTTGAAGTCTCTTTGCAAGGACTTCCTCATCTTGGATCTCTCCGACTATGTTCTCGTTTTCTTCAAACTCATCATCTTTCATTCTCTTCTCGATGATTTCTTGTTCAGGAACCTCTTGCTTGTTCGCATTTTGCACCAGCTCCAAGGATCCATTAAGTCCCATCTCATTATCCTTCTCATTCCAATCTCGGGACTCAAAAAACTCATCTTCTGCCATCTCCAGCAACTTGTCCATTTTCTCCTCACAACATTCTTGTCCATGGATGCCATTTTGTTTGTCCTCGGTTTCTTCACCCTCTTGGGCAATTCCTGGTTTCTCATTTTCTTCCTGTTCATCCACAACATGAGTTGATTCAGAGCTATCCAAATTCTCTTCAAAAGCACTTCCTTTTCTCTCCATATCCTCCTTTTCATAAGCCTTCTCAATAACTTCTGCCTTCTCAGTAAAATCTTCTTGCTGCTCCAAGGCTTCCCCAGTTGCTATTTCCTGGAATTCTTGTTCATATTTACCTGTGGACTGCACAATAATGCCATTGTTTCTGTCTGCTTGCTCAAAGGCCAACATTGCTCTTCTGTGCTCTCCAGTATTAACCAGTTCAGGAAGCCCTATTTCTGCTGCTTCACATTTTTCAGCTGCATCCAGATTTTTTGGATGTACTTGAGCTCTGAAAGAAATATCACCGTCTTTGAAGTCCGGAGCAACTTCTTCGCTTCTCAATTCATTTTTCCTTTCCACATCAGTGAAACTTTGCAATACAGTACGAGCTCTTTCACATGTTTCTTTGATATTTTGTTCTTTGGTTCTATTCCCTTGTGGTGCAGTGCTCTTCTCCTGTCTATTTTTAACTTTCTTAGAACCCTTTTTTGAATAATTTTGAGGAACTTCCTTCTTTTCCATCAATTCTTTCGCAATACGTATACTTTCTTGAGCCTTCTCTATAGCTTTTCTCAAAGCAGCTACAGAGGCGGCAGCAGCTGAATTCACATCAAGTTCCTCATCAGAAGAATCTGGTGAACACTCTCTAGCATCAGTCCTAGGAACCCCTTTGTTTGAAGCCATCGATCTCTTCAAAGGCGGGGATACTTTAGAGGGTTGTGATTTGAGGTGAATTTCATGTGCATTAAATAGCTTATCACTCTCGTAGGTTCCATCCCAACTAGATCCACTTCTAGATCTGACAGCACCTCCTGACGTTTGTTTCTTGGCAAGAGGTGAAGTGACACTTGCATCCATTTTCTGACGAACATCATTTACTGCCGACGGTTTTTGCTTGCCACCTTCTGTCTTCTTTGGAGGAGCAGATTCATCAATAAAACATGTAAATCCAGGTACAGCATCGAGTTCAGCGACGTGGGTTGTCACTTTTGTTTCGTCTTTTATTTTTTGGTTAGTCTTATGATAAGACATGTTAAACTGCTTCACTGCATCAAATGATTGATTCCGCTCCCCAGAATTCAAACGATCTGAATGTTGATAAGGAGATTTCGTTGTAGATGCAGTCCTGTAAATAATAACAATTGGAGATAAAGGTAGCACTTTGTAATTAATGCAATAACCTCATAAAACCCAAATAAAGAGATGGATGTCACTACAGATGAAAGAAATTGGGAAGGAAAACTTCTAGTCTAGAAAGATATTAGAGACCAATAAATTAAAGAGGTATGTATATGCGAGAAGGCCACCAATCTGAGTATGAGTTCTCAGGTCTTACTCCTAAGTGAAGGATTACCGCTGCAATGATAAAAATTCAGGCCAAATGCAGAGAAGAAGCAAGTGTGAAGAAAAGTATAGTCAAGTAAGAAAGTCACTTTTATGAGCATTGATGCTTGGTTAGCCATAAGGCTGCCAAGGAATTTTTGGGAGGGGCTTCCCATCCTGATGTGTAAAGGGTATATATCTGATGCTAGGAATTAGTTGATGCACGAGAAAATTCAAGAGTTTATGAATTAATGGGCTTGAAATGACATTACAAACTTTATAGAGCAACAATGTATCAATTTATGCAGAAATTGCAAGAAGCGGAAACGAAATGTTTACTTGTTAAAGTGATTGAAAGGAGTTAGGAAATGAAGCAACTATTGTTTTGGAATTAGATATAATGAGTATATAAAGAGACTTGGTGAATAAATTTGTGTTTTCTTATGCAAATAAGGGCAAGAAACCTATTAATGTTCAAATGGAAACAAGCATGTCAAGGATTTCTCTACAAATTCGTAGGACATTTCTTTCCCTTTTTCTTCCTCTTTCTCTCTCTTTTTCCCTTTTTTGTTTGTCCTCTAATTATCTCCATAGTGTGGTTTAAAACAACTGCCACTCATCACAACTTGCTCTTCTTTGTCCAACGTGTCTCTTTCTTAACTCCAAAGGGATTATCAAATTGAATACATACACCTTCATAAGCTATCAAATCAAATCAAATACTTGAACCCAGTCGTCTAGCAATACTCAAGAGGGATTCAAGAAAAAGAAAGTCTAAGAAACAAAAATTGCAATCAAGAACAAAAAGAAGCTATAAGTTTGAACAATCTAGACTCCCAGAAACAACAATCATTCAACAAATTACATGTTTTTTAAGTTGGAATTCAACAAGAAAGTACAAAAGTCAAACAAAGATAAAGGAAGAAAGAAGTTTAACTTACTTGGTTTTAGCAAACAGTTGGTCATAAGACATGCCGATGTCTTCATCATTTTGAAATCCAACGAAAATCGAAGAGTAATCGGGAGCTGAGCTCCGGAAATCGGCAGAAACATTATTAGTCTCGTCGTCGAGGTCAGAAAGATCAAGAACCGGAATCGAAGAAGCACGAGAACCGCCACCAAATATCTCCTTATAGTCTTCTACTCGCGAGGAGAAAGTAGAAGCACCGAACTTGGGAGGGCCGGCGAAAACGTCGTCGTAAGCATTTTTGGAGGAGAAGCTATTTGCATTGGAGAGCTGCTTTCGGGAGAAATTACGAGGGGAGGCATGATGATGATGATTTCTTTGAAGGGAACGGGAGAGAGACTCCATTGGCGAGAGATTGGAGGTGATTCGGGGGATTCTATCTATTTAGGGTTTACGCGTTGTCTTGTTCTCTTTGCGTCTTGTTGATTGTCAGCAGAGAGAGAGAGAGAGAGAGAGAAATCTGCAGAAGTAGTAGGGAGATAGAGACAAGGAAGAAGAAGAGGAAGAGTGACTAAATGATATTAAATGAGGAGGGGATGGGACCCGCCAACGGATAAAAATAAAAACTCAGCACTTACACAAAATATTCATTTTGTATTTCTTTTGGTAATTGTTTGAAAAAAAACTTAAGATTCTTTACGACAGGTTAATCTATGTAGTGAAATATTGTATTCGAATTATTTTAAGTGCAGTTGTTTTGAGTCACCGAATTATATTCGGTGACTCCAAAGGTTGGATCTTTTTGAAGTTACTCTATGTGCTCTGTATACTTGTGTATGCCATTTAACTGCTTGTGATGTATAGATTGTTTGTTGCTAAAAAATGTTAACTTAATTACTCAATTCAAAAGTGCAGTTGTTTTGAAAAATTGTTTGAAAAGAAAAAGTAAAATTAGTTGCATTAATCTTGTGGCATGTTTATTATAACTACGGTTTAACAAAAATAAAGAAAAAAAAATAGTTTAGTAGTTAATTATAGAGATAATGGGCTACAAGGCCTTATTTGGTAATGTTTTATAATTCAGGATGGACTCATGTACTAATTTCATAATTTGGTTTTATAATAAGAACACTTTTTATAATATTAATTTATTTTAAGAAAAATAATACATGTTAATGGACAAAAATACCCCCGTCTCTCTCTCTCTCTCTCTCTCAGCCCCTCCTTTCTCTCTCTTTGCTTTGGATTGGATCGGATTGTGTTCTAATTGCTTTTTGTATAATACCAAAATTATATAGAAAAATAGAGAGCTTCTTCATTCTTCTTCTTCTTCTTCAAATTCAAATGGGTGGATCATCAGGAAACTGGATCAAATCATCAAATTCTTTCTCTTATGTCAACTGATGATTTGTAATTAACAATAATAATTTCTAGAAGGAGAAAGTTGGGGGTAAAAGTAAAAAATGGAAGTTATGAAGGAGTTCTTCAGGTGGCTTTGCTATGTCTTCAACAAACGCTATAAAAGACGATCGACTTTTCGAATATGATTCTATATATGTATTTAATAATAACGACTATGGTGAATTCAAAGCTGCCGTGGCTGCAACTCGTCATTGTTCTTATTGCCATCGCTACCACTGCCACCTCCACTGCCGGTGTTGTCGCCATTAATATTGCCGCCGTCATCTCCACCGGAAAAGTCTAGGACGGTGCGCTTGTGGAAGATTGTCAAGTGTGATTTATTAATTTGGCTTCGCCTTTGGTTCGGTAATTTAATTATATTAATTGGTACATTTGGTAAAATATATGATGATGATGATGATGATGATAATGGACGGTGAAGATTGTGTTTGGGAAGGGAGAGAGCGAGTTGATGATGATGATAAATTTAGTTATTATTGAGCTAAATGGCATGAACAGGGGCCTGTAATAGTTTACTGTATTGGTGCTAAAACAGAGTGGTGCTAAACAGATTTAGTATCATTGGTGCTAAAACAGATTGTTCGTAAAATGGATATAACTTTTGATCGAACCGTTGGATTGGAATGATTTTTGGATATGTTGTTAGAAAGTCAAAGTTACTATAATTACACGAAAAATCAAGTCTAAATTGCTTAGAGAATTTAATTGGATTCTTGTTGCAAATAAATTTTGAATAAAAAAAATTAAAATTACAAAGATAAAATATATCAATGAAATAAAATTATTCAAAAAAGTGAAAGTTGGCACGTTCAAACTTGTAATTGAAATAATACATATAAAATGTTATTAAATATATTTTTGGGTACTAAAATATTTAATTTCGGAGTGTTAATAAATTATTCTATTTTTTTTTATAAGTATTATAGTAATATTATATCAAAACGCCAATGATTTTGTGTTTCAGTTAGCATTTTCTTTATTTCCGTAAAAAAAGTTACGACTTCAATACACATTTATAATGACAATGTGTCCATCTTTTATTATAAATTATACACTTGTATAATTACATAAAAAAATGTATGTAGAATCATCTTGCTTGCATCTAAAAAAATTATACTCCATCTGTCTCAAATTGCTGATCCCTTTTGGGAAATTCAACTTATTAAGGACCCAACATCATTATTGTATTTTTTGCTTAATTTACAATGACTTTCCCTTTTATCCTTTTTTTTATCCAAAACTTTTTCTTGAAAAGTGAAAGTACAAAAGGGCAAAATAGGTGTGTATTTATCTTTTATGAAAAATGGACATTTATTTTGGGACATCTAAAAATGAAAAGAGGGATCAGCAAATTGGGACGGAGGGAGTATATATTATGGGCGGGGTTATTTACACCCCCATATCAGTTACAAACACCTCCCTTGTCACAAACAACCCCCAAAGGTAAATTTTTAATCTCTTAAGACTCGTCTAATGAGAGGTAAGTGTAGATGCATACACTCACCTAATATTAGGTAATGGATTACAAACATTTCGAGAAAGTTTGTTTGTAATAACTCGTTTAATATTAAGTAATGGATTACTGGAGTGTTTTTCAAATAAGATCTGCCTAATGAGAAGTTAGTACACTTACATAAACTCAGCTTATATGAGAAGAGTGTGTTGCTAAATACTCACATAATATCATATAATGGATGAGAGTGTTTGTGACAAATAAGATGGTGTTAAAATGTGTTTTTAGTTAAATTTTGAAGAGAGTTTTGTGACAGATTTAGGGGTATAAATAACACTGCCCTATATTATAAAGTAATAATTTGTTGACCTTACTCTAATCAGGGTTATGATGATCCTTATACTTAATTGATAGATAGAATAAAATAATAATAATAATAATAATAATAATAATAATAATAATAATAATAATAATAATAAAACAATTATAATGAACTTCACAGTTTTTATTACATCAACAATTAAATGCATGAGTCGCCATGAATCTGTGACTCTCGTGACCTTCTTTAAAAAAGGTCAACAAATTTAAATTTAATATTTTATCAAAATATATTGAAATGTCGGTGAGTGTAAGGTACCAAGTGAATTGGTGTACGGAAAAAACAATAACGTTACAGAAAGGTATTAGGCTATTAGCTAGTAAAGTTAATTTTACATGTCTCAAAGTGTATGTACAGTGTGCATTTTCATACGCTATTTCTTATATTATATATTATGAACCACCGAGTACAAAAATGTGATCTAATTGTGGAAGTAGCCTGATCACCTCCTGCATTTTTTAAATAAATTTGTAGACTTCCACCATATATTAGTTAAATTTACTAGTTACGATAACTAAATGAATTTGTTGACTTTCACATTGTATTAGTTGAACTTATTTTGGCTTCGTTCAATGGTATATATTTTTAATTGAATTTTGATTATGGAGAAGGTAGATTTAATTATTAGTGTTAAAATTTGATATTATTGTGGTAAGTTTTTTAATCAAAATTGTTAAGAGTGGCTATAATTAATATTTTAATTATATCATTAGAGATACACTGAGCAAGGGCAAAGTCAAACTTTGAAACGGGGGGTCAAAATTTAAAATGCCAAAAACATAACTTCCCAATCATAACATCAACACATTATACTACTAGTCTTTCATATAACCCAACGTAAACATTAAAGCGCAAAAATTACAATAATATTTTACATGATTTTATATTATGAAAGTGTTGACCTAAAGGTCTCAATCTTATTTTGATAATAACAATAAATCAATCATGTGTAATTTAACATATTTCTTGATATAAGTTTATAATTTATTCTCTTGAAAAATAAAAAAAGCATGCCACATGACAATGATCATTCATTCCATATTCGATCAAGTCAACATAGTATTGGACAAATCAAGGATATCAATTTCATCACACACATGCTATCAATACATCTCATGAAGCACAAAAATCAAAGATCATATGCAAAAGATTTAAAGCAAGAGTTGCAAGTGAAGATCAATTTGAAGAAACAAATCAAAGCATTCAAAGACTCGACTATTCGATAATTGAGTGAGTGGTTAGGATTAATGTAAAATTTCTTAATTGATTATTTTTATAACTTAAACATGTCCATGCATCATTGTTCAATTGATTGAAAACAAGCTTGAATTGAATTTCCTTTGAAAACATCATTTTTACAAAAATCGATTTTCAAATATATTCATATTAAATTCAAATGATCATATTTTGAGTTTTCTCGAAAATAAGTGTTTTAAGAACATATTTTTTAGGTCCCCAAAACATTAAAATTAATTTTGGAGCTAAATTGCAAAAGTCCAAAAATTGAAATTTTGAACTGATGGACAACACCCATCAGTAGACTAATGAGCTTTACTCAGTCGACTAATACTTCAGAATATGACTGTTGAATTTCTGATTTTTTACCATATTTGGTACTAAACTTCTACCAAACCTCAAAAATAGCTATATCACTTTTGTGACTATATATACACTATCTAAGACACATTTTGACAAGCTTGAACACATATACAAACTCATATTTCATCTATCTTCATCATTCAAAGATTCAAGCTTTAGTATTGAAGATAATCGTTCATCTTTGAGCTATATCTAATTAATCAATCTTGATAACTATAGTGTGAGTTTCAATTGTATCTATCAAACACTTGAGAGTTGTTATTCATTGGTGTGAATCACCAAAGAATCTATATTCAATTGTGAGAGGTAAATCTCATAGGATAACAAGAATGTAAATTTTTGTTTAGTATTTATGAGAAGTAAATCTCATATATTAGTAAGAGAGCACATCTTGTGAGAAGTGTAGTGGGTATAGCTACATTATAAGTGTTGTGTGTATAACAACATTTGTATTGCGATTTAATTTTTACCCGGAAGAAAATCGGTTTTAATGAAAATTCTCGAGGGACTATCTCAGCATGGACGTATGATTTAGGAAACCGAACTGCGTGAACAAAACGTTTTGGGTTTCAATCGGTTTAATCTTTCTAATTCAAGCTATTCATTTTTTTTGTTATATCATTAATTGTTCGTAGGTTTATTTGATTAATTTGCTTGTTTTCCTTGATATATTTGTTTAGCTTAGTTGTATTATTTAAACATTTTTAGAAAACGTTTTAATTCCGCATTAAGTTTTAAAAACCCTATTCACCCCCCTCTAGGGTTGATTTTTGACCTATAGAAAGTATTGCAAAACTTGGACACAATTAACCGAATTTCTCATGTTATATGTGACTTGGACACAATTTTGGTAGATAGAGTTAATAAGATTTAGGGACTCAGGGCTGAATTTATCAAAATTATGGCTATTTCAAATAAAGTAAACAAGAATAACAATTGCATTTTTGTTATAGAGCATTTAGCTACCTAAAAGCTTTACTCTATTTAGTTATAAGTTATACTTTTGATATTTTTTTTTTATCAATTTAGAAAATTAATTTGTTTAAATTAAGTGGTTTCATGAATTATTGCATTTCGAGGATTTGAAGAGGCCCAAAGTTTCCCATGTATGTTGGTACCTAATTTTTCCTAAAATTTAAAGTTTGGTTTTGGAACTTACTTGAAGAAATTAGGGTTTGGAGCAACTAGATGTGAGACCACCGGCGAGAGAGAGAAGAGACTACCGGTGGCAAGAGCATTGGCAAAGAGAAAGAGGGGATTGCAGTACACTTATGGTGGGGAAAGGAATGATCAGTGAAAATGTTGGTGCAGTGTGAAAAAACAAAAGAGACGAGGGATTTTGTTTCGGTTTAGATAAGAGAATATTGTTGAGAGGGGATTTCTTTTGAATTTATGAAAAAAAAAAATTAGAGCGGTAGCAAGAGGTGAGCATGAAAAATTGGATGGGTTTGGTCTTGGAGAATAAAAATTTGGGTGTCGATTTCATTTTTTTATTGCAAAAGTAAGGGTCGGAAATTTTATGAAGTTAAAGTGAATAAGAATGTAAAGAATTAAAATTTTAACATAAGACACTAAAAAACTATGACATGTACCTCCGTCCTTGGTGTTGAGTATACATAATCTATGTTGTAACAAAAAAGTCTTATTTATATAAAATTACAGTTTTCACCAAATTATATGTAGTAAATTTTATAATAAAATGTTTTGAAAACTAATTAAAGATGAAAATAAGATATTCTTAAAAAGAAGAAGATGTGAAGTATGCATTTTAATGTAAAATGGATAATATATATATATATATATATTAACTTTTATTTTTATTTTTATTTTTTTCAAAGGAAAAAGAATCAAAAGTGATTCCATATATATGCGTTAGGTTGGAGGAAAAAAACTCTCTCGGCTGGCACGAAACTTGTTTACACACTGATGACTGACCTGCCCATATTCATGTCATTCAAGCAGGAACCTCCAGCTCAATGCATAGCAAACATCCATATTATCATTTTACATTTATAATTTATAAATATAAATATTTACTCAACAGCAATAGCCAAAATCAAAAGGTCAATGGAGAGAGAGAGAGAGAGAGAGAGAGAGACTTCGATGCGCTAACATTACAATCAATTAGAAACCAAATGATTGGATCAAGTATATTATTTGGTCCATTTACTAATATTATATTATTTTTTACAGCACATAGCACGAACGCATTATTTCTTTTCTATATTTAAATACAAAAATTGTTCGTCTGTGCCCGTTAAAAACAAGACAAATATAGTCAGGGAACAGTGTTTGAGCTATATTAAGTACTTCTTTTAATCTTAACTTTTTTTAAGAAATAAATATATTATTATTCACTTTTTATATGAGTGAGTAAAATTCGAATCTTGTTAGCGGCAATTTGACATGAGCAATTAATTAATCCTTTAAAAGATGGTGATATATGTATTGTGAATTTACAGTGAAAGTAAATTTTTGAAGAAAGTTTGACGGCAACAAGATGATGATGGAGGTATGGCAGAAGTGGAGCAAAAGTAAGTTTTCAGAAAAGAGCTCGAGAACAACAGTGATACAAGGTCAAACACCATTAGCGACAATTTCAAAATCTTTTAACAAATTACGGAGTAATTGGGGAAGGTTACATACCCAGAGCAATTTTATTGTGATGGTGATGTATGTATTGTAATATTGTGAATCCAAAGTGAAAGTAAGTCTACGAAAGAAAGTTCGAGAGCAGCAAGCAGAGCAAAAACAAGTTTTCAGAGAAGAGCTCAAAGACACTAGTGATGCAAGGTCAAACACAGTTAGTGATTGTTTCAAAGTCTCATAACAATTTAATTGGCGAGGGTACGTTACCTCCATTTGTGTAGTCCAACAAAATTTTGTAATAAAAGTTTTCGCTAATTTTACTATATATATATATATGTATTAGCAAACTGGCAAAAGAGATAAACGACATGTATAAACATAAATATCAAACTGTTTACACATAATTACATCTTAAATGGTTGCTTCCTCTATGTTGTTTTAGAAATAGTCACACCATTAACGATCTTAATTGTTATTCAAACATGAATTATTAATATTAGACTTTATAAATGAATTTACTAAAATTAAATTGTTTAAAAGCATTAATTAAGAACTCGAATTAATTAATCTGCTTAAAAAACAAAGAACTTGAATTAACTAAATAGACGGTAAATATCATGTATGGTAAATCTTTTTAGGATAGTGTCTTTTGAATAATAACTTCAATGCAGGATGGGCATGCATTGTATCAACTAAATTTATTTATAAATTAAAAGAACTTAAATTAATATTACAATATAGAAAATGATAGTTGTATAATGTCGGAGATTCTCCTTGCGGTACTTGGTCATATTCGAAAATGCAATAACATAATTCATTGCATAATTAAACACCACACATGCTATTGGGACAGGACAAAGGTAAAGAAATAATTCCCAAACTAATTAAATGAGGGGACAGCTAACCACAAAGGGAATGTAATATAAAATCTTTTGAATGGTTGGTACCACTTCTTCATGTTATCTTAACGCCTAGCTTAACATGGGAAACTATGTTCCCAATGTTGAAAAATAACCATGTTGAAACAAAGAGAATAAGCAAGAACATTACGGATCGAAGCATACCTGTATTTATAGTATTGTTTGATCAAACTGGTTAAGATCTTTCAATTGATGCATAGTTTCCTTAGATTTATTTATTTTTGTTGAAAGGGATACAAAGAAACTATATGAAAAAACCCAACCTCTCAATTGGGGACCATAACCCCATTATGTAGAAAACAAAAAACCACCAAGGGTGGTTATCAACCTTTAGCATTTTTAGATTGGCCTCTCATCAATTTAAAAATACAACTCCAATCTCTACACATTAATTCCATAACAAAAAATACCCTTAAGCCTAATTAAAAACTTAATTAGATCACTTAAGTTTAGGCTTCTTAATGATAATACATATTAATAATTTACATGTGTAATCTCAATTAAAATTAATATAAAATTAATCTAACACCCAATTCATGTAGCTTGGCAAGCTCCGAGGCGAGGAAGGAAGAGAGATAAGGGGTCCGGCGCTAGAATTCGAATTCGAGATCACTTGATTTTAGACCAAGATTTTTACCAGTTAATTTGTTCAATCAGATATAATACAAATGTATATAAATTGCACCTCCTCCCAATAACTTTTAAAAAATTTCTAAGGTTTGCGTATGACGCAATTAATAGTTAAAAGAGTTGTTGTCAAGTATTGATAATATTTAGGTCGTGGGTTTAAACCTTAACCCCCTTCTCTTCTGTTTCCTGTGAGCTCGAATATCATGTTTTTAATTTTCCAAATGCTTGTATTAAAAAAAATGTTTAAAGCTTGTGATGGAATGAAAGAAATAAACTAAAAGGAAAAATATATTTTGACTCTCTTACAGAATTCATAATTAATTCAGAATCTTATCATTTCATCAGTCGTAACATGAATCCACAATTTTTTAAGATGCATCGAATTAAGGTTCTAGTTTTTTTTTTTTGCTATGCATAACAATTGATTGAGTTGAATTTAATATATTCTTAAACCGTTGTCAAACTCATCATATTTATTAATTTGGGACCAAAGGAATACTGAAGTATATCAATTAAATCAGACCCATGCTTGAGGCGGAAGAGTAAGAAGGTTCAAATTTAAAAGTATCTCTTGAAAAACAATATATCAGTTAAAAAGTTTCATTATTGCTTCACAAATTAAAAGTATCTTTTGAATTCTTAGATTGAGTTCTGTGGTCGACTAGAAACTTTTTGGATTGAATCTCGGTGACTGCAAAAACATTATGTGACTAATAATAAGTGTGGTTTAAGCTGCGAATGAAGATCAGTCGAGGTGTGCGAAAGTTAATTCAAACACCATCTATTTAAATATATATATATATATATATCATTAAATAAGCGTAAGTTGTGTTATTTACACCCCCTATATTTGTTACAAACACATTCTCGTTACAAACACCCCCCAAAAGTAAATTTATTATCATTAACACCCCACGTAAGACTCACCTAATGAGAGGTGAGTGCAGTCACATACACTTAATCACTTAGAGAGAATTTGTTGGTAAGAACTTGCTTAACATCAAGCAATAATTTTCAAATAAAGCCCGCGTAATGAGAGAGGAGTGTGCTCACATAAACTTAGTTCAAATGAGGAGAGAATATTGATAAGCACTTACCTAACATCAGGTAATGGAGATGGTGTTGGTGATAAATAAGATGTTAAAATGTGCTTTTAGTTAAATTCTTAGAGTCGTTTGATAAGAATATGGAAAAAAAAAAAAAAAAAACAGTTGATTTTTGTGAAAAGTTGGAAAATAAGTTGAGGCATGTAGTGAGTTATCTTCTTACTTTGTAACTTTTTTGCATGGAAAAATTTTCTTTGTTGGTTGAAGAAGAAAAAAATTTCAATTTTTTTTTATAAAAGATAGAGGATATTTACTTTTAAAATAAACATGAAATAGAGTACATCTTATGACATGCCTTAACTTATTATCCAACTTTTTACTAAATCAAGTGCTTTTTTTTTCTTTTTCATATTATTTTCAAACAGAATCTTAAAGTATTTGTGACAAATTTAATAAGTATAAATAAAAGTGCCCTTAAATAATTTAACAAAGCATACATTTGTACGGAAGATGTCATAATATTGACTAATTGAGAGCAACAAAGCAGCAGGTAGATCGACTTGATAATAATTTATCTGACGAAACATTTGACATTTAGTTAGCTTGGCGGAAGAGCAAATGAAGTAGAAGTGGTGTTAATTATGCGAATTATAAGTAAGAGCCTTTTGACGAGAATCTTGAATCGATGGAGCAATTATCACATCAATAATTAGATATCTAAACTCTAATAAAAAGGCATAAAGCAGATGCCCCAGTTTGCACTACTTTCACTTTCTTTCTCTTTGTTTTCATTATTTATTTTTGAATTTAATGACTATCCACTCGATCAATGCAACTTTCATGCTTTGTTGTCGGTTCTAAAAGCACATTAGATTCCATTATTAATTTATAAATTTGTATTAAGAATAAGTTCACATTATGACAGGTGATTTTGTTTTTATCTATAGTTTTACCAATTTATCCGCAATTTAAGATTTTATTAAGTTTATTCATGCTTTAAATAATATAAATTTTAATAAAAGTTTTATAAAAATAACTACATATACTCATTAATTCATCCAAATTTATTTAGTTTAAAGTCATCTTCTCTTTTCTTTAATAAATTACCTTATTGTTAAAAAAGATGGTTGCAGAGAGAGAGAGAGAGAGAGAGCAACATGCATCATCAATATGGGAGACATATTTATAATTAATTTTCAAATACATTTTTTCCTTCTCTATTTCTTTTAAGAAAAATTAAATTTAATTAATTTTTTCTTTGTGAGACAAGGAAACTTAGTTGAGTTATTACACAATTAGGTTTCAAGATATATATATATACAAACAACATACACATAAAACTTCGAACATCAATAGAATCGAAGATTTTTTTTCCTTTGAATCATAATATAATTGGAGATAATAATTAAGAGAAAATGACAATAAAGGTGTAAAAAGTTTTGATTTTAATAATTTTTTCTTGGCTTTAATTTGTTGCTTTGAGGGGGGGGGGGGGGGGGGGGGAGAACAATCACTTTAAAGTACTAGGATAATTAATACAATAAACTCTAAAGTTCGGGTGAAATTTTAATCATATCCTTGAAGTTTGAGAAGTGATAAGCTGGCTGAAGTACATTTAGTAATATGTTTTAAATCTTTCAGTTAACCCTGTTAGTTTTTTTCGACAGAATGCTGATAGGGCTCTCATGTGGATACAACTTGGCAAAAAAACAAGAATAAAAGAGAAATTAAAAAGAAAAGAAAAGGGTACAGAGAGATCGAATGAAGAAGAAGAAGATGCACAATAAACCCCCTCCCCTTTACCGCCATAGTCACTCTCTCTCTTTCTCTCTTAAATTATGTATTGAAAATTACTGATTTGACATAAAAATTGGATCTTTAAATCTGTTAATATAATTCAACGGTGGGTGTTTTAACTTTTGGGTTAAAAATTATTCAATTTGATGATAAAATTTGAGTATGTAAAGCTTTTGACGTATTTCAATGGTGGGTGTGAGATTTGAGAGAATAATTAGATGAATAGATTCGAATCGAGATTGGAATTGAAATTGGCGCTTATAAAGAGCCAAAATTTGATTTGTGGATTTTGCTCTATAATTTTATATATATATTGAGACTACAAATCTCACATCGAGAAAAAGGGGCTACTCCACTCATTACCAATTGATTTTGAGTTGGATGTTCCAAACTTTAATATGGTATTAGAGCAAGATTAAACACATAAATCAAATGCCCAAAGGCCACAATACTCCGCGTCACCCAACATAAACGGTCCACTTGTTAGGCTCAAAATCACGCCACACATGAGGGGGCGTGTTGAGACAATGTGAGGGGCTACTTCACCCATTGCCAATTGTTTTAGGTTGGATGCTCCAAACTCTAATAATATGTGTGTGTGCGTGCACATATATGTATATATATACATAGACATATGCTTTCTTATTTGGTTTCGATAATAAAAAATGGGAGCAATAGATAATCAAATTAGTGTATAATAAAATCTTTAGGGAAAATTTTCAATACGATTTAAGGAGCAATTTGGCTGTGGTGTTAGATGGGAGGGGGTTTACTGTGCATCTTCTTCTTCTTCTTCATTCTTTCTATGCCTTCTCTTTTCTTTTCTTTTTAATTTATCCTTTATTCTATTTGTTTGCCAATTTGTATCCACATGATTCATGTTAACCACATCAACATTATGTCAATAAAAAAAAAACTAAAAGGGTTAGCTAAAAGGTTTAAAATATATCACTTAATGTACTTCAGGGTTCAGCTTTCCATTTCTCAAACTTATGATACAATTAGAATTTGACCCAAACTTTAGGATTTATTGTATCAATTACCCAAAGTATTATTAACAATTCTTTTAGTTCTCAAGTTACATTATATGCTAGCAGTTGGTTTTATTTGTTTCTTGTTGAAATTTTAATTTTTCGGTTCCTCTTATATATGTTATGATTTTTTAATTACAAAAGTATTATTGATGAAGAAACAACGCTTAAAAAAAGAGCGGAGTAAATGATGAGTTCTAATTGGACATGGAATAACATGACGAAGAAGCGTTCCAGTTGGATAAAAGATATGAAAATTCAATAATATTCTTAATTTTTAGAAAACTATTTTACTTAATAATTATAAAGAAGATAACCATGAATTATAGATGGATAAACTAATTAAAAAAGTGAATATATATTAAAAAAAGAGATAATAAGTTATAATGTCTCGCTCCATAATGTTTTATAACACTAAGGACAAACTCATGTTTAATAAAGAGAAATAGTGTTAATTTCATAATTTGGTTTTGCAATAATGACACTTTTCATAATATTAATTTATTTTAAGGAAAATGATAAATGTTGATGAACAAAAATACCCCTAATATAAACATCTCTTAGCCCCTCATCCCCACCTAAACTTTCAATACCTCATATCTCTTTCTATATTCCATTTAACAATAAAATACTTTTCGCTGCCTCATCAACGACCTCACCACCACCACCACCACTTGATTCTCCGATCGTATCATCGGGAGGAGTGTCGTTCTCATCATCCTCTTTTTTTCTTTTTGCAGAGAAAATCATAAAATAGATATAACTTTTGATTGAATTGTTGGATTTAGCTAATTTTCAGATATATTATTCGGAAGACAAAGTTACTATATCTTCACGAAAATCAAGATGATCATAGGTCATTTTGCTATCGAAATCGATCAATTTTGACAGCCCAGCGGAATTTTGAAAAAAAAATATGATCGTTCCTTTTTTTCTTTTTTAACAAACCCTACGTCGATCCATATATATATGCATACATATATAAATAAAGTGGATATTGATCTCATTAATTTTGTCATTCTATGTTTTGTAATGGTGCTAAAATCATTTTAGTACTTTCTAGTTGTTGTCCAAGTGGTGCTACCTTCTGGTTATGGTTCAGAAGGTGCTAAATGCATTTAGCACCTTTTAGTTGTTGTCCAAGTGGTGCTAAATGCATTTAGCACCTTTTAGTTGTTGTCCAAGTGGTGCTAAATGCATTTAGCACCTTTTGGTTATTGTCCAGGTGATACTAAATGCATTTAGCACCTTCTAGTTGTTGTTCAGAATGTGTTGTTATTCAGAATGTGCTAAATGCACCTTCTGGTTGTGGAGTTGTTGTTCAGAATGTGCTAAACGCACCTTCTGGTTGTGGTGCTAAATGCATTTAGCACCTTTTGGTTATTATTCAGAAGGCTGTCCAGGTGGTGCTAAATGCGTTTAGCACCTTCTAGTTACTAACATTTAGCACCTTCTGGTTATTGTTAGTATCATAATGAGACGTGAGATATTATAAGGAAGGGGTATTAATGTCTTTTTTGTACAATGTCCTTAATTTACAAGGTTATTTTTTAAGTGTCCTTTATAATTATGTTATTATTAAAATGAACCCTTATGCCTAATTGCCTCTTAAAAAAATTCCAAAACTAAATATATTTAATTAGGTGGATACATTTATCAATCTTTCGAATGGCATTATTGAGAAGTTTCAACAAAAAGTATCATAAGTTAAGGAGGGAATAAAGTGATAGATCTCATGCATAGAAACAAAATTGTCCCATTATGACTTATGAATATATTAAGAATTATAATTATTTAGGCCTAATTTAAGGAGGGAAATGTGTGCATCTCAAACTTAGGTGTATCTACATATGGCAACGGGGGTTCGAGTCGATTTCATGTCGGGTCTTAACAAATACGGTTAAATTTTGGCCTCCATTTGAACACAATCGGATAAACTATTGAGTGCTATTTTTGAAATTCATATACACTTTGTTATGTTATCGGGTGACTCGATACGACCCTTTTTATCCGTTAAGGATATAAACTATAGAAAAAAAAATTCTAAACAAATTTTCACTAAAAAGAAGATGGACAAATAATTAAAATTACAAACAAAGAATTAGGGATAAATATATAAATTTTATTGAACATTCAAAAAGATTTTACTTTTATTTTAAACATTTAAAAAGTTTAACTGTTTTAACAGGTGACCCGAATTCGTTAAGGGTCAACCCGCAGTCAATTCATTATCTTTTTGTGTATGAGTGAACCTAATAATCACCTAAATTTGTTAAAGATCCACCCATTAATTTATAATTTGGCTTCGCTTTGTGTCTTATTATCGTTCAATGAATAATATTGCCAGGTTTAATTGTATCTTATAGTTTTTGAGGTTAGAAACAATGATTAATATCGTGAGTTTTGATATATTCATTATGTTTTAAAAAAAAGAAAGATGAACTCTTAACTTATAAATTTTAAAAAAGACATAATTTATGCCTAATTTGAAATAGAACAAGAATTTAATAATTGGTCACTTGGATGTTAATATTGGAAAATATGTTAAAATTATTATAAATAAAAATAATAAATTCTTATCATAGAATTTGTACCATATTTAATACATATTAAAAATTTATGTTTTTTAAAGTACTTAGTATTTATCCTAAAGACAAGTTAATACGACTTTTTAAATGGAGCGAAACTAAACCTTGGCCCAATAGGCTCATTCCCAATGAAGATTTATTTTTAATCCATTAGCCATTTGCAAAAATACATAGATAAACCAGTCAGTCTACCCTTAGACGTCGTTTGATTCAGGTATTAGGGTCAGTGTGATTAATAATACCAATATTAATAGTACTGGACTATTAATCTTGGTATTAATTTAATATCAATACCATATTTGATTCATGCAGTATTAATATTGGGATATTCCATACTGATGTTAATATCATGTTTGTTACTGTAACTCGTATACGGGATTATATTTTGAAATAACAAAAAAAATTTAATAATAATAATAATAATAATAATAGTAATAGTAATAGTAATAATTAGTAATAGTAATAGTAATAATAATAGTAATAATTAGTAATAGTAATAGTAATAGTGATAGTGATAGTAATAGTAATAGTAATAGTAATAATAATAATAATATAGTAGTAGTAGTAGTAGTAGTAGTAGTAGTAGTAGTAGTAGTAGTAGTAGTAATGACTTTTTTGAAAATATTATAGTAGTAATGGCTTTTTTGAAAATATTATAGTAATAATAGCATTTTTGAAAATATACGGTTTATTTTTCTTAATTCCGGATAAACAATACCACCTCCTCCATGGTATTAAATTATATCACAAAGAGTGGTATTAAGTTAGTCCCGATATTAGTAATCCCATCACATTTGTGCGAACCAAACAATATATTATAAAAAAAGTAATATTAATAATCTCATCCCACTTTTTAATACCCGAATCAAATGAGGCCTTAGAGTATCCACAGCGGGTAGGGTAAATGGCTAAATTTACCCTACTTCACGCCACAGCAGAGAAATTCAGACGGGCAAAATTTGGCTGGTAGGGTAGAGAATGGCTAAATTTATTATTCGCTTAAATTTTACCTTATATAGGTATAAGTCACTCATATGAGCCATACGAGTAAGCCTCACTTGTATCAACTAAAAAGAATTTTCATATAAATAAGCCTCACTCGTATGAGAATTTCTCTTTTTTAAAAAAATAAAAAATACCCTATCTAAGTAAGCTTCATTTGTACGGGAATTTCCTTTTTTTAAAAAAATAAAAAAATAAAAAAATACCCCATATGAATAAGCCTCACTCATACGGGGATTTTTCCTTTTCCGCTACCCTTTCCGCCATAGCCTAAGACGGAAGTTAATAAACCAAAAGATAAATTTACTCTAAATTTTAGTCTACCTGTGCATGCTGTGAGCATCCTTGAATGTTTTAAAAGCTCAATGAGAAACCACTAGCAAGTGGCGGTGGCCAGCGACTAGGCACTGTTCCGCAAATAGGGATTAATCAACGGACACCCTATTTAAGGAATACAAGACCATTTATAAAAGCAATGTGTACACCTTTGAGATCCTTAAATGTAAATTTAAGTTCAATTTGGGACAAAATTTTCTTTGTTCTTTTTTTTCTAAATGTTGACTAAATAAAATAAAATTATTATAATACTTTACTTTGTTAAATTTGGGATAAAGTTTACATGCTTTTATTTTTGTTTGACACTAATATTTTCAGTTTGATTAGTTGAGTTAGAGATTACGATTGAATATTGATTAGGTTAAGTTAGTGCTATACTGCTATATTTAAATATTGATTTAGTTAAATTTTGTGATTAGTTTCAAATATTTGATTATATGTGTCGGTACGTATTAATTTTGTAAGTTGTAGACTATGTTATAACATCAACCACCAAAGAATAAAAAATGAAAACTTGGAGCATGGGAATTGATTTAGAGTTTGCATTAAATGAATTTTAATAATTAAAAATTCATTGAGCTCAATTTTATTAAATAATTGAGGCAATTAGGCATTTTGACACATTCCAATAATAACATAATTGTAAAGGATAATTATAAATTAGCATTGTAAATTAAGGATACTACACAAAAAGGACAATAATGCCCCTTCTTTAATTAACTAATAACAAAAGTACTATCATTACTACTAATTTCTGCCCATCCTGTCATTATCTAATCCTACTTGATCGAGTAATAATTAATATAAAAAACTAATTAACTCTTATTCCAAGAATTGGAAATTGAGGAGTGTAGTTTAATTTTTCACAGTACGTGCAGAAAAAACTCTAATTTATTACATACATAATTATTATTATGTTATGTGCATCAAGTTCTGGAGTTTGATTTGCTTACAACTCAGTTGATGGTTGATCTATGCGCATATATATATATATATATATATTAATACAGTAGCATCATTTTATTTATTTATTTATCTTCTGTCCAAATACATGCATAGCTAGATAAGCTGATCATCATCTTCAACCATTTTCACACATCATTTTGTAATCTTAATTAATATAACATCATATGTTTTCAAAAGACAACTAATCCCCCCAAAAAATGAGAACAACAAGGACAAGGCCAAGCAGAGCAACATTTTGTCATCACTGTAGGTAGCAAAGTATATAATTAGCTAACAATGAATTCCTTTAAGTTTCTGTTAAATCAAAAAGAAGATATGAAAAAGGTCGTGTAGGTAGGTTTAATATTAAGACCAATTTTCATAATTATTTAGCATTATTTTTTTTCTAAAGTAATTAATCACATGGTGCTAAAATAGTTTTAGCACCAATTGTCCAACATTAGCTAGAATGGTGCTAAAAAGGTTTTAGCACACAGGTAAACACATATAACTAAACTGAATGTGCTAAACAGTTTTAGCACCCAATTAAATTTTACACATTAATGTGCTAAAACAGTTTTAGTATTAATTGTTCAATACTAGAATAGTACTAAAAAGATTTTAGCACCACATGTGAGCATATAAAACTAAACTGAAGGTGTTAAAAAGTTTTAGCACTCCATTCAATTCTACAAATAAACGTGCTAAAACATATTTAACACAATTTTTGTCTAAAGTAACTAATCACATGATACTAAAACAGTTTTAACACCAATTGTCCAACACTAGAACGGTGCTAAAAAGGTTTTAGCACCATAGGTGAACACATATAACTAAATTGAAGGTGTTAAACAATTTTAGCATCCCACCCAATTCTACACATAAAGGTGTTAAAATATATTCAGTACCATTTTTATCCAAATAAACTAATTACATGGTGATAAAGCAGTTTTAACACTAATGGTCCAACATTAGATAGGTCAACACATATAACTAAATTGAAGGTGCTAAACAGTTTTAGCACCCCATCTAATTCTACATATAAAGGTGCTAAAACATATTTAACACCATTTTTGTCCAAAGTAACTAATCATATGGTGCTAAAACAGTTTTAGCACCAATTTTTCAACACTAGAATGGCGCTAAAAATGTTTTAACATCACATGTGAATACATATAACTAAATTGAATGTACTAAACAGTTTTAGCATCTTATCCAATTATACACATTAGGGTACTAAAATATATTTAGTACTATTTTTGTCCAAAGTAACTAATCACATGGTGCTAAAATAGTTTTAGCACAAACTTTTCAACATTAGAATGGTGTTATATCTTTAATTTAAGGTTCGTCAAAAAAAGAAGAAGTTACAATCAGATTTTTTTTCAAATCCCGCTAGGCTGTCGAAATTGGTCGATTTCAATAGCAAAAAGACCTCTAGTCGTCTTAATTTTATGCGTAATTATTGTAACTTTGTTTTTCGAACAACATATCCAAAAATCAGTCCAATCTAATAGTTCGATTAAAATTTACATATTTTTGATTTAGGATTCGTCAAAAAAAGAGAGCCGGGATCAGTTTTTTTTTTACAAATCCCACTAGGTTGTTGAAATTGGCCGATTTCGATAGCAAAACGACATCTGATCATCTTGATTTTTCGCGCAATTATTGTAACTTTGTCTTTCGAACAATATATCCAAAAATTAGTTTAATCCAACGGTTTGATCAAAAGTTATATATCCGTTTTACGATTGCGCCTGCAGAAAAGAAAAAAAATACGAGAACAACGCTCCTCTTGGCGATGTGATCAGATAGTCGGGTGGTGGTGGTGGAAAAGGTGAATCAATGGTGAGGAGGTCGGAGAATGAGGTGATGGACATATTTAGCACCAATATAGTTAAAATAGATATAATACAAATGTTTAGGGGCTGAGAAAGAGTGGTATTGTTTAGGGTATTTTTGCCTATCAACATTTATTATTTTTCTTAAAATAAGTTAATATTAGGAAAAGTGTCCTTATTATAAAACCAAATTATGAAATAAGTACTACTTTCCTTTACTAAATATGAGTCCGTTCTTAGAGTTATAAAACATTACGGAGCGAGTCCTTATAACCCATTATCTTTAAATTATTCTTGTAATGTACGAATACAAGTAAACGTTTTAATTGGACTTTTTATTTTCTCTGTGAGCTTATATTTTAGAAGATACTTTTATTTTTTAATTTTTTTTTATGGTAGCCTTCTTTTGGAAGAATCCTGAGTCTACCATTGCCTTTAATATATCATGTATAGGTTTGTACGGTTAGAAAAGGAAGGGGTTAATTACTGGCACCCTTGTTTCTCAATTTAAGCCCCATTTTTTAAAGCACCTTTATTAAAATTTTAATTTTATAAAAGCACTCATTACAATTTGAGCATCCTGATAGGAAAAAAAAAGAAAAAGAAATAAGAAGTTAAAACTCAATCACAAGACCAATAGTTTAAAATCCAGATTATCTCTCTTAAAATTATAAACTTAAACACAATATGTGATTAAAAGCAAACATTGCAAAAAATAATGCGGCAAAGTGTAAATTTTGAATCAAAATTTAATTAGAAGAGAACAACCGAACAACAAATGTCCACTAAACAAATATTTTCAAGACACGTACTGATGTACTAAGAACTATTTGTTTTGTTTTAAATTAAAAGTTTTGTTTTGTATTTAATTTATATTTATTAAGTACATCAATAACAACCTATTTGCAATTATTTATTATGAGATATATGTATTTATAATATCTGAAAAGAAAAAAACAAAAGTGTTAATTCAAGACAACTCCAATAACAATAAAACTCATATTTTGATGGAGCGTTATTCTAGTTCAATACTCTAGTAAATCTATAAGAAGAAAAATCAAATACACGGGTGTATATATATATATGTAAAACATATACATGATTGTATCATCAAAACAAATAAAGTTGTTAATCTCGCAACCAAAGTGGCTTTTTTGAAACAAGTGGATTATCTCGGGAATAAAAAGATCTCTTCATCTCCGAATTTAACAATATAAGTTTGTTCAAGAAAAAGAAAAGTAGTTATTTTTTTTCTTTTAAAAGCGCATTGATGTTTCTAGATGAAAAAGCACCAAGAAAAGAGAGGGACGTATTCTCTTATTGAAGAGAAGAAAAAGTAGGAAAAATTGAAAGAAACTCCTGTTTTAAATAAAGGTGCCTTTAAGAAATTAAAGATAATAACAAATAACTTTTTTTTCTCATTAAAATGAGCGTTGAAACTAGTTTTTAAGGTGTTTTTACCGGCACCCCTAATTACTACTATATCTCTCTCGGTGCGTTATAACGGTGCGTGTCAATTGAAATGAGCATAACTCTCACTATGTTGTGGATTTCACGACAAGTTGGTAGTCTCATTTTTAGCCTTGCCTTGTACATTAGATGACACGTTTTGAGGGTGTGAAGTCTGAATAGGCGCCATTCAAACTTCAGATGTGAACATTTTGTCAGAGTCTACAAGATTAAATTCTCTGAAAGTCTGAATTATTCAAAGGCTTCATTTGCATCTGAATATAATTATTGCTTTTGAATGGAAACATATTTTCAAATTTGTCCTTAAACTGCTAACCTAATTTCAGCCCCCAAAGCTTCCATAGCCGCTAGACCAGAACGAATCCACTCTCCACTTGGTCCTTAGGCTTTGTGGTGGCGCTAAGAAGCGAAAGAAGACGACCTACACCAACCTCAAGAAGAAGGAGGTCAACCTCTCCGTCCTTCAGTTCTACAAGATTGATGATCTCGATAAGGTTCAGTTCAACAAGTTTTAAAAAAATTGAGAGATTACGAGTTGGAGATACTCTAAATGTTGATCTTAGATTGTCTTTACAAGATAAATGATGAAGAACAAGAACAAATTATATAAATAATCTCTCCCCACGCCCCTATGTTCTTCTTCTGCAATTATATTCCAATGACTCCAAAAAAGATAAAAATAAAAATTGCGAGAGTTATTTCGGTAATAATAATAGGAAGGACAAAAAGGTCTAAACACATTTTTAATATATGTTTGGATATTTTATTAAACAATCAAAATTTTCAATCCCAAGTCTTGATATTACAACAAAACAAACGCAACTTAAATAAGTTCCTTCTTCATGGGCTATGAGTTGGGCCCAAATACTAGACCTGGTCATCAGGACATTTCTTTTCATGATAAATGAAATGCCCATTAGGTTGAATTTCGTAGACAAATTAGTATTGAAATTACAATTTATTATGTGCATGTTAATCACAAAGTTAACTTAAATTAATATTTAAGAAATGGCATAAATATTTTTATTTTTTAAGAAAAAAAAGGCAAAAAAGAGAAAACATAAAAATGTAAAATGAGACTAGAGAAAGAGGAGGTTAAAAAAAAAGCTAAAAAGAAGGGATAAGAGTTTTAAACTTATGACCACCTATCATTAAATTATATAGAGGCATTTTATCATTCAAATTATAAACTAAAAATATATTTAATGGCTTTTGCAGATTATATATTTATTAGATATTGTGCACATGCAATAAATATACTATTAAATAAAAATAAAAATAATATGGAACAACAGTTAAAACAAAATAAAAAATTATTATCTTTACTGAGTTTCAAATTTCATTATTTATGTTATGGTAGAAATATTTTTTTGTAAAATAAAAGTCTCAAGCCCAAACCTTAACATTTCTCTTCCACCCCAACCCCGTCACCACTCTGCTCGTGTTGTGTAGCCCTAGGCTAGCTGAAGTACCTCCTCCTCTAAATCCTTTGTAAACTTCAATTTGAGAGAAGAGACCGACCGGCTTATCAATCGATCGATTGGTACAGAAAGGAAGAAAGAAATAGAAGAAGAAGAAGAAGATGGGAACCCTAGGAAGGGCAATATACACAGTGGGATTTTGGATTAGAGAGACTGGCCAAGCCATTGATCGCCTCGGTTCCCGCCTCCAAGGCAACTATTCCTTCCAAGAACAACGTATATCTCTCTCCTCCTAACCCTCCTAGATCTTTTTCCTCCCATATGTATATAATAATAATGATAATGATAATCTGAATATTATTGGAATCTTTAATTTTCATTGTTCATTCAATGTTTTTCGTCGTTGATTTTTATGCTTTCAATCTGTATTTTTGTACAATTTTTTTGCTCTCACTTGCCTCATTTTCCCCTCTTGTCAAACCTTAGGTTAAAGTCAACAGCTCATCTCAAATAATGCCAAATTTGAGTGAGCTCATCTTTCTGATTCTTTTTGGTTTTTTCCTTGTATGATAACACGTTTTACGTCATTTATTGTCGTGTTTTTGCCCAAGTATCCGCTTAAATTCTTTAAGTGTCACTTTTCTATGTTATTATTATTATTCTTATATGATATCCCATGGTGTATTTGCTTCTATATATGCTTCCTTGGAGGGGTGCGAAATGCACTACTAGGAATCTAAGTTTTCTTGCCTCACATGATCATAATTTCAGTTTACATTATTAACCTTTTCATTCCATTGTTGGATATAACTTACTTCTTGTTTGCAAATTGCAATAATAGTAACCTATTTTGTTCTTGCCACTGGATTGTTGTTTTCTCTTTCTTTTAGTGTCTAGGCATCGAACGCTCATGAATGTATTTGACAAAGCTCCAGTGGTCGACAAAGATGCATTTGTGGCTCCAAGTGCTTCCATCATTGGGGATGTTCTAGTTGGACATAAATCATCTATCTGGTATGGATGCGTTTTGAGAGGTAAGCTTCAATCAAATCTTCTTGCTACTATTATGATGCATATAATTTCAATGCACTG
Source organism: Lonicera japonica (assembly GCA_021464415.1). NCBI lineage: Eukaryota > Viridiplantae > Streptophyta > Magnoliopsida > Dipsacales > Caprifoliaceae > Lonicera > Lonicera japonica. The sequence continues at coordinate 4,013,001 of CM038466.1, forward strand.
GACGATTGATACTTTAAGGGCATTTAGATTTTTAACAACGCCCCCCTCCTCTCTCCTCTTGATTGATTAAAAAAAATACTTAACCATGGCCGCACGTTTCCAATCCTCAAGTTTGATTGATTGTCAGATTTTACATTTTTTTACCTCTTATTTGTTTGGTTTAATATTTCTTCATTATCTGTCTGCTGTTCTGGACATCTATATATTTTATGTCCTTATAAATACATGAGGAGGAGATAGGCAAGGGCATAGTTGTCAAAATCGCGTCTAGGCTCCAGGCGCCTCCAGGCGCAGGGATAGCTTCTTCACCTACTAGAAGGCGCATCCCGTTCGAAAAGGTGAGGGATTTTGGCGCCTAGGCTCCAGGTGAGGGATTAATGAAGGTAGGCTTTTTTTTTTTACTCTAAACGATGCATTTTACCGATTGGGACTTAAACCCAATTGAAAAAAAGCGTAAAAAACCCTAATACGCACCTTCAATGCCGTCTCACTCTCACGCAGCTTCTCTTCCTCGTTCCGTCTATCGATCTTCAACATATACTTCTCCTTCTTCTTCTCCTTCTTCTTCTTCTTCTTCTTCGTTCTTCTCCAGTTCGCCTCACGCTGTTATGGTGCAATTTTTTTTCTTTCTTCTTTTTCTTTTTCTCGGAAGAATAGAGCAAGTTTATTTCTGCACCTCACGTTATTTCTACTCCTCACGTGGTATATAATTTGTCCAGAATTATTAAATTATAAGTTATATATATATAATTTGTCCAGAATTATTAAATTATAAGTGATATATATATATATAATTTGCCAGAATTATTAAATTATAAGTGATATATATACAATTTGTCCAGAATTATTAAATTATAAGTGATATACATAAATTTTCCAGAATTATTAAATTGTAAGTGATATACATAATTTCTCCAGAATTATTAAATTATAAGTGATATACATAAATTTTCCAGAATTATTAAATTGTAAGTGATATACATAATTTTTCCTGAATTATTAAATTATGAGACTTGATGACTTGTTATTATATTATGTTATTTAGATGTTAATGACTATGATCCATGAGGAATTGTTTGTTATTTAGATCTTAATTTGATGATTTATTTGGCTTTAGATTGTATGACATTAGAATAGTTGGTGCAAATTATGACTAGAATAATATATTTCATGTTTTTGTATGGGGGTGCGCCTCACTTTGAAAAGGTGTGCGCCTGCGCCTTGCTAGGTGAAGGGACCTTGTCGCCTCAGTGCGCCTTGAGCTTTTGACAACTATGGGCAAGGGTTGGAGCGAGATTTTAAGTATTTTTTTCTTCAAATTTAAATCTGAGGAGAGGTTTGGGGGATGATTGAAGTTGCTCCAACTCTTCTAAATTACAAAAGGTGCCTGGACGAGCACTATCTTGTCAATCCTCCCACCTGATCTACATTTGTCGAATTCCTCATTTTTTAGAATTTCATTTCCTTTGTTTTTGTTAATGCTTCTTCTAAAGGTGCTTTTGTAGGATACGGCTCATTACTTACATATCTTCTTGTGCATAGGTGATGTGAACAGCATCAGTGTAGGGTCTGGGACCAATATACAAGATAACTCCCTTGTGCATGTGGCAAAATCTAATCTAAGTGGGAAGGTTCTACCAACGATTATTGGTGACAATGTCACTGTAGGTGAGAAGTCTAGCAATTTGGTTTTGATTAAGTTTGCATTCCCCAATATTCTCTGGATGGTAACTTAGGATCCAAGCATGCAGGACACAGCGCTGTTTTACATGGGTGCACTGTCGAGGATGAGTCATTTGTTGGTATGGGAGCCACACTGCTTGATGGTGTGGTTTTAGAGAAACATGCCATGGTTGCTGCAGGAGCACTTGTCAGACAGAACACTCGAATTCCCTCTGGAGAGGTTCTTCAATCTTTCTATATCTCTGTAATTGTTATTTCGTAAAGCTTACCGTTTTGGTAATTGGAAAAGCAGCCCTTCTGTATTGTGGCAAGAGAAATAGGCTTCATCCGCAATTTGTTTTAGCCTGAAGAACACTTTTCGATGTTTGCCCATTATAAGGACACAACCTTTTTTAGAATTGTCACTTATATACAGATTTGCAAATGGGATTAAAAGAAGAAAAAAAAGAAGGGGTTTATTGACTTAACCCCCTGTGCTAATAGCCATATTTGAGAAAACCCCCTAAAATGATTTTTATTAGACTTAACCCCCTAAAATTTGACGCTGTGACCATTCCGTTAATTTTTAACTTTTTTGGACCAAAATAGCCTCCTTCTTATTCTTCATCCCCAACATCAAACCCATCTCTCTCTCTCTCCCCCATTCCTTTCTCTCTCCATTCCGCTGCCTCCTCCATTCCTTTCTCTCTTTTCCCCATCACCATCCACCTTTCTATCTCTTCCTCACCAACATCAAACCCGTATCCATCTCTCTCCCTTTCTTCCTCCGCCACCATTCCATCATCATCATCACCACCACCATTCTACACGGACAAACAGAAAATCCCCAATTCGTAAATGTTTGAAAGTTGTTTTTGATTTCATTTTTGGGCGAAATTTCAACTTATATACATACATATATACATACATATCTCCATTCTACACGCACATATATACATACATATCTCCACCCTCTTCAAAACAGAGCATGATGTGAGAGAAAACTAACAAAAATATTAAACCCACTGCGCACACCTGATTCTCCATTGCCGACCACCTTCTTCGCCGCCGGCCAATTTTTCCACCCATATCGAAGCCCTTGCCGCCTTGATCCATTGCTGCCTTTGACTTACTACTGTTCTTAGTTGAAGCCATTGATGTGAACCAAGGAATTGAACAACAAAATGGCCCTCAAATGTTAAGCCGCTCACTCTCTGTTTTACTGAAGTGAATCCAGAATTAAAAAATCAAAATGGTCCTCAAAATCAGGGAATTTGAGATGGGTCACAAAATCAAAGAACATAAACAGGTTTTGAAGTTGAAAAAAACTCAAACCCAAATCGTAATTTGGTCCGGAATTAAAAAGGTTCGACCAATCTCACAATATGTGATTGATTTTGACTTACTAAAACTATAATTGAAGACTAAGAAGAAATCAAGAATGAAAAGAAGATGAAATTCTGTTAAAAATAAAGTAACCCTTCCCAAATCTGTGAGAGCGAGCAGCTTTAAGAATCCAAAGGAAGATTTTGAGGAGAATTTGTCGTTAGGGTTTTTTGGGGAAGAAAAAGAAAAGGAGAAGAATGTGACAGGGGAGGGGCATTTTGGTACAGAAAAATAAAAAATTAACGGAATAGAGACAGTGTCAGGATTTAGGGGGTTATGTCTAAAATATCACTATTAGCGTGGGTGGTTAAGTCAATAAACCCCAAAAAAGAAAACCAAAACTTATGGTATGAAGTAGAAAATGAAAACTGACCTGCTGAATTCAGGGGATGGGTGGGGTTTAGGGAGGGGGTGGAAGGGTAAGGGGAAGTGGAGGGCAAAGGTGTATTTTTGTTCTTTTTTTGAAAATAAAAAGAAAAAGATGAAGGCTAATTTAGGTAAAGAAAAAGTGTCCTTAACTTCTTATGTTAAAATGGAAAAATAAGGTGTCCTTCCTTTGGATTTAATTGTGGAGGGAGCCCTCAAAACCCATTGCCTCTTGTGATAAATTGGTTTCCGATGAGACTTAATTTCAGTTTGTTATAGAAGTAAATATTCGTTAAGAAAATCTTTTGCATCTCTGATGTACAAAGTTTGAAGTTAACCATCAAAGATGAATGCACATTAATTGTTCTGCTTAGTATGAAGCAAACTCTGAATATGTGGAAGTAATGTATAACAGGTATGGGGAGGTAATCCAGCAAAGTTCCTCAGGAAGCTCAACGAGGAAGAGATATCATTTATCTCTCAGTCAGCCACCAACTATTCGAACCTTGCACAGGTCCATGCGGCCGAAAATGCAAAATCATTTGATGAGATAGAGTTTGAAAAGGTGCTCCGCAAGAAGTTTGCCCGCCGCGATGAGGAATATGATTCGATGCTGGGTGTGGTACGTGAAACTCCCCCAGAGCTTATTCTACCAGATAACATCCTCCCAGATAAATCCCCAAAGGCTTCCCAACAATGAGGTGGTTCTTGCTCAACGTAGTTTTTGCTTCTATTACAAGGAACTTCTGTTTTTCTGAAGATTTGTGGAGGAATGTTCATCTCTTCCAAAATAATACCAGATCCTGTTTTAGGATAGAATCTTGGGTTCTAGATCTGACTTCCGGCTCTACTTCGATTGTTGTTTTTGAGATACTATGTTTCTTGTTCAGAAGTGAATGATTGCTGAAAAAGCAATATATAGAACGAAGTGTATGTTGCTTCTTTTGTACCCGAAATATCTCCTGTCGAGAAGTACTCTTGGTTATCCTCCCGCCGAGTGCCATTACTCAGAGATGGAGTATATATACTTTCTGGTTATTGATGTGCAAACCTTATAGCTAATCTATAATCGAAACTTGCAACTTCATACATACAACATACTGCAGAAAGCAATCAGTGTTTTAAAAGTGCGATATGGGGAAACCTAGGGCAGGCTGTACTGAGCCACCTCTGTTCCTTAAATGGGGGAAGCTAATACTGTTTGGTTGTGTTTCAATTGTTGCTGGTTAAAGGATTCTGATGCTCTTTTCCGACAAAAATAAGTTTGATTTCTTGTAGTATTTATGTTTGCTTGAACAACAAATAGCCCATCACTTGGCGTCCTCTCATTATACCATCTCTTTTTAAGAATATTGAAATTTTTTGTGGAAACATGTTTGAAAAATGATGCACCTGCATGCTCATTTATGCCTTCGAAAACTTTTAGAATTAATGTAAAATTCTTGATATATATATATATATATATATATATTTTTGAGAATGTTAAATGTGGTAATTGTGTACTTAGAAGTTTCTTCTCTTTGGAAAAACCAATAGTACTAAAAAAGTTTTGGTCTTTTGAAGGATGGTTGTTTATATCTGGCTGAGTTAAGAGATCTATATACCGTCAATGCATCCACATTTGGATACATTTGCACAAAAATTATGAAAGAAACAACATAGTAGCTTATTGCAAATTATTTTTGAGTCACTTACTTTTTGGGCATCAATAAAAGCACTCTTAAAAATCAATTTTGATACGTAACTTACTTTTTCTGAAAAGGAAATCATTTAATTACACTTTTTTGAAGGCACCCAAATCATCTTTTATTCTATTAATCATCACCGTTAATTCTCACATTCCGACCACTTATCTTCTCTCTCATTATTTCTTTCGCAGCTTACTTTGGCATCATGTCAATTTACAGCTATTCTTCTTTATGCGCACACACTCACACACGAATATATATATATATATATATGCTGCCATGTATATAATTTGTGAAATTTTTAGCCATTGCAATGCATTCGTCTTCTTCCTAGTTTACAAAAAACCAAGGGATTAAGCCCTTTGCATATAGCCATTGCAATGCATTCGCCCTTCTTGTGGGGTCTTTAAATAGTATGATTTTGAAAATATATTGATTAGGTACATCAGTCACACTTAGTGGGTACTTTTGATCCAACGACCACTGGCACATATATTCTTTTCCAAACATATTGTTACAAACTAATTGGTTACTAGTAGCACTGAATCTACAATACCACCTGAAGGGGGTATTCCAAGAACTATAGGGACTGCCTCATCCTAGAGTTCAAGATCACATATACCACTTAAACTTAGTAGCATGCTAGTTAATGCCAGGCCTTATGGGTACCCTATATACAGAAGAATAAAATTGAACATATAATGTAAGAAATGTAAGGAAAAGGGATGGGTCATGAAAATTGATAAGCGCATTATAATGACTATGTAAATATGATTATGTAAGCATTATATTGAGTTTATATGGCTAAACACATCGCCAAAGCCTCGAATTATTACTTGTTGATGCCTAAGCAATTAATGTTACTAATTTGTGACACATGTTAAAGCTACTATAAATAAAAATAATGAAATCTTGTATGGGAATTTGTGCTATATTTAATGCATGTTGGGAGTTAATTATTTCCAAAAATGAGTATTTAACATGTGCCTTTAGGGCACACGTTACCATGACCCTTATAAATACAGTGCAATGATTTAATCAAGAAACATGTGCAAAAGAAATACAAGGAAGAAAGTATGGAAACACTGAGAATGTTTGAGGAAAGAAAAGAATAATCAAAACTAAAATGAAGAAAGATCGATCTTGGCCACCCAAGATCGATCTTAGTGATTTCCTGCTAGCGGCCAAGTAGTAAGATCGATCTTGGTCCTCTGCAGATATTTTCATCCACTTGCCAACTTGTCCTACTTGTGTACAACTCATCAAATTAACCTGTACCACTTGCACCCCACATCCTTGGGATATTTATAAATACAAAGCTAGGGATGGCATCGGGGCGTGTATGGGGAGGGTTTGGCTAATACCAAACCCGACCCGCATATGTACTACTCTGCCCCGAACCTGAGATGTTTTTTTTAAACCCAAAACCGGCCCACAAGAATACCATAAAACCCGAACCCTCCCCGCCCTGAATTAGAATTGAGTCTTCACTATATTTCAAGAATAATAAACCTTTTTTTTGGCATTAAAGAATTATAAACTTAAATTGAGCAAAATTAACTCAAATCACAAGCATGGAACAAAATTCTTCATTGTATTTCAAAGAATTATAGGTTATTGATACAAAAATGAATCGAGAAAAGGAGATCATACTTTACTTCTTTTTGAGAGATTGGCCGATGGAGGAGGAGGAGTAAAGTGCGAGGTGAAGGTGAAGGGGAAAGAGTAGCGGTGAAAGGAATAATGGTGGATGGGTGTGAGAAGGTGGAGACTAGAGAGTTAATAAATAGAGAAAGAGGAACATGGATATGGATGGAGAGAGAGAACGTGGCTGTGGAAGGAGAGTGAAAAAGTAGTATAATTCTAGGGTTTTTTCAACAATATTATATATATTCTTCTTATTAATATATTTAATGTATATATATATATACGGGTCGGGTTTTTAAAGGGCGAAACCCGAACCCGCCTCGAACCTAGTCCGAGGTTTTTTCATGAAACCCAAACCCGACTTGGGCTCAAAAAAACCAGCCCCAAACCCTCTCCATTCGGGTCGAAAACCCATCGGGTTGGGTTTTATTGCCATCCCTATATAAAGCAATGTTTAAGCATAAAGATATACAACTTTACAGAGAGATTACATTTTTGTAATTGTGAAAATTAGGAAAAAAACTAAATAAAAGAGAAATTTCATTATTCTTCTTATATTTTCATTCACTTATAATAGACTCATTTCATATCTATTAATACAAGTGTTTTATTGATTCTCTTTCATTTTTATCATATATTTATTTACTATGGATGGGTAAATCACCTAGCCAAGGCTAGGGGATGAGTTTATTGTAAAGAAAAACATGGGCAAGTTTTCAACTATTTAAAGCTTCATGCCTAGTGTTATCTAAATAATTATGCTTGTTATATATTGATCATGTTTAATAATTTTTGATGACTTAAAATACCATAAGGGTATGTAACTTCCATTTTAATCTATTTTCCCTCTTTATGCCATGTATATGGAGTTTTTTTTGGTAATTAATGAACATGTTTAGTACATAAATGATACTTAGACTCTTCATGCAATATATGATGAGTGCTAGTCGAATCATTTATATATAAACAAAGTACTTCAACTAAGCATATATTATTCAACAACTACCATTATAAATGAATGGCTATGCTATTCACATAAAATTAGAGTGGTTTATTTTAAATATTGTCAAATCTTGTGGTTGAGTGTAAAGTAAGGTGTTATTTTCTCTTGTCACCTACATCACTTAAACACACTTTGTGCTTATATTTAAGAATTCTCTAATTGCTCATTTGTTTCCTTAAATATGATGTTTGTCTTCCCTCATGAAAAAGCTTAGTGGAGTTAGATTGGTTGTATTTTTTTAAAATCTTTTACCGCCAACATCTAGGCTTTCAATTGATAAGCAAACCTAAAACACACTAAGGACAATGGATGTGCCTAATTGGATTCACAAACTATTATTACTAAGAACAACAAATAAATCCCTAAAGCCTTTGCTTTATTTAATACAAGAGTAATCTCATCATTTTGAAGTTTGTTTTCTAACTTTTACAAAACAATTCAAAACATAATTTTAATTAATCAATCTTAATTAACAAACAAGTGATCTAAAAGCTTTTTCTCGCTCCCTGTGGTTCGACATTTGAATTTACCAAGATTATATTATAACTTGAATGCCTACACTTGGGTGTATACATTGCACTGTTTTTCGCGTGTCAGAGGTTGTGCATTGACTATAGAGGTTTAAGTAACCTCACAATCAAGAATAAATTTCCTATACCAGCAATTGATCAATGAGCTCTTGGATGATCTAAATGGGGCAACTTTGTTCTCAAAGTTGGACTTAAGGTATAGCTATCACCAAATTAGAGTTTATGAGCAAGATATTCCTAAAATAACTTTTCAAACTCATGAGGGTCACTATGAATGTTTTGTCATGCCATTTGGACTAACGCATGCTCTTGCTACATTCCAACACCTCATGAATTTAGTTATTAAATCTTTTTTGAAGAAGTTTTTTTTGGTATTTTTTTTATGACATCTTAGTTTATAGTTAAACTATGGATGTTTTTGTAAAGCATCTTATTACTCTAGAAGTGTTGCAGGCTCATCAATTGTATGAAAAAATGTTTAAATGCTCATTTGGGCAATCTAGCTTAGAGTATTTAGGCCATATTATTTCTAAAGAAGCAGTTGTATTTGATAAAAACAAAATTGAGGCAATGATGAACTAGCTACTGCTTAAATTAGTTAAGTCCTTAAAGGGATTCCTAGGGTTGACCGGGTATTATAGGAAATTTGTGAGGAATTATAGTGTTATAGCTAAGCCATTGACAGAAATATTGAAGAAAAATCAGTTTAGGTGGATCAGTGAATCTCAACAGGCTTTGGATAAGCTCAAGGAGGCTTTGACTCAAACACCAGTGCTAACATTGTCAGGTTTTACTCAATCTTTCATTTTAGAACCTGGTGCATGCAAAGAAAGAATTGGAGCTATATTGATGCAATTGGGCATGCCAATTGCCTTCATTAGTAACGATCTTCCACCAACGAAAAAGGGTTTATCCACATACGAGAAGGAACATTGGGAATTGAGTTATGCAGTGGATAAATAGAGAACTTATCTTTTAGGCTATCACTTCACCATTAAAACAGATCATCAAATCTTAAAGTTTTTGTTGGAGCAAAGAATCACTTATATGCTTCAACAAAAATGGCTCACTAAATTGTGGGATTGAATTGTGATATTGTCTACCAGAAAGGGATATATAACAGAGTTGCAGATGCTTTGTTTATCAACATTATCAGTTTTACAATTTTCATGGGTCTTTCAAATTCAAACTTCTATGATAAATGATGCACTTGCTCAAGAAGTAATAGCCAAACTTGTGGCAGCACAGGAAAAAGTATCTAATTGTTGGAAAAAATGGTTTTGATGTCTTTTTGAGGGTAATTTTAAATGGGGTATCACACTCGGTTGTGAAAGAAAATTATAGATTCATGTTCTCCTCCATGAGTACATCGAGATCGTGTATTTGTATGCTCAAAACGGATTTGGAGTGAATGGGAAATTGTCACCCAAAGTGAGCTACTTGAGATGGAAAATAAAATGGGAAATGTTAGTCCCACATTGAAACTTTGAAAAAACATTTATGAGTTTATAAAAGATAACCTTTCACTAGCTCATAAACTTCTAAGAAATATAAGGCTCTCTCTCGCACACCCAGGCACAGGGATGGTGCAAATTACGGATCGAATTTGGCTTGACACAGGCTTGTCTTGTGTGCGCCCACACCTGCGAACACGAATGTCGCTCCGAAAATGACCAGCCGCGCGGGGTCATGTTTTGCATTTAGAGTTTTCCAGTTCTTTTATTTTCTTTAAACACACCCATTTTTAATTTTTGAATTTCTCTTAATTAAGAGATTTTAAATTCAAATTAATTTAAAACCATTTGAATTAATTATTATTTAATTGTAAAAATGGTTTTGGTTTAATTGTTGCAATTAAACACTAAACGTTTTTTTTTATAGTTAATAAGATATTAATTCTAGAGATCATTCCCCTTGTATAAATTGGAGGCTTGGAGACATCTTTCCACACATCTTAACACACACATCTCTTCACGAATTTTCTCTCCTTCTCTCTAGACTAGTTTTGTTAGGTGGTGATAAAGTTCAAACACACGCAAAGTTCATTCTGAGTGACACCAAAAGTGCTAAGGTAGACACTTTTTACCGTTTCATCCTGGGAGACAAACACTATAGCAAACCTCATAAGCACCGTGGGAGGCGACGTAATTATTTTAAGGAGATCATGTGATACACGAGACTCGGTTTTCTATTCTATTTAAATTGTTAATTTTCGCATTTTTGGCTAACAATCTTAAAACAATTATTGATTATTTTGGTATTAACAATTTCTGTTTTTTTAGTTCAACAGATTCGAAGGAAGTGAAAAATTGAAAAAACAGTTTTTGGTTTTTAATTTCTGGAAAAAACTGTTTTGGTATACTTTTCTGGGAAAAACAGTTTAGGAAAAAGGAAAAAAACAGTTTTTGAAATTTAATTTTTGGAAAACAGTTTTTGGTTTTTAATTTCTGGAAAAAACTGTTTGGGTATACATTTTTGGAAAAACAGTTTCTGGAAAAAAAATAGTTTTTGAAATTTAATTTCTGGAAAACTGTTTTTTGGCTTACAGTTTTTAAAAAGAAAAAAACAGTTTTGGTTTTTTCATTTCTGGAAAAACACTTTTTAAAAACAATTTTTAGAAAAAAACAGTTTTTGAAATATAATTTCTGGAAAAACAGTTTTTGGAAAAAAACAGTTTCTGAAAAATTGAAAAAACAATTTTGAAATACCTTTCTTGGAAAAACAGTTTTATACTAACTGTTTGGGTTTTCATATTAACTGTTTTGGGAAAAATAGTTTTAGAAAAATAGTTTCAGGAAAAAATAATTGTTTTGTGGAAAAACAGTTTCGAGAAATTTGTTGTGGAAAAATAATTTCGAGGGAAAAGAATATATATATATATATATTCGGTGTACGATTCTAGTTAATTGGAACTTTGTGTTTCTAGAATCTGATTTTTTGTTTGTATGTGCTTAAGGTACAATGACCATTTATATTAATCTTTCGGCAGTGGTGACTGAGGTGAACTTGGTGGGTTCAAACCCAAAAGAATGGTGGATTGACACGGGTGCTACTCGTCATATGTGCTTTGATAGAAGCTTGTTCTCTACGTTTCAACCTATTGAAAATGGGGATAAAATGTATATGGAAAATTTGGCTACCTCTGAAATCAAGGGAGAAGGAAAATTGGTTTTAAAGATGACGTCCGGGAAGGAGTTAACTTTGAACAATATGGTCTACGTACTCGAAGTCCGCAAGAACTTGGTGTCGGGTTCATTGCTAAATATTCATGGTTTTCGACTAGTGTTTGAGTCGGATAAGTTTGTTTTGTCTAAGGGTAGAATGTATGTGGGGAAGGGATATATGAATGGTGGTTTATTTAAAATAAATGTAATGACTATTATTAAGAATAATAATAAAGCTACTTCTTCTGCATATATGCTTGGATTTTTAAATTTGTGGCATGGTAGACTAGGACATGTTAATTATGAGTCTTTACGAAAATTAATTAACTTAAATCATATACCTTCTTTTTAAACTGATTCAAAACACAAATTTGGAAATTGTGTTGATGCAAAACAAACGAGATCATCATTTCCTAATGTTGAAAAAAACACTGGACCCTTGATTTAATTCATAGCGATATATGTGATTTAAAAATGACACAAACAAGATGTGGAGCGATTTTGTGGAAATCCTCGAAACAAACTATGATTGCTAGATCCACTATGGAATCTGAATGTATTGTATTAGACAAATGTGGGGAAGAGGCTGAATGGTTACGCCATTTTCTAGAGGACATTTCAAGATGAAAAAGTAAAAAAAAACTTATGCCTCTAATTTGCATGCACTCTGATAGTCAATCAGCTATTGGTAGGGCACAAAGCAATATGTATAATGGTAAGTCTAGACATATTCGTCGAAGACATAATACCATTAGACAACTACTTTAAACTGGAGTTATCTCACTTAACTTTGTAAAGTCAAAAGATAATATTGCGGATCCGTTAACCAAAGGGTTCAATATAGAGTTAGTTGACAAGTCATCAAGGGGAATGGGACTAAAGCCCATGAATAAATAAGTCGATACAATGGATACCCAACCTATGTGACTGGAGATCCCAAGATCTAGGTTCAAAAGGGACAACTAAATTGTAAAGGCTACGTTGGATCACTGTTGGGATTTTTTCTATGTCCATTCTTATGATGAAAGTAGTGACACCCGTAAGGAAAAAGATAAGCTAAGCTTTCAACGATTCTTATGTGTCGATAAAATCGAACGGAGTAATGCGGGTTATTTTTAATTAAGAAATCATCTATGTAAGAGGGAAGAAGGGCCGCTTCCAAGAGAATTGCTTAGGGCACAATTCTTAGTGAATTGTTGTAGAACCAGGCATATGTTCATGGCCATAAAGAACATAATAGTGAGAACTAAAATGTGTAAGGAAGACTCCTGTATGAGATATGTCATCGTTTACACAAATGACAGAACAGTTCAAGGACATCGCGTCTACTGTTTAGTTAGTAAAGTAAACATATCTTCATAAGGGAAGGTTCAAGAGGTAAAACCTACCTATTCTATGCAGGTTTCAACCGCCGAACTTTATCACCTCGTCTTTCGTGTCTTTGGTCTCCAATTTTCATTCATATGGGGAATTGTTGGAAAAAATGGTTTTAATGCCTTTTTTAGGGTAATTTTAAATGGGGTATCACACTCGGTTGTGAAAGAAAATTATATATTCGTGTTCTCCTCCGTGAGTACATCGAAATCGTGTATTTGTATGCTCAAAACGGATTTGGAGTGAATGAGAAATTGTCACCCAAAGTGAGCTACTTGAGATGGAAAATAAAATGAGAAATGTTAGTCCCACATTGGAACTTTGAAAAAACATTTATGAGTTTATAAAGGATAACCTTTCACTAGCTCATAAGCTTCTAAGAAATATAAGGCTCTCTCTCGCGCACCCAGGCACAGGGGGGTGCAAATCACGGATCGAATTTGGCTTGACACAGGCTTTGCTTGTGTGCGCCCGCACCTGCGGACACGAATGTCGCTCCGAAAATGGCCAGCCGCGCGGGGTCATGTTTTTCATTTAGAGTTTTCCAGTTCTTTTATTTTCTTTAAACACATCCATTTTTAATTTTTGAATTTCTCTTAATTAAGAGATTTTAAATTCAAATTAATTTAAAACCGTTTGAATTAATTCTTTTTTAATTGTAAAAACGGTTTTGGTTTAATTTTTGCAATTAAACACTAAACGTTTTTTTTATAATTAATAAGATATTAATTCTATAGATCCTTCCCCTTGTATAAATTCTAGGCTTGGAGACATCTTTCCACACATCTCAATACACACCTATCTTCACGAATTTTCTCTCCTTCTCTCTAGATTAGTTTTGTTAGGTGGTGATAAAGTTCAAACACACGCAAAGTTCGTTCCGTGAGTGACACCAAAAGTACTAAGATAGACACTCTTTACCGTTTCATCCTGGGAGACAAACGCTATAGCAAACCTCATAAGTACCGTGGGAGGCGACGTAATTGTTTTAAAGAGATCGTGTGATACACGAGACTCGGTTTTCTATTCTATTCAAATTGTTAATTTCCGCATTTTTGGCTAACACTAATTACTCTTATTCTCATGGAGTTCTTAGGCATAAGGGCAGGTTGTATGTGGGCTGACTTACGACAGAAAATCACATAGGTTGCAAGTGTATGTATATATATTTATACATAAAGTAGCCTATATTTAAAATCATGCAAATGTTAAATTGAATTTAGGACATAAACAGTTCACTTAACATATCATACAATTAGTTATATAATTATGATGAGTAAATTTTGTGGGGCTTTTTGTTTTTCGGTAGTTAAGTCACAGAGGACTAAGTACTAAACAAAAACAAAGTAGATAGGACTGATACTAGAAAAATACAAATTAACGGTGTGAATATCTAAATAGTATAAAATATATTATTATTAGAATAAAAAATTGTTCCAAAACTATAACGAATAGTGGTGATAGAGTCGTAACAAGTTAAAACTCTTTTTGAATTTGAGGTCGAGAAATGTCCGACATATGTATCAGGATATTTTTAGATTATGTAGATCAAATAAGTTTGGAGTACTCCAAAAATACTAATCATAATGCTCGGTATATCTCATTTTTAAACTATATAAAACTTAATTATGGTTCACCACATAACTAAATTAAACATAAAAAAACAGACTAGCTATGAAAATAAACTAATCAAGAAGGAGAAGAGAAAAAAAAAAGTATAGATAGATATTAATTTCAAGGCAGGGAGGGAGTAACCCAAACAGGTGGGGGCCAAATTAAACTAGCACTAGCTGAATTGGAAATGTGATCGGGATCGGAACTGGAACTGGAACTGGAACTGGAACTGGAACTGGAACTGGAACTGGAAGAGAGTGTTTCCAAGGTACCCACTTCCAAATTAAAGGTACCCAAGTCATGCCCTCCGTACTTCCCTTCTGTTTGACCTTCCCAGTAATCGTCTGTGAAGTAAACAGTATTTCCCTTAATGACGCGCTCATCTTCATCTTCATCTTCATTTTCAAAATTATCGGTGCACAAACACATACTGCTGTTACACCCCAAGAACAACACCTTATTATTTCCTATACCTTTCACTTTCTCCCATTCTTTTTTCTCTTCCTTTAACCTATACACTTCAAACTTTGTTGTTCTATAACGAAAACTATCTTCAACATCTTTTCTGGTAAAATCTTCTATATACCTCAAAATCATCAATAATTCCCCGTTAACAGGGTCCACTGCCAAGTACTTGTGGACAAATGGATCAATTTTAGAAGCAGGACTCTCAAAAACAACCTTCACCTCTGGTGGACAAGTACTACTTGCTAAGTCACAAAGCACAAGCCCTCCCCTATGATTCACTGCATAAAACTGCTCCCTCCAATAAACGACATCATTATACGTCGTTTTCGATTCTTGGTGCCGTAAAGGAATCCAAGTGTTTTTATCTTCTCCTACTAAACAAAAAGCCAAGTGCCTAAGCTCTCCACATATAGCCATCGCAATGCAATCCTCCTTTGTAGGGTCGGTAGATAGTACGATTTTAGCAATATAAAAATCAGGAATATCTTTCACACTCATTGTCAAGTCCTTGCCGGCACTGAATGGAGAGCGATACACATATTCTACCCCAATTTTACCAGGGCGAAACTCTCGTATGTCAGGAAAAGTGGTGAATGGAGGAAGTTGGATTTGGGACCTTGTGAGTGGATTTAATAGAGAGATGGATGGATTAGTCCAATCTACCATAGCTAACCAACCATATGAGGAACCAACACAACGTTTCTGACTAGGCTTTGCTTCTGGGAGTTGAAGGTGGTGAACCCGCTTTTCTGACAGACTGTAAAAACCACGACGATCGCAAGAAGCTTTATCATCTTCGTACGGCAGCATCAACCAAGGAAGTTGTCTCAGTTCAGAAAAGAAGGCCATCTTTGAGAGAAGTAGAACAAGCCCGAAAAAAATACAAGAGAATGACCCGTAGAATTTGTGTGGTTAAGATGTTAACTATATGTAGCGATATATGTCTCTGGTATGTAATGTATTGTTTCTATATATATACACAATTTGTGCAGTATTATCCTTTTTATTAGCAAATCTTAACCTCCTATAATCAAACTCCTAGCAGGATTATTAATAAATCTCGCTTATCAATCACCTTCTCCGAATAGGAAATAGAAATACAATAATCTTAAAAAAAGTGAAAGTTGGAAATCATATTTTATGCATCTTTTTGTACGTCCTATATATAATTGTAAGGTATCTTTAATTAGGATTTAATTGTTTCCTTTTTTTGTCTTGTTATTTATTTTTGTTTCTTTAATGTAGTCCCTAACTTTTGATTATAAATATAAGCCTCAGGCTCTCATATTAAGTATGTAAGAAGGCCAAAATCCAATTACCCTTTTCAAGTTAAATTTTAAATGAAATAGAAAGACTCGAATATGTTTGATAAAATATATACTTGCAAGTCACTCCTTAGGGGAGGGTGAGTTTATTAATCCTAAATAAAATAAAATAATAATAATTATTATTAAATTCAAATATAAATTGACTCCATTAATTTCTTCTTAGTTGAATTGGCTGACAACTTCAACCCAGCATAAATACTTGAGAAACCCATCACAATATTCTCGATCTATTGAGCTAGGCTAGCTAAAATAGGTTTGAATTGATCCAAAACAATTAAGACTTGATATTTGCCTTAAAAAAAAATAAGATCTCATTAGAATCGACATATAACATGAGTTGGAATACAAGATTTGCCTTTGCTCCTACTGAAATCTACGTGGATCACCATTAAATTGGTCCACCTATATATATAGCTACAAAGAACTAACTGGGGTGTCTCTGGCTTTACATTCCGAAAGTGAATTAATTCAGTTATTGAAAGAATGTTTAGTTTTTCCTTCCTTATGAGGGAGCTGAGGGTTGAGAATATAATTGAGATTGTAAAATTTGCATACCTTAGCTATCAATTAAACCAGCAATCTAGGGGGTAAAAAAAAAAGCAAGTTCTTGTGGGTTTATTTAAAATTTACCTCACTAGAAAAATCTAGTTAATTCCTGTAGTAATTTAATAATATGCATGATAGTCTCGGTATAGTATTCCGTCCTCACTCTCAACTATCAAGGAGAAAGTTTTACTCTTGTTTAGGATTGAGGATGATGTTTTTGGTAGGTTCTGTATTATATATGGTTTATGATAGAAATGATTTCTTTTGTATAGATGTTCAGCGGAGCGATCCGGATTAGGGATCATCAGTTTTGCAAGAGGGTGTCATTAATGTAATGTATGTTTGAATTAGATTATTATTGAGTTTTTGGGTGTCACTTGTACGTCATGATACGAATCACATAAACTGGACGTAATACGGTGGCTGATTTATCTTTCACAGCACATCCATCATCATGCTTCTGATTTTCCTCCCAATCGATATCGCGATAATGGTTGCTGCATGTTACAATGGGTTCACCAAATTCTCGATGGTTATATACGTACTAAGACATGTTACTCAATTTGTTTTTATATCTTTTTCTATTTTTGGGGAAAATATATATAGATATAATGTTTGGTGATGGCTAAAATCTGAGATAGAATTGAAGAATTGAAAGATTCTATCCAAAGGGTAGCTCTGCCTTTATGCCTCGTTTGGTTCAAGATTTAAACCATTCCGGGAATGCTATATTCCATTCCGAAACGATTCCCGCGTTTGGTTCAAGTTTTAAGTCCGAAATAAATGATTCCAGGAACAAACCTTTCCCCTCAAGTTCTCCCATTTAAATCATAAGGAATAAACCATTACCAATGGGCATCTTTTTTAATTTTTCATGTTAGGACCAAAATAACACTCTTCCTTATGAATAAATAATTCTTTTCCATCCGTGTATGAAAATATTGTTTGAAACTATTTTTTTTTAGTTACGCTCCTGCACAAAAATGATAAAAAAAAAATTGGAACTTTTTTATATTCTTTTTTCCTATTGTAATTTTTGTAGAATAGTTATTAGCTAGGCATGTGTAATTTTTGTAATTTATTATAGTAATTGTCTCTTTTGAAAAATTAGTATGTGATGTCTTCTCATCTTATAAAAAGAAGGGCATTTTTGTAATTGAAACTTTATTTTATTCCTATTCCCGGTTGAACCAAACATCGGCATGGCATCCTAGATGACAGGAAAGAAACATTCCAGGAATCAAGCATGCCCATTCCATGCCCATTCCATTCCCAAAACTCGAACCAAACGAGCCCTTAGGGTATGACGAGGTTTGTCATCTCCAATTTCTTTTATTTATTTATTTATTTATTTATTTGTGCCTCACTATTGATCCATTCTGCACTGTTACAGGATCAAAATTCACCCTGAAATTATGCTTGCATATACACAACTAAGAGTAATTTCACCCCCATCGTGTCATGTTGCTGCAGTGATTTATCTTTAGTATATAATCAGAGGCGGATGTAGGGGGACCAGTGGGATTTGGAGACAATTTTACTACTACTATTATGTGCTAAGAGGGTTACATTTTAAAATATAACTATTTTTGGGTCATTGTTGTACGAGCACAGGGCAATTTTTTATTTTCTTTGATGATTATATTTCCACTTCCAATAATATTTGGTTTCCCTCTCACTCCTTTAGCATCGAATAAGGGGGTGTTATTTGATTCTTGAAAACTGGGTATAAATTTATTACTCGATACTTTAAGGTGAAGTAAGGCATAATCAAATTTATATTCGGCATTTAAAAACCAAATAACAAGCATTTATTCAGTATTCAAAAACTAAAAGAAAAGTGGGAGTAAAATTAAGTATTATTAAGAGTGAAAGTAAAATCACCTTTTCTTTTCTTTTGGCCCCCACCTAAGCTCAAATAAATAAATGAATAAATAAATAAAGGGAGTTCTTAAATAAATTCACATAATCCGTCTTCTCACCCCAATAAGATAATACTTTCTTTTCACCCCACTTATTTTTTAAAAAAACTTTCAATTCACCCCAATGGTGGGGTGAGTTTATTGAATGCACTATTAGAATGTTAATTTTGTCATCGCTAAAACTAAAACATGAAAATCTTATATAAATCCATAAAAATATTTTTTATCGAAAACATTCAATATACCCTATCTTTTTTATATACGCTAACGACATACCACCTCTTTTTTATAAGTAAAATAATAAATTTATTTTTTAATTACACAGCTACAAAATTCATTATTGGCCTCACAAAATTCCTAATTAGAGATAGGGTAAAGCCCCATAAGTGACAATTTCAAAGACAATAAAGTGTAAATTTGAAAAATAAAAATAGTAACCCCGACAGTTTCCACTAGTTAATAATAAAATTTCAATCTTTGTAATATTACAGTCTCTTATACGACTGTATCTAATGAATTGAAAAAATAAAATAGTTTTTATACAAATAAATCATTTATTAAAATATTTTGGAACTAGAGTTGTAGAATTATTTGATGGAAAGAATGAACCTTTTTAATTTTAAAAAATTTAAATGAGTGAGAAGATAAATTAGTGACAAAATTTTCAAGTACGGAAACTGGGGTGAGAAGAAAGAATCTTACGCTATTTTTTAGGTTAAGATTAACATAATATTGACTTTTGGTAGGGTGAGAAGACAGATTATGTGAGTGTATTTAAGAATACTCTAAATAAATCCTTGTGGCCTTTGGCCCCTCAAGATCCACCATTGTATGTCTGTATACAATATTAGAAGGGTTAAACTTTGACATGTATACATGATTATGAGATCAATTTACATTAAAAAAAATGGCATTTTTAAATACATCCACATTATTAGTTTTCTCACTCTTATAAAATCAAAGTTCAAATTTAATGAAACTAAATAATAACCTAAAATCATATCTTCTTGCCCCCATTTTTTTCTTAAGAAAAAACTATCGCCTGCTATTTTTGATTTATCTTTAATGCACTTACTAGTTCTTTTTTTCACCTCACATAATATTTTATTTGTTTCACCTAAAAATATATATTACTTTACCTTATTTTTATCTTAATACCAACGTAAAAATATATTTTTACTTTTAGCGACAAAAAAATTATCGTCTCTATATTATTTCAGTAAACTCATTTACCACTGGAGTGAATTGCAAGTGTTTTAAAAAAATTGATAGATGAAAAGAAAAGGGTAAAAAGAATGAATTTCCGGTGTTAATTGTAAGTTTTTTCAAAAAATTAGTAGATGAGAAAAAAAGGGTAAAAATAATGAATTTTATAAGTACATTTAATAATAGTATCCTTTTTTCTTCGCAACCCCGACCTCCTATATAATGAAGTTTTTAATAACATACTAAATATATGTCTCTTACCAAGACAAATCACCTTTTCCTAATAGGAAATTGAAAACTCATTACTTTATATATATATATATATATATCAGTGTTCTAAAAATTGGGATTTTTTGCCGATAAATCGGCCAAAAATAAAAAATTGAGAGTTACTCGATTCGATTTACATGAATCGGCTAGGTCAAAAATCGGACCAAAATCGAAAAAGAATTAGGAAACAGAGAAGTTGTGGCGGAAGAAGAATAAGAAGAAGAGGTTGTGGCGGGGGAAGAAGAAGAAGAAGTAGTTTTGGCAGTGGCGGGCTAGGGTTTCAACGAGTAGAAGAAGAAGAAGAAGCAGCAACTGTGGTGGGCTAGGTTTTGGGAGAGAACAGTCTCAATTCCTTTTAAGTTTATTTTTTTATTTTTGTATTCAAGTCCAATATTTTAAGTTATTTCATTTTGATCCATTTTAAGTTTTAAATTTTACAAAAGCACTCCTTAAATTTTGGGTATGCATATTTTGTTACTTGAATGTTGAAAAATTAATGTTAATTTGAAAGATATATTATATTTTATTAGTATTATGTTATTTTGAAAACTATTTATCAGTATGGAAATGTTATTATATTTATTTAATTCCCGATTTTTTAAATTATGGGTTTGCCGATTAATTCCCAATTTTTTCCGATTTCTCCAAAAAACCCAAATCCCCACCTCGCCGATCTAGGTCTGATTTACGATTTTTAGAACATTGATGTATATATATTTATTTTATGAAAGCATGAATAATTCAATTGCTTATTCTCTTGTTCCAGCTAAAAAGTAACTATTTATTAAATTAGGACGAGCATTTTTAGATTAAAAGGGTATTGGATTGTGTCATGGAGTTATCCACTAGATTAACGATCCTTGTCTAATTAGAATTAGAGTAGACCGTGTAATTGGATTGTATGAGGAGTACTTACTTTTCAAAATTACAATGTTCTCTTTTCTTTTCTTTCTTTTTCTACAAAATAATCTGATTTTAAATTTTAACCACTTTTAAATTAACTGGAATTGAATTGCATGCGTACATGAATATGTGTGGTAGATTATGTATTATTGTCTAATTACAGTTAAGAGTAGAACATACAGAACTGGATTGTATAAAGGAGTTGGGTTTTTTATATGGACATAAACATTTTTTTTTTCCAATACATGGAGATTAGATTTACAATTAATTTATTATTTTCTATTTTGTCAAACAAAAAATAACGTTAAATTAAAATGACATCATCTTTTAATGATTTTTTTTTTAATTACATTAATAAATTGAACCTCTGATCACTCTCTTTTCAATTCCTATATTAACTAGCATCGCTATTATTATGCTGGAAGTCTAAAACATACGAGAAAAGCTGCATTTCTTGATTTGAGGGATTCAGTGAAATAGTTCAAACAAAGCCCGATCTGGAGGCCCAACAAGCCCCTCTTGTGTAAAATACAGAAAAAAGTTTACTTATATATATATATATATATTAATATTAAAGTGGACTCTCAATATATTAAAACTTACTGTGAAAACCTCATACCTCCTGCTTTTAAAGTGAAAAAAGATAATGAAATGAATTTGTTACCAGTTCACAGAATCATGAAAAAAAAAGGGACAAAGTCAACCCACGTTTATGATTTTGGTAGTGCACGTGCAATCATAACAAAATGCACAATGATGGTATTGAGTATTGACAAAGAAAGAAAGAAAGAAAGAAAGAAAAGATTATATCATAGTAGTTGAAAGTTGAAATAATCATCGATCATCATTCTTATTCTCGCAAATGCAGCAAACATTTTAACGTACAGTACTACCACAATATATCCACCCACCATATATAAGGCAAACATATTTGAAGAAGCAAACTTTATTTATTAAAATAAAATCATATAAGTTCAGAACAAGATGTGGTAAAACAAACATTAATTAGGCCCCAAACATTAATTAGATCACACGAATTCTCTTAATAAAAAGTATTTATCTTCAACAACTATTAATAAAGCCAAAGTTTTGAATCTCTTAAACAAACTGGTCAAGATATTCCCCCACGGTTGTGTATTTGACATCTGGGTAAAGCTCAGAAGCCTCCACGCCAAATGATGGCTCTATCTCAAAGTTAGTGTGATCCCCTTTGATAAAAACTGAGTGGTTGATTGCTAGGACTATATTGATTGGAATAGGGGCCTCTGTCAATTTAACAAAAAATTAAAAAATTAAAAAATTAAAAAATATATATATATATATATTGTCATTTGTTTGTGGTGTTTTGTTTAGGAAAACAATCATCTGCTGCTAGCTAGTTTATTGATCATGCCACGTTAATAGAAAGAAATAACAACGTTATGCATTAATTGATGTTTGTATACTATTCAGTAATTGTTGGAACCTTGTAATTTTATTTTTTTGAAATGTATTCTTTAAGTTTGTTAGTATGTTACTAACCTTGGATGTTCTTGAGAAGTTGCTCTTCTGAAACATATGTTCTTTCGAGGGTTTTACCAATCTTGTTTTCCCAAAGGGAAACAAGGTCGTTGAAGGAGTAAATGTTTTTAGGAGGCCTTATGTAGAGGATCTTGTTCAATGTTCTGGGGTCATCCACAGCTTTTATGGTGTAGGTGCCAATGTCACGCTCGTCATTAAATATCGCTACAATGGTATAATATACCAAAACAAAAAGGAAAAAAATAAAATTAAAATTAAAACAGTACTGAACGTTAGGATTATTAGAGATTGCTAATTCATATGTACATACCTTTGGGATTTCCATCTCCCAAAATGATGACTTTATCTCTGGGGGGAGCAGTGACACCCGGTTGAACTAGTGTTGGCAGAAAATAGCCAGCAAAGCAGTTTGAAGAGACAATGGTAAAGGGAATTCCTTCGGCCTCGACGGCTCGACGGATTTGGGTCTTAATTTGAAATGCAGATTTTGCTGGCTCAACCGCATGAACCCGATCCACATCATTTCCAAACTCTGAGGGGAAGAATCTCTGTACAAATTTTAAAAATAATTCTTAAGAATTGAAAACTCAACCTAGCTAGCTCTAGTATAATATATAATAATGTACTTGAAAACATAATTTATCATCAATTAAGTTGAGACAATCATCCAATAAGATAGTAATGGCAAAGAAACAGAATTACAAAGAAGAAAATATGAAATACATGTAAAAGGAAAAGAAAAGAACCTTAATATTGCCGGCTTCTTTAATGGCAGCAATTATCTTGCCTTGATCTGCTAATTGCATGTGACCCACAGTTGATATCACAACATCCACCTGCTTTATAGCCTTCACCAAACTCTCATGGTCATACATATCACCCTGCAACCACCACCCCACCCCAATTAAGTTCTATCTATAAATAAATTTGTAAGGAATTAGTGATCCAGAAAATTTCAATCTGAAGCATATATGTATTAAAATTTCAAAATGCCTGCTTGTATATATTGATTTTTTTTTTTGATTGAAAATTATCTCCTTGAATTTCTAGACGAATACATGCATTTTTCCTTCAAAGTGGAAAGTCCTTTTTCCGTCTTCTTCTTTAATGCGCATGTATTATCATAACAGGTTTCTGGGTGCAGAGATGAATATATATATACACATACATAAAGGAGAGTGACGCCAGATTTCTTGAAGTTGTCAATGAGTGGGGCTTTAGCTGGATCGGAAAGTGTGGCTTCTCTTATCAAAGCAAATGTTGGGTGGCCGGACTTAGCACTCGCTTCAACGATGAATTTTCCGATGTATCCGGTTCCTCCAATTATCAGAATTTTGCTCTTCTCAGCCATCTCAAAAACTTTCCGGTAAAGTAAACAAAACTTGCAGGGAAAGATTGGCGCTGTAACAGGGGAACAGAGAGGAGCATGTGAGATCCTAGTCGACCAAACACCACCCAAATTTATACAAAAAAGTGAGTGGTACCATTTTACGAAAATGACCTTATTCTTTACAAATTACCTCGTATCCAAACTACCTTAGTCCTCCAGTGAACTCGGACCTAAAATTTAAAAACATCCCTTCTCATTAATATTAAAGTGAACTGAATTTCTACGTGAAGAAAGATTACTTACCGTGATACATAGCTTACGTGTTATTAAAACTGGAGTTGGCTCTTATCTATTATTTTTTCGATCTAATTTTGTTCAAGAAGGTTTAGTTCGAGAGTTAAACGGATAATGTCTTTTTATAAAATTTGATAGATATAATCTCTATAATAAGTAGATCATGTCCATTAAGAAATTCAAACCCGAAGTGAGATTACCATCTCACTCATTTTTAGATTTTCATTGAATTTTCTGATGAAATTTTGTGGAGATTGTCTATTTATCTCTAGCAAGTTTCATGAAAAAATTCATCATTTTAGTCCTTAAACTAAATCTCCTTAGACGGAATTGAATCGAACAATAATAGAGAGAAGCCAAGTCCATTACTACCTATTTTTCATAAAAGTTGCCATGATTCATACACTACTCTAAGCAAGGATGTACCTAGTAAGACCCGAGAGGTATGGTCGTACACCTTCAATTTTTTGAAAATAATAATAAAATATTCATATATGCATGTATATTAAAAATATAGGAAAATGTTTAAGTTATATTGATGTAAAGTTAAGAAGTTTTACACCCATTCATAACTTTTTCTCATATTCAAAATTTTTCAATTCCACCATTAGATAAACTATTTATATTGTGTTTATCGAACATACAAAGTTTCAAATCAATCCAATATTTGTAACCATATAATTAATATAATTATTTTCACTTAATTATTGTAAAGTTCATAATTCAATATATAACATGATTATGATGAGGGACTTTTGCATCTCAGATTAATTTAGTTTTTTGCACGTACGCATCTTTGAGATATTATAATCAACTAATTCAATAACTAGATCGATGAATTATTAAATTGAGAGAAAGTTATTGGTAAGTGTAACACCGAGTTTAACTTGAACGAACCCTTAAATATATTATTTATTTGATATTATATTAAATAATAAATACTATTGTATTTAATGATGCTCAATTTATCACGTGTTGATTTTTATAATTCTTAAATAAATATCAATTTTTTAAAATATTACAACTTATTTTTCTATCAAGAGATTTAATTCATTGTTATGCCCATAAATGGAGTGAAAATTTTAATTTGAGACGTCGAGAAGAAAATTTGTGCAACTCTTAATTTGAGACATGTAGTGTAGTTTTTAATCACATGGCTTATTCTACTACTAAAAAAAATTGTTTTTTGGCAAAGCTAAATACAATTGTGGACTGGCAAAGCTAAAAATACAACTGTGGATACGCATTTGTATGACTTCTCAAAATATATAGCATGACAATAAGGATCTCCCCATTACAATACAAATGTAAAATGTATGTTGTTATATAATTTTTTTTCTGATATTGTGCCCCCTCAAAAGAATTCCTGCGTACATCCTTGACTCTAAGCAATTTCAAATTTGATAGCTGATAAGGGATGGCCATCCCCAATTGCAGGAAACAATTGACTACAACAAGGTAACATTTCTCACACCCTTAAAATCCAATGAAAATATATAGAGATACAAATTAGGAAACAATTTACTACAATATTTTTCATATATTTATATTTTTGCAATTAACCTTGTAAGTTTCATTGCAATATTTTAGAAAAATTTGTAGTGAACTTTTAAATTTGGACATAATTTTTCTTCCTTTCCCCCCCCAAATTTGTATTGAAGTTTGTATTTTCCCAAATTTTTCTTCTTTTAAATTTGGACATAATTATTTACAAAAATAATTTTCGCAAATCTACAGTGAAATTTGTATATTTCACCTCAAACTTTGTAGTGAAACTTGTAAACTTCAAATAAATTTTTTTAACCAATTTTTTTAAAAAACTCATAATTTTATAGAGAAATTTGGTGTTGCCCAATGAATGTAATAAAGATAAACAAAAATATTATTAAAAAATTAGAAAACAAGTTGTTGTAGGAGACAATATATATATATATATATATATATATATGTTATAATATATATTGATACGAGTACATATGTGTACGGTTCCCTTCTCTTAAGTAATGTCCATTTCAAGGGGTAAACGAATGAATTTTTTCATAAAACATGGTGAATATGATCTCTAACATGAGTAGATCATCTCTACCAAATTTCACCAAAAAACTCAATCAAGAAGTGCATTAACTAAATATTTAAAATTTTAACCATGAGAAATGAGCATATATATCAATTTTTTAGCTAACTCACTTCTCACTTGAGTTAGTTAAGTTAAAATTTATTGGTTTACGCCCTCGGAATGGACGAAAAGAGACTGCATATGTCTAATCACATGCTATTAATTTTAATTTTGTCCTTGTCGCATTAAAATAATTAATGTTAGACTTTTCATAAAAATATGATCAAATAAGGGGATTTTTTTTCTCCCTTTTCCCTTTTCCCTTTATTTTTTAATTTTATTTTTTGAAGGAAAATATGTATTTAATTTGTATAACATTTATATTAAATAAATTAAAAACACCCAAATTTCAGAGAAATACTTATAAGGATGGCAATGGGGCGGTTCGGGGGCGGGTTGATATTACCCATCCTCGGAATCGCAGATGACCAGAACCAGCCCCAGAACCATTAAATTGGTTCGGGTAGTGCCCGGTTCCAAGCCGATTCGGGTCCAGGTACCCCACGGGTACCCACGGAATAAATTATTTTTTTTTAAAGAAATACCACTTTATTTACATCAAGACTATTATTTTTTTAAGTTGATTTTGAAAATCATTTACCATTTCACCAAATAAACTATCAAGCTTTCAAACAAACCCACCATTTACAAAATAAATTTTCAAACAAATTCATCATTCACCGAATAAACTCTCTACCAAGTCTAAAGTATACAAAATAAACAAATCCAAAACACAAATATATATATATATATATGCTAAAAATAATTATATATATATATTTCGGGGCGAGTCTTCGGAAATGGGAACTTAGATACCCGGACCCGCTTATTTTCTTTCTTTCCCCGCCCCGGACCCGAAATAAACTACCCGAAATGGACTCATTTGAGTAAAAACTCGGAGTACTCTAACCCGCGATTATTTTTGCCATCCCTAAATACTTAGGTAGCATATCAGTATTGTATAACACCTAAAAATATTAGCTTTAAAATTTTACTTTCTATTAGTTGGAAAATTAATTGGAAATCGCATTCAGTCATTTGGTCCCCAGTCTCTTCATTAATGAGTCAGTTAAGGTTTGCGGACGTACAAATGAAGATAAAAGCAATATGGAACAAACACAAATGCATAGATTCTAGAAGTTGATATATATTAATATATATATATATCTTCCAAATGAAAAATGATAATTTAGGCACTAAAAATATATATTAAATATATTATAAATAAAAAAAATAATTTTATTTATAACATTTTTTTAAATGCTGTACTTCATTATTCTAAGACTGAGATGGATCGATAAAATAACATTATCTTCGACCATTTGTCAATCTAGAACTTTGGCTTAGTTTTATGTATTGATGATTGGTTATAAATCTGAATATATTGTTAAGGATTTGTGAACATTTTTTTTTAAAACATCGAAGTTAGCTAGATTGATAAAACCACTACTGATTTGACTAAATTGTAAGCATAGTTCCAATATTGTTTCTTTGTTTGGCCCCATCTACTGGATTTACCTTGTTTGGATAGCTAGAGAAAATGTTTTTAAAAAGAAACCAAGCACTTAATTAATTTTTTAAAATTTTATTTTCTTTCCTCTTGTAATTTTCTTAACTTTCCTAATTGAAATATATTCCAATTATAACAGTTGTAAATCATCTTCATCTTTTTCCATACTTCAATTAAAATGGTGTCTTTATCATCTACTATGATTCAATCAAAAGCATGAAACACTAATAGGTATTTTAATTTTGAATCAATTTAATATGGATAGTCATTTTTGTTGCCCAAAGTTGCATTTGAAGCTCAAAATTCTAAACTAAAAGAGTGGTGCATCTGGTGTGAGTACCTCTAAAGAATTTATTATCAAATTTATAAAGTTTCAAAAGAAAAAAAATAGAAGAAAGTAACAAAATTAGGATTTAAGCGAATATTTTTGTTTAAGTACGTGAATCAATTATTACATGTCAGTCTATCTTTGGCTAAGTGATCGGTTAATTAGTTATCAAGTTGTTTTGCATGAAAATGAAAATGGAGGAAATGACTAGCTATCTTTTATCATTCTTTATCGTAATTATCTGGTTTAAGTAGGAAAAGTAGAACATATATCGACAAATTTAAATGATTTGTTAATATATTTAAAAAAAATTAAGAACTAATATTGTTATATTAAAGTATGAAAAATATTGGCAGCTAAAAAGTAGTATCAACAATATTTTTCATAAATATTTCCCAGCCCATTGTTAAACTTGGATAAAATGAATTAACTAAATAAAATGAATAAACTATAAGAAGTCATGGAAATAAATTAAATAAATTGACTTTGTACCCACTTGTAAATGAATGGAACCTTTGATAATAATAATAATCATTCATTATGAATTCACGGAAATTAAGTAATTAAACTGTCATTTTACTTGTGGGTGGATGGACCAAGTGTCTAAGTCCCACCAAACCCTGTCCTCTATGTTTAATAATTATCAGTACTAATTAGTGATTTTGGTCAGTTGAGAGAGAATTGTAACACCTATATGAAAAGTGTAAAATATATGTGTATATATATTTTTTTAATTACGGCGGTAGAATTCGAAGTTAGTTACTCAACTTCACTTTTTTTAGATTCTAGATAGCATGTATTACTGTATTACAAGGTCATTTGTAGAAATATAAAATAATTTAAAGTAGATTGTAGTTATTTTTCATAAAATATTTAATTTTTTTGTTTTTAATAGTGTTTAATTGCATCAAATTTTTTATATTTTTTCATGAAATCGCATCCAGATTATCTACTCTTCACAAAAATGAGTAGGTTTCATTTCCCGTCAACTACTGCAGTTTGACGGATAGCTAATTAATCTCTTAGGAGATGGTGATGCAAGTATGGTAAAATAAATCCATAGCGAAAGCAATCTCTAAAGAAAAACTCGAGAGTGGTAAGATGGTGGTGATGGATTACGACAGAATCAAGATAAAAGCAAGTCTGCGAAGAAGAACTTGAGGGCGACAGTAATATACGTTCAATCCCCATTAGGGTAGTTTCAAATCCATTTAAGAGATAGTTTGTAAAAAGAGTTATCCCATTTGTATTTATAACTCATTACAATTTTTTTAATAAAAATTCTGCTCTAATCACCAGTGTTTTCTTAAAATAAAATATATATGTAAAGAACGTAGAACGGCGATAATTTGGGTTTGTGCTTCAACCAGGACCTGCATGCATCAGTCGACCCTCATTTTCATGCCCAATTTTTGTTAGGCTTAGTAGAACCATGATGGCATTTTCTAGTGGGCCTAATGGACACAGGATCAGGGCTCTTCTTGAGCTAGAAGAATAGAGGGTTTTTTTTTCCCCTAAACAATTAAATTTAAATTATAATATTCAGAAAAAAAAAAAAATTTGTAATTATTATTATCAAAGGGATATGACACCTCACTTTTAATATTTTTGATTTTGATGTTTATCTTACGCACTAGATCAAATTTGTAAGTTACATTTTTCTCCCATAAAATTTGTATTGTTTATACAAAAGACATTTTATGCGTGCTAATATTTATATGTCACAAAATATTTAGTAATACTCTCACTTTTCATTTAATTCTTGACAATTGAATAAGGTGCATGTTATTCCCCTCTACCACCTCAGCCTCTCTCTGTCTCCTTTAAATTATGTATTGAAAATTATCGATATGATTTAAAAATTGGATCTCTAAATCTATTGATATAATCCAATGGTGTTAAACTTTTGGGTCAAAAAATATTCAATTTGATGATAAAACTTAAATCTGTTAAGCTTCTGATGTATTTTAATGGTGGGTGTGAGATTGGAGAGAATAATAAGATGAATAGATTCAAATCGCGATTGGAGTTGAAATTGAACCTTATAGAGGGGCAAAATTTAATTTGTGGGTTTAGCTCTACAATTGAATAAATGGATTTATATATATATAGATAGTTTTCCGTATATACAGTGCATTTCAAGTAAGGACCTTAACTTAAGGTTCTTATTTACGGACCGGGCCATTTGATACGCTTTTTGATAAAAAATTTTGATTAAATTTGGTGGGGATGTTTTTCATCATGTGTAGATCATCTCCACCAAATTTCATTAAAAAATTAAACCGGGAAGTAGGTTAACTACAGGATTGAAAAATATTGGGCATATATATATATATATCTATTTCTGGACCAATATTTTTCAATCATGTAGTTAACCCATTTCCCGATTGAATTTTTTGATGAAATTTGGTAGAGATGTTCTGCACATGATGAAAAACATCCCCACCAAATTTCATCAAAAAATTCTATCAGAAAGTGTGTCAAAGGGCCCGATCCGTAAATAAAGATCTTAAGTTAAGGTATTTACTTGAAATTTTTATATATATATATATATATATGGATATGCATAGACATATACCTTCTTATTTGGTTTCGACAATAAAAAACAGGAGTAATTTGATTGGGGCGGCGGTGGTGGGAGGGGGGGGGCGGGCGGGGAAGGTTGGTGTGCTGCTTATACTGCTGCTTCTTCATTTTCTCTACTTTCTTCATGTCTTTTCTTTTTAATTTCTTCTTTATTCTATTTTATTTTTTTATTTTTTTGCTAAGTTGTAAGCCACGCATTAATGTTATTCACATCAGTAATCTGCCAAAAAAAACTACTAATGAAGTTAACTGAAAGGTTTAAAACATATTATTTAATATATTTTAGGTTCAACTTGTCACTTTTCAAACTTTAAAAATACGATTAACCCTTGACCCAAATTTTAGGATTCATTGTTTCATTAACCCTAAAATAAATGAGAAGTGCATAATGTTGAGTCATTTGCTTGCAATCTATGCAAAAATAATTACTGCATAACATGAAATGGATGTAGCATTACAGTAATAAAAAATAACATTATTTTGGATTGAACTTAAGGACAACATAGATAGAATTAGGGATACTAATTAAAACAAGAGATGGTGGACGACAAAGGATACTATTGATGGAGAACAGAAAATAATATTTTCTCAAAGTGAGAAAGTGCCTTTATTAAAATATAAGTAAGAAATTAATCTTTTCAAAGTCCGAATGTGAAGACGTAAAATAAAAAGGTAAAAATTATTTTTTACTTAATTGTGATGGGCTCTAAATAAAAATTCCGAAACAAAATGTATTTAACTGTGAATAAATTTTATTTCTCGCTGCACCTTAATATCAAATCCTAATTGCAGTTGATGGCAACTTTTACACGAAAAACTTATATAAAACAAAAGAATATCCACAAAGAGCAAAATGCACTTTTCTCTCGAGCTCGCCTCGAAAGTATATATATATATATAGTTTATAACATGAATCAATTTGAAGAACTTACATGCATCAATTAATTATGTTAGAAATGATAGTTTTAATCAATTAATTAAGTATGTTAGAAATTATAGTTTTAGATCTCTAGCTTAAAGCGGGTTGCTGTAGATCTAATCCAACTTAATTTTGTCCCCAATATTAATACTAATATCACTCAATTAAATACGGCGAGGCTTCCTCGTTTGATAGTTTGCGAGACCGTCCAAACCTTTTACAAGTATTAATTAGCCCCATCTCCATTACACTTGTACTCCCCATAATATACATACTGTGCTGTGTAAATTAATACCAAATCACAAAAACATTGTCATTTCTACATACATATATATATATATAGGTTACTACAATGCTACATAGTCAGATCGCTGGGGCTTTAATTAAATAAAAGTTACACTATGTGTACTATATATAATGATTTAACATAAAATTATGAAATTACCTTTGTTTGGTAGTCACCCCAATTGTCCATTCCTGGGGTTAATGGCGAAGCCAGGATTGTTAGTTAGTGGGGGTGGAAATAGCAATATACAAAAAGAAAAAAATCCGTAAAACTTAACAGTAAAATATAGACTGTAATATGAACTTTGCAGTAAAACAGTAAAACTTTGCACAGAAATATCCAATGCAATATGAACTTTGCAGTAAAATATGGACTACAATATGAGCTTTGCAGTAAAACAGTAAAACTTTGCACTGTAATATGAAGTTTACAATAGCATTTATACTGCAATATTGAGTTTGCAGTTCCAATTTACACTGCAATGTTATCTTTGCATTGTATATATTCATTAACTAATTTGGTGCAATGACAAGTTTGCAGTAGCTTTTTATAATGCAATATTGAGTTTGCAGTGTTGGTCGGTGTTCGGTGGTTTCCTTGGCTTTAGTGTGAAAATCTTTCTTGAATAAGACCTATTTTTTAATTGTCCGTTATTTGTGTAAGTTTTGAATTTGGGTATTGTTAATTTTGATGTTGAATTTAAGGGCCTTTTACTTAATTATGGCTTTTAAATTAAATCACCGTTCACCAAATATATTCAATAATCAATAAGATAACAACTTCATAAGTTCATAAATCAAGAAATATGCAAGAAAAATTAGGGCTTAAGAAGTTAAGATTTAGAAATTAATTAACCTTGGTGACTTGGTTGTGTAAGCGTGACCGTGTGAAAGCGGAGGCATGGAAGCTTGGACAGAGCCCAGAGGTGAGGACAGTCGGAGTGTCAAAGGTAAATCAGAAGTGGAAGGGAAGAAATAAAGGAAGAAGCAAAAAAGAAATAGAGATCTTGAGAGGTCTTTCTTTTATTCAAATTTCAATGGGTTTCCATTTTGTCCCTAAACTTTTCTTTCTTACAATTAGGATCCTTAATTTTTTTTCTGATTTTTTTTAGTGGGATTGGCCTCCCTCGCCTGCCTTACTATAGCTCCGCCCCTTCCTAAGGTAGTGTCACATTTGACATGTAAGTTAGGGCAAATGCCACTCTAGAATAGGCACGTGTATGGTCTAATTCTTAGTATCGCGCTTTTAACGCCGGTTACCTTGCAACCCAAAAATATAATATGAACCCGGCCTATCTCATCCTCTGTAACTAACCCTCTTCGTTAGGCTGTAATATAGCTCCGGTTGTTTTCCTTAGCAAAAGAATATGTGCACATGGCACTTTTGCAAATTATACAACTTCCTTTAACTATAAGCCAACAACAAAATTGGTTCCCTACAGAATTATAGGCCACAAAAGTACTGTTCAATTCGTGAAATTACCTCAAAGAAAGAAACTGCATTTCCACAAATAAAGTATGTGTCGCCTTCGTTATAACAAGTGTTGTAATAGTGGAAACCTGCATTATCGAGAAGTGTGTCATGATTGGACAAAATTCTACACCTGAAGAATGTGACCCTGCTAGTCTACCGATACCCTCAAGGCTACTGCTTTGGCATCACCACTATGAGTATTCTTTCAGCATATGTATATATATATATTTGTGTATGTGTGTGCATGTATAAAAACTTCAGTACATAACCGGATTATGAACCTTGAGTTTTTTTAAGTTAAAAAGAAGACTTGTACATGCATATATTATGTACTTGAATTATGATATATTGGGCCATAAAGTCAGAAGCCAAAATAGAAAATGTTGAGGACTGGAATATATCCATGTTACTATTGTTGTACTTGCATATGTGCCACTCAGTGTTATCAAAGCCTTGTCCACTGGCACTACTATCTTTTCTTTGTATTTTAATCAACATTCGCCAATCATAAAAATCGTAAATTTTTTGTGGTTTTATAGCATGTATTAATAATTGAATAGGCCGGCAGAGGTACTAACATGTAGGTTCTCGGCGGATTAACCAGAATGAAAATGTGGTTTAAGTTTTTAAATGGGACTGCATCAATTAATGGCTTTTTGTATTTTACAGTAATCTCCATATCTAGACTCGTCAAGGATTATGAGAATTGCGGTGGCTAACTAAGTTGTATTTGCTTTAAAGTAGCAAACCAAGAAAGAACACATAACCATGAAACAAGCACAAATCATCATCATTATTAATCTCCAGTGCAATAAAACAATGACTTTTTTTATGAAAATATCCGTGATCAAGGTAACAATGAATATGAAGTGATGGAAATGTCATTTTCTTGTAATTTGTTAGCATATATTGCATGCACATGTATAGTTACCATATTTGTATAGTTGACATCCCCATATCCTTAATTAAGGATTGCAGCATAATTAGGCGATTGTGTTATTTTAATTGTAGATTCTCTTAATTAAACATATATAATGGCTCTCCTTGTATTATTCTTCATTTCAATTTAATGCATTATCTTCTCTCATCCCCCTTATTTTTCTCAAATTAACATAATTAAAGTATAAATATTTAATAGCTATTTTTTGGTGTAGAATTAGTCGGCATGGAAGTTTATTGAGACACATAATGTTATTTCGAAATGGGGTGAGGCTAGCTATACAGCTCTGGTAACTTAAAATATAGGTACTAATGCATGTATGTTCTTATGAAGGCACAGATTGAGAAAAATCAATCATTATGTACTATTATACATTATTCAGCGTTCGATTTTAAGGGAGATGAAGAAAATTGGTATTCAATCTCAAAGGAAGAACATGCCGAAAGAAATCAATTTAAGTGTATCTCAGATCCAAAATAATTAATTAATTGTTAGCACTAAGCATATTAACAAATTGTAAGCATAGACGTGATAGTGAAAAAGGTTAAAGGAAAAACAATGAAAACGTGGGCTTCAATTATTTCATTTCACATTATGGAATACAAAATTATGTATTAAATGAGGCTTATATCTTTAATATTTCTTCTTTATTTTTACATGCTCTTATTATCGTATCGATTCATACAAAATAAAATTGTATAATTTGTTGGTAAGTTTGTAATATACTTTTTAAGAATTCAGACTTGATGGGAGAATTAATTAATGTCAAGAAATGGTCATTTATGTGCGGCTAGCAATCTCACGTAGTTTGTAGAGAATGGGGCTAAGTGTTGTGATTATTATTAATTAATTACGCCATGAATCTTAATTCAAATAGTGGATATTAATAAGTAGAAGTAATATGAATGAGAAAAAAATAAAAATATAGATAATGGAACACCCAATATTCGACAAACAAAGATTTCACTAATTCTTTGAAAACGATTATAAAATCTATCACAAGAATTATTGCATTCAAAGCTCTCACAAAAGAAAAAAAATCAACAGCACTTTATCTCTCTCTCACAATAAGATGAACTCTCCCAACCCAATTCCCACAAAAGAGGAATTATTCTACACCTTAATCTTTTGAATGATTCTATATATATATATATATTGATATAATAGAGTCCATCCAATTTAGAATAAGGGAATACAATCCTACTACGCAAATAAGGAAACTATTAACAAAGTAATAGAGACCAAAATAAACAAGGAAACCAATTTTAATAAAGAAACCAAATTTTTGTCCAGGTGCAAAACGACTTTTGCACCCTTGACTACGCTCAGAAACGCGTAATTAATACACTCAAGTGCATGCGGTCAAGTTATAATATATATATATACTTAGAAGTCCAAGGTCGAACCACAGGGAAGGATGGTAATTCTATTATTCTAACTAAACTTTCAACAGGGAGAAAGAAGAAAAGAAAAATAAAATAAAGAAAAGATAATAATTTTTTTAGAATGGGAAATAATAAAGTAAGAAATTAAATTTTAAACTTAAAAGAAAATAAATAAATAAATAAAAATAAATAAATAATTAAATAAAAATAAAATAAATAAATAAAGTAAGGATAAAATAGGCAGTAACTAAAACAAGTATCTAATAAAATGGCGAAAGAGCGTTAGGAGTATCCATAATTACGACATTACAGATAATATGACCAACCGATTCAAGAGATAATTGTGGACCTGAGTTCCTATTAACAATGAATGTCATTAGCTTACCAATTATTAAATACTAAAGTTCACGAGCATATCATGAGAAGTGCATGGCAAGACTCATATAAGCTGCATGTAACTTTACTTTTCAATAAGGGAACTTATAATTTTTTTTACAAAAATTGATTTTCACATAGTAATGCTAATGCGTGACAAAAATAAACTAAATTTAATCAATTTTAGTAAATATCAAAAGTCTAACTCATTCCTAAGGTTTGATTATGCGTATGCATGACATACGTTAAAACTGTTCTTAAAAAGTCATTAAAAGCTAAAATTGGCACTATTTCGGTACCGATTCTGGAATGACACCAAAATAGCGCTCGAAACTCTCAAATTACTTGGATAACTAACTCAGATCAACAAGGGATAATGACCGTCCTCTATTCAGCCTCGTTAGAGTTTTAGTACAAAAATTCGTAATTTGAGGTTTTTCGGTTCTTTTGTCGAATAATTGAGAAATAATGTTAAAAATTCATGTTCTTAATGAATGAAAGGTTACTATATTTTCCAGATTTATTAATTGACCTATAACCAATGAGAAATTCAAGCCACAATCATAATTGAATCATATACTCACACTAGTCAGTCATGCTTTCGCTACAAACCCCTAATTACTAAATTACGCTAGCATGTTGATAAAAATTAAGCAAAACATGATAAATTCAATCACAAATTGACCAAACATATTTCTAAAATCTAATTGAATAAGTATGCAAAATTTCACAGCAATTGAAACTAAGGAACGATTAATAAGTAAAAATTACGGTTTAAACAAATTTCGAAAAAAATAGCACACTGGCAGTCACGAAAATTACCTACTTTTCTCAGGAAATCTCAAAATTTGGATCCCTAAAACAGTAAGGTTTTGTAAAAAAATTGATTGCAGTCGTTTTGACAGGTGGATCATCAAAATCGTCCAAGAAACGAGTAAGTTATGATTAAAATATGAAAGCACATATTTTTAGGGTTCTACGTGGGATTCTATAAAAAAAAATCTAATAAAAATTATAAATTAAGCATGAATTTCAATCATCAATCACATTCAAACACATAACTAACTAATAATCTAAGCATTAATGAGCATTAATTGAAAGAAATTAAAAATAAAATTGAAAGAAAAAGAAACTTATAGTTACGAAGAATATCTACAACTGCAATGCAAATTTTAAGAAAAAATGAAATATAAAAGGAAAAAAACAAGAATGGCGACCTTCTCTCAAATATTTCCAACCTAAGGGATTCGAACACTAGACTA
Organism: Lonicera japonica; assembly: GCA_021464415.1. Classification (NCBI taxonomy): domain Eukaryota; kingdom Viridiplantae; phylum Streptophyta; class Magnoliopsida; order Dipsacales; family Caprifoliaceae; genus Lonicera; species Lonicera japonica. The sequence goes on from CM038466.1 coordinate 4,050,403, forward strand.
AGCATGAGTAGATATCTGGTCACTTGCCATCTAGGCTAAGGACCCCATTCGATAAATACCTGCATCATGAATTTAGGTATTCTTTTGCGATCAAACCCAATACACTGATGCACTGATTGTATTTATGTTATAACTTTGTACTCCGAACTCCGATTGATGCAAGGTTTTCTCCTAAGAGTAGATAACTCAGAGCTCTACAACTTTTATTTCTGGAGTTTTCTTCAAATTCTGCATGGATAAATACCAGAATTGGCTAGAACATCAGCATTACACGCAATAAATATCTTCTTCATTTAAAAATTTCTCGGTTTGATTCAAATGATTCTTCTTTGCTTGGGACTGCTCTATTGGCTTCTCTTAGTCTCTTCCATCAACTTCCTTCATGCTTGAGCTTGAGATATGCTTTCGATTCACCTCTTGAACTCAATTCAACTACGAATTTGATCGGTAATGACTAACTTTGGGGGAATTTACTTCTAGATTCTTTCTTGTTCATTTTTAACTTGTAAAAAGGTTATAATGCATTAGAAACAAACATATTATCCCATTTCAAGATTAAAGCTCAATTCTTAACAATTTAGGATAATTAAAATCAAATTCATGCATATTAAGCCACCTAAATACATATAAAAATGCAATATTTTGGCTTAATCAACCCTTTCAAAATGCAATCTTCTAGATGCAAAAATGCTTTTGCACCTTTCCAGAATCACAAATACTCTTTTGTACCATTCCAACGAACAATCCGATTTCTAACAAAACTTATCTTTTTTTGGGTTTGGAACCGAGCAAAAAAACACACACTGAGACGACGTGTTCAAATACGTGTGTGTTGGGTGGGTAGGAGATTTAAATTATTACAAAAATATGGAAGATGTTAAAGATATGGTTGTTAGCAACTTGCTCGATCCACCTTCTGTTATTGTGTCGGCATCGCTTTGGACCCAATATTTGATTGATAGGGTCAGGAAAGATCTAGTTGTTTATGTCTTAATTGCGTGGCAAATCTGGAAACTGAGGAATAAGCTAGTTTTTGAAGGGAGAAAAACTCCTATCTTTAAAGTTAGCTGTAGATAGGATTAAAAGGCTGTTGTTGAAGTTTCTTCCTCTTCTCCGCCCATCCATGCATTTTCTCTTTTTTTTACAGAGTCCTTAAAGGATTTATACCCCTATTTCGTCCTCTGTTGTGATGGGGTGTATAGATCGAATTCAAGAATGGCAACCGCTGTAACTATAATCTTGAATCCAAAACTGATATTGATAGATGGTGTAGCCGACATAGTCAATGTCTCGTCTCCTTTAGGTGTTGATCGAAGCAGTGGCAATCTATACTGCATGTTTGTCTATTCGATGAAAGCGTGCAAAGGTTTTGTGGTTTGTTATGATTCTAAGCAAGTTGTGGATCTTGCCGATTCTTTCTCCCCCTCCCATGGGAAATTGCTTCAATTATGGAAGATATTATAGATTTACGCTTAAAGCTCAAGATATCTTTTGTTTTTATTCCTAGATCTCTTAATTTTGTGGCTCACTGGGTGGTTCAATCTTTTATTAGAAGTCTCCTTCCTCAAAACTAGACTTCTTCTCCTCTTTTAGAGCTTAAGTCTCTGATTGTAAACCTTATGTAGTTTCCTTGTTTTTTGTGTGCAAAAAAAATATATATTACAAAAAAATAATAAAAAAAAAAACATGCACAACAAGATAATTAATTAATTTAAAATACTACATATTAAAAAACACTACAAAAATACACAAAAAATTCTTAAAGTAATTTTGTTTACACCCATATAATTATGCAATTCATCCCGCCTAAATTATAGGACTTAATAGATAAAACAGTTTTTAACAATCAAAGAAATCCTAAGGGCCTATTTGATCGAGTTGAGTTTTTAGGAAGTGTGAAAATAGGTTGAAAATTTAATTTAGTTTTTGTTGGAATTTTTTTCAACAAATTCAAAAAAACTCATGAAAAAAACTTTAAAAATAGTCACAGTGGATCTTATTTTATGGATTTCGATGAGTAGGTTTCAAACATTTTTTTTATCTAATTCCAATTTTTAGATTTAAAGTTATGGTGTTTTAAAAATTTTATGAGATAGAAAATAAAGTGAAATAAATTTTAGAAAGTACGAAAATAAAGTTGACTTTTGATAGAAATTTTAAAAATTGGTTTTTTAAATTACCAATCAAACAGGAGCTAAACCTCTACTCTTTTCACACCTTTCATCTCTCCCAAGCGCATTGCAAATTCTCTCTCTCTGAAAGTTCTTCGCAATTATACTAGCTAAATTAAAGAAGTTAGTGGTTCAAATCGAACAAACGCTCAGATGTTTTGCAATAAAAAGAGAGCCGAGGAAGATTCATTTTGCAAGTGAAAAGAGAATCAAGGCAGATCCTTTGATGGTTCCTTTTCGTGATTCATCCAACGAAAACGTCTTTTGAGCTTTAATTCTAAATTTCTCAACTTTATGTCTATATTCAATCAACAAATTGTTTTACCCAGTACGTACACATAACTAAATTCTTTTACCACTCGAGGCAATTTTTCATTTTTCCTTTTTCAATTTTATTAATATCAATTGTACTTATTTCACAAAACAAAATTAAAGACTTTATTATTAAATGAAATCAGGATAAATAAGTTATACTATTATTAGATTTTTGCACACAAGATATGTACGTGATATATATATATATATATAAATTATTTAAATGAACAAAAGTTAAAAAAGTAATAAGTGACTCAGAAGTTGAGGGACTTAGATCAACTCCAACATCCAGTATCCCACTAAATATAGTGGAATTTCTCTCCCATTTTGCTCCAACCATGCGGCATATTTGGCACCAAATTTGTTGTTGTCTACAGTGGCACACCAAATTTGGTGTGACACTGTAGATAGACGGCATTCCTCTTTTTTTGTTCAATTTTTATCTTAATTGTTATTTACTTTTAAATATCCTCATTTTTATACTTCTAATTTAAATTTTTTAGTTTATTTTTTTTAATTAGAAATATTAATAATTTGTTTTATTGAAAAATCTAATTTATTCTAATTAAATTTATGTATACTTTATTGTAATTAATATTTTTAATATATAATAATAAGGAAAAAAATGTATATAACATTTAAATTTCATAAATTTAAACATACATTAAAAATGTATATAAGATAATAAATATGTTATGTTAATTTAGTGATTTTTAATTTTTTAAATTATTAAAAGTTAATTAATTATAATATCTATAATAAAATAATTAGTACAATATAATAATTTGCATGATTTGATAAAATAATAGAATAATAAAAAGAATATTCTATTTTTGGAGAAAATATACTTTTTGTGTTATATTTAGTATTGTGGTTGGAGTTAAAAAAAAATATAGCGTGAAAATGAAATTATTTTTGTGCTAAATTAACACAAAAATAGTGTAATAGGTTGAAGTTTCCCTTAGGGACCTATATATAGATTGCAAAGTGTGAGGATCAAGCTAGGGCTAGCAATTCGGGTTCGCGTGTCGTGTTCGGGTCGTGTCAACACACAAGTATTACAGTATTAGTGTCAACCCGAACACGACCCGTTTAACTAATCGTGTCATTTATATTAACTCGAACACGACATGTTTATTTTACAGGTTACACGACACGACCCGACTAACCCGTTTAATAAATAGGTCATGTTAAATCTGCAACTCGACACGACAAGATTAACTTTTTAAGATTATTATGACAATTAAGTCTCATGCAAAAAAAAATAACTTGTTTTATAATAGTTTTAAATTTTTAATAAGTAATAATAAGTATCACCCAATACCAAAATTCAATATTAATAATCTAGAATCAAAATATATAACATTCCATCACCGAAGCATAAACATAAAAAAATAGTACTTTATCCATCATTAAAAACATAATAACTATCATCTACTACAAATACTCCAAATAAGAATATAATTGTTCAAGAAAGATGGCAAAATAAAAAATATATATATATAGCTGTAAAAGAAAATAAAAATAATAATCGTGTTAATTGCCGGTCAATTTCGAGTTAGCGGGTTAACCCGAACACGACCCGTTTAGTTTGCGGGTTAAGCGTGTCTGACCCGAAATTGACACGAACCCGTTTATGCTTGACCCAAACCCGCTAACTCCGTATCGAGTTCGTGTCGGGTTAGCGTGTCGTTTCAAATATTGCCGGCCCTAGATCAAGCGCTTACCACTGCGCCAAAAGCTATAGCTGTTAGCGAAGGCGCAACTTTATTTCCTTGTACCCAACGACCATTAGAGCGCTATGGCATTAGATAACCTGCACATTCACCATGGAGAGGAGCGACCTCCTCTGATACCAATTGTGAGGATCAAGCGCTTACCACTGCGCTAAAAGCTATAGCTGTTAGCGAAGGCGCAACTTTATTTCCTTGTACCCAACGACCATTAGAGCGCCATGCATTAGATAACCTGCACATCGGATATACCCTCCGGATTCACCATGGAGAGGAGCGCAATTGTGGATTTACCTCCAACACAAAGGATTAAAACCCCATTGCTTATACTAATATTATAATTTTTTTTTGTAAAATTAAAATACGAAAGGGATAAACTCATTGGATTAAAAATTTGACGCCACTTCAAGGTCAACAAAATAGATTTTGCCTTTATATAATAATAAATTAGGACAGACTTTAACCATTATGGTTGTTTATTTTGACTCGTGTTAAAAAAGTAAAAAATCGGAAAACCCGTTTTAATTTTAAGCAATCTTCTCGGTTTAAATTAAAAAAAAATTATTTTGAAAAGGTTATTGAGTTTACGATTAAGGATCACCTGGACGCATACATTTAGAAAGATTTGATATGCTAATTATGTTATGATATATATTTTATATATAAAAAATAAGGTAAGAATTAACTTGACAAAAAGATCAGACCACATAAGTTTAGGTAGCTAAGGCTTTAGCCCAAATGAGCTCCAATTGGGCCTTCAAAATCGTATTTGTAAAGGAGACAAATTGACCACTAAAGAAAAGATAAGGAAAATGAAAATCTACCAATAAGAAATACTGTACCCACAAAGTCTTAAACTTTTTCTTGACGTCAAACTAAATTTTTTCCCCGCCACCAAACAGAGTAGAGGTGCAGAAATTTGTTTCATTATTCTCTATAAATACTTCTGTCATTCAACCGTAACCTAAAAGAACAAATATTGATTTTGTTATTTTTTTTTCAAAAAGTTTCACGTCTATTCTATATATTTTTATTTTATTTTTGCACAAAAAGAGTGCTAATGGCCACCCTAAAATTTTTGTTCAGAAAAAGGAACCTGACAAACAGCCAGCCCATCACTGTTCCTTACATCTCAAATTCACATTTACAATACCTTTCAGAAGCTGAGGCAATTCTTTAAAACAACTAAACCTTTTCGTATGAATTATAAAACAACCATAATTTGGCCAAAAAATCAGCAACCCGGTTGTTCTCTATTTATGTAGGACCCGACCCAATTCAAAATTTACAGAGCAATCAATCTCCAGATCTCCCAAGTTTCATATACAATGCCCCAAGGGACAGCCACTTCTCTTTTCAGAACTTTAACAATAATTAACGAATCAATCTCTACATCAATATTTACATAGCCCAGATCTAATTAAACATATCTGCAAATCTTGCATAAGCCACGAGCCTCGGCAACCATGTTAGATTGCTGACCAAAGAAATCAGCTAAGGCAAATTAACACCACTTGCCCCCTTGTGGTCTCCAAGTAAACTGCCCCCACCACCACCACCTGGGTAACCTTTAGAACTCCCGTCCGAATTTAGTTTATACCTACCCTCTACATGTTTCTCCCACTTAGGATTTGATTATTGTTAGTACAAGACTATATATGTATTAGGATTTGATTTCCCATCATCCCATGCAATACCATACACAATTAAAAGGTACATCATAAAAACGATATCACTTTTTTTTTTAAGGAACTAAATCGTGCTACACTTGAATCTTGATTACAAATTGAAAGTGTAGACGTATTTTATTTCAACAATCTTGTCATGCGAATTAAACAATTGCTAAATTAGGACTGTCCAAGGCCTGATCAAACTAAAATAAATCATAGTAAAATATTTTGTTAGAATACACCTAGGTGCTAGTAACTAAAATTGGTAATGGGGGTAGTTTTTCTCACCCTCTGCTACGAACAAGAACACTGTTTTCCCTTCCACCTCTTCTTAGTCAATGAATAGGTGTAAAAAGACATTTTGTTAGAGTGAGATTAGTAAAGATTAAAAGTATGATTACATTTTTAACATTAGAATTAGTGTATTAAATATTTACATGTATAATATTGTGCATGCATCAATTATATCGTAAACTAAAGATTTGTATTATTTTGAAATACTTTTCAAATTTCAGGTTTTCTTTTGAAATAGATTTCACTTTTCGATAGAAAAATCATGGATTATTATTGTTTATATCGTGGATGTTGTTTCAACCAATGAAAAAATTGGTGGACCATTTATATATTACATCAGTAGGGAAGAGAGCAATTAACTGTTACAGAAGAAAATTATAGATAATTAAGTGGGGACAGGAGTTTGGTAAATGCCATGTAACAGTACAACGTACATAATAATAATAATAATAACTATTATTATTATTAATTTTAATATAGCAGCTGGCATTTTGCCTTTGATGGAATTCACCAGACGGCCCATGAGTTGACCCATTTGCAAGATACGGATCCATGCATTTCATCAAAGCTTTCCAGCCCGGGCCACCCAAGTCTGTCTGTACTTAAATGTCCTTGTCCCCCACATTCCACAGCAGCTTCTTCTTTAATTTCCCTTTTTACGCACAAATTAAATTAAATTAAATTAAATAGATGAATTTTGTAATAAAATTTGTTGGAGATGATATCCATAATTAATAGATCATCTCCACCTAATTTCGTCAAAAAATTCAATCAAGAGGTAAGTTAACCAAATATCTAAAATTTTAACGGTCAGAAACAAGCATATATATCAATTTTTTTAATTAACTTACTTCTTGGTTTAATTTTTTTTTATGAAATCTGATTGAGATGATTTACTAAACATAAAAATTATATTTACCAAGTTTTATCAAAAAAAATATCGCTTTATCCCCTCAAAAATCTCTTTCATATATACTTAGAGAGAGAGAGAAGTAAAGCATAAAGTTAATTAGGTGGGATACTATAATTAATGGAGTGACCTGAGAGATGGGATTTTTTGTTCTTCTTCTCTTGATCACCATTGTTTCAATGAACTAAAAAAAAATATCGCACAAAAGTGTCTCCACTTTATTTAATACTCTTTAGAAAAATTATCAAATAAATTTGAGTGGAGAAACAAATAGGTATTTAACCACTCTTCATAATACTCAAGCTGAGAGAACATATTAAGCATATCATTAGAGGTATCACAAACAGAAACATTAAAAATTAAATAAAGTACTTATGCACGTTTGTCAACTACTGTTTCAAAATTTTCAATTATTAGTACGTATAGACTATTTATTTAGAGCACAAGCTAAATGTATCAAAAAAGAAATAATGCAACTCACAGTTCAAATAAACATATTTAACAAAATATTAATTTTAAAATAATTTCTACTAAAAAAATAAAAGTTAATTTTTATTATGATTTTTCGTTGATTATAATTCTAAATTGAAAAGTATTTCTTTATTTATTTGATACACTTTAGAAAAATTATTATATAAATTTGAGTAGAGAAACGAGACATACGAAATTCAAATCATGACTTATTATATTTTTTTATTTTTTAGTTACGTCGTTAAATTGAATACTTTAATCTCTCCTCGTTAATGAATCCAACGCTTAAATATTTATTTCCTCCTAATTCCTATATCAATCAATTAACACTATGGCTAAAGCTATTGACAAATTTTATTTTATTTTTCAAAAGTTACCCTACAAAATATCCGGATCAATTTTCACACACATTTTAATTAATTTTTTTCTTAAAATTATTTCAATAATAATCTTATATTACTAAAAAAAAAACTTTAGTTAACAAGACTCCGAGTAGAACATTTTAAACAGCTAGCCTACCCAGCGGAGACTGGAATTCAAAGACATTTGTCATAATCTGCTTACGCCTTTGATGCCCCCAAGGATAATAACTATACAAGTCCAGAGTACACGTGCGTCTGTGAGAGTTTGGGTAATTATAGGGTGGTGCTATTACCACCCCCACAAACTTCTCACTTCCACTTCCATTAAAAAAGAGGTTTAAACTTCTATTTCCACCCCACCTAATTAATCATTTTCAACCAACTAATTACTCATTAACATTAATTACTATTCATCATCTTCTTTTCTATGGTTTTTACTTAATGGTTAATACTTAACAAAAATTCATATCTAATTAACCCATTATATCTCATTCAGTTCATTTCAAAAGCCAACAAAAATCCAAAAAGTAACTCACAAAAACATACAAAATCTCCATTGATGTAACACAAAAAAACCTTAAGTTGTAAAGAATGGTAGAGAAGAGCGAATCAAGAATTATTAAGGTAGAAAAATCTAATGAAGAAGAGATATATTTTTTTATTATGTTTAATGTTTATTTTCTTTAGTTAATATAAAAAAAATTGTACCAACAAAATGAATTAGAGCATCAAAACAGGTTACATCGGTTACGAAAAATCGAGCAATTTGATGAACTTCGGTCCTAGAAGACCAAAATTATCCAAAATATTCGGTTGTTAGAGACCGATGTAAGGTTCCGAGAGCTAAAAATATAGTCCAGAATACCTCTGTTGTGAGGGACTGAGGAAGTGGATGAACCCTGATCATAGGGAACCGAAATTATTCTCAATATTCGGTTGTTAGAGGCCGATGTAAGGTCCCGAAAGCTAAAATATGATATGAGAAGGCCTCGGTTGTAAGGGAGTGAGGAGTTTGATGAACTTCGGTCAATGGTTGAATATTTTATTAACTCTCCAACGTGTTAGGAAAACAAAATGAATAAGAACCTTTAATTATTTTTTTCTCTACCATTCTCTATAACTTAAAATTTCTTTGTGTTGCATTAAGGGTAGATGGATGCAAAAATTTAAAAATCATTGTTAAGAAGAAGAAGGAGGAGGAGGAGGAGGAGAGGAAGGAGGAGGAGGAAGATTAATAATTAATGGTTAATTATAATTAATCATTAATATATGTATATTAAAATGGGAGTGGCAAAAGAAGTAGTGGGAGTGTTTTTGAGTAAAAGAGAGTTGGTGGGAGTGATGGTGGGAGTGATACCAAGTATATGTTGGGGTGAAAATATCACCACCCTAATTATAAGTCTTGTTAATAAAGTGAACCCCAAAAATTAAAGTGTTAAAAAATACCTTAAAAATTTCCGTTCAAAGAATTTGAATCATATATTTTTATATGGGTATTCTTAAATGCACCCACAAAATCAGTCTTCTCACCCCAGTGTGAGAATACTTTCTTCTCACCCCATCAAATCTTTAAAAAATCTTGCACTTCACCCCGGTAGTGGGGTGAGTTTACTGAAATAATATAGGAACGATAAAATTTCGTCGCTAAAAGTAAAAATATTAAATTTTTCAGTAAGATAAAACATAATAATAAAATTTACATCGTTCTTAATAATTTTTATTAAAAATTTCATCTAAATAGTACCTCCGAGATACAAAATATTAATTGTCATAAATAAGTTTTAGTAATTATATGATATTTTATATAATCTTTTCTTAAATGTTTATTATTCATATTTCAAATTTATTTACAAATTTTATTTTTATCTTTATCAAATAAGTAAATATAATACTTAATTCACTACTTCAAAAATATTAAAAGATCAATTTGTTGTTTGAAAATATATGTTATCTTTTGTGAAAATGGAAAAAATTAATTGGAAAAATAAAATAGTTTTCATAAAAACAAATCATTTATTAACATATTTTGTTAGTTTCGATTTCTAAGATATTTAATTTTTTGGAAATTCAAGAAAACGATTTCTTTACAAAATATTAAAATGATAGAGATTTTCTCACCAAACTATTTCTTTTTTCAATATTTTTTTACAATTAATTTTAAGAAATTAAATATTAAAACAATAAAAACACAACATACAATACATATTATATATATATATATATATATTTATGACATATTAGACACGCGTTAACACTACATTTCTTTAACTTTAACATTTGATAACTTAACATAAGTTTTATTGAATTTTGCTTGCATGCATGCTCAAATAAAAATATTGAATAAATTAAGAAAAATATCATTGAAAATGTTATTGTGCCGGTGCAAATAAAAATAAAAATAAAAGTCTAGTAATCTATATAAAATTATGAGAATACTTATTATAAGCATATATTTATGAGATGTATGTAAATAAGTGAAAATAGTAGATGTTTGTTTGTTGGAAATAATATAATTTTTTATTAATTTTTAATTTTTAAATGGGTGAAAAGATAAATTAGTGGCGATTTTTTCAAAGTATAGAAAGCGGGGTGAGAAGAAAGGGTTTTACGCTATTTTTTAAGTTAAGGTTAACGTAACTTTGACTTTTAGTGGGGTGAGAAGACGGATTATGTGGGTGCATTTAAGAACACCCTTTTATATTAGAATATGACCGACAGAAAAAAATATGTTTGAGATGTATTTAAACTTATTTTTAAATTCTACTTTTAAATTCTTTGGCATATGTATAGGAATGACAATAGGACGGATTCAAATCAGGTTTACAATTTTCATTCCTGCTCCGCCTACCAAAAACCCTCCCCATTCCTGATTCGGGGTATCAAGTAATCTCCATCCCCGTCCCCATCGGGTAACGAGTTCTTGTGGGAATACCCGACAATTTTTTTTATCTTTTTTAAAAAATATAAAAAAGGAAGAAAAAAATGAAGTTAGAAATAATATAATGTTATATAATATACTAGGTATTGCCCGTGCCGGACGGCACGGTGATGTAAAAAAACAAACAACTAAAAATAGTGAAATTGAGTAAAAAGTACTAATATTTAAATAGCATGCAACTTGAAACATATATTTAGAAAACTGTATATGCCACCTATTTAACGGTTAAGCGCATGGGGAGGAATTTGCTAAAGTCTAACTCGAGATATCAAAAGATATATTATATCCGACCAGATTGAGGTGATTTTTAATACCAGTTCATTAAGGTCGTGTTGAGTTAATTTATCATCACTAATTATTCACTAATATATACAAAAATTAATATCTCCCATTATTATTACAATGGCATTATATATTTTTTAATGTCATTGTAAAAGATTAAACATTTTCAGAGAAGGAAGGGGTGGGCCATTAGCCATCCATATTCATTCACGATATACATAACAACATTACATATTTTCAAATTTTAATTATAAATATATGTTACCATTAATAGTAACATTAGTTTACAAAAGTAATATATATATATTTTAAATAAAATAAAATAAACTATTTAAGTTTGTAAAAGATTAAATAAAAACATATATCTTTTTATATTTTTAAACTAAAAGAAGAATTAGGTTGGAACATTAAATAAGTTTATATATATATATATATATATTATATTTTTAAACTAAAACTCATATATATATAACATTAATTTTGAACAAAAATTAAATAAAATGCACTTACGGTTGGATTTTTTTTTTTTTGTAACATCTATGTGTAAAGTCAAATTCCATCTCATTATAAAGTTTTTTTATTTCTTTATTATTATTAATCTAAATATGAAAAGGTTTTTTGCAAGTTTTTAAATTTTTTTTTTCATCATATTAACATTAAAACCTATATATATTTAACATTCATTTTGAACACAAATTAGTTTTTTTGAACCAAAATTTTAGATTTTTGAACCCAAAATTATATTAGAATAAAAAAATTTAAAACACTCATACTCACGGGTGGATTTTTTTTGGGTTTTTTTAACCCAAATTTGATAAGTTTTTATTTAGTTTCAAATTTTAGATTTCAAGTTTTTATTTACACTATTTACTGCATCTTAATTTTCTACATCTATATTTAATTTAACATTAAACCGAAGTTTTCAAAAAAAAATTTATAACATCTATATGTGAAATCAAATTCCATCTCATTAAAACCCATATATACTTAACATTCAAAATATTAATGTTAACATCTATAGTGCACTTACGGTTTTTTTTTTCAAGTTTGTCAAAAAAAATTTCCTCATGTTAACATTAACATTCAAAATATTACATGTGCACTCATGGCTAGATATTTTTTGGGTTTTTTCAGTTTTTTTTTTACCCCAAATTTCATACTTTTGAACCCAAACATATATGAATAGTAGCCCAATTTCCATCCCTTCTCTGAACCACTCGAATTTATACATTGCTTGTACTTAAAAAACTATATTTAGTCTTTTGGTTAAGAATAAATTATAAATTGCAATTTTTTTTTCCTTAGTTAAAATCCCAGACATTATAATTCTACAATATCTAGTCTTAAAAGCAATGTCATACATCAAATTTTATTATGTATGGTCATAAAAGCGACCTTTCTTTCTTCTACCATTTTTTTTTGCCTCGTTTAGTTGGGTATCTCTTCACAACTCCAATTTTTTTAACCCTATTTAAGTTCGGGTAGTTATGTCCCTTTTTCTCTAAATAACTAAAAATTCCACATGACCTCTGCATCACCATACGTTTGATTATTATTTGTATTTATATAATAAAAAACTAAATTACTCATCTTCTTATTGCCAGAAAATCTCTATGCTTACGAACAACAGGGGCAAACACTTGATTTCTCTGTGGGGATATTAATCTCATGAATGAAATCCTATATGCTTATATATTTTATATCTAAATTGAAAAAATCTCTCGGTGACCAAATCAAGGTCATTTTTCATTTTATTTTTTTTTACGCCAAATTTCATACTTTTGAACCTAAACTCCCCAAAACTATTATTATAATAAAAAATTAAAACATACACACATGAAGAGAGAGAGAGAGAGAGAGAGAGAGAGAGAGAGAGAGTATTGAAGAAGAAAATTTTAAAACATGTATGAATAGTAGCCCAAAACTGTATTAGAATAAAAATTGGTGGACAATATTAATTTAAGAAGAATAAAACTCATATACATACATGAAAAAAAAATATATGGAATAACATACATACATACATTCTTCAAAAAATGAAATAAAAGAGTATATTCTTCAAAATAGTAACCAATAAAAAAAAGTAGAAGATGAGAAGTCCTAATAAAAGAGAGTATTTTTTTGTGAGGGAGAGAGAGAGTATTTATAAAAAAAATTGTGAGAGGGAAAAAGTTAGAAATTTTGAAATTTGAAATTCAAATTGTATTTTTTTATCATTAAATTATGGTGAAGAAAAATAAAGTAAAAAAATATGATTTGATTGGGTGATTTGATATCCTAAAAACACATCTAAGGGTTCATATTTCTTTTTGTGAGTTGTAAATAAATTTAGACCATTGATTAAATAAAAAAAAAGTGTCTTATAATATAGATACAAATATTTATGAAATTATATATTTACACAATCAACAATAAACTAATTTTATAAACATATATATTTTATTTACATATACACACATATATATATAAGAAAAAAAAATTAAGTATATTGAGGTGAGTACAAGATAGAGACACCCATACCCGAACCCAACTAAGTTTAAAAATTCTCACCCCACCCTGAACCCGCCTCCGATTACTTGTACCAATATCAGCCCCCATCGGGTCGGGAACTCGTGGGTATTTGTGCCATCCCTACATACGTAACACATTCTCATTATAATCTAATCATAGGATTCTATTTGATAATAATAAAAAAATAATTTATATAATTAAAAAAATGCATTCTATGTTTAAAACTATAAATAAAAGTAGTATAAAGTTGGTGCAGTGAACCTTTCATTAATGCATTTCAAGTAATGACCCACTATTTAAGGACTACTATTATGAACCGGGTCATTTGGTATGTTTTTTGATGAATTTTTTTGATAACATTTGGTAAGGATGTTTTCTATCATATTTACAATATTTTCACCAAATTATGAAAAAAATCAACTGGGAAGTGGGTTAGCTAAAGAATTGAAAAATATTAGATTTTATATATCTATTTCTAGACTTATATTTTTCAATCCGATAGTTAACCCACTTCTCAATTTGACTTTTTTTGATAAAATTTAGTAGAAATATTCTACATATGATGAAAAATATCCTTACCAAATTTTATCAAAAAATTCTATCAAAAAACGTATCAAATAACCCGATATATAATAATAATCCTTAAATAATGTTCCTTATTTAAAATTTTCCAAACCATTCATACATACTTTTTTGTTTTGACGACTTGTCCAGTGACCGCGTGTTCCTTTCTCCAACATTGGTCAGACCAAAATCCCAATCTCTTATATTTTAAAATTAGGGGTTTATTGACTTAACCCCTTACGCTAATAGTCATATTTGAAAAAACCCCCTAAAATAATTTTAATTAGACATAACCCCCTAAATCCTGACTCTGTTTCCATTCCGTTAATTTTTTAATTTTTTGGACCAAAATACCCATATTCTTATTCATCTTCTTCATCCCCAAACTAAAATACCACTCATCATCATCATCATCATCATCATCTTCTTCTTCTTCTTCATTTATATACATACATATACATGTGTATATATATGTACACACAAATCAATCACCATCTCCGACCTCAATCTACATCTTTGACCATCCCTCTGGTCGGCACCGGCGCCGCTACCTCCTTCATTCCTTTATCTCATCTCCCCATCACCATTCACCTTTTTCTTTCTTTCTTACCAACATTAAACCCATCTCTCTCTCTAACCGTTAATTTCATATTCGAAGTTACTGAAATCGTTGAAATCATAACACTCCATCAATCACGGTCTAAAAAGCATTGTATATCTCATTTTGATTCTCATTTTAGCTACTACTTTATTTCTTTCTCTATCTCTCTCACTTCCTTAGGAAACCACCACCACAAGAAAGACCATTGAACACTTGAATCGCCATTACAACTACTACCACTACCAGGTACACCTGTTAGAATCTTTCTCCAAGACATTTTCTTATAAAGGTTTTTTTAGTTTTCTCGTAATCAGGCATTGACATTTTATAAATTCTGCTCTGATTAAAATAATTATGGTTTTATTTCCTTATGATTAAATGCACATATCAAAATCAATGTTTCGACTAATTAATGTTTCACAAAACAAGTCACCATATTCTGTTAATTTACAGTAGATCGGTTATGCCTTCTCTCTTCACTCGGTTTGATTCGGTGACGAAACTCGCTTGAAAATGTGACCGTAGATTTGCGAGTATAGGCGATGAAGCCCTAATCCTCATCTCCGAGAGGTGCCAAAAGTTAACGGAGCATGACTAGAGAGAAAGGTGGATGGTGATGGGGAAAAGAGAGAAAAGAATGAATTAAGCACCAGTGCCGGCCAGAGAGGTTGGTAGTTAATTAAGGGATAGTCGAAGATGGAGATTGAGGTCGGAGATGGTGATTGATTTGTTTGTACATATATATATATATATAGAGAGAGAAGAAGAAGAAGAAGAAGAAGAAGAAGAAGAAGAAGAAGAAGAAGAAGAAGAAAGGGGTGTTTTGGTTTTGGGATAAAGAAGATGAAGAAGAAGAGGGGTATTTTGGTCCAAAAAATTTAAAAATTAACAAAATGGAAACAACGTCAGGATTTAAGGGGTTATGTCTAATTAAAATTATTTTAAGATGTTTTCTCAAATATGATTATTAGCGTATGGGGGGTTAAGTCAATAAACCCCTTTATATTATAACTTATAAACTTGTACCAAATAAAAGTAAAATATATCTATTTCTTAAAAGTTTGTGCTTATTTATAGTTTCTTATCACATTATTTTATTAAGTACACAAATATTTATACATGTTTCAATACCATATAAATAATAGAAACTTGTGAACCCAACTCAATAAAAAATACAGACATGCTATTATATAATATTGCTACCAACGAGATGAGTAACAATGGAGAAAAATCAAGAATGTATGTACTATTATAAGGAGACAAGAAAATCATACATACCATTAATATGCGTGTCTCTGTTTTTTTTTTGAATAATTAACACTAAGCTTTTTAACATAGACAAACAACAAAGTAAAAATGACAAATTGTTATTAAAAATTATTTGATAGAAAGTTGCATACAAACAAAACATATAGAATATTTTCAAGAATTTTATTTAACATTACAAATTTTCATTTAAGATTTAGCAATGTACATATTATACAGCTGCTCATATTATTGAAAACCTGAATAGCTTTACTTTATGACTAGTTTAATATTTATAGGGGGTGTTATTAACACATACTAATTTACTCTTTAACACTTAAAAAAAAGTAGATTATTCTATTAATGCACTACTTTTTTTTTTTTTTAATTAATGGTTAAAACATTAAACTCCAATTAATAATAATTTAATAACTCTAAATCACTTAAACCCAAATTAATTATATATCCATTGATTAAAAACTCTTTTCTTCTTCTTCTTCCTCTTTTTTTTTCTTCTTCTTCACTACTACTACTACCGCCGCAAGTGCTACCACCACCATCCAAATCATCATCACTCTCCAAAAGAAATAAGATACTTATATTTTTGTTGTTTATTTATGTTTTCTTTCATTTATAAATCATTGGATACAAATAAACGCAAAAAAAAAAATGAAAACAAAACACAAAGAATGTTTACTCGATTCCTAGAAACCGAGTGTTGTTCATCATAATTGACTCAAAAGAACCGAGTTAAGTACATGTTACTTGGTCATAAGGAACCGAGTTAGGCTTTGAATCATTTTTCCAATTCCACTTGGTTCTTTAGACCTGAGTGACATGTGCTTTACTCAGTTATTCGGTTCCGAGTAAACATTCATACATGACAAAACTTTGTTTTGACGTAGTGTGTGCACTAGCCAAACCAAAAACTCTTATTTATTCTTCTTAAAAAAAGATCTAATAGATTCTTGTCAATAACACTCGGTGAAACTTTCTTTTTAACTAATAACGAAAAAGTTCGAGGGAAAAAGAAAGGGAACAACTAGATTGGGAACAACTAGAGTAGTTTGAGCGACGTGATTTGTTTTTTTGAATTGTAGAGATAAAGATAGTGGAGTGGTGAGAGGAGTGTTTTTTAGTTTAGTATTAATTAATTTTAAAATTAAATTTGAAATATTAAAAATGTTAGAAAGATATAAAGTATACTTATAAAATGTTAGAGAAAAACAAAATATTAAAGAGTGAAATAATATATGTCAATAACAACCTTTTAATCAAGTCTCTTGGTCCGGTGATATAAGATTGTCACTAAAACAACATCGGAATCAACTTGAAAAAAGTTGGCCCAGATACCTCACAGGAAAGGGAAAAAAAAAAAACCTCCTCCTATTTATAAGAGAAATAGTTTTCTTTAATGACTTTGTTTAGATGATGACAATGACACTAATATGTATTAATCAATCA
The DNA here is from genome assembly GCA_021464415.1 of Lonicera japonica. Lineage (NCBI taxonomy): Eukaryota > Viridiplantae > Streptophyta > Magnoliopsida > Dipsacales > Caprifoliaceae > Lonicera > Lonicera japonica. The sequence continues at coordinate 4,067,934 of CM038466.1, forward strand.
CAAAATAGAGTTGCTGGCGACCCTGATATCCACCTAGTTAGATAAATCCAAATCGTTTGAGACAGGGCCTGCTTTCATTGGGACCCATTAACATGGCCTGATTATGGAGCCCATGCTTAGAAAGTCTGGTGTGCTTTTTTATATTTATCAAAATATCTTTTCTCGTGACTATCATCATCATCATAATTTATTATCATGAATTAAAGTTACATAACAATCATCATTTAAAAAATATGAAAATGTAAGTTTACTTAAAGACAAATATAGGTAGTAGCTTAATTGAAAAAGTTTTTCTCTTTCCAATGAAATTATATATTTGATATTTGACAACCATATATGATTTATATATTTAGAAATATTTTGTAACTTTATAAATTTTAGTTAAAATATTTTGAAGTTTAAAATATAAATTATAAAAATAAAAAGGATAAATTGTTTTTTTTATCATTATTACAAAATGTCAGTCCTAAACTAATTCTTGGAAATAAGAAGTAGGCTATGAGAATAAATAAACAAAAAGGACAATGTGAGAATCAGACATTAAGAAAGTTTGTTTTATCACTATTAAATCATTATTAAACAATTTTTAACTTCTTTTTTTTTTTTTTTTTTTTTGTAAAAAAAAATAAATTGAAGTGGCAGTCGACTTTTCCGGTTCAAAGTTAAACCGTACCCACAAAGCTCAACGGCAACAGGGGCCGAAAACAAGATTCTTTCTTTATGAAAAAAGTGAGTGTAAAGGAGTAGAGTGATAAAAGTAATAAAATTGGAATTAAACTGAACCACAATTTTGGAAAGAAAGGAAACTAACTACCCCAAGAGGAGTTAACTATAATTGAATTGATTGATAAATGGAGATGGGAGAGAGAAGTTCAAGTTAGAGCAAAAAACCCCCCTAACCCAAAGAGGAGATAGAGAGAGTTTAATAATAATAATAATAATAATAATAATTTGAGCGGATGAAATTAAAAAGAGGAGTTCAAAAAAAGGTGACAGTTTCTCGAGATCCTATTCTGTTCTGTTCTGTTCTGTGGTCGTTTGTCCCCTCTCCTCTCTCTTTCTCCGCTCTCTCTCACGGTGGCCGTTACGGTGGTGCTAGTATTGCCTCCAGTAATTTAAAAGCACACCTAGCGTTTCTCCATTAAAAAAAGAAGAAGGAAGAGTGGGGGAAGAGATAGAGAGAGAGAGAGAGAGGACACACTTCCCTATTTTCATACCTATATATATATATACATACGTAATTATTTGGCTCTCTGTTTCCTCCGATCTATAAACCCCTCCTGTTGTTTTCTCCGAGATAACATTGAAAATTGTTTGTTGGAAAAATTGATTCTTTATATATGAAATTTTCGAATTTCTTGGGCCAATTCGCTATTTATTGTTTTTTATAATCTCAGATTGATTGTTTCTGGACTGGAATTTGGGAGACATTGAAACGTGCAAGGCCTTAGCGCTTTTGGATCGGCAATTCAATTCTTAAGGTGCGCTTGCTATTTCGCAGAAGTTTCTTTCTTACAATTGCTATAACTCAATCAAGTTTCCCTCATTTTTATGAGAATTTAATTTTTTACCTTTTCTTTTCTTTGGTAGTTGAGAATGTGACTTGTGAAGAAAACATTATAATATATATAAAGGAAAGGGAAAGGGAAAGGGATTTTTTTTTAATATTTCATTTCCTTATTGTTTGGTTCCAGATATGGATAACATCTCATTATCTAAGCTTCAGAAAATCTAATTCCGTTGCCGTATCATTTCATGTTTTCTCAACAACTAACTGGATTTGGTGGGTGTGGGTGTGGGTGTGTGCAATAGGTCAAATAAGTGAGAAATTTGAATCTTTTATTTTGAGACAATTTATATGATATCTCTGTCATTTGCTTGCAATATAGATTCATTCATATATACATTCTACGTCTTGTATCTTTGTATTTCATAATTGCATCTTTTAATTCAATATGTTTTCAAATTGGCAGAACTGCTTTGAGTTTCTTGTTGGAATTGGGAAATACAAAACCTGGATGTACAAGCTCTGACCTTCAGGTAATATAGAATTAAAACCTATTATAATGCTTTGCAAATTCAATCATATTCAGATGAATTGTTCATGTACGTCGTCTCTTATGAATAAATCAGCCATTTATAAATGCTTGTTACTTTATTTGTGATCTAAATTTTATACGACTTCCTACTAGAAAAGAAATAAGGATTGGGCGAAAAGAAGGATCTGTTCTATAATAATGCCTTTCAAATGCTTCCGAGATGGTCTGGAGAACAAGCCAAGAACACGATCGGACAGGAAGTGTGTTCTTGGGCGAGGAAGATCACATATTGCCCCTGAAAGATACCCATTACCTACAATTGTGCAACAGAGCCGATGGGCAAATATACCATCTGAATTGCTTCTTGATATTATAGCACGTGTAGAAGCCAGTGAGACCTCTTGGCCTGCGCGTAGGGACGTGGTTTCTTGTGCCGCAGTTTGCAGGTCGTGGAGGGAGACCACGAAAGAGATTATTAGGACTCCAGAGCAATGCGGCTTGATCACTTTTCCTACTTCATTAAAGCAGGTAACTTCACCCTCGGCCCTATTGTTCTTATGTAATACTAGGTGAATTTATGTGTTCTGATTCTTTTTTCTCTCACCTACTTGGATATCTATTAGCCCGGACCAAGAGATCTACCTCTTCAATGCTTTATAAAAAGAGAAAGGGCGACAAAAACGTATCGGTTGTATCTCGGCCTGAGCCCTGGTAAATAATCATGTGTGTTTAAGAGCACTAGTGTGTGAATTTGAAGTTCTTTTGAGATCTAGCTTTTCTTCTGTCAGCTTTCTTTCTTAAAAAAATTTTAGCTGCTTAATAATGTGCCTTTTCCTTTATTAATTTACATTGTAGTGATTATTTTTGTATTTAAATACAGCACTGGCAGGGGATTCTAGTAAATTGTTGTTGGCAGCAAAAAAGATCAGAAGAGCCATGAAGACAGAATTTCTAATATCCCTTGCTGGAGAAGATTTTTCTCGAGCTAGAGATACTTATGTTGGCAAACTAAGGTTAGTTTTAGAAGCAATTATGTCTTCTTTCTTTTCTTTCATCAATTTATAGTTCTTTTGCTCAAGTTTGTTTTCTTTTCTTTTCCTTTTTTGGAAAAAATATGAACAGGTCCAATTTCCTTGGGACCAAGTTTTCTATTTACGACAGTCAGCCTCCATGTGAACCTACAATACAATCTAACATTCAGTCGAATAGAAAAGGCAACGTGAAGAAGATATCTTCTAGGGGTATAGCTGGAGCTGGTAATTACAACGTGGCAACAGTATCTTATGAGCTCAATGTACTACGGACCAGAGGACCAAGAAGAATGCAGTGCAACATGCATTTCATTCCCATCTCTTCAATTCAAGAAGGTGGGACCGCCCCTACACCACCAACATTTGAGGGTTCTCCTCCCGATGAGAAATCATCTCCCTTGCCAGTTTCAAAAGGAAAAGACCAAGAACCACCTAGAGCCACTACTAGTCCTCCTGAACCAAGGGAGTCGGTCCAAAACAATAGAGATGTACTCTCCTTGAAAAATAAAGCTCCTAGGTGGCATGAACAGTTACAGTGTTGGTGCCTAAATTTCAAAGGGCGTGTAACCGTGGCCTCTGTCAAGAACTTCCAACTGGTGGCCGCGCTTGATCCGTCCCATCATGTTCCAGCTGCAGAACGAGAGAAGGTGATATTACAATTTGGAAAGATAGGAAAAGACATTTTTACCATGGATTATCGCTACCCACTCTCGGCTTTCCAAGCATTTGCTATATGTTTAAGCAGCTTTGATACTAAACCAGCATGCGAATGACCACAGGTCATGCTTTTGCTTTCTTGAAAATTGTTGGTTGTACAAAGTGTTATTCTTAAAAGGAAGCTCTTCAGGTGTTTGGCCTTCATAATCAATGAGGGTTTTTGAGATGCAGGCAATTAATTTTAGTGATGGAAGCGACCCAAAGAATGTAATCTTAAGTTCTATAATCTATTCAGCCTGCAGAATTGCTGTTGTGTGAAATTCTTATCACTTGTGGCATGTTTATGTTACATTTTGCTGGAAGTTAAATAGTCCTTTCGTTGAAGAAAGGCCCAATTCTTCGTGTCTTTCCGGTTCGGTTTCTTTTAATACTGTATGTGCTTGTTGGAAAAGCATAACTTGATGCAGAGTGGTTTAAAAGGATTTCTGAAACTAGAACATAGAGATGCCTCTACTAGATTATGACTTAAGACGCTAAATCATTTCTCTGGAGACTGACCGAGAACAGAAAGAAAATGGAAATTGGAATGGAAGGTGAAAAATATTTCTATCATCCAACCAGTGCCTAAGCTTCTCAATTAACCTGTCAGAAAAAAGAAGGAAAAAAAATAAAGCTTCAAAATTTACCCAGCTTTCTTTCCACGTAAAGAAATCTAATAAACATTCCTTCTGCCTAACCTCCTTAAACAAGAAAAGAACACACATAGATACATCCTCAAATGCAACTGATAAAGAAAAGGATATAGCTGAATTCAATAAATTATTTTATCATCGTGAATGTATTGTCTCTGCTAAAATGCAGCAAAAAGGACTGGAGAACATGAGAGTGGCACAAGTACTGATGACAAAGGGAGAAGAAAAGGTTGTTGGGTAATGGCTATGGTGCCAGACTGATGACACCGTCTATGACGCTTTGAAGCAAGTGCATATGATATATATTCTAATGCCCAAGTTTTTGTTATCTAATTATTTCTTTTTTCGATTCCAGACAGCAACAAATCAGTTTGTGATCAGCGCAAATAATACTACGCATGAGCGAGAATTAATCGAGGTGCACGAAAGCTGGCCGTATAATACTAGAACTATTGTATCTCTGTCCTAATAGAATTTTAACTTTTAAAAAGGAAGTTCCAAGTCTCAAGTCTCTTCTATGCGTAAAATGGGTTATGGAACAGACTATTTGCGGAAAATAATCGTGCAAGACAGGTCATCTAGGTACACAAGAGTTGGGGAAATCATGACTTAGCAGGTTATTTCCTAGCTCCTGCCATGCGCTATTTCCCTTTTTTAGGCTCTCTTTTCTAAAATCACTGCCTGACATTTTGATCCAATGGAAATAAACATCATATTATTATTTTATTACTTTTTATTTTTATTTTTATTTTATTAATTAGGATAAATAGGTAATGTTTGGTTGATGTTTTCGGTTCAGTTTTTAAAATATAGTGTTTGGCAGAATTTTGAAGTATGTTGAAAAGTGGATTTGCTTTCTTTTTTTTAAGTTTTTTCAACCAACTAAAAATCTCATAAAAAAATTTCAAAAAATAGTCACAATGGATCTTATTTTATAAATCTCGACGAGCATGTTTTAAATATATTTTTTTTATTTAATTTTGATTTTTGAATTTAAAGTTATGGTGTTTTAAAAGTTTTTTTAGAGAGAGAAATAAAGTGAAACAAATTTTGGAAAGTATAAAAGTAGAGTTGATTTTGAGTTGAGTTTTTAAAATTTTGAGGAAAAAAAACAGAGAGCCGCCAAACAGGCCCATAGTTTCTTTATTTATATTCTTTTTTGAATTTTGAATTTTAATATTTGTTTTGGTAGGTTTTAAATATAATTAAATTATAATAATTCAATTTTGAATTTCCTTATGTGAAAGATTTTTTATTTGAGGTAGGTTTAGGATTTTAGATTATAAATAAGTGATTATTCCATATCGATGTAACCAATCATTCATGAATTAATAAAATATTGTGAGACATTACGCTTGTTCTTTGAAAATTCAATGAATTTTCATTTTATTCTTGTGAATTCAAGAAGCCAAGGTTGAAGACAGTGTTCTTCGTTCTTCCCGCCCGCTCCCGTTTTACATCAGTTGGTATCAGAGGTAGGTTCTAAATCAAATATTTGTCCTATTGCTATGTCAACTTATGTTGCGGATAGCAACCCTCTTGTTGACGTTGATCGCAAGGGACATTCATGTGTTCATCACCAATCACAAGGCGAGGTGTTATCCCGCTACTCTTACGAGTGTGGTCAACGTGAGCAAACACCCGCATTACAAAAAATCAATGGCGTATTTTTAATGGCTAATTTAACAAACACGAGTTTGTAGATTGGTTATTAGAAATCAAAAGGTATTTATATGATTTCAAGGTCTCAAAAGTCGAAGCTGCTAAGTATATTTATGGTGCACTTACTCGAAGTGTACAATTATGGTGGGATGAATTTCAACGTGATCGTCGCAAATTTGGTGGTCTTCCAATCAATACGTGCAGAGTAATGGTATTTTTTTTGATTGAGGAATACAATTCAAACGATTTTGAAGAAATAATGTTTTCCATTAATAAAATTTTTAATTGGGTTTATGATGATTTTAAGGAAGTCTATATTAAATCAAGTGAAAAAATTGTTAAAGATGTGCCAAAGGAAAAGGAAAAAATAAAGTTTGTTGAAGTATTGAAATATTCCGTCTCACCACTTGTGCATGTTATTGTCCCACATCGAGAAATGAATAATCTTCCAAAACTTGTTGAAAATCTTAAAAGTATGGAAGATTCTTGTATAAGAGGTTTGAAGTTATTTGAAAATAATTATCACGAAAAAGAAATTGAACAAAGTTTGGAAAACGTCGATTTTATTGGCATCAACATGTTTATCACTCCTCTTGGTTCCCAAGAAGTGCAATATTTCATGGACAACAAGAAGAAAAATATTTTTTTGGGAAAGATTAGATGTGAAGAAATTTGTGATTTGATTGTCAAACAAACTAAATATCTGATCGGCTGGTATGGACGACAACAATTTTCTTCACTAAACTCGAAGACGAGTTTTTTTGAAAAGTGGGTGAATGATGCAATGTAAATGAAAACCATATTATTATTTTATTGCTTTTTATTTTTATTTTATTAATTAGGGTAAATAGTTTCTTTATTTTATAGTCTTTTTTGAATTTGAATATTTGTTTTGATAGGTTTTAAATATAATTAGATTATAATAATTCAATTTCCTTATGTGAAGGATTTTTTATTTGAGGTAGGTTTAGAATTTTAGATTATAAAAAAGTGATTATTCCATATTAATATAACCAACCATTCATGAATTAATAAAATATTGCGAGACATTTCGTTTGTTCTTTGAAAATTCGATAAATTTTGATTTCATTCTTGTGAATTCAATAAGCCAAGGTTGAAGACGGTGTTCTTCCTCCTTCCATCTTGCTCCCGTTCTACATCACATTTTAAACTTCCAACAGAATAAGCTGAAAACAGTAAAATCTAACCAAGTCTCTTGGCCCAGTGGCATAAGATTGCCACTGGGACAACTTTGGGGTCGACTCGGAGCTCCCAAGGTCGATTCCCGGCGTTGTCGAAATAATGCTCGGCCAGCGACAGGGGGTCGGGCGTTGTCGAAATAATACTTGGCCAACGGCAGTCACGCACCGCAAGCGGAGATTAGTCAAGGTGCGCAAAGGCTGGCCCGGACACCCCATGGGAAACCAAAAAAAAAAGAAAACAGTAAAATCTGATACAAACATTCTTCAAGCAATGCAACTAATGACAGGTAATTTATTATGTTTCTACTAACATGGAATATGAAATCAACAAGCCTGCATTTTTGCAGGTAAACACCGCATAGAAACTAATGAGAGTTCCATTTTGTTCTCAGAGAATCACACGTACCAGTCGTAGATGGAAAAATAATAGTCATGATTTCTATAGTAGACGTTGTCCGAGCAGTGATGGAGCAGCAGGGCGGGAAGTGAATCAATTAAATCAGTTTATTAAGGGAGATTACTATTAGAATCAAGAGAGCATTGAGTAACTACTTATAAATCATTACTTGAAACTATAGCAAAGATTGATACTGGCTAAAAATGTCAACAATTACAATAAAATTTCAAATGTTTCTTTAATTGCCTCAAGTTAACCTGCAAGATTACATCATGCACGGAGGAAACTTGGTAATAAAACCAGCTGAGTAATAATATCATTGCCATCTTAACTCCAGACTTGTTTAACTAGGATACTCATATTTTATTTTATACCACTTGTACATAAATACACCTAGTGTTCAACTACGGGGTGAGGGAGAAGGGAAACGGGTTCTAATGGATTGAACCGTCGTGGACGGTAGGGAATCCCACCCCCATTTCCAACTTTGCTAGCACCCCAGGTGTTAGGTTGGATACTCATAACCACCCAAATTTGTCAAATTACATCAATTACTACTCAAGGTAACTGAATAAAACATGCAACAATGAACAATCAAAGCATAACTAATGGATCGAAATGATGTAGGAGGATCAATCAATAAATGAGATTATAAATGTTACCCAGGGCACAGCCGAGTTTAAAAGATGCAGCAACCATCTTTCACACTGGAATTAAAATGATGCCGACATTAACTCTGCAACACTACATAATTTTATTGCAAAACTAGACGAGTTACCACTGTTCAGTTCATTCAGAAAATCAGTACATTGTGGATCCTAAATGAGGGAGATGTATTACATCGCTTTTGGCATAAGAACCATGTGCAAAAAAACAATGACGAGGATAATTCCCAAAATAACTTGCTGAGAAACTATCTCATTGTGGGTCTCCTGTAGTTACTTGTTTGAGATGCCGTCAAGGCCACCCTAACCGGCTCAGACGCAACATAACCCTGGGCTTCCATTAGCCCATGTATCCTTTTAGCATCCTGCTTAAACCCACCTTTTATAAGCCCATTAATAACCCTCTCAAAATCCTGGGGTCCCAGTTGGTCTTTCTTAGCCTCTACAACTCCCAAGGCTTGAAGAGCCTTCTTCTCAGCCCCAGACCTCGAGTACATATCGCAAAGGCTTATGTGAACCTTGAGAGGAGGAGCCTCACCCTGCTCCGCAATCTTCCCCAATAAATCTTCAGCTTCCTCAACCAGCTGCAACTGAGCCAACCAATCCACCAGCACACTGTAGGTCATTACACCAGGCTCAAACCCATCCTTCTCAAGCTCTAATAGAAGATTCAACGCTTTATCCAATAAATTATTCTTCTCGTAAGCCGCAATCATGCTAGCAGTGCACCTGTCATCAGGCTTGTGCCCGAGTTTAATCATGTAGTCAAAATGGTTCCTTGCCTTATCTGGTTTGCCCGATTGCCCATATGCCTCAACAAGCAATGCACAAGACTCCAAACTTGGTTGGACCCCTGCAAACTGCATCTCGTTTGAAATACTTAGGGCTCCATCAACATCGCCACATTGGGCAAAAGAACGAAACAAAGCCATATAAATCTCATTCGTGGGTTTAATATCCCTTGTCTCCATTTCTCTCATTAGTAAGTTGCCCAATTTCGGTTGGTTGGCAGTTACATAGGCCATGATCATAGAATTGTAGACCTTCATATCTGGCTGGAACCCTTGGCCCTTCAAGCTTTCAAATGCCTGTTTTGCCCGATCAAGGTTACCAGCCTTGCTGTACATGTGAACCATAACAGTGGATGTTAGAATATCAGGTATGATGCCGTTTTCACTCATCTTCTTAAGAATTCTCTCAGCATCTTCTAGACGGTTGTCTTTTGCATGGGCATCAATGAGCTTTGAGTAGTCCCTTATGTTTGTTTGGAACGTTTCTTCGGCAAGTACAGTTTCTGCAATCTGGAAAAGAAAGCAATTAACAACCAAAGTGTTAGAATAGAAAGATGTAATTTGAATTCTCCTCTAGAAATTAATAGAGCCAGACTAGAGGTAAAATTATTCCAAGTTTTCAGCAAGAAACCCACAATATCAAACTCCTAAAAACTTTTTTGCCAAATAAAGGAAGAGAGCAGACAGTGAAGAAAGATCATGTTCTAAAAATCCCCGCCTAGGCCGATTAGTGCCTGCCTAGGCACTAGGCGCTGCTCTGCCACTTAGCCTAGCTACGCATCCGCCTAATCTTGCAAGATGGCAATTCACTAGGAATAATAGTCTTTCACTCCTTTTTGTTTTAAAAACCATTCATGTTTTAGTAATTGGAATATTATTTGTTTAACAAAATCTCAATGTCATTTTTAGAACTAAAGTTAGATTTTATTTGTATTATGTTGTTTTAAATAAATTAATAAAAATAAAAATCATTTGTCCACTTAATCCCATAGGCGGTAGTCCCCCCCTCTTCCACCTTGAAAAAAAAAGGGGGGGGAAGCCAACAGATTTGAGCATCCCGTCCTGCACATGGGCTGTCCAATTTTTGGCCTGCAAATAAGCTAGTCCATCCCTAGCCTTCCCATAACTGGCCCACCAGTGACTGACCCGCCCCATTGCCAGTATTTGGATCCTCTAGAGCTGCCAAATAACTCAGCCAATTATATTTATAAATCCCAAACCATCCTTTTAAAAACACATTTCTGATTTTGCCAATTCACTTTTATTTTGGCCGGCAAAGAACAATGTTCAAAGTTCGTCAACAGGTATACCAAATGCCTTGGCAAACTTCCTCAATTCACAGAAGTGAACCAGTTATGTACTTGTAAATGCATAGATTTATCAACCTATTCATGGTGTTTCTGTATATGGTTTGAGATTTCATGTCTTTCCAGGAGGACCAGGACTACTAGGTAGTCTGCATTCATCCTGTATGATTATTTTTTACTTTAATGAATATCTCCTGTGAACCAAAAATTGACGATAATGTTTTGACAAAATAATGTAACTGCAAACCAAAGAAAAGTTGATTCTTGGCTGGTTTAAATTTTACAATGATACAGACTCCAAGAAAGAAAGCATATTCCTTGAATTTTGAAGCAAAGCACTTCCATCATTGTGACATTATATATATATATATATTTTGATAACCATGGGTATCGGGGCCCCACACCACTAATCCCATGAGGCCCTGGTTGCTCGACTGGGAGACGCCCCCAGTGGCCCAAGAAAGGTTTCACACAGTGGGAAATTGAAGCTAAAACCGTGCGCATACCCACACAACGGGGAATCGTATCATTGTGACATTATATATATATGTTTTAATTTTTTCATAACCATGGGTATCGGGGCTCCACCCCCACTAATCCCATGAGGCCCTGGTTGCTCAATCGGGAGACGCCCCCAGTGGCCCAAGAAAGGTTTCACACAGCGGGGAATCGGGGCCGCACCCCCACAAATATCATTATATTATTATCCCTGATTGAGGGAATGTGTGTATATATAATGCCATTGCACATTCCCTCAATCGGGGATAATAATATAATGATATTTGTGCAACGCATTTTTCATCAATATCCAATGGACTGGTTTGGCCGTTTGCATGATAGCGTGTTTACTTTGAGGGAAGAAGAGCGCTTGGGGCGAAGAGAAAGAAAGGATAAAAATAGGAGTTGATTATGTTGAGGGAATCTGAGTTAATATAAGCTTAAACGGCATTAATACTGATGTTTACTGAAACGGCATAGTTTTGGATGGAGTGAAAGTAGCCAGCGAGTTTGCATAATTTGGAGCATGTATTCTGTATCAGCTGATTGAATTTCACAGGTCTAACCTGTGGAGTTATTTGGCAACTCTAGAGGATCCAAATCCAAGAGAATTCACCATAATTTATGCCTATTTAATAATAAATATGATTATGAGTAGAAATTTCTATAAACATATATAAACAAACATATAACTAATCGCTTACACACACAGACAGAGACATACTCCTTAGTATTTACATAGGTGACATGATTACATAGTAGGTTTTGTCATTTCATACATTCTCGTGTTCATCTACTTTTGGAAGAACATTGTGCACCATTGAGCAACTCCTGTAATTAAAACAGTATTATTTTATATTCCTCGTAGTTCTAAAGATATATACTTCATTTCACTTTCAAGTAGAATAGGCCATTTTCCAAAAAAAAATTCAAAGGGAGGTCAAAGTCTCTCCCTTTAACTGCAACAACGAAAATCCCTCCCCCCCAAAACCCCACCTTGATGAGACTCGAACCTAGGAACTCTCCCAGGTCAGAGTGGGTGCCTACCGACTTGTTCATGTGAGTTTTGCGTAGGAAGTATAACCATTGCTTGAGCAATCTTATGGCTTATTTGTGTATTTCTGGGCTTACTTGTGTAAATTGCCTAATCAGTTTACTTCCAATAATCAATTGTAAATTTGTAAAATTATAAATAATTCAATTCTAACTCAAGAGTATTGGAAGACGTGAATGTAAAATTCTGAATGTTAGGATAAAAAGTGTTCTAAATTTCTCTTATGTTATTTATATTTTTTCCTAGAGACGCCAACTTTAAGTGTAGACACTTCTTTGAAATATAAAGTTTGCGCAAATTCCCTAGTTCTAGAATTAGGCAATTTGAAGTTTTACTTGAAATGACTCAATTGGAGTTTTCACAAATCAAATTTAATTATAATATTTACAATTGTTCAATTTTCCTAACCAAACACAAATAAATGAAAAAAATCGAAAAATTGTCTAATTTACAATTTGAGGGACAACCAAACAGGCCGTCCTAAAGCAGGACAAATGTATTCTTTGAGAAACAAAATGCATAAGGTATAGTAAAAACGTCAGGATACTCGTCGAAAGGAAAAATCGCTAAATTATTCCAAATGATCATAATTCTCAGCGGGTTTCGAGCTAATAGATTATTTCATATGTTGTAGTTTGCACGTCTAGAAAATGCTAGAGCTGCACAAAGCTTGAATGGACAGTGGAGATTGCAAGGCATACAATCAAGGTAACTCCATTGCCAACACCTCGTATACCCGCATATGTATTACGTATAGGATCTTTATCTCAACTGATTAAGGCCTCATTGCCTTGTATAAAGCAGCAGGCTTGGTTATATAAGCATTCCAAGGACCCGGATCTGGGAACTCAACCACACGTTTTTGTTCAAAGACCACAGGATAAGGGATATCTTCGATAAGGGCCGATAGGATAAGAACTTAAAGGTTCTGTTTTGTTGGAGTTTTTAAATGTTTAATTTAAAATTTACTTTTAAGCATAGTTCTTTAAAACTATTTTTCAATTCGATTTGTATACGGTACACTATTTTTAAAATTTTACAAAAAATATAATCTTTGTTTTTTATTCATTTCTTAAAGTTTTTCTAAAACACAAAAGAAAAAATAATCAAAAAAAAAGATTCTTCTTAATTGAATGAAGTTTTTAAAATGGGTGAACCAAACACGATTTTTTTTGAAAAGAACACCCAAAATATTTTTTAAAAACCGAACCAAACAACACTATATAGGGTTCAAATTCCTTGAAAGGAAATATTCCAAGAATGTCATGGTTTGAATTCCATCAAACCAGAGTTCAATAGAACCATTATTACAAAAAGCAAGCCAATAAGCCATGTTAATCTCATTTTTCAAAATATGAAAGTTTTCGGAAACAAAAGAAGCCAAAGAAGAATCCTAACCCTCATACAAACAAATCTTTGAACCTCTTCCCACCCTGAGGCTGTTGTCCTCAAGAAAAATATAAAACAATTAGACCCTTATGAAATAAATTTCCAACGACACCCATAAGAAAATAGACTCTAATTACTCCAGATGACAGAATTAAAAACAGCCACATTCTAGAGCGCATCTCCACAACAAGTTGTTAAGGAGTAGATTCCCAATCCCAACCTACCTAACCTCTCTCCAACACACTAAATGATCCCTCCTCTATTCAGCAGATATGTCCAACACAAGTTACACTATAAGAACGGATAAAGGAATGCGTGCCATATAGCAACCAAAATAGCATGATAATATAACAACATAGTTTCCATAAAATTGTAAAGATAAGGAAAAGATAAAGCATATATTGATCATCACTAACAATGAGAATAATAAATAATTAAATGAATAATGAGAAGGGTGTACCTTAAAGTATACACGAGTATTCTTTTCTTTCAATCTATCAAGCAAAGTAAGCCAATCAATCCTGCTAGGTTGGAGAAGCTCCACCCATTCGGCCAACAACGGAGAAGGGTCATCTTCCTCTCCCAAAGAAAGGATTCTCTCAGTAACAATCTTGCATTTCCCATAGATTGGCTTTGGTTCTTGTGGCCAAATGATTTCCCCAGTCTCCTGGATTTTGTCAGCAACTTCGGCCCATTTTGGGTCAGATAGATCAAGTCCATAAATCCTGTACTTTATCTTCCCATGTCTCGTAGGGAGAGAAACAACCTTAGCTTTCTCTTCTTCTCCCATAACAAAATCACTTCCATTTTCATTTACTGCAGCCCCTTCACTCACAGTTTCAGATTCTTTAGCTTCATCTTCTTTAAGACGCTCCAAGCTCTGATAAAACTCAGTCTCCTCCAATTTCTCTCTAGCCCATTTGAACCTCAGCTCTCTTAACAAGTCCCCACGAACACCGGCTTCACCAGCAAACTTACACATCTCCTTAACTTCTTCGGATTGAAGAAAAGTCTTCATTCTTTCCTTCTTTGCTGCCTTTTCCATTTCCTTCAAGACCTCATTGCTCACTTCCCAAACCGTTCTCCACAAATCTTCACTGAAATCATCGGACGGAGTTGCCATTGCTGTACCAAGCATTTGCTCAAGTCCACCCTTGTCCATTTCTGATACAACCTTCCCCACAATAATCAAAAGCATAGCGTCAATTGTCTTCTTATCATAATCAGTGTATACTTCAGAGAGCTTCCCACGCATAATCCATACAAATCTTGATAAGAACTCGTTCATGGTTCCATCCTCCTCCTCTGGAGACTCTTGAGAATTAGAGCTGCTGTTGTTGTTGTTAAGTATAGTTTCTTGTACAGAGTGAATTAATCTAGAAAAGGATGGGATTGGGATAGGGTAATTAGGGTTTAGAAAGGGAGAATGAGATTGATGGGTATTTGGGGAATGAATGGTATGGGAGAGGGGGACGGGCTTAATGGTGGTGGAGGAATTTGTGATCGTCCTGCCACCATTGAATCTTCTTATGCTGTTGATTGACTGCCTCGAAAAGAAGAGCTTCAAATTCATCTCTCTGTTTGAGAGAGAAAGAGATAGGCTTGAACTGAACTGACTCAACAAACCCTAAGTAGGTCGTATCGGTGACTTACTGGCCGATCGAAAACAGAGAAGCAGGGGAAAAGGAGAACAAACTAGCCACTTTGCTCTCCTAAAACCCTAGTCATCAGATTCATTTTTCTTGGGAGCCGATAAATGCACCTCAATTTTTTGTCATAAACATCATCTGCACTTTACACCCTCAAATTTTTAAAAGTTTATCACAAACACCTTTATTTATCATCCTTCGATTAACAACCATAATTTTAATTAATTAAACTAATAAAGTTAAATTAAAATTGAACTAAACCCATAAAATAAAATAATAAGAAGAATAACAGAGGATTCAAACTCACCATTCTTTTTCTTATTATAGTGCTCTAGTTTCAGATTCACATCTCCACTGTTGTTCTCATCATCTCCGTCTCCACCACCGGTCTCTCTCATTCTCCATCTCCACTGGTGGATCTCTTTCTCCATCTCTCATTCGCCCCTACCCACTAGGCGCTACGTACACCATTGCTGGTGACCCATCTCTGTACGAGTATGAACATTCTCCCGTCCTTCATTGCTTCATCACCTACAAAACTCCTTTTTCTGTGATAAAGCTCAAAGGTAGTTAATCCTCTTTCTCTCACTTCACATTTTTCTTTATGTGAGGCGGCTCAAAGCACAACACCAAACTGTATGGGTTCGATTTTACCCCCAAATTTAGTGTCCTTGAAAGAAAGAAAAAAAATGAGAGTGTGGTTATGTCAGGATCTGGCTTGCACAGATCCTGAACCTAAAATTATAAAGCAGACTAATGAAGGAATATAGAGAAATTGGGGAGAGGAACATAAATTCTAAAGTAAGAGAGAATTTAGGGGTGAAGAAGAGATCTAAAAGATAATTTAGAGAGAAGCACCAGAATAAGAAATTGTAGAGAGAAAGAAAACAGAATTCTAGAGAGATAGAATTTTTCATATATATTTTTTCATGCCTTAATAGAAATGGAGATGAATTTATAAATGATTGTTTGGTGACGTACACATTTTTAGCGAGATTAAGATTGAATTTGTCTTATAATATTTTCAAAAAATAAAATCT
Organism: Lonicera japonica; assembly: GCA_021464415.1. Taxonomy (NCBI): domain Eukaryota; kingdom Viridiplantae; phylum Streptophyta; class Magnoliopsida; order Dipsacales; family Caprifoliaceae; genus Lonicera; species Lonicera japonica. The sequence goes on from CM038466.1 coordinate 4,084,007, forward strand.
CGTAAGATGTTAAGTGTAATATATAATTGTAATAAGTGTTTTTGTTGGATTGTGTGAGACTTATAAAATTACGTTTGCATTAAGAAATTTGTTCTATTATTTGTTTAATTTTTCTCATAAAAAAATCAGTGTCGACCTCAATTTATTTTCGAGATCATAAAATATGAATGCCGAACTCAATTTATTTCCGAACTTGTGTATATAGCCTCTTTCTTGGTAAATGTCAAATTCATTAAACGTATCAAGGTTGTGAAGCTTAGCTTCTTTCTTATAAGTATATTTCTTAATTAAAGATAAAAAGTTTAAGTTATGAAGCATGTTAAAATTATTAATGACGTTGAATTTTTTTATCAATAGGCCGAGCTTTAATTAAATAGATCACACCGAGCTTATAAACATCACCTGAAGCGAATAAATTCTTCACACAACATTCCGACAAAACGAAACAGCAATCAACACAAATATATGAAAGAAAAGCATGCATTTGATAAAAAAATCCATTACAAAAAGATAAGAAAAAAAAAGACAGGCTTTCTTCAAAAATTCCTTCGGTGTCAAGAGCCTTAATGGTTCAACTTTGACGACTCTCATGACCTTCTCGAGTTGTTTATTAATTTTGTTGAAACTCTCTTCAAGAAGGCCTCATGCACTTGAAAGAAGTAAATCGTTCTTTCAAACGAAGAAATCGACTGGCAAGACGGTCATAGCTCTTCTTCAGACGACGGTGTTTTCGTTTAAGGCGAAGAAAGGCCCTTAATATGTTGGCCACTTCTGTAGCGTCTATTCCTTCAGCGTATGGAGAAGCAGAATCGAAAATGAATTCATTGTTAAGATCCGCCATTGAAATGGAACTCTGAGGTATAAACAATGAAGAGTCCGATTTATATAGGATAGGAGTTACACGGGATCAGAAAACCCTGTGCAATGAATATCCTTGAAATACGAGAGGACATTCACCATTTATTATTATATTCATTCCTAGAAACACCTTAGGAATATACAAACACTCCTCGCATTAGTTGCCCAGTGGCCATTAGAAAAAAACCACGTGGCCAACTGGGGGGCATAATTGCAATAGATCAATAGATCAAAGTATGATATAAATAAAGAGATATATACTCGGCAAAAAGGATTTATACTACATACATAAATAAAATCATACTCGGCAAAAGGTATTTCATTATAACATTTCATTAAGTCGATTATGAATCTCCTAAATGAAAGTTAAAAGTTCAACTTATACAGTGTACCGAGCTTATTATGAAGCCTGTAATACTTGAGAAATGTTTCATACTGTTCTCGAGCTGTATTATGAAGCCTGTAACACGAGAAATGTTTCATACTGTTCCCGAGCTTACTAATATATCCGAGCTTGTAAAGATGCTTTCTTCTTTCGAAGTTAAAATGTTAAAATTATAAATGGTATCGACCATGTTAAGCTTCTTTCTTCTTTCTTATAAGCATCTTTCTTAATTAAAGATAAAAGTTTAAGTTATGAAGCATGTTAAAATTATTAATGACGTTAAAATGTTTTATCATTCGGCCGAGCTTTAATTAAATAGATCACTCCGAGCTTATAAATCACCTGAAGCGAATAAATTCTTCACAGAACATTCCGACAAAACGAAATAGCAGCAATCAACACAACATATATGAAAGAAAAGCAATGCATTTAATAAAAAAAAGTCCATTACAAAAAGATAAAAAGAAAAAAAATAGTTGAAAGCCTAATCCAGTGGGATTGAAGGGTCATGAGCACCAGTATCCTCCAATTCACCCTCTCCAGCCTGTTCCCTATCACCAACCCTGCTATGAGCAGCCTGACCAACAGGGGATTGAACTTCCACCACCCCCCTGCCTTCAGCTTCTTGGCCAACCTCAGTTGCCTCGACCGCAGGTGCCTCTACAGTATACTGGAAGCCAGCAGGAATGATAACAAGAATCCTTAGATCACTCATAGGAGGCACCTGGGCAGCATCAAGCCCCCAGTCATACCCAGCCTGGTACAACTTCGTCTTTATTGCCTTGACCTCGGCAACACTTTCGTCGAAGCATAGATCATAGCCCATATGCTCAGCATCAGCAATTTTCTGGTCCTTCTCCGCCTTGAGGTCAGAGTTCTCCTTCATCAGGCACTCAACTTCCTCTTTCAGACGCTATTGGTCCGACCTCAGAAAAGACACCTCCCCCTGAGCACTCCCCAACTGCTGGTTCAAACTAGATATCAGCCCGTTGGCGGTGTCCAGCTCCTTCTTCTTTTCCTTCAGCTGTTCATTCAGGCGTTTCTTTTCTTCATCCAGGTGCGTGAGGGCCTCATTCTGGTTCCTACTCATGACAGCCCTCTTATCGTCTAACACCATGAACTTCTGGGCAGCTTGCTCACAGAAAAACAAAATGATAAAGAACAAAATGAATTGAGATCAGAAAAAGAAATAAGCTCGGATATTCACATTCAACATGTCCTGCAGAGCTTTATTCCTGAGTTGAACATTGGGGATGTCTTTGAGCTCAGAAACATCATCAGTTTTTGTGATACCATACATGATGGTGGCTGCAACGGAGGGGGAGCGATATATGGAATCAGACTCCAGCAACTCACGGCCCTGGTAGCGAAACACAGGACGCCAACTAAGGTCTGGCTCTTCTTCTACCTGTTCGGCTACCTGACCTTCAACCCTTTGGGGCTGATCTTTTTCCACTGGAAAGTCGGCAGCTTCCATTCTCTGACCAGCTGAGGGAGAGGATGGTGGGGTAGTCACCACAACTCCGTAACCATAGCGAGGCCTCTTCTGAGGAGACGTCCTAGCAACTTGCCCCATGTTGGCGTCATCCTGTAAAGCTTGGCTCAAGTTCCTTCTCTTTGGGGCCATCTCTGCAGGATCTTCGATAGCTCGGTAACTAGTGGCTTCTATGTCCTTGTAAAGCTGGACTAGGTCAAGGTCGGTTGAAGTGTCCGAGCTGCTATTACTTGGCTTGACAACTTTTTTTTCCCTTATCTCCAAAAGGAGCCGACGTGTTAGGTCCACCCAAATCAGCAACCAGCCCAGTTACAGTGACACCCGCTCTCTTAACAAGGCCCTGCCTGATCACAATCCCTGTAGGAATGATATGCCAACATTGTGGGCGGACTTTAACCTTCTGTCTATCTTCAAGTTTGCTCGGCCTTTTGGTGTTGCCAACCCAATCCGGATGATTGCGTCTCTTTGACAAAAAATCGGTGTCCCAAGGGGTGTAACCGAGTAAGTTGTGAGTAGCTTGGGGGTGATCAAGAACACCAACCCCCCTTGGACCGTTGAAATTTATCACGGGATTGATGGAATCCTAATCGATCACCTTACTGCTCGGACGAGCGGGCTTGACTGCAAAACAAATACGAGATTTGTATAAAAATTCAATACATAATAAAACACGAAATGGATGACAAAAATACACCTAAAAATCCTACCAACACTGTGATGTATATATCTTTTTATCATATGTTTATTCCTATCATCCCAAGCACCACCGACCACTACCAAGCCCTCGTCATATCCTTTTTCAGATTTCGTCAAACACTTCACCAAATCGGGAGCCCTAACCCGAGCTCGAATGTAATAGCGAGAATGATCGCCTGAATTGTTACAGAGGGAATAGCACCAGAAATCTCCTTCCACGTTAGATTCACCCCCAACAATCTGTTTAGGGCCGCACAACCTAAGACTACTCTAACCCCATTGGGACTCAGTTGACATAGCGCCATGTTGCATCGTCTCAACACGTCATACAACAGGGGGTTCAAGGGCAGTTTCAATCCCGCATGTTCAAATAGGACAGTATATATGCCAATCTCCCCATATTTTGGATCAATAGTGGGCTCCTCGTTTACTTCTGGAAGCCTCATCGTACACCCATCGGGGATAAATCGCTGAGAAAAGGCAGCAAGTTCTTCGTCCCCCTAACTAAATACCTTCGTAGACTTATCTAGTCTATCTAAACCCTAACCCTCTGAAAGAAAATTTAAACAATGATACTAGAGTGGGGGATAGGGAAGACTTACAGTGAGAGAAAAACTTCGAGGAATGAAAATCGCGATTTCAGATCGTAACTATAGTTCGTCGGTCGTACAGAGAAAAGAGGAAAGAAAATTACAGAGAAAGAATTTGTGATTTTAAAAAATGAGAAGGAAAAATGGGTAAGTTGGACAGTTTTTGTCCAACACGGCGTACTTCCCCTCTATAATCGCGCCTAATGATGAAATTGCATTTAATATGGGTCATTTTAATGCTGTCGACAGCTTTTTCTAAGTACTAGCCAGCTGCGAGGCGCCACGTGGCGCCCAGGTCCAGTCTCCAATTAAAGCCATCCGACCTCCATGAAGTGCCGACGTGAAGTGCCGAGTAAACACGATTAAAAATTTAATTCATTTTATTACCGAGTGAAATAGATTTCGAGCTTAATGAACACGATATGGACTTTAACTTCCTAGCAAATAAGATTCCGAGCTTACTGAACACAATATGGACTTTAATAACTTCCTAGCAAATGAGATTCCGAGCTTAGTGAACACGATATGGACTTTAATAACTTCCTAGCTTGGTACCATCACATATGGATCATTAATAACGACTGAGCTTGATACCCACTCCACATTGACCATATGGAACAATAACTTGATAACTTTAATATTTGCCGAGCTTGATACCCTCTCCAGACTGACCTTTTGGAACTTTAATAATTTTCGAGCTTGGTGCACTGACTATTTTGTTCATTAGTTTCCCAAAAAGTTACATGATAGTTATATCTTTACGAAAAAGTACATAAAAGATACATCATCACAATAATTAACACGATACGAAACTTTAATATCTTTCGAGCTTGATACCCTCGCCACATTGACCTTATGGAACTTGGTAACTTTAATATCTGCCGAGCTTGATACCCTCCCCACATTGACCATATGAAACTTTAATAACTTCCGAGCCTGGTACACATTTGTTCATTAGTTTCCCAAAAAGTTACATGATAGTTACATCTTTACAAAAAATTACATAGGAGATACATCATCACAATAATTAACACGACACGGAACTTTAATATCTTCCGAGCTTGATACCTTCTCCATATTGACCTTTTGGAACTTTAATAACTTTCGAGCTTGGTGCATTGACTATTTTGTTCATTAGTTTCTGAAAAAGTTACATGATAGTTACATCTTTATAAAAAATTACATATGAGATACATCATCACAATAATTAACACGATACGGAACTTTAATATCTTCCGAGCTTGATACCCTCTCCACATTAATCTTATGGAACTTTAATAACTTCCGAGCTTGGTACACTGACCATTTATTCATTAGTTTCCCAAAAAGTTACATGATAATTACATCTTTACAAAAAATTACATAGGAGATACATTATCAAAATAATTACACACAGGAGTTAGAGATTTACAAAAAATTACACACGAGATTTGCATCATCATATGAATTACATGAGAGTTAAGATTGACAAAAAATTACATATGAGATACACAAATTCACAAAAGATTGTCCAATCATAATCTTTTATTTATGATTGGACAATCTTTCGCTTTTACCCCATAATTATCGATTTCTTTATACAATATGAGTCTATTAGCAAAAGTTTATTCCCAAGCGGCCGCCTCTTCTGTTCGAAGCCTATTCCACATGCTTGCAATATGTGGGAGCGGTGAATCATCCTTCAAATGAACTTTAACAAAATAATTTTCGTGTACAAGTGCTATTGCTAGGACACGAATGTCGCTTCCCTCCCGCGAGCCCTCATCATGCGAAAAAAAGGTAAAACTTTGTATTGCTGAAAACATCACGATGATACAATTATAAGCCGACGCAATAAGGAAATCCATATCGGGCATCACCATCTAGTGCTTGTCATCTTTGCATATGGGTTCAAAAAATTCAAGTATATATCGATTATCATTGTAAAACCAATCTCCCCACACGTTGTTATACATATGCTTGTACCTTTCTAGGTCTGCACTCAAGTCATTTCTTACTAGCAACCAACCCTTTTCATCCTCAGACCATCCCATGTATTCACTAATGGCTCGAAAACCACAATGACCATCACCTTTAACATTTTCTATATCTGCGATAAATTGATGCATGATTTTGGGGATGAATTGGAGATAATGTTCGAAAAAAGTTTGGCTAAAATCAGCCTTCTCTTATTCTTTCTTCTTTTTTATAACAACTTTCCTTGCCTTATTAGTTTGGGATAATTGTGTAACGACTAATCGTGCCTCTTCTTTGGTCTTCGCATACTCAAACCCTGATGGGTTTCGTTTTGTTGATGATTCGTGTTTTATTTTCTTTCGGGACAATTTTATCTTGCTCCCTTGTGGTATACCCTTTGGAATAATGGGGATTGGCTCTTTGAGTGACGTTAAATATGACATAGCGAGGAGCTTTAATTTTATCAAAATTGCCTTCTTCTCATCCGGCGTCGATTGATCATATAACTTCTTCAACAAATAAATCCCGGCCGTTTTAAAAAGATCTTCTTCAACAAATCTATCCTCATTTTTTTTGGTACGATTATTAACCTTTGCCAATGATCATCAACCGCATTAAATGGTATGGGCCGATTTGCACGACGATATAACACCAACTCGTGTGCACATGGCAAACCATAAACCGTACGAAGCACGTGATCGCATGATGATGGATCTATACCAATATCATTCGATCTAACATCCTCATCCTTTATCAAGTCTAAAGTAAAAAGTGAAATATTTCCCCTAAGTTGTTTCCATAAAAAACTATCGTGTCTTTCTTTTATAGCACTAAGGCTTTTCTCGAAAACGACTTTAACTTCATTAATTTGTAAACACAACATATTGGCCATCCCCGCAAAAACAGTTGAGAAAGTTTTCTCACCCGACTCAAGGTGCCTTTTCAACTTGCCGTGCGACCCTTCGGCTCTATTCGTCGTTCTATTTTCACGATGTTTTATCTCATTCGTCCATGCTAACACGGAGAACTCTCTTTGTTGAAACCAATTGTCCGACAAGTACTTTATGGCATTTGGAAACACTTTCTAGTCTTTCTTGAATTCTTCCCACTTTAGAAAGAAATCTTCTTTCGACGATGTCATCATAATACTACTCCAACCTTGAATGAATGAATTCCAAACAGCACTCGATTGTAAAGGTTTACATCTTTGTTCTATATTTTTTGAAATATGGAATAAGCACAACATGCGACGGGCATCCGAAAAAATATTACCGATGGCACTAATACAAGCGGACTCCTTATCCGTTACAAAGACGCTTGGAAGTTCATGGAGCTCGAACAACCTTTTTAACATTAAAAGAGCCCAATGATAATTATCCTCCTTCTCCTTATATATAAAACAGTGGGCAATAGAGAACGTTCTGTTTGTCAATGTAAGTCCCACCATAGCAAATAAGGGCATCTTGTACTTGTTTATTTTATAAGTATAATCAACTATAATCATGGAGAAAAATTGTTTCGCCAACAAAATACAATTGGGTTCAGCCCAAAAGAGGTTTAAAACCTCTTCAGTAGTTTCATCACATCTGTGCCAATAAACATAATGATTATCCATTAGAATTTTCATCAATTGTTGAATGGCACTCCTTCCCTCCATAGCATTCAATCTCATCTTTGCCTTCGCATTGTAAATAGTCCTTATCGTGAAAGTATTCACATCATCACGACCTTTGATTCCACAAAGAATCTTTTTCAGTTTTACTCCAGCAATTGTTATTTCACTAAGAATTTTCTTTTTATGTTTGTTCAATTTTCCCGCATATGAATGCCCCACTAAAGTTTTTGGTAACTCATGATTATGAACTTCACATTTCACATGTACCTTCCATCGATCCCCACCAAGATTTAAACCACGAATTAAAAATGGGCAATGACATTTTCTTGTACCACTATCTCTCTTCGGTTCATGTTTTTTTCCCTCTTTACGGTTATTAAAATATTTGCCTCCTCTTTCACAACCCAAAAATAGCCTTAGCCTCATTTTACTAGTACCGTGGTCCAACTTTTGGGTCACGGTTATAGTGTTGATTACCTTTCCTTTACTTTGACACCAATCTACTAGAGCATGCCGAGATTCTAATATCTATCGAAACCAAAATTGAATAAATTAGTTATTTTAAATTTTATAGGAAAATAAGTACTGTAAAATTGTAAGTTAAGTACTCATTATACTTACTTTTTCTGTTATAAACACATGTGTCACGTCAATAGATTTTGTTGGGTTATAGTCATTCTTCATAGAATTTAAAATATTAAAACTATTAGACACACTAACATTAAATGATTGATCACCACAACTCGGATTATTAAGCTCTCCATCAATTAGATTCTTTCCTTCGCCGCCATCTAAATTAAGGTAAGCACATTTCATTTGGATTTGAGAATGAGGCTATATTTTCATAGCTTGTTCATCAACATCGGGATAAAGAACTTTACTAGTTGCTTCTAATTCAATTGCGGTGAAATCAATTTCTTCAAGAAGAGAAATATCGTTCCAAATAGAAGAATCAAAGCAATTTGGGTCCTGCAATATTTTAATTATATAAGTAAGAAATTATCCTGAAAATACCAATACAGAGCTCTATTACATCAATTTAAGATTTTTTCAGCAGCAGCACATACTCAGCCAATGTGGGGTGAGTGATGTGCATATCACTCGGCTAATGTGGGGAAAGCAACTGATGGGTTTAAAACCCCTAGCTCTGTTTTACCTCTGTTTTTTTGGACAAACTTTTTTATTATGATTTTACAACGTTCATCAAATGAAAAATTAAAATGCACAAATGTAACACCCCCGCCTTAATATACAGGATAGCACCCGTAATTAAGACCTGGAGTGCTACTAACCCATCTTAGATTGACTAAAATGGGCATATATTTAAATGCACAAAGAAGTTCAAACAGTAAATATCACACATGTCAATCAGCCAGTTAGAAGAAGATAGTACTGTACAAAATCATGCATACATGTAACCAAAATACAAAACCAAACTAAGCATGCACAAGTCAGTAAATAACACTTCGGGCTAGCCGTAGCTTCCCAAGGTAACATATTCATAACAAAATGACGAATACGTACTAGAGCTCTCTATTTCGATCCCGAACTCGCCGTCTCATTAACATCACACGTCCCCTGTGTACCTGTAATAGTTAGAAAATGGGGTGAGCTCACAGCTCAGTAGGGGGTGGAAGGCATATATTCAAAAAAACAGGTTTATAAACATATCTTTCAAGCCACGTGTAATTCTTTAATATCAACAAGAACCATGTTCATCAATTAACTATGCATGCACGTGCTAATACAATTTACCTCCCATGTCAACCGATTACCATACCATAAAGAGTATGAGCTGTAAGTATATTCCCATACCACCGAGATATCGAATCATCAAGCTGATACCCTGGGATCAATTGTTCCGATCCTATATGAATATAGATAGCAACAGTCCTGGGATCAATCATTCCGATCCCATACAAACATTGATAACAACCAAACTATAGTGCCTTGCCAATTTGTCTAGGTTCCCGGGCTCCACACCGGTGGCTTATAGGCGGCCAAACATTGCTCCCCCAGGGGTTTAGGGCTTTTCAACCCAAGGGCACCGGGCCCTGCCTATTTTTCCCATCCCGGCAAGCACTATGAAAACAGATATTCATATCACCCTTGGTCATCCACGACCAAGTACAATCATTTTCAAGAGAATAATCAACCAATCATATCCGATAAGATAATATCAAGATAGAATTGAAGCTTCCTTGAATTTCCATGAGAAATAAGTCTCAATGTAGCCTCCAAACAGAGATATATTTATAATGAAAGTCTCAGCATCATAATAAGAGATATACGCCTATTCGATAGGCCATAAGGGAGTCCGAGTTTGCCCAGGAATCTTCAAGATTGCGGTTGACACAAAGATGATGCACAACATGCATACATGCTCTTTATGATAACTAAAAACAACACATGCCACTTAAACTTCATTCATCATGTATCCATGCTCCTCATCGCATACATAACCCATTTACAAATCCACTTGGGTACAACCAAGCATGTATATCCAAGGAACATGGCTTATAAGTCTATATCACATAGATATTAAGTTCAAGCGGCATATCTTGTTCCACTTCATGCATCAAAAATAAGGTAGATACTATATATGCCATATAAACTCTATCAAAATCATGTCCACGTCCTTTAGTGTATACAAAACCCTTTTCTTGGCAAATCAACACATACATACCCAAAGGACATCCATATGAATCAATAATATTTAATTATAGAGCTTAGATGGCATATCTTGCATAAATACGTGAATTCATACTCCAATTAACCATATATCATTGATATCGATCAATAGGCAAAATCATCATATTTGACATACATGTATAAATCATCCATTTATAGCCAAATGAAATCATATTATCAAGTGTACATAGCATCTATTCTCTCAAACTTCACTTTTAGATCTTTATTAATCATACAACATCATGTTATAAGCCATACCTTAGATAACTAAGACAAATGAAATGAAACTATGATGATATTTATAAAATAAGGCCAAAATTTCAAGTTTAAAAGCATATAAACCCCTACCTCAAGTTGTAGACCAAAAGAGAGAAGAAAGGATGATAATCGAAGCTTTGCTTGGTGAAACCCCGAATATATCGCGTCACCGCGTTTCTAGAATAGCAAAACCCCCAAATAACGAAGCTTAGACTCCAACCCGTGTAGTCATAACTCAAGCTCGAGCCCCCATGGCGGATAACAAGGAAGAAGATGATGAATAGTGCTTTAGAAGAGGGTTTGATTGATTTGGAGCTTTAATCTTGGATTGAGGATGAAAGATGTGTATAAAGCTCTCAAAGAATCCTCAAAGACGAGCTCTCATCTCTCTCTAACTCCCTCTGAGGTTATGTCTCAAAAATGGGGGAGAAGAAGGCTTAAAATGGCGTAAAAGTGGTGAAAACCGACTTACAACCATGATCGATCATGGAGTCCTCTGCCGACATATGCCTTATGGATCTGGAGCACTGTTCGTATTGTGGCCATAACTTTTCGCTCGGAACTCCGATTGAGGTGATCTTTATATCCACGGAAAGGTATTTCAAAGCTCTACAACTTTCTAAAAGAAAGTTTTCCCAAATTCTGAATATAGTTTTCCAAAAAATTCGCCGAAGACAGCGCTCTGCCAAAGCGCTACTGAATGACCAGAATTTTGCAATGGGTCTACTTTGCGCCCTATTTTGACCCACGAGGAGTACGAGTTAGCGAAAATTAACGAATCGCGAAGAAACAAAATTTCCTATTTACCAACCAATATCAATTCGGACCACCCGAATCACCAAACGATCACTCATATGAGTTTAAATAAGCTAATATACTTCAAGTTGAAACAAATTAAAATACAGGGTATTACAACAAATATAAGGTAACACTAAAACAAATATACCTCTTTTGATCTATCTTTATCATTTAGGTCACCAAATATAACACCATATTTATCTTTCTCTTTTATTTCACCACCATCTTTGAACTTCTTCAAGATTTTCATTTCTATATTATTAAACTCACTAACCATGATTTTTAATGCTTTGTCACTCAAACTAATATTGTTAGTATTTGATTTTTTATTCAAAATGAGATTTTTGGTGGGTGGAGATGGAACCTAAGACAGAACATGTGGTTACTCGGGAGTGGTAGTTGTGATGGGTGGTAGGTGTTTTTTTTATTTGTTTAAGTTAATTACATTATTAGTTAATAGTTAATAGTAAATATTTATATTATAAAAGTTAAATAAGAGAGTGGTAGGAATAAACTTTAGTTTAATATTAATAAAAGTTTTAGAGGGTGTTTGTGACAAAAAATGGGGGTGCATTTATCAGCCCCCTTTTTCTTTGATAAATTGATACCCTGATAATTAGGCCCTTGAATTATTTGGCTCAGAGATGTTTACGTAAAAAATAATATGTATATTTTATGTGTTAAATAATTTTTATATAAAATTTGAAATTTAAAAAAATATATATTAATGAAAATTTTATAAATTTTTGTGTAAAATTAAAAAGAACCAATAAAATACGAACAAATATTAGATATATTATTTTTTTATTTTTTCTTGAAATCATATATACATAATAATATAATAACAATAGATCTTAATTTATAGATCTTGAAGAGTAAATTTCAAATATATAATTTCTAATAAAATTCATGTTTTGTATTAAAAGTCATTGTACTTTAAAGGTTTACAAAAAAATTGAGGGTGTATTTTAAGGGTGTTACATTGTAAATTACGGGTGTATTTTACATTTTCATTTTACATAAAACTCATTTTTAAAACACTGTTGGAGATAAAAAAAAAATATATACAAGTTTGGTAAATTTTATACAAAACAAAATTATACACCACTGCTGAAGATGCTCTTAGTTGTTGTTCGATAACACCTTTTAAATAAGTAATTTTAAAGTTGTTTGTTAACAAAAAAAATTAAGTGCCAACTTAATTTTCTCAATTTAAAACTGAAAATTTTCATCTAAAGTTTTCAGTGGTAAATTCTCCGTTTAAAACTAAAAACTTAATTTTAAAGAGCATAAAATACCTATTTTAACCTCTTACATTTAAATAAATTACCCAAGTGTGAATACCATTTTAGCACAATCCTAGTAAGGGCAAAATTATCATACTAAAAAAAATAGATTTTAGATGTGCTATATTTAAACAAACAACATTTCTTTTCGGATACAGTTTTCAGAACTAAACAAAAAACTTTTTTAGTTTCAATTTTGTTTTCATCTTTCATTTTTTTTATCAAACGCCACCTTTTATTTTGATAAAAATGATAAAAACTGAAACTGCAAAAACTGTTTATTTAGTTCTGAAATCTGTATCTGAAAAAATATTGTTTGTTTGAATATAAAATATCTGAAAACTAAATTTTTTTTGGTATGACAATTTTAATCTTATTAGTTTATTTGGATCACATGATCCTACACTCTTTTAGGATAAAACATATATTTTACACTTTTTAAAATTAAGTTTTCAGTTTTATGTGAGAAATTTACCACTGAAAACTTTAAATGAAAATTTTCAATTTTAAGTGGAGAAAATTAAGCTGGCACTTAATTTTTTTTATTTTTTTGGTTAACAAACATATTTAAAACCACTTAAATCTGAAAACTTTAAGCGGTGTTATCAAAAAACCCTTTAATGTCAATTTAGCCCTTAGATTATTAGCAAGACTCGGTTTGGCCCTTCTGTCCACATTTTCTGTTCAAGTTTAACATAATTACCTTTCCCTCCATTTTTGAAGGTCAAAAACGTTAGAGCACAAAATAATAAGTTTTCCTCTATGTTTTGCGGCCCAAAACCTAAATAAAGGACCATAAAATAGTGTAAAAATGCAGAAAAAATAGAAAAATATAATTAAGGAGAAAGTAATAGATAAGAAAAAGATAAAGAGAAGGAGAGAGGAATACCAAGGTACGTCCTCAATCAAATCCAGGCAAAAACAAAAATAGAGGGATAATCGTGTGCAACGCATCCTCAACCATATATTCTCTCTTTGCTTATTCTTCTATCTTTCTCTTCAGCGCATTTATTGTTCACATCTCTTTGTGTATTAATTGTTTGCGTAATATAGGAAAAAAGAGGGAAAAAAAATTTCTTATTGTGTAGAGTTGTATTTGCTTTGACAATTTTACCCTTAAAACGGGTCATATGCAACGCACAAGAGGTGATTTTGTCAAACTTTAGCATAAAATATGGACAAAATAGCCAAACTGAGTCTCGCTAATAGTTTAAGGATCAAAGTTGAATGTTTTTTTAGTTTAAAGGCCAAAGTGATAATAGGCCAATAATTTATGGGCCATTAAGGTAATTTACTATTTTTCTTTTTTACGCTATCCCAATTTTCTAAATGCGGAAAACACTATAGTAGCATCTCCAATGCGAAAATGAATTGAATACATTTTGACCATAAACGCGTAAGCAATTTTTTCTTATGTGACATATTAATACAATAACCCTAAAGTTTAGGTCAAACTCTATTTGTATCCTTGAAGTTTAATAAGTGACAAGCGGAACCCTAAAGTACATTAAGTGATATGTTTTAAACCTTTGGCCTAACCCCGTTAATTTTATTTGACAGAATGCTAACGTGGCTCATATGTGGATCCAACTAGACAAAAAAAATTATAAAAAAAAACATAAAACGAATAAAGGAAATAAAGGAAATAGAGGATATACTTTGGTCTTGGTAGATAGTTTATTTAGTAAATGATGATTTTTTTTGAAAATTTATTTTGTGAATGGTGGGTTTATTTGAAAACATGATAGTTTATTTGGTGAAATAGTAAATGATTTTCAAAATTAAGTTAAAAAATAATAGTCTTCAAGTAAATAAAGTGGACTTTTTTTAAAAAATAAAATAAAAAATTCGTGGGTACCCGTGGGGTACCCGGATCCGAACTCGCCGGTTCCAGGCACTACCCGAACCGATTTTAATGGTTCTGGGGATGGTTCTGGTCCGGGGTTCCGGGAATGGGTAATGCCTGCTCGGCCCCGAGCCGCCCCATTGCCATCCCTATTGTGGAACTTATATTCACCTTGATAAAAAAAAAACTCATCACAAACTCAATTTATTTGAGAGATTATAGTTCATAGGATATTTTTAGCGAAATTCAATTTCATGAGGAGCTGATTGGAAAGAATTCAATTAATTATGTGCATGTTTAGTTTTGAAAACTTACCCCCCCCCCCCAATTTACTATATGCGTAAGCCCGAACTCAATCTCTACCACCTCGACATACCCAAACGTCTTAGTTGTATTATATGATAATTGTATTTAAATTTTTTTTATTATGTTTAAATTGAGTCAGATTGATGAAACGGGTTAATCTAATAATTTTTTAAATAAAAAATAAACCTAACCTAAAACCCATAAATATCTTAGGTCATTAGATATTTATACTAAAATTCAATATAAGCATTTGGTTAGAAGAACTTGACCCAACTAGTGTATTTTTTTTTTGATAAACTTGAACACACTCTATTTTAATATACGTAAGTATGTACTCAACCCTACCCATACTTTGCGTTGTAGCATTGTAGTTATAAGATATTATAAATATAGTTAACAAAAAATCATTATATTTGGGTTGGGTCTAGTCAAACAGTTTAAACTTATGCGAATTTGTACTCGGTCAGAACTTGCGGAACCCATATTCTCCACGAACTTGTTTTGCCCAGCCTCAACTTAGCCGATCGACACATTGTAATTATATGATATTATATTCGTATTTTAAAAAAAAATTGTAGTCAAATTGAGTTAAGATGGTAAAAAAAATTAAATGTACTAACTAATCCAAGTCTATCAAGATAAATTTATAAGTTTGTTTAGAATAAAATTGTAAGAGATACCCATTCTTCTTGATTTTTTTTAAAAGTTCGCATATCAATTGAAGAAATGAATTGGTACAGATTGTATTACAATAATATTTTAGGTTATTGAAATATAATTTAATAATAAATTAAAATTATTTCAAGAAAATAGTTTTTCATTTTTTCTTTTTAGGAAACAAAAAGTAAAAAATCTTTAATTATATAATTGCAAAAGTAAGCTAATTTAATTCAGGAAAAAATTTCTGCTAATAAATATTTAATTTGATCATTTTCGGAAACTTGTGTAAATGTTACTACTTTTTTAATTTTTCTTTATTGTTTATATTTAATGTTTATCGATAATTAATTGGCAATATATTAAGGGTGATTTTATTTTTATCCACGAGATTTGTCAGTCTATCTCTCTTTTTGGGTTTTGCTAAGTTACTCCCTGTTGCCCATTAAGTTTAACCACGTTGTTAGATAAACTTATAAAAAAAAATTGTATTGACATAATTTTTATAAAATAATGATTCTTTTTAATTCAACTGTAAATTATCTACCGAGTTTTTAGTTTTACCCACCATCATGTAATATATTAAAAAGTAAACATAAATTGTAATAGTATAATGATATTTTTGATATAGTTTACTTTCAATTATATTCCCTTTACGGACTCGGGATTAATAAGTCTATAATTCACATTTGTTTTCAAAATTGAGATTATACATAAATTCACATTAGTCTTGGAATAATAATTAAACAATAAGTGTAGTTTGAAACATTTGTAATATATCTACAAAATTTAGTTCTTACCCTAGAAGCAAACAGAAGGGTAAAACATTTGTAATACACATATTCATTATGGCAAACAATAGTATAAAACATATATCACAATTAAATATTCTTCTTTTGACATGCGAAAAGATTGAGATTGAAGGAAATGATGCTGGTTGCCTCTACTAATTCCTAATTATTTTTTTAACTTCCAACGTCGCTGTATTTTTTTAAAGCCTTTCGTGTAGAAAAAAAAAAGGAAAATAGTAAACTCATTTGTTGAAAAAATTTATTTATTAGTATGGTGTACTAATATAAATTAATTCCACCATTTTTTGGTAGTATTGCATATTTTTGATGAATAATAAATATATAGGACTAGTATCAACAAACCTTTTGACAAATTAAGAAACTAGATTATTAAGAAAGTATATTCTAATTAGGAAACTGATTTTAAAAGTAATTATATTTAAAGGATTATTAATTGGTGGATAAACTTCTCAATTTTTATAAGAAAGTTTTGAGAAGTTTGCCTCAAGATTAGCATAAATCAAGGGCGAATAAACTAGAATAACCCGCGGATAGAAATAAAATCACTCATGTGTTAAAATTCTTTGTAACTTAATTATTAAATGGATAGTACTAATATGGAAACAAATTTAAATTTTGATATAGAAATAAATTAGAATTTTGATATGCTTGAAATATTTTTAAATTTAATAGGATATATCAGTGACCATAATTATGCTTTAAATTATCAGAGTGCTACGACACATATAACTCATTAAATCAAAAGATAAACAATTGAGGATAAATTTTAACCATTACTTATATTTTTGGCGGGAATTTTGTAATTTATTAATATATTAGATATGACCGTGTCAATGGCACTATTGACTTAAATGTTGTGTTTTTTGCTCGGTTCCAAACTCAAGAAAAAGATGAGTTTTATTGGAAAATCAGATTGTTCGCTTGAATGGTGCAAAAGAGGATTTGCGGTTCTGGTAAGGTGCAAAAGCACTTTTGCACCCAGAAAATTGCATTCTGGAATAGTGCAAAAGCACTTTTGCAATTACGCGGGAAAAGTGCAAAAGTCGTTTTGCATCTGGGCGAGAAATATGTTTTCTTAGCAAACTTGGTTTCCTTGTTTATTTTGGTCTCTATTACCTTGTTAATAGTTTTCATATTTACGTAGGATTGTTATTACCTTATTCTAGATTGGATGGACTCTATTATATTGTTATATATAGATAGAATCATTCAAGAGATTAGGGCATAAGAGAAATTCTTCTTTCTGTGAGATTTGTGGGAGAGTTCATCTTGTTGTGAGAGAGAGGTTAAAGGGCTGTTGATTTTCTTCTTCTGTGAGAGCTTTGAGTGCAATAATTCTTGTGATAGATTTTGTAATCGTTTTCAAAGAATTAGTGAAATCTTCGTTTGTCGAATATTGTGTGTTCCATTATCTTTCTTTTTGTTTTCTCATCCAAATTATCTCTAATTATTAATATCCACTATTTGAATTACGATCCGTGGCGTGATTTATTGTTAATAATCACAACATTAAATATATGCCAAGTTTCTTAAAACCCGCCACAAATTCGATTCATTAAGGGGATATCGTAAACCGTTGATTATTTATACTGATTTTCACTATAAGCATCATGTTAGAAATTACTCGACCACACTTACTTTATTTTCAATATGCATAGATTAAACTCGATGTTCGAAATTAATCTATATGGCAGTGTGGTAGTTATAAGATATCATAAGCCATATAATATCTATTTATGACTAATTTTTAACCACACGTGAAGGTTTTATCCATACCCACAAAATCCTTGTCAATTACATGTGATGTTATATGGTGTGAAACAAATTGCCAGGCCTACTATAAAACTATTTAAAGAAAATATTTATACTTATTATGTCGGAAAAACTCATTTCAATCGTAATTTATTAAAGATATTTTTCAAAATCCTATCTCGAATTTGGTTCGTAATGGAGATGCAAGTTGTTAAATATTTATACCAAAATTTAATATTAGCACTAGTTTGAAGAACTTGCCCCAATCTGTACAGTTATTGTTTTAAAAAACCTCAACCCACTTCTTTTCATCATGCATCAATTTATCCGATAGTGTTGCAGTTATAAGATATCATAAGACTTATAATATTTGCTTATGATCCATATATAATTATCCATTAAGATTTCACCAAAACCCAAAAAATCTGTGTCGATTTTATGTTGTGTTATCAAACCATGTAATAAATCGACAAGCTTACTATAGGGTATTAAAGAAAACAAAATTATATTCATGTTGGATTAGATCAACGGGTTAAATTTTTGCCAACCTGATCCCAATCAAAACTCGTGATGAGTATTTGTTGTGAAATTCAAATTCGCATCGGTCTCAAAAAACCTGTTTCATCCTTGATTTATTACGAATATCCTAATCCATATGAAATCTATAGCAAAATTCAATATACATGAGCCACTGGTTATAAAGAATCTTGTAAAGTCTAAGTTTATATTTGCTTTATTCATTCGACAAAAAACACGTTTGTTTGTAAGTTGTTTAAGTCATTCAAGATTACATTTGAAAAATTACAAGCAAACCAAGCGAGCGAAGAAATGCATTGAAGGATTACATCGAGATAAACGGTGAGCATTGGCATTTGAATTTAATTTTCAAGATGGTATTTTCACAAAAACCTTTTGGATCAAACTATTTTTTTTTTACTTTTTTGTTAATATTTTTTTCATATCCGTAATATTTCGGCGAATCGAAATAATGAGGAAACTCTTGAATTATGTTTGTAACATGTTCCTAGAGTTACTCCAAAATTTTGAATCAAATTAAAATTTGAATCAAATTAAAATTCAAGCAGATTTAATACGACAAAAATAAAAACAAAAAAGGAAATGAAAAAATGAATTTAAAAAAAAAAAAAGATTTAATTAAATATAATAATAATAATAATAATAATAAGAAGAAGAAGAAGAAGAAGAAGTAGTCAAAGTAAAGAAAAGTCAAAAAGTGTAAGTCAAAAAGTTCCTACACTTTTTTTAAGCCACACGTATGGTTGCTTCCTTTTAATTTTAATCAAGACTATTGCTCTGTGTCATTTTATGAACGGTTACTTTTCGCGTGTTGTTTCCTTTTTTAAATGTGCGGCCAGCATATTTTGCCAAAGGGGTGGACCGGTAAACATTGTAAATGTGAACCGATCCGGCTTGTATTTTGGGTGCGAAATTAAAGTTTTAATTTTGGATAGGTACATTTTTTTGGTATTGGGCCGGTTTGACTTATATTTTTAGATGGCTTATTTTTATCGCAAAAAAAAATAATTTTAGTTACTTTTAACCATTTCTTAAAGGTTGTTAGTCTCTATATTTTTTTATATAAAAATATTAATAAAGTAAGGGATTTTGATACATGTTTTGAGAGAGATTAAAATTTCAAAACATAAAACTACCATAGTGCTTTTGATTCATGCCAAATTAATTGTTCTTTATTTAAAAGAATAAATTAGATCCCAAAGTGCGTGTGATTCGTAAACGGTGTTGAAGAATGGTGTGATACTGTGACAAGTGATTCGTTGTGAACCTATTCGTGCGATTCAGATAGAAGGATTATACGCGCAGAATGTGGAGGCTTTTGCAAGCGGTTTATGCGATTCAAGTTTTGTAATGTCTGTGTAATTTGTGATTATCGAGTATGTAAACTTTTGTGTATATAATAGATAATAGAAGATTAGTCATGCACTGCAGGAATACCTCATTGATTATGGTGTTTTGCTTACCTGTTTAAGTAATTTATAAATTATTGTATGTTAGAAAAGATTAAATAGGTTTTTTAGAATTAAAATTCATATACTTTTAGGGTTTACTTTTTGATTCGATTAAAATTGATTTTTTTATAATCCAACCGTCAAATATAGAACATAAGGTTATTTGTTAATTTGCTTCCGTATGCGCTAACCCACTAGTTTTAGAAAAAGCCCATCTCAAATCCAACTTATTAGAGAAATTCTATTTAAACCTGACTTATCAGGGAAATTATAGTATATAAGATATTTAGCGAATTTAATATGCATGGCTTGCTTATTAAAATGCATCTGACATACTTTGTGCAAGATATTCTTTGTTTTGAAAACTTGGCCCCCACTATTTACTATATGTATAAACTCCAATCTGATCTGTCCTGCCCCACCCACCCATGCGACAAGTTGTAATAATGTAATATTATAATTGTATTTGAAAAAAATACATTCAAATTGGGTCAGGATGGATCGAATGAATTAATGTAATAAGTTTTCAAAATAAAAATAAACATTACATTTTTTTTCAAATTAATTTAACTCCATCTAAATAAGAATTAGAAAAATATAATTTTAGTACATTTGAGTACATTTTTTTTGGAGAAATGATTTTTAAGTTATTGAAACTTATTTTAGAAATACATATTAATTCAAGAAAATGTTTTTCTTATGAATAAATATTTAATTATTTTTTTGGAAACTAACAAAGTATTAATGATTCATTTAATAGATGGTTAATAGAGCTGGAATACATTAGAATTTGAATATGGCAATAAACTAAATTTAGATATACTTGAAATATTTTCAAGTCTAATATATTATATAAGTAATTATAATTATGCTTTAAATTACTAAATTGCCACTTCACTTATAAATGCTACATTAAAATATAAATAATTGATGATAAATCCTAACTACCACTTATCTTTTTAGCGACGATTTTGTAAGTTATTAATAGATACATAATTTCAAAGAAAATATTAACCCATGTAGATACAGGTAAAGTATACTTTTTTCCTTTTCTATTTTAAAGGGTGAGCACGAGGCGTAAGCACATAAAATATGGTTATACAAAAATTTAAAAAAACACTGTTTCCTTTTAATCTAAACTAATAACTCAACATTCTTTTATTACTATCAAATTTTATAAGAAAATTGAAATGTTTTCTTGCCGAAAATGAAAATAAATTTTAGACTACGATAATAACAAGTTGGTTGTAGTGCTGATTTATTTGTTATATGACACAAAATATCTATTGTTCATTAGAAATGAAAATACTTTTAGCATAGCATCAAGTTGCATGTTTTTGTGAATTTATTGGAATGTGAAATTTAACAATTTTCACATTTGGATGTTAGCAAAGTTGATAAGCGGGGACTGTCTCCACTCTCTGCTATAGTTCAACCTACGAAAATGCTAAAAAAAAAAATTATTGTTAAATAATGATGTATCTATGTATCGATTGCATCAAAAAGAAAAACAATTTTCACATTCATAATATTGTTTCACAATTGCAACGCTCCCATCTATAAATGGTAAGATTCTCTTTCTATTCTTTTACCATTTAAACAATCTTAAAACATATTTATGTTACTTATAGAAATGCCAATTTGTGGGATTCACGCTAAGTCATATTTACTTTGTTGTTTTTCATGAGCGATTTTACCAAAAAAATATTAATCAAAAGTATGCATATGATGCAGTTAGATCTATTAATGCAGATTATATTTAAACCATCTCCCATGGTTATTTCTACCTATGCAAACTTCTATGATAGAAAATTGAAATAGAAAAAATATGCTCTTCTATAACTATTTTTATGTGAGGTTAAAATTGAGTCATATAAGGAATTTCTATCACCATGCCACCATTTCAACACGTAGAAATTGTGATAAAAAATTTCAATATAAGATAGCACATTTTCATTGGATACAAGAAACCTACTAATTCTCTCACATTTTTGAATAAATGCAAAGTAAGAAATAAATGAAGTACCATTGGATACCAACTTTTATATGCTTTTCTACCCATATAAAAAACTTGATAACTAGATATAGAAGTGTTCTAAATTGATATTGACACCTATGATATAAATGAAAAAATAGAAATTACTATTTGAAATGGCCGTATTAGACTATTTTAGGAGTGTTCTGATGAACCCGAAAATTGAACGTCGGAATCGTACTGAGCCAAACAAAAAAACTCGAAATTGAATATGTTCAATTCGGATTTGGGGCATGATATTATAAAAACCAAGTCGAAATAAATAAAATCATTGCATATATGATTCAAAAATAATATTACCTCACTATTTAAAATTTTATGTTCTAAAGTTTACAAGGTCTAGTGAAAAATCAACTCTTTAAGTTATCACGAATATTGGAGCTATATTGTAAATGTAAGAGTTAATATTATGCTATCCAAAATAAGTATGAGCACTGATAGAGTTATTATTTTTTTTGACCAAAATAAGTGTTATCTTACAATTTTATTTATTCTTAAAAAAGTTATAGATGAAAACTAAAAAGTTTGGTTTGGGTTTGGATTTATAAGATTTGGAAATTGAACCAAATCGAATCGAAACCGAACTTTCAAATTCAGTTTAAGTTTGGGTCTCATAATTTTTACCACGACCCAAATCAAAAACATCCCTAGACTATTCTGCATTCATTTGCAATCTATATCAATATGATTGGAAAAAAAAAGTAACTTAATAAGAATAGTAATTAACAAGGCAGTTGAAATCTCTCTCCACTTTATATATAACTAGACTACTTGCATATGCGTTCCGTATGATACGCGTATGTATTAGATTCCATGATAAAGTTTCAACAAAAGTGTAACATGATAAAGTGATATCCTTTGAGTATGGAATACTTGAGTGTGAGGGTTCAATTTCCATTGGTAGCAAAAAAAATTTAGGAAAAAACAAAATCTTAAGGATAAAATAGGTATTTTAAAAGTTTGATAGTTTCACTGGCGGTTGAATTCCAAGAAAACTAAACCATGTATAAATATTGTTGCATTATAAATTATAATAAACACATACACGTATATCAAATACTTGAAAACTGAAGGATTTAAGTTTAATACGATTAGAAAAAAAAATGAAGATAAATATTTGATATTTGAATTTTAATACGGTGTATATGTTATTTATTTGGCCATTGCAAATTGCTCATTATCATGGGTGTGCAGAATAGAGCAAAAAAAAAAAAGAACAAAGAATAAAAAGAAAGAAATAAAAGCGAAACCTTAGTTAGTTCAAATTTGGACCCTTGATCTAAATGTTACTGGTAAATGTTGTGGTATATTGATATTATTTTAGTATTTAGCATAATGGTACAATAATACTATGTCAATAGTAATATTTTAGTACAGTACGATATACTGTCAGTAATGATTTTGAATACCAATATCAATCACTAGCAAGTGGCTCAGTGGTAGCATACTAATATCAGAGCTGGGAGTTGAGGTGGGTGAAAGTTGGTCCGAAGTCCAAACACCTTTTAGTACTAGAAAGTATCTAGACAAAAATAAAAAATACTAGTATTGTGCCACAGAAATCCGATACAATACAATACCGATTGGTATTGTACCACTATCAAATATCAGTACATTTTGATAATAACATGATATGGTACGGTATAGTAAATACAATTTTCCACCCCTAATTATATCTAGCCCCTTCCCCCAACAATTGAAACGATGGGAAAAATTTAAAGCTACCACCCTTAAAGGGCCGTATAGATCGATCAAAAAGGTATTAAGAATATAACAGCCCGTGGAGAGTCGTGTACTTAGTTTGCTGGTTCTGAAAATGGTTCGGCCCATCTTCTAGTTATAAGAGTAACTCAACTGCACCTGGTTAGGCCTAAAGCCAAGCCCAAACATCAAATATCGGTACATTTTTGGTCCTATTAATGTATAATTATTTTTACGTATGTAAGTGTGACAATTTTTTGAATAACTTTTAAGCATGACACAAAATTAATACTTGGATGGAAGCTTTACGGATTTATAGAAGGTAGACATGTTGAACCCAATTAACAACAAAGTCATTATTCAAGTTATCAAAACTTACAAAACACAACCCTAATCATAATTAGTGGGCTATACTAATAAATTGTATCAAGACAAAAGCCACTTATTTTTATTTTCAAATAAATTACAATCATTGTATACACAATATACGTGTGCACAAAATGAATAACAAAATACATATAATATTATCATTGGTTTTTTTCCCATATATTATAGAAATTTGTTAGCGTGCAAAACATTGCTCCTTATTTTAAGGGGTGGTTGATGAGAGGGATAATTTAAAGGTAATTAGTGTGCAAACCACGCGATGCATGTATATTTAACGGTTAATAAAAACCATAATCTATGGTTTATATGATAATTTAGTGGTATATATTTTTTTCTTGAACTAAAAAATAAAGAAATGGTCAGAATACAAAGTTGTGAAAAGAAAGAAAAACATTCGTATATTGTTCCAAAATATACTTCAATTTGATAAAAAGGATTTAAAGTTGCTTCATATATTGATTCCACAAAATACAAATGATTTTTAAAACTACAAATAAAATAAAATTACTTCATATATATTTTTCCATTGACTAAAAGAAATAGAAAAGAATAAAATAAAAAAAATAATTAAAGTTGCAAATTAATAATATCATAAAAAATTTATCACATATAATTAGTCTATTTCACGGTCAACTATTACCCGTGCCAAACGGCACGGGGGTATAAAAAAACATAACAGCTAGAAAATAGTGAGATTGAACAAAAATACCTAATATTTAAACAGCGTGTAGCCCAAAACATATATTAAGAAAACTGTATACAAAATAAATTACATTATAATAAGTCATATTTTTTTTGAACCTACATAAATGAGCTATCATAAATAGAGATGACAATCGATCTAATTGTCAAGAAGGGCTGCTAAAGTAGAACTTGAGATACTAAAAGATATATTCAACCCTTCTACATTGAGGCGGTTTTTAATTGAAAAACTTGAATTGCCCTCGTTTATGATATGCCTAAATTGGAACCTATTTTGCCACATCATTAAGGCTAGGTTGGGTCAATTTGTCATCCCTAATCATTCATCAATATAAATAAAAATAAATATTTTGAAAAATTAACGTATTCCATTATTATTACACTGACATTATATATTTCTAAAATTTTAATTAAAAGCAGATGGTACCATTGGTAGTAACACTTGTTTATAAAAGTAATGTGCTTTTTTTTTTCTTTTTTTTATAAAGTGATCTAAATGTAACTTATATAAATAAAATATGTTTAAAAAGAGAAAAGTGGCTTACAATAGTTTTTTCTTGAATTTTTTCTTTTACACGTAATTTTATAATCATAATGGGTCTTATTTTATAGGTATGATTTCAAATATGCAAATTTTAATAATTTCTATTTTTTTTGTATTTAAAGTTAATGTATTTTAAATTTTAAAAAGAAGTAAATAAGAGAGAAAAGCGTGAGAGAGAATATAGGAATAAGAGAGAAAAAAAATTTGTTGACTTCTTTAATTTAATGTTTTGAAAACATATCTGATAGCCAAAAAATTATCTTATTTATTGTAACTAAATGTGAACCATTAATTTGATAAATTAGTGATGTGATGTTCTTTCCCTTATAGTATAGATGATTGAGGATGACAAATTGACCCAATTCAGTCTTAATGAGGTGGCGAAACATGTTTGAATTTAGGCATATCCTAAATGGGGGTAGTACGAGTTTTTTCATTAAAAATCACCTTAATCGATTTAGTCGGGATGAATATATATTTTGGCATCTCGAGTTCGGCTTTGGCAACCCCCTTGCTTGACAATTATATCAATTGTCATCTCTATTTATGATAGCTCATTTATGCGGGTTCAAAAAAAGCTTGACTTATTATAATATGATTTGTTATGTATACCGTTTTCTTAATATATGTTTTAGGTTGTATGCTGTTTAGATATTATATATTTTCATTTAATCTTGCTATTTTCAAACTGTTAATTTTTTTTATATAGCCGTGCCATTTGGCACAGGCAATACCTAGTTCACCAATATATACAAAAATAAATATTTTAAAAAATTAATGTATCCCATTATTACTACAGTGACATTATATATTTGTAAAATTTTAATTGCAAACGCATGGTACCATTGGTAGTAACACTTGTTTACAAAAGTAATGTGCTTTTTTTATAAAGTGATATGGATATAAGTTATATGATAAAAATATGTTTAAACAGAGAAAAGTGGGTTGCAGTAGCTTTTTCTTGAATTTTTTCTTTTACACATAATTTTATAATCATAATGCGTCTTATTTTATAGGTATCAATAAGTAGATTTCAAATATGCAAATTTTATTAATTTTATTTTTTGCATTTAAAGTTTATTTATTTTAAATTTTAAAATAAATTAGTGCTGTGATATTTCTTTCTCTTATAATATAAATGATGATATGATATTAAAATTATGAATTTTTGGTATCAAAACTGCTTCCAATTAACATCATCACGTTTAATTAGTATAGATGATAAGTGTTGTGAAAAGAAATACTACAAGATTTGTTATGGTTCAATGTTCAGCAAATTTAAAAGCCACCACCTCACTAATTTTAAGGAGTTCAATAAATTTAAAATCATTCCAAGTACAAGGAAAAAATTAAATTAAAAAGAATCAAACATGTTTAAACCCCACCTAGGAAAATAATATATGTAGTAAATCCCTACGTAAGCCCCAAGCAGATGCCCTTATTTTGACTCATAAAGACCGAACATATCTAATCCACAGGAATATATATATTAACCACAAATGGGTCATTAACATGGTTCTCATGCCTCTTACTACACCATTAATAAAGAAGGCATATTGTTTCTTACCCATTCAAATCACAAAAGATTATTATTATATTTATGCAATTCCCATTGGTTGGTTCACACACCTGATGCGTCTATCTCCTTATCTTTCCGAACATTCCCTCGATCATCAAAAGATCCTTTTCTTCCCCCACTTCCATTCAACGCCTATCTATATAACAAGAGGTTATAATTTTTAAAACTTTAAAATGTGTAACAGAATAAAGGATATTTTGATTTTGCATTTTACTTTTTGACCTCCTATTTAAGATTGTATTCCATATTTTAAATTATTTGACTTTGCACTTCATTCATTTAAGTCCCATTAATAAATTAATTTAATGACGAAAATGCCCTTCTGCCCCCTCCTCCATCTCCACCTCCTTCTGCATAGTAACACTACTCGTCCTCGACACTAGTGTCTTCACTGTCAGCGGCGGATCATAAACAACTGTCCTCAAACTTCACTATCCGATTTGCCGGCGCCGGAATCCCCTCTTTCTTTCCTCTACCTTTCATGGGCGATAACAAATAACGAGGCACCATTAATGGAGCCAATCGATTTGGTAGATTGGATTTTAAGTAGCCACTTTGTGCTAATATTCCTCCACAAATTTTTCATCTTCATTATCGATACTATTATTACGATTGCTTTTGTTTAGATTATCGTGGATTTGTACAGAGCCGCTTAGGTTTTTGTGGAGATCGATGGATTGGTTCAAGGATGGGAAATGAATTGCCAAAGCCTAATTTTGTGCGTAGATCCAATAGTATCAATAGGAATTATTTTATGATTTGGTTGATTACTTATTTACTAAGAATGAAACAAATTAGAACCAGAGGATTGAGGTCTCCAGCTCATGTGCTTAGCATAGTTTAATAATAGCTTATGTGCTCTTGGAAAAAATGAATTACTTAGTTCAGGGTTCCTTTTCCTTTTCATATAGTATACGGGTCTTTGATCTAACAAAACGTTCTTATAAATTAGTAGTAATTAACCGGGCTTTTGTTTATATTAAAAAAAGTTAGACAAAGACTTTTGTGCCCCTCTCTAAAGTCTTAGTTTACTTTCTCTTGAAAATGCTTGATCTGATTCTTGTTGTATAGAAGTTTAAATGATGGGTTTGAATATGAAAAACAAAGTAAATAATCAAAAAACCTTTTTTGAGCTGTTCTTTCTTTTTCTTTTTTCCTTAAATTTCTTTTCTTCTTTCCTTGAATAGTATGGAATATATATGCATATGTATCTTTGTGTGTGTAGGCATCAGATTTGGTAATCGGATTGAATTTTATGGTAAAACATGCACAATTTTCGAATGAGTTTGGATATTTTATAATTTTCAAGAATAGAGAGGATCATAAAATTCCCATTTCATTGTATCTTTAATAAGGGCAAGATGGTCAATACAAAACTTCATTAACAGGACATAACAGACAGGGGTACCGGTGGGGGTGCAAAGACTAAGAATTTAAAACATGGGGTACAATATCGATTTAGGGGTAAAAAAATCAGGTGCAAAGTCTAAATATCTCTTTTTTTTTAATTGAAAGATTCCCTCAACGGATGGGTGGACCAAGTATAATATATATACATAAATAATTAAGGTGGTGGATTCCAGCTACAACTGATAAGTCGCGGTTTTAGGGTTCACTATCCTACAAACTAAAGGAGGGGCACTTAAAATCTTAATCCAGCAAAACCATAGTAAACCCAGTCCTAGACATGCACATTTTAGTAAAGACTCTAAGATATGAAAGAAAAGGGCAAGGCATATTAATAAAGTTCCAATCATAGGAAAGGACCACATTGCCAAATATATAACATTGATGAATTGCCCGGAGAAGGACTCAAGATGACAAGGATTTTAGCAGTGGCGTGTTTTTATACATATTTTCGGTGCATTTATGTACTCCAATAATTTGAGAGGAAAATATATACTTGCATAAAAAACTCGATCACATATCTAGTATGGCCTTCATGTATTAATTAGGATGTGGGTCATATTAATTAAATTTAATATTATCAAAATCTATTGTAACAAATGAGTAATCACCCTATTGTAATTTTCATGTTTTGTCATATACATATATACATATATATATATATATGTCCGTGTAGGACTCTGTCTCTATTATGTACACCCAGATATCACCGATAAAGAGGGCCCTCCACCAGCTTCTTGTGCAACGTACTTGAATAAATGGTCCTTCCCATTTTGAATTCAAATAACTTTGATAAGAAAAACAAATCAACATCAACATATTTTCACCTTTTTAGTTTAATTTTGAAGCCAGTCAGCATCTGCAAGAGGAAAAAAATGAAAAATGCAAGAGTTCATCTTGACATATATATCATGCCAATTGGCAATCATTTGCAAACATTAGTGGTTAAAAAGTTACAAAAGAGGAAGAATCAACCATGTGCATCAAATTCAAGACATATGAGATTTATGGTTCACTGCAAAAGCATGTATGGTCATCTTCTGAACTTAAAACAGCTAAAACGCCTGCCAAAAATATCCATATATAATCAATAATCAACCCCTTTCTGTAAGTGCATTCTCAAGTAGCATTAACTTAAAACTTCAAAAGGTGTAGATATAGAGCTATCAATTCAAGAAGCACTTGAAAACAAAAGCAATACAAGCTTTGAATGTGATTTCAGAGCCGATACATAAAATTTATATATATATATATATATAAGATCGAGGAAATTCTTAAAGTAGTAAAAAAATGGAATCTTAGACCCCCAGTTCCAACATTCTTGGTTTAGGGTTAGCTCGTGATTTCTTTAAAAACATTTGGGCACCGTTTGATAATAATATGAAAATAGAAAATAAAAACACTTGATTTGGATATGAAGTTACAAAATAAGTTGTCATATAATGAGATAAACGCTCATTTTATGAGTAAATGTGATCCATCAATCATAATTTTTTGTGAATTTTTTTTTTTCAACAACTAGCAAAGAAAATTTCTTCATGAAAAAAACAACAAAGTAAGAAAACATTTCACTACATATCTCAACTAATTTTTTAAATTCTCACAAAAATTATTTTTTTTTATTTTCTTTTTCTATATTGTTATGAAACGAACCCTTGAAGTCCGCTGAATTTGCTTAGGTGGTATTTTTTTTATCAGAAGCTTTTAGGCGGTATGGTTCAATTTCCCAGCTCTAGAAATTACGGTGCATGTTTTGTCCAAGTCATGTGTCAGCTCGAATGTGATGTTCCAAATGACCTTGTTAACTAAAAGAAAAACTGCAGTAAAAAAGCATAAAGTTTTTGGTGAGGACATGTCTTCAGTATGCGATTCCAAACAACTGGAATAAGGTGATAAATTACGGACACCTGAAAGGTTAACACTACTAACTATTCAAGGGGAACCTTGTTAAATCAGTTGAGTAGAATCTATATTTAATCAGGTCGGTCATGATTCAAATAATTGAAGTACAAACTTCAAGCTACTTATTCTCATTCTTTTGAATTGGGAACAAATACCCATCATTTTCTACTGCATATTTTAACTACATTAAACTTAAAAATAACCAAAAGATTTCAAACTCATCATGATTTTAAGCGAGGAAATGCCCACATCCTCTCAGTTCATTGTTTCTTTAAGATAACCACAAGGGCAGAAACTTCTGAATGTTAATCAGAGTATTATAAACACTATTTCATAAAATCAACAATAAAGTAGAACATATAATTAGAGAAATAATGGGAATAGAGGGGTGGGTTCTTTTGTTGTCTATTTTTCTTTCTGTGGTTTAGTGGTACTTCTTCTTGATGGCAACTAGACCCTGAAAATGCACTGGATATAACCTTTAGGGGGCCTAGTATTTTAGTTTTACAATTTGAAGAAAATAGAAGATAACGTTGACAGCTGCAATACAAGAGATGATAGAGTGTGATCAATTTCTCCTTGATAGATGCAATACAATTTTTTTCCCTCTTACAATCCTTTTTTTAGGCAAAATCATCATCTAATCCTTAGATCACGTTCAATTAACATTAGCATTGCGACAAGTTGCTGCAGCAACGAAAGCAACACCATCAATCCCACCAGAAGATAGGAGAATATCTTAGTGTAATTCAATTCTTTTGTGGGCATAGGAATTCATTATGTCAGCACATCTATCTTTAAAGGGGTAGCTAGTCTACCAATCGGGATCTAATCCCACCAGCTGGGCAAAAGTTCTCTAGGAAATCCACTTGCTGATGATATTATTATAGAAGACGAGAAAGACTTTGCGATATATAATAAAAGAGCTTTTCCTTTGACACTCGCTTCCACTTACTGTCCTTATAATAGCTTCATGTAGTGGCTTATAAGAAACCGAATCAAATCTAATAGCTAGTACCTCTCCCTAAAGATATATATATATAAATATTCTCCAACTTGCTAACCCGCACCACCTTCTCCTCCTATATATGAGGAGCTAACATAGCAATCTATCATCCATGCCTTCCCCTTGACATCGGTTTTCTCCCTTGACTGAGGCAACTCTATCTTTGCTTTCTTTGACTTCTACTTTTAATTTGTAGGCTTTTTTTTGGTTTTATTTTGACACACCAACTCGAATTACGCTACCTTTAATTACCACAATCTTCTTCATCAATGGCATCAAGCTCTATGACATCTTCACGTAGCTCTGGTTCCTCTTGGACAGCAAGGCAAAACAAGCAATTTGAAGAGGCTTTGGCTATATACGACAAGGACACGCCTGACCGCTGGCATAATGTAGCCAGGGCTGTGGGTGGGAAATCAGTGGAGGAAGTGAAAAGGCACTATGAGATACTTGTCAAGGATATCATGCAAATAGAATCTGACCAGGTACCACTGCCAAATTACAGGGTTTCTGGAAGCAACGGTAGGGGATTTGTTAATGAACAAAGGTACGTACAACTATATCCCTTCCCATTAATTTCTTTCAACTTATTAATCTCTTCATGAGTCTAGTAGTGTGTTCTAACTTGTATCTAAAAATGTCTTGAACGAACAACCTGTTATATATATATATATATTGTATAATGCAGAATGAACTAAGACCACTTTCCTTCCTGTCGATCAGGCTTCTGAAGAATCTAAAGCTACAGTGAAGCAGTGGTTGCAGCTATATTACCTACGTACCAAAAGATCTGCAAAGCAGATTCATAAGTGTAAAGAGTGGATTGTGTGATTTGTCTGATTCTGTTCAATAAGTCTAATTTAACGAGTGCAGAGAAGAATTAAAAATGTATTTTTAGCACCAATGCATTCAAATCCTGTTGTAATGTGTTCCTGTTCAAGCTAGTGTAATGTATTGTTAGTTTTAAAACGTATAAAAATGAGTGTGCTTCTATATGTATTAGAACTGAAACCACTTCTTGTAGTTGCTCTAACCATGGAAACAAGGGAAAGCTTAGACCTCACAGAACATATGCAATTCTGATGGATTCAAATTATTTTCTGTGCAAAATAATTCACGCGCGTGCACTTCAAAATGCCCAAGATTTCATATGTTACGTCATTAGTGGTGGTTAGTCTCACTAATTTTTCTGAAGGAACCAATTCCGTCTAGGACTTGCTTTAGCCTAATTTCCCATTTCTCAATGAAATTCTAAACGACATTCATTCTATTACAACTAATTAATTCATTTTTCCGGCCTTCTATGTAAACCGCTCAAGGGCACCTTAATTTTCTAAAAATATTATTTCCATGTACCAATAGAGCTCTATAGGCAACTGATTTTCAGTGACAAATAAGCACAAATATAAATATATAAAATACATACCAATTAAACACCAAGTAAAAACCAATGAAGCACGGATGTGGGTGCGGATTTGAGTGCGACGCGATTCAGGTGCGGTGATTCGAGAATTTTCAAAAAAGCAGGGTGCAGGTGCGACGGGTAATAAAATAATAATATAAATTTATATTATTTAATTAGATTGCATGTTTAAGAATGACTTATAATCATCAATGAAATAGAAAGATAATAAAAAGTAATAATCTATTAAAAGTTTCAAACAAAAATACGTAGTACAATATGGTCATATATATATATATATATTAGTTTAAAGAGGGGTACAACATCATAAGCCAATTGTTTTAACTTTCTATGACATTACAAACAAAAACAACACCTACAAAGTATGTCGTATATATTGTTCTTGATTCATCAATTCAACTTCATGCATCATTACAAAAAGTACTAAGAGTTTAATTCATGAGTTAGAACAAACAAAACACAAAAAAGCAGCTCCATAGGACCATAACCCTCTTTAATCATCTCCAATAATCACATTAGTATTTGCATCATTATCATTGGCAAATAAAGCAGCCTCCAAATATGGTTCATCCAAAGAAAGATTAGCAATTTTAGGAATTCCACCACCTTCCATGGTATCAAATGAGTCACCTCCAACGTCCCACATCTTAGAATCACCTTCTAAGTATTGTAGACTTCTTCTTGATAAGAGACGAAGGTTGGAATGCACGTACACTAAATCCTCAGCTTTATATTTTATATATATATATAATATTATATTATATACAGCTCCTTTTTCATAAGCATAACTTCGTACGTATTTGTGGAAAATGAGGTGGGGCCTTCTCGAAAGTAACGGAGGTGGAGACAAAGAGAGAGAGAGAGTTTTCATTTTAATTAAAAAAAATAGTAAGAGCTCTTCTTTCCATTTGTTCCATCTCTCTACGGTTTCTCTCTCTCCTTCCATGATCATCCCCTTCCTTCATTATCATCCCCAATTAATCACTTTTTCTCTCTACAGAACTAAAACCCACATTTTCAACCCACTTTCAAAATTTGATTAAAAAAAAGCCATATTCAAAGTGCAAAAATAGTCCTCTGCTATCCTTATAACCAAACAAGTCTTGCTTTATTAATTCAAAAAGTCTTCTTCTACAACAAAACACATTTTCTCCATCTATCTCTACAATTTTTTGATTTCTCTTTCTTAAACATGTTTATCCCTCTCTTTCAACAGAGCTACGATTTCAAAAGGCGTGATTTTATATCAATTCGCTCAATTATTAACATCACCCCGCTCGTTCTAAAATAATTCTATAAGAAAATCGAAATTTCTTAACCAAACAACCCCTTATTAATATTCTTTCCCCATTCAAATTCTCCGTTGACTAACCTAATACCTTTGCCTTTCTCGACATCCCGATAATCTTCTTTGGGGGATAGATTAAGATTTGTTTCAGTTTTTTAATGAGAGAGAGGGGGTTGGTAGGTAGTCATGATCTGGTCAGCTGGTTTGCTTGAGAGATTGAGAGATGGGTCATGGATCCGAACAAAATTGTGTGTTTTACATTTAATAATCTTAGAAAAATAAATCCATTAATTGTAACAACCCGCCTACTTGTTACCCGCCTACTTAAGCAAGTGTTAACGGATGCTGCATTTAATTAACAGCGGATAAATAAAAGTACATAATTGATGATTTAACCAAAGGTAGAGAAATCCAACAAAAATTTGGCATGAAGTATTCGTAACACGAGAAAAAACATCACGTTGACAAACATAACAATTACATAGAATACTTCTCAACTAGATTTCAATCCAAATACGAAATAGTCTAATACAACAATTCAAGCATAACCTTCCAACAGACTAAAATCTAAACACAAATCTAAGTCCGACAATAATACGAATTAATACATCTATTGGTAGTACAGTACCCAAACTAAATTCAATATTACAACTACCACAAATTAAGATAAAATGACAACTAAATCCATAGAGGCATCAGAGAAGACTTAGAGATGAACTTGGATTTGAACCACGACCTCTACCCAAAACACGAGGTGTACCTGAAAGGAAAATGAGGGAATGGGCCACGATTGGCCCAATGGGAATTATAGGGAAAGAGAAATGCAATGCATGGACATATCACAATATAAGAAATTCGATTTACCTTGAATTCATTAACAAGAATTTTCAAGATTACATTAATTAATAAGGAAAATCCGTTTATTATACCGTAATATATGTCAATCATTATCCACGTGTAACATACACGGTAACTGCATAAACGTCCATTCACCACCTCCCCCTCCTGGACCTAATACCGGTACTAGACGGAATAATATGCTCATAAACGCACCCCACCTTACTGTGGGCTTGTGCACTAGTAACCAGATTTTTGGCATCACATCTTTACCATGAGTCTATACAATAAAATAACTCAAGCATTTCTATACCGGTGCTTATCCGGTTCCAACTATCTCAATATAATTAACAAACCACTAGGTAGTAGTTGTGCTCAGGGTAATATTTATAAAATCAACAAGTGTATCCCATGTGATCTTAATAATGTTATCCACTAGATAATATGTTATCACATGCTTAAATAATTATAAAGTTTACCTATAGTACAATTATTGGATTAATTACACAATTTTCCCCTTTAACACTAAAGTTTAGTAGAATAGTACTTTTCTTTTATAATCATGTCATTATACCGAAAAGGATCAACAATAAAACCATCAATAATAATAAAACTTAATCCAAATTTTCATATTTTTTCATGAATTTTACTTGTCTTAGTCAAAATTTCTCAATTTCTACAATTTACCAAAAACTAGTGAGAAAAGTAATATTAGACCCGTTAATAACCTTATCAAACGCCTCATGCAAATTTAACCTCAAACTTAAATATGATTTTAAGATGATTAACATTCTGAAATTTGATAAATTTTGATGAAAATTCTACTATTAAACATGCAAGCGGCGTTTCTAGCGATTTCGGTACCAAAATCTCAAAATAACCTATAAATACCAACATGCACTATGATTAGCCCTTAATTTCATCATCAACAACTCATATAATAATTATTAACATGCTCAGATTACATATATCAAGCATAAATCACATGCATACAAAGAAAAGTAAGATTTTGGTACCGAAAATATAGTATTACTACTTATACAACAATTTCCAAGCAAAGAATGAAGAAATGAAAGGAAGTTCCCACCTTAGTAACCTCTAGACATAAGTATATAGCTCTTAATAGACCACCTACAGCAACCAAATGAGAAAATCGACCCCGAAATTGGATTCGTCACGCGAAAAGCTAGTAAAATTAGAAATTTCAGGTCAAAATCCCTGAATTTGAGTTAGAAATTATCCATAAATAACCATTTATCTCTTTAGAAGTATATGTGCTTGCTTTCTGGTTTAAAAGTTCAGGAATGGTTTTAAAGGAGTGAAAAAGATGGTCAAAGTTGATCAATTTTGTCAAAAACGATGTGGACCAAAATGTAAAAAAAAATTGTGCTGTCAGCTTGGACCAAAATGCAATTTTCTCCAAAATTTTTAAAAAAAGGCCGAATTAGCTTATTCCACTTTCGGATTACAACGATACTTTTCAAAATTAGTCTAATAAATATAAATGACTTCTCGGAAAAGACGGAACTTAATTCGGAGTTCTAGAAGTAATCGAGGTAAAAGTTACTGCTCAATACAAATTTTAAGGTTTTAAATTAAAATCTTCAAAAGTTTAAAACACGGAGTCTTACATTAATATTGTTAAAGTATTAGTGAAAATCAAGTAAATAAGGGTTACGATCGAAAGAGCTTTGGCTAGGTGGGTTGAAAGAAAGTTCATATAAGGATGGAGCAAATTTAAAAGAACTAGAGTTAGCCATTAATCAAGAATATATGTAGAAAATTTTGAATTTGGGTTTTAGTTATGTAGAGAGAGAAAGTGATTAATTGTGGTTGATAATGGAGGAAGGGGATGATCATGGAAGTCTAGAGAGAGAGAGAAACTGTAGAGAGAGGGAACAAATGGAAGGAAGAGCTTTTGTTGCTTTTAAAAAAAAAATTTAAAATGCAAACTCTCTCTCTCTCTCTCTCTCTCTCTGTCTCCACCTCCGTTACTTTCAAGCGGATCCCACCTCATTTTCCACAAATGCGTACGAAGTTATGCGCAGGAGAAAGAAGCTGTATATATATATATATATATGTATAATGTTAAAAGTTAAAAGTTAAAAGGATAAAACTTAAAAGTTAAAAATAGTTTTTTTTTTAAAAGTCAATTAAAAAATCTTTTCCGTTTTTTTTTTAAAAAAGTTAATTTTAATTAAAAAAAAAGAGAAGGGATTCTTACTGAATCACGAAAGAAAATATAATAAAACAGAATATCCAGGAACCTTAACGAAACCTGGAATTTTTTTTTTGTCAAAATGTGGAGATGGAGATGCAGGGTATCAATCCCCGTACCTCTCATATGCTAAGCGAGCGCTCTACCATCTGAGCTACATCCCCTTGCTTTTCTTAATTAGTTATGAATTATTTTTAATGGGTCATGTTAATGTGTACCTTAAGGCCTCGTTTGATTCAGGTATTAGGATCAGTGGGATTAATAATACCAGTATTAATAGTGCTGGACTATTAATCATGGTATTAATTTAATACCAATACACTGTTTGATTCATGCAGTATTAATACTGGGATATCTCATGCTAATATTAATACCATGTTTGGTTCTGTAACTTGTATACGGAATTATATTTTGGACTAACATTTTTTTTAAAGAATTTGTAAAAAAAAAAAAATTGATTTTTTTTTTTAAAAAAAAGTTTAAAAAAAAAAATTTGAAAAAAAAATTAATTTTTTTTAAATAATAATAATATAGTAGTAGTAATGGCATTTTTGAAAATATATGGTTCATTTTTATTAATTCTGGATAAACAATACCACCTCCCCCCTGGTATTAAATTATAGCACAAAGAGTGGTATTAAGTTAGTACCGGTATTAGTAATCCCAGCACATTTGTGCGAATCAAACAAGGTATTATAAAAAAAGTGGTATTAATAATTCCATCCCACTTTTTAATACCCGAATCAAACGAGGCCTAAGGGCACATGTTATGTACTTTGGAAATAATTAACTCTCAACATGTTTGCCCAAAAAAACAAAAAAAAAAACTCCCAACATGCATTAAATATGGAATAGATCCTCATACAAAATTTTATTATTTCTATTTATAATAGCTTTAACATGTGCCCGGCCGGATAGCACATGTTATCATTTTCTAGTTTTAATAACCTAGACAGTTATCTAAAGCTCATAATCCAAGTTGGTCAATTTTGATGGTTGAAGAATTGCGTTGCATGGCATCCGATCCTCCCCCCAAAACTGTTTATCAGGATATGATGCCTTGGAAGAGCTTCCCTCAGCTTCACTTTGCTTTCTTCTATTTGTTTATTTATTATTAAAAAAGGTTGTGTTAATTCGTAATTTGTTTTTCTTCCAAGTATATATTAACTCTCAATTTTCTATTTGAGTGTAAGAATACACTAAAACCAATTTACCAACTCATATGGCGAAAGTAATATACATTAGCTAGCTAGATGACAATATATAAATGAGTCTAAATGAATCCAAACCCACACTTTGGTGACAATATACATACATTTGGTATACCTCGTGGGTATGCAAGATATTATGGAGCATTGTACGTTAATTATTCTCGAGCTAGTGCACTAATTATTCTATACAAAGATAAAAAACAAAAATAAAAATTAAACAAAGAACGTACGTACTGTAAGTGCAGTACTGATCAAATAAGCAGGGTTGTTCATGGCAACCGGCTAATTTGAATAATCAAAGTATAATTAAGGATGAAAATTGGGTTCTTCGTGATGAGTTTTTTTTGATTTGATCTAAAATTAGTGAATCGAATGTTTTTTTAAGTTGGCTCCACGTACTTTAACCAATAAACCAAACACTATCAACCCGGCCAAGAACTGCAAGTCATACCGAACTTGAATGGAAAAGTCTTGTATTTTTTTTTTAATATTAAATATTATATAATCATCACTATAATCATTGTTTTCAAAAGAATTCTAGGGAACCACTCAGATTAAA
Source organism: Lonicera japonica (assembly GCA_021464415.1). Lineage (NCBI taxonomy): Eukaryota > Viridiplantae > Streptophyta > Magnoliopsida > Dipsacales > Caprifoliaceae > Lonicera > Lonicera japonica. The sequence goes on from CM038466.1 coordinate 4,122,795, forward strand.
CCAAAAACCAATGGTTAACATGGTTTTGGTTATTGTTCGGATTGGTTGTGATTCTCCTTTTCTATTTTTCTTTATAAGGTGTTAATGTGGGACTAATTTCCGCTCGTCTTGAGGTCAATGGTTCATCACGAGGGTGAGAGGGGGTTTTCTGTATTTGTAAGATTAAGGAAAACACTAGATTCTTTCTTTCTTTTTTCTTTTTAGAAAAAAGAAAACCTCCACTTGCAGTGGGAGTCTACTGCCTTTAATTTGGTGGATTGGTTGTGATTCCACAATTCCGTCTCCATATTACTAAATATGCTGCACACGCGATGCATAAGTGTGCATGCTTTTTGTTTATGCACGTGCATTATTTAATTTAAAAAGAAAAGTGTACATTAAGTAGTTTGGTTGATTAGTGGTAAGATGTTTCATTATTTAAGCATGCGACCAAGGGTTTAAGTCTTGCTAGCAACATTTTCTTTAAAAATAATAGATTTATAAGGACAAAACTAGAAACACGAAAAAGAAATTAGTGTCATAACTGCCGAGGACCACTTGGCTTGTAATAATAATAGATATATAATAATTTTCTTTTTTTAATGGGATGCTTAATCATATTTCTTATTCTACTTTAGGGGGGGATCTTTTTTCGAACCCAAGACCTTGCAAAACCTGAACTTTGATACCATGTTAGATTTCGGAGCATCCATCTCAAACTAATTGGCAATGGGTGGAGTGGCGCATAAATCTTATATATTATTTTGTGAGGATCCACTCTTCCGATGTGGGATTGATAGTCTCAATAGAACTATTTTTTATTGAAATTCAATACTTGTCACTGTTCTACAAAATCGTAATACATCCAAATGAAATTCACCAAAACACTATTCTCCAGCAAAATATAGTAACACATACTCCACTAAATTTCATCAACCAAATTTCCTCTATCCAAATTGATAGTGGTAGTGTGACACTAATTATTTTATATTGTGAGATGTTTTAACATAATTATATTTAATTTGATTTGTGAAAGGGGTAAATTAAATACAAGTGAGCAATTCACGTGATGCGTGAACGTGTTGTTACATAAAATAATTAATGACAAAGTATAAATAAGATGAAGTTTTTTCTTTAAAAAATTAAAAATATTCAATTTCAAGTAGCTATATTTTCACAAAAAAATATTAAGACATTTCCAATGGCGTAAGTAAAATCATTAATAATATTCAGTTTTAAGAATATTACTTAAAAGAATGTTTCCAATCGATGTACCAAATCTAATCTAAGTGGAAGTATTTTAAGACGAATGGAGTATACAACTTACTTATCATTCCATATCATCATGAACTTATAAATGATACGAAAAGATATGTAAAATTAAGTAATGAAGAAAACATAAAGTTAAGTGAAAATTAAAAATAACATAAAAAATACATGTATTAAATGTTTAAATGTATCACAAATATGGATAATTAATGGTATGGGTACATCTAGTTTTGATTTAGGGCACATTGCATTTAAGGTAAAAATTGGTTTTTATCATATTAATTTACTATTTGTATGGGCACACTCTATACTATTAGTAAGCACAAATTTTTAGAGCATTACACTAAAGTCAAAAATGGCAAAAAAGATGAATGCTAATATTTTAAACTTAGAGAGGCCAAAATAATAATTTTGGCTGGTGTTTTTCCATAGTAAGCCAAGAGTGATTTTAGTATCTCTTATAAAATTAACTTAATTATTTATGAGGGACTTAATTATTAGCATGTATTAATTAATAGTAATAACAATGATAATATTTGTAAAATCAATGAGTTTTTTTAGATATATAAAACAAAATTGAGTTTTCTTAATATAAAACAAAAATGAGGTTTCCAAATATGTAGGAGCACCACTAATGAGATATTGTATAGCCATTTTCCATTTTTTCTAGATACAAAACATACTTTAGTCAATTGATTGAGCAATGTTGATCATATGAAAAAAATATAGCAAAACAAGAAGAAACAAATTAAAAACTTAACGGATTGGAGAATAAATTATCCTAATTAAAGCATAATTATCTATGTCCTCAATGCACATTTTAGGTTCTCTATCATTCATATATGCATGGCTTACAAAATTTCCACAGGTGGTAAATCAATGGGGGAAACTTAAGATTAGTGCATATCCTTTCATTGTAATTGCAACATAGTATGTTTACTTAAAAATATAATGTTACAAGTTGCAAGTTGCAACAATGATTAAATGAAATTTGGAAATTAAAATTTGGACTTAGATCCCCTCCATTACACCTTCCATCCAATTTCGTTTAATGGAGTTTAGTTGGAGGCCTAAACGGATTAATTTTTTCACGAAACTTGGTGAAGATGATCTCTACGATGAGTAGATCATCTCCAAAAAAATTTATCAAAAAATTCAAACCGGAAGTGGGTGAGATGATCTTTAAAAATATTAATGGTCGAAAATGAACATATATATTAAAATTTTAGTACACCTACTTCTGATTTGAATTTCTTGATGAAATTTTGTAAGATGATCTACTCATTATAGAAATTTATCTTCACCAAGTTTCGTAAAAAAATTCATCCGTTTAAGTCTCCAACTAAACTCCATTGGACGAAATTAGATGAAATGTGTAACGGAGGAGAGCCAAGTCCTTAAAATTTAAAAACATAAATGGCAATATATTGAAAATACACGTTGGTAAAGATCTACCATACATCCATTTATGAATTCATGGGCCAAGGTCTAATAAGGTAAATGAGAAGTTGCATTGAAATTGGGTTAACAATGTTTATTATATTACAAGTTTGCAAAGATAAATAAAGTATACATGAAATTTGCGGAATTTTTTTATTTTGTTGAACTTACTTAGCATTGCAATGATGAAGAAATCATATTATCCATGAGTTTGAATGGCAATTAAAAATGGAGCATGATCAACAAGTGAGGAGAAAGATTATACAAAATTAGGGTTTTTTAAATAATAAATGTATCCTTAATAAAGTGAAAACCCATACCATTAACCCAGAAATATTCATGCTTCCGGCCAGTAAAGTAATAGATATAAGAAATGTGCGCAGAAGAATTTGAATTAAGTCAAAAAATTAAGGATTAAACCCCCACATAAACATGCACAAATCTCTAACATTAGGGTTTCCACGCACTAAAAAAGAAGTCTTACAAACTAATCAATCCATCTCGATCTCCACGTACGTACCCTTCCCTTCCCTCCCTGTACCGTACCCCTCCCTCCCCTTCCCTCCCCCCAATCTACATTAAAATAAACAAACATAACATAATTAACATAAACATAAAATCTATCTATCTTATCCGTCCATCAATCGCCATTAGTATCATCCAATTGCTTCTTTGCAGAATTCTTATTATTATGCATCCAGACCTTAAGCACCTGTCTCCTCACTCCAATTTCACCGCAAAATCTCTGTACCTCAGCATCGTCTTCCCTTGGGATCCTCCATCCCACTTTCTCCGCAAACTCCATCATCTTATCCTTCTGCTCTTGTGTGAACTTCGTCCTAAACCTCTTCTTCGATAAACCGTACGGCGGCTGAGGTGCCGGTGCTCCGGCATTGAAATTCAGCTCCTCGCTCGACGAGTCTGTTCCGGCGGTGCTTCCGCCTCCGAAGGCCATTTTCACTGGCGAAATCATTGAGTTCCAGTGGATCGTTCGGTGGTGGTGGTTCATCGACGGCGAAGGCAGTGGTGGAGGGAGGTGTAGCGGATGGACCGTGCTGAAATTGGAGTCGGCGGCGGTGGCTTCCTTCCGGTGGAAGTTGCGGTGGCAGTTACAGGCGGCGCATTTTAGGGCTTCGAGAGTGCCGTCTTCTCCGCTAGGCATGAACTCACCGCAGCCGTCGGTGACGTTGCCGCCGATGTTGGCAGCGTGGTTCTTGAGGCACTCGCGGTATCTGGTGGAGACTCCTCCTCGAGGCGACTTCAATTTAGATCCGACGGAGATTGGAAGAATCGATGAGGCGCCGGGGAATTGATGATCTGGTTGTGAGGCTCGTGGTTTGTGATGATCTAGGGTTTCGGAAGGTTCGGGAAGGAGGGGGTAAGAGCCTTGCTGCATTCTGATTTCCTTTTCCGGACCACTCAATGCCATTTAATTTGCAAAGAGAAATACTGGATCACTAGCACTAGCTAGTTGTATGAGATAATAGTAATATTAATAAAAAGAGGAGAATAAACACGTAGTACTCTTGTTGATCGAGCTAGCAAGAACCTTAGCTAATAACTAAGGGAGAAATTATAGAAAGAAGAATAGAATGGTCTAACAAAATATGTTAATTGTGTGTGGTCCTCACTCGATCGATCCTTCTCCTTCTCCTGATAGATAATATAATAATAATAATAATAATAATAATAATAATAATAATAATAATAATAATAATAATAATAATATTTGTTTAATTTACTTGAGGGGTAGTAGCTGTAAGATATGATTGGATGCACAAAGGAAGGGAGGAGGAACGAAAAACTCAAAAATGATGAACAGTGGAAGAAGAATAAGAAGAAAGGCGCAAACAAAATGGCCCTAAACTGATCTACTACCTCAGAAGAAGAAGAAGAAGAAGAAGAAGAAGAAGAAGAAGAAGAAGCAGCAAAGCAGCCCCAGCCAGCAGCAGCACATACAAACTCCTTAAGCTTCAAAAAGAAGCTAGGTACATATTAGTTAAACTCCTGCACTCCATTTGTTTTCTCTGTAATATAATATAAATATATAAACAGAGGATAAGAGAGAAGATTATTATGTATGTATATATATATATATATATGCTTCAATGGTTCCAACAAAACTATGTAGGTAAGGGGAAGATGTATTGTGAGTATCCAACAAGAGACAGCTTGGTTGCTTGTTATGAGAGAAGATAAGTGGGAAACAACAAGTGTGAGAGAAAGAGTGAGTGAAGTGAGAGGAGAGGAGAGAGATAAAAAAAAAAAACAACCGACAAAGTCATGTTCGTCCTCTCCCACGCCCTGCCACTCGGTCCCATCCCTTCCTCTTCATTATTGCTACTCTCTCTCTCTCTCTTCTGTTTCTTTTCTTATCTTTCCTACCTCACCCTTTCCTAGTTATTTGCACTTTCACACTCCTCCCTTATTTTTATTGCCTAGGTATATAATAACAATCGTATAGTTTTCGAATTTTAAAAATATTTTTTTTTAAATAACTAATAACACAAATATATATATATATATATGACGCAATGCCCCTATTCTTAATTTCTCAGATTTCATCACACCCTTTTTTTGCTCTAATTTGTCTTTCCATATCTCAAACTAATAACCTCCTAAGCACTCCATTATACAAACAAATTGAGGTTATACATACATTCATAAGAAAGAATTAAAGAGATAATGAAATAGTTGAGGGGTAAAAGTGAAAAAAGAATGAATAGCTGGGATGATGGTCCACAGTTGAGCAGGAGCACTCTCTCTTTAAAAGGCTGGCTGGCTAAATGTGTGATTCTGCAGGTCTGGCAGCTCTCCATGCTTTCCCCAAGCAATGTCTTTACCACCATTATTAATATTATGTGATGTAATCGATACCCCTCTCTCTCTCTCTCTCCATGTCTGTGCTTTGGTACTTGGTTATTAAATGGTACAGTACAGGCTTACAGCAATTACTGACCAGTAGAATACAATAACCAGAAAGAATGACAAGGAATCATTTTTTCTTTTCTTTTCTTTTCTTTTCTTTTCTTTTCAAGGACCACCTTCTGTATTCACCTCGATCTCTCTAGCTAATATTAATTTTGGCATAATCACCCAATTATAACCAACCCCATGCATCAATCCAGACTTCACCATATACATTAGTAGTTTAACGAACCTCTTAATTCAAAACTAGATATTCTCAGAGTATAGCACGTACTTTTAAATGGCCAACGAGCTAGTTACAGCCGCATATAAAATATATATCTTTGAATATTAATTTTTTTATTTGAATTTTATTTACACTGAAACTTTTTTTTATACATATAAATGATTAAATTTTCAAAATATATTTTTTTAATTTAATATCTAACACTATATTTTTTTTTTAAAGTTGTTGAAAAAGAATGCGTATAAGACTAGAGATTTTGGTTTATGTCTGTGTGTGAGTAAATTGATATTGATTTCTGTTTTAATGTAGAAAACCACATTTAAAAGATGAGACTGATTATATATTAATTAGATGTGATGAGAACCTTTAAATTATTGAACTTTGAAAAATAAATAACTTATCAAATTTTGTGTTTTATAATATAGATAAAAGTACAAATGAGTTGCTGTTTTCACCTTTTATTATTATTATTATTATTATTATTATTATTATTATTATTATTATTATTATTATTACCAGCTCAGTAAAGTAATTAAAAAGAATAAGCAGAATAAATATATCTTATATATGAGTTTATTGAGAAAAAATAGGTTTGCCAAAAGATACAGATCGATGTTAGAAATTAGTTTGGGACCAAAGCCGGAAGCTGGTACTATTTGGGTACCACCCGGAAAACACACGCCCCACCCCGGCCACCTCCTCTCTCTAATTGTTGTTCTGTTAATGGTTCTCTCGATCTGTGCATATAGGAAATTACAGAAATTTTCTTATTCCAACCTAGAAAGTCAATTGTTTTCATTTGTCTTAATTGTTAAAATTTTCTTTTCCACTAGCTAACAAAAGAATTTATGAAAAAAGCTAAAACCTAAGAGAATGTGTCACTACAACTTTCAATTTATTTTTTTGCATAAATTAATTATTTTTCAACTTTTTTCGCACAAATTAATTATTTTCCTATAGCTTTACTTGTAACTTTTTAAAATTTATTGGTATCCCTCTAAATGTATAGCTCTTCCCAGTTACATGCAAATCAAACTAGTTAAGAATATGATGAGTTACGTTCAAGAAAAAAAACCCTTAAAATAAAGAAAAAACACCTTAAAATATATATGATGAAATCCAAAGTGGAAATGAAGAAACTGAAATATGACGGACATGCCATTCCGACATATCCCTCGAGAAGTAAATCGCCGAGGACAAAATTGCGAGGATTGGCGGTACTCAGAAATATAGCTGGTTAGGATGATGGAGCTGCTTACCAACAGATTGAATACCTGAGGCTTTGTTTGGTTCACAAAAGGAAAATCAATTCCCTTATCTTTCCCATAGAGGTGAGAAACTAAATTTCCTATCAAGTTTTTTTTCTTATGTTTGGTAAAGTATGGAAAGTATTTAGGTAAGGGTATTATTGTCCAAATTTTTTGTAATAAATGTTTAGAAATCACATGGGAAAATCAATCCTATGTGTTTTGAGAGGAATGGTTTTACCCCCTACTTTCCCTTCTTTCGGGAAAGTATTTCCGGAATTTGTTCTTACCAAACAAAGGAAATGAACGACTTTCCTTTCCCGTGTACTAAAATTCGTGAACCAAACGAGGCCTAATAGAGTATATCAAAAGAGAAGGACTCTTTATCAGTGACGGAGTGAGCAATTTTATTCAAGTGTGGCAAAACTAATAATATAACAAGAATTTTTGCATATATTATAATACGGCTAAAATTAAAATATTATATTAAAATACTTAATGTCTTTTACATCAAAAATCAAAATGACATATATTTAGTTACAACATTTCCCTTCAAGACTTCATATTTTGAAAATGCTGAATGATATTTTCATTGTCGATTGTTTCAAAAACATCTTTCTCGATATATATGACCAAGCAATCATTCATGAAATCATCCCCCAACCAACAAACACATATATTAATCTCAATATTAATTTACCAAATAACAATCTAATAAACAAATCAATCTCAATAATCAAATTTAATATCAATATTTAACAATCTAAGAAGTAACTCAACATTAATAAATAATAACTAACAAACAAATATATTAACAATCTAAAAAGCAAATCAACATTAAAACACCTAAATCTTAATATTCAAAATTTTTTAAAAAATATAGTATGAAATTATAAAAAAGAAATTTGACCTAAGAGGCAAAGAGCTGCAAAAGAAGAAGAATGAAGCTTAGTGCTGAAAGGGGCCGAAACAAATAAAGAATGAAGATAAAAAATGCCTTGTATTAAATTATAAAACCCGGCCCCCAACCTTATACATTTCATTATATAAAAGCCCCTCACCCACTAAACTTTTTGAATTACACAGACGCACCCTGATGTTTACACACCTGCCTATACTTTAGTACAAAAACCCATATACTTTGTAAAAATTTATGAAAAGTCCAGGTAGAGCCATGGCCCCCCTGGTCCCTACATGGCTCCGGCCCTGCTCCCTAGAGGAGCTTAGTTTTGAGACAATTACAAAAATAATAACAAAAGATGGTGTAACTATAAATCTATTAACAACTTTTTCAAAATTACACAATTTAACAAAGCAACCAAACTATTACAAAAGTAGCAAAATTTACTATTCACTTAATGCATTTTTCGACCTACCATTTCAATTTATTTTTCATTTCCCTAAATGCCTCGACCCCATGTCCCCCTTATTTACTTCTCTTTTTGACATAAGTTAACCAAAGTTAACTTTGACCAATAACATACCTTAGTTAAGTTTAAAATTTGTTTAAATTAACATGACTTAAAATTTATTTACCTCACACATCAATAATTTTGGGCTATTGCCAACACGTATACATCAATAAAATTAAGCAATAAAATTTGTTTAAAAGCAAAATAATTTAGGAAAAGGACAAATATTCCACTGGCAAGTACACAACAGTAAGATTTGTTTACCTCTTTTTCTATTCTGCTTAATTTTACTTTTGCCTCATTTTCTCCTATATCATTGTTTGCCTAATTTTAAGTTTGGATTGTTTGCCCAATTGTTACAAAAGAATTAATTGTTTGCTTGATTATGCCTTTGGTTTAAGAAGGCGCACATTCCGGTTTTTCATTATAATTGTAATCAAGATCCTAAAAGAAACACCAGATGTAAATCTTTTTGATTTATGTGCATAAATCATAAAATGAATAATGCAACACGCAATGTTTAATTTGTATCGTTTAGAAATATGATACAAAAGATTAAACCTACTCATTGGCAGTCTTTTTTTTGTATGTATAAGGTGGTAAGATATAGGAGACAATGAGGTTTATGACAACAATTTCCTGTTTTAAATCTTTGTGATACATTATTTGCCTAATTTTAGCACCCGACAAACAATTGTCTTGCCAAATCACGAAAGGTTGACATGCCTTCGTCGTTGGCAGTATAAGGCAGGATCAACTCATCATCGATCCTTGGAATGGATAACAACTTATATAGAAGATTTGGATTAATGTGAATTTTTTTACTAGGAACCCCAGTTTTGAAATCATTATATTCATATGTTTTTATATCTTTATTAAAAATCTATTATGTTGAGTTATTTACCAAAAACTTGGTGTTGAATGGAATTACCAAGACAAACAACAAATATTACATAACTATACATGTGGGTGGTTAAAGTTAGCCAAGCCCAATTTAATACACTCCAAGAGAGCGAATTATAACACCCAAGCGCGGGTTGGGAAATCCAAGGTCGAACCACAAGGAAGAAAAATGATCTAACTAAATGTAAGACTAACCTAAACCTAAGGTGAAAATTAAAGGAAAATCACAAGCGCAAATTATCTACCTAGAAGGTTCCCTAAATACTCTAGGAGAACATGCAATTGAACTCAAATTAAACAAACAAAATAAAATAACATTACAAATGGATAAAATAGATTATGAAATGGGATAAAAATCAAGTAAAATAAATGTTTGGGGTATCTGTAACTAGTAAACACGAAACTAGAACAATCGGGTGATCTAAATTGCAGTTAAAATGTGACTTTCCACTAATTTCCAGATCTTAAGCTCTCTAACCATCTAATTATATTTTCAATGAAAGTGTATGATGACCCATGTATGACAAAGACCATATAGATCAGTATCAAGCAATAAAACTTTACGGTGATGCTTTTGACTTAAAAAAAATTAATTTTAGACTTCGTATTGCTAATGCACGATAGAAGCAGTCCAAGTTACTTTATACTTCTTAAAAATCAATATCCAAACATTTTGTTAAGTTTCAAATATGTTTGAACGTGATTAAAATCAAATCTGACTAAAAATAAATGCCGAAAGTTAAAATTGACACTTTCTCGGCACTTAAATAAGTAAAAGCCAAATAGCACTGAATCATCCAATTCACCTTTACAAATAACTCAACTAATTAGAGGGTAAAAACTGCCCACAAATCATGCTCATTAGAGTTTTAATACGAAAATCTGTGAATTGGTGTTTTCAGTTCTTAATCAAATGAAATTTTTGACTAATCAATGCAAAAATCAAATTAAACACACAACTAAAACACATTCAAAGATTAGAATCGCATTCTTTCACTACGAACCCCTAATTAGGGATTTAGTAAGCCATATCCAAAGCAAACATGTAGATTATCTCAAATAACATGGAAATTAGTAATAACATGATACATATCAACCACACAATAAATTTAAAACTTCTGTTTTTGGAATTTTATAATTTGGATTCAAAAAAAAAGATTTTACAACTAAAACAATAATTGAATTCAAAACATGTAGGAACAAACCAAATCAGACCTCAAACCCTATGAATTTTGGAAATTCATAATCATAATTTCCGTAGTTAAGTCACATATAATTAGCATGAAAATTTTGCGATCTATTCGAATCTAAAACAAAACGCATGCAAAAATCAACAAACAATTAACAAACAGACAAAACGGATCAAAAAACCCTAAGACCCCCTAAAAGGTGGGTTTAGGGTTGATTTTAGAATCTATATTATTTCAAGCAAGTAATCATACAATATCAAATCAAACAAACAATTAAAAGTAAGTGAATTGAAATAAATTGAAAGTTAAGGATTATTAGTATGAAACTGCGATTTAGAATTGAAAATTAAATTGAACGATGAATGAATGTTGATTACATAATTGTTCCAGCCTCAAATAATCATAAATAACCTAAACTAACAATTGTCTTAAAGAGTTTAAACCTAATTCTCTCAAGTTTAATCATCAGACACAGTTCTAAAAGCTCCCAAATCACTTCGGTACTCTCAGCCGCTCTGTTATATTGTGTTATGACCTAAAAGACAAGTTTGTTATTATTTTTTAGTCCAATCAATTACCTAGAGTTTTGAGTCAATTAATCCTAAAAAAAAACAAGTCGAACCATAGCTAAAATACGAAAAACAGGTGAAAAAAGAGCATAATCGATTTTGGGTTACATTTTCTACAATTTTCACTTTTTTGACATTGCTTCAATTTTTGTTGTTTTTTCAGATCTTCTTAGGTACTTTAGCACTGAATAAACCCATGGAGGAATTAGCTCTTCACTTCTTGCTTGTAGTTTGGGGGATAATTTGAGGATTTTTCCTCTGTTTTGGCCTTAGAATGGATGTTGAGTTTCTCTTCGGTCTTTCCTTTTGTAATTTTCCACGTTTAAGCTTCATTCTTGTCTCAAATCTCAGTTATTTAACCACGTTTGGCCTGTAAGATGGCGTAATACAACGTAAATACCATGTAATGCCATATTTCCATACTTAAACTAAATTTATTTGCAATTTTAAGTTTTAAAAAACAATTAAAAGCTAACTAAGCCTCATTAATAATGTTTAGAATGAAAATTCTAAGCTCAATCACCAATTTGGTGAGAGTCAGCCTGCTTATGATTACCAAACAGAAAGTTGATGATGATAAACAATAACTTATAACGATGAAACAATAAAATAATAATTAAGTAAATAACAAAAAGAGACTAGATTTGTGTTTGAGGTTAAGTTCTTTTGGTGGTTTTTATTCTTAATCCAGTAGTACGTCATCCATTGGTGTGTAAGTGATTATTGTATTAGCTTATAGCTTTATGAATAATATAGTATATATGAATTACAGTGGGTTTTACTTGAAGAAGAAGATGGCAGTGAAGGAGTGAGTGTAGAGGGATAATGTTGATTTTCTTGAATTATGGGTTATCCATTTTTATTTATAAGTATATGATAGGTTACATTAGAGTCGATGAGCTATGGAATTACTATAAAGTGTAAACTTTGGTAGCCACTCTAAGATAACAGCTATCCATAACCCCATTCACACTTGTATAAGTGGTTATTTCTCATCATTTATCATCCAGCTCAATTTCATTTGCCATTTGTTCGACCATGGATGGTCAGCCACCATAAGAAAATATACTAGTCGGCTTCCTATTTTTCCTTTTATAACTTGAGTTATGTATGAGTCAGTATATAGGCCAAAGAGAGCTCTAGGCCATAAGCTGATCACGATATGGGCTATCCAAGTTGGGTCTCGTTAAAAACTCACTTATAATTTTTACCTCCCATAGTACGTAAATGGTACCAAAGTCTATAAATTACACTCATTATGTAAATTAATTGCTCCCGTGTTACAACCTTTTCTAGAAATAGCTATTGTAATAGTTAGGTTTTGTTCAACGAACCCTAAAAAAATGTAATGGCATCCATAAAGGTATGTTATACCACAAGTGTGCAAAAAATATGAACATATTATCTTCTTAAATTGTACAAAACTTGTACATTATATTAAAAAAAGTGTACACTATTGAAATATAATTGCACCTTAATAGCTCGCTCCCGTATAATTATGACAATTTTTTAAAAAAAATTATTGATGCGTCGAATAAACAAATTTTAAGTCATGTTAACTTAAACAAAATTTGAAACTTAACTAAGGTATGTTATTGGTCAAAGTTAACTTTGGTTAACTTAAGTCAAAAAGGGGGGTAAATAAGGGGGAAAGGGGAGGGCATTTAGGGAAGTGAAAAATCAACTAAAAGGATAAATTGATAAATGCAATAAGTAAACAGTAAATTTTACTACTTTTATAATAAGTTTGATTGCTTTGTCAAATTGAGTAATTTTGAAAGAGTTGATAGATTTGTAATTACACCATCTTTTGTTGCTATGTTTGTAATTGTCTCCCTAGTTTATCTGTTTTTCTTCATGTTTGTTAAACAAAAAAAATACATTTGTACAAATTAGCTTTCAGATGTGATAGAAAGAAATAGAAATATGTTGTGTTAGGAGGACCCCAACTGAATTTTTAATAGTCAAATCTCACGAATCACAAGTGTGCCATTACATTTTTTGTCCGATATAATAACGTAGATTTATTGAGAAAATAAAAGTTCGGTTAAAAACTATTGAAGAATTTTGGTGCCCGAAGGTAATTAATTTACATAAAAGTTCACTTTTTTAAATCTTTTTAAACAACGAAAATTACTACCCAAGTTGTGCAATTATGATGATACATCTAGTTTACTGTCACATAATAATACTTTTAGACTAATGATGGATAATTTGTGTTTAATTTACTTATACATTTAATATATCGAATTATCAACATAAGATTTCAGTATTAATTAAGTGTAACACGTAACATGCACAAATTAAGTAGGGACTAGGGAATCAGAAATATATCACTAGTTATATATCGATTCTATCAGTAGGAAAATATGCTTTTAGATCCGATGGGGTCAGTAGAATTTTGGGGAGGGCCTATCTCCAGTTGATACCCATTATTCAACTAAGTGATTGAAGATTTAATTCAAGGGGCAATTAAAAAAAAGGGCTTATTAGAGAAAGATTTTCACACTAAGGCCAAGGAATAATTTTTTTTAAATAAAGGGCCTATTTTTTATTTTATTGATAATATGACATGTGTCTTTTTTTTTCATTATAAAATGACATCCCAACCCTTAAAATAAACTAAAAAAATATCAATATGCATTAAAATATGGACTGCAATATGAACTTTGCAGTCCATATTTCACTGCAATATGAACTTTGCAGTCCATATTTCACTGCAATGTGAACTTTGCAGTCCATATTTTTAGTGCAAAGTTCATATTGCAGTCCATATTTTACTGCAATGTGAACTTTGCAGTCTATATTTTTAGTGCAAAGTTCATATTGCAGTACATATTTCACTGCAATATGAACTTTGCAGTTCATATTTTATTGCAATATGAACTTTGCAATCCATATTTTTTGTGAAAATTTCATAAAAAAGGGTAATTTAAGTAATACATAACATGTTTTTATTAATTAAATGATATTTAAATTTATTCAAATACATTCATTTAAAATATAAAACAAAATAGGCCTCTTACACTAATTACCAATTAAAAATAGGCCCTTCATTCAAATTACCAATTAAAAATAAGCCCTTCATTCAAAAAAATATTATTCATTGGATTTTTGGTAAAAATCAATGTATAATAAGCCCTTCTACCTAATTTCTAGTTAATTCAATAACAAAAATTATCCACCCAAAAAAAAAATGAAAATTGGATCGATATCGTCCTTCAACAAAAGCATTTAACCAATCTATTTAAACTACATAATTGTTGGTTTTTTTGCACAGCGGAAAATTGACACAAAATATATTTTCTTCAATGCACTTTTCAGTAGAGAATTACAATTATATTTTCACTCAACACTATTACATCTTCATTCTCTCCTTCACTTTTCTTTCTTACTCTTGTATCACACAATGCTTCTAAGTACATTTATTTATAGTATCTAAGCCTCCTAAATATTTCCATACAGTCTAGAGCTTTCCATGAACTTATTACTATTTTAAGTACAAGTTCATTCCTAAAGAATTTTTTCTAGAATCCTTTTTCCAACTATAAGATATTTGCTATATTTTTATTACTTAGATAAAATATTCTAAAAATAATTCTAAAATATTACGCAATTTAAAATTTTCAAAATTACTTTTCAGCAATAATCATCACAACGAGCCTTCATTGCATGGGTTAATGAAAGGAAAAGTACGACACGTAATTAATAAAATTGAGAGGATTTGGTTTGCGAAATTTTATTAGGGTGGCAAAAAAAACTCAAGCTGCCGGGTTCCCGACCTTTTCAGGGCGGGTTTGGGTTTTGCCATTAAAAATCCGCCCCGCCCAGCCCTGTCCTGTCCCGTATATGTATATATAATATATTTTTAATTTAATATATATATTATATATGTCTTTAAGTTAAAATCTAGGTTAATTTCACACAATTTGGGGCTGGGCGGGTTTGGGTTTTGAGAAATTAATGCGGAGTGCCGGGTTTGGGCATCTTAAAAAAAACTCATCTCGAGTTTGGGGCAGGGTTATTTATTGGAGGGTTAGGTTTTAGTTTGGCCAAACCCGGCCTGTTGCCATTCCTACATTATATCATAAAAATATAATAATATTTTTAAAAGTAACATTGTTTTTCTTCTAATAAACTTATTAATTAATAGATCATGTAGGTTGGCCTCCTGATTCACTAGGTCCCTATGAGGGACGATCTATATAGCGAGAGATGCCGAGAAGAAACTTTTGTAAACCAACCATCTTAAATTTACTATAATTATTTTCACTACGTTTTATTGTTTTATTTAATTTCAATATTACTGAAAGAAGCAGTGAGTAGCAAATACTTTTGTAGAAACTAAATTAAAAATAAAGAACACTTAACATTTTTAAATATATATACATACATATATATTAGTTTTTCTTTACCTAAAATATATATTGTCATCTTATCTTAATTAAAAAATAATGAATAGGAATATAATAGGATCAGTGTTTTGCAAGTGGTTAAATACGTTGAAATGTTGTAAAATGGCAATGGTTAGAGCCCCCCCCCCCCCGGCACACATCTCCTCCTCCTCGAACACCTGTTTTTTTTTATTAGAGCTGAATTTGGTTCGGTAACTATATAATATCGAACCAAATTAATCTTTTAATAATGCTAACCAATTCCAGTAGGTGGACGGTAAAAGTGTGAGAGAGAAAGGTTTGAGTGATTGAGAGAAACGGAGGTTTTAGTTTTAGTCTAGAGGTTTAAAACTTAAAAAATTAATATATATTATTATATTTTTAAAAAAAGGTTTGATTCGGTAAAAACGAATCATCTGACTATGAAAACCGTATTAATTAATTCGGCAACTGACTTTTGATTACTAATTAAAATTATTTCGATTTTTTTTTTAATTGGATCAAATTTTTTAAGTCGGTTTTGATTTTTCGGTGAAAACTACCGGTCCTAATTCTCAACCATCACTTACACTCAAAAAAAGAAGGAAATAATAGAATTAAAAAAGTTATGCCTAATAAAAGAGAATGCTTTAATTTTAACAAAGTTGTAATACATTATAAAAAAGTTGTGAAAATGCACTCCAATGGTATAAAAGTCCTGTGAATTAATTTTCTATATTAATTATTTTATTATATAGTAATAAATGGGGAGTACTGAATTGAATTGAAAATGACGATTTCCTAGGGTTTATATAAATGTAGGTGGCTACAACAGAAAATTTTTTATTCTGCAACGGTCAAAGGAAATTTGTTTCTTGTACGCCAAGATTAATACCGTAAAGTCGACTCCCTTAAATTTAAAAATAAAAAATCAAAAAAGTACATTCGTTCCTTTATTCACGTTCTTATTTGGTTCATGAATTTTAATACTCAAAAAAAGAAAGTTATTTCTTTCTTTTATTTGGTAAGCACAAATTTTGAAAATACTTTTTCAAGAGAGGAAAAAGTAGGGAGAAAAATTATTTCTTTCAAAACACATGGGATTGATTTTTTCATGTGATTTCTAAGCATTTGTTACAAAAAATTTAGACAATAATACTCTTACCTAAATATTTTTTATGCTTTACCAAACACAAGAAATAAAATTTGACAAAAAATTTAGTTTTTCACTTTCATTAAAAAGGTTGGGGAATTAAAAATTAGTATTTAACCCATTTTCATGTGATTGTTTTTACTCAGACCCAGTCTGTTGCATAAATTAGCCCACTTTTTTTGTTTTACCCCAATTGTTTTGCATTTGGCCCGGTTTTATTTTAAAATTAATTTCATTATTATTATAGGGTTTTAAGTATGATATGACCCTCTTGCCCTGGTTGTTGATTGGATCGGTTATGGCTCCTTATTTTTTGCTGCTACAATCATAATAAATAGATTATGGTAACACCTAAATTATAGGATAATGGGTAGTTGTTTTGGAGCATACAGATTGTGGAATTAATCCTTATCATTTAATTTTGTACTTCTATTTTATTATTTGTGCATTTTATTCTCAAGCCATATGTAAAACAACTATTTTTCAATTTCATCATTTGTTTTGCTCTACGCATCATCTTTTTACTTCTTTACTACAACGGTCTTCTTTGATCAGAGGTACGTTTGCATTTTATAAAGATTCCTTGCCATTCAGTCAAGATTTTTGTTACATTATTTCGTTATTCATCAGGTTTTTTTTTATCATTTGTTGTGTTTTATTTTTGTTGATCGATGATTAGGTAGGTTTGTTTTTATAATATCAATTTATTTTGTGGATGTATATCATTTTTATAGAATAGTCAGGGTGTATCATACTTATATGCTTGCTTATGGTATATCACATTAATATTCATGTTTTAAATATTTCTGTGTATCACACTAATATGTATGTTTTAAATATTTCTGATGTGTTACACTAATATGCCATGTTTCAAATATTTCTAGTGTAGCACCCTAATATGCCTGCTTATTAGTGTAATATGCATGTTTAAATATTTCTAGTGTATCACACTAATAAATTAATATGCCTGTTAATATCTTTATTTGAAAAACTGTCAATATATCTGCATCTCTAATATATCTTCATATTAGTGTAATACATTAATATGCCTAGTATTATACTAATATATCTTCCTTTTACATTAATATATGTCTGCAGCTTGTTCTAATCTTAAGTAAAATATGCATAGTGGTTAAGTTTTACACCAGCGACATACGCATCAAAATAGATAATTCGGTTAGGTGTTAAAATTTTTGAAATTCAAAACGAAACTAGATCATATGTGATTAGATATTTATTTACTTAAAATATATATATATATATATATATAGTGTTTATCTAGTCAACAAAAAAATTATTTTTGAATATTTAATTGTTCTCTTAGACTACGAGATGCTAGAATTTAGGATATTATTGAATATTAAAATTAGATGTCAACAAAAGTGTAATATTGGAAATCAACTAAATAATTTTTAAAAGGAAAAAAGTAATTAAAAAATATTAATTAGCAATTATCCAATCATTTAGGCTATTTACTAATTTCTAATTTGTAATGGGCTAATTGCAAAACAATTTAAATTAATTGGGCTAAATACAAAAAACCCCTATTACTATTTGGTGAATCCAAGCCTTAATTTAATGCATTAATCATCCTTTGATTTTGTTTTCCTTTTTTATGATTATTATTCACCACGTTTCAATGGAGATTTATTACTTGTACGCGTCAAGAATTATTACTTTTATTTATTATTAGTTCTAACCGCCTTCGCTAATCACTCTTAAGCGCGAGAATTATATTATATTATATATATATATATATATATGTAACACACCTTCTTCTTCTTCTTCTTCTTCTTCAATTGTTTAGTTTCCTTGTTTTCTTTTTTAGTTTTTACATAATACATTCTTAAAAAATGGAGGAGACAATTGAATTAGGGAATTTGTATCCTCACCTAATCGAGGAAATCTTCATTCGCATTCCATTAAAGTCTCTCACGAGGTTGAAATGCGTTTCCAAGAATTGGCGCAGCTTCATCACGCGCCTTCGTCAATCTAACCCTCCGACCACCGCCTCTGGCCTAGTCGTCTTCTTCAAAGAAAATCGATTTGACTCGACCCTCCATCGATGCACCTTCATCAAACTCCAAGACCAAACCGTAGCCCTAGAAAAACAAGGTTATTTTTGCCCTCTTTCTGTTCTCGACAAATACCCCTGCCTAATCGATTCTTGCAAAGGTTTGCTTCTTTACGCTACAAATGATGATCATTATTGGACTTACCATGTCTCTGTTCCATTTGCTTCTCAGACTCAGTTTATATCCCTCCCCCCCGCTCACAAAGTTTCTAGACCTTCATGTGCAAGCCTCATCTTTAATGGCTTTCAATTTATGGTTTTTTGTTTCTTTTGGGACGAATACGATATAGCTTCTGGGACCATGAATTCACTGTCTTTCTCCTCAAAATCTTGGAGTTGGAGAGAACAGCAAGCAAGATTGATGAATTCTCAACTTTTACTGGAAGAGGGTTTTGTTCGCGGGCAATGTTTTCAACCAAATGTTTACAAGAAAGGGAAATTTTATTGGCTGTGGAGCAAATTCATGTTGGTTTATGACGAAAACAAGGAATTGTTTAATCTAATTAGACTACCAATAAACAAGTCGAAAAGAACAATTCTAAATGCGCACTTGTCTCAACTTTTGTGGGAATCAGAAGGGCTTATCCATTTTTGTGATGTAGTTGTTGAAGGGATTTACTTGTGGGAATATACATATGATGATGATGAAGGTCATTCTGATTATAAAGCTATGGACTGCGATTCGGAGTGGAGATTCGAGAGGCTAATTGTGTTAGATGAATTGAAGTCGCAAAAGAATGAGTTCGTCTATTGGTTCAATGATGCTGAGAAACTGAGGATGGAATTGTCTTGGACTAGTAGAATTCGGCCATGCGCGTTTAATGAAGACTTGCAGGTACTATATCTACTGCTGCTACCTGGAAGTATTGTCACTTATAGTTTTGAGACTCAAAGATTTGCAAGAGTGTGGTCCTTTGGTGAACTTGGAGATAATTACTTTATGTGCAAGGCTTATCCTTTTCTATTCAGCTCTTTAGGAGTTTAGATTAGATTCACTTTCTCTGAAGGGAATAGGAATTGTAAATTAATTATTTACTTTAAAGTTGAATCAAAAGTGTACAGAATTGAGAATTTGATATTTTTTTCCCATAATATATATGTTGATTGGAAGTAGGATTTGGGTGATTAAATTGTGCAAAATCAGTTCCCTTTTCAGGATTTAACTCTGAAAATTGCCGAAATTAATTTAAAATCAAATTTAAATATTGTGACCTTTACTGACCTCCCTTGGAAATGTGGATAGTAATCTAAAATTGAATTCAAATGTCAAATGACAAATGACAGAGGCACACCCAAAAATATGAATTGTCACTGTGAAAATTACCTAGATGCCACAACATGATTAATATATACCAATTTAGCACGCAGTTTAAATTTGAGTGCACATAATGCAAAAAGGTACAAGGATAGAAGTAGAATATTACAGTATATACTTTTTGGGGATATGTACAATGTTTTATTGTTTTTCAATTCTTTATACAGGTATATACTTCTCTATATGTTTTTTCAATTATTAATACAAAGATTATATCTATGTGATATATGTTGATCCCCAAGCAAATGATTTATATTCATATAAAAATTGGTTGATACTGAAAATTTGGTATATTAAACACTGTTGAGGTTGATCCGTATGCAAATAGTTTAATAACTATAATTCAAAGTAAGGCTCAGGATTGGGGTATTAATTTATTGTGTGCATTTCTACATTCATGAACATTGTTGAATTGTAATTATGACAAATAGTATATATGATCCTAAGAGGAGTCCTAGAAAAAAAATGTGACGCGGAAATTTTGAACTTACTGAGAGGATGTGTAGAATCCCGATTCTGAACTTTTGGAATTGGAACCAAATTACTTCAAAATTTACCCTCATTTTACATTTATTTGAAACTTTGGAATTGAAGTTCTAAAACACACGTTTAGTACTCATTATGAGTACTGCCTTGACACAATACATCGTAACAATTGAAGAAAGATGACACATGATACTTTGTTATGAGAGTAGAGTGCACTATCACCAACTTGCACTTCATCTGTATCGCGTTTGTATCATGTACACGCGCTAAACCAAACGAGATAAACATGGGAAAAACCTTTCAAGTTTTTTCCACAACTACATAGAAGATTGAAAAAAGGGACTAGTTGGAGTATTTGAGAGTAAGAGAATCATCCCATGTGAAGCTTCATCTACCACCTTCGTCTTCTCTTCAACTCCTTTTTCTCCTCCTTTTTCACCGACATTGATCATCTTACTCAACAATTCTGAATTATTCTGAGCTTCTCCAAATTTCATTTGCATTATTACCTTCATTTTACCATCCAAGAGTTTATCCTTAGCAGCCCATCTCTGTATCTTTCCTGAAGTAGTCTTTGGGACATTCCCACTCTTCACAAGAACTACCGCTCCAACTTCAATTTTCTCTTCCTTCATTACATCTTTTCTTATTCCTTTACATATTTCCCTTGAGACCCATTTTTCCCCTTCACTTCTCTGCATCTCTGCAACCACAATGATGGTTTTTGAGACCTCAAACGCAGCAACGCAACCACCTCGTAGAAGATGTGGGCAACTGTTATAGGCTGCGGTTTCTAAATAGTGAGGATGAATTTCTTGACCATTTTGAAGTTTTATAAGGTCCCAACATCGTCCCATTACAAACAAATACCTCTCTTCTCCTCTCACAACTCCCCTATCGCCCGTTCGCACAAAGCACCGGCTCGCCTTTTTGCTTAGTCTCCTTGGAAACACGTCTCGAGTTAAAGAAGGATGGCCAAGGTACCCAGAGGCGTTGGATACGGATGAAATCCATATCTCCCCTTCAACTCCGTCTCTAACTGGCTCATGCGTGACTTCATTTACAACTACAATCTCCACGTCCTCTTCTTCGTCTCTTCCGCTAGAAGCAAGCCTCGCACTAGGTAAAAGATTCTTGTAAATTGGGAATCCATCACTATTGCCCCCACTTCTCCATGCTGTTGAAACGAATGTACACTGCTCCGCTAAGCCATAAGATGGAGAGATAGAAGATGGGTTTAGCCCAAAAGGCATAAAGACTTGATTAAATTCATCAATCGACGCTTTATAAATAGGCTCATTGATGATTATCAAGTTTTTCATGCTCCGTAAGTCCACAGGGAGGGTTCCTTTATCGACGCCACCTCGCTTCACAACTAGCGGTAATGTGAAAGAAGGAACGGGGGTACAAGTTGCCCTGAACTCAGTAATCAACTCGAGCCATAGCCTTGGACGAGTTACAAAAGCATTGGGTGACGTTAACACGCAAGTGGCACCTGATACAATAGTTAGTGAGAGAAACATTAGGCCGCAGTCGTGGTACTGAGGCAACCAAGAAACGATAACGCTATTTGGATGAAGATCATAGGCTCTCCTTGCTGTTCTAACGTTATGAGCTGCTGATCCTGCAGTCACAATAACCGGTTTAGGAATCCCAGTTGCTCCAGATGTGTACTGAATCAAGTAGGGCTCGTTTGGTTTACAACCACTATACGATGACAAATTTCTTTTCAAGGCTATAGTTTCCTCTCTGATCTCACCGGTAGAAATCCATCTAATCTTTTGTAATAGTTCAGAGAGATGATTGTTTCTTGTGGAAGAGGAATATTGTCGAATGCGCTCTATATAACTGCAATGTGCTATAGCAGCTTTGGGCTTGGTTTGTTTAAGAGCCCTAACAAGGTGGTGATAGTTGTTGTTAGGGAAAGATGGATCAGGAGGGACAATGGGAACCCCCAAAAGACCGGCCCTTTGACACCCAAAAATGATCTGGACAAGCTCGAGTCCGGGTGAGCAAAGAATGACCACTGTGTCACCTCGTTGCAGTGGAAGTAGTAGCCGAGAGGAAATGGACTGGACTGAACTGTTGAGCTCGCCGTAGGTGAGGATTGAGCTCTTGGTGGCACCATCTTCGGCCCAAATGAAGGCTGGTTTGGAGCAAAATGAAGGCAGGGTAGCCCATACTGGGAGGTATAGATCGACCACCGGCTGGTCGGGGAAGAATGGGTCATAGTTCTCGTAGTTCATATTGGGGGTGTATTGTGTGTTTTGGGAGGGAGGGAGGGAGGGAATTATATAGTACGATAGTAGTAGTAGTAGTAGTAGTAGTAGTAGGACGTAATAATTAAGAGAAATGACAAAAGGTGTTTGATGGTGTAGTCGATCAATGGAAAGGATGAAACCGTAAAGATTCCAAAAATATTCGTTCGAATATCCCAGTGTTGTGATTAGTGAAAGAAGAATGTGTTTTGGTTGTTTGGTTTAATTAATTAATTTGTGGGATTGATTTAAATAAATTAATAATTAATGTCGTAGTTTTCTAAGTGAGCGACGTCGACTATTTCCAGCATATCCACAACCGTAGCTAAGTGATACCTCTTTTGGTGTTGTTATTAATGTGCAAATTAATTAAGAAAGCTAGCTAGGGATATATGAGATGGGATCGAGTAGTACCTACGCGCGTCATGTGTAAATTATAATTGATATATCAAGAGAGTGAAAGGGGGAATGTTCTTCTTTTATTCCCACTATTTCATAATTAATTAAGAGGAGAAAGAATATAATTTAATAGAAATAAATAAGTTTAATTTTATTATTGTTTGGATATAGTTAAAGAGGAAAAAGAAAGTCATGGAATTAAGTCATGTTTAGATAGAAAGAAGAAAACAAATAAAATGAAATGTGATTTAATATATTGTTAACAAATTAGAGTTAAATTTTGAATTATGTGTTAAATACAATTCATTAAAAAGCTTTTCCTTTTCCTCCTAATCTTCTTAATATTGGAATGAATCAAAATAAATAAATAGAAAGAAGTGGCAATCCCTTCCATTCCCTTAAAAAATCTAAACAAACAATTGATTTATTATCTGTTCTTCTATTTTTCTTTCCATTCCTTCCCATTCTCTCAATCTACATGGACCGTTAGTGTTATCAATAATCAAGATGAAGGATAGTGCACTGGTTAAGGTTCTATAAGGAAACTAGACTTGATACATTTCAAAAACAAAAAAATATTTAGTTGACTCTTAATTTTGCCAAAACGGGAGAAACTATTACTCGATGTTTTTTTTTCCTAATAATCCATGTCTTTAATTTGTATTACAGAAAATAAGTATTGAATTTTGTAAATTTCTCCGCCGTACCAAGAAGGTCGAACTTCAAATCCAGGGAACCCACTGGATTTTTTAGGTTTGCCAACCTACTCGAGCACAATTCCTTTTTAACTTGAAAAAATGATAACTTGGGTTGTGCACTCGCATGTTAAATGTGCTGCTGCTGCTACTACTACTACTACTACTACTACTACTACTACTACTAATAATAATAATAACAATAATACTTTGTATAAAAATCGTACCATATTTAATGCATATTAAAACTTCTTCAGTTTAGTACTTAAAAAATAAAAAATAAATAAAAAATCCTTCAGTTTGATTGCATTTCCAGCCACAAAAGTTTTAGACCGCCTCCAAGAATTTGTCTGTGAATGATTGTTTCTAACTCCTTGTATTTTAAAGTGTTCATCCTCAAAAAAAAAAAAAAATAGTGTTCATGTCTCCAAATATTAATGTTTTGTGATATTTTCTTTATCTTCATCGGTTTTCTAAAAGACAATATATAGCAGAAATGAAACTAACAAGTAGATGATTATCTTATTGTCAGAGGAAAAATGGATACCAAGAACCCTGCAAATCTTTTCCAATGTAAAACACCCAAATGATGCCTTCGGCCACACCCCCATGGGTGTTGCTAACGCAGTTTATATCTAATAATACCAAATACACACAGACGAAGGATTTTTACAACTTCTTTTAGTTATAACTTTTTACAATATATGGGTATTTATAGAAACACCGACTTTTTTTAAAAATGATCAGCTATTCTTGTTAAAATTTCTCTTTTTACTAACAATTGGATCGTTAGAATTTTTTAAATGGGGTGGAGACACCCACGGAAACTCCACTTTCCTTTCCTTTCCTTTCCTTTCCTCTCCCCCGAGATCAACCACCAAGTGTATTAATACCGCTTGTATGAAAAAATTAAAAATTCTTATCACTAATTGTGGTAACTAGGCCTCAGTAACTTCACCAAGAGACCCTTTACTTCTATCATATTGGTAGAGTAAGAAAAATGATAATTTTTGCATGTTAGTAAGAAACTTAACTCTCTCAATAGATAACTGTTTTCATAATCCATGTGGGTCCAAACAGAATAATGGAAAATTTCTAAAAGAAACTGATAATTTTGACCTATATATACACTCGCATATGAGATATGATAGATTATGCATATTTTTCTTCGTCCATATGACGAGTAAATCACGTCATCAATGTCAATGGTCACTATAAAGCTGAACAGAAAGCACACAGATATAAAAGAAATATATATATATATATATATTCCTCTTTTTGGGAAGCAGACGGTATTTTACCAAAGATGCTGAAAAACTTCAATTTGGTTCCTTCAATCATGTCAAGAGAAATGCCAAAGCCGCTGCTGCTAAACAAATGCCAAATTGTAGGAGGTAATGTAGCTTTCAATCATCCTACCCTTATTATTTTTGGAGCTTTATATATTTGTCTAAACAAATCTTAGAATAATGAAGAAATACCAAACTTAAGAATTGGTGACTAGAGAATATGAACAACGTGAAGTATATAACTTGTTCTCATCAAATGAGCCGAAGGAGCATCGCCATTTGGGGAGAGGAGTGAAATATTGGGTAGGGTTCCAATCTTATTAATTAGATACAGAAGGCAGTCAATCAACCAACTTACCCTGGTATTTTTATTTTCTCTCTTTTCTATCTTTAACCCTTACTTAAAAATAACTAACAAGTAACAACCATATCGTTTCATCTTTAACATCAAAAAGAAGGTGACAGATGCCCTCATCTCCAACAAAGTCAAAATTCAAAGCCCTCCCAGTCGAATTGGTTAACAGATATACGTGATAACTTCCAATGTTTTCGGCTTCCAATCACTGTCCCCACACGCAGACCCTAAATCCGATGGTAATGGCAAAACCTTAAGCAAGCCGTGTATAAGCATCATAAAACAAGCAATGATTAATGTAATAGAAGGAAGGACCCACAAGAGGGTAAGAAACAAAGCAAGCAATTTTGGAAAACAGTAGAGAGTCAAATAACACAGTACTCGTCACTACAATAATACTATATATGCTGGCAATAGAGAGATCGATGCTGATATGATCCAGCCTAGCCCTCTTTAGCCAAGAAATTCTTCACGAACTACTTGAACTTATTGGTTTGTCCATGGCGTTCATTCGACTTATCAATCGGTATTTCGCACCCGGTTGTGGCGTCTTCAAGTTCCACCAACAATTTGATTGTAGAAATGGTCCAGTTCATTAATTTGCTACGGTTTCCATGTGTATCTGTGCCGAGGTTCGCACAACCAATTCGTTATGTTTGCGGGTTTCGTGTGATATCACCGTGGGTCGTATCAGATGCAGCATTCATCAATGTTTCGAAACCTCACAAGGTACTATATCGATGTGTTTGGTCATCATGACAAAAAACGCCATCACTGATACGAGATGTCTCCAAGTAAAAAACATATGGTCCTCAGACACTAAGGCTACAGTATCAGATTCCAAGTTCGGTACCATTCAGAACTCATTTCAGTAAGTTGTCTAAACCATTTTCATCTCTTGCTTTTATTCATCTTCTTTTCGTTTTAGATCTCCTTAACATATTGGAAGGCTTTCTCCTTTAAGATGAGCTTTAATCCACCTGGCTAATCCCAATGGTAGGTTTAGACACCAATCTGCACGTATTTGAAGGGACCCACCCTATAGGAGGTGGTTTCAACTTTCAAGAAGCAGTCAAACTCTAGTAACTCAAGGGAACAGTGTCATGACTACGGAACCACAAAGTTCATCAGTTATTATAAATTCAAAAGCTCATAAGTCTGACATGCCCAACGAAGAGAATCTGACCGTTCAGTTCTCTTGCAGAAGCTATAAGTTGAGTGCTATATTTCAGTGAAGAACTCAACTATCAGCTTTGGTGAATTATGAATTTAATTACTTGAGCAGTACCACATAAAGTACTAAATTTAGTTTAATCGCTCCAACATAACAAACAAAAACCCAAGTGTACCATTTGCAACACATCTCCTAAACTTGCCCCCAATACCTAAGGTTTATCATATTCATATATTGGATGCACATTGGTTAGTGTAGAGTTCTAATAGCATTCAATCCTAAATCATAACAATAATGACCAAGGCGCATAAAGAAATTGAACAATTCGAATCATCAAACATAAATAAAAATAAGGGAAAGCATCACATCGTTAAAAAGGTGAAGAGGAATAAACAATACCCGAGGTTGATAATAGGATCTAAAAACTGATGCTAGCTGTTGATGCTGCTGCTCAATTTGTTGTTGATTTTGCTAATTTCTTAGGCCCCGGTCCCCCTTACAATTTTAACTTAACTCTAAAAATTTTACGAAATGTTCAATTTTTTACTAAAATACCAATTTTAAATTTTTCTCTTCCCATTTTTCTTTATTCTGCGCTATCCAATTTTAACTCTTAACTTTGTCAACAGGGTTCTTTTTCTTTTAGGTGCCGGCAAAATTACCATTAATTATCCCCTTTTTTCACTTTTTTGATTTTAAAAAAATTACTTGTTATATTGCATACCTTCCTTAAAAGTACTCATTTATAAATTGGGCTTTGTATTTCTATCAGAGCATGATATGATATATATATATAGAGAGAGAGCATGATATCATATATCTTTACAAGCAAAAAATGTCATTCTTTCTCTTTCTTATATGTATTGATCTATAAAAGTAAAATTGTTAAAAGATTGCATAAATTTAAGTATATTCTAGGCATGAGAATAGACATCGAACATGATACCGTACGCCTACCCACACAGTCCCAAGTTCGCCCTTACTGCTGTAGCAACCCCTTGGGTTAGCATCGATAACATAATTCACCACATATATATAAACAAGATAATTTTCAAAAATTTATGTGCAAAATTTATTGAAGTTTTCATGACTGGCATTTAGGCTTGGCAATGGGTTGTGTACATGTCAGTTTCGTGTCAGGTGAAATCATGTCGGGTAAAAAGTGCCTCTACCCGTACACGATCCGTTTAATAAACGGGTGAAAAAACCAAATTCATACACGACCCGATTCGTTTTAAGCCGTTTAATAAACGGTTGGATTCGAGTCATAAATGAATAACATTTTGTGACCTGCCAATAATTCAATTAAGTAATTAACCACTAAAATATACACACACAATAATTTATAATATGCAACAACAATAACTAAAACCATCGTATATTGTAATTGTGTTGGAATTTGGAAACTAGGAAATTTGGCAGGTGTGAAATCAGTGGTAGAAAAGAAAAGGTCGTGATGGAAAGTAAAAGATTTAATACAAAATTTAAATTTTTTTAAAAGCCTTAGGTAAATATTTGTTTATCATATATAGGTTACATAGGTTACAAACAGATTTACATAACCCAAAATCGACTCATATTTTTATCGGGTTAAACGGACTTTGTTCAAGTCTTGCGAATTTACACGAAATCGACTCGTTTAATAAACGGGTTTGACCGGTCAACCCGATTGTGACCCACACCCGGTAAATTCGTGTCGATTTCGTGTTGTGTTGTAAATTGTCGGATTTTCATTTCACACGAGCTTGTTAAACAAATGGGATTGTTTTAACCTGTTCATATTTTAATAGAATCTTCTTGGATTTTGATGTAAAAGTTTCTTAAGCATATACTTGTATACATGAGAAAGATTCCTCAAAACACAATGCATACGTCAAAATTCTAACACAGATAATTTCGTAACAGTTAAAACTCTAGTTATGACAATAACTTGCCGATCAAAAGAGTATCCGTTAACTTTTGTGTGGTAATTTTACGATGAATATTGAGTTGAAAAGCCTGCAACAGAAGATAGTCGCCTTGCTAGCGTTGAGTTTCTTAACCCCTTGCCCTAGGATTTGTCAGTTCTATTTAACGATGGGGGCAGGAAGGGAATATAACTTAACAATAGAGTGTCACCTTAACGTGGTAGAAATCATCAGTTTGAGTTTGATTATCCTAAGCCCAATATGAGTTTTGATATTTTGATTTCCTTCCCTACCGTGATTGAATGAGAATAGATAAGAGGTTTGTGGGATGGACATGAGGGGCTGAGATGGCTATATTTCTCGAACTCTGGACCTTCAACTACATAATTAAAATTTAAGATGATTTTTGCTAAAGAAAAAAAAAAGAAAGAAAAAATTAGAATGTTTTGTTTGGATGTTATAATTATTTAGGGAGCTTTTATAAATTTAAAAATCATATATAGGTGCTTAAATGATAAGTATTGAAATTAGTTTTTTAGGTTGTTTACTAGCGCCCTTTCTTTTACAATCTTTTGACAAGTTCGTAACTATCTCGAACTTCGCCGATTCCAGGGGACAACGGCTGGCAGAAGTAGCAAAGTGGTGTTGGTCTTTCTACATCTCAGTCAAATTTAGCACTTTGGGCCTTTGATTCAATTGCCTTGTCTTTCGATCTGTGACCTAAAGCAAAAGAGCTACGGTAATATTTGAATTTAGAATGAAAAAATTAGGTCTTAGTTCCTTTTTAAGAATTTTTAAACTTGCGTTTCGTAATTTTTTTTTTTAATAACTTGCAATCCTTAATTTTTAATTTGCAATCCATGTGACTATGGTAACTGTATACTCCCAACTCACATTACTTAATTACGATAACATGAATTTTTCAAGTTACTAAACTATCGTAACCTGTATTATTTTAGTTACCCAATTACAGTAACATGTATTTCTTGACTTTTTTTTGGGTTACCCTACTACCGTAGCATGTATTTCTCATGTTAATCAACTACAATAATATGTATTTATCAGGTCACTCGACTACAATAACTAGTATTTCTCAGATTACTCAACTCCAGTATCTATGAATGCGAGTTATCATCCGACACAATTCGGTAACTTGAAAAGTGACAGGAACCACAAACTTTAAAAAAAGAGTTACATACCGCAAGTTAAAAAATTTCAACAAAAAGGACCGGCCACTAAGAAGCCTATTTAGAAATCAATTCCACCAAATTACGACCAAACAAATGTTCAAAATTTATGTAATCTTAATAGAGTGTGTTGTTTTTACTTTAACAAAAGAAAGATAAAAAAGGGTAAACTTATTTATTTAAACATTGCTGGCAAAAAGCAGGGCCTTGAGATATTACTAAACCGACATGTATGCCTATCAATGGATTGATTTTCAAATTAAATGTGATCTGAATTTGGTCCGATGAGTTGGATATGGTAAGAAATCCCTAATCCGTCATCCGATTTGAATCCTTAAGACTTTTTCATTAGTAAATCGGATATGAATATATACTAATTTGGTTTGATTGCCATTAATTTGATTTAATACATATATATGTATTTATATCAGTCTAGTAACAAAGTTTGAATAAAGTCTTTTTTCAAAAATAAATTAAGGGAGGTCCCTTAACCCTACAAACAAAGAAACTCCCACCGACCCCTATAAGTTGAACTCTTGATCTCAAGGAAAGGGTAGAGGTTAATCATCACGGGGTCAACCCCTCTCCTCATAATAAAGTTATGTTATGACCAATAATCTTTTTAGATTTCAGATTGGATTGGGTATAGGGATTTGATATCCATTTTTCTTACAAATTGGGATATTGATTTGTGTTTTGTTTATCAATGGGACTGGATGTGGATATAACATGATCCAATCCATTAACAGACCTACACGTAAGTTCAGCGGGTTTAGCGTCTTCGGCTAGGCAAACTGCATTTTACCGGTTTTTACACATGGACATTTATATATGGACCAGCTGGTCCAATCCATTACATGGCCGATTCACTGGTTCAACGGGCCGACTTGTAGAATTTGGGCCACAATCGATAACAATACTGAATTAGTGCTACGTGAGTAATGTGGCGAGGCGATAAGGTTTAAACCCTACATTATAACT
Source organism: Lonicera japonica (assembly GCA_021464415.1). Classification (NCBI taxonomy): domain Eukaryota; kingdom Viridiplantae; phylum Streptophyta; class Magnoliopsida; order Dipsacales; family Caprifoliaceae; genus Lonicera; species Lonicera japonica. Next base: position 4,153,604 of record CM038466.1, read on the forward strand.
AGCTTATAACCCTCCTGATATAAAGGTATTTTTTATTTTCTGAGTGTAACATATTATTTAATTTGAATCTAGATTAATAATTTGAAAATCATGAGCTATAATCGTAGATGTACTGAGCTAGAGAATCATTATCACAGGTAAAAAATAAAGTAATCGCAATCATGATCCAAGAATTACAGTACCTTTATTGATTAAATAGAATATGTATACAATGGAATATTTTTTAGTAAACATGACTAGTGAACAACTTAATCACATTTTCAAAGGAGTAGGAAAAAGGGGTAAACTAATCACACTATAATAACAAACTAAATTTGTAGATCAGAAAAAATAGAAGAAAATACTACTTTTATCACATTAGTCTTCAGTAGCATAATTCAAATCAGTTCTTGTATGACTATCGATAATTGATAATATCACAGAAAATACCCCTCGCGCCTTGAGGACCGACCGTCTTGCAATTTTGATAGCACATGCAAATCACATTGGAATCATATTTTTTTTCTTTAATTTGCCAATCTTGATCGACAGGGAGTTCGTAAACTCAGATATAAAGAGATGTTATTTAACTTGAAAGATAAACTGTTAGGCCTTGTTTGATATAAACTGTTAGGCTTCGTTTGATTCGCGTATTAAAAAGTATGATGCGATTGTTAATACCACTTTTTTTATAATATCTTGTTTGATTCGCAAAAATGTGCTGGGATTACTAATACCGGTACTAATTTAATACCACTCTTTGTGGTATAATTTAATACCAGGGGGAGGTGATATTGTTTATCCAGGATTAAAAAAAATAAACCATATATTTTCAAAAATGCCATTACTACTATAATATTTTCAAAAATGTCACTACTACTATTATATTATTATTATTTTAATCTATTTTATAAATTTAAAAAAAAAATTATTTTTTATTTTTTAAAAAAAAAAAAAAATTTGTCAGTCCAAAATATAATCTCGTATACGAGTTACAGAATCAAACATGGTATTAACATCAGTATGAGATATCCCAGTATTAACACTGCATGAATCAAACAGAGTATTAGTATTATTAATCCCACTGACCTTAATACTTGAATCAAACGAGACCTTATAGAAGAAAAAGCTGGCATAATTTTCTCTTTTGAAGCATTATCCGTTACTTTTCTCCCGCAAATCAGAAAAGAAAGAAAATGATTAAGGAAGCCAATTTATTACATAATTAGTGATCTTATTTATAACACTTCCGCCATAATACATAATTTTTTTTAATGTCAATTGATTTTTAAATATGGAAGGGCCACCATTTGCTATAAATTCTATTATATTATTCCAGAAGATAGTGAAAGCCGTTATGACATTTAATTATTAAATATATTATTAATAAGGCTTGAACATGTAATCTCAAAGATAAAACTATAACCTTTTAACTACTGAACTAACAGGATATTATGTTTTAATTTTTTTCATTTTAAATTACATGTATACATGCATAAAAATAACGCATGTACTCATTACAATTACGTCTAAGTCTAGTACAACAACAACAAAAAAAAAAGTTATAAATTCGCCTAGGCTACCTTTATATCCAAACAAAAATACACCACTGAAGATTTTCTTTTATTGTGAAAGTAGAAAATACAACTGGTCACATTGTGATCAATACGATAATAAAAGTTGCAAGATCATTTCTAGTCAATTTAGTTGTCCCCTAAACTATGGATCAAACAATTGATAATTTTTATATTTATGTATGTTTGCTTATGAAATTGAACGATAAAAAGATAATAATTCAAGCTAATTTATGAAAATTAAAATTAAATTATTTTAAATTAAACTTGAAATTGTCTAATCCTGAAACTAGGGAATTCAATCCAACTATATGTTGAGAAGATGTAGTGTCTACATGTCATACCTCTAAACAAAATTTTAAAAATATAAAAAAAATTTAGAACATCTTTATATTTCAACTTTCGGAATTTCTCATTTAAATCTTCCAACACTGATGCGCCAAAGAATTGGTATTATTTATTATGTTAATTTATAATTTGAAGAGCATATATTATTACTAATATTTATATTTTTAATGGTTTTTCAGATGTTAGAAAATATTTGAAGAAGATAGAAAAGTAGAGAAATTAAATCTTGTGAAGACACTTAAAGTGCTCAATACTCTCAGAGGCATATCTTTTTACTCGGAACTCCAAATGATGCGATTCTTGAGCCTAAATTGAAGAGAATTTCGAGAGATACAACTTTCCAGTTCAGCACTTGTTCTAATTCAGCCATCTCGGAGTCCGAAATTGCGACGGAAAATTCAGCAACGTAAATGGGCGAAAATTCAAAGTATATTTAAATTAATGGGCCCAAGCTCACTCCATTACAACCAGCACACATAAAATGAAGTCCATTAATTATCTAAGTTTAGTCAAAGCCCATCTAAACTCCAAAAGCCCATAAGCCATCATTAAAAGCAATTATAAAAGGAATGCAACAACAACAAATCAAGCAACAGCGGAGTAGCAGCAGCAGTGCCTGCCGTGGCTCTCTCTTTTTCTCTCCTCTCTTTTCTTTGTTTTTCTTTTCTTTTATTTTTGCTTTGAAGAGTAGAAGATTGAAGATTTAATTTTATATTTTAATGTCAAGTAAGTTTTCTTTTAATTCTATTTGTTATTTAATTTTTATTATGGTAGCGTAAATTTGTGCTAGGGTTAGGATGAGTATATTTAATTGATTCCATTGCACGTATTCATGCCAATTGACTCTACCAATTTAATGCTTTAATGTTAAATATAATTCTTCCTATTGGATGCCTGTTTTAATTGATAAAAATAAAGTTGGATTCTCATTATTTTTTGTTGGATTCACCTTATGATTTGTTAAGAGCGGATATAGGGTGTGTTTTGACGGATATAGTGAGTGTTTTGATTTTATACATTAGTTTGGCTGTGGAAGAATTACAATTGGATTTTATTAATTAATTAGACTTCATTGATTTTATTTTCCGCATCTAATAGAGTCGAGAGACCAAATTAGTGCGAGATAAGAGTAGAGTTTATGTGCATGAATACTAAGGAATATGATATTAAATATATGACTCCAAAACCCTAGTCAATTAATTCATTAATTTTATTATCTTGCTTATTAGTATTTAATTTAGTTCTATTAATTTAATTTACTTGCTCTCTTTTATTTTATTTTATTTATTTTATTTTATTAGTTTGATTCTCATCAATTATTCTGGGCTAGATTAGGGATTAATAAAAGATTAACAAGATAAAATTTAAACATACTGTTTGAGTCTCTGTGGGATCGACCTCGCTTATACGCTATATTATAAATTGATTCGTACGCTTGCGAGTATTAAAATTTATCACAACAAGTTTTTGGCGCCGTTGCCGGGGACTCTAATCTAATCTTGTTAATTTAGTAATTAAATTCCTTCTACTAGTTTTATTCTTAAAAAAAAAACACAAAAAAAAAAAAACAGAATACAGAAACCAGAATATTCGGTTATATACTAAAAAATAAAAAAGAAAAAAGAAGAAGAAAGTATTTATTTATTTAATTTTGGGGTAATTAAAAGATCTGGGTGCGAAACAATATATACGCAGAAGTGCAATTTATTACAGTAAGTGTTTCTGTCTTAGTTGGTAAGTGTTTGGCTTTGGTTAGAAGATGTCATAGGTTCAATACTTGGCAGCAACAAAGAAACCTTCTTTTTGTCTCAAGCCATTCCTCCTTATTATCAACCCTTTTATTTACTCCAATATATATTATATTATTATTATTATTATTTAATTAAATTTATTACTAATACCTTTTAAATAAGTTATTATTAATATTATATATATATATATATTTTATTATTAGTATTATTATTAATATAATTATTTTATTAAAAAAATAAAAATTAGTTAATTAATTATTAATAAAAAATTAATTAATAAAAAAATTAAAAAGGATTTTATTATTATTAAAAAAACCATAAAAATTAATTAATATATAAAAAAATTAAATAAAAAAAGAAGAGAATTGTTTAGTTTATGAGCGTTTGTTGGAAACGAGGAAAAGTGAGGCTTAATAGGATAGAAAATTTAGAGATTAATCCTTTATTTGAAGAAGAAATAAAGATGGGGGATCGTGAAGATAATAAAACTTTAAAAGAATTATTTGCTCCTATATCTACTAATCCTCCTTCATGCATTGTTTTACCGGCTACTACAGCAGTTCACTTTGAATTAAAACCACATGTAATTCAATTACTCCCTACTTTTAATGGTTTAGAGATGGAAGACCCTTATCTTCATATAAAAGACTTTTTAGAAATATGCGCTACTTTTAGATTTCAAAATTTTTCTGATGAATCCGTTAGGTTGCGTTTATTCCCTTTTTCTCTAAAAAATAAAGCTAAAGCTTGGTTAAACTCCTTACCCTCAAGATCTATCACAACGTGGGATGGACTAGTTACTAAATTTTTAGCAAAATATTTTCCTATGGCTAAAACTAATGAACTTAGAAGAAAAATAACTGATTTTTGCCAAGATGATGAGGAAAATTTTTTTGAAGCATGGGAAAGATTTAAAGATATATTACTTAGATGTCCACATCATGGTTTTGAAACTTGGAGATTAATTCAATATTTTTATAATGGCCTCTCACAAACTAATCGAAATATGATAGAATCTATGAATAAAGGTAGTTTTCTAAGTCTAAACGAAGAAGAAGCTTATCAATTCTTAGAAAATTTGTCTGAAAGTTCTCAACAATGGGACTTTTCTAAGAGGGGAACGCAATCTCAATCTAAAAAGGGGAAATTTATGAGATTCATGAAGATGTAGAAACTAGAAGACAATTAGATAGTCTAAATAAAAAATTAGAAGCCTTGACGATAAGATTGTCTAATAACTCAGTGAACCTTGTGCAGAATGAAGTGTGCTCTATTTGTGCTAGTCCTATACATACAGCTACATCTTGTCCATCTATGTTAGGGTACACTGTAGACAATCTAGGACAAGTAAATGCTACTAATGAATTTAGGCAAAATCACAACCCTTATTCAGAAACTTATAATCCCGGATGGAGAAATCATCCTAATTTTTTATGGTCCCAAAATCAATCGATTAATAATATGGGAAATCAAAATAAAAACATTCGTCAAAATCTATCAAGTTTTAGAGCTCCTGTGAACATGAATAATGTCACATCATTTGTTACACAACAACAATTTTCATCCCTAGAAGATAATTTGAAAATATTTATGAATGAGGTAACAAATACTACTTTAATAAATACCCAAGCAATAACACGTTTAGAGAATCAGATGGGTCAGTTAGCTAACCGGTTAGTAGTGCGAGAAAAAGAAAAATTCCCTAGTCAACATGTCCCTAATCCTAAAGGTATTATTAATAATAATATTAATCAAATTCAAAATCCACCTTTTGAACATAATCAAGGGCAAGTTAATGCAATCACTACTCTTAGATCAGGGCGCCAGATTGATAATCAAGTTAGAATGCCAGTGAGTAACGAAGAAAAAGTAGAGGAAAAAGAAGAGGAAAGTATTTCCAAAGGGTCAATCACTCCCATGAAAGATGCTAATCCTACCATTGATCTTAATGATTCAAAAGAAGTTGAAGTTAGAAAGTTTGTGCCTAAAGCCCCGTTTCCTCAAAGACTAAAAGACAATAGGAAGGAAGCTCAATTTGAAGAAATTCAAGAAGTATTTAAGCAAATTCATATTAATATACCATTCCTAGATGCAATTAAGCAAGTCCCTTCATATACTAAATTTATTAAAGATTTAGTAACTCAAAAGAGAAAAACTACTGTTCCTAAAAAGGCATTCTTAGCTGAACAAGCAAGCTCCATAATTCAATGCAAAATTCCTATTAAATATAAAGATCCAGGTTGTCCTACTATATCTTGTAAAATAGGAGATCATCACATAGAGCGTGCTTTACTAGATTTAGGGGCTAGTGTGAATGTTTTACCGTATTCTGTTTATGAGAAATTAGAGCTTGGAAAATTAAATTCTACGCATATGACACTTCAATTGGCTGATAGATCTATAAAAATTCCTAGAGGAGTCATAGAAGATGTTTTAATTAAGGTTGATACATTTTATTATCCAGTTGATTTCGTTGTTATTGATACTCAACCTACTCTTAATATGAAAGGGCAGATACCAGTAATTTTAGGCAGACCATTTTTAGCTACATCTAATGCTCTTATAAATTGTCGGAATGGTGTGATGAAATTATCTTTTGGCAATCTCACTGCTGAACTTAATATTTTTGATGTAACTAAAACATCCTTAGACTATGAAGATGAAAGTGTTCGTCAAATTAATTTAATTGATAATCTAGTGGAAGATAAGTTTTTGGAAAATAATGTTGATTCTTTTTCTTTGAAAAAAGATGTGAACTTTAATGACATATCATTAGAAGATTTTTTAAATGCTTGTGGTCCAATTGATGATAATATATCTTGTGAAGCTAGTGTTTTTCTTGATTCTCTTCATGATAATAATTATAATGAATTAGAGAGAAATATTGATAATTTCTTAAATAAAGGTTCTAGCGATTTTTCTCAATTTGAAAATAGTATAACAAATGACCCAAATTTTTTGCATGATAATGAAATTCAAGATGAGATTGAACTTAGTAATTTATTTCTAACACCATTAAAGAATTTCAAGCATAATCTTGAAGTGTTGAATTTTAATTTTCCTTATTTTGAGCCCAATGTGAATGATAATATCTATGATGATTATAATTCTTTTAAGAATGATCATAATTTTTTTCGTATATCTCAAGACCCATGGCCACTACCAAGTGACTATTTTTCTCTAATAGGTCATGATTACACAATGAAATCTTATTATTTCGAGCTTAATTGCTATATTTATTTTGATTTTATTTTCAAGCTTACGATTATATACATATTTTATTGGGATGATCCTCAACTTTTTAGATTATTGATTTATGAGAAATTAAATATTTAATAATGATATATTTGGCTATGAATTTATTTTCATATATTTTTGTTTGCCATTTATATTATTGGAACGATTAACAATATTTATGTGCTTAAAGTTTTATCTAGTTTGCAGGAATTATTTTATTTGATGAATCGTATATCCAGGTGATATCTTACATCCCTCCTTGTTCTTTTAAATTTTAATTTAACGTGTTCCTTTGAGGACAAAGCAACATTTAAGTTGGGGGGAGTGGATAAAATTCTTAATTTTGCCAGTCCTGCATATTTTGATTTGAAAAAAAATGCAATGGTTCTTTGATTTAATTAAAATTTCCTTTCTATCAGTGTGCTAACGATTACGCATTCGTCTTAATGCTTTACATGTGCATGATTATTTCTCTTACTATCATTATTAGTAGAAATTTTATGATTTTCGATCCTCGTTATATTTCTACATAAGACAACTAATACATGACTAGATGGATGAGTGAGCACAATTTAAAATTTCTCGAAGAACATAAATGTGGAGACTAAATAACCCGTGAGTATTTGAGCCAATCTTCCTTTTTGAGGGTTATACATAAACTCTAAATTTTTGAAAAGCGTAATTCGTTGTGTAGTCTCATTATTTCTTTGCTTTGATTGAACACTAGAAAGGTACGTTCATGAAATGCAAATTTTTCAAAGATCCTTGATACTACTTGAACTGAAGAACTATAAACCATAGGAAGTGATTTAGGCCGTCTTTGTTAGCCTACACATTAGCCTTATCCTACCTTTACATTTATACCGCTAGTCACCCATTTGAGCCTTTTATATTAGTTTTTTTTTGTTAACCCAATATCCTTACCCTACTCCAGTTAGGAGTTTAACCCATATTTATAGCCTACCCTTTTATCTAAGAATATTTTGAGATTATTTATCTTATATATGGAAAATAATGAAAAATGAGCTTGGAAAAAGTATGAAAGAAAAAAAAGTTATGAAATCTTCTTCAAATATCGAAAGAAATAAATATGTGAGGAAAAAAAAGGAGATGCAAAAAATTCAAAAAAAAAAAAAGAAGAAGAAAGAATTAGAATTGAAAAGGAAAAGGAAAAAAATGAAAAAGCTCATATGAAGTCAAAAGTTAAGCCCAAAAGTGTTAATTTTATATCTCAATTTATTTTTTAGATTTTTGAATCCCTTATATACCATTCATTTGATAGCCTTTACTTAAGACATACGTTACAACCCAGAAAAAGTCCTAATGATCCTTTGGGTATAGTTTATAGGTGAGAGTGGTGAAGGAAATTTATTTATGCATTTCGCTTTTCTAGTGGGATATATTCGTTCATGAGACTAATATTCTTTTCATTTATAGCGTTTTTCATATATACATGCGCGAGGCTTTTGAATTTGCGTACATTTACTCTTTATAGCCCGCATGTAATGAGAGCATTTGCACCCTATTATCGAGTGTTTCATTTGTCGAGTGTATGCCGTGTGAGGAATTGAGTCAAAGCATAGTTTGGATGGAATTTGAAAGTTTACTTACTTTGATATCAATGATGTTATGTTGTTGTCAATTCACACTTACAATGAGGATTAGTGAGAATGAAATATTTTATTAATCTTGCTAGTTTGAGAACTTTGATATTACATGTGCATCACACTGGTTTAGTATGTGGGTGTTTGGATATCTTTGTTGAGTTAGTTGCATTGGTAAAGAAAGGAGAATTAAATTTTTAAAACAACCATTGTATTAGAATTATATTGAGAAGCTTGGACTTAAGAAAATAATTTATTTTGATATCTTTTGTTTTGCTCGAGGACTAGCAAAGTGTAAGTTGGGGGGAATTTGATGCGCCAAAGAATTGGTATTATTTATTATGTTAATTTATAATTTGAAGAGCATATATTATTACTAATATTTATATTTTTAATGGTTTTTCAGATGTTAGAAAATATTTGAAGAAGATAGAAAAGTAGAGAAATTAAATCTTGTGAAGACACTTAAAGTGCTCAATACTCTCAGAGGCATATCTTTTTACTCGGAACTCCAAATGATGCGATTCTTGAGCCTAAATTGAAGAGAATTTCGAGAGATACAACTTTCCAGTTCAGCACTTGTTCTAATTCAGCCATCTCGGAGTCCGAAATTGCGACGGAAAATTCAGCAACGTAAATGGGCGAAAATTCAAAGTATATTTAAATTAATGGGCCCAAGCTCACTCCATTACAACCAGCACACATAAAATGAAGTCCATTAATTATCTAAGTTTAGTCAAAGCCCATCTAAACTCCAAAAGCCCATAAGCCATCATTAAAAGCAATTATAAAAGGAATGCAACAACAACAAATCAAGCAACAGCGGAGTAGCAGCAGCAGTGCCTGCCGTGGCTCTCTCTTTTTCTCTCCTCTCTTTTCTTTGTTTTTCTTTTCTTTTATTTTTGCTTTGAAGAGTAGAAGATTGAAGATTTAATTTTATATTTTAATGTCAAGTAAGTTTTCTTTTAATTCTATTTGTTATTTAATTTTTATTATGGTAGCGTAAATTTGTGCTAGGGTTAGGATGAGTATATTTAATTGATTCCATTGCACGTATTCATGCCAATTGACTCTACCAATTTAATGCTTTAATGTTAAATATAATTCTTCCTATTGGATGCCTGTTTTAATTGATAAAAATAAAGTTGGATTCTCATTATTTTTTGTTGGATTCACCTTATGATTTGTTAAGAGCGGATATAGGGTGTGTTTTGACGGATATAGTGAGTGTTTTGATTTTATACATTAGTTTGGCTGTGGAAGAATTACAATTGGATTTTATTAATTAATTAGACTTCATTGATTTTATTTTCCGCATCTAATAGAGTCGAGAGACCAAATTAGTGCGAGATAAGAGTAGAGTTTATGTGCATGAATACTAAGGAATATGATATTAAATATATGACTCCAAAACCCTAGTCAATTAATTCATTAATTTTATTATCTTGCTTATTAGTATTTAATTTAGTTCTATTAATTTAATTTACTTGCTCTCTTTTATTTTATTTTATTTATTTTATTTTATTAGTTTGATTCTCATCAATTATTCTGGGCTAGATTAGGGATTAATAAAAGATTAACAAGATAAAATTTAAACATACTGTTTGAGTCTCTGTGGGATCGACCTCGCTTATACGCTATATTATAAATTGATTCGTACGCTTGCGAGTATTAAAATTTATCACAACAAGTTTTTGGCGCCGTTGCCGGGGACTCTAATCTAATCTTGTTAATTTAGTAATTAAATTCCTTCTACTAGTTTTATTCTTAAAAAAAAAACACAAAAAAAAAAAAACAGAATACAGAAACCAGAATATTCGGTTATATACTAAAAAATAAAAAAGAAAAAAGAAGAAGAAAGTATTTATTTATTTAATTTTGGGGTAATTAAAAGATCTGGGTGCGAAACAATATATACGCAGAAGTGCAATTTATTACAGTAAGTGTTTCTGTCTTAGTTGGTAAGTGTTTGGCTTTGGTTAGAAGATGTCATAGGTTCAATACTTGGCAGCAACAAAGAAACCTTCTTTTTGTCTCAAGCCATTCCTCCTTATTATCAACCCTTTTATTTACTCCAATATATATTATATTATTATTATTATTATTTAATTAAATTTATTACTAATACCTTTTAAATAAGTTATTATTAATATTATATATATATATATATTTTATTATTAGTATTATTATTAATATAATTATTTTATTAAAAAAATAAAAATTAGTTAATTAATTATTAATAAAAAATTAATTAATAAAAAAATTAAAAAGGATTTTATTATTATTAAAAAAACCATAAAAATTAATTAATATATAAAAAAATTAAATAAAAAAAGAAGAGAATTGTTTAGTTTATGAGCGTTTGTTGGAAACGAGGAAAAGTGAGGCTTAATAGGATAGAAAATTTAGAGATTAATCCTTTATTTGAAGAAGAAATAAAGATGGGGGATCGTGAAGATAATAAAACTTTAAAAGAATTATTTGCTCCTATATCTACTAATCCTCCTTCATGCATTGTTTTACCGGCTACTACAGCAGTTCACTTTGAATTAAAACCACATGTAATTCAATTACTCCCTACTTTTAATGGTTTAGAGATGGAAGACCCTTATCTTCATATAAAAGACTTTTTAGAAATATGCGCTACTTTTAGATTTCAAAATTTTTCTGATGAATCCGTTAGGTTGCGTTTATTCCCTTTTTCTCTAAAAAATAAAGCTAAAGCTTGGTTAAACTCCTTACCCTCAAGATCTATCACAACGTGGGATGGACTAGTTACTAAATTTTTAGCAAAATATTTTCCTATGGCTAAAACTAATGAACTTAGAAGAAAAATAACTGATTTTTGCCAAGATGATGAGGAAAATTTTTTTGAAGCATGGGAAAGATTTAAAGATATATTACTTAGATGTCCACATCATGGTTTTGAAACTTGGAGATTAATTCAATATTTTTATAATGGCCTCTCACAAACTAATCGAAATATGATAGAATCTATGAATAAAGGTAGTTTTCTAAGTCTAAACGAAGAAGAAGCTTATCAATTCTTAGAAAATTTGTCTGAAAGTTCTCAACAATGGGACTTTTCTAAGAGGGGAACGCAATCTCAATCTAAAAAGGGGGAAATTTATGAGATTCATGAAGATGTAGAAACTAGAAGACAATTAGATAGTCTAAATAAAAAATTAGAAGCCTTGACGATAAGATTGTCTAATAACTCAGTGAACCTTGTGCAGAATGAAGTGTGCTCTATTTGTGCTAGTCCTATACATACAGCTACATCTTGTCCATCTATGTTAGGGTACACTGTAGACAATCTAGGACAAGTAAATGCTACTAATGAATTTAGGCAAAATCACAACCCTTATTCAGAAACTTATAATCCCGGATGGAGAAATCATCCTAATTTTTTATGGTCCCAAAATCAATCGATTAATAATATGGGAAATCAAAATAAAAACATTCGTCAAAATCTATCAAGTTTTAGAGCTCCTGTGAACATGAATAATGTCACATCATTTGTTACACAACAACAATTTTCATCCCTAGAAGATAATTTGAAAATATTTATGAATGAGGTAACAAATACTACTTTAATAAATACCCAAGCAATAACACGTTTAGAGAATCAGATGGGTCAGTTAGCTAACCGGTTAGTAGTGCGAGAAAAAGAAAAATTCCCTAGTCAACATGTCCCTAATCCTAAAGGTATTATTAATAATAATATTAATCAAATTCAAAATCCACCTTTTGAACATAATCAAGGGCAAGTTAATGCAATCACTACTCTTAGATCAGGGCGCCAGATTGATAATCAAGTTAGAATGCCAGTGAGTAACGAAGAAAAAGTAGAGGAAAAAGAAGAGGAAAGTATTTCCAAAGGGTCAATCACTCCCATGAAAGATGCTAATCCTACCATTGATCTTAATGATTCAAAAGAAGTTGAAGTTAGAAAGTTTGTGCCTAAAGCCCCGTTTCCTCAAAGACTAAAAGACAATAGGAAGGAAGCTCAATTTGAAGAAATTCAAGAAGTATTTAAGCAAATTCATATTAATATACCATTCCTAGATGCAATTAAGCAAGTCCCTTCATATACTAAATTTATTAAAGATTTAGTAACTCAAAAGAGAAAAACTACTGTTCCTAAAAAGGCATTCTTAGCTGAACAAGCAAGCTCCATAATTCAATGCAAAATTCCTATTAAATATAAAGATCCAGGTTGTCCTACTATATCTTGTAAAATAGGAGATCATCACATAGAGCGTGCTTTACTAGATTTAGGGGCTAGTGTGAATGTTTTACCGTATTCTGTTTATGAGAAATTAGAGCTTGGAAAATTAAATTCTACGCATATGACACTTCAATTGGCTGATAGATCTATAAAAATTCCTAGAGGAGTCATAGAAGATGTTTTAATTAAGGTTGATACATTTTATTATCCAGTTGATTTCGTTGTTATTGATACTCAACCTACTCTTAATATGAAAGGGCAGATACCAGTAATTTTAGGCAGACCATTTTTAGCTACATCTAATGCTCTTATAAATTGTCGGAATGGTGTGATGAAATTATCTTTTGGCAATCTCACTGCTGAACTTAATATTTTTGATGTAACTAAAACATCCTTAGACTATGAAGATGAAAGTGTTCGTCAAATTAATTTAATTGATAATCTAGTGGAAGATAAGTTTTTGGAAAATAATGTTGATTCTTTTTCTTTGAAAAAAGATGTGAACTTTAATGACATATCATTAGAAGATTTTTTAAATGCTTGTGGTCCAATTGATGATAATATATCTTGTGAAGCTAGTGTTTTTCTTGATTCTCTTCATGATAATAATTATAATGAATTAGAGAGAAATATTGATAATTTCTTAAATAAAGGTTCTAGCGATTTTTCTCAATTTGAAAATAGTATAACAAATGACCCAAATTTTTTGCATGATAATGAAATTCAAGATGAGATTGAACTTAGTAATTTATTTCTAACACCATTAAAGAATTTCAAGCATAATCTTGAAGTGTTGAATTTTAATTTTCCTTATTTTGAGCCCAATGTGAATGATAATATCTATGATGATTATAATTCTTTTAAGAATGATCATAATTTTTTTCGTATATCTCAAGACCCATGGCCACTACCAAGTGACTATTTTTCTCTAATAGGTCATGATTACACAATGAAATCTTATTATTTCGAGCTTAATTGCTATATTTATTTTGATTTTATTTTCAAGCTTACGATTATATACATATTTTATTGGGATGATCCTCAACTTTTTAGATTATTGATTTATGAGAAATTAAATATTTAATAATGATATATTTGGCTATGAATTTATTTTCATATATTTTTGTTTGCCATTTATATTATTGGAACGATTAACAATATTTATGTGCTTAAAGTTTTATCTAGTTTGCAGGAATTATTTTATTTGATGAATCGTATATCCAGGTGATATCTTACATCCCTCCTTGTTCTTTTAAATTTTAATTTAACGTGTTCCTTTGAGGACAAAGCAACATTTAAGTTGGGGGGAGTGGATAAAATTCTTAATTTTGCCAGTCCTGCATATTTTGATTTGAAAAAAAATGCAATGGTTCTTTGATTTAATTAAAATTTCCTTTCTATCAGTGTGCTAACGATTACGCATTCGTCTTAATGCTTTACATGTGCATGATTATTTCTCTTACTATCATTATTAGTAGAAATTTTATGATTTTCGATCCTCGTTATATTTCTACATAAGACAACTAATACATGACTAGATGGATGAGTGAGCACAATTTAAAATTTCTCGAAGAACATAAATGTGGAGACTAAATAACCCGTGAGTATTTGAGCCAATCTTCCTTTTTGAGGGTTATACATAAACTCTAAATTTTTGAAAAGCGTAATTCGTTGTGTAGTCTCATTATTTCTTTGCTTTGATTGAACACTAGAAAGGTACGTTCATGAAATGCAAATTTTTCAAAGATCCTTGATACTACTTGAACTGAAGAACTATAAACCATAGGAAGTGATTTAGGCCGTCTTTGTTAGCCTACACATTAGCCTTATCCTACCTTTACATTTATACCGCTAGTCACCCATTTGAGCCTTTTATATTAGTTTTTTTTTGTTAACCCAATATCCTTACCCTACTCCAGTTAGGAGTTTAACCCATATTTATAGCCTACCCTTTTATCTAAGAATATTTTGAGATTATTTATCTTATATATGGAAAATAATGAAAAATGAGCTTGGAAAAAGTATGAAAGAAAAAAAAGTTATGAAATCTTCTTCAAATATCGAAAGAAATAAATATGTGAGGAAAAAAAAGGAGATGCAAAAAATTCAAAAAAAAAAAAAGAAGAAGAAAGAATTAGAATTGAAAAGGAAAAGGAAAAAAATGAAAAAGCTCATATGAAGTCAAAAGTTAAGCCCAAAAGTGTTAATTTTATATCTCAATTTATTTTTTAGATTTTTGAATCCCTTATATACCATTCATTTGATAGCCTTTACTTAAGACATACGTTACAACCCAGAAAAAGTCCTAATGATCCTTTGGGTATAGTTTATAGGTGAGAGTGGTGAAGGAAATTTATTTATGCATTTCGCTTTTCTAGTGGGATATATTCGTTCATGAGACTAATATTCTTTTCATTTATAGCGTTTTTCATATATACATGCGCGAGGCTTTTGAATTTGCGTACATTTACTCTTTATAGCCCGCATGTAATGAGAGCATTTGCACCCTATTATCGAGTGTTTCATTTGTCGAGTGTATGCCGTGTGAGGAATTGAGTCAAAGCATAGTTTGGATGGAATTTGAAAGTTTACTTACTTTGATATCAATGATGTTATGTTGTTGTCAATTCACACTTACAATGAGGATTAGTGAGAATGAAATATTTTATTAATCTTGCTAGTTTGAGAACTTTGATATTACATGTGCATCACACTGGTTTAGTATGTGGGTGTTTGGATATCTTTGTTGAGTTAGTTGCATTGGTAAAGAAAGGAGAATTAAATTTTTAAAACAACCATTGTATTAGAATTATATTGAGAAGCTTGGACTTAAGAAAATAATTTATTTTGATATCTTTTGTTTTGCTCGAGGACTAGCAAAGTGTAAGTTGGGGGGAATTTGATGCGCCAAAGAATTGGTATTATTTATTATGTTAATTTATAATTTGAAGAGCATATATTATTACTAATATTTATATTTTTAATGGTTTTTCAGATGTTAGAAAATATTTGAAGAAGATAGAAAAGTAGAGAAATTAAATCTTGTGAAGACACTTAAAGTGCTCAATACTCTCAGAGGCATATCTTTTTACTCGGAACTCCAAATGATGCGATTCTTGAGCCTAAATTGAAGAGAATTTCGAGAGATACAACTTTCCAGTTCAGCACTTGTTCTAATTCAGCCATCTCGGAGTCCGAAATTGCGACGGAAAATTCAGCAACGTAAATGGGCGAAAATTCAAAGTATATTTAAATTAATGGGCCCAAGCTCACTCCATTACAACCAGCACACATAAAATGAAGTCCATTAATTATCTAAGTTTAGTCAAAGCCCATCTAAACTCCAAAAGCCCATAAGCCATCATTAAAAGCAATTATAAAAGGAATGCAACAACAACAAATCAAGCAACAGCGGAGTAGCAGCAGCAGTGCCTGCCGTGGCTCTCTCTTTTTCTCTCCTCTCTTTTCTTTGTTTTTCTTTTCTTTTATTTTTGCTTTGAAGAGTAGAAGATTGAAGATTTAATTTTATATTTTAATGTCAAGTAAGTTTTCTTTTAATTCTATTTGTTATTTAATTTTTATTATGGTAGCGTAAATTTGTGCTAGGGTTAGGATGAGTATATTTAATTGATTCCATTGCACGTATTCATGCCAATTGACTCTACCAATTTAATGCTTTAATGTTAAATATAATTCTTCCTATTGGATGCCTGTTTTAATTGATAAAAATAAAGTTGGATTCTCATTATTTTTTGTTGGATTCACCTTATGATTTGTTAAGAGCGGATATAGGGTGTGTTTTGACGGATATAGTGAGTGTTTTGATTTTATACATTAGTTTGGCTGTGGAAGAATTACAATTGGATTTTATTAATTAATTAGACTTCATTGATTTTATTTTCCGCATCTAATAGAGTCGAGAGACCAAATTAGTGCGAGATAAGAGTAGAGTTTATGTGCATGAATACTAAGGAATATGATATTAAATATATGACTCCAAAACCCTAGTCAATTAATTCATTAATTTTATTATCTTGCTTATTAGTATTTAATTTAGTTCTATTAATTTAATTTACTTGCTCTCTTTTATTTTATTTTATTTATTTTATTTTATTAGTTTGATTCTCATCAATTATTCTGGGCTAGATTAGGGATTAATAAAAGATTAACAAGATAAAATTTAAACATACTGTTTGAGTCTCTGTGGGATCGACCTCGCTTATACGCTATATTATAAATTGATTCGTACGCTTGCGAGTATTAAAATTTATCACAACAAACACTCTATGAAATACATTTGAATTATTTATAAACGAAAAAAATATAATTAATTAATTGAAAATTTAACTAATTTTAAATATTACGCATCCGAACTGCCTATGAACTAATTTTAAATATTACGGTGATATTTGGTTGATATTTTGAGTTGAGTTTTTAAATTTTGGTATTTGGTAAAATTTGAAAGTGTGTTCAAAAGTAAATTTGGTTTTGTTTGAGTTTTTTTCAACCAACTAAAAATTCTCATAAAAAAATTTCAAAAAATAGTCAGAATGAATCTTATTTTATAGATCCCGACGAATATATTTCAAATATATATTTTTTATCTAATTTTGACTTTATGATTTAAAGTTATGGGATTTTAAAAAATTTCTTAAAGAAAGAAAGTAAAATAAAATAAATTTTAAAAAGTATAAAAATAAAGTTGATTTTAAGTTGAGTTTTTAAAATTTTAAAAAAAAACAACCCACCAAACCGGGCCTACACGTTCAAACTACCTCTTTTGTTTTGCCCTCCTTCTCTATGGCCCATCAATTTGGAAACGTATTCAACGTATTAGAACACCACTAGTCTATCGTTTAAATATAAAATTGTTGAAATTCGCGCACTCATATTAAAAAATTAAAGTAGTGAAATGGTAGGTACTATATTATAAACTATAGTGGTACTTCTATAAATTAGGGTAGTATTATTTACACCCCACAAATTTGTCATAAATACCCTCCTTCAAAATTTAATTAAAAACACATTTTAATACTATTTTATTTGTCACAAACACCCCCCGTTCATTACTTGATATTAGATGAGTACTTAGCAACACATTCTCCTCATGTAAGTCGAGTTTATGTAAGTGCACTTACCTCTCATTATGTGAGTCTTATTTGAAAAACACTCTTGTAATCTATTGACAGATGTTAGGTGAGTTATTATAAACAAACTCTTTGTATCTGCACTTGCCTCTCATTAAACGAGTCTTAGGGTGTGTTAGTGATTATAAATTTATCTTTGGAGGGTATTTGTGACAAGGGGGTGTTTGTAATAGAAATGGGGGGTGTAAATAATACCGCCCCTCAATATTTTAAAAAACAAGCGATTCGTATGAGTTGACACTTTTTTAAGTTTCGAGCCGGTGATTAAACATTTTACTTATATTTACATGATATTCAAAAAAATAACGATTCAATTTGAGAATTTTTTTCATAATTCAAACTACATATTTTTTATTTTTTAAAAATAATATAAAATATTTACTATAATGTGTGCATGCATATCATCATAAATTACACTACACCATTATTTATCACAAATTAACAATAATTTCAAGTGCTTATCATATTAATCATCATATATATAATTAATATAACAATATTTAAAAGATCATCGACCCCACATATAATAAAAATATACAAATTTAAAAAAGTATCCATCATACTTACGATGGAAAATACATACCATTCTACTACATTAAAAGATTCAATAATCACTACTTTTTTATGGAGTCAAAATGAAGAACTTACTTTTATTGGTCGGAGGAATCTAAATAATTTTAGAAAGTCTCTACCATAATTTTTGGAATTTGTCTAACATTTTAGCATCAACTTGATACAGATTTTTATCTCATCCCCGTTGATGTATCATGTATGATGGCCCATTTTTTTTTTGGGTGATTTTGTTTCTATCCACCAAATTTTGCAGTTAATCCACCCTTAAATTCTGAAAATTTTAAATGAAATTTCACAAAATTACCCTTTTTAAAATTAATTAGTATATCCACCAATTTTAATTAAATTATAATTGTATAAATTTAAATTCCTTTTTTATTAACATTCCTAATCTAACTATAATTCCTTCTAATTAACTTTCCTAATCTAAATATAATTCCTTCTAATTAACATTCCTAATCTAAATATAATTCCTTTTAATTAAATTCATCTTTACGATTAAAAAAGTTTGAACGGTTTAGGGTTACTTCTGCGCTTGTGTTGATCGAATAGACGCCATTCTCCCTCTCTCTCTCACACACACACACGAAAACAAAGTGAAAGAATGACCAAGTATATATAGTGTGTATTATACATATATAAGAGGGGATGACCAACTTTTTCAGCTTGCGTTTCAAATAGACCTTGTCCAGTAATTTACAATTTTTTTATTCATTAATCTTTTGGAACCCCCAACATTATAATTAATAATTTACAATTTTTTTATTCATTAATCTTTTGGAACCCCAACATTATAATTAATAATATAAGTATTTAGTCTGAAAGTTAGACATGATATAAGAAACTTGGTATAATTTAAATTTTTAATTGTGAGTTAGACTTACATAATACAAAAACCAAATTAGTTCAAGATTTTCGAAATTGTGGGTGTGGGTTTCTAAGGTTGGAATACAAATTTGGTGATTTAAAGAATATAAAACTAATCTAGGGTTTGTGATAGGATGAAGAAGAAGAAGAACAAGAAGAAGAAGAAGAAGAAGAGGAGATACTGGGAGAATCGTTAAAACCGTAAGGGGAAAGGGGTTAAATTTTGTTTTTGTTATTTTACTGCAAAGTTAATTAAAATTTACCCATCTAAATTTTTAAAGTGGTTATACTTATTAATTTAGTAGATATTTCCATATTAAATTATTATTTAAAATAATATTTATAAAATTAAATTCATAATATTTTTTTGTCAGTTCATCCACGCTCGCGGATTAACTTAATATGTAATGCAGATTAACTTAATAATGCGGATTAACTGCAAGATTTGGTGAATAGAAATAAAATCACCCTTTTTTTTTTCGAAGGTACTTCATTTTTCACGTGGTTCTATCTTAAGAAATGGCAGCCTAGCTGTAGGTCCAAAACCTTACCTGTGAAGCAATTTTGAGCCGTTGGATTAGTATCACATGACTTGGTACAGCAACTGTTGGATGTTGATGCTACTATAAACAACTAATAAGGCCAGGCCTCCAATCATGAGGTCACCTATTTTTTTTTCTTTTTTTAATACACATTATTATGCGTCGATATTAAATATGCCTGAGCGTTCGAACTTGAAGAGAAGAAAAACTTGTAATTTTGGGGTTGGAAATCAAAGCTTTACCACTTTAAAAGTACTCCGGGTCAATCATTGGCTGCTATTGAATTAATTAAGATAATGTTATTTGCACCGTAATTTTTTTAATTACAACTAATTAGAATTCGTAGTTGATATATCACTATTAGCATACTCCCTCTCCTGCAGTCGTGTATTCAATTAGATAACAAGCAATAAATCTTCTTTATTTATTGGATTTTTTCGGTCAATAAATCGGGATATTAAAAAATAGTGTTTGTTTGAAAAAAGTTTCTGCAAAAGAATCGGAGAATAATATTTTTATAAATTAAGGGTCTATATTTGACCAAATTTTAGAAGGAGTGCAAAGTTAACTTTACAAGAAATTTTTAGTTTTTTTTTATGGAATCATGCAAAATTAAGTTTATACTATATATTTTTTAACATATTATTATAAATAAGTGTTTAATTTACGGTGGTTTAAAATAATATTAACAAATTACATATTCAAAACATGTTTATTAATAAAATATACATAATATTTTTTTTGAAATTATGCAAAATTAAGTTTACATTCCTTATTTTTTAAAATTTTACTATGTATTTGTATTTATTTGACGTTATTTTAAAGTTTTATGAATGAAATATAATAATATACTTGTTAAAAAATATAAACACGCCATACAAAACAAATTTGTATTAAATTTTTTTGATTGCAAAGTTCAATTTGTATAAAAGATAATTTTGTGCAAAGTTAAGTTTATACTTGATCAGACCTTTTATTTGAAAACATAATTGATAAAGAAACCCTTATTTCATAATGATAATGATATCTAAGCTCTTATTTCTTAAAAATATTATTTATTATTTTTTTTGTGAAAAATATTATCACGCAAGACCTTTTACCTCATTTCCAGTAATAAAAAACATGATTTACTAATTCTGGTATGGTATGCTATGGTATGTATGTCTTGAAAAAAAAAGGCAAATTATTAATTAGCGATATAATTTAAGATGAATTAATGTAGTTAGGGGTGAATTTTTATACTATTATTACCATACTAACCTGTACTGTACCATACCATACCATTACTAAAGTGTATCAAATTTTGGTATTGGTACAGTACCGATCGGTATTGTACCGTACCAAAATAATATGGTATGGTATTGGTACTAAAAATTAATACCGATGGTATATCGTACCATATCAAAATTTTGATACATACCATACTATACCAATTGTACCATTAATACCAAATAATATTTTATTTAGATTTTAATATCAAAATAATACTAATATACAATAACATTTACCAATAACATTTAGATCAAGAGTACAGATTTGAGCTAATCAATGTTTCACTTTCATACTATCTTAGAATTTTACCATCGCATTCACAAACACGCCGCCCCTCTCTCTTCTACACCTTTTCCTCTATTCTTCTCTTTAGATCTGAAACCGCCAAATAAATATGCGGGACTACCACCCCACCACCGTCATACACAATATCTAATTTCAATCACTTCATCTACCCTCACCCTTTCCTATTATACTGGACATATTTCAATCCGTTTAAGGTTAATTTCTCATATCTCTCTTTCATATTCTCTCATTTTTTTTAACTATATTCTACACATTTGTGATGATGAATTAGCAATTTAAATAACATATCTACCTATCATTCGGCATCCTTTAATTAATCAAAGGCTAATCATATTAAACTTTAAATATCAAATATTTATCTTTAAGTTTTTAATCGTGTTAAACTTCAATCATTCGGCTTCCAAATATTTGATAGATGTGTATATGTTGATTGTAATTTATAATGTAATAATATTTAGGGTGCTAGTAAGAGCACCCTTGTCTTCTAGTTTTTGCACCCTTTTTACAAAAATATTAAAGGTGCCTTGACTAATTAACAACACCTTTGAAAAATTTTCTTCTAGGATAAAAAGCAAACATAAGCAGACTTAGATTTATGTTTTCATAAGAAGACAAAAGGTGAAATTAAATTTTTTATGTGTACAAAAATGTTCCTCATTTCTCTCACAATATCTAATTAAACACATTGCAATTAGACTTTATCAAGCAAAATAAAAATGATCGGAGAAGTAACGAGAAAAAAAAATATTCTCTCGATCTTCTATACAAGAATCTGCACCTTAATTTCGATAATAGTGTTAAGAAAAAAAAGAATTAGATTTCTCGTATGAACTCTATTAATATAGATAGGTGTTTGTTTAAGCACCCATAACTCTTTTTTAGAAAAGAGTGTCAAAACTAAAAATCGATGGTGCTTTTACCAGCATCCTAATATTTATACATGGTTTAGTGTTTTTCAGAACAATTGATTGCAAAAACCTAATTAAAGACAAGTAAAAATAACTTAATTACTTTGTCTTTGCAAAAATGCTTACTTTTAATCGTTCACTTTTAATTTTATTTTTAAGATTGATTTTTTTGATAATGTGTTGTACCACACCGTACCATATCAATATTTTGGTATATCGAATTTCGGTATACCAAAAATTGGTATGTCAATGATAATGAATTTTGGCGTACCAAATTTTCGGTACGGTAAACCGTATACTCGGTATAATATGGTATTGTATCAAAGCCACTCCTAAATGTAGTATAGAATGAATTACATAATTATATTATCAAAGTATATGACGCCACTTTTTATTTCAATATTTTGTTTTTGAGAAACCAAGTTTCATGTGACAAAATAATTTTTAAATTTTAAATTTTAGATTTCGTATCTCTGGGAAAAAAAAAAAAAGTGAAAAACTAAGTTGGAGAAAAACCAGTGGGTCAGCCCGGAGTAGTTGCCGCACAACGCTTATCCAAACTTTCTTATTTTCATACTAAACCAAAACAGAAAATAAAAATAAAAAGCAATGCCAGCCTTTAATATATATATATATATATTAATTTGGAACTCCGCTGTGGTCCTCTTCTTCCCTCTGATAATTCCAGTTATATTAAAAGGCTTATTGGTTGATACCATTAATATATTTTCCTCATTACCCTCACCCTTCGTTTAATAATTCAAAACAAACATGTTTATTAGGCAATCTCCACGAATAAAATTAATAAGGTAAATTTACCTTATTTAGTTCCACAGCAACACATTTAAAAAGTTAAAAAGAGATGCTAATTGCTAAAACCAAGTTAAATAGCAACCGATTAAGTTTACCCTAACCGACACACTTGTGTCAACCCACTTTGATACTCTTGAGCGACACAATTCATGTCATTCTAGGTGAAAAAATTATGCTTAGGGTGATATACAGTATGTGGTTCTATAATAAAACTTGTTAGGCAACACATAGTATATCACCTAGCGTTAATTTTACCTTTTATTGTTATAGATTTTATTAAATTAATAAGCTAAATACATAATTTTACACTTACACTTTTAATATCACTGACAAAAGTAGCCTAAGTATGCTCACATCTATAGATATACATATACATAAATTTATTTTGTATACACACCCATCCTCCTCCTTTCACATAGGAACCCCCTCAACCGCATTTGTTTTGCATGATCACCCTAGAAAATGAAAGATAAAGATATACAAAATATTTCTAACAAGATCTTCAATACAATATGAATTAGAGATTTTCTAACCACAAACATGTCCACAATCATGCATTGCATGTGGCACAAATAATTTATTGATAGATGAGTTCAAAATAAATTAATCTCTAATAGGTTTGTACGGGCAATGATCATTAAGTTAAATATATATATATATATATATATCAATTTTTAAAGTAACATTTTTATGTTAGACGGGTCTTGTACTTTTGTAAATAGATCCAATGAACACATTTTATAAATATAAATTTGAAAGCAAATTAATATTTAGCCAAATTCTCGGGTTACTTTATTTAGATCCACCCTCTTTGAAAGTTAATGAACAATTCAATGTTTTATATTTAGTTCATTAGTTTTGCTTTTAGCCCATATTTAAAAAGTACATTTATTTTTAATTTAATTTTAGGTAAAAAACACTAAATCCTCTCAAACTATCACTTTTTTGCACTAACCCGCACCCCTCCCCCCCCCCAAAAAAAAAAAAAAAAAAAAAAAAAAACTATTAGATGTTATCACTTAACTTCCAAAATTACTTAAATGCCCTTGCACAAAGTTGGGTAAAAAACACTAACATCCTCAAACTAACATTTTTTGGCACTAAACCCCCTTAAACTATTACAACTGGACACTTTACCCCCTAATTTATAAAAGGGCATTTATGTAATTTGGGAGTTAAGTCATAGCATCTAATAGTACAGGAGGGTTTAGTGTCACTTTTAAAAGATGGGAGGTTTAGTGTAAAAAAGTGATAATTTGAGGAGGTTTAGTATTTTTTTTACCTTTAATCTTATAATTCACTGGCTAAATGTCCCAATTGTCCTTAGTAACAAATAAAGTTTATTCCCTATTGTACTCAGCGTTAATCATTTGTCATTAAGTTTAAATTTTTTTTTTAAAGTAAGTTGGGCTAAATAGAAAAATATGGAACAGCTTTCATCTAGTCATGGATTCAAAAAAGAGTTAGAAATAAATTAATACGACCATTAAATATGATGAACCCGATTATATATCTTACATTTAAATATTTATTCTTTAATAGTCAATATTAATATTCGTGTAAAAAAAATTGATCCAATAAAAGATAACCACTTAAAGAATAAGAAACTACACAAATGAGGAGAGAGAATGAGTGGATGGAGAGAGAACCTACTTGACTGTGTAAATTTGATGTGAAAAATATACAGCTATTATACACAAAAACTTAGTTGGCATTGATTTTACACAACCATTGTAACAACAAAAAATTTACACAATGCTGAATTGGCTATTTTTACACAGCCCATTGAAGATGCTTTTAGCTTCTTGTTGCCTTTTATGTACCTTTTTATAGGGTGGTGTTATTTACACCCTCCAAATCTGTAACAAATACCATCATCTAAAATTTAACTAAAAATACATTTTAATACCATTTTATTTGTCACAAACACCTTCCTCCATTGCTTGATGTTAGGTGAGTGCTTAACAATACACTTTCCTCAGGTAAATTGAATTTATATGAATGCACTCACCTCTCATTAGACGAGTCTTGTTTAAAAAATACTCCAATAATTTATTACCTGATATTAGGCGAGTTATTACAATAAACTCTCTCCAAGTGAGACAAGTGTGTGCATCTATACTTGCCTTTTATCAGGCGAGTCTTAAGGAGGTGTTATTGATTAAAATTTATTTTTGAAGGTGTGTCACAAAAGAAGTGTTTGTGACAGATTTATGGGTGTAAATAACACAGCACTTTTTATACGATTAACCCTTTTGATCGCTCCATCACTGATCCATGCATGCGTGGAAGGCGAAAAGGGCAAAAAAAAATAAAAAATGAATAATACATTTTCTTGATTTTGTACAAAAAAAATCTTGAATAAATTAATATACTATGAGAATGGGTGTTCAATTACTTATATGCATATCTTTAAGCCAATGCCATATTAAAAGTCCGGAGAATAGTTGAAATTTTACAACTTATTGGGAGCCGGTCATTTAGCTGTGTGCTCATGATTCTCCCCTGGAGCGTAACTTTTTACCTAATAGTCCTTTACCTGGCATGGGTTACATATTCTCCCTTGGTGAAGATAATAATAAAAGCATTTACAAATTGACAAGTAGCAGCACAATAGATGGTGCAATTAATCCGACAATTTAGATAATGTGTCAAGCATATTATAATTAAGGTGCATTTTTATTTATTGAAAGGGGTTGGATAAGTATGTATGCTAGTTATTGATTTTGTTTTTTCATGTATATTGCTTTCTTTTCTTGCATTATCAGTAGCAGAGTATAATATTAGTGACAGCGGTCGGTCGGTCACAAAAACACACACTCACACTCGGACGCTGGATTCTCAACGACAATTCTACATTTTATTTACCTACCTACACCTACCGCGCGCGGTTAATTAATATATTATAATCATTACAGCTCTCAAAGTATATCCATCCATTCATGGATCGTTGTCATTTGTACTGTACTACTAAAACATCCTCTCCTCTCCAATTAATCTCTCTCCCTCTCTGTGATAAGCTTCAATCTATTCATCTCTCATTTTGTATGTAAATCAAACAACTTACAGACAGCAGGTGAAGTAGCAAACTAAAACTTTTTATATTCTTACTCCCTCCCTTTCTTTATCCTCTGTAATAATTGATTTGATTGTTAGAGAGATAGAGAGAGAAATGAGTTTCAGGGAAGAGAATGAAGATGGTGGGAGGGGGGATCTGAGGAAGCCATTTCTACACACGGGAAGTTGGTATAGAATGGGTTCTAGACAGTCCAGTATGATGGGATCCTCTCAGGCCATTCGCGATAGCTCTATTTCGGTCCTCGCTTGTGTTTTGATCGTTGCCCTCGGTCCTATTCAATTCGGTTTCACCGTAAACATTTCTTCTTTTCTTTTTAATTTAATTAATTAATTAATTAATTATATCCAATCCAGAAATCTCATCTACTTATAATCTCACTCTTAGCATCCAATCATAAGTCTGGTTCGTTGCTTTGATTCCTGAATTTATTATGTGTTAGGGTTTCCTTTTCGATAACTTGTTTTTTCTGCCCCTTTTTTCAGGGAGGTTATTCTTCGCCTACACAAACTGCTATTTCTCGAGATCTTCACCTTACTGTATCCGAGGTTTCACTAGTTGCCTTCAATTTCTTTTTGTGCTTCTTTCAGAGCTGTTACTGACTAAAACTAATGCCCAACAGTTCTCTTTGTTTGGTTCTTTATCCAATGTGGGTGCTATGGTCGGGGCAATAGCTAGTGGTCAGATTGCTGAGTATATTGGCCGAAAAGGGGTATATGCTTTCGTTCATTATCATTACTATCTTTAACTAACATCAGAGAGGTCTTCTTTGGGCTTCTTTCTGCTTTGATTCATTTATTTGCCCAACTGACATATGTTTTCCTGTTTTAAATTTTTTTTTGCAGTCTTTGATGATTGCAGCCATCCCTAATATTATTGGTTGGCTTGCCATATCCTTTGCTAAAGTGAGAGCTCTTTTTAATAATCCGTCCAGATTTATTTATTTGCTTTTAAAACTTCTTTGGCTTGCCATTTCCTTTGCTAAAGTGAGAGCTCTTTTTAATAATCCGTCCAGATTTATTTATTTGCTTTTAAAACTTCTTTGGCTTGCCATTTCCTTTGCTAAAGTGAGAGCTCTTTTTAATAATCCGTCCAGATTTATTTATTTGCTTTTAAAACTTCTTTGGCTTGCCATTTCCTTTGCTAAAGTGAGAGCTCTTTTTAATAATCCGTCCAAATTTATTTATTTCCTTTTAAAACTTCTTTTGCACATTCTCTGCTTCTGTATAATTGTTAATCTTTCTGTTAGGATTCTTCATTTTTATACATGGGAAGGTTGCTCGAAGGATTTGGTGTTGGAATTATCTCGTACACGGTATCTCTTACTTATTTTGCTGTGTGGTTGTTTTTCAAAGCCACTATGTGCAAAGATATGTTGCTAGAATTATTTTCTTTTCCCTTTTTTAATAATAGGTTCCTGTATATATAGCTGAGATAGCACCTCAAAACTTGCGAGGAGGGCTGGGTTCAGTGAATCAGGTTGGCTGAGTTTTGTGGCTTGCTCTTGTTTTGAACAAGTGTTACAATTTCGTCCTACTTCAATTACTGTCAAATCTTATTATGTTTGACTTTGTAGCTCTCTGTCACAATTGGAATAATGCTGGCCTATTTGCTGGGACTTTTTGTTAATTGGAGAATACTGGCTGTTTTGGGTAATACTCTAGACAAATCCTCTTTTGTGCCTTAATACTACGTATTTCCTGCTGAATGTAATCATCTATAATGTCCCTCAGGTAACCCCTTGTGTGGATATAATGAACGAAGCATATCTTACTGAAAGCTAATGCTTGTGTATTTATTAGTAGTGCTTATCTGAGTAAGTTATCAACTTATCGTTAAAACAAGTGTATATTACATGCAGCTGTTAGACGAATTAGAATAAGGGAAAGAAATACAATAGTGAGACAGCAGTAGCTAGACATAATTTTGGTGTGAATGATCAAATGATTGTGAGCATTACTGCAATAATAATAAATAAATAAAAAATCTAATGAGTAAACATCATGAAAGAAAAACAATAAGCAATATCATTGTAAAGAATATTGAAGTACAGAGTTTCCTCTGCTGCTTCTTTATGTATTGTAACTCCGAATATCTTATAATATTTCCAAGCGTCTATAAATCCACCACTATATGGAATTGGTTATGGTTCATTTCACTTGCTGTATGGGCACAAAATTGAAAACACTTGCATTGCTGAAAATATGGCTTGGGGTTTTACCAATCCTTGTATAAACCGACCAGTCCAAAGACACCACATTTATTGGGTTCTGCAGGTTGAATTTTTAGGTATTTAGAGTATTAATTATTTTAGTCCTATTGAGTGGTTAAGATAATTTTGTATTTAACTTGATCCTTGTAGAATTGGGTTTTGATTATTGGCCTATAAATATGGTTTTAATCCAGTATCTGAATCAAAATTGAATTATGTGGTAAGTAAAACCTTGTGCAATAGGACTTGTATGCTATCATCCAGGCAACTTCTTCTATATCTATTTTTCTCAGCCTCTTTTGGACCCGCACTTGCACTCATAAAGTCAAGCCGAGATGTACATATATAATTTACTAATACAAGTTGAAGTCAATGCAAGTGGAAAAACTTGAGGCTCAAGATCTTGCGAAGAAGCCTCTGATACATTAGATCCACCATCTCACCCAAGAGTTTAAGCTATTAGATGTTGAGACCAACAATGTAGATCATGCTATCACTACATTTTTCAAATTTTCCAAATTATTGTATTCATATCTGTGCTCAGTTCCATAAGTTTAACTGCTATGTGCCATACAAGTAGATAAAACATTCCACATTAATGGGATTACCTAGTTATAGTGGGTTTTTGCTAACCATTAAAACAACTGTAATTATCATTTTCACTGCCACTCATTTCCTAAACAAAACACCCCCCCCCCCCCCCCCCCCCCCAAAAAAAAAGGGAAAAAATACAATTACCAATAATCAGCAAAAGTAAAATCAAAGAGGAAGTACTTTTACTGTGAGGGGCTTGTATACAACAAGAAAAAAGAGGGTTCCAGAGAGAGAGAGAGGGGTCCAATTTTTCAGAACGGGCTCATAACTGTTTTTTGAGTCGGACAATTTTCCTGAAGATGAACTCTACTTGGTTAAGACATATGTTGAATGTACCTTAAAATTGTGTCCAGAAGAAAGCGTTGCTTAATGGTTATCATTATTGAATGAAATAATTTTGAAGTTATCTTTTATTAATATTTTACATAAAAGGATATTAATGTAAATACTATAAATCAAAGTGTACCCTACAATATGTTTAGGTATACATTTTGTCTACCATCACCTATCCACATAAAATTCACTACCCTAATGCAATTCATTGCACATTTACTTTCCTCGTAGCAGAGTATAATCCTTAAAACATTTAAATTAGCATCTATAAATTGACAAATTTTCCAAATATTCTTTGGCAGGAACATTGCCTTGTCTAATATTGATACCTGGCCTCTTTTTCATTCCAGAATCTCCTCGGTGGTTGGTAAGTTTGTGAAGTAATTTGCTATGCTTTTTGATAGTGTCAAAATCTGGAAGTAGATAATTAACTAATCAATAAATGAATATCGGTGAATAAAAAGTAAATGCGGTGCAATGATAAGCACATACATTTTTTAATAAGGTAGGTTCCTCCGGTAGCGATTATGCTATTATGGCAGTATGTCCTCTCATTGTGTGTGCTTATTTTGTATTAGCTCGAAAGCAATCAACTTGAATGAGAATACAAATTACCAACTTTTCTTTTTACTATTTCACTAATTATATTTATAAGTATAGAATTAGGATTACAAATATTTCAATATGATTGAAAGATAAATTGTGTAGGAGAGAGAGTGTATAAAGGTTGTTGGTATTTTTTGGGTATGAAAAGAGAGAATAAAAGACCCTTCTATCTTTTCTTCTTTAATTGAGAGAGACACAAAAAGAGCCGTAACTTCTTTTTATCTTGAGAAGAGAGGGTATAAGACCCTTAAGTCTTCTTCTTAAATTGGCTTATATTTGTATTGTCAATGGCTTTGTATCTCTTGGATGAGATTGATGGTGTGTTGAATGAATAAATTAGATGAGGTATTTATAGGTAAATGGAGAATGGTAAAAAGGTAATTTTAATGAAAATGAGAGGTAAAAAGGTAATTTGGTAAAGGTTAGTGGAATTTTAGTGGGGTGAGTGATAAGTAGAATTTTAGTGGAGGTGAGTAGAATATTATTTTTGTAGGCCAATGGTAAAATTATTAGTTACCCCATCAATTGCTCACTATTTTTTACTTTTAAGCTGAATGTGAAGGATAAATATCTTTACTGAGTAAGTGGTCCAGCTCAAAGGCTGAGGCGTATAGACGTTGGATGCAAATCATATCTTGGAATATTAATGCGTAAAACTCGCTATACTTTTGGTTATAAGTAATGGGGTTTTGGGCGTTAGTATAATAGTTTGATTTTACTCAGGCCCTTTTCAACTGTCTTCATTTTTTTTTTCGGAAGACAGCTTTCCGAGAGTTTCCGACTTCGAAATCCATCCAGGGCTAAAGGCAGCCTCTTATTCCTTCTTCCCCTTTATCTCCCTCGAGTTCTCTTTTTTAAGCTTTTAAAGGGGTATCCACGATTAGACCAGCTATATCTCAAATCATTACTCTTCTATCTGCATTGTAACACAGTTTCTCTTACAACAACAACAACAACAACAACAAGCCTTTATCCCATTAGGTGGGGTCGGCTACATGGATCAAACGACGCCATAGTGGCCTGTCGTGAATCATATCTATAGTGAAACCATTTGCCTCTAAATCCTTCTTAATAGTTTCACCTATAGTTTTTCTCGGTCTTCCGCTGCCTCTAACAATTAGGCCTCCCTCCATATGATCAACTCTCCTTACCACGGCATCTACTGGTCTCCTCCCTACATGCCCAAACCATCTAAGTCGAGATTCAATCATCTTTTCTGTAATAGGTGCCACCCCAACTCCCTCTCTGATGGTATCATTCCTGATCCTATCTTTCCTATTTTTGCCACTCATCCATCTCAACATTCTCATCTCAGCTACATTAAGTTTATTCTCGTGTTGGCTTTTGATCGCCCAACACTCAGTCCCATACAACATCGCTGGTCTAACCGCAGTACGATAGAATTTTCCTTTTAACTTGAGTGGTACTTTTTTATCACATAACACACCCGAAGCTTTCCTCCATTTCAACCACCCTGCTTGAATCCGGTGGTTTACATCTCCCTCTATCTCCCCATCTTCTTGTATAATGGATCCAAGATACTTAAACCGAGTAACTTGTGGTATGACATTGTCCCCAACTTTTACCTCTAAGTTAGGAGTGCTCCGCCTTTTATTGAACTTGCATTCCATATATTCTGTCTTACTTCTGCTTAAACGAAAGTCATGCGCTTCTAAAGTTTGTCTCCAAGTTTCCAGCTTCCCATTTAGCTCTTCTTTGGACTCACCCACTAGGACGATATTATCTGCAAATAGCATACATCGCGGTGCTATAGCCACAGGAGATGTTCTCCATGTTGTGAATATGCTATAATTTTTCGAAATGTGATTGATTGTCGAGATTATTACACAATCTTCACTGTTTTCGGGATAAAAAACATTGCAACTTTTTGCAAAATATTTTCGAATACCAATATCTTGAGACTCTAAATTCATTTCTTTTTGAAGCTAAAGTGAGAGTTGAAAATCCCACTAGAAGCTGTACTACTCTCATTGTTTCTCTTGAACAAAAGGTAAAAGAGTTACAATCACAGGTGATGGCGTTAGAGGCTCAACTAAAATGAGAGTCTTCCGCGCTAACCCATGTTTTTCCTTTGCTCCTTCTGGAGGTTCTTTAAGGCTCCTATCGTCAGCAGAAAATATTGCACTTGATATTATTTTAATTATCGTGAATCTTTTAAGACATGGAGTACTTCCGATCGATGTGGATTTATTGGCATATTCTTACTCTGAAAGTTTTTTAAGGCTCCTTGTGTCGGCAAAAGAGGTTGCACCTAATATCGTTCTGACTACCGTGAATCTTTCAGAACATGGGGCTTTTCTAACCGAAGTGGATTTGCCGG
Organism: Lonicera japonica; assembly: GCA_021464415.1. Taxonomy (NCBI): domain Eukaryota; kingdom Viridiplantae; phylum Streptophyta; class Magnoliopsida; order Dipsacales; family Caprifoliaceae; genus Lonicera; species Lonicera japonica. Next base: position 4,185,918 of record CM038466.1, read on the forward strand.
CATATCCGACTCTGTCATATTACCAAGCTGCTTTGAACGGTTTTTCATCGCAATCTTCTCAAGTTGGTTATATTGCGGAGATTGCCGAATCAGTGAATCCTAACTGGACAACTTTAGTAGATCTAGGATACAGCTTTAGTAGATCCAGGCGAATGGCCAAAGAGAGGTGACTAACAGGACACTTATGAACTCGCTGAAGAAGAGACTTGATGATGTCAAGAGAAATTGGTCTAAAAAACTCTCATATATTCTCTGGGCTTACAGAACTACCATCACAGGTCCAATTGGCGAGACTCCTTTCTCTCTAACGTACGGGACTAAAGCAGTAATCCTAGTAGAGAGAAATTCCCACATACAGAATCAATCACCATGACCCAGCTCGGAATGATGAAGGCCTACTGGCAAACCTCGACTTCCTTGAGGAAAAAAGAGAGCAAGCCGGAATCAAAGAGGAAGCCTACAAAAGAAGTATGGTCAAGAGCTATAACAAGAGGATCAAACATAAAAGCCTTAATGTAGGTGATCTGGTGCTTCAAAAGGTTACCTTGGGCACCAAAATCTCTGAACATGGCAAGCTCGTTGTGAAATGGGGAGGTCCTTAAATAGTCACCAAGGTCAACAGACCTAGTACTTATTACCTAAAGACCATGGACGGCATGGAGCTCATGAAACCATGGAACATAAAGCACCTTAAGAGATATCATTCCTGAGCTGAAACAGATTGTATTATTGTAATAGTTGTTCCTAAAAAGATGTATGAGCCAAACTTCATTACTTATAAAGAATGATTTGTTAAAAAAAATCCTCTCATAAAGAGGTTGGCAATACGCTGAAGAGGATTGACAAAAAAATTGAAAAAGCTGTCATAATTTGCTTAAGTCAAAGGAGGGCACGACACTTCTATAGACTTAACCGAAAGCACAAGTCTTCCTTTTATACATCAACCATAAAAAAAAGGCATACTTTAAATGCTCAAATGGAATATCTCTGGAATAGTTGTTTAAAGTACAAAACTCTCGCTAGAGGTGCGCACATTATCTAGTCATTCAAAAAAGGCCAAAGAATTCGAAGATCATCAGCACTGAAATTCAAAAGAGTATATCGACATCAAAAAAAGGATGATAAGAAAAATTGTATCATAGATCTACTAAAATTGTCCAGTCAAGACTCACCGATTTAGCAATCTCCGCAATAAAACCAACTTAAGAAGATTGCGATAAAAAACCATCAAAAGCAGTTCCGTAATCTGATAGAGTCGGATATGCCGACAAATTCACTTCGGTCAAAAGAGCCTTATGTTCGGAAAGATTCACGATAGTCGGAAGGATATCAGGTGCAACCTTTTCTGCCGACACAAGGAGCCTTAAAAAACCTCCAGAGCAAGGATATTCCAACAAATTGGCATCGTTCGGAAGTACCCCATGTCCGGGAAGATTCATAGCGGTTAGAATAATATCAGGTGCAATATTTTCTGCCGATGATAGCCTTGAGGAACCTCCAGAAGGAGTAAAGGAAAAGCATGGGTTAGCACAAGAATACTCTCATTTTAGTCGAGCCTCTGATGCCGCCACCCATGATTGTAACTCTTTTACCTTCTGTTCAAGAGAAACATGAGAGTAGTATAGCCTCTAGTAGGATTTTGGACTCTCGCCTTAGCTTCAAAAAGAAATGAATTGAGAGTCTCAAGATATTGGTGTTCGGGAACATTTTGCAAAAAGTTGCAACGTTCTTTATTCCAAAACAGTGAAGATTGTGTAATATTCTCGACGATTTATTACATTTCAAAAAATTCTAGCATATCACAATATTGAGAACATCTCATGTGGCTATAAGCGCAAGCTGCACATGGAAAATCTGTAGAACAAAAAGTGTTCGACATTATTTTGATTTACTTTTTCTTTCATAAGAGAAACTGTGTTACAATGCAGATAAAAGACTAATGGTTCGAGGTATGGCTGGTCCAATCATGGATACCCCTTTAAAAACTTGAAGAAGAGAATGGGATCTCGAGGGAGATGAAGGGGGAGAAGGGATAAGAGGTTGCCTCTAGCCCTGGACGGATTTCGAAGTCAAAAACTCATGGAAAGTTGTCTTCCGAAAAAAAAAATAAAGACAGTTAAAAAGAGCTCGAGTAGAATCAAACTATTATACTAACGTCCAAAGCCCCCTACTTAAAACCAAAAGTATAACGAGCTTTTCGCATTAATGTTCCAAGCTCTATAATTTGCATCCAACGTCTAGACACCTCAGCTTTGAGCTGGACCACTTACTCAGCAATGACAATTATGCTTCACATTCAGCTTAAAAGTAAAAGATAGTGGGCAATTGATGGGGTAAATAATAATTTTACCATTGGCCTACAAAAATAGTATTCCACCCACCTCCACTAAAATTTCACTCACCCCACTAAAATTCCACTACACTTTACCTTTTTATCCCTTATTTTCATCAAAATTACTTTTTTACCGTTCTCTATTTACCTATAAATACCTCATCTCATTTATTTATTCAACACACTATCCATCTTATCTAAGAGATATTTATTCAACACACTATCCATCTCATCTAAGAGATACAAAGCCATCGGCAATTCAAGAAGAAGATTTAAGGGTCTTATACCCTCTTTTTTCAAGATAAAAAGAAGTTAAGGCTCTTTTTGTCTTTCTCTCAATTAAAGAAAAAGAGATAGAAGGGTCTTCTACTCTCTTTTCATATCCAAAAAATACCGACAACCCTTATACACTCTCTCCTACATAGTTTATTATTCATTATATTAAAATATTTGTAATCCTAATTCTATTCTTATAAGTAGAATTAGTGAAATTGTAGAGAAAAGTTGGTAATTTGTATTCTCATCCAAGTTAATTGCTTTGTATTACCTTTTGTGTGTGCTTGTTTTATATTAGCTCAAAGGCAATTAATTCTATTTATAAGTATAGAATTAGGATTACAAATATTTTAATATGATGAATAATAAACTGTGTAGGAGAAATATTGTATAAGGGTTGTTATTTTTTGAATATAAAAAGAGAGAGTATAAACGGGTAGGTTTGATTCATGGTTTAAATCTTAACCAAAATTCTTTGGATAAACGGGTATGGGTTGCTCATATCTCTGGTGTATTCTCTTGTAAGTCATCTTTTGAAACACTATCTCATTCATTGCCCTCAATCACTCCACATCAGTATAATTTCATTTGGAAAGAAAAAGTCCTTTCCAAAATTAAAGTCTTTGCTTGGCTTGTATTAAAAGGAAGAGTGAACACTTGTGACGTTATTCAAGAGAGGTGGCCATCCATGTGTTTGTCCCCGTCTTTGTGTACTTTGTGTAAAGAAGGTTTTGAGGGGATTGATCACATTCTGTTTCATTGTAACTATGCATGGGGAATTTGGGCTCGGTTGTACAAGGCATTTGGGTTAGTAGGGGTTAGCCCCAAAAGATGGATAGATTTCACTGGCCTGGAATGGAGCTTCAGCAGCGCAAAAGCTGGCAATCTGTGGAAGGTGTCAGTGATGGCTGCAGCTTGGGTAATATGGCTAGAGAGAAACAAGAGAGTTTTTGAAGATTGTTACAGATCAATTTCTAGCTTATGGGATCACTTGAGATTCCTGATTGGTCTTTGAGCTAGGGCAGCTATTTTATTTGATAGTACTGATAGGCTTTTATTTGAGTTGGATTGATCTAGTTTTTTGGTATGATTGGTTTTGTTTTGGCAATTTTGGGTTGAGTTGTTGCATCTTTGTAGTGGATGAGAGTACTGAGAGGGTTTTATTTGAGTTGGATTGATCTAGTTTTTTGGTAAGATTGGTTTTGTTTTGGCTATTTTGGGTTGAGTTGTTGCATCTTTGTAGTGGTTTTCTCAACCACTGCTATCTTTATTACTTTTTCTTTGATGTAACTTTCTTTGAATAGCAATAAAATCTTTCGTTTCTTATTAAAAAAAAGAGAGAGTATGAAACCCTTCTATCTCGTCTTCTTTAATTGAGAAAGAGAAAGACAAAGAGCTGTAACTTTTTTGCTTGTGTTTGTATTGCCAATGGCTTTGTATCTCTTGAATGAGATGGATGCTGTGTTGAATGAATAAATGAGATGGGGTATTTATAGGTAAATGGAAAATGGTAAAAAGGTAATTTTGATGAAAATGAAGGGTAATTTGGTAAAAGTTAGTGGAATTTTAGTGGGGTGAGTGATGAGTAGAATTTTAGTGGAGGTGAGTGGAATATTATTTTTGTGGGCCAATGGTAAAATTATTATTTACTCCATCACTTTTCAAGGTTTGATATATGTTATGTCTACTGAAACAATATTTTCTATTTTAAATTGAATCCAGGCAAAAATGGGAATGACGGATGAGTTTGAAGCTTCTTTGCAAGTTCTTCGTGGTTTTGATACTGATATTTCTCTTGAAGTAAACGAAATCAAGGTAAAACCTTTTATTGTCTTCTATAAATGCCAACCTAGATTTTAGCTGTAGGCGAAAACAAAGATTTGTGTGCCATCAGTGCACAATTTCAGAGGAAAAGTATTGAACAATTGTCTCTATACATATTATTAGTCAGAAATAATTTTTGTGTGCAGAGGTCGGTGGCATCAACAAGCCGAAGAACTGCAATCCGCTTTTCAGACCTCAAACAAAGAAGATATTGGTTTCCTCTTATGGTAATTATGTCCTTTGAATTTAGCTTTGTATGTTTATTATATTTTCGACTCATTATTGAAGTGAATTATTATTATTATTATTTTAATACGGAATTGTTTTCTGCAATATTTTGTCTCATGTCCTGCAGATTGGAATTGGATTACTTTGTCTTCAACAGCTAAGTGGAACTAATGGTGTTCTCTTCTACTCCAGTACCATTTTTGAAACTGCCGGTGAGAATTTTTCTTTTTTCCATGTTACAATATTGCCTTTTTTGGGGATGTACTGTATGCTCATATTTATTGTGTATTATTTTGTATGGAGCAGTTATCTGAAGGAAATAAATATTTATTTAAATTTATGTTAGATGACTCTTATAAGTTGCCTTAATTACGCAGGGATTTCATCAAGCAATGTTGCTACGTTTGGGCTTGGTGCCGTCCAGGTACAGCATGAAGGATCACTTTCAGTTTGTTTTTACTACCAATTTAATTTTCAATTTTCCCTCAAACCGTCAACGAGAGTTTATGCAATGTTTAGGTTATTGCTACTGGAATTTCTACATGGCTGGTGGACAAAACAGGCCGTAGGCTTCTACTCATTGTGAGTTTGCTTAAAATAATGACTGTTGTTCTCCATCACTATCTCAGCTGACTAATAAGTGGAAGTGTTTGTCACAGGTCTCCTCTGCTGGTATGACTATTAGTGTCTTGGTTGTTGCAGTGGCATTCTTTTTAAAGGTAAAATCTTTTATTTTTTGCTTTCAAACTGTGTTATAACTCATGATTAAGGAACCATGAATTAAGTTCAAATACGATATATATTATCAGGGTTTTGTATCGGACAGTTCTACCATGTTTAGCATATTGGGCATCCTATCAGTAGTTGGAGTTGTGGTATGTTTCCCCACTGTTACTTGTGTATATGAAGATCCATGAATATATGCTGCTAAAATTTCCTTAGTTTGTCTAATCAGCCTTGTTCTTTCAGTGCATGATCATTGCCTTTTCTCTTGGAATGGGACCCATTCCATGGATTATAATGTCTGAGGTACCATATTTATAGAGTAACATAATCTTGCATTTTGTTAATGACTTTGCTTGCTCTTTTGACTTAGAAGCGAATACCTTTTTTTCCCTTGCAGATCCTTCCAGTCAATATTAAAGGCCTTGCTGGAAGTGTAGCAACATTACTCAATTGGTTTGTTGCCTGGGTGATAACGTTGACAGCTCCCTTGCTATTGTCTTGGAGTAGTGGAGGTTTCTCTCTCTCCCCCATCACATATAGTACACATTTACATACATATACGCATGCCATGCATGATTCGTTGGCACTTGCAAAGCATGGCTCGTTGACTATTGCATAGAAAGTAGTTTAGTATTAAAATTAATGGGCTAGTTAACCTTATTATTTTATACTAATTGAGCTTTGTCAAATAATTAACAGGAACCTTTACTTTTTACATGCTGATGTGCGCGTTTACTGTTGTATTTGCGGCCATTTGGGTACCCGAGACAAAAGGAAAAACCCTGGAGGAGATCCAGTGGTCCTTCAGATGATTTTTGCTGGTGTTCTTTCTGTTGCTGGTGGTGTTGTATCTCATTTTCAATTTTGTAGTGCTAAAACAGATCCTGTGCAGAAGCCCGAACATGATTTTATCTATAGTTATTCTTTCTTTCTTGTTCAATTCATATTTTGAATTTTTCTTTGAGTTCCTCGTGCTTATATCTCTTTGCGGCTCCATCATTAACTCTACTTGTAGTATTGCGCATCTCCCATTGGTTTTATTACGTTTAATCACAGTTTCTTCTTATGTAAGTGAACGGCCTTGCAAGTAGACAAATGTTAAAGTGTGTTGTAATTACCTGTTAGAAACTGCACAAATTCTTTAAAGATTACATCAATAAGAGTTTTTCTCTCTCCTAGTTGATGACTTTTCTAGCAATGGCTATTATGTAATTGCTTTACCTATATTTCATAGTTTTTCGACATGCAGTGGCGGAGGGGGAGAGTTAACCACAACATAATAGCTTTAATAGTAATACTTCATAAACCTCAAATACTAAACGTGAACATTATTACAAATTACAATAACATTTTATGTATTTTATATTTTGAAAATATTGCAACACTTTTTTTGTCAATATTATTGAAAATTTCTTATTTAATATATGTGATTGAACAATTATTCATAATTTCATCTCACGTCTATTGCATAATGCATCTTATATATATATATATATATATTTTTAAAAAAATACATCATGTATAGTAAAAAATTTGAAAATCAGAACGGACAATTGACCCCCTTGCCTCTCAATGCTACCGCCCCTGTATGCGTGCAACTTGCTTTTTAACTTGTTATTGATTATTTACAGGTACTCTACAGTTTACACGGTCAAATTATTTTCACTGTTAAAAAACTAGTGGCTAATTTATATGAAGAGCTAAAAATGATATGAGTGATTTCATTAAAATATTCTACTACTTTTTTTCGATTATTCATATAAACCAATTATTTGAGTTGCTAGTGAATTTTTTAAGAAATGGTGGAGAAATTCTCATCAAGTAATTAATTTTATTTTGTAACTCTTCATAAAAATTTGTTTAGGCTCTATGTAATAGTCACATGGAATATGATAAAAAAATAATAATAATTAATTTATATGAGAAGTTAGAAAATAAATTGAAGTATTTAGTGAAAGACCTTCATCTCTTGGTCATTTTTAAGAATATATGTTTTTTGTCCTTCATTATTTTTTTTTTTTAAAAAAAATTCTATGAAAAAAAAAAATAATAATTAATTTTTTTTTTTACTATTTTTTATGTTAGTACCAAAGAGTACCTACCTATTAATTTTCTAAGGAGCACGTTGTCATTGAATTTCTTCAATGTTTCGTTGGATTTGGGTCATCTCTGTACTTAACTATTATCTGATAAGTAATTCAAACAAGACCGAAATCCGCTTTCAAAGCACATACATCATGTCAAGAGAATTTACATTTATACACGGCAACCCCAACCTACCCCCAAATAATTGAGCCAACATAACTCCGTATATATGTACAAAAATAAAAATACAAGTTATGGATTGATATATATATATATACAAAATTGCTCTTGGAATATAATACCTCATTTTAAGAATAATAAAGACAATACATTTCAAGGGGTAAATGATTTCTTTTTTCATGCAACTTTATAAAGATGATCTCTTTCGTAAAAAAAAAAAACTCAATTTAAAAATTAGTAAAATAATTATATAAAATTTTAACTGACAAAAATAAATACATGGTCAAAACTACACGCACTCTGGGACTTTGAAGAGTAGATAGTTGTTTCGGGACGAAACTAGTAGTTTCTTACTTTCTTCTAATTTTTTCAGGAAGCCTGTTAGTGGTGGAACTAAATGATCAATTTGGGTTCTTATTAGTAAAAGATACCGGTCTTAATAAAATGAAAAATCAGGGAGTACGATAAAATTAAGTTGGGCAAAAGTCTTTGACCTTTTTAAGCCACCAGCATACCAGGGCAGGTTTATAAGGGAGGGCAACCTAGGAACCTAATTTTGAAGGTTGGCACAAAACTTTTGAAATTTCTATTAGACCCATTTTTCTAAAACTTAGGGTAACAAGCCTTTCAAAATGTCGCCCAAAGTAGTAAAAATCTAAAAAACAGCCTGAGGAATACATTGAATCCTACAAAAGAGTCCCAGGTAACTAGATGATAATCATATTCCTAACATTGTCTTTACGAGTCATTCATTTAGGGTGTGTTTATCGCGGGGAATTAGAAATAGGATATGATTAATTAATCCTATTCGGTATTTGGTATCAAAAAGGATAGGATAAATAAATCATATCCCGCGTTTGACGCAAGATTGGATTACACTCGAGATTAATTATCATTTTATCTCTTAAGAGCCAGACAAATATATACCACCCATATAGGTGGTATATATTTTAATCTTTTAATTTTTTTTTAATCTTTAGAGCCGGACAAATATAAAATAATTATCATTTTATAAAAGAAATATTTTTTAATTTTTTTTAATTTTAGTCTTTTTCTTTACAATTTTATAGATAATTAAATTTATTAATGAAAATTTTCAACCACCAAAATCACAGTAACTCAACTAATAAAATTTATTTCTTTTATAATATGGTATTTTATTTATTTTTTTATTAAATGAAGCCATTTATAAGAAACTTTAATTTTAGAAAAAATGGTAACATTAGAATTTGAAATTGTAGTATGTGATATAGAACTTTTTTCCCGAAAGAGTTTTTTACGAACTAATTTATAAATCGAAAAATCGCATTAATTAAAAAAAATTGTGGACAACAATTAAAATTGCAAATATTTTTGAAAGAAAATCAAGTTGTATTATATAATATCTGGACTTATAATCTGAAATTCTATCAAATGCAAAGTTTATTAAATCTTTATCTGGCTAGTCCTTATCCTGTCCGATCCCGCTTAATCATTATCCAACTAATTCCTTTCTTATCATATTCCACATAATTCCTATCCGACTAATTCCGACTCTTATCACATTCAATCTTTATCCAATCATAACCTACCTTCTTATCTGGCACGCCAAACGCACCCTTATTATTAAGTCACAAGGAATGTATACAGCATAAACCATGCATTTATTAAGTCACAAGTAGTGTATAAAAAAGGTCCTACAGCATAAGCCATTCATTTATTAAGTTACAAGTAGTGTATCAAAAGGGTCCTACACCATAACTATATCCTGCTGTACCTGTACTTGCCCCTAATAATAATAATGAAATAAAATTATTGCACAAGAGAAAGGTACCAATCTTGCGTGTATCAAACAACGTTGACTGCCTAATAATATATAAAACGTAAAACCCTACCTTGCTTCTTAAACTAAACAAAACAAACCATTGTAAGTCCTCTCACTCCACTGTGAGACAACCCCATGTGAAGGAAAGCTCAATCCAACACAAAACTCTACTGGTAAATGAAAATGAATGAATGTGCCAAACAAGGCACAACCTATTTCTTATAAACAAAGTTCTTTGCATCATACATATCACTATTGTCTATTCTGCCTTCAAATACAACAAAAATCCTCATTAGTAATTATTAAACACAATCAATGCTATGTACCTAATTTGCTGTCATATTCCGGTTCAAGATTTACTTAAAGGGAGGACAAGACACCACACAATTAGATATGTTTAAACAGCTTTCACCCATATATGAATAAGCAATTTGAGAATCTAAAATCATAAGAAGAATTGCAAATTAATTCGCAATAATTCACTCAAAAGTCCTGCAATGCAGTATAACATCTCCTGTGGTACTACAACACAAGATGAGAAAAGCGATATCTAGAACAATTGGAGGCACATGAAAGGAGCAAGTAAAACAACAAATTCCCTTCAATAATCAAATATTAAAGGGATGAAATATGCAAACTGGTAGCAATTAAGAGACAAATGCTAGGCAACTGACAAACAACATCCTTAATATAGGATCTAACCAGCTTCTTGTTGAACTATGATACTACCTGCACAGGGTACTTATCAATGCAATCCTCCCAAGGACCATTTTGAGACGGCTTCACATGTCGGAGTGCCTCCCAAACAGCACTATTACATTTAAAACCACTTCCGAATGCAATCTGCCATACTCTGTTACCCTTGCGCATTCTCCCCTTGGCCTCTGTGTATGAAAGCTCATACCAAATGGAGCTCGAAGAAGTGTTGCCAAATCGGTGGAGAGTCATTCTAGAAGCCTCCACGTGTCTCGGCAATAGCTGTAAATTCTTCTCGAGCTCGTCAATCACAGCCCTCCCACCAGCATGTATACAGAAGTGATCAAAGGCCAACTTGAAATCTGGGATATAAGGCTTGACACTTGAATTGAACAGCTTCTTGACCAGAAGGGTAGTGAAAAAGAGAAGCTGCTCGCTAATTGGTAGCACGAGAGGACCCAATGTTGTGATGTTGGTTTTAAGTGCCCCACCAGCAATTGCCATGAGATCTTTTGACAGTGAAACACCAGTTTTCCCAGCATCATCCTGCTCTTGATAGACACAACGAAAGGCCTTATCATCAGCGCCTCTATGGGTCCTCACAATGTGAACAAGCTTATACTTTGCTCGCCTCCTATCTGCGGACTTATTAGACAACAAAACTGCTGAACCGCCAACCCTAAACAAACAATTAGGTATCAACATAGACTTCTTATTCCCAAAGTACCAATTCTGAGTAATGTTCTCTGTACTCACAACAACAGCATAAGTATTCCTATGAACTTGCAACATGTCCTTTGCAAGATCCACCGCTATTACCCCAGCACTACAACCCATCCCCCCCAAATTAAAACTCCTAATATTCCCCCTCAACTTATACTTATTAACAATCATAGCGGAAAGCGAAGGCGTCGGGTTAAACAAACTACAATTCACAACAAGAATGCCAATGTCTTTAGGCTTAATAGACGAATTACGGAAGAGATTATCCAAAGCCCCAAACATGACCTGCTCGGCCTCCTCTCTCGCGGCAGCCATAGAAGGCTGTGGTGGAATATGATGCATAGCTTCAGGTACATAAGTCTCTTCTCCAAGACCAGAACGCTCCAAGATCTTACGCTGAAACTCGAGAGATGACTCGTCAAAGTCACCCGTAAGCCTAGAGTGCTTCATAAATTGGTTATATGGTGCTTTGTGCTTATCAGGAGCGCGATAACAATGATAATCGACGAGATAAACCGGTCGTGGTCTCGTCATAATATACACCGTCAAAACAAAGACTAATACGGCGGAACAAATAATGACGCTAACGAGATTGTATTGAAGGTGAAGCCATAATTGGCGAATATCCTCGGGGTTCAATTGCGAAGCCTCGACTAATATCACGGCCATTACAGGGATGAGACAGAGCGTTAACAAGTAGGAGATCAAATAATGGTAACCTAATTTTACGTACTTGAGATTTACGCTCTGGAGGAAATCGGGGAGTATGCGAGTGTGCTGGATCTGGACCCCAACCGCCGGAACTCCACCACCGCCACCACCGCCGCCGTCTCCGACGGTAGCGCCGCTACGGGTGATGTTGCCGGCTCCGTCCATGGATTGGTGGTGGCTTTTTACCTAGGCTTAGACTTGGTTGGGGCTTATATTAGCGGGGATGATGATAGAGATACAATGAATTTTATTTTTTTTTTTTATTTTTTATTTTTTTGTTGCTGTGGGGGTGGGGGGATGTTGTATTTCTCATCTTACTTATAATAATACATCTGGGCTTTGTCAATTGTCAATGATGGATGGATGGAAAAAATAAAAATAAATAAATAAATAAAACGGTAAAAGGAGAAAAAATAGGGGGGTTGGAGGAGTTGAATGGGTCAACCCGATTAACAGACACGGAGATAGAGATATATCGATAGATGGATGTAACTCTTAATAGTACAAACAGCAAAAATAGCGGTATGATTGTAACTTTCCTTCTAAATTATGCCGTTGAAATTATCTTCAGAATATATATATAAAAAGAAAAAGAAATGAATCTAGAATTTGGGCAAGAAAAATATATCTATAATATAAATCAAGAAAATATTATTCACTAATTTAACCGTTACGTCTAATAATTTAAAGATTATAATTATTTAGAAAAATCTAATAATCTACCTTTTTTTTGGTAAATTATTACTTTGATAATGCCAAATAGGACGTGCAATACCTAATATATTTAGAATATGAAGCTTTGTTCATTTAAAATAATTAGACAATTCTATAACACAAACACATTAAAAATAATAAATATATGCTTTAAATATATAAAAAAACATAAAATCCAAATCTTTTTATTTATGTATAGTTCTCAACACGTATGACTCTTTTTTTTTAAAAAAAATTATTTTAATAAATTTTATTCTAGAGTTAAATAAATAAAAATTATAAAATATAATAGAAAATAGAAAATAGCTATATACAAATACCAGACTACTCTAGAAGCATGATTTCATAACTATTCTAGCATTAACTCATACAATTGGGTGAGAAAAATCACTCTACATCCGTTCCTTATTAATTTGATAAAATCAATATCAAACCAAAGTGCCTAGTATACAGAACATATCTGGTATGCACTGGCGCTGGTCACGAAAATCAAGGCACGCTAAAAGTTAACTCATACAGTTTCGTATCATTTAATTAATGGAGATAATATTCTTTAAATAACACCCACCCACTCATGCCAAAAAAGATACATGTTTAATATATTTTAGAAGGGTCGAATTCGGATCTTGCAAATCTACTCTACCTATTGCCATCCTTATTAACCATTAAAAAAGGAGGTTCAAATTAAATTTTGTTCTAAATAAAAATATAATAAATCAAATATACGGGAATTGGATAACGTTTATTTAATCGAAAGATTATTATTTAATATTTATACAGACAAATCTAAAGAGAGGTAATGGAAAAAAAATTAATTACTATTTTAGGATAGCTAAATATGTATTTACATATTCTATAATTATAAATTGTTTTTTATAATCTATAATATACAGCAAACTAATCAAAGAGGACATACAAATAATTTTATTTGTTTACTTATTACACAATTAGTATTCTAATACATACTCTTTTTTTGTCTAATTTATTTATGGGTACTCTTAAATGAACTCACATAATTCATCTTTTCACCCCACTAAAAGTCAAAGTTACGTTAATCTTAACCTAAAAAATAGCGTAAAATCCTTTCTTCTCACCCCGTTTTCTATACTTTGAAAAAATCGCCATTAATTTATCTTCTCACCCATTTAAAGTTTTAAAAATTAAAAAATTACATTCTCTCCAACAAACAACATATTCTATTTTCACTTAATTACATACATCTCATAAAAGTATGCTTATAATAAGTATTCTCATAATTTTATATAGATTTCTAGACTTTTATTTTTATTTTTATTTGCACCGGCATAATAACGTGTTCAATGATGTTTTTCTTAATTTGTTCAATCTTTTTATTTGAACATGCATGTAAACAAAGTTCAATAAAACTCATGTTAAGTTATCTAATATTAAAGTTAAAGAAAGGTAGGGTTAATGTGTGTCTAATATGTCATAAATATATAATATGTATTGCATGTTGTGTTTTTATTGTTTCAATATTTAATTTCTTAAAATTAATTGTAAAAAAATATTGAAAAAGGAAATAGTTTGGTGAGAAAATCTCTATCATTTTAATATTTTGTAAGGAAATTGTTTTCTTGAATCTCCGAAAAATTAAATATCATAGAAATCGAAAGTAACAAAATATGTTAATAAAGGATTTATTTTTATGAAAACTATTTTATTTTTCCAAATCATTTTTTCCCTTTTCACAAAAGACAACATATATTTACAAACAAAAAATTGATCTTTTAATATTTTTGAAGTAGTGAATTAAGTATTATATTATTTACTTATTTGATAAAGAAAATAAATTTGAAATATGAATAATAACTATTTAAGAAAAGATTATATAAAATATCATATAATTACTAAAACTTATTTATGACAATTAATGTTTTGTATATTGGATGTATTATTTAGATGAAATTTTTAATAAAATTTATTAAGAACGATGTAAATTTTATTATTATGTTTTATCTTAATGAAAAATTTAATATTATTTAATGTTTTTACTTTTAGCGACAAAATTTTATCGTTCCTATATTGTTTCAGTAAACTCACCCCACTGCTGGGGTGAAGTGCAAGATTTTTTAAAGATTTGATGGTGTGAGAAGAAAGTATTCTCACACTAGGGTGAAAAGACTGATTTTGTGGGTGCATTTAAGAACACCTTTTATTTATTCTATCAATTGCATGTGTGCTCTTGAGGCTAGTATATAAAACGGAAGAAGTAGATCATTTAATGTCCAAGTAATTACTACACCGTTTGATTTATTGCTCCGTTATCTACAAGATTATCTATTAATCTTCTTTTTCTTAATTCTCTCCCCTCATTCAAGATTATCTCTTAATCTTCCTTTCCTTATATGCATTTATTTCCTAATTCACTATCCTTCCTTTTTATATCTACTCCATAATCCCGTCTGTTGAATCTCTAAATCCGTTCCTTCTACACCCCCCCTCTTAGTCAATACTCAGGATTCTCAATATCAATATGTATTTTTCATACATTTTGTGTGTTGCTTTGTATCTCTATTTTTCTTTGATTGATTTGTACTTTCATACTAGTTCATATAAGTTCTCCTATTTTCTATAATTATGGCAAGAATATTAATTTATTTCAATTTCATATTTTTCAAGATGCAGATTTTTCATTTCAATTACACAAAGTATTTTAACGAATGGACAGATAAAACAAAGGTGGAAATAAAACATTTAACAGGTAACACGCCAACTATTGATAAATAAGTTTCCCTTTATTCTAATTTATAAAGGTTGATTCATGTTTACTTAATTTGTTTGCTTTTTGTATTCATCTTTTTTCTTTCACAAGCCACAAATTTTCCCGAGAGACATAAGGTTTGAAAAGGATCGCATAAAGTGAAATTACATTTCTCACTATTTTATATTTTAAGATCGACTAATTTATATTCTCTAATGCAACCAAATAATCGAGGTACAATGATATAATGGGGATGGGGTTTGACTGAAGGAAAGGAAAAAGAAACATTAAAGTTTCTATCTCTAAAATGCGATGTTAAAGTTAACTTTTAGTGTGCCTCGATTTTCGCGCTCAGCACTAGTGCGTGCCTGATATGTTCTCTATATATATATATACTAGGGTATACTCGTGCTATCCGGCACGGTAAAATAATAAGATAAAAAAGAATAACATGTTCTAAATCTAAATAAACAAACATTATTAGTTTATTTCGACAAACATCAACCGAAACGTATGTTCAATATATTAATCATATTTATTTATTTTATCTTATTTTGATATCGGTAAAATATTTTTTTAATAAAATAAACTCAACGAAAAATGTAAAAACAATCCAACAATATATGGATTCTTAAATGTTACTCAATAATTTTTCTTGATTTTCTTTACTCAATTAACCATAATTTTTTAAAAATTAAATTTTTATTAAATTTTGAATTTTTTATTTTAAGTTATAAAATTTTTAGTATAGACAAAATTATTAGCTTGTGAGAGTTTATGGTGTATATATTATTGGTGTGAGTGTTTTAACTTTGACGTGACATCTTGATGTGTGTATAAAACTAATCCAATGGTGTAGAAATAATGCACATCATAACATGTGTATTTTTAGCCATTAAATTATTATACTTTTTAGATAAAAAATTTGGTCAAACTTGATGTTTTATAATATAGATATGTTACAAACGGAAACAATTACGGTGTGTTTGTCGAGCGGGATTAGAAGCATGATAGGATTAATTAATCATATATAGTGTTTGTTGTCGAAAAGGATATGATAAATAAATCATGTCATGTGTTTGGCGCAAGGGTGAATATGATATTTTAATCCTATCCCTCGTTTGGTGCAACACGGGACTAGATTGCATTCGGGATTAATTATCATTTTATCCCTTTAGAACCGGATAAATTTATGCCACCCCTATAGGTGGTATTATTTTATCCCATGATTGCCGGATAACAAAATTAATATAAAAATTAATTTTTAATTAATCTTTTTTTAATCTGTTTCTTTACACCTTTTAGATAATCAAATTTATTAATGAAAATTTTCAACCACCCAAAATCACAGTAACTCAACTAATAAAATTCATTTATTTTATAATATGGCATTTTTATTTATTTTTTTTATGAGTAAACTACCTTAATGGCCCTCAAACTATTGGCCTTGTGTCACTTTGGTCACCAAACTAAAAAACCCGCCACTTTGGCCCTTGAACTATTAGCGAGTGTCAGTATGGCCCTTCCGTCCACATTTTCAGTTAAGTTTGACAAAATGAGGGGCATTTTCGTCATTTTAATTATTTTTTTAAAAAAATAAATTTAATTAGATATTTTATTAAAAAAACAAAATCTAGTGTGTGCATATATATATATAGAGTTATTATGTATACAAATGAGTGAAAATCTTACTCTATATTAATAATTGCATACATATATAAAGAAGATCATCCATGAGCATAATTAATATATAGAAATAAGCAAAACCGAGATCAAAATTCAACCCATATAAGATTAAACAAAATATTACACACTGTTTTTTAACTTAATAATAAAGAACCCAACTCAATTAATAAATGCATACTTCAAAGAATTGCATCAAATCAAATAACAACATCAAATACATGTTAGCCAAAAATGTGGAAATTAACAATTTAAACAAAAAATAAAACCGAGTCTCGTGTATCACACGATCTCCTTGAAACAATTACGCCGCCTCCCATGGTGCTTATAAGGTTTGTTGTAGCGTTTGTCTCCCAGGATGAAACGGTAAAGAGTGTCTACCTTTAGCACTTGATGTCACTCGCTAAACGAACTTAAATTATGTTTGAACTTTATCACCACCAAACAAGACTAGTCTAGAAAGAAGGATAGAGGATTTCGTGAGAGGGATGTGTGTGTTTAGATGTGTGAAATGAGGTCTCTAAGACCTCCAATTTATACAAGGGGGAGGAGCATTTGAATTAATTCATACATTAATACAAAATCGTTTTTTAGTGTTTAATTGCAACAATTAAACAAAAACATTTCTAGAATTAAAAGGAATTAATTCAAATGTTTTTGAATTAATATGAATTTAAAAATTCTTAATTAAGAGTAATTCAAAATTTAAAATGGGTGACATTAAGGAAAATAAATGAACTAGAAAACTCTAAGTGCAAAACATGACCCCGCGCGGCTGGCCATTTTCGGAGCGACATTCGTGTTCGCAAGTGCGGGCGCACACAAGCCAAGCTTGTGTCAAGCCAAATTCGATCTGTGATTTGCAACCCCCTGCGCCTGGGTGCGCAAGAGAGAGCATTATATTTCTTAAAAGCTTATGAGCTGGTGAAAGGTTATCCTTTATAAACTCATAAAAGTTTTCCTAAAGTTTCAATGTGAGACTAACATTTCCCATTTTATTTTTCATCTCAAGTAGCTCACTTTGGGTGACAATTTCTCATTCACCCCAAATCCGTTTTGAGCATACAAATATACGATCTCGATGTACTCACGGAGGAGAACACGAATCTATAATTTTCTTTCACAACCGAGTGTGAAACCCCATTTAAAATTACCCTAAAAAAGGCATCAAAATAATTTTTTCCAACAATATAAAACAAATCCACAAACATTAAAGCATAAAAAAAAAATTAGAGGTTTCACGAGTTTTACCTTGATTGAAAGAAAGGTTTTGTAGTTTATGAGATAGAGGGGGTTGGTGCGGAATGGGGGGTGTGTGAGAGAGAAATTTGGGGATATATATATATTGAAATTTGGTGGAGAGCTAGCGCGCGTGCTTTAGGGAGAAGAAGGGAGGTTGGAGATAATTTGGCGAGGAAGAAGAGGCAGCCGGAGATGGAGGTCGGGAGATGGCGGTGATGGATGGTTTGGTTTGTGGTGGGTAGGTATGAGGTGGCCGAAGATGGAGGAGGGGAGGTGGCAATGGTGGATGGTTGGGTTTGTGGTGGGGAGGTAGTGAAATGGCCGGAGATGGAGATGGAGGTGGCCGGAGATGGTGAAAGGTTTCTTCATTTTCGTCTCTCTCTCTTTCTCTTCCTTGATTTTCTTTTTGTTTTTTCTTTCCGGTTTCTTTCTTTCTTTCTTTCTTTCTTTCTCTCTTTTGTTTTTTAATAAAATATCTAATTAAATTTATTTTTTTAAAAAAAATAATTAAAATGACGAAACTGCCCCTCATTTCCGTCAAACTTAACTGAAATGTGAACGGAAGGGCCATACTGACACTCGCTAATAGTTCAAGGGCTAAAGTGACGCGTTTTTTAGTTTAGTGGCCAAAGTGACACTAGGCCAATAGTTTGAGGGCCATTAGGGTAGTTTACTCTTTTTTTATTGAATGAAGATATTTATAGGAAACTTTAATTTTAGAAAAAAGGGTAACATTAGAATTTGAAATTGTACTTAATGCCTACTTCATAAATATTGTATGTGATATAAAACTTTTCTCCCGAAAGAGTTTTTTACGAAACTTATTTATAAATAGAAGAATCGTATTAGTTAAAAAAAATTGTGCACAACAATTAAAATTGCATATATTTTTAAAAGAAAAGAAAGTTATATTATATAATATCTGGACTTGTAATCCGGAACTCCATCAAATGCAAAGTTTATTAAATCTTTATCCGACTGATCTTATCTTGTTCGATCCTTCTTAATCTTTATCCGACTGATTCCTTTGCTATCATATCCTACATAATTCATATCGGACTAATTCTGACTCTTATCCTATCCGACATTTATCCTATCATATCCTATCTCCTTATCCGGCGCGCTAAATGCACCCTTAAATATTATGTGATAATCAATGCAATATTTAGTAAATATTGTGTTTTTATTTTTCATAAATATATTTCAATTTTTATCTTATACTTTTTGTGTTCATAAGATACACGTTAATACTATCCTTAAATTAATACTCTTTCTTCTCAAATTAATAATAAAAAAAATGAATTGATAATCTAAAATTTTCTCAACATTCTTTTTGTTAAAATGATGTGTAAACTTTAATCAATAGTCATGTAATATAGTGATATTATTAGTTGACGTTAAGAATTGAGAAGGAAAAAATAAAGAGCTCGAATCTTATTAACGTAATTAAAAAACACATTGATATTACTTGCCAATACACTAATACTATTTATTAATGTAATTAAATATGTATATGCATATATATATATATATATATATAGTAAGGATTCAAAGGCTTTCGACATTCTTTTTATCTTATCTTTTAAGATCAATTTATTATTTTAATACCGATACTCGGGTCAAGTAGGATTAGGCTTGAGAATTTGTGACACTACTCAATAACACTATATAAAATTGGCACAAAAATTTCTGATTTGAGTGAAATTTTAATGGGTACAGGTGGACCCGCTAGACCCATTTATAAACCAAATTAGTTTAGTGTAAACTCACAAAACTCAAATAAACCGATACAATAAGTGTTATGTCGATTCCGAATCCCATACTGATCCATTAAAAATTGAACCCAAAAAAAAAACCAAAGTTAGAGAAATGAAAGCAATCCAAAATCAAATAAATTTGATTTGGGTGTGCCAGTGTAGAACCGAATCAAACCAAATCATTGCATATATGATTCGATGATAATATTACTTCACTATCTAAAATTTATAAGCTTTAGTGAGAATAAAACTCTTTGAGTTATCATGAATATTTGATTTATATTATAAATGTAATAATTAATATTTTTCTAACCAAAATAAGTAAGAGCAATTATAGAGTTATTATTTTTCTAATAAAAATAAGTGATATCTTACCATATCTTTTATTTTTTAAAAAAGAAAATATATGAAAATTGAACCAAAATCGAACCAAAAAGTTTGATTTAGGTCTAGGTCTGGAATATTTTGAAATCGATATCGAACCAAAGTGAAGTGAAACAAAAATTTCAAATTCAATTCGGGTTGGAGTCTCCCTAATTTTCACCTCGACCGAAAACACTCCTAGATTAAATCACAATTCGGTTTTGGGTTATGTAAATCTTTAATTGAGCGATATAACTCATTATATGGTACGTGCTATTTGACAGACAATTCAGTTATGGATATAGTATAATGGTTAATTGAGTGTTTAACGGGGCAATATATATTATTTTAATTGTGTTAAAACAAATTGGGCCGTGTTTTGTTAATTAAATGCGTCATATATTAATTTAAATTTCTATAAATTTATTAAATAAATCGTGTATGGGTGAAAGCAGTTTTCACTTGACACAAATTCAACAGATACAAAACAACTCGAACCCAAATCCTTGCCGGGCTTATACTCGATATGGTGGAAATTAGAGTCAAAATTTGTTAACCTTCGCCCAATGTGGGTTACAATAATTATAGTATATGATTAGTTGAAGATAGTGTTTTTTTATGAGAACTATATTTTCAATGCCGTAGTAATAAAATAAACTAAAAATTGGGTAAAAAGTCTCGTCACATAATGTTTTTCGCCAAATTAAAATCCAAGATTTTTTTTAAAGAAGTGCCTATTTTTAATTGGTGATTAAGGTAAGAGACCTATTTACTTTTTGTATTTAAAATTGAGGTCTTTGACCAATTTAAATATTATTTAATTGTTAAAAGTATATTACATATTACCTAACTTACCATTCTTTTATTTTTTAAAGTTTTTAATTAAACCCTTCCCTTATTTTTAAGTTTTTTTTAATGCATTATTAACATTATAGTGAGCATGACTAATTTTGTGTAAAGACAATTTTGTAATCCTTTTTTCTATTGCAATATTAAATTTGCAGCGAGCATATTTATAGACTAAATGTGTGCAAAGACAAGTTCGTGGTCATTTTTTTCACAACAATAGTAATTTTGCAGTGAGTATATTTATAGAATAATTGTGTGCAAAGATAAGTTTGTAATCCTTTTTTCTAATGCAATATTAATTTTGCAGTGAGTATATTTATAAAATAATTATGTGCAAAGACAAAATTGCAATCATTTTTTCTATTACAATATTAACTTTGCAGTGAGTATATTTATACACTAATTTTGTGACATTAACTTTGTAG
Source organism: Lonicera japonica (assembly GCA_021464415.1). Classification (NCBI taxonomy): domain Eukaryota; kingdom Viridiplantae; phylum Streptophyta; class Magnoliopsida; order Dipsacales; family Caprifoliaceae; genus Lonicera; species Lonicera japonica. Next base: position 4,207,258 of record CM038466.1, read on the forward strand.
TGAGCATATATATATATATATATATTATAATTTACATTCAAAATATTTATACTTATTATAAGTTTTTAGTAACTCAAATTGTATACGCGTAGGTTCCTACATCATCAAGTGTTCACTGCCCAGACCTTGACCTTGATCTAGACAAAAGCTTTTCTTGCGAGGTTAGTGTATTTTCTAATTCAAATGGTACACTTCAAAATATTTATAGTACATTTCAAATGTACTATAAGGAATATTATCTATTTATTTTTGAGTAGTGTTGGTCAATTTCACAAGAATATTATTAATGCCTAAAGTCCCTCTAATGGTATTTGACAGCTTTGTGAGATCTGATGTAGTGTTTAATTAGTAAACAGGGATCAATATACCTTTTTTTTTCAAGAATTTAATGTTGCAAATATTATTTTGACCTATTTAATGCCTGATAACATTTTTTTTTCTTTTTTTTCTTATGTTTTAGGAAATGAATGAAGGGAATAAAAGTTGTGCAAGCAAGATTACTATAATCGGCTTCGTTTTGGAAAAAAGGTTTAGAAGATATAGACAATGATTTCATTTGCTTTAGACTATGTTATTGCACATTTTTTTAATTTTTGATTGATATTGAATAAGATGATATGTTTCTTGGTAGATAATATTTTTGGATATTATATTTTGGTTTGGTTTAGACTATGTAATGGAAATTATTTAGTTGACGTTATTCAGTTTTGCTTTATTTGTGTTCAATTGTTTTGTTGTGATTGATATTTTAATAATAACAACATTCAAATATTAATCGGACAAGGCAGCAATCTTGTGACGTTGCTCAACACTATTTGTGACAGCTAATAGAAGTTGTCACAAATAGCGCACAACACTTTTTGTGACGGCTACTAAACTGTCACAAATAGGATACCTGTTTGTTTTAACGGGAACAAGCCGTAACAAATATACTATTTGTAACGAACAAAGTTACTTATTTGTAACGGTAATTGTCGCTATAATAATAATATAAGTAACATTTCAAGCCGTCACAAATAGATTGTGATAATACATTGGCAAAAATGATAGGTCTTTTTGTAACACCTATAAAACCGTCAAAAACTCGTCACAAAAAGTATTTGTGACAGAATTTTGCCATCACCGAGTTTTTGAGACCCCCTAACTTGTAACGCTTCGAAAACCGTCGCAAAGCCATCACAAATGTGTTTTTGTGACGGTTTTTCACCCGTCACAAAAGGTCCTTTTCTTGTAGTCTTTTTTTTTCCACTACAACATTAACTCTGCAATGAACATATTTATGAACTAATTATATGCAAAGACAAGTTTATAGTCCTTTTTTTCACTGTAACATTAACTTTTTTTTCCACTACACATTAACTTTGCAGTGAGCATTTTTATAAACTAATTATGTGCAAGGAGAAGATTTCAGAGATTTTTTTATTGCAATATAAACCTTGTATTAGGCATATTTTATAAACAAATTTTGTGTAAATATAAGTTCGCAATCCTTTTTTCAAAATTAAATACTATCAGGGTGTTGTTGTCTTTTTTCATTGGAATATATTGGTATTATTTATTTAGTTTTAGGGTCCAAAATGTCATTTAAACTTCTTTTGAAAAGAAAAAAAATGAGGACACATGGGTGATGTTTGGTTGATATTTTGAGTTGAGTTTTTAAGTTGGATTTTTAAAATCTAGTATTTGGTAGAATTTGAAAGTATGTTGAAAAGTGAATTTGGTTTTTGTTGGAGCTTTTTTCAACCAACTAAAAAATCTCATAAAAAAATAAAAAAAATTAGTCACAATGGATCTTATTTTATAGATCTCGACGGGTAGGTTTCAAATATATATATATTTTTTATCTAATTTTGATTTTTGGATTTAAAATTATGGTGTTTTAAAAGTTTTTTAGAGAGAGAAAATAAAGTGAAATAAATTTTGGGAAGTGTAAAAATAAAATTGATTTTAAGTTGAGTTTTTAAAATTTTTAAAAAATAAACATCCACCAAACATGGTCATGTATCTCCCTGATAAAGTCAAAAATAGGCCATTGATTTGGATAAAAATTATTTCTTAATTTTTATGTGAAAATCTTTTTTAACTAAGCCCTATTTTCTAATTACCCATGAATAAATATATTTTAACCAATTATAGAATATTTTCACCATCACTCTACTTGGATGAGCTCAAACACATTAGTTAATGGATAGAGACATATTCATATTAAAAAAAATTATAATTTTAGTCGTGCACGAAAATATGATAGAGAAATTGTCAATGGGTTTAATAATTGTAGATATAAAAGGTACACGTAATATGTAACACCCCCGCCATAATCTACAGAACAATACCTATAATTAAGGCCTGTAGCGTTACTAACCCATCTTAGTAGGACTAAGATAGGTGTATAAAAAGAAAATAAATCAATAACAATATGTATATTAAGTAATGATAAACATGGGATACAAAGAAGATACTATAACTTGTAAACATGCATCATAGTTATACATGGCCAAACCATATGAGCAACAAAAATATCAACTATCTTCAGGCTAGCCATGGCTTCCCGGACAAACATATATCCATCTAAAAAATAAACTGCATCAGAGCTTCTACTTCATCCCTGATCCCGTAGCTTCTCTATCCTCACAGGACTCATGAGTACCTGGAACATTTTTGGAAAAAGGGGTGAGCTATACGCTCAGTAGAGGGGTAACATAGAATAACATGTTGAAAACATAATTCACAGTTCAATAACAAATCACACTTTAACCAATGATTCGGTTTAATACCATCATCTTATCAAGCTATATGTGCTTATGCATATGCAGGTTACTTCATATGTGGCAACCGTTAAGCCATATCACCAGAAAAGAATATAGGTCACCTCTCCAAGAAAAGTGCCAAAGTTAAGCCGAACCATAATAACCATAACAATGGGCCTGACCACCCTTAAAAGATACTGAAGCTGAACAGCATCATAATCATAATGACAATGGCCCTGACCGCCCCTAAGAGAAAGAGTATCAAGATCATAACATGGCATTTCCGTCTCGGGTGAATATCAACAGATAACGTACAACTAAACCACAGTCCAACAATACCATATCAACAGATCATTGTCACATCAACAAAATCATCAGTGCCTTACCGTTGTCTAGATTTTTGGGCTACTCACTGCTGGCCCTAGACAGTTGACGTTTTACTGCCCCCGGAGGTTTAGGAATTTTCAATCCAAGGGCACCGAGCCCTATTTATTTCCATATCGGCAAGCACTAACCACGTATATTCCCTTCACCGACGGAAGGCACACAATATAATCATAACCGGATCCATCATATGATCATATTACATCCAGAACGATACAATAATTATAAGAAGCTCTCGGCATAATGATAAGAGATATACGCTTATACGATAGGCCATAAGAATGATCCGAGCTTGCTGAAGGATCTTTAAGATTTCCGTTGACACAATAATAATGCACAATATGCGTAGCATGCTATTTAGTAAACACATGAAGCAATTTATGCCATATACTCTCTGGCAAGTCTCACTAGATATCCATTTATGTGTATAACAAATTAACAAATCAATTTCATCATAAATGGCATCCAAAAATTCAAGGGATATCTTGTACCATTTAATTAGCATGATACATCAAGTATAAATGGCATACTTTGCCTCAAAACATGTATTCGTGCCATTTAACAAGCATTTGAAGTAATAGGCCACATACACTTCAACAAGTCCAAACCCTTAACCCACGGTGTGTATAAATCAATAACAATTCATTTCCATCAACTTATAATAGTCAAGCACCCACGGGATTCATCATAGAGTTTAATAATACAAGGATATCAAGTGTAAATGGCATCTATTGCCTCAAATCTCGTATCTAACTCTCTATGAGTCATGAAACATGTATATATGCAAATGAAGGGGACACTCAAACAGTCTATGCCATACATACTTTAAGAAAAACCTCAATTGATATTCCATGATGTATGCTTTTATCTATACTTTCATTTTTATCAACATATAATAGCTATACCAACATAGAATATGTCATATGATTCCAATATCACATAATTTCAAGTGTGTATGGCATATATGGCTTCAAATCATGCTTTTTAGAGCTATATAAAACATGAAACATAGGTTCAATACCCATATCATAACATTCAAGTCAAATGTAACTCAATCAGAACGATTATCACAAATTTAAACCAGAGTATTGAGTTTTGAAAATATATAAACCCCTACCTCAGAGACAAAAGTGGAAAACCAAAGCTTGTGCCATGAAATCCCAAAAACCTTGAGCTCTTAAAAAGGATGGCCGAGGTAGAAGATGATCAATAGTACCTTAGAGGTGGGTTTGGATAATTTTAAGCTTAAATCTTTGGTGGATGAGGATAGATGTGTAGGAATATCTCTCTCTCCATCTCTAGAGTTCTTTAGAGCTCTCTAAGAGTGTTTAGGTCGAAGTTGTGGCAAAAAGGGGTTAAAAGAATGCTTAAAAATGCTCAAAATTGACTTAGTTCCGTTGTTGGACCAGTCTAGAAAAAGACCAGACCGGTCCGTGCTTCAGTCTGCAACTCCAACCCGATCCGCGTGTAATTTTTGTGCCCTAATGCACTGTTCGTAATTTGGCCATAAATTTTTGTTCGAAACTCTGATTGAGGTGAACTTTATGTCCACAGAAAGGTAATTCAAAGATCTACAACTTCCTAAGAGGAAGTTTTCCCAAATTATGAACATATAATTCTAAAAAATTCTCCAAAGACAGCGCTCTTCAGAATGACCAAAATTTACTAACCAACCTATTTCACATGATGTTTTGACCAACTAGGAGTGTGAATTGTTTGGCCAAAACACGAAAGTTGTAGAATATTATGCAATCTCGACATAGGTGCAAACGAAGACCAATTCGGATAAGAGACGAAGAAGTTACGAAGCCCCAAAGTTACCCAAAAACAATAAATCACGTAAGACCAAAACTTCCTATTTATCAACCGAAATTGATTCGGACCACCCGAATCACCAAACGATCACTCAAATGAATGTAAGGAAGCTAATACAACTAATATAATTATATTATACTACATCCAACCCAATTTAAAAATAAATTAAAATACGGGGTATTACATAATATGTGTGAATGTTTAATATATATACTTGCATAGATTTAATTTAAAATTTTAAAAATAAACAAAGTAGTTAGTTAGTTTAGTGATTATGTTTGTTATTATTTATCAAGTTGTTATAGGTTTGAATATTATTGCTAATTTATTTTTACTCAACATTAGTGGTAATAAGGGTAACATAGGAAAATCACTAAAATTTGTGTGATAATTAAATTGAGTGATGATTTAAGGAGAATTTTTAAAATTAATTTGTCGTTACTTTATTCCGCACTTAAATGCATAAAAACCTTACAGTTATGTAAAATAATTAAACTAGTATATCAAATAAATATGAGTTGATCCAAATCCAAAATAATACATTAAAGATAGGAAAGTTTGTCGAATTCCAAAATTTTAGGAATTAAAATAGGTTTTGTATTTTGATTTTAAAACTATTTAAACTAAGAAATTAAACTAATTAAATAAAACCAAACAAGTAATCAATGTAAAAAAATCTCAAGGAAAGATAATCCACCACCATGGACATAAGTAAAAAGTATTTAATTATATTTTTAATATTCATAAACAAATTCAAAATCACCACTATTCTTCGTTTAAAATGAATGTAAATAAAATAGATATCACTTATATCCCCATTTATAGTTGTAGGTGGCCGAAAATTTAGCTTGGCCCACAGAGATGATATTCTTTGTAAGTATGAGTGCACCGTTAATAGTACGAGAGGTATGACAATGATATTTTGTTTGTAGGTAGGTTCCTCTAGTGATTTTTTAGGTCTATAGTAGTACGTCCTTCTTTTGTGTGTGCGTGTGATTTTATTTCTTTAACAATGGAGTCAAGAATAAGACAAACTACTAGCTTTTACTATCTCTTACTCCTTCTGTTTACCTTTCTCTAGATTCTTTGGTTAAAGAGATTGATCATTTTCTTGGAGCTATCTTTATATATTTATATTTGTATATATATAATCAGGATTACAATGCTTTATTAGGGTACATGGCTAAAAGATAGCTGGGTAAGGCATGGGTCTCCCTGCATTATTTATGAAATGATTTGCATTAAAGACTAATCACTTTTACATCACAGAGAGGTTAGGATTTGGTGGTTATGCTCTACACAAGTGGGTAACCGTGGTGTGGTTAAGTAATTTCCATCACAAGTGGGTAGTTGTGCACGTATTTCTCATGATGATTAAGGCTCCATCACATCCTTCTGCACGTTCTCTGTTTCGTTGAGCATGTTGGCCACGCGATGTGGCAGATATCGAGGTGTGACGAGTTCCCATCTAACTTGGCGTCTAGCTGACTTTGGTTCCTAAATTAATCTTCTATAACCCCTTGACCATAATATCGCCAAATCGGGTCTTGTTCATGGGCCTCAAAGTGCTGGGATGGCCTAGTAGTTTAATAATAATTTCATGTCCCCCTAATTGCCCCCCAAGCACATAGGCTCGACCGCCAAGTTGAGTTCGGGTGCTTGGACCTTAGAGGGATATTATTTGCTATAAACCAAAGCGAACCCACAGCGAATAATTGCCTTCCAGGGAAGACTCGGGCATATGTGGTTGGGGTTAGTGCATGTGTCACGTAGTGGCTGGCGCGACACGCCATGACTGAAGTGACACTCGCTTTTCTTGCATTAAACCATTCATCGTGACAGGGAGCTCCCCAAGAACATAGCCTCTTCATATATAAGGTTGAATCCATTATTTATCCTTTGTCTTAGAGAAAGAGAAATTTTTTTTCCCATATTCGAAGTCACATTTAATCTTCACCACTCAGAGCGAATTCATTTTATTCTTCATTTCTACCATCTTTAAGGCATTTACTTATTTTTTCCCCTATTTTGCCATCGTTTTCTTCGCTGTTGCATTAACTCCAAACCCTAACTTCCCCATGGGTCGATACGCGTTGTTTAACGACGACAGAAATAAGAAATTCCAGAGAGAATTCCTCCCAAAAGGACTAAAGTGAGATGAATGTAATGGGGATAATGACGTCATTGTATATATGCTTGATTTCAACCAAGGCACGTACCCCATATACACTTCTTATTTTCTTCAGGTGGGGTTAAAGGTACCTTTTGACCATCTTCTAGCCAATTTCCTGAGGAAGACCCACCTTCATATAACCTAGTTAGCCCTCAACACTGTCAAAATTATTCCAGGGGTTGCTGGAATAAACTGACAATTCAGCATACAACTCGATTTTTGGGACATCAAGTACTGTTATAGCATCATATACTCTAAGTCTGAGAGCATGTGGGATTTCTGTAAGTATGTACAACGACACTGTGATAATAAATAGGGGACGTTGAGCCTGATCACATGGAATACCCAATCCCAAAACATTATGGCACTTTCGGTTTGTGGCTTCTTGCTTTCTTGAATTTGGACATATTTTTCTATTATTTTTCATTTATGGTTATAACTTTCATTTCATTGCAAACCAAAAATTGTTCAAGAGACCCGCCTGAGAGACCGTCCATTATGACCAACTGAACTCTAGATGGCTGATCCCAAGGGCCAAAAGGCCGAACTCCAAGGTTCTCATGCAACTGCCATTAATTCATTGCAAAAATAAATTTCGGGTCTTCAAAAGGCCTCGGAGGCTGAGAGGCAGTCGAAGGCTGCCGAGATGGGTAAGACAAAAAAGAGCATGATTCTGCCATTAATATCTATACTATTATACAAAATCAAAACCAATTTCAACTGTCATGGTCAGATTTTTGAATTGCTTATTTTACCTCTACGGTAAATTTTTTTATTAAAAAATATGTAATTTACAGCTTAATTACTAGACTATTTAATATTTTTAATTATATATAGATATATCATTGCATATACATGTAATTTAATAAAATGGAGAAAAAACATAAAACGAGAGAATGCTTTAAAGGGAACTAGTATATCACTCGAGTGTTACACGTGTAACACAACATGAAAAATATTGTTATAACAAAAAATAATGAGAATTAGTTTGAACAGACAAACATCACAATGATAAAGTAGAAAGTCACAAAATTAGATATGATGAAAAGGAAACAATAAATTAAAACCAAACTGAACCACTAAATTAAATTTACAATAATATGTATTAAATTAAATAAAAACATTGAAATTTAAAAAAAAAATACTTAAAGATACCTTACAATGGAAATAGGGAAACTAAAACAGCTTAGGAAAAAATTGTTAGACAACATTTAAGATTAAAATCAGGAAAACATAAATTACAATGAATGTAAAGGAAAAGTATAAAGTATTGAAATTTGCTGGCAATGTAAACAATCTCTGACAAATCAAATAGTCATCAAATCACTAAAATTAATTGTACAATAATATAAATTTTTTTAAAAAATACTTAAAGACAGAGTCCAAAACCGAAAAATTTGTTAAATGAATACACTAAAGAACATTTATGAACTAATGAAGAATACAAAAAGAATGTAAAATTCATATTAACATGCACCACAAAAAATAAAGAAAAAAGAAAAATCGGACAATGACATATCATTAAAAGTAATTTTTTTTGAAAAGCCATGATACTCAAATTACCGTAACAATTAATAGTCAAATTATCGTTTCACAAGAAAATATCAGATTAAAATTTGATTTTTCATGCAAGACTGCATATATTCCCATAACAATTTATAATGAAATTCATAAGAAAATCTTTTTTAAAAAGTTACAATGATTTTAAATGCACCCACTAAATTAGGCTTCTCACCCTACCTAAAATTTTTACATTAAATAATTTTTACCTAAAATAACCTAATTGAGATCTGTAAATTCACCCCACCAAAAATCCCACACTATTGCCACTATTACCCGAGCGTAATAAAACCCGTTCTTCTCTTATTCTTTTCTCCATCTGCAGCGAAACTAGTCGGTAGATTCTTTCATCCCATCTGCAGCGAAACTAATTGGAAGAAGATTGGAGAATATGATTTTGTCTCTCACTTCAAAAGTATGTAAATTTTCTTCATTAATTTTATTTGTTTTGATAAAGTGCAGTTAAAATCATCCTTACTCGATTCTATGTCTTGGGAAACATTTGTGATTTAGCACTTTGGATTCTGTGTTCTTGTAGTAAGAATGAAATTTCCGATTGGCCAGTTTTTTCGGCTATGTCGAGTGCTATTTCGCCTGAATTATTGATGGATTTGTTTTACAGGTAATGAAGATTGCCAGTTAAAATAATATTTTTCAAAAAAATTAGTTTTAAATATTTACTTGCTTAGAATCAGTGTTCTAAAAATCGGTTTTTATCGGCGATAAATCGGGGATTTATCGGGAATCGGTAGTGTGCTGATCGGATTTGGCTTGATCGGTTCAATTTATCGGACGAGGATAAATCGGCAATTTATCGGCAATTTATCGCCGATAAATCGCGATAAATAGAGATAAATAGGATCGGCGATAAATTGAATGGTTTGTTTTTTAACGTTGCCAAATCAAACGACAACGTTTTTCAAACCCAAACCCTATTCGTTCTCCTCACTCGACGACTCCCACACATCGCCGTTCCTCTCTCTATCTCTCACTCTCACTCTCGCCGTTCCTCTCTCTCTCTCACACCCGACGTCGAGCTCCTCTTTCTATCTCACACTCGTCCTCAACCTCGCTTACCTCTCTCTATCTCTCACTCGCCGTTCCTCTCCCACTCGACACCTGCTCAGTCGACTGCCACACCCTCTCCCACTCGACACTTGCTGCTCTGCCTTGCCTGCTCTGTTTGGACAAGTGAAGGACAAGTAAGGTACTATGGGTTTGAGAAGACGAGAGAGAGAGAGACCTTAAAAAAAATCGTTTAGAGAGGAGTTTGAAGAAAAGAGTGCGAGCTAAGGTGGCTGTGTAGTTGCCCTAATTTGATTTTGTCTCTTTAAGATCGGAAAATAGTTGCTGGGCCCTTAGAAGTTGACAAGCCCAAATTTCTCTTGGGTTGGGTTTTTTTATGTATTATACTAGTGGTTTGAACTTTGAACATGTTTTTTAATTATAATATGTTATATATTTGACAAACTCAAACACTTCAACTTTATTTTATTTAGCATTTTACTTTATTAATGTACATTTTGCTATAATTTTGTTTTATTTAACATATTGTCATATAATATATTATTTAAAATATTATTTATATGGTGAACAGTGCATATCCGATTTTTTTCCGATTTATCCCCGATAAATCCCCGATAAAATGAAAAATCCCCACTCCCCACCTTGCCGATCGATTTCCGATTCACGATTTTTAGAACATTGCTTAGAATTAATTTCCATGTAAATTTCGCTCATAATCTAATGAATTCTATGCAATTGAATTTTTGTGAAAAGTAACGGCAAATTATTCGTCACTAAATGTTCATTTTTATAGAGGTATTGCTTTTAATAAACTCACCCCACCTAGGGGGTGAGTTGAAAGATTTTTTCAAAAATTAATAGGGCGAAAAGAAAGTTCTCTCAAAGTGTGATGAGAAGCCTAATCTAACGAGTATATTTAAAATCACCATAATTAAATTATCTTAACTAATTATTCGTGCACCGTACTTTATTTACTGCATTAATTCTAGGAATGATTTTAATATATTCACATGCATGTAAAGTTTAGAAAAAATAAGGTACAATTTGGTCAAATTTTTCGGTCAAAATAGCCCACTTTTATATAAATATAGAAAATAGATTAACGCCGAACAAGGCACAAAGGGCTTCTTACAGCGGCTTTGTATGCAGTCGCAAGTTCCGCTACAAATATGGACGCCATTACTTCCTCCTTCAAGGTACGGACGCGGCTTTCCCCTTGGAGTTTTTTTTTCTGCGCAATTTGGAATTAGGGTTTGTATCCATATATATATATATATACACTTTGAAATAAAATTATGACGGGCGAAGGAAAGCATTCTTATGGCGCCGCAGATCGAGTAAGATAATAACAGGGACAAAGTTTTCTAAGATTACCATTAATGAAGGACTTTTCACTAACAATTGCAATTGAGAAGATACCCTTGTTTTTATTGAGTTTTGTCAAGGCAAAGAAGTGTCTACTTAACGCATAGTTTAGAGGATGAGTGGTAATTGCCCAGAAATTATAAAATAAGAAGGGTAAAAAAATGAAAAGAAAACATAAAAGTTTAAAATCGTTGGAAAGATTGATATCAATTGTTGACTCAGAAGTTTATAATTTGGCCCAATTCTTACTACTATATGTGTAGAACTGGAAAACACTTCTTCTGATATGATATTTGTGTTTGTGTGTAACAACATGTTTATTATACAGATAATATTGGGATCATCTTCTGCAGCCCGTCGAGAAGTATTAGCTAAGATGGGATATGAATTCACAATCATGGTGTGTTTGTTAATTCATAACGCAGTAGTCTCTTATTAGTATGTTTTAGATGGCTAAGGAATGAATTATTCTCATAATGTAGCCTGCAGACATAGATGAGAAAAGTATTCGAAAAGAAAAGCCTGAAGAGTTGGTAATGGCCCTTGCAGAGGCGAAGGTAGTATTTTCAATTTTTTTTAATAAATGATAAAATTCTCAGTGATCTCAAACATACAAATTCTGTTGCACTGTTTGCATATTCAACCTCAACCATAAGATGTAGGTGATTCCTTTTCAATAAAAGTCACAAATGATTCACATTCCGTACATCATTTTATGTTAGTTTCCATCACGAGTTCTTTTTTGAACGAAAAAGTTGCTTATTTCTCATGACAAAACTATACTACTCCGGTTAAAGATTTTTGGAGCTTCTATAGTTAGGTTCCTTTTTTGGGCCATTAGTAATTAGTAATAATTTACTCCTGAATTAGGACCCTGTACAATCGCACAGGTTGAATGGCTTTAGGGCTGGGCTTCTTTGTTGAATGAACCCCATTGAGGAAAATTGCTGTTCCCTCCCCAAAATGGCATCTCTTTTTTCCTCCTGCTTCTTTGTTTGCTTTATAAATTTAATATCATCATTCTTACCGTGTGCTCACCCCAGATGGAACTTCTTACCAGGCAGAAGCGATAATAAAAAAGCTCTCTATTGACGAATACAAGAAGAATGCTGATCCTACACTTCTAATAACTTGTGACCAAGTATAACTCGATTCCTTTGTCATTGTATTATAGTCTTAATCATTACATCTCAGTTCATGTGCTGCATTATAACTCTGCTAACTTCTTAAGTCTATTTCAAAATAATGATGTCCCTTTTTCTCATCTGCTGAGAATGAAATTGATTGTGCCGTATCTTAATACTTAATTAAATTATATTTTGGAGGTGGTGGTCTATGAAGATGTTATTAGGGAAAAACCATCCAGCAAGGAAGAAGCACGCAAATTCATCAAAGGTTTGTTTCTTATTTTCTTCTCTGATCCCATATTCTTATAGTTTGGTGGTTCTGGTGGTCTTAAAAATATGAATTTATTAGGTTACTCTGGGTCCTATGCATCAACTGTGAGTTCTGTGCTTGTTACAAACCTCAAGTCCGGATGCAGAAAAGCAGAATGGGACAAAGTGGAGGTATTATCTACTTCTAATGTTCTCCTTGTGATCTAGTCTTAATATTTTATTTGTATTTATTGTTATTTTTGCTGACCCATCAATGATAATAATGATATACAGATTCATTTCCACAGCATACCAGATCAAGTCATTGAGGAGCTGGTAAACTATGGTTTCATTCTAATTCTGTATTTGATTTCATATCATTAACGAACCCATAAGTTTATTATTTTATTTTCTGTTTGATTATATTATCAGATTGAGGAGGGGATTGTGCTTACGGTTGCTGGGGGTCTGCTAATAGAACATCCCTTGATATTACCCTATATTAAACAAGTGGTTTGTTTCACAACCTTCGTTCATCTCTTAGTGACAAGTCAATTTAAATTACATTCATAAAAGGCTAAAAGCCATAAAAAAGTATAATCACTGTGCGAATGTTACTAATACCTTTTCTTCTCTCGCCCTTCTCGTGCTTGGGCAGGTAGGAACTACTGATAGTGTGATGGGACTCCCAGAAGCTCTTACAGAGAGGCTGATAAAGGAGGTTTATCTGGATAATTAAATACTTGAGAGTTATTACAGACATGGCGATATACACTTGGGGCAATCCCTCCTTTCATTGCATACATTTTTCAAACTTGCGCATATATTAGTATTTTGAATCATGGCCATTGGAGTTCGTCCAGATGGTTGAGAGTGCAGCAACTCCACCTCCAACTGTTTGATTGCAGTGTTTTTGGAAAGAGAAACGCTACGTAGCCCACAAAATGTCCTAAAACTTGTAGTTAATGTTGTCTGCACCGCAATCATGGCCAATGGAGTTCGTCCAGATGGTTGAGAGTGCAGCAACTCCACCTCCAACTGTTTGATTGCAGTGTTTTTGGAAAGAGAAATGCTACGTAGCCCACAAAATGTCCTAAAACTTGTAGTTAATGTTGTCTGCACCGCAATCTAGAAGAGAAAAAGTGAATGGTTTAAATACGCTTACGCTTGGCCTTGTGATTTTGTTCTTTGGGGAATTGTTTTGGGGTGTATGTAGCATTGGTCTATTTTAAAATGGCATGGAACTCCCATGAAGTATATCATACAGTTGTTTAACTGATTTTTGTCACAAAAGGGTGATCCAGTATAAACATTATGCAAATTGCTCAACAAGTATTGACCATTTTCTTTTTTGGACGTAACTCATGCACCAGATCTTTGGAACAAATCAAATTGCATTTTGAACATTGGTTAGTTGAATTTGTATTCTTTAGAAGGTATTCAGGTAAATAGTCAAAATGGGATTCAAAATATTTGATGGAGGAAACAAGTTAAACAGTGCTGTATGTTTTTCATTAATCACACACGTGTTGTATGGTTGTATTAAATCAGGAATTCACTAGTATGCTGATTCACTAGTATGCTACCTGTGCGCAGGCATGTTATAGATTTAGTTTTGTAGTTTATTTCATGTACTACTTTTAGAAATTAAAAATTGATTAAATGCAATGTATTGCATTGTGTCAATAGGATTTTTTCAAAAGAATATGATTTAATTGAGACAACTATTTTAGCATTAACCTCGTCTTGTCTTGAACATCTCTTTTTCTATAACATAATCAATGTATCAAATATTAAAATAGAAAATAAATTGTATTCCTTACACTTCATTTTTTTTTTTACAATTGAATTTATTGAAATTATATTGAAATGGAGGGTCAACACATGAAAAATCTAAAGAGAATGCACTACATTCATTCTTTTGTTCTCTCCAAATATCAAAAGCATTACAAAGTTGGAAAATGCATTTTTTGATTAACAATGATAAGTAAACTTTCTCCAACAAAACAAAAAACAACTTACAAAGGAGATAAAACTTCTCAAATGACAATCTTTCATTGAATTTACTTCTACCATTTGATTGAACGTATTCATTGGTCATTATGTTGCTCATTTTCTTCCAACTCTCTGTAAATCTTTAAGATATCCGGCAATGCATTCTGCATATGCAACTCCATAACAAATTGAAAAGGAAATTAAAAATGTATTATATTTATGATTAACTATCAAGTAAGACATGCATAATTCGGAGTGAAACTGAGGAATTTAATTTGAGAAATATCACATATAATTTTGTAAAAACTGCAAATATAATTAGTCCACGTGTTAGGTGACTAAAAATTTGTGTGGTGTGTTAAAACTATAATTCTCACATCAAGAAATGAGATCTTTCCGAAGCAATATATAAAAATAATGGATTGGTCCACCCATTGCCAATTGGTTTTGGGTTAGATGCTTCCAATTCTAATACTACTACTTGCTATCAATTGAAAGAATTTATGAGTTATTACCTTCAATTCTATGAAATGGGTATAGTAATATATGTTCTAGAAAATTTAATGAAGTAGATAATGTAAGACATATTATTATGCCACCTAAAGCAAAAGAAAAAAACTGTGCCAAATGTACATAAAGCAAGCCAATGATATAATGCTAATATGTTTGGGCGAGTATCAAGATAGTTGGTGCATTAGGCTATATAACTATTTTCCCTTATGTAATGGTAGTTTAATTCCAATTGTCAGAATCATCTTCTTTTGTCATTGCTAAATTTTTATTTTCATTTTAATTTAAAATAGATGTAACAAATTAGAAATTGTACACAACCAAGTAGTTAATGAATGAAATGACATAGGGGGGTATGCTAAAATTGAAACTGACATGATAAATCTTATGTTGTAACATTAAATGAGAAGCCTGCAACACCTAAGAAGCATGAGAGATGTAATATGTTTCAAAGGTGTATAAAAATGAAAAAAAAATTACTGAAATTTTTACATTTACGTAGTTGTTACGGTTGACTTCGCTGGAGATGTATTAAATTCAAAAACCATGAAGGTAAAGGTGATTGTGGCTAATCAATTATGAGAATTAAGTAAAAATTTAGGCAATAGATTATAAGAAATAAAATGAAAATTTGCATGTGCGAAATACATGGTTTCCTCCACAATTAGTGTAGGCGAATATAACAATAATTTCCTAAAATTGGATAATGTAAGGAAAATAATTTTCTAAAGTTTAAATTTTAGAGAATAGAACCTAAACACATAGGTTACTTATCTACATGACAACTTAAACATCAAAAATAATTGAAAGTAGTTTCAATCCAATTAAATAAAAATCAACCTATGAGAAACATATTAAGTGGGAAAAAATACAAACTTGAAACAAAAAAACAAACATTTTATAAGCAAGAGGCAAACATTCTGGAAACATGTTAATAACTCCATAATATATGTTTATGGCCAACAGGGGAAAAAACGGAAGGAACCATTGTCTACTTGCTTAAACTTCAATAAATTTAGTCAAAAAATATAGATCTAATACAATCTAAAATAAATAAAATTTTATGAAATTTTTTATCTTCATTAAGGACTTTCACTTTATGTGCATTATGCTAAATGCAAATAAAGAACATATAATTTGAAAATAATAGTTATAAAACTATTTAATTACTTTATATATAATTCAACTATAAACCAACTGTGATTAAATATTGTGTTTTAGTAAACATCATTTTCGTCAAGTGAATTTAAAAACATGTAGTATGAAGTATTCAAGTTTGTTTCGTGTGACCAAACAATACATATACACACAACATTATAATATAAATGAAAGAACAATTGTGAAAATCAAATTCTTACACACCCAAAAAACAAAAACCTAAAATATATAAACAACAATTTGAAATTGTCTACAAAACTTATCCTTTCAAAAGGTTCCAGGTTGAATCCATGTTGAACATAAAGGGTTAATGGAAAATTGAATGAATTGTATTATCTGAAAAGCCATAGTTCACAAATTTGAAAGAAAAATATGAAACCAATATATATGTCAAATAAGGGCCAAATTGGCCGATTATAAAATATTTATAAGGGGAGAAACAAAACTTACATAGGACTTTTCATGGGAGGACAAACAAAACATAAATGATATTCTCAAAGTTGGTAATCTCACCTGTGCGGATATAAATTGAACATTCAAAAAGCAGAATGGTATATTATATAATTTTTCTCATTTCGTAAATGATGTAATTGTTAGCAAATTTAATCAATTCAAAAAAAGAATGGAAAATGAAATTCAGATCTATATTTTAAAAATGACGTCTAGAGATAATTCAATTTAAAATAAGAAAAAAGGATGGATTCGTTCATACGCATCAAAAGGCTCTCTTTAAAGTCGGACTCCCATTGGCCTTGTCGTAGAGGCCATATTAGGGGTGTTCTAGGTTTTGGTGGGGTAAAGATTGGGTTAACCCAAACTCTCCTCAAATATTATAGTTTGGTTTCGGTTTCCATACCTATATAACCTAACCCCCTGTTAGCGAAAACGAGAATAAATTAACAAAATGTAAGATCGAGTCTCGTGTTTCACAAGATCTCCTTAAAACAATTACGTCGCCTCTCGTGGTGCTTTGAGGCTTGTTACGGCGTTTGTCTCCCAGGATGAAACGATGTAAAGAGTGTCTACCTTAGCACTTTAGTGTCACTCATGGAACAAACTTATATGTGTATGAGCTTTATCACCAAATAAAGCCAAACTGATAATAGAGAAAAAGAGAATTCGAGTATAGATGAGTGTATTGTGTTGTGTGGAATGAGGACTCAAAGCCTTCAATTTATATAAGGGGGAGGAGCCTTTGTATTAATTCTTACATTAATCAAAAACCGTTTTTTAAGATTTAATACGAATTAATACAAGCGCTTTAAATTTTAAATCTCTCATTAAGAGAAATTTAAATAAAAAAATGGTGTCATTAAAGAGATTAAATGGAGAAGAAGAAAAATAAACTTGCTCTAGGTGCAAAACTTGACCCCGCGCTGCTGGTCATTTTCGGAGTGACGTTCGTATTCGCAGGTGCGGGCGCACACAAGCCAAGCTTGTGTCAGGCCAAATTCGATCCGTGGTTTGCACCCTCCCTGTGCCTGGGTGCGCGAAAGAGAGCCTTATTTTTCTTAGAAGCTTATAAGCTAGTGAAAGGTTATCCTTTATAAACTCATAAATTTTTTCCTAAAATTCCAATGTGGGACTTAACCTTTCCCGTTCCATTTTTCATCTCAAGTGGCTCACTTTGGGTGACAATTTCTCATTCACCCCATATCCGTTTTGAGCATACAAATATACAATCTCGATGTACTCTTGGAGGAGAACATTAATTTATTACTTTATTTCACAACTGAGTGTGAAATCCCGTTTAAAATTACCTTCAAAGTGGCTCAAAAATGACTTTAATGTCCATTTTTTTTCCAACACCCCCTCCCCCAAATTATTCGGTTTTGATCCGGTTCGGTCTTATTCGATTTTTTTTATATTGGTAAAACTTTATTTAAAAACTGCATTAAAAATAAAAAACAAAACTAAAACTCTGCATTATAGTGTTCAAAAAATAGATCTAAAACTATTAAAAAAAACAGCTCACAAAACAACTCATAACTTGCTTAAAAACTGCACTGAAATAGCTTATAACCTATCCATGAAACAACACAAAAACTACTCTAAAACCAACACATAACTTGTCCATAAAACAACACTAAAAATGCACTAAAAAGCTCATAACATGTCCATGAAATAGCTCAATAAAACAGTCCATAGATTATCTTTAAAAATTTAATAAAACGTACTAGCTTTTTCTTAAACAGTCTACCAAAGTACTAGCTTCTTTTCAATGACTAAAAGTCAGAAATATGCATCCAATGCAAAGAACATAAACCTATTGTCTAATCAGTAAGTTTCAGCTTGAAGCTAAAACATTTTAACTTGAACAAAACATGGCACAAAATAATAAGATTATATAACCTTATTGAGCTCCCAAAATAGGAAACTATAAATGACAAAAATAAGATACATTAGATAAAACAAACGCACTAAATTCTGGCTACTACCTTGTTTTTTTTAAAAAAATAAGAATTTACATTCATTGCAGGTTTTACCCTTCAATTCTTATCAAGTGAAAATGTATAGCAAAATCATACTTGTAGCTTCAAAAAATAAAGATCAACATGCTATTAAACACCTAAAATTTTCTCTCAATTGGAAAAGTTTTTTACCTAGAATCACATCCAACAGAACAAAGAAATTAATATATATATCTTATTCGATTACAACAAACACTTATCAACTAATCGAGCTATCAAACGTAAAGATCTAAAAAATATGAATAATTTATTGAAGTATTATCATATACAATTATATATATATATTAGAGAGGGAGTGAGTACCATTTTCAGTTTTTTATATAAAAAAAATTATTCTTAAATTCAAATTCAAAGCTATGGTGTGAAATTAAAGTTAATGGGGTCGATTTTGGGATGGGATTTTGCTGACATATAAAGTAGGTGATTGAATTTTGAGGAGAAAGAAAAAAGAGAGAATAATGGAGCCACCACTGGATCAAGAGTGAGCAATGCCACATCCAAAAGAAGCAAACCTGATTATAACATAAAATAATTGATATGGTGTGGCGACTGGTTAGTAATTGTTGGTATTCAGTTGCTATGAATGGGGTTGTTGAGGGTTTCTTTAAATCCTCAAGGGGGTAAGACAAGGAGATCCTCTTTCTTCAAGCTTATTCATTATTGCGGCGGAGGTTCTTAGTCGGGAAATTAATCATTTGGTAGCATAAAAAGAAATGGTGGCTTATTCAGTTCCTCGAAATTGTCAGATGATTACTCATTTGGCTTTTGCGGATGATATTATAATTTTTACGAATGGTTCTTGTGCCTCATTGTCTAAATTGATGGCCTTCATTGCTCAGTATGAAAATGAGTATGGGGCATTTAATTAATAAACATAAGAGTTATTTTGTGTTGGAGAGTAAGGAGACTGCATCAAGAGTTCAAGTTATCTCAAATATAACTGGGTATGTTCAAAAAGGTTTGCCTTTAAAGTATTTGGGTTGCAATTTATTTGTGGGTAGGAAAAAAATAGAATATTCTGGGGATATGGTTGCAAAATTAGAGAAAAAACTTAGTGGGTGGAAAGGCAAGTTACTTTATTCGGGTGGTAGATTAATTCTTATAAAGCATGTTCTTCAAAGTTTACCATTGCATATTTTGGCAGTTTTCTGCCCTCCTAAAGATATTGTGAATAGAATAGAATTGATTTGTGCCAATTTTTTCTAAGGGGATAGTGAGCTTGGTTTGAAACATCATTGGGTTAGATGGCAGTCTGCATGTAAGCCGGTGGAGGAAGGTGGTTTACGGGTGCGAAGCGTGGTGGACCCGATTACAGCCTACTCTATGAAGGCATGGTGGAATTTGAGAACTAACCATTCCTTATGGGCTGCTTTTATGAATAAGAAATACAGTAAATATATTACACCATGAGGGGGTTTAAATGTTGCTCTGGGGTCATCGACTTGGAAATGAATGGTTCAAGTTATTGCTATTGCTCAGGAGTATATTGGGTGGGTTATTAGTGTTGGGGAGGCAGGATAAATGGTTACATGGTCACCGATTAACTGATGTTGCTGCTCCTCCTCAGGGGTCAGAAAATATGTCAGTTAGGGATGTTCTTTTTAATGTTATTGGATTGTTGGAATTATGTTTGTCAGATTTACCTCAAAATATAACCTTGGTTGTCTTAGCAATAAAGGGTAATGTTTCAGCTGAAGCTGACAAATGTGTATGGATGGGGTTCGACTAGTGGCAAATTTTCTTTAGCTTTGGCGTAAGAGATGTGTAGACATAAAAGTGGTGTTATGCCTTTGAGAAAATGGATTTGGAGCAGGTATATTCCTTTAAAGCAGTTTATTTTAACTTGGAGGTCTTTATCTAAAAAACTCCCACTAGATGATGAAATTCAAAAAATTAGTATTTCTTTGGCTTCGTGTTATTCTTGTTGTGAATGTCATAGTCAAGAATCAATCAATCATGTGTTTGTTTCGAGTCGGGTTACAAAAGATACATGGAATCATTTTCAATCAATTTTGGGTATATATAGTGTAAGTAATCAGCTTGCTTTGAAAATTAGTAGTTAGTGGCTGTTCAATGTGAAATCTCCCGGTCTCAAGGAAATTATGTCTTTCATTTTTACAAGTATTTATTGGGAGTTATAGAAGCATTGTAACCAATGTCGTTTTGAAGGTTTAAAAGTAGAGAGTCGGGCTATTATTAATAATGTCCACAACTCTATTATAAATGTCTTTTCCGGTTCTGATGTGTTGAAGAAATCTGCTTTGGGGGATGTACTTGTACTCAAACAGTTGGGTTTGTACGGTTATCAGTATATCGTTAGCTCTTGTATTATTACTTGATGGCAGCGCTCGGCTAGAAATCGATTTAAGCTCAATTCTGATGGTTGTTCTAAAAGGAATCCAGGTCAAAGTGGTGGTGGTAATTTGCTTTGAAATGACTGTGGGAAAATTGTGTGGGCTCAAGCAGATGGGTTTGGTACTCAGTCCAATATGGTGAGGCTCATGCTCTTATGCAAGGTATGGAGAAATGTCTTCACGAGGGCTATTTTGATGTTGATTTTGAAATGGACTTTATGATCTTACTGAAAATTTTGAATAAGGAAATTGAGATTCCTTGGTGTGTGGTGTATGAGGTTAGGACCATGATGGCTTATTTAGAGCAACTGAATTATCACCAAGCACATGTGTATAAAGAGAGCAATCAGCCTGTTGATTGTCTTGCTAATTTGGGGTGTAATGCTCAAAGGAAAATTGTGTTTAGTGGATTTGGTGAGCTGCCTTTAGCATTAAGGGGGTTGGTTAATAGTGATAGGCTCGGTTTTTTTAATTTACGTTGTATAAAATAGTTGTACTGTTGCATTTCTCTTTTTAATAAAATTTGCCTGAGTTAAAATAAAATAAAATATAAATAGAATAACAGAGCCATCACTCGATATATAGCTTCAGGCCTTTAGTTTGAGATATAGAGAGAAGGACGTTGATGAGGGTTATGGTGGTGGAAATAAGTGAGAAGAAGTGGGGGTTTTTTCATTTTTTGTTTTTTAAAATGGTACCGTTTATTAGAAGCAATTTTTTTTTTTAACTTTCCGTTATTTCGGGCCAACTCGGGGAAACCAAACCACCAACCAAACTGACCCGAATCAATCAGTTTTGGTTTCGGTTTGAAAATTTTTGGATTACAACAGATCGGTTCAATTCGTTCGTTCGATTTTCGAATTTCTGATAACACCCCTAGGCCATATCTCATCATCGCCCGATGATGTATGGACTTTCTCCTTTCTTAAATACAGACCGATTCATGTTTATACAAAAATCAATGCTTCATGTTGTACGATGAGAGAGAAGTGATATATTGCAAATAGTTTAAAAAAGCTTAGAAGTTGAGGGTGAAGATGATAGAAAAACATCTAGAAAAAAGTCTTTGAAAAGGAACTGAATTGGTGAAAGTGACAACTGGAATGGATAACCCATTAATGGATATGGGATATAAGGAATTAAAAAGAAACATACTATCATAGGAAGCCTTGAGAAAGAGAAGAAGAGACGTGAAATAAGAAATGGATTATAGGAGTTAATTTTAATTGTTTAAGACAGGAAGATATGGAACTTAATAATTGAGATTTCACATGGGTCGAGAAAGGTGCGTGCATGTGGGATTTTCATAACAGTAAAAATTAATGAGAGTGGGTGTATGACCCAGAAGGCTGCAGGTTATTTGGAATTTGATTTATGCATGTTCAGGGCCGAACCTGAGATTTTTAGACCTGCGTCGAAAATTTAAATTGGGCCCTTAATTTTTAGTGTGTACTAAATTTTATTTGTTTTCGTAAAAGTTTTCCATAACTGAATATATAAACTTAAACTCTAACAACAAAAAAATGAAATATATCAAATAATAAGGTTAATCCAACCAAAAATAATGATAATTTAACTTTAT
Organism: Lonicera japonica; assembly: GCA_021464415.1. Taxonomy (NCBI): domain Eukaryota; kingdom Viridiplantae; phylum Streptophyta; class Magnoliopsida; order Dipsacales; family Caprifoliaceae; genus Lonicera; species Lonicera japonica. Next base: position 4,229,774 of record CM038466.1, read on the forward strand.
TTTTTTTTCAATTAAAATAGGCATCCAATAAGAAGAATTATATTTAATATTAAAGCATTAAATTGATAGAGTTAATTGGCATGAATACGTGCAAGGGAATCAATTAAACATATTCATCCTAGCACAAATTTACGCTAACATAAATAAAATTAAACCTCCAATCTTCAAAGTCTTCGAAGTAAAAAGAAACAAATAAAAAAAATAAAGAAAGAAAGAATTGAAAAGGGATGAGAGGAGAGTGCTCGGCATTGTTGTTGTGCTGCGGCTCCACTTTGTTGGCTGATGTCCTCTTTTTATAATTGAATGACATTAGGACTCATCTAATTAATGGGGCTTGGACCTTCAAGGGGCTCAATTAGTTGCTTAATGAAAACAAAGTTGGCTCCGCACTTAAATAATAGCTTGGCCTGGTTGCTGGTTTTTAATGCCTAACGGGCTTAGCCCACTTATTAGAGTACACTTTATTGAATTTTTGCCATATTAATTATGTATACATGTATAAAAAAAAAATTGGGCCTGAGTCAGCTGACTCTTGGGCCGGTACTCAGGTCCGGCCCTGTGCATGCTCTGGTGAGAAATGAATGGTGAAAAAGAACAAAATTGATGATTTAGAAGTCCAAATGCATAATTAATGGAGAAAGATACTTTAACCAAATTCGATAGGTATAATTTTCGAGAAGTAAATCGATAAATTTTCATGAAACTTAGTAGAGATGATAATCATTATAATGAGCAGGATCATTCCTACCAAATTTTATGAAAAATATTTAAACCATAAATGGGTGTAATGAAAATGTGATATATATGTTTAATTTCATCAATTGAAATTGTATACGATCATATTACCAACTTTTTAATTAAGATTTTTGATGAAATTTGGTGGAAATGTACTCATTATGGATATCATCCTCCACCGAATTTTGTAAAAAAAATCTTCATTTTTCATAAATAAGAACAGTCCTTATAGGAGCCGCTTTATATATATAAAGATTAATTTAAAGACACTATGCTGATATATATATATATGCACAATATGTACCCATCAAGGAAGGCTAAGGTTGTTGAGGAAATGGACATTATCAGTTAAGTATATCTACCAATTACATTTACCCTCGAGCTGAAAACACTACACTATTCCAAATCAACCTTCCATGCAAATTATATATTAGAACTCCAAACAGTTTAATATTTTCTTCTATAATTTTATATGGCAGATAAATCTCTTGGTGCTTGTCAGGATGTACATATGATAGAGTCAAGAATTTTTTGGGATTCAATGATAAAAAAGAAAAAGACTCAATCTTTCATTGATCACAATGTAAAATACACCAGTGATTCCATGAACAAAAGCAATGTACTTACATTTGATAATGCATCATGTTTGTCAAGCTACAACTTTGAACCATCTAAGCGACCCATCTCTGTACCAACAAAAGAATACATGCCAATAGTTAAAGTAATTCACACTTCAACAGGATCTTTGGTCATTTTGCACCAAAAAATTAAAAAAGTTTAAGAGGAAAAAAAGGGGATCTTTGGTCCATGTCTAAGTTAACAGAGTAGAAGGATATTTAAAAATCTATATTTTTACTTTGCATTCGAAACATTCATTCACACCTATACACGAACATGTGAGAGAAAGAAAGAAATAGCATACCTTTCAAGACTTATTGTCCAGAAGCAAAGTGAAACAGGATAGTAACTAATCAAAAGATCAAATTCAACGAAGCTGAACCACAGGGAAAATAATCTTTTAATACACAAAACAATATATTTATGTATTGATAAAAAATCAAAAAATCAATCACTTTATTACTTTCCCATAGCAGTTTATTATGGAGATGCAAAATAAAAGGAAAATCTTATAGTGTTCTTTCATTTTTTCTTTGTAGTATCAAATTTACCTGTTCCACCATTTTGACAAATCCATTAGAAACAAAACTTTATTTATCAAGTAAATCACAAAAAAGAAATTAAACTAAAGAAATACCATATTTACCTTTACAAATAAATATTTGTTACCACTTGGAGCACAAAATATTTGTTTGAAGCATTCTATTGAGCACCTACTAAATGTCCATGAAAAACCCAATAATTCACTAACAACAAAAGGTTAGTACCCAAAGCATTGTAATATGTAAAATAAATTGCAAACTACAAACATAAACCCTAGAAATCTAACAATACACCATTATACAAAAAATATATAATAGTATTACCAAAAAAAAATCACCCATTGAACAATAAAAAATCAAGTGGGAGATCCCATAAACCATTGTAACAAATAACAAAACAAAAATAGAGATACCAAACAACTTTGTGAGGGAATGGAGACTCAGGGAGACAAATGGAAGACATGTTATGAGAAGGGAGATGGTTCTTCAAATGTACAATGCAGTGGCAGAATGGAAATCGTCGGAGTGTTGAGGAGAGGAGAAAAAAAGCATAATAATACGAATTTTGGAGTGGTTTGTGACGGTTGGGGAAGGATTTGATGAAGGGGTTTGAAGGGAGAGAGTAAACGGAAGATACCTATGGTAATTTGAAATGACTAAGTTTGGGGAATTTTGTGCGAAAGAGGGAGAGAATGGGAGAAAATGCCACGAGGTGGACGAAGAAGGCCAAAGGGTCGTTTTACTTAAATAGTATAGATGTTTATTTTTATTGATTAAATAGGAATTGCCCCTTTTTTTTAATTTAAGTAAGATCGGATTGAGTTGTTGAGAAAAGCAAAGAGACCTTGAGGCACTTTATTCAAAGCTCAAAAAAGCTGAGACATAAAATGAAATTTGATAGTGATGTGGACAAATCTATTGCACACAAGATTCTAAATGTAGTGCTGTAGGTATGAGTATTACTTAGTGACACGTTTGAGATTAAAGACAAATGTTATACAGGGATTTTAAAAGGGAGTTCTTAAATAAACCCACTAAATTTGTCTTCTCACCCCACTTGTAACTCACTTTATTATTTCCTTTCAACTCACCCCACTTATTATATATGAGCCAAACAAGACGTTAGCAACTTTTTAATTTTTTCATCCTAACTAGTTCTTCACATATCCAACAAGATGAAACGATCCACCATCAATGTTTCATAATCTTTTTGCCTCAAAATCAACTCCTACTCTAAACTATAAAAAGCATCAAAGCCAAACAATTATGAACCTGTGTTTTTCTTTTGTTAATTAATCTTTGTTAAAATTGTATTGGTATGTACACTCCACCAATTTGTGTTCGCGTAATCCTCCCTAGAAAAATTGCCTAACCATTTTTCTAACCAACTAGGAAAAAATCTGGCCATTGAATCTATCCAGAAAATTATAATTACTTCCGACTAAACCACACCAACGAAACAAAATAAACAAGAATAACTGAAAAACACCGGTGAGAAAAATTATAAATAAACAATAACTAGTTATTTTTTAGTTTTCTCCAGCTAAATATATGACGAGAACAATACAAAATCATGCACATTATATACATATGTATATATTCTCCTTCTCTTAAGGACCGTCTATTTCGTGAGATAAACGGATGAATTTTTTTATAAAACTTGGTGAAAATGATCTTTATAATGATTAGATCATCTCTACCAAATTTTATCAAAAGACTCAAATAGAAAGTGGGTTAATTAAAATTTCAATGTCCCGAACTCACTCACGTCGAACAACTAGATGAATTGAAAGACAAGTGAGAAAGGGGACCTTTAGTGATTGATAGGAGTGAGAGAGTTTATATTTGTCGAAACATAGTCCCAACTCTGCTAGAGTTTTTAGCGATGAAACAATATTAAAAAAGGATCATTTAGTTTAATTAAGATAGAGGAGGTAGAGTTAAACAAGGGAGAAACAATCTTCAATTACAGAGGAGAGAGGGATAGAGAAAAAACCGAGGAAAATTAAGGGAATGTTTGGGTAATTTTTTTTTATTTTTTTTATAGTTTAAATTCTAAAAGTTGGGTGGGGTGAGAAGAACATTTTGACAGGTGCAAATAAAAATACCCTTTTAAAATAGGGATTTAACTTTTGAATTTGAGATGATTCTTTAGAAAAATAAAGAACCTAATTTATAAAAGGAGACCGAACCAAATAAACTTGTAGAGACTCCTGAATTTGGAAACAACAAAGCTGCTGATTTTAGGCTTCAAGGAGAAGAAGTTTATCATGTTTTGTAATAGAAACCTCCCTGGAAGCTGATTGGTATGATTAGAATTGATGTTAGATTTGAGAATTCCTCTTTTGATTTAATAAAATTTTAGGGGTTGGCTCTTGCCCTCCTTTTGATTAAAAAAACAAAAGACTCCTGAATCTATAAAGATATACAAACTTTATTTTTTTCTAATCTCAACTAAATTTCAAACTTAAACTGTAATCTAAAACTTTTGTATCTTTATTTTATGAATAGCATACATAAATGGTCTTTTTTAGACTTAAAATGAAAAAGTCCGGTTGTTAAATTGGTTTGGTATGCAACTACAATCACCTAGTAGTGTTAAGGTACATTCGAATAATTGCTTTTAACAGTACACACATATAATTGCTTGAATACCATACACACTATTTTTTTAAATATGAAATACATTTAATAGTGCAGATTTTAAACATACTTACTGAGTTTTGAAAGAGCAATTTCTTGATTTTTTTTTTCCTTATTAATGACCTACTCGTATGTTTTGCCTATCTTTTTATTTTTAGTAGTTGCTATTTGTAATTCACCATTTGATTAGTTTTTTCGTTTTACTTACTGACAATCTAATTAATCACATCTTTACTCACCTATAATCTAAACATTGCTCTACCATTACAATTAATTAATAATATTAATAGAAAATAATAATAAAGAAGGGTGATTATAACGACGGACATGCTTATTTTAAACGTCACCTTTGTAAGTATAGTATAGACTCTGAAAACACCATCATTTTACATCCCACGAACACAGTCTCGTCTCTCCTTGAAGTTCATTAGAAAGGTACTTAGATTTTTCTCTACCAGTTTTCCATTTAATTCCCATTACATAATAATATCTACAATCAGAGGATCGGAAGTTATAATTTCATATATATATATAACATACACTATCGTGTTTGGAGGATCTCTTTCTGTTCGCGTTACTTCATTTCCCTTACATATAGATTCCCGTTTAAGCTCCGACAAATATATATATATATATATATGAATAACAAAAGTGAGGATGGATTTTGGATTTTGAAGTGCGTTATTTTTATGTTTTGCATAAATTAAATTATTTCATTCGTCTTCTTTTGCCTTTTCTCCGCATCCAAACAGAGAATTTAGGGTTTCTGTGTCAGGAAGGATGCCTTGTGATATTGTTGTTATTCGTTTTATCATCGTTTTATCTTGAAGAAACCATAAAGACTTGGGAGAAAAAAAATAAAGAAGATAAAAGGGAAATTACATTCTCGTTCATTAATACAAAGAAGTAATTATATAAATTAGAGAATTTCTTAGGGTCATTTAAAACCTAATTTCTTTTAGGGAGAAGAGTGGGTCTCTAGAGATCAATTTACTATCTATGGCCATTTAAAGCTTTTGCAATTATGAATTTCACTTATCAGTATGCCTGGCTGGCTTGCAATTACTATCTTTTGCTCATTTCAGAGGAATGGGGGAAAAGGGAAGACATAAAGATTAAAAAGACAATGAATCCTAACTCCTCAAACCCCTCTCTCCTCCCCCCCCCCCCCCCCCCCCCCAACCCCACCCACACACACACACACAAGAGAATGAAGACTTCTCCATAATCCTCGTGGAAATTTTCTCCCTCGTTTTCTAAGATTCATTTCCTTGAGCAGATTGCAAGGTTCTGTCTGGAAGAACACTCAAATGGAAGCTAAGTTCTTCAGGTTTTTGAAAATTGTAGGAGTTGGGTTTAAAGCAAGGGCCGAATCAGAAGGACGCCTCTTGTACCTGAAATTGGGATACAGCCATGAGGTTGAATTGACGGTACCTCCTGCTGTTCGTGTATTTTGTTTCAAACCAAATATAGTTTGTTGCACAGGGATAGACAAACAAAGAGTCCACCAATTTGCTGCTGCTGTTCGAAGTTGTAAACCTCCCGAAGTTTACAAAGGCAAGGGGATTATGTACATTGACGAAGTTATAAAGAAGAAGCAGGGCAAGAAGTCAAAATAGATTTTCCTGTAATGGTGATGGTTGTTAGGTTTTAGTTGCACAAAGCTTGCATCTCTCAGATGGGTGATATTTTGACATTATGTCAAGGACTCTTTACTGGGATATTATGTACCTCACAGTTGAAGTAGTTTTATCCTCATGATGAGCCAAAATTTGTGATCAATTCTCTGAATTCAAAACCCTCTCATTCAAGGGGACTTGATAATTATTGAATTTAAGTGCTCCGGGTTCAATTTGTAACCATAAAAAGCTCAGAGTCCACTACTTCAAATCTTGACTCCTAGAATTTAAAATATCTTAATGGAGAAATTTCTTTCTCGCTCGCATTAACTCTTCTTGTCAATTTGCTGCTTTAATTTCAGTTAAAGTTAATCTTTTGGCCTACTCAGAATTAACTTTAGGAATGCTGTTTGCAGTCCAATCTCTAAATGGATTATGCGAGCCCAGCTAAGCAGGTACACCTAGTATCTATGAAGATGTGATTATTTACATTGTATGCCATTTTGTGTAGTTTCACGTTTTAATTGTAGACTGTAGAGTCACTATAAAAGAAAATAAGCTCATGAGCATGACAATACATTAAATTAAGTAATCTACTTATGTCGAAGACAAATCAAATTATCAAAATGTGAGGCTAATCCTGGTGGTAATTTGGGGACTACTGAGCATCGGTTGCTAAGGCTCAAACCCCACTGCTGTCATTATTATTAAAGAAGAAACATGAGGGTTTAACCATTCTGCAGGAGCAAATTTAAAACGTGACTAGATCTCTGGGATTTTTTGCCATAGAATTGTTTTTGCATCAAAGGTCCCATGCTAATCACCATATCATTTGGAGGGTAAAATCGTAAAATATACATATGCACTCTCTCTGTGGCTCTGTCCCACTTCAATAAGCGGAAAAGTACTTTAAATTGAGATGAACGGAATGCTTGTACTTTTCTTTTTTTGTGTCCTGAAACTAGATTTTTGTTTGCAATCTGTGTCTAAAGTTTCTGTTCTATGAGATGGTTGAAATTATTTTCATTGAATCTTGTAAGTAAAATCTTTCAAGTTCATCGTGTTAGTTGAAAATAAGCATGAAGTGTATTTTATTAGGGCAAGTGAAAGAGTTGGTAGCAGATCGAAGAAACACGTGGCCTTACACTATGACACACATGATACAATATAAGGTCAATAATGAGTTCAACAGCAGTGGGAACGTTTAAATATTCCGGTGCTATCAGCTTTACACCTCTTTAAACTGTTGGGACAGTGGTACAGTTGCACAGGATGTCATCAACATTTCCCAGTTTACACTTAATTTTCTTATTTATTTATTTTAGTTTTGTGTTGTGGAGATATTACAGCTTTGGGAGGAGTGAATGTCAACGTGGGTGATTCTTGAACCTTCATTATATACGGGCAATCAGGCAGATGAACAGTTGAGGTTGGTGACCCTTCATTTTGAATGGAATTTTTCTTTTATCTGATTAATCAAAAGCTCCAACAATAGTGATTTATTAACCTTCGTTTTATTTTTAGGCAACTTGGCAGCTCATTTATCAAATATATCCTTGATATTTGATTGTTTAAGTAGATTATTTGACTTACAAAGACAAAACAGGAACCTTTTTTTTATTTGAATCCATTACATCCTGAGCATGAGAAAATTCCACAATTCTTAGTTATTAGTCAACTCTCGGAACACATATAGGGAGCAGAATGGAAAGATGCTACTTGAAAGGAAATAGAAAATAAAAACAATCTCAATCATGTTTGGTTCTTATTTCAGTTGTGCAGTTGCTCTTCTAAGTTGACATGTAGTTGATCCCCTCTGCCCTTTATTGGTAGCAAATGTAATGGATCCCTATTGCTATGCTTTCTGGTACTTGCTTCACTGGAGCTTTAGATACTTCATCCTGCTAGGGGAAAAAAAGAATTACTATATATAATAGATAATCAAACACCCATTAAGACATGCAGCAGGACATGGTAGCAAAAATTACGAAGGCCAACTGTGATTGGAAACATAGTTGTGCGAGAGTGCATTATAAAGCATTCTAGTGAAAAACATAAGCACGTCTTGCCTAACATTCTATCAGACTTTCTTCATTTAAAAGCATGCATATGATATCTTTATTTCAAAAGTTATATATGTAATTATTTCAATATTCTTAACCAAATTGGACACACACATTCCACACTTTACTATATATGGTTGTTAGGAGTCTGTAAATGTTCAATTGCAAAACTGGTGTTTTGCTATTTTTAAGTATCAAAGTGCGGCTGTCAGCCCCCTATTTTCTGGTGACCACAAGCGTCTGGCTGTGGTTTGTTAGATCAAAATGACAGAAGGCCCTTTCGGACTGTAAAACTAGATGTACTTGCTTGTTAAATGCAGCCTCAGTTATAATGTAAAATTTGTGAGTGTTAACCCACATCAATTAGCAGCATTGAAGGAAAAAGGGCAAAAGTATAGAACATACCACTACCTCAGCTCATTATCATTCTTGAGCTTGTATCCTTGACTGCTGCCTTCCATGGGTTTATAATTAGGCAAGGGAATTTTTCCAGATTCGATAAGCTCAAGATCATGCACAAGCCTCTGATAGTGCTCCTTCACTTCCTCAACAGTCTTCCCACCGACTGCCCTGGCCAAATTGTGAAAGAAGTCTGGTTCACCTTCGTTATATATAGCCAGTGCTTCCTCAAACAGCTTGTTTTCCTTGCGAGTCCATTTCGATTCTGGCTCCATTTTCAGTAAAACAAGTATTTGTAGACCTCTACTAAGAACAAGGGAAGGATGGGAAAATAGAAAATTTATGTGCAGAGAAGTGTGTGATGGCTTCTCTATATATATATACCAGTGGAGGGGGGAGGGGGACAAGATAAGTGTGGGCCAGTGGGGTGCTTTTCTCGCGGCTCTGTTTTGGTTTAATTTCAAATCAGGGGGAACATTGTATTTTTCCATTACTTTCCAGGTAAACTCATGGATTTGCAGATAAGACTAAACCACAAAAAACATGCCTTCAGACAGTATTCTCATTATTCCAGAACCGATCCCATTTATCACCTTCTTATCTCTTAGTTATAATTTAGAAAAACCGTTTCCTCAGGCGGGTTGAAATGTTAAATCAGCGGCTTTACATTGAGGGTCACAGGCACAACGTGGGCCAATTTTGTTATCATATATTTAATGTTTTGCAGTGGTATCAAGCTGTGCACGACACTTATAAGCAGTTACGTTTGCCAGGTATGTTCTTTTCACTCTATTATGAACAACTGAACAAGGACATAAGCTTTTCTTAGCTGGCTAACTTAAGTCCGTTTCATGTTCTAGATGAATTAACATGTGTAACTCACCATTTATGTTACTACTAAAAAAACCATCATCGCAATAATCTAGTTAAAGATCATCTTGTTTTCATTTGCCTTCTCTTTTTCCAATTGTGGAACCTTGACATGTTTGGGCAATTTAAGTTGATACGGTCTGGACTCTAAACAAGCAAACATACTTATTAAAGTGCATAATGTGTGAAACTATATGCATAAAATTATAGAAATACTTGGCTATTTTGTATTTTGATCATGGTATTTGGTATAGCATTGATAGATTTAAGACTCTTGACACGTGGGTTATTTTACATGTATTTATGAGTTATTTGGCTTATTTAACCCTTTAAGTGCATAATATATCAAATTGTATATTATTACAAAAATAATTACTTATCCCCGCGTCCTTGCCATGCTGTCTCTTAGGCTCCATTTGATAACAAGATGGAAAATGGTAAGAAAAACTGTGTATTTTTGTGACAAGTTGGAAAATAAGTTGAGGGATGTGGTGAGAATGTGAGATGTTCTCTTGTTTTTTCTGCTTTTCCCACGGGAAAAATTTCTTGGGATGGTACTGAAATTTTTTTTTCCACAAAAATAAAGGAGGATGGAGGACATCTACTCATTAAAATGAGCATGAGATGGAGAGGATCTCACCACATTATTCGACTTATTTTCCACCACCTCACACAAATAAAGTGGTTTGCTATAATTTTCCATCTTGTTATCAAACGGAGTTTTAATTTTTTGAGATTGAACAATGCTATGCTCACTAGCTTTATCAACCAGTTATTCATACTGGATGCATTGATAGGTTATACATTCACAGAATGTACAACTTATTAATGCACCTAGTATGATTATCCGGTTGATAAAACTGGTAAGAATATCATTTTCCTTTGATATTTGCCTTGTCGGCATGTCCCTGTCGTGTCGGGTAGGAGACTGATACCCATGTCGATGTTTCTTAGTTGACAAGGTAGGACCGCGTTGGAACAACCCCTACAAAGCAAACCATGGATGTAACCCAGTCACTACCCACAGGGTTGGTTACATCGATTCAAGCCAGGACTCAAACCGGAGAACTGTGGGCCAAACTCCCGGATCACAGATCCCTTAGCTAGCCAAGCTACAGTGGGTATGTTTCGCCTTTTTTTTTATAAGTGGTTATTCATTCCATTCCTGTCATATAGGACTTCGCCACATATGCACACACTAATAGACACATAAATACATATGCATGTATGTATGACAGCTCTTTCTTGTTTGGACGAGGATTGCGGCAATTATTGTTGTTAGTTTTATAAGTTTTTATATACATTTGGACCTTGTTTCTGATGCTGCTCCAGTGACAAGTTCTTGAATTTGGTTCTAATTAAGATGCACAATTTATAGTTTCAAAAAAGATTTAGATGAATCATTTGATCAATAGTAAGGTGATACCCAGGGAGGGAATAGACCTAAGTTAACTTCAATGGAAAAACCAAAAAAGTAAAGGAGGAGATGATACCCTATGGTTTAACATAAGTTATTGGGCAAGAAAGGAAGAATGGAGACACATGATTCAGCTAGTTAACCCCTAATTTGTACAAGGCTCTGTTGGGTTGACAATCACATCAAAATGTTGAAAAAGCCCCTAGATAAGTGATGGATTTTATATATGTAGACAATCGACAACCTATGTTTTTCAACAATGCAAAATGTATTAGGACAATAATAACCCAAGGGGTTGCCACAGCGGTAAGGGCGAACTTGGGATTGTGTGGGTAGGTGCACGGTCTCAGGTTCGATTCCCCCAGCGTGAAACCTTTCTTGGGCCACTAGGAGGGTCTCCCGGTCGAGCAACTAGGGCCTCATGGGATTAGTAGGGGTGGGGCCACAATACCCATGGTTGTCAAAAAAGAAAAAATGTATTAGGACAATAATGTTACTGTCTTGATAAATTCCTACAAGTAGGCAATGTGTCTCCACCCCAAATTAAGGGTCTAGCTTTCATTTTGGGATATGTCATGACCTAAATTAAGATTCGTGTTTCTGAAATTAATTCACTAAATTTCAATAGAAGTTAAAAAGGATCATTTTTGACTGACTATGTTGAAATTGGTGTTTTCTTAAAGAGCACGAAAGTCAGATGCTGATTCTCAAGCTGGGAGGGAAGGAGTAATTTGTGTTGTTAAAATCATATCTGTAGTATAGGTCCTGTCCTGGGTGACCAAGTAGTTTAGCATAATGGATACCGCATTATGTGCTTTACAAGGACATACAACTATAACAATATCTGCTCTGGCCTTTATGCAATGTCTTGTTAATCTAGATAATGTAGAGCCATAAATCGATTTCTTGCCCAAAATAGAAGCTTCTTGCCTTTTTGTTCTGCCTAGAATTTCCCTTCGCTTTTTTACTCAAAGCAGGCCACACAGCAATAGGTTTTTACATATTCCTTGTCTTGTCAAACGTATTCAAATGTGCGGGACACATCAAGAAATAAACTCACACAACATCTATATATATATATATATTCTTTGGCTTTTTTGTATTCAGATTCCTTATCATCCTTGTTCATTTCTTGTACAAAGCATTCTCTATGAATACTTCTCCTTTCTCTATCAAAATTTTGAAGACCTATATTTTGAAAGCTGCCTCGGACTTGAGACTATCTAGACATAGATACGTGACGTGTCTATTGATTCTTCTCAGCAATTTCAACCTCTGTATTTGTTTGCCAAGATGTTGTCACTGGATCAGCCTTGCTATGTCATATTTACACGTTTCGGAACCACATAGGATATGCTTGCTAAAGGTTGATCATGCTGTTGGGATGTGTTTATTAAGCAAAATTGTTAAAATTGATTTTGCTTGTTATTTATTTTGACCACAATTTTGGAGATGCTCTTTTATTTATACACGATTGGCAATTCCAACTTTAAATTTGTTTAGGAACAAGGTTGGATGGTGTATATATTTTGTTTTGGAATAAGTTTGGATTGTATCTTCTTTTTATTGGAACAAGTATCTATTTATCATATACGGTTTGTGTTTGGGGATTATGTTCTGCGGGACTGGACTGCCCTAAATTGATTTTGATTTGAATTTATGGAATTTATATTCAGGGAAATTTCACTCTTCCTCTGGATCTGGATGAGCAAAAGGGTGCTTGGCTTTTGTATTGATTTTGATTTGAATTTCTAGGGATTATATTTTGTTTTGTAATAAAGTGCATTTTTTCACCTAAATAATTATTATATGTACTCAGGGGGTCTCGAATTAAAATTCCAGTACGTTTTTGTTTGTGTATCTTTATGGAAGCCCAAAATGTATTTTGTGGAAAGATATGATGGACTTGTCAATAAAATATTTTATTTAATTGCAAGGCTAACTTCTTGAATTTTTTCTGAATTTTTTTGAGTGCAAGTGGTGTTAATATATTTTGTTGATATTGTATATATCTACGTGATCTGTCGGTTTTTTTTTTTTTGGCATGATTTTGAGATGAGATATGATTACGTAAATCATGTGATTTACGTTATTTAATTTTTTTTTTTTAGAAATAAATCTTAATATTTTAAAATTCCGTTAAATTTACATCATTTAAGTGTGTTTTTAAATTCATATACAAAATTAGTTTTCTCACCCCATCAATTTTTTAAGAAATCTTACATTATACCCCAATGGTAGGGTAAGTGTATTAAAACAATGCAGGGACAATATAGTTTTGCCGTTAAAAGTAAAAATATTAAATAATATTAAAATTTTAATTAATGTAAGACATAATTTTTCTTTTTCTTTTTTTTATAATCATGGGTATCGGGGCCCTTCTCCCACTAATCCTATGAGACCCTGATTGCTTGATCAGGAGACGTCTCCGGTAGCTTAAGAAAGATTTTACGCAATAGAGAATCGAACTTGAAATTGTGCACCCACACAGTCCCAAGTTTGCCCTTACATTGTTCTTAATAAATTTTATTAAAATTTCTATCTAAATAGTACGTCTGAAGACACAAAATATTAATTGTGATAAATACAATTTTCACAATTATATAATATTTCATATATTTACTTTTCTATTCATTGCTCTTAAATTGTTATTATTTATATTTCAAAATTGTCTACAAATTCTATTTTTATCAAATAAGTAAATATATGTCTTAATTCATTACACCAAAAATATTAAAAGATTAATTTATTGTATGTGTATATAACATAAAAATAAAATTTTTAAGTGATGCTGAATATAAAAATTATGTCCAAGAGCAATTGGTTCAACAAAAGAATTTCCTTAAAAAATAATTTAATAGTAAACACTTTAAAATAAAAAACCAATATAATTATCATCGGCAGCATATAGCAACCAAAACCATACAAAATTAAAAGCAATGATTTTGAAAATCTTAAACAAATACAAATATGCTAATTAAATCTATTACGTTTAAAAGGATATATATATATATATATATACGAGAACAAAACCCTAGAATCCAAAGTTCATACAAGATTTGAAAAATTAAAATCAGGCACACTACAAAAACAAGATCAAAAGAGTAATCATTCTAAGTCAAAAAGTAAAAACAAAAAAATCATACGAGACATAAAAATATGCTTGCAAGGGCTCCTTGCCTTGTAATTGGTTGGCTCTACCCTCTATTTATTTTTTAGATTTACTTTGTAACATGACTATTTCATAGTTATGTTGGTGTTTTATTTTAAAAAAAATATATATGACGGAGAAAAAAATCCTCACACAAAAAAAGAAGAAGTGAATAGCGTTAATTTTTTTCTAAGACAGAAATCAAGGTAAGAAGAAAGTTTTTTACACTATTTTTAAGGTAAATTTGACTTAGTTTTGAATTTTAGTGGGGTGAGAAGTCGGATTTTGTGAGTGCATTTAAGAACACTCTTTCATAATCCATAATCCATGTTGGGATTTTGGAAATGTTGTGTTGAATTATAGAGTTTGAAGTTGATCCATCTCTTTTTAAGTTTATATCTTCTCCATTATTTGTCACGAAGACTTTCTTTATCTAACTAAAATATGTAAATAGAGAAGAATTTCACTAATTGAAAATCATGAGATTTTAAATACATATTTTACAATCTTTTGATTTACATGATTTCTAAATTTTGTGAAAAGAATACAACCTATTAACTTTTCAAAAATTTAGAAATATATCCAACTGATTTAATATATTAAACTTTTTTTAATACAATTTCTTTAACTTTCCTAATTCCAAAAAAAAAAAAAAAACTTTCCTAATTCAAATATAATTTATAGCATTAAAAGTGCCTTATCATCTTTTATTGAGTCAAAATTTCATACTTCTGTGCAACACAATTCATCAAAAAAAATAAAATAAATAAAACACCTATAAAGTCAAAAAAAATACATAATTCGCCTATAGCATAGTAGTCGTGAGGGAAGGAAATGAGATCACAAATTACAGTGTGGCACGGATTTGAACTCCAGCGTTAACGAAAGTAGGAGATACTCATTAACCTAAATATCATTCTAGTTAATTAGATTTATGAATGATTGATTCCGTTAACTTGTGATATTTTTGCAGTGATGTAAAAAAGATTGTCTAGCAAAATATATATTTTATTGGATTCATGAACAAATGTGTGTAGCTCAAACTAACTAAATGTGATATATTTTTCTGTTAATTTTTTTTTTTTTACAAAATATGCACAAGAAATTTGTTAGAGGTTGTCTTTCATTGATTATCAATAAAACATTTAATTTAAAGTTATTAGATTGGATGTAATAAGAAGTTGATTAAGATGTTCAAGTCCTCTCCTGCCCACGTCCTCTTATTTTTACCATCGCTTGTAATAAAAAATAAAAAATGTATTGAATGAAAAGTTAATATTAACATATTTAAAAAGTTAATTAATAATAATTTTGTAGTTATCCTGTCACATATGTAAACTTAATAGAGACTGAATTAAATTTATACTATAGAGTTTACATATAAATGATTATCCATGAGTGTTGCACAAAAACCTACCGAGCCGGATAGTATACGATAATTTTGGGTCTAGTTGCTTAAGAATACTATTGTTGGGAATTAGTAATGAGTATGATATCTCAACATACCTTAGATATGTTATTAATATAAATTGGAAGGGCGTGGCATTTCCCCTAATAGTAGTTTAAAAAGATTAGTATACCGTAATCATTCCAGTTAGGCGGGAATCATATAAATTGATGTTTAGCTTGGATAGAATGACGTTTACATACTTAATGTACTATAAAATATGAGATACCAAGAATACAACCTAGATACATTCTAGAAATGCTGTAAACATAAATTGATGAGGCATAGGTTCCATAGTCGAAATTATGCGAGGCTAGGGAGCCATAAGTGGATCGGTTAGGCGGGAAATTAGGAAAGCCAATACTTGACTT
Organism: Lonicera japonica; assembly: GCA_021464415.1. Classification (NCBI taxonomy): domain Eukaryota; kingdom Viridiplantae; phylum Streptophyta; class Magnoliopsida; order Dipsacales; family Caprifoliaceae; genus Lonicera; species Lonicera japonica. The sequence goes on from CM038466.1 coordinate 4,245,649, forward strand.
GGTAATATGACATGAGAACAACGATAAGACCCATTTGGCTTTAGTATTCTACACACACGACACATAATGAGAGGTAAAGTATTGATAATACTTTATTGGATTGTAAAACACGAGTTACTATGAGATAATAAGGCTACGTGTTATAAATGTGATAACGGTGATTATGATGATAAATGAACAATGCGTAATTGTACAATTGTATAATTGTGTGGGATTTCTATCTATATATACATATTTATAAATGATGATAAAGCCTAAGATATGAATTACCTTATCGGCACCACATAAATAAGTTATACTTTTTATTATCATTATTATTTTGTTATTAGATGGCTTGCATGAATATAGTGATGCGTATACTGTGCGATCCATGGTTGGACCTATGTATGTATAAAGTATGATGATGAGATTGCATTGTCCATGTAAGGTCCCGGGCATGTCTCTACAGATTAAGACCTTAAGCTGGGATAAAGTGCCCCTGGGTGAAATACTCAAAACCGTGCACGGAAACTAATGGGAGATCTTACTGCCGCATAGGTGAAAGGCTATGAAATACAGATCTAGTGACGCTTAGACAAATACGGGTATTATTTTGATTATCAAGGTTATAATAGTTATTGGGATACATGTCTCGGATGACATAGTTAGTTATTGAGGTACATGTCTCAGATGACATGGTTAATTATTGAGACTATGTCTTAAATGATACTAATATAACACAAAGACAGATGTGATGGTGATCTTAATAGATCTTATCGTGTTATGTCTTGTATTGTTTTATGCATGTATTGTCTCGAATATATATATATATATATATATTGCGAGTAACATAAGAATGTACGTGGATTGTATTGAATAGATTCGAAAATATATAGAGATGTGTTTAACTTATCATAATAAATTAATACGTAAAGTGGAAAGTTCCAACAACTATTGAGCCTTAGAAGTAGTATACAGGTGTGTGAACACATATGATTCATGAGGTTAATAGGTTGGATCATAACAAACGTAAGATATTAATAATTAAAGTGGGAACCATAGCAAATATGATAGCTAGATGGGAGAACACCGTAACGTAACTCTTGTGGTGAAGTAGGTACAATATTTGGATATAAAGTATGGATGCGAATGTTCATAACACTTTATGAATAATTTAGTGGTGAAGCCTATAGTCGACCAAGCATGAAAACTCATAATAAACTAATAATAAAAAGGCAATGATGAATGATTGGCCAATATTTATAGACTTTCGGTATAAGTATGAGATTGTTGAGGATGATTATCGTTTCACCTTATAAAACAAATTCACCTTAGCATGACGAACCGTAAGAAGTTAAAGATCAATTACAATATGCCTAGAACATTATTTCTTAGAGCAATGCGTATTTAGGGAGCGGTCGAATATAAGAATTTGTGAGGATGGGACTGGTTAATACATGGTATAGCTTCCGGTGATTATGATGGGAATCATAGTGGGGTTTGGCATACATTTATGTGTGGATTTCATTGCATATCATTGTTTCAAACTATCCTAGTAAAGTAAAGCAATTACTTTCTATAAAACATGTATGTGCATGTGTTTGCTATACGTACTTTCTATATAGAACTTTATAGTTTTCATTAAACCCTGATTTGGCTCATTCCCCTTTTCACCAGTTTTGCAGGATAGGCCTTGAGGGTGGTGTGGGGTATATTCTTCGAGAAGCCTTTAATGAACCGAACCATCTTTTAGTCCTCAAGCTAAGGGCTATGTTGTATTCAGATTTAGTTTTATTGTATTGTTCATAAACTCTTTGCTTAAGAACCGAACTTCGGTTTTTGATGTGTAAATAATGTTTCAATTGAACTTGTATAAATGATTTAAATGTGGAGTGAATTTTATATAGTGATTGGAAGCGGAAATGTTTTGGATGAGAACAATTTTAATTTGTACAGGTTGGTTTGTTAATTATATGAACTCCACATGCCAAAATTTTATAAAACGGAATTTTATTGGATTATATTTTTACTAAGAAAAGTTTTTAAAAGTTGTGATTTTTATATTTAAAACATGCCTTAGTGCACAACGTCCGTAATTAACTGGGTCCTGGAGGTGAAAATCTCAAAACTAGATGCAGGGCGTCACATAAATAATGTGTGTCAATAGTATCCCCTTAATTTATTACTAAAATGTAAGTTGATGTTTACTTTATTTATCAATCAACCCAACACGTGTTTAGGCCATCTCAAATGGTTTTTTCTACCAACGCGAATTTTTATTTTAAAATACAAAGTGGTAAAAATTCTCTTGAACGATAGCTTCAATAGATATTTCCACGTGACATAGCAATTGGATTACTTAGAAAACTTCTATCACCATTTTTAGACATAAATAAATGATCATACAGAATTTAAATCCTACGCGATAACAATTAAATGGACCATACAACCCTTTAAAAAATCAAATTAGTTAAATTTAATAAGGTCGCAACGAAGATAAGAGAATAAGATATGTAAAACACCATTGGAGTTGATTTCTTTTGGAGTTTTCTATCAACACAATTATATGCCAAATAGATATATAAATCTTGTAAAAGTAATGATGAAACTTAAGATATAAATAAACTTTTGGAAATGGCCTTGGCAACGAAAATTATTGAATACAATTGTTACAATGCCACATGTTATAACACATTCAATGAAAATGCGAAAAAGTGTTTGTTTTTCTCTCTTCAATCACATGAGTCATTGATTTATTGTATTTTCATTAAATGTGTTATAATATATGACATTATAATTACTGTATTAAATATTTTCTTCTACAACTAAACAATGTATTAAGAATTCTACATCATATTTTAAAATTAATAGTCACATAAAAGAAATTAAAGAAAAACAACCTTTTTCTTTTAATTGATGACATGTCCCACTTCCGGGCTAAGTTATTAGATCTTTTTGTGTGGAACAATGGTTAGATTTGTACTACTACTAGGGTCTAGAGCAGCGCAGGGGAACTGATTGGCTGAACCATACAGAAGTTAATTAGTAATGAAACTAGAACAACATAAACAAATGGGGATGTAGCTCAAATGGTAGAGCGCTCGCTTTGCATGCGAGAGGCACGGGGTTCGATCCCCCGCATCTCCATTTTCTCTCCGCCACCCGCACAAATCATTTTTCTTCCCAAACAGGAAAACCAATTCTACTTTCTCCATTTGCGCCAAAAGGAAGCAAAACAATGTCACCGGCAGTATTTCCCCTCCTTATCTCCTCTTCCACAGCCCTATTCCCACCAAATTCACCACCACCACACTCGAAGCCACATCAAGAACTTCTTCAACGCCCTTCTTTTACTAGATTCAATAAAACCTCACGCAGAGAGGCTGTCGTTTTGCTCTCAGTCCTCGCCCTCATTCCTTCTTCTCTCCCTCAACCTTCACCAGCCACTGCACTCTCCTTCGGCATCTGTATGCATCCCTCCTCCACCTATTGATGATTATATATATATATAATTTATTTGTGTATTTTCAGAATTCTGCTAAATGAATTCAATTGTTGTGGCGCTCAGCAGGACCAAAAGATTGGCTGAGAGAACAAAAAAAGAAGGCCTCCAAGTTCGTATTGGCCCCCATTGATGCCTCTCGCAACAGCCTCCAAACTGCTTATCTCTTACTCAGTAACCATCCATCCTTTTGGAGTGGACCTAAATCTCTACATGCTTATGTTAACTTCTATGTATATGCTGTTTTGAACTTATTGATTGATTGCGGTGATTGATAGAGCATTTTCTTTGAAATTAAATGACCAGCTAATGGAAATTCTGAGTACGCAAACACAGACTTGCAAGAAGTTCAGAAGCTGCTTAATTCCGCCGCTAGGGATTGCATTCCAAATGAGAGGAACTCATTTGTTAGTTTTCAAGCTAGCAGCGGAGTTGAGGTTCCTCTTTTCTTTTTTTTTCTTTCTCATACTAAATCCCTGTTTATGGATCAGATCATACTATTAAAATGCGTCAATAATGTTTCATGTCTTTTACAATGCAATGCTATCTTCAAAACCTTGTAAAGTAGACAAGCAGCCCTTTGTAAAAAGGAAGAGCAGTGTTATTTTGGTTACCTAGTCTCCATTGTAAAACGAAAATCAAGTAGGTTCTGGTGATTACTAATTATAAACACACCTGATTACAGGTCGAATTACAACTCTCTGGAATTAAAAATGAACTGTAATGGAATAGAGAGAGGAATGCATAGTTTGGGGCTTAATATTAAATTGCAATTTTATTTGTTGTACTTGCAGGTGTGCACATTCACTTTAGTTGTGAGTAATGCTGCTTCATTGCTCGACAAGAAGGATCCTGTAAAGTTGGAAGCTGAAGCTAAACTGAGTGATCTAATAAGGTATGCTTATAAAACATCTCACATAACTGCCTTTTTACTTGGATTTCTGGGGATGTGATTATCAATATTCCTGTAGGGCCTTGATCTCCACTTCAACTGCTTTATGATATAACATGCCAGATCGCTTGCTTATCAATATCTATGTATCACATGATTTGGCAATCCTTACTCATGCTCGCTAAACCAAAGAATCACTGAATCGAGTTGTTACCTTATGGCTTATGTTGAATACTTGTGAAACTACACTTTAAAACCTTGAGGAGTTAACTTGATAGATTTTGATTTTGCGGACAAGTCATTGTCAAGTTAACGTGCATAAAATATTGAAGCGGTTCTGCTCTGATATATCTTCCTCCGCGTGATGAAGAATATAGAGTATTATCCAATCTGAGTTGTACAAGACTAGTTCTTATGGAATGGTATTATGTTGTGCCTTTCCCAATTGTTAATTTTCAATTCAAAATGCTGAAAGATTCATCATGTGCTTCTGAGTTGATACATCTAAACCATTTTGAAGACAATTTGGAGCTATCTTTTATTCTTCTTTACCAGAATATTAAAAGCCATGCTGGTGTGTTAGATTGGTAATATAAGTTTCGCGGAATATTTATTTTCCTCGTCAAATGATAGCTGATAATCAAATAGTATTTGCTTTGACGTCCATACAAAATTTCATTGTTTGTTAAAACATATTACTCTATACTCTGTTTTTCGTATTTTCGAATTCACTCAATGGTTCTCTTTCTGTAATTACAGATCTTTTACTTCTCTTAATGGTGTGACAAATGAAACTGATATTCAGCTTGCTTCTAACAGGTATATTTTTCTACAGAAATCATGATTTAGTACTTGTCCGATATCTTCTTGAAAACAGTTGTTTTTGTGATTCTTGTTTCATTGTAGGATTTTTTCTTTGTTGCCACTTTAGTCTTCATTTATTAATCTAAATAGTGGTTAAAAAATAAGACATCCAAACTGCTAATGTGGAATTCTTCTTTCTTCTTTTCCCAATCATGACTGCAAATGTCTTTGCCTATAAGCCTATTAATCCCTCATCACAAGCAGCCACCTTTATAATTGGAATCATCACCATCACTGTTATATAGGAGAAGGAAATATGAGCAACAGTTATGCTCTCTTAGTTTGTACAGTGTAGGAGTGTGGAAAATTTTAGAGGCCAATTCATAGCACTTTGCTGTGCTGAACAAGAGAATTTGAACAGCCCTTAAATTGCTAATTAATTTGGGACAAGTTGGCAGTAGGCGATAATTGTGCAGATAAGCTGCATTTTGTGTTTGAAGGGGCAAAATTTATAGTTGACAGTTGGCACCCATCCTGTCATGTCCAGCTGGATTCTCTAATACCATTACGTCCTGGCCCAAGCTAGTAATATATTGTCTGCTTTGGGCCCAAACTCCCAATGTTTTGCTTTACGTACTAATGATCACATATATAGCATGTTGGTTCACCTACACAGGCCATTGGGGACAGTGGCGGATCCAGGATCATGGGACCAAGGGGGCTAAGTGTAAAAGTTAGAAAATTATACCTAAATCACACGGTGTTGGCCGGTGCCCGGTGGGATGCCGGAGGCGGTGGTGAGATGCTGGAGCGGAGCTAGTGTAGAGGCAAAAACAAAACTAAGAAAAAGAAGAAAAATTAGGGGGAAGAGATCTGTGAGATGAGAGATTTGTGAGATACTAAAATGAGAAAAGAAAAAAAAGAAGCAGAACTGCAGAAGTCTGCACTCGGAAGAGGAGAAGAAATGAAGAATGGGCATTGTGGGAGAAAGTGAGAAACATTAATGCTTGGTTAATTTTATTTTTATTTTTTCTTTTGCCAGGTGTAATTGTGTAAGGATGTGGACCACATCTCTGATCCATGGGGTCATGGGGATGGGGTTGCTAGCCTGTGCGGCTGTGCCAGCTACTTTCTGACCAAACATTTACATTTTTTTTTTTATTTTTTTTTTGGGTCCATGGGGTCAATAGACCCCTTTTGCTCTGTACTGCGTCCGCCCCTGATTGGGGATGAACACCCATAGTGTGTAGCTTGCCAATACCTACTGCAGCCACACCAGGGTACATATATCAGCCCACCCACAACAATGTGGTTGTTACAGACCAACCCTAGGTGGCGTTATTCTTAGAATAGCATGAGACTCAAATTTTTCATGCATACTTCATGCTAATATCTGGTTAACTTGTCTCTATTGCAGACAGAAGGTGGCAGATGCACTCATGGATACAATATCTTCACTCAACAAATTTGAACAGAGTATTAAGGATTGTCTTGAAATTTGATCATTTTGATTTCATTCAACAACTTCAATGTTTGTCGAAGACAGAGGAATTGTAGAAGTAGGTTCCATCTTCTATAAAATTATCTAGTATCTTACATTGATTGTTGATTACATGGCTTCTCCTTGACCTACGGAAAAAGGAATTGTTTCTGCCTTTCATTCTCTTGTTTTCCCTTTTTTAATTTTTTTTGTGTTCCTTCCCCTCTTTGATATTGTTACTGTCATGCGACAACAATTGCATCCTGCTAAATGTGGATGATATGCAGCATATGCTCTAGCCTCTATGCAATTTGGCTCAAACGAATAGCTTGTCCTTGAGTATGTATTAAAGTTCTTATGTTGATGAGTTCCATTGAATGGCGTATGACGAAATGAAGATTTGCTTTCAGTTTTGTAGAACTTTACTCAATGCACACTGCCTCTTTGAACGATTTAATGTTCAGTACAAATTCTATGAGCACTAACCCGTTTACGGCTGCATGGTCGGAAACCCAGCAAAATATTGCCAGTGATTTTCACTTTCACGTCTGTCACATTATGTACAATGAAGTAGTAACTAACTAAGATATTTGAAGATTCCAAATATTTGTAATTTCCTGGCATGAGGTCAAAGGGAAAAGGACATGATAACCAGCCAGGTAAATCAATCTTAAAAGAGGGAAAAAAAATGCTTTTATATGTAAGATATACCATGTCTGATGATGGTAATTTCACGAACTTCTCTCTCTCTCTCTCGTGGATGCACCGATGGAAAATCCAATCATTACCGGGAGGAAATTTTGCGGTGGGTCAACTGTCTAGTCATTAACATTAACAATGCCCTCCAGCTGCACTGGTAGCCTGCTCCACTCCAATATTCTTCCTCTTCTAAATTTTGACTGCATTCAAAGCAGACACACAGAAGGTACGACCATCATACTTGATGTTATGCTTATATATTTTGAATCACAAGTTAATTCTTTCATCTTTTCTCAATTTTTTTGAATAAACAGAATATTGGATTTTTTTTCATTAATGTATTGTATCCAGTAATATTTCATGAAAACATATGCTAGTCGCAGTTGCTTGGGACCGGCTGCCATTAGCATATTCTACTTCTAATGTCTTCGATATACAGCTACTAGGTGGAAGGCTTTTATGGTTAGTTTATTCAGGCTTGTTTCCATTTTTACCAATTCTTATTTTATTTGAAGGGCATTTATCTGGTGCTTCAGCTTTTACCATGTGCCAATGATGAAGTCCTTGTCTTTGTGAAATTACTAGTGGAAATACCATAAGAGATAATGATTTTGTAGTGTGATTTTTTCACTACATTTCTACTCGTGAATGTGAAAGTTCACAACCACCATAGAGGGAAGGAAACCTTTGGCCCTGAATCAGCCTCCTGAGCCTTATCGGAGATTTGTCCTTGCTCCTTAGTTTGCATCTAGATTTTTGTAGTAGCAAAAAAAACCATCAGTGAAACCATACCAAGGTTCTTCGCTTAGTAAATAACTCAACATGCTTTCACTTTAATATTTTCATTTTGTCATTTGTACATGTTAAGTAGGAATTTATGTACGATTAATCAAGTTTTATACAATGCTCTAGAAATTGCTACGCGTTGGGCTGATCAAAAAGCTTTGTAGAGTGAATTTTTCACTACATTTCTATTTGTGAATGTGAAAGTTCACAACCACCATAGAGGGAAAGAAACCCCTGGCCCTGAATCGGCCTCCTGACTCCTGAGCCTTACTGGAGATTTCGTCCTTACTCCTCAGTTTGCATCTAGATTTTTGTAGTAGCAATAAAAACACCATCAGTGAAAGCATACCAAGGTTCTTTGCTCAATGTGCTTTCACTTTAGTATTTTCTTTTTGTCATTTGTACCGGTTAAGTAGGAATTTATGTACGATTAATAAAGTTTTATACAATGTTCTAGAAATTGCTACGCGGAAGGCGACCGACAGTTTGCCTAGCATATAGGTGGTTGGCAGTCGTTTATTAATTTTTTTCTCCATGACTATAGTACTCGAGATGAAAGCAAGCATTTCCTATATTTCATACCCAAACAAAAAGAATTTCAAGGAACAAAAATAAAAAAAGATCCCAGCCAACCCATCTAGCGGCTAGCCACCAGAGGCAATTACCTTTAGAACAGCGGTTTTACTCGTCAAATATTTTAATAAAAGGTAGATTTGGTCATTGGACCAAAAAATGTGAATCATTATTCCCATAAAATTATTCTCAGTAATGTTTGTTATTTGACCACAAGCTATCACAGGCACAGCACCACAAATTAAGATATTTCCCGGTATAAATCTTCAAATTGTAGAATCATCTAACAGCTTCCATTTGCAATTTTGTCGTCCAAGTGCCATTTCTATTACTAAGGCAGCGGTAACAAAAAACGATGCCTACACCTACACTATAATCGGGAGTTAAGAAATATGTGGTATCTTTTCCACTTGGGCTTTGGCTCTCTATGGAACAGTTTTATTGAGTGAACCAGAAGCCTGCACTAAATACAAGCGACAGCATGGTGTTCCATCATCAGGGTGTGTCTGGAGCGACCTGGGAAGATTTCGCAGCTTGTTGAACAGATTTAGTGGATCATGCAAAAGCCCGTAATTGGCATCTGGGTCACCAATTTGTGAAAGTTTAACATCACAAAATCCCAGCGACGGCAAGAGATGATCGGGCCAATCACTATAAAAGTGGAAGAGGGAACTTGAAAGTGTGGTTGATTGCTTGTTCATAAAGTCTGCTAAGAGGACCGTGCTTGCAAGGGTGCAACTATCGGCTATAGTCTTCAGTACTCCCATTGCTTGGGAGTGGGTGAGGTAGTAGAGGATACCTTCCAGAATCCACACCGTGTTCTTCTTTGGTAAAAAACCCGATACTTGAAGCTTTTCGAGCCAGTTGTCGTCTCTGATGTCGGCCGCCACACTTTTTAGCGATTTTGCTGTCACCGTCAGATGCTGGCGTTCATGTGTTGATTCCATTGATGCCTGAAGAATAGTGTTCTTCATTTGCAAGACCTCGGCAAAGTCTACCTCGTAAACATTGCTTTCTTTCAAGCAACTTAAACGGTATGCCCTTGCATCCATTCCTGCAAGTAAGCAAATACTTATGGCTCAACTTTTGGTTTTCCCTTCAAATTTCAGGCATATTAGAATTATGAATTAACTGATGTTTTTTGAGGAATTATAATAATTTTATAAGCAAGGCAGGCAAGGGCCTTTCATCGGAAAAGGTCCACCCATTAAAAATGTAAAGTTGTCAACAACACTTATCTGTCAATCCAAACCCCCAGGAGTTTATTGTAGCAACTTGTTTGTGTTTTTAATTGTGCACACACGTTACTTATTTTTCAACTTTTCAGCAAGGACTTATCATGCGTATTCTTTCTGCACTTTATATGTTCTTAGTATGGATTACAAGGATGCAATGTTCTTACTCATTATTAATTGTTTTGGAGGAACATCGATACATCTTTCGAGAAATTATGGCAACATTCTTTTATACCCCTTGTTATATGGTTAGTGGTTGATGAACTGACATGATATTTTTATTTATTTTTTCCTATTTTTCTTATCCAAGAGGACAAACATGTACAATTTCGAGTTTGCCCATATTGGACATACTTTACTTTGGCTGCATTGGTTTAATACTTTATGTAGAGAAATGAAAGAAGCATTTGGTCAGCGCAATTACCAACCTGCACCAAGAAGTACCACCTGTGCTGAGCCACCGAACAAATCTACAGCAGCTTCAAGTTTAGAATCAAACCAGAGGGTCCGAACAGCCAGGATCACTCCCGACACCTCTCTAGCGTTGTTGAGCCGGTCTTTCTTGATCTTCTCGTAAAAGCTCTTGAGGTACGTTTCTCCTGCGAGTAACTCTGCAAGTGGGTCATTGATCACATGCTTCCACAGGGCTCTTCCAGCTGCCGTCTGGCAAGCTGACCGCCGGAGAGAATCCCAGTCATTCTCAATGGCTGCATGGAGTTCTCGAACGGTGTCACTATATAACAAGTCTGGCTCCGGCCAAGCCTGGTTATTAGGCAGCCCATTTCCGTGATCTGACATGATTGCTTATGCAGATTTTAAGGAGAACAATAATAGAAGGGAAAATTGGAAGTGATAATGCATGCAAATATATAATAGTACAAGGGGTGGGGGGTCTACTTTTTGTTTTTGTGAGAAGGGATTTTGTTTAGGCAGGGGATAAGGAAAGATAGCCACACACAAAACTAACGTCTGAGAAAAGAGCACCAACAATCAATCGTATCCAGCTTCTGTGCCTCGAGGAAAATGAAGGTAAACGGGGAGTCCACGACTACCACCCAATTTCATATGACTTGCTTCTGATAACTTTCCCTCTTTAAAACCTCCTTGTCTATTTGGTTGGCCCCCTGTCCCACTAGGAATTGGGTCTATTAAATCCACGTCTACACTTACCGGTCACCCAAGTACTCTTTTGTTTTTGATGTTTTGTTGTAATAGTACCACTCAGTAAGTCATCTCATCTATCACAAATTTTATGTGCTGTGCTGGACCAACACTATTTGTGGGAGAGCTTCGGGTGGTTGGCTGGTTAATGGTGGCCTGGTGGGTGAGTTCTCATCTTCTTGACTCATTTTTGTACCATTGCATATTGGTACGTGAAAAATAATCTTATTCCATTATCTCACTTTTAGACTCTATTTGATAACATGGAAATAAAGTGATAACGAAAAAATTAATTTGTGTAAAAGATTGAAAAATAAGTTGAGGCATGTGATAAGATACTTTACATCTCATGTTCATTTTTATAAGTAGATGTGTCCTCCGTATCTTTCATTATTTTTTGTGAAAAAAATTTCTTCTTCAAACATCAAAAAAACTAATTTCATTGAAAAACTCATAAAGTTAGAAGATATTTTATCACATGTCTCAACCAATTTTCAACTTCTCAAAAAAATTAACTATTTTTATTTTTTTATGTTGTTATCAAACATGTCCTTAAAATATTATTATTGTGAAGCAAATGGATGTGTTCCATTAATAAGAGTCCTCCACCCGAACATGAAAATTTTCGAGGATCACACTAGGCCAGACATATTTTTCCAGCATGTACGAACCTATATGACTATATGTGATGGAATTGACCGAGATTAAGTTAAGATCCATCGTCTATATTAGAAAAGGAAAGCAAAATTCCTCTCTAAATTTACTTGGGTTTGTTAAGAATGTTTGGTTTAAAATATTGATCCCACATGAAAAAAGGGAAATGATATTAGCACTCCACTTTCATCCTTAGGCACTCCACTTTCATTTTTAGTGACACTTATATATATCATTTGGGGCACTTTTTATGTCACTAAAAGTAAAAGTGGAGTGCATAAGGATGAAAGTGGAGTGCTAATATCATTTCCCTGAAAAAATTGTAAAACTTAATATGGGTATATGAATGAGGAAGTGTTACCATATAATAACGAGACTAAAAGTGTTTAAGTTTGGAATAATATTTACTATGTGTACGAACTGCGGGCCCAGTGAGTACCTTGGCCTGACCCCATGTGCTGGTGAGCACAATAGGGTCGAGTTTGCCTTTTTAATTTATGAGAATTTCTTTTTTACAAAAATTTAGGCAATAATAATTTTGCAAATTGTGCTCTTATATTTGATTAAATTAAAAGGAGTGTAACATTAACTTTGAAAATAAAATGCGCCGATGAGCACAATAGGGTTGAGTTAGCCTTTTTTATTTTTGAGAATTTCTTTTTAACAAAAAAATAGGCAATAATATTTTTGCAAATTGTGCTCTTATATTTGATTAAATTAAAAGGAGTGTAACATTAACTTTGAAAAATAAAATGGTGAGAAATACTTTTATTATTTTGGTTTGGTGTAATATTACAAATGCGTTATGCATGCACAAAGTATTACTAAACACTTTAAAATAAAAATATTCAGGAAAGTTTAATGACAAGTAAACGTGCTACTCATCGTTTTCTATTACTCGGGGAAAAGTATTTCACCATGAATCAGAAAGGGAGCTAGATTACAATTAAGGAAGAAAAGAAAGACTAATTTGGTATGAACGGTAGATAAAGTTGAAATTTAGTAGTTAATGAGAATATTCTTCTTCTTCTTCTTCCCTTTTTTTTTTAACTTTTTATTAGAAAAAAAGTTGAATTTATTAGAAAAATAACATACAAGTAAGAAACACAACAAATCACAAGAAAAAAAGACAAACAAGACTTACACTAGACCAACCTAACCTAACCTAACCTAAAATTACACGAGAATATCCTATTTTCCTGTAAATAAATTGATATATGCTAAGAACCTGCATGTTGCCATACTTTGCGACATAAAACTTCTTGTTTAGGGGAGGAAATACAAAAAGATTAGTGTTTGTTTGAGTAAACTTGCGAAACTTGAATCGAAGACTTCGATCTCACTTAACTTGGCCCCTCTTTCAAACTACTGGGAGTAAATGATGCCAACCTTATCCACACTAGTTGCGGGTATGGTTGGTTTTGGTTTAATTCATTGCAACTATGTTCCAATAAGTTGCCACACCTAGCCTGGGTGGGTCCACCTATGGCATATGCCTTTGGTAAAATAATATATATATATATATATATATAAAAGCAAGAGTGTACATTCCAGGCGAGCTTATTTTGTTGTACAAATGTGAGTTACACGTTTTTAGTTTAATGCATTAGATGGATGATGTTACCGGCGGAGTTCACGAGGCATCAACACTAAAATCTAAAATATAGAATTCTTTTAGGTGCTCTTCCTAAATGTAAACATTAACAAGCTGCTGATTTCTGGTATCAGTGAGGACTATGAAGCACAATAAATGTATTTTGCTCTTCTAATATGTGTGTGATATATATATAACCTGAAAAAAAAATGTATATAAACAATAATCAGTGGCTCAATACTAAAAAAGTATGGGTTTAAGCGGTTTGCTGTGTTGAAATAAGATTATCACAGCTCGACAATTCGTCAAGATTCGAATTCGTGTGTTAGCATTTGTAGGTGTTTATCCATCTTCCTCAACGAACCCCAAAGTAAAAAATATTAAAATAATACTATGCAAGGTTTGAAATTGCTTGTTACCTTGCGGGATCTTTGGTCGAAAAATAATGATAGTGACAAAGTTAAATATTAGAAAATTGACTTATCTATCTATAATACAAATTGGGGATCTACTATTTATTGATTTGACCATTATTTTTTATAATCTAAATATTACAATTGTCTTGGAGAAATTTAAATGTCCACTTTATTTTGTAGATTTTTGTTTTATTTATAGTTGCTATCTTGCTCGCTATTTCGTGCCTTCGGGCATGGACATACCCTAGTATCTTTGATAAAGCTCTGTTTGTCTTAAATAAAGGTCAACTAATTTCTATGGACTTTATCAAATTGACAGTTTAATCTATTTTATGTAGGTTCTAAATAAAAAGTTTAATTTATATTTTTTTTATGTATTACATTGGACGTAGTAAATAAAATTTTAGGGTATTGTTTTTAGCACCATATGAATGTATTAGTATTCCAGAAATATTTACGTTGTATAAAAAAGTTTGATCCATTAATAAATAATTAATTTGTATCTAATAAGTTGGTGTGGTGTGTTATTTTGACATGGGCGTAGGTTAGGTTAATATTGAGCTAGACTAGACTAGACTAAATAACGATGATTATGGAAGATTTGAGTAAATTATTAAAATAGACATTCAACTATATACCAAGTTTCAATTTACCCATTTATCTTTTTTTTTTTCTCTGAATTTACTACTCAAACTTATAAGCCGGTTTCAATCTCATACTTCTGTCCAAATTGCATCATTAACTTTAAAAAAAAATGAGTATATTCTCAAAATGGCCATTTAACTATACACCGTGTTTCAATTTACCCACTCAAATCCAAAAAGAAACAAAACCCTAACTAATTAATTGTTAATCATTATTATTAACATCTTCCTCACTCTCTCACACCATTAAAACCCATATATATCTCTCTCAACACCACTAAACCCATTGTCATTATCACCACTTTCCTCCTCTCCGGTGTCTCATTTTCACCTTCTCCCTCTTCTCCGATGCCAGACCACCTTACACCGCCATACTAGTTCGAGTTCTCACGAAATTCACATAACAGTAAATTGGTTAGTTTTATAGTTTTCTTATTGCATCATCCATCCACCGCTACTATTTCCCACTTTCCAAGTTCCAAATTTTACTTTCGACGCCTTTCGCTTCTCCATTCTGTCCCACTCCACCCCCATCTCTCTATCTCTGGACACAAGTCCATGGTTTTCACTGACGAAGAGCAACAACCAGACTAAGACCAAACCCCGATATTAAACCCCTTAATTGTCGACGAACAAACCCCCAACCGAGGAGATGATAAAGACGATATTGACAATGATTTCGATGAAGAAGAACCTGTGACCGAGGAATCGAAAATGCGTTTACACAGAGCCAAAATGGAAAACCTATTCCAAAGGATATCTAAGAGTGTATTGCTAACGCTCGCCTTCAAAGGCTTCAGGCAATACTGTTATGTCATTGATTTTTGGTGTTTGATTTGCTTCTTATTGTTCATTGAGTTTTATTTAATTTGAAATCAAGGATTCGATTGTTTCCTTATGAATAAATTAGTGAGTTTTTAGGGAGTAATTGAACCATTGGAAGTGGGGAGGAGGAGGAGGTAGAGAGAAATTAGGGATTATAAATTATAGAACTTTGGCAATGCTACATTATTGAGCAAATGAGGGTAAATGAAAAAATCATTAAGTCTCTATGTTTGATTTGCTTATTGTTAGAGCATCTCCAACAGTCTTTTAAATCTTTGTTTTATGTAAAATTTACACTTGTAAAATTTTTTTATCTCCAACAATCTTGTAAAATTGAAATTTATGTAAAATGGTTGAGTAAGAGCATCTCCAATAGTTGTGTAAATGTTTTTGTGTAAATCTTATGTGTCAAGACACTTTTACACAAAACTTAAAGTGTAAAAAACATATGCTCCAATGGTACATTTTTAAACTTTTGTGTAAATTTTGAATGAACCAATAAGATAATTATACATATTAGATATTATTTTATACAATTTTTTATTATTTTTTCTTGAATTTTGGTATACATAATATTATAACAATAATGGATCTTGATTTGTTGGTCTTAATGAGTAGATTTTAGATATATATTTTTTTATTAAATTATATAATTTCTATTAAAAGATATTACATTTTAAAGTATTGTAAAATAATTGAGAAAAGAAAAGGCTGATGTGGCAGTGTAAAATTGGAGTGTATTTTACACATTCGTTTTACACAAAAGCTAAATTTAAAAGATTGTTGAAGCTCAAAATTTTTACAAGTTTTGTATATTTTACACAAAACCTAAATATACACTACTGTTGGAGATGCTCTAAAATACACTTATGTTTTACAATACCACATTAGTTTTCTCTCTCTTCAATTTTTTTATAAAAATTGAAAAAGTAATAACTTTAAATGTAAAATATATATTTTAATAAAAATTACAAATTTGAAATCTACTCATCAATACCTATAAATCAAAATCCATTGTGATTACAAGATTATTTGTAAAAAATACAAGAAAAAATTAATAAAAAAAATTGTTTGAATTAATATTTAACATGTGTTAGAATCTTATTTGTTATTTCAAAATTTACACAATACTTTACAAAAGTATCATTGGAGCACTTTTTTTTAGCATTCAAGTTTTTTGTAAAAGTGAGTTGACAGGTGTAATTTATAAATCAATTTTTACACTACCATTGGAAATGCTCTTAGTTATTGGGTTTAACTGAAATAAAAATTATATTGCTTAGTGATGAATAAATTAGTGCTTTTTTTTAAAGAGTAATTAAACTATTGGAGGAAAATACAGGAAGAAATTGGAGCTTGTTTAGTGGTGGCGCTAGAGAAGAGGGAGACGGTGAAAACAAGGCATCGAAGACGAGTGGTGATAATGGCAATAGGTTTAGTGGTGTTGAGAGAGATAGAGATAGAAATGGGTTTAGTGGTGTTGAAAGAGAGAGAGAGGGAGAGAGAAATGTGTTTTAGTGGTGTGAGAGAGAGTGAGGAAGCTGTTAATGATAACAATTAACAATTAATTAGTTATGGTTTTATTTCTTTTTAGATTTAAGTGAGTAAATTGAAACTTAGTGTCTAGTTGAATGGCTATTTTGAGAATTTATTCATATTTTTTTTTAAGTGAACAGGGCAATTTGGACTAAAGTATGAGATTAAAACGGGTTTATAAGGGGGGTGTATTCAATTGAGATTTTAAAAGATTGTTTATGAATAATTTAGTCCAGTGGATTTTAAAAGATTATTTAAGAATGTAATGACTTATAAGATTTTTTTTAAAAGATTTTTTATACTCAAGATTTTTTATGTTTGGATTTTAAAGATTATATCATTAGAATTTATAAGATTTGAAAGGACCACATGGATTTTTTATACTCAAGACTTTTTATGTTTGAATTTTATGATGAGTAATGTTTAGTTCAATGATGCACGAATTCTCCAGCATCAGCCTCTACAACCCAAGTTTTCCAAATGATGGTGGAATTTTTCCTTACCAAAGGTTCTATAAAACCCGCTACCATTTCTTAATAAAAGAAACGAAAAAAAAGTTAATAAACATTATGATTCTTGTGAAAGGCATAGAGTGCCGATTTTGGTATTTATGCTCATCAATGAAATTTATTTAAAATATCAATAAAATTATGCAAGCAATCTTCAATGGCAAGAAGGCACTAAAGGGAAAAAATAAATTGAAATACATAAAAATAGTTCAAATCTCAAAGAATATGAAAATGTACACATACATACATATATGTATATATATATATAAAGAGAGAGATGATATATATATACCCACTTCATAAACAGAAGTATTGGTGAAGTTGAGAAGGAAAATGGGTGAAAGGAAGAGGTAAATGTAGAGAAGAGATGTGAGAGAATTGGTAAATCTCTAGCAGAAAATAAAGTCCCACGTGAAAAGTTTCATAAGTTAGGGAGGGATTCTTTATAGGGTTTGGTATTTATATTTTCCACTAAAAAGTCACACAAATTCCTTATTTTAAAAAAATCTATTGAAATTTGCAAGTTTTTGAATACCAAAAGACTTTTTGTTACTTGTTTAAAGTCCTGATTAAATACCACTAGATTTGGACACACTCTTTAAAATATCCGAATAGTCCTGATTGAATACCACAAGACTTATTTAGATTATTTAAAAGTCTTAATTGAATACCACAAGACTTATTTATCTCAAAATAGTTTTTTAAAATCCTAATTGAATACACCCCCTAAGTTTAAATGATAAATTGAGAAAAAAAAAAAAAAGATGAGCAGATAAATTAAAATTCGATGTATAGTATGTAATTTACTCGGAAGATTTTGAGCGTTGAGAAAATGGTTGCTATAAAGAGAAGAAACTGAAGTGCAAAGGGCGAAGGGCGAAGCCAGCAGGGGCAAATGTTGGCAGGACAGGACTAGACTAGTAGTCGTATTGACAGGAGTTCTCTTTATCGAATCGACAAAATTCTGACTGCAAAAACAGAGAAGTCGAGAAGTTGTCTTCTTACTTTTCAAAATTATATCATCACCATCATCATCATCATCATAAATAAACAAAGAGACTAGAGAGAGATCATTTTGAAGGGGAGAGAGAGAGAGAGAGAGAGAAAGAGGAGATGGCAGCGGAGGTAGGTTGTTGCGGGACTATGTTCTCGCTGTATGTACTGATAATAATAGGATTGGTGGCCTTTGCGGGTCTCATGGCTGGTCTCACTCTCGGACTCATGTCCCTCGGCCTCGTCGACCTCGAAGTCCTCATCAAATCCGGCCGTCCCCAAGATCGAATTCACGCCTGTAATTAAAAACACTCTCTCTCTCTCTCTCGCTCTATATATATATTTACATGTTTGTCAATTCACTTATGAATAATTTTACCATCATTAAGGAACTAGCGATTTATTTCTCTTATAACTATGTGCTTAATTAATTCACTTGCTTATCTTCTGCTTCTTTCTCATTCCATAACTAATATTAGCAATTTGAGATTGCCCATTACTTCACTTTTGATCCCTGAATAATTTAACTGTGCATTGGGAAACTTTGGACTTGCTGAGGAGAGAGCAAAATAAAATAAAATTGAGTGACTCGGTCCCGAAATTCAGGTAAGACAGCAAATAGTTCACTATACCAAACTAAAAAATTTGAGCTTGTCAAGCATATAGGCTGCAATAATTCGAACCCTAATTGAAAGTGAGATGTGTGTGCACATATTATATTGTTTTATTAGTATCTTGAAGTGATCTTTTTTCGGCAGCTAAAATATTTCCTGTGGTAAAGAATCAACACCTGTTGCTTTGTACACTCTTGATTGGCAACTCTTTGGCAATGGAGGTGTGTGATACTTCATAATTAACTAGTATCGGTGTTTCATGTTAATATCTATCTAGGGTGATTTTGACTTTGGGTGCCATTTGTTCTTGCATATCAGACGTTGGGTGCCAAAGTTTTGCATAATAGGTGTTTGGGTGCCATTTTGGACGGAATCCGTTAGTCAACGTGGTCAATAATTAGCTCCATTAATTTTTGACCATTTTATCCCTAAGCAAGAGCAATATGTTTTGTCTTTTTCTAGGGGCAAAATAGGTAAAATGGGTAAAAAATTAACGGAACTAACGGTTGACCACGTGACTAACGGATTCCGTCCAAAATGGCACCCAAACACATATTATGCAAAACTTTGGCACCCAACGTCTGATATGCAAGAACAAACGGCACCCAAAGTCAAAATCACCCATCTATCTATATACTTCATAATTAACTAGTATCGGTTTTCATGTTAATATCTATCTATGTTGTTTATTGATTGATTCTTTTCTCTAATGTAGTCTCTTCCCATATTCTTGGATAAGCTTGTGCCTCCATGGGCGGCTATTCTGATATCAGTGACCCTCATTCTCATGTTTGGAGAGGTTAGTTTATCTCAAACTAAACAGCTGTGAGTGTTTCAGATGGACACATAATCTCTGATTTGTTATGCTTTTGTGGCTAATAACAGATATTACCTCAAGCAATTTGTACCCGCTATGGTCTGACTGTTGGAGCAACTGTGGCACCTTTTGTCCAACTTCTTTTGTGGCTATTTTTCCCCTTTGCTTATCCAATTAGCAAGGTATATTATAAACATGGCTTATTTTATATATGAAACTGCTTCATTTCATAAGGTGGATCGAGATAAATGAAGGATATTGCGATAGTTATTGTTGTATTTTCTTGCTTAGGTATTTGTTGGAAAGTAAAAGTGAATGACTTGTTATCTTTTTTCATGATTGCCATTTATTGAACATGTAAATTTTTTCTTTCTTTCCTCTGTTTTGGTTTTAATGGTGAATATGAAAATTTCTATCTGTTACTCACGTTAGGTTATATTGTTGTTTTGATTGTTTATTTTTGAGTTCTTTACTATGTCCAGGTTCTGGATTGGATGTTGGGTAAGGGACATGCTGTCCTTTTACGTAGAGCGGAGCTAAAAACATTTGTGGATTTTCATGGCAATGAGGTATTTTATCGAACTTCAGAGTTTACGAAATCAATTATTGGATATAACAATTATGTTTTGGGGTGTTTTTGTGTGTGTGTTGGGGGGGGTCTCTCTCTGTCTCTTGCTATCCAAATTCTATATCTGCTGCGTTGTAGGCTGGGAAAGGGGGAACCTTAACACATGATGAGACCACTATAATTGCTGGGGCACTGGAGTTGACTGAAAAGACTGCAAAAGATGCAATGACCCCTATATCGAAGGCATTTTCCCTTGATCTGGATGGAACTCTTACTTTGTGGGTTTATGGCTTGCCGCTCATTCTGTATAGATGATGTTTTTGCACATTTTGTTTTATGCTTCTAACACTCTTTCTCTCTTCCCCCCCACCCCCCAAAATTAACAAAAAAAAAAAAAAAACCAACATTACAGGGACACATTGAATGCAATAATGACAATGGGTCATAGCAGAGTTCCTGTTTATTCTGGAAATCCAGCTAATATTATGGGACTTATTCTGGTAATTTCTGTCTATCATCTACATTTTAGACTTTAGACTAGTTGCAAAAAGAGTTCATAACTTGCTATCCTTTTCCTCTCTCATCCACAGACATAAACTTATCTAATCAGTTAATAATAGTATGTACATTGCCATGGTACTTCTGTTATTTTTTCTGATGATTGACAATGGTTTCTGGTTTAGACTTGATTTGTCCATCTCTAAAATGTGCAGGTTAAAAATCTCCTAACAGTTGACCCAGATGATGCGGTGCCTCTGAGAAAAATGATTATAAGAAAAATTCCTCGGTAAGGATGATGACATTTCTAAATTTTCTCATAACACGAGAACATATAGAAGTTCCTTATTGGAATTAGGAACTATGGCAGGTTATGGAGCAAGAGTCCAAAGAAAGGTTAAAACAGTTCTGTAAATCTACCAAATAATAACTGAAGATCTGGTTTTTCGTTTACTCCATATCGTTGTGAACAGGCTTGTTTATCTCTTGCCTTTCTATATGATTTCCAGGGTTTCAGAAAATATGCCTCTTTATGATATCCTCAATGAATTTCAGAAAGGTCACAGCCATATTGCAGTTGTATACAAAGATTTGAATGAGTCAAAAGATAATCAGAAGAAAACTAAAGAAGGTGAGAACCCCTCTCTCTCTCTCAATATATATATGATCTGTTTTCATGTGAATATATTTAACTACTCAATTGTTATTAGAGCATATGATGAGTGGCTCATACTGCAGATTTCCAAAATCAGGCAATTAGATCAGATGCATATGATGCTAACAATGTTTGGGTTAAGAGTTATGGAGGAGATCAACAAACGAAGAAAAGTCCCCCTCCTACACCTGCTTTCAAGAAGCGACACAGAGGTTGCTCTTTTTGCATTTTGGATTTGGAGAATTCTCCCATTCCAGAATACCCACCTAACGAAGAGGTGGTTGGTGTTATTACCATGGAGGATGTCATTGAGGAACTTCTTCAGGTACGTACCATACAAAATTAAATTCTTATCACACCTCACTGATAATGGTATACCAAATTTCTATGGAAGTGCAATAGACATTTCACGGTCTTTTCTTTTAAATTGTTTTTCGTCATAGAATTTGTGATTACTACAGCATCTGCTTAAATAACAGTGGTCTCAAACTTTATTATATGTGGAACTGTACGTTTCACTTTTGATGGTTCTGCACCCCTTACCTGTATTTAACTGTCTAAATAAACAAGCTCAACAGTTGTTTACTGCTTTATATCGACAATTACTTATCCCATTACTCATGTATCTGTTTATATCAGGAGGAGATACTGGATGAAACTGACGAATATGTGAACATTCACAACAGGTAAGTTAAAGGATTTAATTCCCCAATTTTTTGGTACAAACTACAAAAATGAAAATAAAACTACTACGCCCTAGTCCATTTGCCACTACTGTAGGTCTGTAGTTGACATACTTGATATTCAGGAGTGTAGAACCATTTTTGAGGGCATGACTGGACCAGGGAGGAATCCCTGCGAGGTACATACAAAAGCAGAAGAAACAGTGTCATGTCCCAGTATGGTCCGGTCCAGTATGATATTGTCCATTTTGGGCTGAAGCCCACATGGTTTTTCTTTTCCTCAAATGGCCTCTTTTACTTAAAAGGACTAGCGACCAACACATGTATATTGCGCATTATTTCACCTCACACAAGCCGTTAAGGATGAACACTAGTAGTGTGTAGCACCAATTGGAACGAACCACACCGGGGAACATTCAACAACCAGCCCACAACACCAGGGTTGTTACAAACAAAAAATGCAAGATTTGATATATGTTTGTGCAGGATAAAGGTGAATATGCATGCATCACAGGAAAAGGCAGCTGATCAGAACTTGCCACAAGTGTCTCCAGCTCCTCTGATCCTGGCTGCTCCAGCCCCTGAACCTATTCATTCAGTTACTTTACAATAACAGGATCTCATCCGTATTAAAAAAAAAAACCAACAACACAGTTTCCAAAGGAAATTTGTGTTTAGACAGTTGACGTTAGTAGTTTACAGTTGCTGTTTTTGTATGATTTCTAATACCAAATGGGTGTAGTAAAGAAGGGTTCAGTTACGTTTGTATAAGAGTAAAAAGCCCATATATACAGATCGAATAGTAAGGTTGACTTGGTTGCGGGTATACTATAATACTTATGTCGGAAAAAGATTCTGATGCTTGGGTCCGATTTTCAAATATTTGATGTGATAAAAATTATGCAATTTTCCTGTATCTTTTAAGCCCTTTTGGAAGAGAGGTCATAGGGAAAATGGGAAATCCTCCACAATGAGGCCTAATGTTGTTGAATTTGATTGATCTCTTTGTTAATGGGAAAGGTTTAATACTATTAGCTCACCTTTTATTCATATCATTTGAAGTTCTCTCATGGTAAAAATTTCAAGATCAAAATTTAAATTTGGCTGATTTCAGTGAGCCATCAATGGTGGCTGTTATATGCACTTTATATGCCAACTTTTCTTGTGGTTCAACCACCATGAAAAAATGACTCATTTTAGTTATTTGTATCCCGCCCCCTGTTTTCTCCCACCTCATTCTTCTTTTCCATGCCTGAACACTTTCATCATAACGAAACCTTTCATATCCACCATTAAACTACTATACCACAACTTCTACCACCACTTATTTTCTCTCTGTCCGTCAACATCTTTACATCGCCAGCGCACTACCATGTTATTCATCTCGACGTCACGGTAGTGGAGTGGGGTGTTTAGATTCGACTAAGATTCATTAGTTGAAGAAGGTGTTACAACAGTGGTGCGAGTGGTTGAAGGTGGGGATTGGGGTGGGATAATGATGATTGTGGGGTGGTTTCATTTTTTTTGTTTATTATTATTAATGATTAATAATTAATATAATTAAGTGTTAGTTATAGTGTATTAAAGCTAGGGTGATATAAGAGGTGGGGGAGTGTTGCCAAGTATAAATGTTATGTGACTAATGGGGGTGGTTAAATATTACCCACTTTTTTTTTTATTTTCTCCTCTGTAAATGCAAGTTTGTGTTCTATAATTGGATATTGAAGTACATTGGTGTCTTGTTCAAAAAAAAAAAATACATTGGTGTCAGCATAGACCATTTTTAGTACACGTAAATAAATTTTTGATAAAAAATAATTTTAGTATGATAAAAAAAAGGGGTGTTCTTAAACACACTCACATAATCCGCCTTTCCACTCTATCAAAAGTCAATATTACGTCAATCTTAATTTAAAAAATAGCGTAAGATTCTTTCTTCTCACCCCAGTTTTTGTACTTGAAAAAATTGCCAATAATTTATCTTCTGACTCATTTAATTTTTTTTAAATTAAAAAAGTCTATTCTTTCCAACAAATAATTCTACAACTCTAGTTCTAAAATATTTTAATAAATGATTTATTTTTTCAATTCATTAGATATAGCCGTATAGGAGGCAGTAATATTATGAAAATTAAAATTTTATTATTAGATAGTGAAAACGGTCGGGGTAATTATCTTGTGTTAACTAATTAATTTTTACTTTGATCAAGTGTTTCATTTTAAACAGTTGGTCGCCTAAAAGTCTAAAACTATTGTTTTTGCTATTTTTATTTTTCAAATTTTCACTTTACTGTCTTTGAAATTGTTATTTATGAGGCTTATCTCTAATTAGGAATTTTGTAAGGTTAATAATGAATTTTGTGGATGTGTAATAAAAAAATAAATTTATTATTTGACTTATAAAAAAGATGTAGTATGTCGTTAGCGTGTATAAAAAAGATGGGGTAGGTTGAATGTTTTCGATAAAAAATATTTTTATGGATTTATATAAAATTTTCATGTTTTAGTTTTAGCGACGATGAAATTAACGTCCCAAATAGTGCATTCAATAAACTCACCTCACCATTGGGGTGAATTGAAAGTTTTTTTAAAAAATAAGTAGGGTGAGAAGAAAATATTCTCTTATTGGGGTGAGAAGACAGATTATGTGGGTTTATTTAAGAACTCCCTAAAAAAATAGGAGCTATTTTTGGTACACACTATTTTACTATTTAATACTCTATTTGAGTATTTGACGCGCCAGATTAGAAAGCTAGATAGGATTATTTAATCTCGTTCGTATAGAATAAAACAATTCCACCTCTTAGGTGGAATTCATTAATCCTTCTCGGTGGGATAAGAAACTTTATTGAGATAAATAATCCTTTCCGATATCCAATCCCAATGAATACTAATCATGTGATTAAATAAAGTTATCATATTCCACATTCTTATCAAACGCAACATATAAGTATATTTTTTTTCTTTTCCTACCACTCCATATTTAATTTTAAAATTAATTAATTAATATTAATAAAAAAAAACACTCAACTTTTACCACTCCACGCTTTCTCTACATTTCAAAAAAACAAATCAAACCACTCCACAAACCTCATCTTTAATCTTATACCAACTTTTTCTTCTACAACCCTATGAGGTTAGTCTCGTGGTTTATTAGATTCTTGTGATCGAATCCTTTCAAGTGCAGTTGCTAAAAAAACAACAAAAAAAATTCTTCTACAAATCAACCCATCAAACAAACACACAAACTAAAATATTGTTGGATGAAGATATACAGTTCCTAAATAATGCGCTCTCTCTACCTTCATCCTCTGTTTTTTTTTTTTGCTCCAATATCTACCTTCATCATAAATAGTGTTGTGTATGAGAGGAACAAACTAAAAGTACTGTTCTTTCTCTACTCATATTAACACAGATTTTCGCTATGGAAGAAGGTATATCCGGTTCTTAAGAATTAAGTAAACAATTTTGTGCTCATTTTTTTTATCCAATGATTTAGGAATAAAATGAAACGTAAAGAAGGAACAAAAATATAGGTATCATAATTCTTTTGGAGAGGGATGGTGATTTTGGCGACGGTAGCCATGGCGGTGAAGAGGGATGATGATGATAAGGAATAAAAAAGTTTTTAATTAATATATGGGAATAATAATTTGGTTTATATGATTTGGAATTATTAATTTGAGTTTAATATTTTAAATATTAATTAAAAATTAAAAAATAATATGTGTCAATGGAATAGTTAGCATTTTCTTAAAAAAAATTGTTAGACAATAAGAAAATATGTGAGAATAGCAATTCCTTAAAAAATTGAAGTCAGTGTTAAACTAGATGTGTGATAGATTGAAAGAGATTTGACCTATTTTGTGGCCCATGTGTTAATTTCTAGCTCTTAAAAATGTAGTGATACTCATGACTTCAATCATATAAAAAGGATGAGAATTGACTTAACTGTAAGGTATTTTATTGTATTGGTGTGATTTTAAATTCACTCAGAGAAATAATCTTTTCACCTTATTAAAAAATTACTTTAATAAATTTAACCTTAAAAATCTTAGAGCTTTTATACGTTGACACATAAAGAAGATATAAAATAAGGGCATTGCATATGTGGTAGCTAATTCAATTTTATTTTATTTTTATTTTTATTTTAGGCAAGGAGTTTTCACTCTCTTTCATCTCCCTCTTCCATAACCATCTCTCACCCAACACCTCCGTATCGCCAGCACCCTTGCCACCACTTTCCGCCGCCTCCACTGTCCTGCCGGCTACCGATAGAAAAATCTTGTCTTCTTTTTCTCTTTTTTTTTTTTTTTACACAAATATTTACCTAAATATTTTCACCAATGAAACTACTCCTTTTTCATCCACCCAATTTGATATTTATAATAGAGCACATCCAAAGTGTAGGAAAAGATGTATAGCAAGAGGACAACCCCCATTACCTCGAGGCAGCGAGTACAGTGTTTATCTCCGATAGTTGCAATTTTAGAAAACAGAAAAAGATGCTTCATGGGTAAGATCGGATTTAAAGAATTGGGGGGGGGGGGGGGGGGGGGGGGGGGGGGGGCTAAGCCATCAGCCATGGCAGAGAAAGAGAGAGAAATAGTACTTATGATTTGAGTCAAATTTTGGAAGGAGAAAAATTAAGGGGGTGTATTCAATTCAAATTTCTAACTGATTTTTTAAAATCTCTGGGTAAGTGAGAAGATTTCAAGATGGATTTTTATGTATAAAAAATGTTTTACAATCCACCACTAATTAAAATCCTACTAAGTCATTAGACTTTTGAATACCATAAGATTTAGATGGATTTTTTAAAATCTTAATTGAATACATCAAGATTTTAAAAGACTTTTTAAAATCTCAATTGAATACATCAAGATTTTAAAAGACTTTTTAAAATCTCAATTGAATACATCAAGATTTTAAAAGACTTTTTTAAATCTTAATTGAATACCCATGAACTTTAAAAGTACATTAAAATCCTATAGATTCTAAATCCAATACACCCCCCTAAAAGAAAGAAAAAAAATAGCATCTTAATTTGCCCTCCCATGTGGTCCTCAAATTGTGTCCCTTAAGAGCATCCCTAACTAATGTGTAAAATTTTTTTTTTTTGTAAATCTTACATGTTAAGACATTTTTACATAAAACTTGAAGAGTAAACAAAATATGCTCTAATGGTACATTTTTAAACTTGTGTATAAATTTTGAATGAACCAATAACATAATTATACCTATTATATATCATTTTATACAATTTTTAATTATTTTTTCTTGAATTTTGGTATACATAATACTATAACAACAATTGATCTTGATTTGTTGGTTTTGATGAGTAGATTTTAGATATATAACTTTTATTAAAATATATGATTTATATTAAAAGTTATTACATTTTAAAGTTTTATAAAATATTTGAAAAAAGAAAAGGTTGCCTTGGCAGTGTAAACCTATGGTGTATTTTATATATTCATTTTACACAAAAGTTAAAT
Source organism: Lonicera japonica (assembly GCA_021464415.1). Lineage (NCBI taxonomy): Eukaryota > Viridiplantae > Streptophyta > Magnoliopsida > Dipsacales > Caprifoliaceae > Lonicera > Lonicera japonica. The sequence continues at coordinate 4,273,264 of CM038466.1, forward strand.
TTAAGAGAAGAGTTCAAATATTTTACAAGTTTTGTATATTTTACACAAAACCTAAATATATATATATATAGTGTTGTTAGAGATGCACAAATTGTGTCTTCCTAAATTATTGAAAACGTTAACTAAAATTTGTAAACTCACCCTCCGTCCGTCGGTCGCTCTAAATGGCCGCTAGCATGATTTGACAATTTAATTAAGCACTGATGATTGAAGATTTAGAGCAATTTTTTTTCTATTATTCTTTATCTCTATTTGTAAACATCTCAAATTAGAAAAAAAAAATTACATAATACATAACATTTTAAATCTCTCATCAAATAAGTTGTAATCTTAATTATTGATTATGTTGAGATTAATATTTAGAAATATTCAAAAATCAAAGTGAATATCTAATTTTCACATAAGGTAGTTAGAAAATTTATTTATGATACATCCAAAAGTAAAAGCTATTCATCACAATAGGAACGGGGTGCTGTAACGCTGTCTATATATACATGTCTGTGTGCAATGTAATTACAAACAATAATACATCAAATACAATACAATTTACTGGCGAAACTATTAAACCAAAATAACATTATAAACAAATAGTTTGAACATGTAATAGAATTGAGATTGTGAATATTATTTTGTTTGAAATTTTAAAAGGGTCATGTTAACATGTTCCCTAAGAGCACATGTTAAGTATCCATTTTTAAAAATAATTAACTACCAACATGCATTAAATATAGCAAAAATTCTTATACAAGATTTCATTATTTTCATTTATAATAACTTTAATATGTGCGCACATGTTATCATTTTCCATTTTAAAATTAAATCCATTTTTTTCATGCATATCATGATGATGAATTATTTTTACTATTCAATAATTTATTATGAATATTTTAATTAGCGATCAAATTTTTGTCACTAAATGTTCCTCTTATGTTGATATATAGGTTTCGTATGATAGTAACATGAAAAATGAAAATAAAAATAACTAATATGGGTGAAAATATAGAAAATAAGTTGAAGCATGTGATAAGATACTCTCCATCTTATAGTCATTTTTGTAAAATATATGTCGTCCATTATCCTTTATGTTTTGTGGAAAAAATTTCTTCACCACCACCCAACAAAAAAATTCATGAAAGAAACCAAAAAGCAAGAGTTAATCACCACATCACTCAACTTATTTTCCATCTTCCCGCCCAAATTAATTATTTTTCTTCTATTTTTCATGTTGCTATCAAACGGAGTCATAGAGTTTAATAAACTCACCCCAATTAGGGGGTGAGTTGAAGGATTTTTATAAAATTGGTGCGGTGAAAAACAAGTTTCCCCAATAGGAGTAAGAAGCATAAATTGGTGGGTGCATTTAAAATTACTCTATTTATTACCCAATGTTAAATATGTCATTATTGGTGTAAGAAAATAATACTAAATTTATAATATAATTTTTTAAGAAATGGGTAAAAACTCTTTCTATAAAAATGTTCCTTTTTTTTGAGAAAAATATTAATCCTTAAAATTTTATGAAAATAAGGGCATGTTTTTTTAATTCTTATTAGCATATAGATCATGTGATATCAATTGTGTTTAAAATGAGATTTTTGACCAAAATTGTGTTTAGTGCAAATGTAACTTTGCAATCTAAAAAATTTAATACAAATTTTGTTTTGCATGATGTGTTTTTATTGTTTAACATTTATGTTTTTACGTGTCACTCTTATAACTTTAAAATAATGTCAAATAAACTATAATATATATATATATATATATACATAGTAATGAATTAAAAAAACAAGAATCGCAAACTTAACTATGTATAGTTCAAAAAAATTATCAAGTGTGTTTTTATCAATAAATAAGTTTAGATTTGAAAGTTATTGAAATAACTATAAAGTCTGTCAATTAAATATTTAGACAAGTAATCTAATAAAAAAAACAGTGCAAACTTAATTTTTTACAATATTATAAAAAATTGCAATACGAAAAATGATTGCAAAGTGAATGTTGTACCTTTTTAGGGTTAAGTCAAAGATAACCCTTAACATACAAAAAAATATATTATTCTCTAATTTTTTGCAAAAAAAATCTTACACAAAATCACAATTGGCCCTATTTTTCAATATTATTTACTTCTGTTCTACATTGAATGTACTACTATGTCCTTTATTTCCATTAATGCATGTTTTATTTTTCAGGCATAATCTTGAATCCCATGTTTGTATACTAGAGCCAAGTTTAGCGATACCGATTCATATTACTAAAATAATTTTAATTTGTTTTTGCAAGGTATTGTTGGAAAAATGGTTTGAATTAATTAAAATTATGGTCAACTTCGGACCTATATTTTGGTAGTTACCACACTCCAGTTAAAGTGGTACAATGTATCAATTTATTATACTCTTCAAGTAGTATGACGCGGTAATTTTTATTGTTCAAAACCATTAAAATTGAATTAAAAAAACTGATTTTAAATTTGGTAACCACCGGCGATAGGGGTGTTTTCGGTTTCGGTCGGGGTAGAAACTAAGATACCCCAAACTCAAACCACATATAAAAATTCGGTTTCGGTTCGGTCCGGTTTCGGTTTCTAAATATTCGAAACCCAAACTCGAACCAAACTTTTTGGTTCGGTTTTATTTGGTTTTGGCATATATATATTTTTTAATTTTTTTCTAAATCAATTTAACTTAACAATGTAATACTAATAATAATATAAGAATGGTTCATGTTCAAATTAAAGTCATATTTTTTAAAAAACAAGGAGCAAACATATAGATACTATATTTTTTATTTAGTTACTATTTTATTTGTACATTTACAAGAATAAAACACATTAAATAAAATGATGAAATATCTTACCATCATGTATGTGATAAAAAAATCTTAACTTTGTGTAGTTAATTCAATAATAAGGGTACGCGTTAATGACTTTTTTTAAGATTATCACAATATGTAATTATTAAGGAACATATTCTTTTAAACTACCATATTTTTTTGTATTATAATATAATTAACGTGTGCCCTTAGAGTATATATTAATATTTTTTTTTCTTATACATAATTTGGTTCGGTTTAGTTCGGTTTTGAACTAGCTTGCCCCAAACCCAAACCGAACCAAACTTGTTGGGTTCGGTTCGGTTTTCTCGTTTTTGGTTTCGCTTTTTTTTTCAGTTCGACATTTTACGAATTGGTTCAGTCGATTTTCGGATTGGCATTAATACCCTTAACCGGCGGTTGTAACTTCCAATAACCATCGACGGTTGTAACGTCCCTTTGCAACTTCCCCTCAACCACCTTGTAACTTCTTCCAATGTTTATAAATAGGCCCTAAGGCCAAGGCAATTGGAATCAATTTTCCAAGAAGGAATTCTTCTCTTATTCATCCCTCTTCCATCTCTTCTAAATCTAGTTTGAGTATAGGCACAGATTCGTGTTCGCCAGTTCTTATTAATTGAAGTGCTGCTTTAATAAGAACAAAATCCGTTATATCCTGGGAGATAGTTGCTTATGACCTTGATCATCGTAGAGGGAGCGAATATGTCTTAAAGAAATTGTGTTAAACGGGGCTCGTATTTTTCCTTCAATTAATTAAGGATTCTAAAATATCCTTATAAGTATATTTTTTTTTATTCTTCTTGGCATACAATATATAAGTATAATACATTAATTTTTTTAACAATCTTAAGACAAATTTGATTATACTTGTACTTATACTTACTGTATATTTCGTTTAATTATATATTTACTTTGCAAGACAGAAATTTGTTTTATATTCTTGATATTATTTTTCATCTTCTACTCTTTCCTTTTCCTTTTTAAGAATTTATGTTTCTATAACAGAAATGGCCTCGAGTAACACTAATCCTGCTTATAACGAGTCATGCTAAGAAACCCAAGAGTTTTAAGGGTAATGATTTCAAACGTTAGCAACAAAAGATGTACTTTTATCTCACTACTCTTAATCTATCAAAGTGTCTAAATGAAAAAGCCCCTAAAGTTAATAAGGATGAGACTGATCGTGAGAAAGTCGCGACAGTGGATGCTTGGAAGTACTCTGACTATTTGTATCATAATTACATTCTCAATGGCTTACATGACTCGCTATACAATGTCTATTCAAATGCGAAAATGGCAAAAGAACTTTAGGTTGCTTAATAAAACAAATACAAAACCAAAGATACCAGAGCGAAGAAATTCATTGTCAGCCAGTTTCTTGATTTTAAATTGGGGGACAATAAGTCCGTAGTAACCCAAGTTCAAGATCTCCGAGTCATCATAGGAGAAATTGAAGCCGATGGCTGGTATGACTTTAAATGAATATTTTCAAGTTGCAATAATTATCAAAAAATTACTGCTGGCTTGGAAAGATTTCAAAAGTTATATAAAGCATAAGCATAAAGAGATAACTATGGAAGATCTTGTTATTCTTCTGAGAATAGAGCAAGATAACTACAAGTCCAAGAACACAGGTAGGAACAACCAATTGGTCGCCAAGTCCAACGTGGTGGAAGGCGGACCTAAAACCAACAAGATGAAACGTGACGATGATGGTCCAAGTGGAGGATCGAATAATCCCAAGAAGTTCAAGGGAAAATGCTATAATTGTCGACAAGAATGCATTATTCAAAGGATTATCAAAAGCCGAAGAATTTCAGGAAGAAAAAGGCTCAGGCAAACATTAGGGAAGTGGATAACCTTTCGGCTAACGTCTTTGACATTAATTTATCCGTTGTTATCTCCGTGTGCAACCTGTTGGGTAACCTTAAATTGTTAGAAATGTTAGAAATGTATAAATGTAGATTGTCACCATTTGTCAACCCTTCTAGATACACCACCATTGTCAACCTCCATTGTGTCAAATATACACACACCACCACCACCATTGTCAAATATACACGCCACCATTGTCAAATGTTCATACCACCATTGTAAAATGTCCAACCCCTTACATGTATATATATATCCCCATGCTATTGTATAGAAGATACATCAATGAAATCGATAATTCTTCATTTCTCTCCTTAGTTTTCTACATGGTATCAGAGGGTTTTTAATCCTTCACCACCTCCACGCCTTGATTTTCTACCATCACCAAAGCCAAACCCATAAAAACCCATCTTAAACACTACAAACAGAAATGTAAGTGCTTCATTCATTCAGTATATATATATCCAAACCCAAAAATCATCACATAATATTGATCTCACTAAGAAGACGATACTAACCGCGTTTGAATCAACAAATTTAAGCAATCCACGCGCCGCCTAAACCAACCAGAAGATTCTCCGTGAAATCCACGCGCCTGCAGCTGAAGATGACAATACGTGGCATGCCACGTGTCGTTCAAACAACTGCCACGTCACTGACACGTGTCATCCGGTCAGTGCCACGTGTCATCCACGTCATCGCCGCGCGTCGCCACGTCAGTGCCATGTGACATCCACATCAGCGCCACATGTCGCCACGTCAGCGCCACGTGTCGTTGACTTCCGTAATCGCCGTCTATTTTACCGTTAAACTTAACAGAATATTCCTGACGTCGTCAGGAATATTTGCAATTTGGCCCTAGTACTTTCTGATATTTTATTTTAACCACAAAACTTTCTAATTTTTTTTTTAATAAAGTAAAGTTCAATTATGAATAAAACTCCATTATTGATGAGGTGAAGTAGTAGTCAAGAGCAATGGGATTCGCTCCCTGTTGCTTCAATGTGCCAAGAGACCCATAGAGAAAGAAAAGGATCATGCAATACACAAACAAACGCAACATTGTCTTTCCCCTTGATTGATTGAAGGGCAAATTAGGTCTAAAAAAAAGCTAGCTAACTTAACTGCTACCACGGCAAATGTGGATAATTAGAATTGGAACTGCATCTCAGGTGCATAGCCTAAAGCTTTGAGGTTAGCAGCCATGGCCTTATTCATCGGTGGTGGTCCGCATCTCAGAATATGAATATCGGCTGCAGGTGCAGGGCAATGGATTTGGATCATTTCCTTGGATACAAACCCAACACCGCCGTTCTATACTTCCGGTGGATGATTCAGAACGTAGAAGATTTTGAAGCGATCACTATAATTGGTAGCAAGGCTATCCAGTTCTTCCTTTAAAAGGATGTCCTCGTACGTAACATTAGCATAAATGAGATACACCTTGGTGTTGTCTTTCGGGTTTTCGAGTATAGCTCGAGCAACCTTGAACATTGGGGTAATACCAGAACCCCCAGCAAGCATTCCGAAAGCTCTCACTTGGCCTGGTTGATACTTGAAGCGGCCCTTGGGTCCCTTTACGGCCATGTAATCACCAACACGCATCTCTCGAAAATGGTGAGACATCCTTCTTTGCGGATACATCTTTATAACTAACTCGAAGTATCTAACATCAGAGTCCAAAGTCGTTGGGGTGTACGGTTTAATAACCTCCTCACCTTGGCTATCTTTTCCTCTGCAACTTATGTGTTGATCGATTGGAAGGCCCAACACTGAAGTAGGTGTTGGAAGTTCAAATCTGAACTTAGCCACATTATGGCTAATCTGCGTGCGCTTCACAAGCTTGAAATCCTTGAAATTCTCGGGATCCAAACACCTTTTGGGTTTCTTAGAAGATAAGAAGTAGGCAGCAGCAGCAACAACTACAATAAGAGCAACAGCAACACCCAGAATTAAGATCTCATGCGTTTCCAAGAAATCCATTATGTGGGTTGAATTGGATTGATAATTTCAAAGCAAAAGAGAAAATAAAGGTTTATCTATATATTTATATATATGATAGATCTTGGAACAATGTGCTGGATCTCGGGGAGAGTAAGAGTAAATGGGTTTTTCTTATATATTCAATCAATCTGGAGTGTTGAGTGAGATATCAAACCAGAAAGGAGAATCGATCACCCAAAATCCTAACGATGGAATCAAAAGAAATCTCGTTAAATAGATCAACCCGTGGACAAATAGTGAATATGTCCGGCAAAATGGACTCACCTTTTTCACAGCCATCACCGTCAATGAATCCATCTCCGACGAAACCGTCTCTACACCGGCACTAATGGCCTGCCGAACCTTCGGCAAGCGGCACCTTCTCACACTTGGCGTTTCTCACGCACTTGCACGACCCTTCCAACCACCATCCCAGCTCTAAACTCTGAAACTCCAGCAAAATAGACGATTCCCTACCTATATTGTTATTCGAATCAATGACTATTGATGAAAACAAGTCCCTACAATTGTGCCGAATCAATTTCTCGTAAAAAATGGACTCTACTCCACTTCTCTCTTCCAAGTAATAACTTATATTATTAATCCTCGACTTACAATCCTCTAATTGGTACCGATTCTCCAACATACTCGTCGGTATCCTACAATCATTTAATGGTGTGCTACAGTTTTGCAAGAGAAAGCTGTTTCGCCATGTGGGAGAGTAGTTCTGGTGCCTTGGCTTCTCAATCTCGTTTATCCTACGGTTGCATTTAAGTGGAAGGTGGAAAATAACGGATCCCTTTTTTTTGAAAGTTGAAAGTAAACTTTGACAGCCTGCTTATTTAATCAATTTAGGCGACTGTTCAAAGAATATGGCTTCTTTTTTCATACCTTAGGCAGATAAGCCCCTATATATATATACATGCACGAGGGCACTTAAAAATATGCAATGAATTGTGTCTGGTGCATAAATAATATATAGTATGAGAGAATTTTGCAGAGAGCAAAATTAAAGAGAAATCAGAGAGCCAAAATAAGAGTGAGAAAAATAGAAGTAATTTTTTCTAGGTGAGAAAAAATTGCAGTGTCTATTTTTAATGTTGAGAGAAACACAGTATGCGTGTATAGGTCTGCTGACCAGTCTTGTAAACCACTCTTTTTTGATATAGTGAATTTGGTGCGCTCTGTGGACTAGTGGCAATTTGCCGATACCACGTAATTCCTTGTGGTGTGCAATTGATATATTGTTGTGCCAAATAATTTTATTGTGGTAATTTTCTTTTGTCATTTATATCCCAAGATCCCGCTTGGAAACTAGTAGCATCTAGTTTTAGGGGGGGTGTTAGAAATATTAGAAATGTAGATTGTCACCATTTGTCAACCCTTCTAGATACACCACCATTGTCAACCTCCATTGTGTCAAATATACTCATACCACCACCACCATTGTCAAATATACACGCCACCATTGTCAAATGTTCATACCACCATTGTCAAATGTCCAACCCCTTACATGTATATATATATATATCCCCATGCTATTGTGTAGAAGATACATCAATGAAATCGATAATTCTTCATTTCTCTCCTTAGTTTTCTACATAAATAATGGTTAGTATACACTGGCGCCACACACCACGTTTGTGTAAATAAATGGATGTTTACTTCTTACAAACCAGTGGAAAACGGAGATAAATTATATATGGGCAACTCCGCGACTACGAACGTTGAAGGACTAGGAAAAATGGTCTTGAAGATGACATCCAGCAAGGAACTCACCCTTAATAACATGATACATTTGCCAGCCGTCCATAAGAACTTAATTTTGGGATCATTGCTGAACAAGAATGACTTCAAGTTAGTCTTCGTGTCCGATAAATTTGTTCTCACCAAAAATGATATGTTTGTGGGAAAAGGTTATTTAAGTGAATGGCTATTCAAATTAAATGTAATGACTGTTGTACCAAAGTCTGTTAATAAAAATAAAAATAATAATAATAATAATGTTCTTTATTTTTATTTGTTTGCCCCTTCTTTTTATTTGTTTGAGTCTTTAAGTGTGTGGCATAGTAGATTAGGACATGATAATTACGATATTTTACGTAAGTTGATTAGCATGAATCTATAGCCAAAATTTAAAATAAATCATAATCATAAGTGCGAAATTTGTGTTGAATCTAAAATGACTAAAGCACATTTTCACAATGTTGAAAGAAGTATGGAGCCTTTATAATTAATTGACAATGACATGTGTGATCTAAAGTTTGTACAAACTAAAGGTGGTGAAAAGTATTTAATTACTTTTATTAATGATAGCACTAGATATGGGTAAAAGACCATTTTTACAAAATAGGTAACATACTTTTTTTTCGACAATTTTAACAACAAACTTTAATTTCATTACAAAATGGGTAAAGTTATGATAATGCGTATCTTACATATCGCCCAAAATATAAATAATTAAAAGTTGTCAAAATTGTCGAAAAAAAGTATGTTACCTATTTTGTAAAAAGATGTAAAGTTCATTATACTTTTTAGTTTTTTACCCCAATAGATATTGTTATGTGTACTTGCTTAGTGGCAAGGATGAGTGTGAGAACCTGCATTCTCGACACCTAAGTTCCTCGTGAGCGGCGATTCCGTATTGCTTTGAAAATCGGTTTTGAAAAGAATAAGAGTCCCCAGTTTGTTTTAGTAAATAAACAAAAAAATGTTTGTGTAAAAGAAACGTATTTATGGACTAAATATCCTCATATACACAATGTATGCGAAACCAGTTGATTCGAAGGTTTAAAGATTAAGTTACGAATTAGGAAGGTGTTAGGCACCTAATTCGCCTTTTCGGTCTCTTGAGTAGGATATGCGTGTGTTATAATTCAGTTATTGCATACTATTGCTATTACTTTATAGCTTTCTATGCTTGCCTTAGAAACCGAAATTTTGGGGATGAGATGAAAACAATGTGTTTCCTCATTCGCCTATGATTTTAAAAATAAGTGTGTGTGTGTGTGATTTGAAAAAGAGAGTTTGACAATAGTAGATGCAATGAAACAAGTGATTTTGTAAAAGTTTGGGTTTTTCGAAAACTGATTCGATATGGAATCTTATATTCGATATTATATGAGGCAATTTGACCGATCGTGTGCTATAGTCTATTGATTAAACTGGTATAGATAGTACTAGTGCTCTCATAATCGAGTATTTATCACGTATACACCGCAATCTATGAGTTAGATTGAATATATAGCGATTGTCGATTCATTCGTATAACAATACCGTAAATCCAAAATTTTGAAAAAGTAAGAAAGTAATAATACTATTTTAGAATTGGATTAAGGTTTATTATACGCCTTTGGATTTGAAAAACAATTTGAAAAGGGGTTTTGAAAAGCTATCAAGTGATATAAATTATGCAGACAAGAATATGAATTATAAAACTGACGAATAAATAAAAAAAGATAGAGAAAATTATACCTGAGCCCCTTAGCGGAAGAGAATAAGGGTCTCTTGGTGTGTACCACAAAATTACTTTGATTATTGATGAAAAATATGAATGGAGCGGGGTCTATTTATAGTTGCAAATTGCTTGGAAAGCAAGAAAAGATATTTGCAACTAAGACTCTTGGAGCTTATCGTGAAGCCTTCCCAACGTTGGATCATACTGATTTTCAGATATATGTTGGGAATAGAAGTTTTCTAAATCATGTCAAAATTTTAGGTCGATCGGAGTTCGAGAAGGAATTATTTTACTTTGATTGGTACGAAGAGTTTGTTTCCGTGTAGGAAAGGTACTTATTGTAGACAAGGTTACTTGTTTATATGACAAGTCATGTTATAACCACTGGATGATGCTTATTTTTGGATATATATTTCCAAAATAAGTCTTTTAGACCTTGTAAAAAATTGGAGACGATCGGAGTTCAGGAAAGACTTGTTCTCCTCGGATTGGTACAAAAAGTTTGTTCCCGCGTAGGAAACGTACTTGCATACAACAACCTTGACAATTGAACTTATAGCCATTGTATTTTTTTTGGATATGTTTTCCTTCCAAATGTTTTATATCTTGTATCCAAATTTGAGATCGATCACAGTTCGAGAAGGCCTCCATTTACTTTAATTTCTACGAAGGACACTTTGACTATATTTGCAGGATAAACTAATTAATTCTTGATGATCCCATGTCCGAAAAAACTGAACTTTGGATATGTTCTTCCCCACAATAATACCTATCTACTGACCAAATTAGAGCTCATTTTGACTTCAAGAAGGCCTCCATTTGATCACTAAAATGAACTCCTAGTTTTCTAAATTTTCGGAGATCCGACCGTCAGATCGAGCTGATTTTTGAATATACTACTCTATATGGCAATGTCTAACAACCCAAAAAATTTTAGGATGATCAGAAAAGGTAAAATCTCCTTTCACAAGTTTCCAGGAGTTTTGACGATTTTTAGTTCCGGCAGTTTCTGGTAATTCTCGTAACTTCTCATCCGGGTGTCTTTTTGGCTTCTTTCTTTGACTTGTATCACATGTAGATAGTATATGTGCATCTAAAAATGCTCGTGCATGCATGCGTGCTTGTTTTTTTAGAATTCGGGATTCTTGTAAGGGTCGCAAAATTAGGTGTTCACAGACCCTCTCGGCCTGGGTTCTTTGTGAAGCAAAGAAACTAGGACGATAACGAGAACGCATTATTTTGCAGCACTCGCATGAATCCTATATGCTTTTTTAAAAACGATGCCATGCAAATGATGTCGTGCTCTACTGTTTCTTTTCGCTGGGGATGGATGGGCTATTTAAGACATCTCATGTTATTTACTCTAATTTTGATTTGGCTATTGAGTGTTGTATTCTCACTGGTAGGGATGGCTCTTATTGATGATTCTCTATCGAACTGACATATTCCCAGGGGAAAGGATGGTTTTGAATTCCCATAGGCAGGGATGGTTTTGTACTCCCATAGGCAGTGAAGGTTTTGTACTCCCACAGATAGGGATGATTTTGAATTTTCACAGGCAGAAAATGTTTTTTACTCCTACAGGCAGGGATTACTCTCACAGGCAGGGATAATTTTGAATTTTCATAGGTAGGGAAGGTTTTGTACTCCCACAGGTAGGGACATACTTTCACATGCAGGGATAATTTTGAATTCTCACAGTTAAGGAAGGTTTTGAACTCCCACATGTAGGGATGTACTCCCAAAGGTAGGGATTATTTTGAATTTTCACAGGCATGAAAGGTTTTGTACTCCCACAGGTAGGGATGATTTTGAATTCCCACAGGTAGGGAAGGTTTTGTACTCCCACAGGCATGGATGATTTTAAATTTTCATAGGTATGGAAGGTTTTGTATTGTCACATGCAGGGATGATTTTGAATTCCCACAGGCAAGGAAGGTTTTGTACTCCCACATGCAGGGATAATTTTAAATTCTCGCAAGCAGGGAATGTTTTGTACTCCAACAGGTAGGGATGTACTCCCACAGGCAGAGATAATTTTGAATTCCCATAAGCAGGGAAGGTTTTGTACTCTCACGGGCAAAGATGATTTTGAATTCCTACAGACAGAGAATGTTTTGTACTCCCACAGGCAGGGATGTACTCCCACAGGCAAGAATGATTTTAAATTTTCACAATCAGGGAATGTTTTGTACTCCTATAGGCTAGGAAGTTTTTGTACTCCCATAAGCAGGAAAGGTTTTGTACTCTCACATGTAGGGATGATTTTAAATTTTCAAAAGTATGGAAGCTTTTATACTCCTACAGGCAAGGATGATTTTTAATTTTCACAGGCAGATAATGTTTTATACTCCTACAGGCATGGTTGATTTTGAATTCTCATAGACAGGGAAGGTTTCGTACTCCCACAGGCAGGGATGATTTTGAATTCCCATAAGTAGGGAAGGTTTCGTACTCCCACAGGCGGGGATGGTTTTGAATTTTCATAGGCAGGGAAGGTTTCGTACTCCCACAGGCAAGAATGATTTTGAATTTTCACAGGTAGGGAATGTTTTGTATTCCCACAGGTAGGGACGTACTCCCACAGGCAGGGATGATTTTGAATTTTCACAATTATGGAAGGTTTTGTACTCCCCACATGTGGGGATGTACTCCCACAGGTAGGGATAATTTTAAATTTTCACAAGTAGAGAAGGTTTTGTACTCTCATAGGCGAGGACGTACTCTCACAAGCATGGATGATTTTGAATTTTCACATATAGGGAAAGTTTTATACTCCCACAGGCCCACAGATAAGGATGATTTTGAATTCTCACAGGCAGGACGTACTTTGTTAACGATTGGGTATATTGTTAAACTGATGTAATCCCACAGGCAGGAACGGTTCCGTTAATAATTCTAATTCGGTTTACTTGACTGGGTGAGGGTAGGTAGTTCGGTGGGGATATGATGGTTGATGGTCTACTGGAGACATTGCATTGGTTTGAGAGGTTACAATATATGGTCTGTTGGTGATAGTGCTTTGGCTTGATTGGGGATCAGCTGGGGATATAATGATTCATGGTCTGCTAGAGGCACTGTTTTGGTTAGGGAAAGTTGATGATCTATTGAGGATATGATGGTCGATGGTCTGCTGAGGAAATGAGAATTTCTACTTACGAAGATAAAGGTTGCAGGTTGATGCTCTTGGGGAGGTAATTCCTACCGGCTTAGATAAGGGCTGATGCGAGGGTTGATAATCTGCTAGGAAAATGAGAATTCTTATTGGCTAGAATAATGGCTGAGGGTTAATGCTGATAAGGTGAGAGTCTCTGAGAAAACATAGAAAGATAGAGAGAGAAAATTTTGGTGTGATCTTTTTTAAAAAAAAATAAGAACTTTTGGATGGTTTCTTTCTTCTTAAGAAAGGATCGAATCATGTTCTCTTAATTCTCAAACCTCGTGCATGAGTTTTAGACTTTACCTCTTGCTTTGCTTCTGTGGCATTTTTCTCGTGTCACCAGGTTATGATTCTGCTTATTATTTTCTGACTTTGTGAGAGGAGAATTTTCTTGTGTGCGTGCATCGTTTTCTGTTGTTCGATACCCTTATTCCTCCTTAATTGTTTAAAAGCTTTTTTGATGCAGCTTATTTATTTATTTTTGCATGCTCAGCAGCCTTCCTCACCCAAGACGTAGCCCTAGGCCTTTTGGCCTAACTGTTACTCTTGGTATGGCTCTCATTGCCATCTTTTGCTTTTTTTGTTTTTTTTCTCAATATTCTTTTTGGCACTGTAGGATTTATCCTCTCTTCTACTCTTTCGATTTTTTCTTGTACCGACTTTGTTCCTTCTCACTTTGTCAGATTTTTTGAGCATCATCGTCCTTGCGATTCAAGAATGTTTTCTTTAAAAGTTCTCATTTGACACTGTTGTGCTGTGTTTATGATTTTCAGTCCGAGAACTTTTGAAAACGTATCTTGAAAACTTCTTAGAAGAGAAGAAGTTAAGCTAAAAGCCCTTTTTATAGGGTTTGTTCCCCGCGTATCAATTGTAAGATTCCAATATTTCTCTCTTTAACTTTCTCTTATATCTTTTTAGATGGGGCTTTTTTTGGTCTATGGAGAGGGTCTGGGTTTGCTGTAGAAAGGGTTTTGGTATGTGACTGTAAAAAGGGATTGGCTTGTGCCTGTAGAAAGGCTTTGGCTCGTGCCTGTAGAAAGGGCTTTGGGTTATATATATGATTCGACTCTCTGGGAGGAATTATGAGGTGATTTGACTCTTTGGGAGGAATTATGAGGTGATTTGACTCTTTGGGAGGAAATATGATGTAATTCGACTCTCTGGGAGGAATTATGAGGTGATTCAACTCTCTGGGAAGAATTGTGATATAATTCGACTCTCTATGAGGAATTATGAAGTGATTTGCCTCTCTAGAAGGACTTGTGAAGTGATTTGACTCTCTGGGAATAATTTTGATGTGATCCGACTCTCTGAGAGAAAATGTGATGTGATGTCATTTGCCTCTCTAGGAGGACTTGTGAAGTGATTTAACTCTCTGTGAGGACATGTGATTATGTTTTGCCTCTCTGGGAGGGCTTATGAAGTGATCTTATCGTGATGATCGAGAGTGCGTTGATTTGGCGTTGTGATGGTGGTGTGACTAATCATCAAAGTATATACCAGGATGCGATGGTGAAGCCTGTCTGGTGGGTCATGGAGCCTAATGCTTATCTATTGCGCGATATACTTATGCAAGTGTTTATATGTATGCCAAATGCCATGCTTTCCTAAATTTTAAGTATTCACATACTTTTTAAATCATCGCACCATGTTTTGAAAACTTAATTTTGAAAAAAGTAGTGAATCTTGCGTTGCTTGATTTATGAAGTATGTTACACTACTTAAAATTATCTAAGTGCAGATGTATGCATGCAAGATCGACCATTTTTCGAGAATATAACAACACTGAAAAGGCAAATATTGATTTTCGGTTAATTTAGTGAGTGTGCGGTGACAAGAGAAATGGATTGCTTTCGTCTTGGGATTCTGCTAGTCTTGCATCATGCTTTTATCTTAACAAGTTGCTCTTTTTTTCTTAATTCTCTATAAGCTTGTTCGAGTCCGTGTGCGTTGCTGCTTTTTGCTCTTACCTTTAGTCTCAAGAGGCTTACCGATATTCTTCAGAAGTAGAATTTTTGATTCTGCTGATAGGACGACCATGGGGTTGTGATGGTGTGGCTTAAGCCACCCTCAATGCAAATGATAAATGGAGAGGCTAGTCTTGGGGGAGCTATTCGGGTCTTCTTATTCGCACCCTCAGTGTATCTACCCTCGACATCCTTAATGTGTGCGAATGATGAATGGTGAGGTTAGTATTTGGAGAGCTGTTCGGGTCTTCTTGTCGATACCCTCAGTATATGTACTATCGGCACCCTTAATGTGTGCGAATGATGATAGTGAGGCTAGTCATCAAGGATGGCTTGAGGATTATGGTTTTGAAGGGGTTGGTTATGTTCAGGGTTCAACCAGGCAGTTTCGGGATCTTGCGCAGGTGGTACAATGATGTTGGCAGAGGCCACAGGAAATGGGTGGTTAATGTTGGCATGAACTGGGATAATGTGTTAGAGAATATTAGGTGGAGCTACTAGGTCTTGAGTTTGGTTGCCTTCGGTTGGGTATGAATTTGGATTGAGTTGATTTGGTTCAGCAGGTGTTTTGACAGTAACAGTGAACCAAAAAATTAAATGATAAGCAAAATTATTATTTAAGAAAAAATTTAGTGTACCAAATACAAAATAGATTTGAAAAACAGTTTTAAAAACTCTCTTAATGAGTAAATCTTAAAAAACTCAAACTTCAACCAATCGTGATTAACTCTTTATTTCTTTAATTTATTTTGTTTTTTTATTGAGATAAGTGAACACTCTTGTATTCAGTAGCGAAGCCATGATTGTTAGCTAATAGGGGCATAAATAACACTAAACAAAAAAAAATCATAGAACATATAATTTTACACATGGGTAATTCAATTACAAAACAAGAACATAAGTCTTTCATACAATCAAAGTAGAACATTAAGTACGATAACAAAATAAAAATCTACAACAACATCCTACGAGGTTTCATATTTTGAATATATTGTAAAATATCTTTGATCTTGACCTTATTAAAAATGTCTCATTCGATGTATGTTACCAAACACACTTCTATATGTTGTGCATGCTTCATAAGATCATCTCAAGCTCTCAAACATTGGTTATGACTACTCATTGGACCTCTGACATGTTCTTTTAACCTTTCTTTCTTTTTCCAATTTATGATCCTGCTATTATCTTCTTTCCCATTTGGTCAACATTTTGTTATTTTAGTTATATACGTATAAAAGTGATGGACTTATAAAACAAAACAAGGCTTCCCCGTAATTAAAAACAAAAACCAAGGGCAATTATGTTAACAAACCCATGAAATTCCCATTTCAAGAGGCACAACACTACACTACACAATAAACATTCCTTAGCATTTATAATTTTGATAAATTAAAAGAATTCTAATGATATATTAATCAATTACAGAAATTATAATTTTCACTTGATCGGTTGTCCAGAATTCGAAAATATACTACATATCTATTGCCCACATCAATTCAAGGATTTAGCATTTAGGAATTAGGGCTTGAGAACTTACCATTTATAAGTTCTCGAGGTGAGGTTGGTGACTCAGTGTTACTCGCCTGCACTGCACAGTAAGAGTCTGAAAGAGGAAGAGACTGGACGACATAGCCCATAGGCGCAGCTGCACACAGACCGGAGGCGTAGGCGTAGGCGCATAGCTCCAGAGCTTGAGTTTGGGCATTGGGCAGCAGGAGGGGAATAGGATTTGAGAATTATGTTATTTAAGATTTAGGAATTGTTTTATTTTTTAAGTTTTGAATTTTGACCCCAATAGTTTTACAAATACAATTTAACCCCACAAAACTATTTTTTTCCCAGTGGAATCGACCACCCTCGCGTGCCCCACCGTAGCTCTTTGCCCCTGCTTGTATTCAATAAGTTAAATTAGGTAAAAATCTTATCTAATTATCAAATAAACTCAACTTAAAATCATGAACCGATTTTGTAATTTATTGGCATTCTCTTTATCCCTTCCTCGTACTCATAACAAGGAGATGGCTATTAATTATTGTATGTAATTTATAATTGATACGAAAAATTTTGAATTGTTTGAAAAATAACTGTGTAATAAATTTATCTCTTTATAAAAAAAAATCTCATCTGAAGATCACTTCTACCAGCTAATTCGACATTGGTACATGGGGGAAGGATTTCTTCAATTGATGGCTTTTTCTCCATTTTAAACAAATAGGGTGAACAGTTTAATGATGCTCCAATTGGGTGCTAGTCCTTGCATCCCTTCTAGATCTTTATATCCCTTCACTTGCAGTTGACACTTCTCAAAACTTCCCTCTAATTCACTACCATTATTACCTTATTGGGTCTCTCTTGTATTGAATGACTAGGGTAATGCCCGTGCCCAAGGGCACTGTACAACATAAAAAAAATATTTTATAATAATTTTGACAAAAATTATTGAGGATTTGGGAGTTAGATGAAACGGAAAAATAATATAATTAAAGACAAAAAGGAAATGTTACATGAGTTCCAACCTTACAAATTTTACATTTGAGTGTTACATAAAAAACATTATAATTGAAAAGGATAAAGTCAAATTTCTAATTGAAATCATAAAAGTTAGTGACAATTATATTCTATCAATTTATAAGAGAAAAAACATTGTTTATATTTTAAAATCATAAAAGTTAGTGTTTATTTGGGTAATGATATTAACACTATACAAAAAATACTTTAACACTTTAAAATCATCTTTAATGATTAAAAAGTGTCAGAAAAAATTCATATAAAATATCATTAAAAATAATGTTAAAATGTTAGAATATTTTTGTGTAGGGCTAACATCATTATCTTTATTATGTAACTTACTTTAAAATGCCTATTTGACACACAATTTAATTATATTAATTTATTAATATCGGGAAACATAAATATTACATTAATGCTTGACCAACTGCCGCCACGCACCGTGAGCGGGGATTACACGAGGTACGCGAAAGCCGCCCTAAATACTCTGGAAGGTAACTCTCGAACAAAAAAAAAATTCATGTTAATTATAATACTATTAATTTGTAGCCCGATTTACACGCAAATATACTTAGCCAACCCCCATTTCTCTCTTGTTCTCCCCTCTTTCTCCTTTTCTTTCTCCTTGTCTCTGTGTGTAGCACAATCAAATTTTAAAAATTGAAGTCGAAAACCCAAACACACATTAACTTGATATAAAATTCTTTGACTGAAAATTCAGCCATCAAAACCCAAAAAATTTACAATTGAGGGAGAGTTTTGTGAAAAGAAAAAAATTTTAAAGAGGGATTTAGAGAGAAAGAGGGGGGATATTGATGAAGATTAGGAGAAAGAATTCTATTAAAAAAATGTCTGAACCTTAGAGAGAGAGAGAGAGAGAGAGTTGTGCTGTAGGTCATAGTGAAAAATAAAAATTTGACCCAAATAAATTCTATACCACTGGATTTGTTGTAACCACTTATAGCTGCACAATTAAAAAGTTAGTAGTCAATGTTATGATATAGATTATTATTATTATTATTATTATTATTATTATTATTATTATTATTATTATTAATTTCCTTAAAAAGTGAGTCATATTATGATTATTTGTCAACTAAATATAAATTTTAGCGGAATAATATTTAGATTTAGAATTCAATTTCCTTGTCTTTTTCAAGTAAACAAAAAATTACTGATTATTCGTAATATGTCTGTTTCTTAAATGGGTTTATGTATGTAAGAATATGAATTATTTGACTTTATTCAAGAATGATTATATTTCATTTAACTATTACAGTTCATTTATGTAGGAATATTATGCTATTAGAAAATGACTTATTCTTTTGTTATGTATATTTATGACTTTGCTATGAAACACAATTTATAATGAATAATAATATGTATGCCGATGTTCAATTTGACTTGAAGTCGATTTTAATTTGAAATGGTTTTTAAATTTGAATTTCAAAATGTAAGTCTATAATAATTATCTTAATTAATCTATGTTGGGCTAATTTTTAGGAGTAATTTATTTTTGAAAATAAAGTAGTCAAAATGATAACATTAGAAAATAATAAAAAGGAATAAAAATAATAAAAATGATTTTAAAATATAGAATATCAATTATCCATAACTTTGGACCGAAAACTAATTATGAAAATGACATGGGCCAAATACCAAACAATTCAAAAATCTTGAATAAAGTAGCTTGAATATTATTTTTACACCTAAGAAAAAAGTCACTCATCTAAATAAAAAATGATTACACCTAAATCTCGATAATGCACCACACAAATATAATCCAAATTGACCTATTGACATGTCTACATGATATTCACACCATAGGGTTTGTTTGATAAAAAAAAAAGAAAAAAAAAGAGTAAAAAATGATTGAAAAAAAAAATATTACCTACCTATGGCACGAAGTAGGTGGGAATTAATCTCATTCTTTTTTATTCATTTTCTCACTAAAAAAATGTAACTTACCAAAATTAATTGAAATAAAAAATTATAACATTATGAATTTGAGCCTGCACATCATAAATTATGACTTTTGTATTTATCAAATAAAAACTTATTTTACCCTAAGTAATCGTAAAGAGTTTTTGAACTAAAGTTCAAAGTATAAAATAAATAAAGAAAAAAAGAAGATGAAGTAACTTTTAATTAAGCAAAAAAAATGAAAAACTTGAACTGTATTTATGATTTTTAAAAAGTAAAAAGTGAATTTAATTTTTGTTAGAGTATTTTTTAACCAATTAAAAAAAAACTCATGAAAGAAATTCAAAAAATAATCACAATGGATCTTATTTTATAGATCTCGATGAATAGGTTTCAATTTTTTTTTAATATAATTCCAATTTTTGAATTTAAAGTTATGGTGTTTTAAAAAAATTATGAGAGAAAATAAAGTAAAGTGAATTTTGGAAAGTGTGAAGTAAAGTTGATTTTTTTGATAAATTTTTTAAAAACTTAACCAAATACCACATTAATAATTGTTGTTTAGAGAAAGAATAAATAAAATAAAAAGATGTTGTATAAGTAAAAAAAATGCCACTTAGGACAATGGTCACATCAACTACTTTAATTTGTATTATAGATATTTTTTAACCAATTAAAAAAAAAACTCATGAAAAAAATTCAAAAAATAGTCACAATAGATCTTATTTTATAGATCTCGATGAATAAGTTTCAATTTTTTTTTAATCTAATTCCGAATTTTGAATTTAAAGTTATGATGTTTTAAAAAATTTATGAGAGAGAAAAAAAAGTGAAGTGAATTTTGGAAAGTGTGAATTAAAGTTGTTTTTTTTGATAAAATTTTTAAAAACTTAACCAAACACCACATTAATAATTGTTGTTTAGAGAAAGAATAAATAAAATAAAAAGATATTGTATAAGTAAAAAAAAATGCCACCTAAAACAATGGTCACATCAACTACCTTAATTTGTATTATAGATATCTTGTTTGATATTATATTCGAAAAAGTTCAGTTCAGTTCAATTCATTTGGTTACTTTAGAGAGAGATGGCTATAGCACGATTGGGTCGACAAGTGAAAAGATCATATGGGTTTTGCCTAAAGATGACTGCAGTGACAATCTTGGGTATGTGTTTCGTATTCATTTGGTCTATATTCTCCTCTACTTCAGTCACCGATCAAAGGAGTTCCTTTGGGGAAATTGCTGAACCCGTTTCTGCAAATGGGAAAATTACCGAATCCGTGATTTATTCCACCAAGAAAGATCCAGAAAATCGAGGGAGTGAAGGAGACAAGAAAGGGAAATTTGGATCTGATTTGAAGAAAGACAAGAAAAAGGTCAATGGGTCCATGCCATCTGTGTCTACCAACAGACATAGAAACGGGAAAGATGCAACTAATGGGATAAAAAATAGAGAAAACATAAAGCTACCCAAAGAAATTGATAAAGAGAAGAATCACGGGTCTGATAGATCCGGAGGCGAGGAGTTGCAAAAAGAAAAAGAGGAAGAAGAAGAAGTAGAAAATAAAGAAGAAGAAGAAGAGATAGATGGCAGTGGAAATGAGATGGAAGGGGATACTAATGATTTGATTAGTACTACAAGTGAGAGTGATGAACCAGAAAGCAAAGGGAGGAAGAAAAAGAATACAGGTCCATTGTTTGATTCAAAAGCACATTATAATTGGAAGTTATGCAGCACAAGGAGCAAGCACAATTATATTCCTTGTATCGATATTGAAAGCGCTAGCAGTAGGCTAAAACTTTATAGGCATCATGAGAGGAGTTGCCCTAAAATGCCTCCAATGTGCCTTGTTCCTCTTCCAACTGAGGGGTATGGTACTCCAATAAGATGGCCCGAAAGTAAATCCAAAGTAAGGGGTTTGAATTTTTTTAGCTTTTGCAAACCAGTTTTTGAATTGGTAAGGATTGTTATGAATGTCTCTTATTTGTGGTAGTGTAAAGTGCAGATATTGTATAAGAATGTGGCACATCCAAAACTAGCTGCAATAATTAAGACACAGAGTTGGGTGGTGGAATCTGGAGAATATCTAACTTTTCCCCAGAACCAGTCTGAATTTAAGGGCGGAGTTGCTCACTATCTTGAATCCATTGAAGAGGTAAGTTTACGGTATTATCTCGTATGAATATGATACTCTTAAGAGCAAGATATAGTTTAATTTGGTTCGATTTATAGTGTCGACAATAGGCTAACTTCACTTTTATTGCAAATATGATTATATGGTCACCTCTGATTCTTTTTGAATTTGGTTGGACCTTATTATAGATGGTGCCGGACATTGAATGGGGAAAAAATATACGGACAGTAATGGACATTGGATGTACTGATTCAAGCTTTGGGGCTTCTCTGCTAGATAAGGATGTATTTACACTTACGCTAGGCTTGAAGGATGATCTAACGGACCTAGCACAGGTTGCACTTGAGCGTGGTTTTCCAGCTGTAGTTAGCCCTTTTGGAACTCGGAGGCTTCCATTCCCCAGTGGCGTTTTTGATACAATTCATTGTGGTGAATGCAGCATACACTGGCACTCTAATGGTCCGTTGTTCTCTTTGTTGCATTCCTTTTCCCTTTTCAGTTTAAGCATCCAGAGGGCTTTAATTTGCGTTTACTTTCAGGGGGCAAGCTTCTTTTAGAGATGAATAGAATTTTGAGGCCTGGAGGGTACTTCATTTTGTCAAGTAAACATGACAGTATTGAAGATGAAGAAGGTTTGACCTCAATTTACTTCATTTTGTCAAGTAAACATTATGTACAGGAAGTTCTTCTGATGACGTTTCTCTGTTTTTTATTTCAGCCATGGCGAAGCTGACAGCATCTATCTGCTGGAATATTTTGGCTCATAAAACTGACGAAGTAAGCGATGTTGGTGTAAAAATATACCAGAAACCAGAATCAAATAATATTTACGAGCTGAGAAGGAAGAAAGTTCCTCCTTTGTGCAAGGAAAATGAGAACCCAGATGCTGCTTGGTAAGTAGTGTAATTTATGTGATTCTTCAGTATGCAATATTTATTTTATTCTAGTAGAGAAGATTGTGGTGCCCAAAAATTATACCTTTTTATGATATTTACTATGTCTAGCATTTAGAAATTCTTGTTCAGGTGGTGACTGTTAGATATTTGGGTATGTTGGCTGTTTAAAATAAGTAAAAACAGTAATGCTAGGAAAGCAATTTTTAGGAGGTGGTGAAGTACGGTGTTTTTTTCATTCGCCAAATATTCAAAATTTGTAATTTGTTGATGTCGATGACTTGATGCAATCTCGTCTATTGGGCTTTTTTATTTTCTTGATTGTAACCTTCTATTTGCATTAGGTACGTACAGATGAAAACTTGCTTGCATCCCATTCCTACAGCCATTGAACAACGTGGGACAGAGTGGCCCATGGAATGGCCCAAGAGGCTTCAAACATTTCCTGAATGGACAAACAACGCAGAGAAGTTGGTTGCAGACTCTGAGCATTGGCATTCCATTGTTACCAAATCTTACCTAAGTGGAATGGGAATTGACTGGTCAACTATCAGAAATGTAATGGACATGAAAGCCATTAATGGCGGGTATGCAAATAGAAACATAAACATACAGTTTTATTTTCTTTTAAGTCGGCAACGTTTTTAAAAATGCAGTTGTGTGCCAAACAGCATAGCAGAACTGAAGTTTATGTTAAAAAAAAAGTGCAGATTTGCAGCTGCACTCTCACAACAGAAGGTTTGGGTGATGAGCGTGGTCCCTGTACATTCACCGGACACGCTTCCCATAATATTTGAACGCGGACTTGTAGGCATCTACCATGATTGGTGTGAATCTTTCGGTATTTATCCAAGATCGTACGATCTTTTGCATGCTGACCATCTATTCTCAAGGCTCAAGAATAGGTTGGTTTCCGTGGATCTTTCCCCTTATTGCTTTTCTCATGCTCTGTTTGTTTACTTTCCATTTGTCTAAGAATGGAACTAATTCATTCAACTTGTATAAAAGAATTGGATTTTCTATTCCAGTTGCCTGTTTGCCAATTTGTTTGAGAAGATATTCAGTCTTCTAAAATACCACGTGGCTGTACTCTAGTCCAATGGTAACACTCGTTCTTGATGTACTCAGGGGGAAGTACATCAAGAATGAATATGTGCTTTTTTGGTGCTGACCAATTAGTTTTGGAGTACGGGCAAGTGGTACATCCGGAGTGCTGAATATTTAATGCATTTGTCTAGAACATGGCATATTGTGGTTTCTTCTTGTAAAAGATGTTCCCGAGTTTGAAAAAGATGGTTTTGCAGGTGTAAGCAGCCCGTGGGAATTGTTGTGGAGATGGATCGCTTACTAAGGCCTGGGGGTTGGGGTATTATAAGGGACAAGGTGGACATACTGGATCCGCTAGAGGGTATATTTAGAAGTTTGCATTGGGATATCCATTTGACTTATGCTCAAGATAAGGAAGGTATTCTTTGTGTCCAGAAAACCATGTGGAGGCCTTGAAACTTTCTTGGAGCCTTGTACAAGAACAGAGAGAGCTGATACTCCATCGGTCAAAATTTTGTGAGTAATGATATTTAATTAAATCATTAATTTTCATCATTGTTAACACTAGCAGAGAGCACGTAGCATGGTACAGTTACATAGTTTTTGTACACTACTGTAATTTTGGGTGGTTTTCAGAGAGATCTTGCATTAATTAATATTAATATGATCATATTCATTTGTTTGTTGCAAACCTTGGTGTTTCTTAATTTCTCTTTTTCTGCATTTTTTTTCAAGTGTGTTATATATAGATGCCAACTTGTTAACTGTGGACTCTAAAAATACCAGTCATTTTAAAGGAACTGTTAATTGGCCAGGTTCAGTTTGCAGCCTTCTGTGTTGGTGAAGATGCAAATCAAAGTTATTTGAGGGACTATCAGAATAACACCGTGCATTATCACTGTTAAATTGATACATGTATGTTGTGCTCATGCTAGCACGCATGTTTACTTGTTACTAAGGGGACACGGTTTTTTAATCTTAAAATTATATTAGAGATAAAAAATTATGTGTGTAAATTTTTATTTTTTTGTCTCTTAAAATGGTTAATCGTATCTTTGGCCCAAATTACGGTATAGTATATTAATAGGAAGAGAGAATTGGTTGTATAAAAAATTTATAAGGTAGGATATTTTGTTGGCTTTGCTAATGTATTAGTGCAACATATTTTACTGGCGTTTTCATATTTTAAGACAAACTAGTTATACAGTATGTTTATATCATTCTTAATGCTAATCAAACGGCAGTTTACCAATCAAAAGACATATTGTCCGGTGCCCAAGAATTTATTTATTTTTTACAAAAAAGGGAAATATTAAATTTACTTATTTTTTTACAAATTGATATAACATATCACTCGAAGTGTTAGTACAAAAAATTTGAATAAAAATATAAAAGAAAAATTAATTTTGAACACCATTTATGAATTTGAGAGTATTTTATAAGTAACAAATTCACCAACAAATTTTCTTTTCAAGTGGAAGATTTTACGTGAATTTCTTTTCCAACTTTCTCCCTAACCATGTGTATTATTTCTTTTTGTCATTGTAATCTATTAAACTCTTTCACTCTATTCTTTATATCTAAAACCTCTTTTTCTTCTTTTTTCAAACCTTGTGTATTATTTTTTCTTCATCTCTATAATCTATTTAAACCATCCATTTCATTCACTCTATCTAAAGCCTTTTTTTTTTACTTGTTAGATGCTGATACTTTCAAAGTTTTAATTATCCAATTAGTCATATTCTTTCAAAACTATAGAAATGTCGCTCATTTAATATTTTTCTCCTTTTTTATGAATTTTTTTAGACAGAAGATGAAAATCGAATAGAAAGGGAAAAAAAATTCAATCTGTTAGGTTTTTAGACACAGTATGAACTGTTTGCAGCAAATTTATAATTTGCTTGTAACTTGAAGGTCGTAATAAAATTTATTTTATTATTTATCCTTTAATGTTTTTATTATAATTAGAAAAATTAATAAATTTATTAAAATTTAAAAATATTAAAGAGTTCATTTCTTAAAATTTGTTAGATATAAATTTAAAAAAATCCACAAATTTTAAAAATTTCGTAAAAAAAATTTAAAATCTGAAACCAAATACACGTCATTAATCCATTGAACCAGCCGTTGAGGTTTAAAAAGTGAAAAGAAAACGAAAAGGGTCTAAAATTAAAAGGGTGTTTTTGTTTCTATCAACCGTATCTTGCCGTTAATCTACCCTTAAATCATGAAAATTTTGTATAAAATTTCATAATATTACTCTTTTGAAAATTAATAAATATATCCTCCAATTAAAATTAATTTATAATTGTATAAATTTAGATTTCATTTTAATTAAAATTCATAATTTAAATATAACTTTTTTTAATTTCTTTCGTATTAACCTTTCAAAAAATTCCAAAAGGTTTAGGTTGTGTTTGGTTGCTCACTATTTTTTTTCCCCAAAATTTTAAAAACTCAACTCAAAACATTCAACCAAACACCAAATTTTTAAAAATTTATCTAGAAAACTTGTCTAGAAACATTAACCAAACACAACCTTAGGGTTTACAGTTGCTCGTGGATTAAAAAAACTATCTCAACAAACGTTGATTAACTTCGGTACTAGTTTGATTGCTAAAAAAACGAATATGGAGTTTTAAGTATTGAAACTTCAATTTCGTAATGGCTATGGGGGATTTTTGGTGTGGGGTTGGTGAGATATGGAGAGGAGAGTGCTCGATGCTAAAAGGAAGGAAAAACATAGAAGAAATTGAAGCTGCCGGAGGTGTTTAATTTTCACATCAAAATTATCAAATTGGCCCCTTTAATTTGCAATAGTAAGCGGATTGGTGTAGAAATATTGCAAAATTATATTGTGACAAGTATGCTCCCCAAATAAGATCAAGAAAGATATATATATATATATACATGGGGGGTTCAAGTAAGGTCTGGACCTTATGGACTCCGCGCGTCGTTCCGCGAGTGGGTTATTAACCCACTTACCAAACAACAACTATCCTTTTTTCACTTAACAAAAAAGAGAAGCAATAGCAATTTTCACATAACAAAAGAGAACTCTTTGGACCTCTCCATTCTCACACACCACTCCCTCTCCTCCCCTGCTCCCTCTCCATTCTCACGCACTCCCTCTCCTCCCCTGCGCCCTCGCCATTCTCGCTCACCAGCTCACTCTCTCTCACGCAGCTCCCATCTCTCACACAGCTCCGAAGCTATCACTCACAGGTAAAGAGAAAAAACGATTTCTTTATAAAAAAATTCAGATTTAGGGCATGTTCTTGAATTGTTGGTTTCCATTTAAAGCATGATTGCGACCCATTATTAGTTTCGTTTTTCTAGGGCTTGATTTGGAGAATTTGTTGAAAAATGAAATGGAGAAAGTTAGTTTCCATTAAAAATGTAGAACTTGAATACTTTATTATTTGCCCACATACTTTATTATTTGGCCAGAAATTTATCGTAGTTTATATTTTCCCACATTCTTGATTTGCCCATATACTTGATTTACCCACGTAATATTTATGAAAATTTATTTAATATTTATTTAGGTCCATTACAATCGTTTGTGAGAAATGGAGAATTTTAACAATGAAGTAGGGGGGAGTTGCGGAAATTCAAGTTTTGATATTGATAATCAAGCTAGTCTAGATTTGGATAATATTTGTGGTTCTAGTAGTATAATATACAATCCTCAAGTATCCAATGAGCTAAAGCCAAAAAAAGGGCAACAATTTGATACGTTTGATGATGTTTTAAAGTTTTATAATGCTTATGCTAAAGAATGTGGGTTTAGTGTACGGAGTTGGACTACTAAGAGAGATCCGGGAAGTGAGGAGATTAGAAGGAAGGAATATGTATGTTTTAAACAAGGAATAAGTTCAAAAATTGCTGATGTTGGAAGGAAAAGGCGTCGGGGAAGTTTAGGCGAGGGTTGTGATGCCAAACTTGCAATTTTAAAAGCAAACACCGAGAAATATGTTGTTACTGTTTTCAACGAGGGCCACACCCACCCTTTATCAACTCCAACAAAGACTCACCTTCTAAGGTCCCATCGCAATGTTTCAGTAGCGACAAAGTCTTTAACTAAGCAATTGTCCATGGTGAATATAGCTCCGCATAAGCAATTTCATTTTCTTGAAGTGCAATCTGGAGGTATAGAAAATGTTAGGTGTACACAAAGGGATTTGTACAATCATGGAAGGGATATGCGGGTCGATACAAAGGGGCATGACGATGAAATGTTCTTTGAGTATTTAAATTTGGAACAAGCAAATAATCCTTCTTTCTTTTTTAAAATTGAGGTCGACGATGAAAAAAAAATTACTCGTTGTTTTTGGTTTGATGCAACTTCAAGGCAGGCTTATTCCTTTTATGGTGATGCTATAATCTTTGATACAACTTATAATACTAATCGATATGGGTTGATATTTGCTCCAATAATGGGGGTTAACAATCATGGTCAAACAATTATTTTTGGTTGTGGGTTCTTAAATCACGAGAGTATTGAAGATTTTGTATGGCTATTTACCCAATTTTTGGAAAGTATGTCCGGTGGTGCTCTAAAGATGATTATTACCGACCAAGACCCGGCTATGACTACGGCATTCCCACTTGTTCTTCCAAATACTTTTCACAGGTATTGTAGTTGTATATATATTAATAAAAGTCATTATAACTCTCATTATATATACGTAGCCTTTCTTAATAATAATTAATTTAATTCTTTTCACAGGTATTGTAGTTGGCATATACTAATGAAATTTTCAGAAAAAATTGATGCGGCCAAGTATAGTATTTACAGAAATGAGTTCTCGAGTTGTATTTGGACATCAGAAAATCCTGAAGAGTTTGAGTTGCAATGGGAAAATCTTATAAAAAAAAGTGGGTTAGGAGGAAATAAATGGTTACATGACTTGTACCAAATTCGTTCAAGATGGATTCCTGCATATGTTAATCACATTTTTTCAGCTGGCATGTCAAGTAGCCAAAGAGCAGAAAGTGGTCATACATTTTTCAAGAAATTTGTTTCAAAGAGCAATTCATTAGTTGACTTTATGATACAGTTTAGTAGGGGACTTGTACGGCAACGTCATGAATAGTTAATGGCCGATCACAAAGATTTAATTGAGAAGCCAAAAATTAGAATAGATCATGACTTTTTAGGCCAAATGGTTGATATTTACACAAATAAAATGTTTTACAAATTTGAGAATGAATTGTGTAAGAGCTTTAACTACAATATAAAGTGTGTTAGGAAAAGCGACAATCACCGTACTTATCATATTCAAAGAAGGAATGTTAAAGCAAGTAAAGTCCGTGAAATCATTTATAACAAGGACTTAGGTTTTGTTTCTTGTGTTTGTAAAATGTTTGATAGTGCGGGAATACCATGTAGGCATATCATAGCATATTTGTGTAGATTTGATGATCTTGGTAAGTTACCCGATAAATATATTTTGAAGAGATGGACTAAGTCCGCAAAATCAGGGACGGTTATGGATCGTAATGGCGTGGAAGTTGTGAATGATAGGTCGTATATCTTGAAGAAAAGTCGACTTATCCAATTGTCTTTGGATGTAATTGAGAAGGCCTTAATATGTGAAGAAACAACGAAGATATTTACCGATGGATTGCATGGCATTAACGACCAACTTGACCAATTTGTTAGTACCCGCGCAAGTGCCGAGGTCGCGACGGAGAATAGGGCCTCCATAGTTGGTGGTAAGAGTAGTGCACATGATTTTTGTAATGTTGCAACTATGTATAATGAACCTAATCTAGTACGAGTAAAAGGTTGTGGGAAAATGCTTAAAGGAGGAAAGGAGAAAGCACTAGCAAGGGCAAAAAATCAATAAGTTAGATGTTGCCATGGGTGCGGTAAAGTAGGCCAATCACATGATAAAAGAAATTGTCTGGCACTTACGAATCGGTAAGTGAAAATTTATTTATTACATATTTTGTAAATACATTTTGTTATTTAAGAATGAATAATGAATTTTGTTATTTTTTTTTAATGTAGGTCATCGCCGTGCAAGAATGATGAAAACTTAGAAGAGGCTAACGATTCGTCAACGGAAGACGAGGATGACATAAGTCTACATTCATAATTTGGAATGGAAGTGTGGATTTTGTGAACTTTGGAATGAAATTGTGAACTTTGTGAATTTTTGAATGATATTGTGAACTTTGTGAATTTTTGAATGATATTGTGAACTTTGGAATGAAATAGTGTACTTTGTGAATTTTTGAATGATATTATGGATTTTTGAATGAAAAAGTGGATATTTAAAATGCTTTTGTGGATTTTTGAATGATATTGTGGATTTTTGAATGAAAAGGTGGATTTTAGAATGCTTTTGTGGATTTTTGAATGAAAAGGTGGATTTTAGAATGATATTGTGGATTTTGTGGATTTTTGAATGAAAAGGTGAATTTTTTAATGATATTGTGGATTTAGAATGCTTTTGTGGATTTTTGAATGCAAAAGTGGACTTTGTGTATTTTTTAATCAAAAAGTGGATTTTTAGAATGCTTTTGTGGATTTTAGAATGCCTTTGTGGATTTTTGAATGCAAAAGTAGATTTTTAAAATGAAAAAGTGGACTTTGTGTATTTTTTAATCAAAAAGTGGATTTTTAGAATGCTTTTGTGAATTTTAGAATAAAAAAGTGGATTTTTGAATGCAAAAGTGGACTTTGTGTATTTTTTAATCAAAAAGTGGATTTTTAGAATGCTTTTGTGGATTTTTGAATGAAAAAGTGGATTTTTGAATGCAAAAGTGGATTTTAGAATGTTTTTGTGGATTTCTGAATGAAATAGTGGATTTTGTGGATTTTTGAATGAAAAGGTGGATTTTAGAATGCTTTTGTGGATTTTTGAATGAAATTGTGGATTTTTGAATGCAAAAGTGGATTTTAGAATGTTTTTGTGGATTTCTGAATGAAATAGTGGATTTTTGAATGCTTTTGTGGATTTTTGAATGAAATTGTGGATATTTTAACCAATTTCATGAATTTTTAATCAAGTGGAGCCATTCTATTAGAACAAATGAGAATAATACCACAAAAACTCATTATAACAATACAAAATAGTTCCAAAGATATTCCATTACAAAAAGTAATTACAACAATACAAAATGGTTCCATTCCATTACAATAAGTCACTTTATCGTAACCTTTTCACAAAATAAATAAATAAATATTATCAAAGCTATAACAACTAATATCTTCCACAAAAGTACCAAGCTTAACAAAATCGAAAATTGATGTATATACAATGAAAAGTATAAACAAAACTCATTGTTATTCTGCGTATATTGAAAGAAAAATCAAATACAAATAAAGAGAACCTGAAAGTGGAAGAGAGTTCCACTAACAGGTCTAGAAAACAATAAAAACAACCAAACACAAAGCAATTGTTCAAGTTAAAACAGATGCAGCACCATATTTCCCATAAGGTGCAAATTCTCTGCCCAATTCTGTTCACTACCTGCAGAATTGGCTACCCAGTGGTCAAATGCAAGTCTGTCCCTACCCAGGTGCCTGAATGTGGTCACTAACCCTCAATTGAAACCCCCCCAAGCAGGACATAAGCAGCTCAATTATCAACAGTCTTGCCACCAGCCTGCACAACCAACAGTTTTTCTGCAGAATCACTGTTCACTGTGCTTGTTCTGCAGATTTTAGGCTTCTTTATGCTTTTGATAATTTGAAGGCTATTTGTATTGTTAGGCTTTCCTTTGTAACAGGTTTAAACATTGTAATAGGGTGTTTTTATTCTAAATTGAGCAAGTACGCATTGCATTTAATTCACCATATTGATGACACCAAACACAAACTGAATCTAACCAAACACAAAGCCCCTGCATTTAATTCACCATATTGATGACACCAAACCATATTTCACAAAATCACAAAGCCCCTGCATTTAATCTAACCAAACACATAGCCCCTGCCTCAACTAATTCTTCAATTTAGTCCTACCAAATTCGAAACCAACAAAGAAAGTTTATACAATTTTCGAAACAAAAAATCCAACCAAACCCACAATTGTTCATGTAGTACAGGAAGGCTAAAACCAAACTTTGCCCAGCAATTGTTCAAGTAGTACAGGAAGGTTAAAACCAAACTTTGCCCAGCAATTGTTCAAGTAGTACAGGAAGGTTAAAACCAAACCAAACCCAACAATTCAAGCCCTATAATTCAAGTTCTAAATTTTCAATGGAAACTAACTTTCTCTATTTCGTTTTTCAACAAATTCTCCAAATCAAGCCCTAGAAAAATGAAACTAACAATGGGTCGCAATCATGCTTTAAATGGAAACCAACAATTCAAGAACATGCCCTAAATCTAAATTTTTTTATAAAGAAATCGTTTTTTCTTTTTACCTGTGAGTGATAGCTTCGGAGCTGTGTGCGAGATGGGAGCTGCGTGAAAGAGAGCGAGCTGGTGCGCGAGAATGGCGAGGGCACAGGGAGAGCTGGTGCACGAGAATGGCGAGGGAGCAGGGGAGGAGAGGGAGTGGTGCGTGAGAATGGAGAGGTCCAGAGAGTTGTCTTTTGTTATGTGAAAATTGCTATTGCTTCTCTTTTTTGTTAAGTGAAAGAAGAATAGTTGTTGTTTGGTAAGTGGGTTAATAACCCACTCGCGGAACAACACGCGGAGTCC
The DNA here is from genome assembly GCA_021464415.1 of Lonicera japonica. Taxonomy (NCBI): domain Eukaryota; kingdom Viridiplantae; phylum Streptophyta; class Magnoliopsida; order Dipsacales; family Caprifoliaceae; genus Lonicera; species Lonicera japonica. The sequence continues at coordinate 4,305,705 of CM038466.1, forward strand.
GTAAGGTCCAGACCTTACTTGAACCCCCCTGTATATATATATATATATATATTACATACAAGTATACTCCCCAAATAAGATCAAGGGGGATATATTATTAAATTTTCACAACATAAAATTAATAGCCGTTCCGATTGCAACCCACGAATTATCGTCTCCATCGCCTCTCTGCTGAAGGTGTTTTTCGGTAAGACTCCGGCATAGGCCGGTGCTCTGAAAAAGAGGGATGTTGGGTACAAGTTGGGCAAGGCCATGAAGGGGATATTGGCGGTTGGGTGTTTTTTAAGAGAAATGGAAGTTTCATTCTTTTGCCCATTTCTCTTTCTTGCTCTCAGTTTGTTATTTTTTTTTAAGACTTTTGATTTTGAGGAGTTGGAGGACAAATATGGTTTGATGGTTTGATAGTCTGGGATTGTTTAAATTTTCATATTTTCAACACGATTCGAAATGAAGAAAATTACATTCATATATATAAATGAAAAAAAATTGAATTGTAAATATATTATTATATATAAGGTAATAGTATAGTTAAGAAGAAGGAGGCTAGAGAGAAAGGGGAAAAGAGGCACGGTGATATTAAATTGAAAAGAGCAAAAGGGTGTATGTATAATGCTATAACACATATATGTTTGCATAGAATTAAAAAACACATATATAAATTATTACACATACATATAGTTAGTGTGTTTAATGAGTGGGTAACATATTATTGAATATAAACTAATCTCGATCTTTGATTATTGTGTATTATTGGGTTGGGAGAGAAACTTTCATGTATGCAATTTTCTCTTAAGCTGAAGATGACTTTATAGGTCTAGGACAAAATTGCCAAAATCGCAATTTCATGATCTCATGAAAAACTACTTTGGTGTAAACCTTTATTTACATCATAGAAAGCTTCATCCAAACTACTTAGGTTGTGTTAGCAAAAGGGTTTAATTTTTGTTTTGAATAGTATTTTACTTCAAATTAATTAAAATTTACCTATTGTTTAATAATATTATAATTTTAAATTTTAAACTGGTTGTACTTATTAATTTAGTGAATATTTAAGTATTAAATTATTATTCACAATAATATTTATAAAATTAAATTTATAATATTTTATAATCAATCTATTCATATTTATAGATTAATTTAAGGGCAATTTAGACTTAGATACTCTCATAATGGGCGAAATTAGACTTAGGTATTCTTTTGTTTTAAAATTAGACTTTAGTGCAAATTCCGTCAATCTCCGTTAAAAACTAACAGTCACGCGAAAATCACGTGACTTTAACCCACCAAATTCAATTATAGTTAACATATTTAAAAATAAAAAAGAAAAAGCCCACCCTCCATCCATCTCCACCCCTGAGCTTCAACCACTCACTCTGTTTATTTCAATCCACTTACAAGGTACTTGAAAAACCAACCACCAAATCAACTCAAGTAATACGACGGCACAAATCCATCCAAACCCATATGCGTGGCAATCAATGGACGGATCTTCGACATCACCACCGAAAATCCTTCTACTGTTCAGGCAGCGCCTACATCATGTTCGTCGGCAAAGACTTCAGCAAAGCCCTATCCAAAATAAGCAAAAACGAAGATAACGTTACAACTTCTCTCGATGGACTCTTCGACAAAGAGATCGGAGTTCCTAACGATTGGGAGAAGAAATTCGAAGCTAAGTATCCTATCGTTGGCCGTGTTGTCTCCACCACCAATCTCCATCATCAACACTACCTCCGAGGCTCCCACCTCCAATTTCCACCCTCCATCAATCATCAACACCACTTTCACCTCGTTTTCTCATTGATGCGTGTATATGTAGAGAGAGATTGAGCTCAGGGGTTTCGTGGTTCTGATAGGGGACGGTTCCGAGTGGTGAGATTGATATTGGGGGTTTTGTGGTTCTAATGGGGTGGGTTCCGAGCAGAAAAGCAGCACCGACTGGTTCAGCGTCGCAGGTATTGGGTCGAGTTATGGTTCTGATGAGATCGGAGCCTTGCAAGTGGAGATGGATGGAGGGTGAACTTTTTCTTTGTTTTAAAAAAAAAATGTTAACTATAGTTAGATTTGATGTGTTAGAGTTGTGGGTTAAAGTCAAGTGATTTTTACGTGACCGTTAGTTTTTGACAAAGATGGACGGAATTTGCACCAAAGTCTAATTTTAAAACAAAAGAATACTTAAATTTAATTTCTTCCATTATAAAAATACCTAAGTCTAAATTGCCCTTAATTTAATAGACAATACAAACTAATTTTACAACGCGAATTAACAAAAAAATATGATAGACATAAACAAAATCACCCGATTAAAATTGGGCATGCGACGCTTAGGCCTCGTTTGGTTCACGGATTTTAGTACTCGGGAAAGGAAAGTCGTTCCTTTCCTTTGTTTGGTAAGCTCAAATTCCGGAAACACTTTCCCGAGAGAAGGGAAAATAGGGGGTAAAACCATTCCTCCCAAAACACATGGGATTGATTTTCCCATGTGATTTCCAAGCATTTATTACACAAATTTTAGACAATAATACTCTTACCTAAATACTTTCTATGATTTACCAAACACAAGAAAAGAAATTTGACAGAAAATTTACTTTCCCACCTCCGTGAGAAAGATAAGGAAATTGATTACCTTTTCGTGAACCAAACCAGGCCTCAGTGTAAATTGTATGTATGTACATAGGTTTCAATCGGCGTGCTTCTTCAACTTGAGTGGAGCCTCCTCCATCACTCCATGTCCATGCCAACACTTTAAACTCTTCCCCAGTAGTAGTAGTAGTAGGAGTCGTCGTCTCCTCCTCAACAATCATGTCCTCCTCCTCCTCATCCTCCTCCGTCGCAATACGTCTGAGTCTCCTGGCCTTCCTCTCCGCCACCACTATCTACTTCCTCTACAAATCCCAATCCCGCCGCCTCAAAAAACTCTCCTCCTCCTCAATCCCTTCTACTTCCAATCCCAGGGGCAAACTCTTCTTCGTCTCCCAAACAGGCACTTCCAAAACCCTAGCTCTACGCCTCTTCAATCTATTAACCTCCAACAACCTCCCATTCGACCTCGTCGACCCCAAGGATTACGAGCCCGAAGACCTCCACAAAGAAACCCTAGTTTTAATCGTCTCTTCTACCTGGGAAGACGGTAAGCCCCCTCCTAACGGCGGTTTCTTCGCAAACTGGCTCGCCGAGAGCTCAGATGACTTTAGGGTTGGCTCACTCCTCCTTAATAGCTGTAAATTTGCTGTCTTTGGTGTTGGAAGCCGATCCTATGGTGCTTCTTTCAATGCTGTTGCTAGAGATTTCTCCAAACGGATGCGAGCCCTTGGGGCTGTTGAGGTGTTGCCGCTGTGTGAAGGGGATGTTGATGGAGCTGAGCTTGATGAGGCGTTTGATTTTTGGAGTAGCAAGGTGATTGAGGCTTTGAAAGGTAATCCGGAGGGAAACGGGGGTTTTGTAGGTGGTGTCAATGGGGATGATAGTGAGGAAGAGACGTTTGATGGGTCGGATGATGATGATGAAGAGGAAAACAATGGGTTAGATTCGGGGGTTGTTGATCTGGAGGATATCGCAGGCAAATTTGCTTCAAGGAAATCGGGGGTGGAGACCAAATCTAATGGGAAATTGAATGGCGAAAAAGAAATGGTGACTCCGGTAATTAGAGCCAGCTTAGAGAAGCAGGTATCCTCCTTTAAGCTCATTTCACTTCACTTCTGTTTCTTTTTGAGACTTGTTTATTATAGAATTGGATTATTACGTGGCTTGGCATTTCAAATGATTTTACTCCCTCATCTTAATGGTAGTTTGAAATAGTGCCATGTTATTATTTTTCGATATGGTTCTATTATGCCTTAGTTTCAATCCTTTGTTCCTATTTCTGCAAGTTGTTTCTGGTCTTGCTTATTTACCTATTTATTTCTGTTGATTCCACTGGATTTTGAGTATTCTGTTCTAATTTTGTTAATTTTCACATGCAAGTGAACTCATGAAACTCTTAATTTGATTGTGCTTGGGGAAATTCATTTTTGAGAAATAGTAATCTTATTTGCAATCAACATTCTCTCTATGTTCTTGACCTTGAGAGATGGCTTCCTGATGCACAGCTAACATGAATCAATTTTGATTCGAGTGCATTTTCCAATTACATTATATTGTATATTTCAGTTGATTAGTTAGTGTAATAGTAAGTGCCTGCGTTGGTCACATTTCACCCAATTATGTCTTGCCTTCAGTTTTCTTATTCTTTTTGTCTCTTTGTATAATTTATCTTCATTTTATATTCTGTTGTGATGTGTCCCTGAAGGATTTAGTATTTTTGTTTATCATTTGTAGGGGGTGTACTAACAATCATAAATATACCTGATATCTGCTATTTAGTTCTTACTATTATTTATGATACAGTTAAGGCAAGTTCTTACTTTTATGAGTTTGCATCCTTCAGCTATCGTAAGAATAACCTACCACCTTGGCTAAGTAGGCTTTATATGGGTATTGCATGTAGTTGCATTCTGGAACTTCATTAAATTTTGTATTCAAGGTTAACTAACTCTTTTCTGTGGCATGACTTTTGCAGGGATATAAAATTATTGGTTCACATAGTGGTGTTAAAATTTGTAGATGGACCAAGTCTCAACTTAGAGGACGAGGAGGTTGTTACAAGCATTCCTTTTATGGCATTGAGAGTCACAGGTAATTGTGTATGACGTAATATTCAAAGTTCTAAAACTAGCTAGTCGGTCCTAGGTTGGCGAGGCCAAGTCTGGAGACCGAGGGATTAATCGGACTAACGATTTTTCACTATAAATATTATTTTAAATAGTATAATACTAATAAAACACAAGAAATCATAGTATTATTTCAATTCATATGGCCCCTCATTGCTATTATAGTATTATTTTAAGCAAAACTAACATTATTTCAAACAAAAGTAGCAAATCTAAGTTGGAATCAAACCTCAAATCAAAAATCCTCAAAGCTAGGGCTTAGAGAGTTGTGGAGGGGGAGAGGAACAATTGAAACTTCAACTGATTTGGATGACTAAGGAGAAATGAACAACTGAGAGAGAGGGGCATGACTAGGGTTTAGTGTAGTGATAGGGGGAGAGCTATGGTTTAGAACTTTAGAGAATAGAGAGAAGAATGATGTTCTGTTAGAAAGAAAGGAATGAACGTGGTTTTGGATTTTTTAACTAAAGGAATTCGATTAAAGGAAGGGTATTTACATGGGGGAATAAACCTTTAAGCAATACGACATCGTTTGCTACTATTTATTTTATTTTATTTTTTATTTTAAAAGGACCCAAAGTAGATTAATCCAGACTGAAGGATTAATCCTGATTTTTTGAGCAACTTTTTACCGATTTTTTCAAAAGACTAGACCTAGTCTCCAACATCCCTACAAGACTACGGATTAATCCTGATTTTTAGAGCACTGGTCATATTCATGTGATAATCATGAAATTGTATTTAGACATTCAGGGAGAAAAGTTTTTTGTGTAGTTTGATAAATGAATATAGACCCAAGCTATTTCTTATAAGCTATTACTACAGAGGACTTTGACAACTATTATATCTAATTTGATCCTCTTAAAAGGATTTCTAAATTGATTGGTCTTGAGAGTGTAAACCTATTGGAGTGGGCTTATGTTATCTATTAGATTTTGTTGGATAAGAATTAATCCAGAACCAGTATTTATAGCCTACTCTTTTTTATATCTCATATGAATTGTTAGATGTTAACTGTAGGGTCAGTGTAAAGTATGCTCTGGCTGCCCCAGTGATGTGCCTCTCTGTCAAAGAATTCCACCTCATTTTTTCAAGTAAAACTCCTTGCTTTGTGTTCCACATAATAATAAGAAGACACCATTTTTTGGTTGTGTGAAGATCAATTTTCTTTTGTCCAGAGAAAGAACAAGCGATTGTATTTATGGCCTACATTTCTTTATGATGGACATGCACTATAGTTATTGTATATTTGTATAATACTTTAGGATGAATGTCGGCGTTCTTTGATAGATCTCACATTCTCAATCTGTTCAAAAAAATTCATGTGGCTTCTCATACATCGTCCTTTACTTTCATTTGTCTGGTAAAACAAAATTCTTTATTAAAATGAAACAGGTGCATGGAAACAACTCCTAGTCTGGCATGTGCCAACAAATGTGTTTTCTGTTGGAGACACCACACAAATCCTGTAGGAAAGAGTTGGCAATGGAAGATGGATGATCCTCTCGTGATTGTAAATTCTGCCATAGACCTACATACGAAAATGATAAAGCAAATGAAAGGTGTTCCAGGTAGGGGTTTATGTTTTTGTGTTCGTCCTATGACCCCTTTGATAGTGTTAATTTCCCTGATTTATAAGAAAGATAAGGGAACTGGAAGTTCTAGTTTTCAATTGTTGAAAGATGGCAAAATTTCTAGTTCTCAGTTGTTGAAACTAAGTTGTTGAGGATAAATAACCTAGCCTGGTACTTGACTTCTATACGAACATGGTTCTGCAGTCCGCCGATAGCTAAGGTAGCATTGGTCCCAATGAAGAAAATGTTTCTGTAAACTATTTCCAATTTTTGCTTTTCGCATTCTTACTTTGTTTTGGCAAAGTTAGCAATAGGCAAAACTATTTTACTTGGGAAGATTGTTAGAAAAAAACAAAGGATTTTATCTCCTGGGGATTTTTGTGATGACGAGGTTAATGAGAGGATTATATATGCCTGTAGGTGTTAAAACAGAGCGCCTTGTAGAAGGTCTTTCCCCTAGGCACTGTGCCTTATCACTTGTTGGTGAACCAATCATGTATCCGGAGATTAATGCACTTGTAGATGAGCTACACCAGAGGCGTATTTCTACTTTTCTCGTAACAAATGCACAGTTCCCTGATAAGATTAAGTTGCTGAAACCTGTGACCCAGGTTTGCGTGCTTCCCTTTAATCCTTTACAGGTTGATCTATTTATATATTTGAAAGTTTTCTGTAACAAATATTTATTTTACTCGTGCAGTTATATGTTAGTGTAGATGCTGCTACAAAGGATAGTTTGAAGGCAATTGATAGGCCACTTTTCGGGGACTTTTGGGAGCGATTTGTTGTGAGTTCTTTTTCTTGGTGTATTAAATTTGCCTAAAACTGTGCTATGATATATATTTTTCTTTTTTCTTTTTTTTTCCCTGTTCTTTATACATGTTCTCACGTCAGCCAAGAATATTTGCTTATCTGGGTTACTGCAAAAATTAATGTCAGGATTCTTTGAAGGCTCTGAAGGAGAAGAAGCAGCGAACTGTTTACCGCTTAACACTCGTTAAAGGGTGGAATACGGAGGACATAGAAGCGTATTCTAACCTCTTTGACATTGGAAATCCTGATTTCATTGAAATCAAAGGCGTCACCTATTGTGGATCGTAAGTTGATTTACTTGCCTAGACGAAGATCCTACTTTTTGCTTTTTCAATCTGCATAATAATAATAATGAAAGAGGAAACTGAAAACAGGTCTGCTACGTCGAAGCTAACAATGGAGAATGTGCCCTGGCATGCTGACGTGACAGCATTTTCTGAGGCCTTAGCAGAAAAAAGCAAAGGGGAGTACGAGGTTGCTTGCGAGCATGTCCACTCATGTTGTGTTCTTCTTGCAAAAGTTGATAAGTTTAAGATCAACGGTGAATGGTTCACTTGGATAGACTACGATAAATTCCATGACCTGGTTGGTTCAATTCGCCCCTCCTTTTTTTTTCTTTTGAAACTGCTTTTGATTATGATTATGTATCTCCTGTTCACCATCTTTTCTTTCTCATATTTTTTTTTTTTTAACTATCCCACTGGAAAATTCAGGTGGCTGCTGGAAAACCTTTTGACAGCAAGGACTACATGGCTCCCTCACCATCTTGGACTGTATACGGTGCAGAGGAAGGTGGATTTGATCCAGCGCAAGCTAGGTTTAGGAAGGAGCGGCATCATAATAAATCAAATGACTGACCGACTGACCAGGTGTGTTTTGAATTTTATTTTATTTTTATTATTATTTAAGAGATTTGGAAAATTTGAAGTTTGAAAATAGTAATGATTGGGTAGGGTCACCTCCAATTTTGTAGAATTAGGTTGATGCGATATATTTTTTTTTGCTTACTGTATTTTAGTTATAATGTGGTATGGAATATTAAGGTTGGCTTCATTTTTCGGTTGTTATAAATTTAAATACAATTACTACTAATCCCTTCCGATGTGAATGGTGAAGAGGAGTAAATAAAATTTGTTTATTAGGTGGTTGGATATATATATATATATATCCTTGTTGAATAATAATAGATACTAAAAAGAATGGAATGGTACGTGGTTAAGAACTTGAAAGATCAATCTCCTTCCTTCCGGAATATATAGCAAATGTATTTATTAATTTGAGATTCTTAGGATTTGCATTGGATTGGAACATTCAACAAATATATTCATTTTCATATAAAAAGGTATAAAGATAGATTGTGATAGATGCGGGCCAATACCCGTCCCATCTATCAGTAGTCGTCAAATTGGATGGCTACTTCCCAATCCCAAGTTCGTTCTTTCAGCTTTAAATTTTTTATTTCACCCACGGTGTGAGATAATTTGTGCTTAGTCTTGCCTACCACCAAATTACCTTTTAATTTTTGCAACCACTTGATTTTATTATAATTTTTTATTTTTTGTCTCCGTTTCTTTTTCCTCAATGACTCAAGGACTTGTTTGATTCGGGTATTAAAAAGTGGGATGGAATAATTAATACCACTTTTTTTATAATACCTTATTTGGTTCGCACAAATGTGCTGAGAGTACTAATACCGGGACTAATTTAATATCCTTTTTTGTTGTATAATTTAATACCGGGAGAGGTGGTATTGTTTATCCGAAATTAAGAAAAATGAACTATATATTTTTAAAAATGCCATTACTAATCATCATCATTATTCATTTTTTTTTGTTATTAGTATTATTCATTTTTTTGTTATTCCAAAATATAATCTTGTATACGAGTTACAGAACCAAACGTAGTATTAACATCAACATGGGATATTCTAGTATTAATATAGCATGAATTAAATAGGGTATTTGTATTAAATTAATACCATGATTAATAGTCCAGTACTATTAATATTAGTATTATTAATTCCACTGACTCTAATAACTAAATCAGACGAGGCCCAAAGGTTAACTGAAGCGGGAGTCTAGTGCATGGTATTAGGGGTTTCGTGTGTTGAAAAATATGAATAAATCATATTAGTGAAGATGATCGTTTCCCAAAAAGTGGTACCGTTGACCGAAATGAGGTGTAGTTAAACCAATCTGCAATGTTAATTTATATCGTGTGTCAATGGTGCTTCATTTCATTTTTCACTTTGAGACGTTTTTTTTTTTTGATTAGAAACCAAATTTATTAAAATAGAAAAGTTTACAGAAGAAGGGACAAGATGTCCCCTACAGATACCCCACAAGCACACGGGGCGCCACTTAAACAACACCACTAAGGCTCTAAAAATCAAAACACAAAAAACAGCCAGAGAATCATAAGCTAAAGACAATTAATGTAAACAAATCTCCGCCCAGTTCCGCGTAATAATGTCAACTCCTAACCTTGAAAATTCCTTAAAAAGAGATGCCTACAAAGATGCTAAATAAATCACCTTATCCCAAATGCCTTCCTTATTGCATTCCTTATCTTCAAAAATGCGAGCATTCCTTTGCAGCCAAATACACCACATTACTGCCATAAAAATACATCTCCATAGCCGTTTAAGCCTTTTCTTGTTGCCCGAGGGAAATCATGCAACTCTCGAAAAATCCCTCCAACTCCCGGGAACTGCACCTATCACCTGAAAGGTATAAAACACTTTTTGCCAAATGAAAAAAAAGTTAAAGAGCAATGAAGGAACATGTAATCCAGATCCTCCCCTGCTGATTTACAAAGAACACACCAATGAGGAGATAAAAATATTGAAGGCCTCATTTTTTGAAGCAAATCACAAGTATTTAGCTTCCTCTTAAAAGCCACCCAAACTAAAACTTTGACTTTTGAAGGAATGCCCTCTTCCCAAATAAATTTCTAGTCTTCATTCTGAGCATAGGGCCTTGAAACTAAAATATATTTGAAAAAGGATTGACAAGAGAAAAGCCTCAAAGAATCGACCAACCACACCTTATAATCTGACTCATTATCAAAGAGCATAATATTTTCAATTAAGGTCATAAAAGAAACGAATTCTGTAAGTTCAAAATCATTAAGGTTTCTACGAAAACCTAAATTCCAAATATTAGAACCTGACGGATCCCTAGACACCAAGGACTCTATACAAACATTATGCAAGGAAGAAAGGTTAAAAAGTCGAGGAAAATGTTCCGAAAAAGGAGAATCTCCAACCCAAGTTTCCTCCCAAAAGCACATTATATTCCCCCTAACCACTTTCACACAAACATTTTGAAGAAAAAGATCAAGGCCTTTTGATATAAATTTCCATGGATTACAATAAGACAAACCACTCCTTACTTTTGAATCCCACCCATTTTTTTGGAGCCTATATTTACTTTTAATGATAGAAGCCCATAAAGAATCATCTTCCAATGGGAATCTCCAAAGCCACTTGCCAAGGAAGGCCCTATTCCTAACCATTAAATTACCTATACCCAAACCACCTAAAGACTTTGGTTTGGACACTTCCTCCCAGTTAATCAAATGATATCTCTTATTCTCCCCACTCCCCTCCCACAAAAAATCTCTCATCCTTTTCTCAATAACGGACGCTACTTTTTGGGGAAGTTTAAAAATGGAAAGGAAAGAAATAGGAATGCTGTCTAGCACCGATGAGATTAAGGTTAATCTTCCTCCTTTAGAGAGACAATTTTTCCTCCACCCATCAAGCCTTTTCGACACTCTTGCAATCACTGGGTTCCAAAAAGAGATGTAACATGGGTTACCACCTAATGGTAGTCCTAAACTTGAGACATTTGTTTACAAAGAGAGAATTTGTGAAGTTTCATAATATCTGGGAGTGGCGCTTTTTCTCGAATCAACCTCAGCTTGGCACCCATCCATCCGGGCGTGTTATTAGCGATCGCACGCATATCTTTATCTTAAGGCCAATTTTTCTTCGGTTGTCTACGAGTAAGGATGGCAACGGGGCGGTTCGGGGCCGGGTAGGCATTACCTATCCCCGAAACCACGGACCAGAATTGGCCCCAGAATCATTAAAATCGGTTCGGGTAGTGCTCGGAACCGGCGGGTCCGGGTATCCCACAGGTACCCATGAATTTTTTTGTTTTTTTTTAAGAAAGGCCACTTTATTCATATGAAGACTACTATTTTTTAACTTGATTTTGAAAATCATTTACTATTTTACCAAATAAACTCTCTACCAAGTCTAAAGTATACAAAATAAACAACCAAAACACAAATATAAACAAATAAAAACACAAATATATATATTAAAAATAATTATATATATATATTAAAAATAAGTTCAAAGTATACAAAATAAACAAATAAAAACACAAATATATATACTAAAAATAATTATATACATATATATTTTGGGGCGGGTCTTCGGGGATGGGTACTTAGATACTCGGACCCGAACTGGACCCGCTTATTTTCTTTCTCTCCCGCCCTGGATTCGGACCCGAAATAGACCCATTCGAGTAAAAACCCGCGGGTACCCGAACTCTCGGTTATTTTTGCTATCCCTATCTGCGAGGGGCTTTTCAAAATATATTGTAGTTTAATAACAATATAGAAAATGAAAAAAAAAATCACTTAATTTATGTGAGAGATTGAAAAATAAGTTGAGGCGTGTGATAAGATATATATATATATTATCTTATTCAAGGAAAAAAAATTGAGGGTCAAAGAATTTTTTTTTCCACGAAAGATAATGAAAATAGGGAACATTTATTCATAAAAATAATTATGAGATGGATGGCATTTGATCACTTACCTCAACTTATTTTTAATTTATAACACAAATCTAAGTATTTTTCTTTTTCATGTTGTCTATCAAATGGATTTTAAGCCTTTGTATTTATGCGCCTATCAACATTATATATCAGTGTTATTAACTCATATATTTAATCATTACAAATATAATTGAATTGTGTTATTAATTATCATTTGTAACGTAAAACAAGGGCAAATGATGGTGAAATGTAGACCAACTTAACTTTTGTAAATAATTCAAACTTGCATTAGTTGAAAATGTCATGAAATATTAATTATTGTATGTCTATCATATCAATTGATCCTACAATTGCAATTTTAGTTAGGAACAAATAAAAAATATTCTAAATACAAATAATTTTGATATATATGTAACTATAAGTAGAGTGTAAACATGGGTACCTAAGACCAACACCACCAATTATATAATAATAATAATAATAATATATATATATATATATATATAGTAAATTACAATTATGGTTGGTGAGGAGCAATTGGAACTCTTCTCACGTGATACTCTTCTCATGTGAGGATATAATTATTTACTCTTCCCACATATTGCGATGGGAGAAAAGGGCTATTGGAGTATCTATTAATAATTTTAAGACTTTTTGTTAACTGTTTGGCATATATTTATGTTTAGAAAGGACATCCGACGGTTGTCTTTTTTATCTTTCATAAGAAGTGGCAGCTAAGATTCATCGTTAATATTATTTATCTGACAATTGATAAATCTTTAACACTTTTCACCTAGAATATATCACTCACAAATCACTTGCCATATCCATCCTTCTTCCTTTTTGTAATTTTGCCTTGAATAAAACAAATATATGAGTATATGACATAGTCGACATATTAATTTATTTAACATTTTTAACAAAGGGTATATTTCAAATATACAAACTTGCTCTATCTATCTTTTAAATTACGCTTTGCCTCTTGATAATACTTCTTCCAGATTTAGGAATATAAATGAAGCCCTTTTTGATTCCATAATAGAATACGAATGGAAGTCTAGTTACTCTCTTTCATCGAAAATAGAACGTAATAATCTTTTTGTTTGTTTAGAATTGGATTCGTATAAGTTAAGATTCATTCAATGAGCATCCTTTATTTCATAGAAATTGGAGACAATAGAATCTGCTTGTGTAGGTGGGAGGCAACCATTATGGAAACTGAAAGTTGTTTCGTTTAGTACGAGATTGCTTGACACATCGCAGTGCTTTCACCCTTGCCTATTGAAATTATGTTTGAAAACCTCGTTTGAGAACTTGTATAGGGAAGGATTTCTCGCGGTGCAGCAATTCTTCCATGCCAACATAGCTACCCGGCGTTGCTATTGGCATAACAACTGATACACGATAGGTTGGCCCAACCTGGTGGTTCACTCCACTCAGGCTATCCAGACTGCAAAAATGAAAGAGTCAATATATCTTTATCAAGGCGCTCACTCTGCCACAAAGCAAGGAACTAGCTAAATAGAAATAGAAAATAGTTGTTTCCAATTAAACCATAGATGTCCACTTCATACTTAAAAGTATTAGATTTAGAAGAAACGGAAAATACCAAAAAGTTCAAATTCACAGCTAATAACATTAATTCTATTGACATAAACATAATAAGAATATTTCGTCTATTAAGGAGGATTCTCTAAATACCTAAAATAAAGATGATCATTGAAAATGTGAAATATTTGATAGGACCCATTTCGAAAACGTTGAATGTAAGAGAAATTCAAATGTTATGACTCCAGAAAGTCAAGAACATTATGTCATTTACAACCTCAGTGCGGTGCATTTATCTTGTGTGACAACGGTACATAGTGATTGACTCTTTTAAGCGGGCAGTTGTGTGACAACACTACAAAGAAAGCGGCGCTTTGGTGTAACATGCTATAGTTTCAATGCCCTTACGAAAGGCATAGAAGAAAGTAGCCTTAGAAAAAGAAAGAGCATAGTAACAAATAGTGTGGATCGAGAAGCAGTAGTTCAAATGTCAATTGGTAACACAATGTTGAAACACGAAAGAATGGATGGAGGAATAAGATCATAATCCATTACTTCCAGGTAGGTAGGCAACAGCCTCTATGGCTAAATTCAAGTTTCGAATGGCTAAGCTACAGAGTATGCAGGGAATGCTACTTAGCAAGAAAATAGTGATTGTGCTTTGTGTGGTTGACAAAATCAAGCACACTAGTCGTCGTTACCATCAAGTCATGTATTATGACCGATCGATTCGAGATCTAAAGCCGCTAGTCTATTTGCCAAGCGAGAGGGTGTGAATCGAATCCATCTCATATTGTTAGAAAATGATAGAACGATCTTTTCACCGGTATCGGATTATCAAACTTGATGTTGGATATAGCTGCGACACCATTTAGTTAATTTTTAATTTTAATAAAATAAATATGGCACCCAAATGATATTTTTTTTCCAATGTACTTAAAAATTTAATAATCAAGTAACAAAAATTCAATATACTTACAAAGTGCTTAATGTGACAATGGTTTATAGTTTTTGATTTTGTGTTTTTGATTTAATATAAATATAGTACATCCTCATATTTAAATTAAATTATTACGATATTCCACTACCTCTCACAAATGGGATATGTAGAAAATAATTTTAAAATCAGATTAAGATAAAGTGAACTAATATAAATGAATGCACGTAGAAATGGCGACGGATAGAAAATTTGTCCCCCATCCCTCACTTTTACATTTCCACATAGGGATGCTAAAATGGCTTGGATTTGAGAAATTTTAACTCAACCCTAAATGAGCGGATTTGGGACAGAATATTTTAACTAGGGACGAGCTCGAAATTTTAAACAAAACCTATATGGGTACAGGTTGGGTTTATGTAATATTAATTTATTTGATCCGACTCGTCAATACCGTATAGTTATTGCGGGATAGAAAAGGTTCGAATTTTTTAAAGTAAAAAAAGTCGCCATGAGTCGAGTTTGGTATATTTCCAAGGTGGCCAGGTTCAAGTTTGACCAATCTTGGTTCCAACCCTCATCTCCGTCCGCTATCCAGTTTTCTTGCAATGCTTTGCCACCGTTTCAAAATAGAAATAAAAAATATTGAATTACAAATTTTAAAATATATACTTGTCCATCATAATTGAAGCAGAGAAAATAAAGACTATTTTATTTAATTATTTCTCTTGCAATTTTTATTTATTATTTTAGGGAGATTTTTACATATTTTATTTTTATTATTTTTTGGTAGGATATAGATTTAGGATTTGAAATTTAAATATTAGTTAAATTAATTATAAAGGATTTAATTTGGGTATCTTCCAAATATATCCTATGTAATTAAGGTAAGTTTAAGATTTAAAATTTTTACCATCATATATAATGCTTATTTCATATCAAACCAACTATTCATAAATTAATAAAATGTTGTGAGAAATTTCTCTTATTCTTTGAAAAATTGATGGATTTTCATTCACGGTTGTGAAATCAAGAGCCTATGGTCAAAGAATGTATTCTTTATCCTTCCCACCCACTCATGTGCTACATCATTAATCCAATTACAATCATTGATGACAAATTATTATTAATTTATTTTATTTTTGTGTATCCTAATGCTATAAATATCTAATATAATAATAGATAGTAAAATAATGAGGAAGGATCTAAAGAGTACCATTTATTTGGTCCTTAAATGCAGACCAATCATTTTGAGGGAGTAAACGGATGAATTTTTTTATGAAACTTAGTGAGGATGATCTCTATGATTAGTAGATTATCTCCACCAAATTTCATCAAAAAATTCAACTGGGAAGTAGGTTAACTAAACATCTTAAATTTTAGCGGCCATAAACGCACATATATATCAATTTTTTAGTAAACCATCTTCCCGATTGATTTTTTTGATGAAATTTGGTGGAGGTGATCTATTAATCATAAAGATCATCTTTACCAAGTTTCATAAAAAAATTCATTTATTTACCCCCTCAAAATGATTGGTCCGCATTTAAGGACCAAAAGATTGGTCCTCTTAAGATCCTTCCATGTAAAATAATATCCTTCTATATAAATGTGCCATGTGTCCCTCATTATTCTTCCATTCATAATTTATTTGTTCCTCATATTTGCTTCATTTACATAATTTTTTCCATTTCTCTCCTTATCATTAATTACTACATTTATTATGCTCTAATTATATATGAATGTGGTTATCAATATACAATTTCGTTTCTTATTATATAGTCAGTAAAGTGAACTATAACAATCACATTGTGTCACGTGGCACGCTATCAACGTGTCTTTATAATTAGCCCCACATATTCTCTCTATCTCTCTCTCTCTACGGTTTCTTTCTCTTAATTTAAATGGCGCAACTGTTGAATGCCCTATATAATCATTACTTTTGCAAAGTTTTAAATCTCACTGTTCACACTGGTGATATAATTTTTTGTGAAATTAAAGAATGCATGGATAAAATTGTAAGATAAAAAGCCTAACACATGTTCAATTCCATCGAAATAGCTTTCGATTTTATATAATAGTATATTCTAAATTCCTCTTCTATAATTTTATTCTAATTACCCCCCTCTATATTCAAACAGTCTCAAATTACTCTCTTTCTCAAAGTAAACAAAAAAAAATTGTAAAATATAATAAATATATTAAGTTATGAAATATAAACTTAATGTATATTTATGAATAATTTTATGAAAATTGATTATTTTGTGACGTAAAATTTTATGAGGCCTTATGAAATTAATTACATGATTTATGATGGTTAAATGTTCTTTAGAATTATTTCTACTATATAAATAGTTTCTCAATGAGAGGAAAAAATATCGAATAATTCTCCTTCTCTTGAATTTTGTGTTTTTATATTTTTTTTATAATTATCATGAATTTTGTGTATATTTTAGAAGTTTTTTGGGCAACATGATTCGACTGGTCACCATTATGGTCCTAGATGTGTATATAAAAGAGATGAAGAGCTTAGATTTACATTTTTACTTTAATTTGCAATTTGAGATATTTTGATATAAATTATTTTTTTCATTTCTAGAGTTTTGAATATTCTTACATACATGAAGTGTCATTCACTTTAAAATGTCTACATAGAAGTTTGTAATGTATGATGGTTGCCGAAAGTTCATATAACTGTTAGTTGTGAATATTTTTATATTTTGCCTTTCAATAGAATTCTTTTTTACAACTTTATTATTATAGGCCTAAATAAGAGATTAATATCTAAAGAAAAATGAGTTAAGGTATAACATACTTTTTTGTTCCATTTGAATGAACAATCAAAGATAGGAATATATATATATATATATGAATATTGGTTAGATTCTTCAACTTATTTTTTCACAAAACAATATAGCAGCGAAAGCAAAATAATACTTACTATTTACATTAAACCATCATGAATAAAATATTCCGTTTCAAAATATGTTTTTACATATTGAAAGTAAATATGTAAAATTATACATATGTTACTTTCTAAAATATTTATTGCATTTGTCTATGATCTAAATTATGAGAAAAAAAAAATTCCATTCAAGCGGTGAATAAGAATCAAGTGGTTCGAAAGGAATGAGGTAGTGGTTGGGGGACTCGAATATTATACTTTTAAAATATAAAATTGTAAGATATTTTTTAAGGTATATTACATTTTTTTTATTGAGATATGATTAGTGTATTAGAAAAAACCATTAATTTTTAAACATAAGATTTGATCACAAACTTGCCACTTCTTTTTTTTTTCTTCACAATTTGACCATTGAATTTTTTCCTTTAATTATTTATCATATTTTTTGATATATATATATATATAAATCACATGCACATTGTGCAGATTGTAAACTAGTATATATATAATATTAAGTTATTCAGGTCAAAAACCCGCGGGAATCTGTAATAAATTAGAAAAATATGGAAAACGAACACTTTGTACTTGTTGGCAGTTTGAATATCTCTTTTTTAATGCTATTAAATTTAATATTATCTACGTTCGAATTAAGAATCAGATTTCCACCACATCAAATTATTTGGCAATTTTTGCCCTTTCTAGAAATACTTAATTAGTATATTTGACAGGTTTGTTTGATAAAAATTAAAAAAAATTGAAAAATTAATGCAAAACAATTAAGTTTTATAAATCATTGGAAAATGAGATATTTTGGTGAGAGGTTTTTCATATTTCTCAATTTTTTTCATGAATTTTTTTCAACCTAATTGCACAAAGAATTATATTCAAATAAGAGGAATTAAAAGCTCATGAGTTTTGTAATAGAAACAAAGAGTGAATTTGGACAAGCATTTATATCTATACATATAAAAAGGGGAATTAGAAACCTACGAGATCCCTAATGGAAGCAAGGAGTGAAGACGACCATGAATACAGCGCGTAGCCGGCAGCATCTCCTTTAATGTCGATGTAAAGTAATCCATTGTTCTTTTTTTGAAGTTCATCGTCGAGAAAGAGACTTATATCTTTGGGAATATTTTCTTCTCTAACCTAATTATGTCCTCCACAACTCAAAGTTCACACAATACAAATTTTAGAGGGTATTGTTACAAAGAATAACAAGATAATGAACAATAAAATAATTTATAGCCGCATACACGAAATTCAATTAAAATAGTACTATTTTGGAAAAAAATAACTAATATTTAACAGAGTTCTTAACCTTAGGAAAAAGAGTTAAACATCAAAACTTCAAATCTTCATTCAAAATTTTTAGAAATGCTGAGAGAATTCTTACCCATATTAATTAAGTCATGTAAATGGCGTTAGAGATGAAGGGCTGTCTAGATGCCTGATTATTCTAAGAGAGATGAGGGATTTTGAAACGTATATCTTCAAATAAAAAATCATAATAATAAACCCTAAAGTTTTATTGAGAACAGATAGTGGGGAGAAGAAAAGTTGGAGGAATACGTGGAGCAATTAAGAGGAGAGAGTTGTAGAGTACATTGTTGGGGGTTGATTGTTCAATGAATGATGGGAATACTTGGGGTTTTCCAAAAAAATATGACATAACTAGGGAGAAGAGAAAATGCAGGGAAGAGGGACCACTGTGTGCGTAGGTTTAATTTTACACTGGACTAATAAATCGACGAAATGAGAATATGCAGAGAGAGAGGAGAAGCCGTAAACCCTCTCCAATGGTTATTTATATCCAAGCAAATTTCTATGTTAAAAAAGAGTAAAGGAAAAAAAGTGCTCAAATGGTCATTTTTATAACCATTTATTTATGAGGTGGAAGGTGGGTCATATAAAAAAAATTTATTAGCATTTCTACATGTAAAAATTGTGATAGAAATTTTCAATGTGATATGTCACATCCTCATTGGATATAATTCTCTCTCATTTTTAAATAAATGCCAAGTATAATAGAAAAGTAAAATTGAAATGGCACAATTGGAAAAACTTTATTTAAGATTTTTCTATATATTCAATTATATTGCTAAATAGATATATAAATGTATTAAAAGCACAATGACATATAGGATAGAATAAATTTATAAAAAATACCATTGGAGATGGCCTAGGAGGAAGTGCTAGATGGATAATTATTGCGGCCAAATTAATAAAATAGTGGATTCTCCATTACTTATATGTTATATGTATGAACTTTTAATTTGAAACATAAAAAGTGTTACTCTAAGCATAAATAATCATAAATACATAGATAAATAAAACATAAGAACAAGACAAATGTAACAAAATGAAGTTTTATGGTTTAGCGACAAACATTCATGTAACTTCAATTTCCAGATATAATGTTGTTGGCACAAACATTAACTAGTCTATATATCTATCGTTGAAAAAGAATGAATAGTATAATTTAAAATTCAAATAATAATGTTGTTTATTAATAGAGTTGGATAGCGTTAAATAAATTGACAGAAAAAGTGTTACTTTAATCAATGTCAAAAGAGTAATAAAAGAGTAACTCTTATCATTCTCACCTTCGGGGAGTAACCTTACTTTTCTTACCCTCAAAAGACAGTTACTGATCTGGATAATTTTAACACTCAAATTAATTTAACATGTTTAGATCATACAAGTTAACAATTTAACAAAAACAAAATTTGCATTGTGGACAAGTATATGGTATTTTTTGCAAATATATCATATGTAATACCCTGTAATGTAATTAGTGTAAATTAGACATATATTAATATCGATTAAGTAAAATTTTTGAAGAGTTTAGAAATCTTGGTTGAGTATAGACCAAATTGTAAAGTTGCAAAAGTTCAGAGTTAAAATAATAAAGTTATAAAATTTTAGGGTAAAAAGTCGTAATTAAGAAAAAGTTAGATTTTTCTTTTCCTTAACACCACCGACCAAGCCTTGCCTTAAGTTTAAGCTTCTCCATTTAATTTTTTTTTTCATTTCTGTGGCCGAGAGACAAAGAGAAAATTAATACAGGTATAAAACTTTTATATATATATTGGTCATCAAAACTTCGCTGAATCGAGTCGGGCCTTAAGGGAAAGTTGTTCTATACGTCGAGAGTTACGCAAAGGTATAAGAATTTTAAAGTTATGCTGGTCAGTGTTTGGGTTATCAACTCAAATTTCATTCTTTGGGGTCAAATATTTAGAGGTAGTGGTTTAATTATTTTTAAAATCCGATAATATGATTTTATTATATATGAATCATCATATTTTAATTGTCTTTGTTTTAAAAATTATTATGTGATAAGGATGATAATGTTTGATGATTTATAAAGCCATGTGTGTATGATTTGAAGTAAGATATGCCATTATACTTGATATATATGTATTATTTGACTTACATGAGATATCCTTTAGATGTACAAATGTTGTATATTTATGAAATTAATTAACTAATGAATTATATACATCAAGGAATATGCATAGAGATTTGTTATAGTTATATGACATAAATTATTTCAAATGTTCATTTGTTAGCATGTAATGCATATTGTGCATTATTATTGTGTGAACTGGATTCTTGGAGATCTTTTGGCAAACTTAGACTATTCTTATGACTTATAATATGGGCATATATCTTGTATCTATGGTTACGAAAGCTTCTTATGTATGTTATATCATTTTGAGACGTGATATGATCATGTGACGGATCCGATTATGATTTTTATTGTGATCATTTGATGATGAAGGAAATATGTGTTGGTTGGTGCTTGCCGATGTGAAAATAAATAGGGCTCGGTGCCCTTGGGTGAAAAATCCCTAAACCCCCGGGGGACAGTAATGAGGTCAGCTGTCAAGAGTTAACGGTGAGTAGCCCGAAAATCTAGATTTCGGCAAAATATTTGTGATTCTGTGATATGATATGGATGGATATGTTATCCAATTCTATTATGATATGATGATCATCATTTATGGGTCGGATGATATTATATTGTGATTATATTCGATTTATTTTTTAGGCAGTCAAGCTCGTTCTTATTCTTATGATCATGGTTTGACCCAATTTTGGTATCTCTTGGGGACAGTCAGGCCCATTGTTGTTGTTGTTATTATTATTATTATTATTATTATTATTATTATTATTATTATTATAATTTGGTTCAGTCTCGGTATTCTCTCGGTATAATAATTGACATAAGGAAGGTAACATGCATATGTACATGCATACATTATTTTATCGGTTGAGTCATAATTTATGATTAAATAGTTAATTACATTTTGTACGTAATTTTGCCTGTTATATCTCTCATACTGAGCTATGAGCTCACCCTGTTTTATGTAAACAAATCCAAGTATCCAGGAGACGAATAAAACAGAAGAAGCGACTAGGTCGGGAATAAAGTAGAGGACATCTGATACCGATTCATTTTTGTTGTGTAAGTGTCTACATGGCAAGTCACGGCTCGTCTGAGTTGTTGTTTACTTTGTAATACATGTTGACATTGTATGTATGCCTCTCGAATTTCATGTATGTGTATAAATGTATATTACACTAATGTTTTAAATTATCCCCCACAGCATGAGTATTAGGGTTGTTTATTCCAGGTTATGTGATATTCTTGGATTTATTGTTTCATTATTTATTTTATACCTACTTTAACTCGTCTAAGGTGTGTTAGAAACGCTTCAGGTATTAATTATAGGTGTTATCATATTAATTAAGGTGGAGTGTTACACCATATGTAACAATACCATATGCGGTACGGTTGGTCTAATAAAGCCTAATTCGCTTGTAATATTGTGTATAACTATAGTCAAGCACGATATGTAAAAAAAAAGTATTTCTACGTGAATATAAATATTTGACATAAAAAACTAACATATTAATGTGACAATTGTGGATTGCCGAATGGTTATAATAGATTGTGATAAGATTTTTATAATCAATACATAAATGCTACATTTAATATGTCAACATTTATTTTAAATATTTATATTTGCTTAGAAAAAAAAAAGCTCTTCATTTAAATCCACTATTATTATATTTATTTATTTTATTTTTAGTAGAAAATAAAGAAATATTTATCTATTTTTATAAATATAACATTATTATCAACACAATTATTTATATTTTTAAATTAATATATATTTTTTTAAGATATATAATACAACTTTTTAAAATACTATTATACTCTAATAATAATAAAAAAAATGATTTGTAAATACGTCCCTTTCACAAAAGCGCGATGTTTTGGTGACCTTATTTGTTGTCCATGGGATCAATCGAGAAGCCCCCACTGGTCAGTTGGAATTTGATTGTGGACAGTCGGTAGAACGACTCCCTTCACGCGCCGTCAAACACATGCACATAATACCTATTTTTATCTATACCCACTCATTTCTCCATCATCCCCTTCTCATTTTCTGCTCTACTCTACTATACTATTATGTGAATTTAAGGGTTACTCTTCACACATACTATTTAATTTTTTAATATTTTATTTTTCTCTAGCATTTTATAAATATATATTATCTCTTTCTAACACCGCATTTAATTTTAATTTTAATTAATATTAACCTAAAAAACTCATCTTTCTCTACAATTTAAAGAATAAATTAAATCACTCCACTCATCTCATAAATATTATCTTTAATCTTCTTTCAACTTCATTTTCCATAAATGAGCTGGTCGATCATTCACGGCTCAGTTAGATAGATGTTAGAAACAATGCTACTACTTATGTTTGCAACCACTTGTAACATGGTCTCACTCATTCCCCTGCAAGCGTGTGTGTGTGAGAGAGATTATTCAAGATAATGATTATGAATGTTCATTCGGTGCTTTCATAAAAAGGTTTACTCGAGTAGAATTAAAAAAATGACCCAAAACTTAACTCAGTTCCTTAAGACCAAGTAACATATATTTTACTAGGTTTTTTTGAGCCAAATATGATGAATAACATTCGTTTCCTAAGTACCGAGTAAACATTTTTTGTGTTCTATTTTTTTTTTTTTTTTTTTTTTTTTTTTGCGTTTGTTTATATCAAATAATTTATCAATAAAAAGAAATCTAAAGGAGTAACAAAATATAAGTTTCCTACTTCTTTTAGAGAGAGATGATGATTTAGATCGTTGTAGTGGGTGGAGAGAAATGATAATGATAATGATGATGAAAAAAAGAGTTTTTAACTAATGAAATGAATAATTAATTTGGGTTTAAGTGATTTAAAGTTATTAATTTTAGTTTAATATTTTAACCATTAATTAAAAATAAAGAAAATTGCGCGTGTCAATAGAATAATCAATATTTTTTTAGAGAGTATTAGAGAGTGAATTAGGGTATGTCAATAGTAATTCCCTTAATTTATACTAAGTAACAGAATAAAAAAAACATTCAGGACATTTTCTACTATACTATTATCTTTATAGTCTTCTATTTTTCTTACCATTGGTGTAATAATGCAAAATGGGAATAAAAAAATATCGTTAATATTAATGGATCATAGTACGTGATAGAAGAGTTGGGATGTAAAATACATCTTCGAATCAAGACACTTTCTCATCTTACTTCGTATCAAACTCCTGTGGAAAAAGAAAAAGAAAAAGAAAAATGCTCCCAAACGTGGAACCCGGCCTATCCCCCGTGCGGAGAGATGTTAGGTCTCATTTGGTTTGCGAATTTGAGTATAAAGAAAAGGAAAATTTTTCTTTTCTTTTGTTTGGTAAACACAAATTTCAGAAACACTTTCCTGACGGAGAAAAAAATAAGGAGTAAAATCATTCATCTCAAAACCTATAGGATTAATTTTTCCTTGTGATTTCCTAACATTTATTACAAAATTTGTGGACAACAATGTCCCTACCTAAATACTTTCCATACTTTACCAAACACAAAAAAAAAATCTTGACAATAACTTTAGTTTCTCACTTCTATAGGAAAGATAAGAGAATTGATAAACCAAACGAAGTCTTAAATGATAATGTCTTGCAATAGTATAATATATATACTATTTAACTACAAATATAACTGCAGAAAATCTACAACAAATAACTAGTATATGGAAACGTGGAGAAGAGATACCAAGTTCTGTTTAAGCATCAGAATAGATATATGTTGTTTCTTAGGTTCCAAACGAATACATTTGCGAAATAGGTTTCAAATGGACATCCGATATTCGTTTGGAACTCAAATGGATCCAAGCAAATATCAGGTCTTTATTTGAGTTCTACACGAATTTATATTGATCTTTTAGAACTTGACTTTTGCTTAATGATAAACTTAGCAAAACTTAAATTTATCATATGCCTAATACACAATACAATATAATATAATAGAGAAAATTATCCTACTTTTGAAAATATATGATTCATTTTTTTTAATTCCGGATAAACAATATCCACCCTCCTGGTATTAAATTATACCACAAAGAGTGAGATTTAGTTAGTCTCGATATTAATAATTCCAACACATTTGTGCGAGCCAAACAAGATATTATAAAAAAAATAATATTAATAATTCCTACGAGGCTTAAAAGAATAGTTTCCCGAGAATGCATTACAAGTAGGGAATTTTTTTAGGTTGCACCCCACCTTTTGTTTTCTTTGCCTTTGCACCCAGTTGTTAGTATTTTTCGTCAACCTCCGTTAAGAGAGTTGGAAAATGACAATTTTGCCCTTCTCTTCATTTATATTCTTCCAAGTGATATAACCTTACGATCCCCCAACATACATAGAAGCAGAGCTATACACTATAGGGCTCGTTTGGTTCGAGCTTTTGAGGATTCCTGAAATCCTAAATTCCATTACATGAGGATTATTTTGTTTGGTTGGAGTTTTAGGTAAGAATTTAGAATTCTTAAGAATCATAAATTCCCCCATTTTGCCAAAATATATTCCCTTATAAATTGGGAGGAATCTTGAATTCCCAATTTGAAGAATCATTTTTTTTTTGTCCAAAATTTTTTTTTTTCTAGAAAATGAAAAAAATAAATGTTCCCAAAAAATGAAAAAAAAATTCCAGAAAAATTTAAAAAATATTTTTTTCCCAGAAAGTGAAAATTTTTATTTTTTCCCAAAAAATGAAAAAAATTTCCAGAAAATTTTAAAAAATATTTTTTTTTCCAGAAAATGAAAAATTTTATTTTTTCCCAAAAAATGAAAAAATATATTTTTTTCCCAGAAAATTAAAAATATTATTTTTTCCCCAGAAATTGAAAAAAATTATTTTTTTTCCCAAAAAATGAAAAAAAATATTTTTCCCCAGAAAATGAAAAAAAAATTATTTTTCCTAGTAAATGAAAAAATATCCAGAAAATAATAAAAAAAAAATTGCCGAGTTCATTCCTAGAACTCCAACCAAACGAACATTAATGGAATCCAATAAAAGATACCAGGAATAAAGGTTTCCTGGCATCTAGAATGCCAATTCCATTCCTAAAGCTCGAACCAAACAAGCCCTAAAATCTTTTACACACTAAAATTCCATCATTTTCCACCATCACCAAAAAAGACGTCCTCATCTCCATTAAAATTCCATCATCAAGAATTCACCTTTGAGAGAATCATTTAGTAGAACACATAAAAATTTTGTTTTGTTTATTACTGTAGCCGAATAAACTGAACCTCATGGTTTTTCATTTTTTTTTTGAAATATACACTCCTTTTTTAAATTGACTCACTTTTTTTTCTTTTACGTTCAAATTAAAATTTTCATTTTTTGTTGAGAATAATCAATGTACCTTATCTCAAAAGTATAAAATCCCAAATGAAACTCTTAATTTAAAATAAAGAGAGTATATATATATATATATACATCATCATTTGTTTTTTTAACTCCCACGGATCATTCTTTGTTTTACAAATAAAAAAAGACAAAGCAGTAAAAAGGTTTGAATACTTGATTGTAATGTATGTATAGATTATGACCACCCTGTCTGACTGTGTTCGGGGATAATAACACTTGACTCAACTTATTGAGTCCACAAAATGAATATAACCTATCATCAATAAGTTAAACTTACAGTTAATCTAAACATGTACAATAAATGCTCCTGCATATATGTATATATAATTACATGCACATCCACACTTGTTTGCTTCATTTCAATCATATGTTTAGATCAGATAAAAATAAATAATTAAGACAAACGGATACTCCATGTTTCCTAAATTAATAATTTATTACAAAGGGGTAATTTTCAATATAAATAAATCTTTGTCAATGATGAAGTGATCCATCAAAATTATTAGCCCTAGCCTTGTAAATATATATATTGAGTAAGAGGTGCTTTTATAGGTTTATATATGAAGAAAGTGTTCGGGGCAAGAGAAAGATGAAGATGAACATAAAGGGTAAAATTGTCATAAATTTCTCACTTAACAGAACCAAACGGAACAAGTTCGTATCGGGGTGCGGAAACAAAAACAAAATGTGAGAAATAAAATCAAAATATCAATTAAAATGTGAGATGCAAATAGAAAATATTTCTTATAAATACTTGAAGATACATTATTATATTTGATCTTAAAAAATTTAAGCCCGAGAAAGATTTACCAGACTAGAGTCGGAACATATGGCTTATAATAATTCTTAGCGAAATTCAAAATTAAGCGTTAAAAACGAGCTGCTTAAATCCTTACCAACTTAAACTGACTCGCTGTAGACCAAAAAAAAAAAAAAAACTGACTCGCGGAGCAATACTTGAAAATACTAAAAATAATTACTTTTATAAATGCCAAAAAACACACACTATTCTAAAAGTTGCTAGAGAGGCTAAACTAAAGTGCCAAAATTGCTGTTAATAAAATGACAGCCCAAGTTGTCATCCCCAGTGGCACCAAGCTGGCACTGTCAGCAAGACAAAGTACACGTTTCCCCACACAGAAAAAAAAAATGGAGATATAGGGAGAGGAAAAAGAAAAAGAAAATTACACTTCATTTATTCCCCCAAGCTTGTTTTCCATCTTCAAATCAAAATCTATGCACTACCACTACTTTTTTTTTTTTTTCCTTTGTATTTTTTTAACGCTTCATTCATTCAATATCCTTAAAAATCTCAACCAGCCAGCCTCTCCCTGGCCCTTTATAGTCTCGACTCTTCATGCTCTATATGCGTCAAGACCAGAAAATCCATATATATATGTATGTATGTATGTATGTATGTATTAAATAGAGAGAGATGAAATAAATGAAAACGATTCATCCCGATTATATATGTGTTCATCCAAAAAAAGAAAAAAAGGGAGCAGCATCACAAAATAGAACAACTGAGGCAAATTAATTAAAGAAAGAAAGAAAGAACAAAGCGCTGAATCATTCATGTTTTGATCTTAATACCTAAACTTTGATTTACCCATCAAACAAAAACAAAGAGGGATTGAAGTTTGAATTAATCATACCATTAGGCTAGGCTAGCTGCTCTTTCTGGGTTTGCTTTTACGCCTAGCTCTGCTGCTGCTTCTTGAAGAAGGCGGCTGCTGCTGCTGCTGTTGTTGTTGTTGTTGTTCTAGTGCTGCTGCTTCCTTTTTTGTATCTTTGATTGAAGAAGAATATGTTGCAGCAACTTCCTCCTCTTTTATCTTCTCTTCTTCTTCTCCATCATCTTCTTGTTGTTCTTGTTTATTAGTTGCCTTAACTTTCTTTGATGGTTCAGGTTCTACAACATCAATGGCTTCTTCTACTGTAGCTGCTGGTTCTTGAGTTTGGTCAACAATAATTTTGCGAGGTCTGCCTCTCTTTCTGGGAGTAGTAATTTGTTGTGGTGATTGTGATTCTTCAACTATTGAAGTTGATTCTGCTATTGCTACTGACAATTCCTTTGTCTTTTTTGTTACCTTCTTCTTCCCCATATTCGGATACTACTATTACTACTACTAATAGATGATGATGATGATTTGATTAATTCACTAACAATATCCACAGATTGCAAATATGAGAAACTAATTGAACAAAATATTTTAATTGAAAATATATAAGCATAATCAATAATAGCCAGCCCCCTTAATTAATTAATTCTCTGACTCTCTATATTGAAAACGCTCATCTTTCTTTGTGCTATCAAATCAAACCAAACCGTATCCATTATATTATATATTATATATATACAGGTAGATAGATATATAAACAGACGGATAGAAAAAAATAATCAAAGTAAGATGTGGTCTTCATTGAAAGACCGCAGGATGTATAAATAAAATTAGAGAAGAAAAGAAAAGGACCACCTGATAGATGGATAGATAGTAAAGAGAACAAGGACAACAGAGAAGGGTAGAAAAGCAAAATCAGCTACACATCTTCTTCTTCCCTAATAATATTCTTGGTCTTCCTCCTTCATCCATCAATGCTACCTTTTCTCTCTCTCTCTCTCTAAATCTCTCTGTCTATATGTGCGTGTGTATGTACGTATGTATATATAAATATTGTATTTTGTTGGAGTTGGTTTTGGAAAAGAAAAGACAAGCAGGGGAGGAAAAGAGGTCGAAAGGTAGTGAGGGAAATGAGTAAGACTATGGTTGTCTACGCTAGTCTATTTTATTTCCTTTGTATATTATAGCGGACCCTAAAACTTAACCATGGTTTAAGACTTTTCAAAATTAAAAAAATATAAAAAAATTAGTCCAGGTTTGAATTTTATTTTTCTATGATACAAGTAGAGGTTTGAGTAAAATGACTTGAAACAAAAATTACCCGACAGTCAATCTTGCTTTTCAACTCGCTTTTGGGGTGTCTTTCAACTCAATTCTAACTACGAGTATATACATGAATACTTCTTTTCCCGGTTTAAATAGTTCGGGTAAATTGGGACAATTGGCATGCATTAACTAAACTAAGCGTATGATCGAGAATATTTATAAGTAGTTAGATACTTCCTCTTTAAACCAAAATTAAAGTGTGAGAGCATGTACAGCTGAACTAGTAAAATTCATTTACAAATTTATAAATATGATATTAAGTTTTTTTAAGAATCAAACTGAATATAGCATAAAAAAATAGTCATATGAATGCGCCAAACTCATATAAAAAATTTATTTAAAAAAAAAACTTCATACAAATATGCTTCACTCGTATAATTCATACGGATGTGGTACACCTTTATAAGTTTTATTTTTTTTATGAGTTAATAACACTCATATAATTGATACAAATAAATGTTTTAATAGGAGGCTCAAACTATTAACGTTTTTTATTCTAAGATATCAGTCAAATGGAGAAACATGAAATTGCCAACACTGTCCAAATGATTGGCCTTAAAAAATTAGCAAAATTTTATTCATTAATATGTTTTTATTATCCTGTCGTGACTTTGGCGTTAAAAATATAATTTTTTATGTGTAGGATCAATATACTAACATATGTTATTAAGTTCTACATTTTTTTAATTAATTTTTAGTTTAAAGAGATGCACCTCTATATATACTTGTAGGGTTAGTTGAAAGCTTTTTCAGTAACTGGTGGAAAAACAAGACTGATGGTGTGTATAAGAACTCCTGCGAAAAACACAAAAAGAAAAAAAGAAGTAAACTTTATCCACTTCCCAAATATATTGAATGCCAAAAAATATGATAAAATTTAGCAGGCGTGGAAAATTATACCAAATTGTATTATTATGTATCATTGTTAAAATATATTAAAGTTTGGTAATGGTATAATATTGATCGATATTATATCATATTGAATTTTTTTAGCACGATAATAATACTCAAAACTATTACCAACGATATATGATGTTGTACCAAAATATTAGTATTGCTCCAGTATCATCCTACCGTACCATTACCAATTATACTATTATGCCAAATATCAAAATAATACTAATATACTATAACATTTAGCAATAACATTTAGATCACATGTCTAGATTCGAGAGCTAACCAATGTTTCATTTTTGTACTAACTTAGGGTTTCACAGCCTCACTCACAAACACACCACATCTCTCTCTATTCTACTCATCTTCCTCTCTTCTTCTTTGTAGATCTAAAACAGCCACATACCCACTACGATACTGCCACCTTACCAACACCATACACAATATCTAATTTCAATCACTTTATCCACCCCCACCATTTCCAATTATATTAGACCAATTTCAAGGTTTTTCTCCGTTTGAATTTAATTATCTTTCTCTTTCTTTCTCTCTCTCTCTCTCTCTCATTCATTCATTCATATGTATCAACTGTTTGTAATAATTCTTATCATCCACTTTCATGTATTATGCATGGTTTTGATAGATGGCCAAATAAATAACATATCCACCAATTATTCGACTTCCCCTAATCAATCAAAGACGTAATCTTATTAAATTTCGAATTTCAAATATTAATTTTCATTTTCATCTTCATTTTGCTTTAAACTTCAATCTATCAAATATTTAATTATCTTCATTTTTTTTTCTAATCGTATCAAACTTCAATCCTTCGGCTTCTAAGTATTTGATAGATGTATATGTGTTAATTATAATTTATAATGCAACAATATTTATACATAGTTTAGTGTTCTTTAAACAATTGATTGCAAAAAATTAACTAATAGCAAGTAAAAGTAACTTAATTGTTTTCTTTTAACCAAAAATGCTCACTTTTTGAATGTCCAATTTCATTTTTTGTTTCAAGATTGATATTTTGATAATGTACCATACCACATCATACCATACCAAAAAATTGGTATGGCAATGGTAATAGATTTTGGCGTGTCAAATTTTCGATACGGTACACTATATACTTAGTATGGTATGGTATTATACTAAAGCCATCCCTAAAATTTAGGGTATGACTTTGCAATCTAAACAAATCCTGTGGCACTCTAATATGATGTATTGACATTTTTCTTAAAGTGTCACTAGTCATATCCTAAAATTAAATGCTATAAATATTTTTCAATTACATTTTGTCTTTATGATCAAGCAAATCATAATTATTATTTTTTTCTCGATGATCCCAAGTTAATTAATAATTTAATGTAAATTTTATTTTTTTATACAAGCAGTGTGATGCATAAGATGATCAACGATAAGAGGAGATAAAGAAAAAACAAGATTCCTATGGCTCAAACCTTAGAACATCTTCAACCGTAGTGTATAATTTTGGTTTATGTAAAATTTACATGTTTTGTAAAAAAAAAATCGTCTCCAATAGGCTTTTAAAAAACTTTGATACTTAAGATTTGTGTAAAATACAAACTCAATTTATACAATCACATCACTTTCGCTTCTATTTTCTCATCCCGTATCTAGAATTATAGTTTAATATTTATACAAAAGTTAAAAACAGGTTGTTGGATTACTAAACAAAATTTTTATTATTTTTATATAAATCTCAATTTGACACGTAAAATTTACACAAAATTTATACAAGAAGATTAAAAATACTATTTAATATGAGTTAGATTTTTCCATTCCAATTTTTACTACGTAAGAAAACAAGATTCCTATGGTCAACCTCGGGAGGAAACCAAAGTTTGGTGGTGGTCTCCTCCTCTCCTCTCCTCGAGTTCTCATCGTGTGTTGATGAGGTGATGTACCTGTTCCCCTCTTTTACGTACTCCCCTATGATTAATGACAGACTTAATTTTGCCTTAAACGAAGTAGCCAACCCAACCCAACCCAACCAAAGTCAAACTAAACTGTATATAAAAGTGACAAAAATTCAATTCCACTTTCCAATCATGCCCTTCCCTCTTTCCAACATTACAAAATTTCCCTTCATTTTAACTCCTTCGATTAAAATGTGAAATAGACATTCAGCTCCACCATTTCGGCCACCTCTGCTGAAAAATACAGATCAATCGGAAAACACAGTTCCAACTTAAATCCAGATCAACCTGAAAATACCCCAACATAAGCACAACACATAACCCTACATAGGTATACCTTATCCTCCACCGGAAAAAGCAAAAGCCTCCACCCCTGTAGTTTTTCTCTTTAAAAAAGCCCACCACAGGCATAATTTCTCTCCAAGAGAACCTATCATCGGCATCGGCGTAGTTTGTCTTTCTATACATAATTCTTTAAAGGGTACCATATTATATCCTCCATGATTAAAACCATTGAACAGAATTAGTAACTACCATGTACACAGTTGCCACTCCCATGTATAAAATTGGCACAGTCTTTACTTAAATGGTACCAACATTCATACCTTGTACACAGTCTGACTTAATTTGTTTTAACTTAAACTTACTTTTTCGGTGGGTTTGGGTGTAAGTGAGGTAAAGGGAGGCAATTGCCCCTCTAAAATTTCTATAATTATAATTTTACTTTTATAATTATTTTTTAAAAATTGTAAATATATACATATTAATTAAGTTTATGTCTCCTCTTAATTTTTTAAATTTACTAATAGTATTAATCTTGCCCCCGCCCCCTCCTAATCTTGAACGTAAATGATCTTAGTATTAAATTTGCCCATTTAAGGGTATGTCAGTATTTTTTTTTAATTTTTTTTTTGGACAAGATAAAAATTGTAATCTATCCGTGGGAAAGTAGGGCGTGCCTTATTCTTTGTTTGGGCCAACCCAAGTCTAAGGCCTATATTAATACTCTCATGTCTCATTCTTCAGGAATCGGTTGCTGATTTATGATTGGTTTTTTATGGAAAGACCTGAATTTAACGGAATTATCTTACAAGTAAAAAAGAATAAAAAACTTCGTGCGAAAGAAAAAATGGAAGGGAGTTGTATTTTCAGTTGCATGAAAAAAGAAGCAAAACGGGCTACAGAAGGTTTTACAGCAAAAGTTAGCTTCATAAAACTGCAATTAAACACTAAAGAAATAGAAGGAAAGAAAAAAAAATAGAAAGAAAGAAAGAAATAAGATAATGAGCATGATTCGCAGAGTTAAATGCAAATCAGAAACACCCCTTACATTACGGTCCACTTCTTTTATCCCATAATTTTGTACATAAATTCGTCTGACAATGAACAAAATGAACGTGTTTCTCTATTTTAATCTTTATTTTTAACACACTTCTTTTTAATAGAAAATACTCAAAATGTATGTTCTCCAAAAGATGGTTTTTGGTTGCACAATTTCACATGAAATAAATTTTCATGGTTACAACTTAGTCGATTTTTGCTTTGCATGCAATGTCACTCACTCTTTTCCACGTAGGCACCATTAAAACTAAGAAGGAAGGAAGAAAGAACCAAGTATTGGACAATTTTTGAGTAGACCTCGCACTAACAAGAGGAGGATGAAAATTAAATGAGCAACAGGGTTGAGGCTTTCTGGATCAATCCCCTTCTTTCTGTCACAGCTACACCACCTTAATTTTGACTCAAGGAAACTAGGTAATTCTTATGCATTCAAAAAGGTACTAAAATGCAAAGGGAAGTACACTACCAAACTAGTTAAGCGAATCCAAACAGAACCAGAAAATGACTGCAAGCTTGTTTACCATTAAAACTGGACAGTTTCTCTCATCGGGGGCATCATCTACAAGTTTCAGAGATTGCTCCCCTTAGTTGATCTAATAATCATCATCATAATATTTTCAATTACAGGGTCCCGCCTAAAATTAGGAGCAAAAGGGACTCTCTTTTTTAACTTAAAACTCATATTATATATTTCTACACCAAGTTAGCAAAATGCTATTCAGCTGGCGGGGGGAACAAGGCGCTCGGGTTCTGGAACCACCTCGGCTCCAGAGTAGCCATTTGTACCATGTTTTGGCTTTTCATCAAATCCCCACAAGTCAGCAGCTTTCACATCATCTTGGGCCATCAACCTCGAAAACTCCTCGTGGTCATATTGTAGCGTCGCTTTTCCACCAAATTCAACCGGCAGATTATCAACGTCAAAGTATGATCTCATCAGCTCTACGCTGTCTTTGTTCTTCGGGTACACGAATTTCACCTTTTGAAATGTTTTCGGATCCAAGAAATACTTCACAACCTTGACAACAAATAAAAATGGAAATTTTAGTACAACAATAGCAAACGAAACATGTTTTTTGTAACAAGGTTGTTTAATTAGGAATCTTCAAGCTCAAATTACATGATCATTACCTTCCAAAATGCTTCGAAAATTCTTGGGGGACTGTAGAGAAACGCTACAGCGAGTCTCTCAGGGTAGTGATTCTGTAAGATAGTGACAGTGTCTCGAGCAGACTTGATGGGCACATTGGTGCTGAAAGACCACCCGCTGAAGTCGATTAACCATGCCATTTGCTCTTGACCTTCTGGAAGATTAAGGATAGCATTCTCTATGAGATACACCAGATGTCGGATTTGATTGTCAAGTGATGTTGTATTCTGCAACGTGTATTAAAAACCATTAAAAAGTAAGAAAGTTAAATAGAATAGAACAAAGATAATTCAGAAACCAGCAAAAAGCGAATGAGTTGAGTTGTAATTAACTAATTAAGGTTAGAATATATTACCTGCTTCCCTGGTCTCAGAATAAGAACAGTCCTCCCACAGCGGTCATGGAAATTTGCTCTAAACACTTTCCCAGTCTCACCCTCGCTTGCAACTTCATGCTAACAAGTGGAAGGTTTGAAAAGTATTCTATACTTAGATAAAGACATAACAGTGCCATATAACAAAGACAAATAGCAGGCATAAAATTAGAAAACAAGTACAATATTTACACAGGCTTTTGGTTGGGACGGAAAAATTATGGAGGGGACTTCTAATGTTCAGCATAGTGATTGAAGGGTTTGAGGAAGCCAAAGTAATTGAAAGACTAGATTGAGCTTTTCAATAACTAAAAGAAGAGATTGAGAAATAGTTACAGCGTATACATTAACTTTGTATGAACTTTAATGAAGTGGCAGATGCATTGCTAGTTGCTTGTTATAGAACTAACTCTAATAATAACAGCAAGGATCTTTGTTTTGAGAAGCCACCAAAACTCAACTCACTTACCCAGCGGATTTCTTCAGGCTTATAGGTTGACCTCCAATTTAGCGTATCTTCCAACATTTTCTTTGATTTGTCAACATTCCAGTTCCGAGCTTCCAAATATCTCCTCAAGCATGCATCAGTGCAATACCTTAAGCTGCGACCGGACAGTGGTCCCAGAGCAGACTTAAGCTCACTGACCTGCATTTATTTAGTACAAGAATTTACGAGTTCAGAACGAATGAGCCAATTTGATAGAAAGAAAAATAAAAATCTTAGCAAAAGGCATTTGGTAATAGAAGTTAAAACTCATCGATCCTACTCTCCATTTAAATGCCTCAGATTTCCCACAACAACTTTATTGTGAAATAATTTACGTCTTGTTACCTTGGACTCTGACTTCAGCTCACCATTCTCTTGATCATGGGGAGAATTAGTCTTTCGACGAAACATGGTGACTGCAAGTGCCACCAGTCAGGCAAAAGAGTACAACCTGTAACAGAAAATATCATTTCAGAAAACTTCAACAATCTCTTATTTACTGCTTAACAAAGACTAAATTCATTTAAAATACTGCAATGCGGGGAATCACACAACAAGCATACTTCATTTTGTGATATAGAGAACAGTACAGATTGTCAGTCGAAACAAGAGACACAGTTAGCAATTATGCAAGTACATATAACATGGAAAACCAATCTCGAGTTTATCTTGTGAAATCCTCCGAAGAATCGATGTCGTTGCAAGGCATCACTAGCTAGTAACGGGAAAACTTCTCAAGACATGTTTTAACAAAAAGAAAATCTAGGCCTAAACACAAATTAGTGCACGAATGCGAGATAAAGCCTATTGATTAAGGTGTAAAAAAAGTATTACATCTCAAGGGGGACGTGTAGAAACACTACATTTTGGATTCTGGATGCTGGCTAAGAGAAATTGTGGTCATAGTTGCGGTTAAATTAGCATAATATTTTCCACAGAAAAAATGCGGAACCCAGCACGACAATAGGATGATGAAAGGACTGTCACAAGAATTGGGTCTCTCAACAGATAAAGCTTATTTCAACAACATAATTTTTTCGTTTAAGTCAGAAATAAAGATCACCCTCGTCAATCAGAAATCAGAAACTGGTAAACAAGAATTTTGAAACCAATGGAATCGTTCTACGTTGATCTGATTCTGTTAATCGATTTTCTCCTTCTTCATTACTGAAAAAAAAAAAAAAAATTCCACAGCTGATCACAAACCCTTACGGAACCAAATAGCTATTTTTCGAAACTCCAACAAAATGAGGGGAAAAGGGTATATTTGTTACGGAGTAATTATTTTCCAATCCCAGGCCAGTCCCAGCAACCAGATAGGGCATCAAAGGCAGAATCAGGTAAATGAAAGGATCGGCCGATCTAGAAACTAAGCAAAAACACAGAAAACCAAAATCCACTTATTATAATTCCCAATCAATCAATCTACAAAAATAAAAGGAATCAGATACCCCCAACAAACCATAACTAAATGCAGAATCAAAGACAGAGTGCCTATCTATGAACGTACCTTGTTAAGGAGCAGTGAGAGAGCAAAATTTGTTCTTGAAGACAATTTTATCCAGCAGGAAAGCAACTTAACACATAAAAACAAACACTTCCATAGAGAAAGAGATAGGGGGGGAAGACACGAACTGAGAGAATGAGAGAGACACACAAATATAATATAATATATAAGGAGAAATAGAGGGAGGGGGGAAGGAAGGGGGGAAGGGAGAGGACAGTAAAAGGATATTTTGTTTATCAGGCCATTTTTAGTGGGTAAGTTAAAAAGGTAAGTTTAAAAAGGTATATTTACATTATTAATAAATTAGAGTTGCATTGGAAGATAGTGGGAATTTAGCTTACACGATTTATGAAGTATCGGGGCAGTATTTTAATCATTCTCACGATAGATGATATATCGTCCAATGTTATTGTTTCCCACGACACATCATGTGTCGTGGCAAGCATTTTTTTTTTTTTTTTTTTCTTCCATTTTCGAAATTAATCCTTCCCACGATATTTGAAATATCGGCTGAGCTAAATTTTTTATTTCCCCCGATACATCATGTATC
Source organism: Lonicera japonica (assembly GCA_021464415.1). Classification (NCBI taxonomy): domain Eukaryota; kingdom Viridiplantae; phylum Streptophyta; class Magnoliopsida; order Dipsacales; family Caprifoliaceae; genus Lonicera; species Lonicera japonica. The sequence continues at coordinate 4,342,961 of CM038466.1, forward strand.
GGCTGAAGGATTTTTGTTTCTCACGACACATGATGTGTCGTGAGAAGGATAATTTTCTGCCCCGACATTTCGTGTATCGTCCGAGCTAAAATTTTGTCCCCTGCTAGATTTGGCTTTGGTTTACACTTTTACACAGATTTTTAGCCAGCTAGCCTACCGAATAGGGCAAGCAAATAGCTAAATTTAGTCATTTAACTTGCCCTGTAGAGATGGTCTTAAAGGTTATTTTGCAAAATGGACCTATCGTGCTATTGATTAAGGGTTGCTAGGGTGACAGAGCATCTGTGATTCTTGCGGATCACAGCCTCCAAATGGCCTAGGGTCTTCGGAAATGTTATTCAAAGTCAACTTCTTATACGCATCATCTGCGGAATTTAAATTTATTTACCCTTTTCGTCCGGATTGGTGTACAGTATGGAGCCTTAACGTATCCCCGAAAGTCAAGAATTTTGTGCGGAGAACTTTATCCCGCTGCATTCTTACCCTATCTGCATTGAGTGTCAAAGGTATTAATGTGGTCAATTTGTGCTTGCTGTGTCGAAATTGTGAAGAAGATGACTATCATGTCTTATTTTCGTATGCGTATGCTAAAGCGGTTTGGGTAGTCTCGACCATTGGAGACCATGTAAATAATGCGGTGTCATTTGTGGATTAGTGGAACTAGATGAAGCGGTGCTCTTCAAATTCTGATCTTCACCAAGTTGTAGCCATTCTTTAGGCTTTTGTGGAGAAATTGTAATAACCTGATTTGGTATAACAAGTCTGTCTCTACTATCAAATTGATCCAAGACGTGGCCGTGGTAATTGAGGAACGGAAGAGGGCTAACGCGAAGGAGATAGTGGTTGTCAACACGTCGTCAAGACATGAGTTAAAGTGGCGTAAACCCTCCTCGAGGAGGAGAGTGAAATGCAATGTCGACGCGAGCCTTTTTTCAAGTCCTAATAAAGCAGGTTACGGTGCAGTGCTCCGGGATGCTAATGGCCTTTTTATTGCAGGAATGCATGGAGCTATTAAGGTGAAATTATCCCCGTTAATGGGAGAGGCTTTTGGCGTTCGAGAGGCGTTGAGTTGGATTAAATCATAGCAAATTCGATAAGTTATGTTAGAAATTGATTCCTTAAATTTAGTCTAACTACTACAATGTATTGAGGTTGATTTTTCTAGTATTGGTTTAGTTGTTAGTGATTATAAAGCCATGCTCACTGAGTTTAATTCTTGCATGGTCAGTTTTATTCGTAGATCAGTGAATAACGCCTCGCATTATTTAGCTAGAGGTGCAAATTATGTGTCTAGTCAATTGAGGTGGTCAGTGAATCACCCCTCGTTTCTTCGAGATGTACTTGATGCGGTTTTGTTTTAATGCATGATCTTTTTCATTTAAAAAAAAACATTAGATGCGTTTATTTTTGCTCTTCTTAAATGAGGGCCTGTCCGTTTAGCAGAGCTCCACCATAAGTAAGTGAGTCTCAATCCCAAGAGCCCGAACTCAGGTACAAGTGCAATGAAATTCGAAGTCCGAAACATGGCGGGTGTAACTTGTAAGAGACTAACTACTTTAGATATAAAGCAATATTTTTTATACTATAATTTTTTTTTATACAAGTATGAATTAACAAATTCATAACTACCATAATAAATAGATGTATAACCTTCACGCTAAGAGTAGACTAATAAATAATTCTACAATTATATTTATGTGCATCGAATTCAGGACTTTCTTATTACGAGAATAAGGAAGATGTCAACGGCCTACAAGGCCATTGGCAAGAGACTAATTATTTAGTAAACCAATTATATTGCATAGCTTGAAGGATATCAATTATCGATCGGCCCAGCTTTTACGAGAGTTTTTCATTATTATTTTTTTTTTAAAAAAAAAGCTTAAATTATCACCTTTTAACAATAAAATAAAGAAAACCCCCTCCAAATCCTTTTGTGAGATTCAAATTTGAAATCTCTCCCAAGTCTAAGTGGGCATCTCTCCAACTAGGCTAACCCACTAATAATTTCGCAAAAGCCTAAATCCATTTTCCTTGGTCATTACGAATAAGCCCTCCAAAACTTTCCCGCTCCCAGTATCGCACACTGCCATCCGATATTAAAACTTCCTTACTCCCACTTCAAAAATCATCCTAAAAGAATTTTTGTGAAAGGCTGCATAAACTTAGTTTGAGATATAAACACGTTTTTAATATACGTCATGAGATAGGCCAACTGACGCGCAGATAAGCTAGCCAAAATTGGTGAAACTCAAGAATAGCAAACAGTTCGGATGCTAGTCTCGCCGGAGGATTTGATAGAGAACCTCATGGCAGATTTACAAGGCAGTGCCTTTGAAAGAGGAATGTAGTGTGTGTTTTTCATATAATAATAATTTTTGAAAGAACACAGTATACAGCTACATACTGGGATACAGTAATGTGTCAGTAGTTAATATCAATTTTGTATAGATTTTATTCAAATGGACTCAATTCTTCTGCCAATGTATTAGTAATAAGTCTATGTCCCTTGAATTATTGAATGTTTCTCACACATTTATCCTTAAAAATAATATTATTCCCTCTATTGAATTTTTTTTTTGCAAATCTCAGATTAAAAGGATTGATTAATGTACATATTTTTTGTTATTTTGTATCAAGAAATATATCAGTGCTTTCTTAAAGTGGTGCAAAAGTCAAAAAAGAAATCTAACAACTGAAATTTAAGGAATCTGTTTTGTGAATGGCATTTGGTAAACCTAAAAAAACCAAACATAATCAAAGTTAGTTGAAAGAGAGGGTCAGCCCATCACCCAGTTCAGCCTTGAACAGTATTACATTAAATCAGTTTTTTGTGATGTATGTGTATTGGTCATTTTAATAAAAGTAAGTGTGACTCAAAACAAACGGTTGAAATTGAGTTTGGTTTCAAGGTAGGTAATTTATTGTTACTTTTCCTTTTTGTCAATTAATGTACAAGTATCAACCTTTCCTTTTGAGAAAGAAATTAACAAGAAGCATGAATATTTCATAAAACGCTGAGGTTAAAAAAAATTCTCTTCTACGGATACATCTTCTAGGGATATAAATTTATTGGCCTTTTACCGAAAGAAAGAGTCTCAAAAATAGCAGTACATCCAACAAATCAAGAGAGTATGTGTATGTTGTTAACCCACTCGCTAGCTCTTGTAGTTGTACATGTTGTTCTTTAAAAACATTAATAAAGGTGTGTTCAACAACTTTAATTGCGTGCTATAGAATTAAAATTGGAGAAAGGTTTTGGAATTTCCTTGTTTAAATGGACAAAAAGGTCATGTTTTCAGCAATTCTAAAGTATTGAATTTTATATGAGAACTATAGTTTTTTTATTTTAATTCTAATAAAATAAAATAAATCACCATCAATTATCACCACCAACCCCCCCCCCCCCCCCCCCCCGCACCCAACCCACCCACCCACATATACAAAAACCTTCCCCTGTGCGAACAAATAACCCAGTAAGCAACACCACCGCACACAACATTTTTTAGACCCTATGCACTCCAACACAATTAAACAAATATAATACCTGTAATATATATATATATATATATACTAAGTCGTAACCCATAATAAAATACTACCAATCATTTAAAAAATATATTTAATCTCAGTCATTCATTTTTTTATCCTCTTATAAATTTTCACAATTCAAAAATCATGACCCTTTATTATATATATGTATCTATATAAATTTGGAATTTGAAATGAATTGTACGAAGTAGTCAAACAAATAAATTTAGAATTTTAATACAAATCAAAATAAAAACTAAATACAATTCAAATAATGATATTGTAACTCTATGTCACTACAATTTCAAAAATTGAAATTATAAGAAATTGTAAAATCGTGCAACCAAACACTTCGCATGTATATATGGGGAACTTTTGCTTGAAAATGGGTCTGATGAAACAAACACTAGCACTCCCCATCAAAAACCGAAAGTCCTTTCTCCTCAACTCTTTTTTCTTTTTAACTTTTTTGGCTTTTATCTACACAATTTACCCGATAGCTATCTTTTTAAGGCAATTTGATTTTATGTGAGAAGAGGCGTATCAGATTCCTCCTACTACTCTATATCTTACCACCTTTGGCTGACTAAGGGGCAATCTTATCGAGATTTGCCTTTTAAAAAGAAGATTTATCTAATACTATCTAAAATTAATAATTTTATTATTTTTTAAGTAAATTGAAATTTTAATATAGTCAACCGAGAAGATATATAATTTATTTTTATTGTAAAATTTGATACATTAATTGTTCTTTTTGTAAACAAATATAATTATTAATTAAAATCCCAACAAGTACAAAATTTTTAGTAAATAATAATTGGTACATTATGTAAATAGAGATTAATTAAAATACGTAAAAATTAGACAGAATAGTTTATAATAATAAACGCTCGCCAAAAAATATATAATGAAAATATATTACGAACATGTAGGGAGTATACCCAAGAGACGGGAACTGACTTGACTTTATGGATCCCAAATATTAAAGAGAAGATGACAATCACGTGTAAAGAGTATGTGTAAACATCACATCAAATCACATCACTCCGGGCCGGCCAATGTGCAGGAAAATGTTATGATCCAGCAAAACACACAAGTTATGCACAATGCATTGAAAATCATTAAAGCCTCTATACTTTGGTTATGGGTACAACTTTATGACACCCTACAAACACGCAAGCGCAGTTTTAGTCTAGACTTTTAAGAATATCTTTAATCGTTTTGTATGTATTTTATGTAAATTTTATGTGTTAAAATAAAATTTATATAAAAAATAATAAATATTTTATTTTATACTCTAATAGTCTATTTTAAATTTTTATATAAATATTGAACAACTAATTAAATATTTACAAATGAAACTTATCTTATATTTATTTCTTTACTTTTTAAATCTATTTACTTCTAGATACGGGATGACTGAAAATAGACGCGCGATTATCTAATGTGGTTGTATAAATTGGGTTTGTATTTTACACAATTTTTTGACACAAATCATATGTGTTTCTTAAAAGAGTGCTAGAGACTTTATTTTTTTTTTACAAAACGTGTAAATTTTACACAAATTAAAATTGTACACTACTGTTGGAGATGCTCAAAGTTCAGTGGTGTAATTAGAATTTTAAGCTATTGCAAATTTGTCTAGTACTAAATAAAAAAAATATTACAAGCAACCATATCGCAAATAAAATATATATATATATATATATATTAAAATAACAAAAGGCTATTTACTTAAAAATATATATAAAAAAACATTTATTACATTAAGAAATGAGGTAAAAAATGCGAGTTACAAACAAAAACTCCGAAATTGAAGCAGGAGCAGTAGCTTTTCTAAATTTACTAAAACATTCTCTCCATTTCACTTTTTTGAAATATAATAACAAATGCAAAATTAACATAATATCTTTTTTACTTATAATATTTATATAGTTGTACTTATTCAATATTCTCGAATGACTCAACTAATTTACAATAAAATTAATTATTATTTTTTACTCTTTTTTTTTTGTAGGTTTGGTATTATTATTTTTTTATAGGGACCTTTGGGTAAATATAGAAAGTACGAGGTTGATAACTTAGCGAAAATAATGCGAGTTATTACATCCAAGTATAGATGGTCGTTCAAGTAATAAATATTCGGTAAGTCCGAGGCTGATCCACGGGGAAGATGGTAGTTCTTTGAGTTAAGAAAGATTCTTTCAAGAAGAAGATGAGAAAAAAAAAAGAAAAAGATGATAGACTTGGGTAATAAAAAAGAAAATTGAAACTAAATTAGAACTACTAATTAACTAAACTAAAACTAAAGAAAAATCTAATCCTATGGTGCAAAAATAAAAGGAATCCACAAGTGCAAGTAATTTACTTAAAAGGCTTCTTAAATACACTAAATAGACATGCAATTAAACTAAAAATAAATAAAATAGCGCACTAACTAAACAAAACATAATATTAAATGAACTTAAAATAATGAGAAATAAACGTTAGGGGTATCCGTAATTAGGGAGTGCGAAAATAGTCCAATCGGTTAATCAAAATCTAAGTTTAAACAAGAATTTTCTTTAAGATTTAGCTCCTAAACTCTCCAACCATTCAATTATATTGCTACTACAAGTATAGGATAACTCATGCATGACAAATACTATATAAACTAGTTTTGAGCAATAAAATTCGACAGTAAAACTTATGACTTTGAAAAAATTTAATTTAAAATCTAGTATTGATAGTGCGTGACAAAAACAACTCAAGTTAATTAAACTTTTAAAAAATTAGTAACTTAACACTCTTATAAGATTTGAATATGTTTGAACATGATTCAAAGCAAATCCATCTTAAAAAGAATGCCGAAAGTCAAAATTAGCACTTTTTCAACACTTACGTGAATAAATACCAAAACAACGCTAAATCAACCAATTCACTTAGAAAATTAACCCAACTAATTAGAGGATAAATACCATTTTTAAATTAGTCACGTTAGAGTTTTGGTGCAAAAATCCGTGAATCGACGTTTTTACGGTTCTTAATCAAATGTAATTTCTAAGCTAACTTATGGAAACATATTTTTAACACATGAAAAGATAAAAAAAATACTCATACATTAAATAGGTGATATATAACCAATTAAAAAATCAGATTCAAACATAAATTAGATTACATTCAAGGGTTAATTACGCATCTTTCACTACTGACCCTTAACAAAGGATTTAGCTAGCTATAATCAAATCAAATATAAAAATAAGCTTAGAAATCATGAAAAATAGTATAAAAATACCTAATAATGTATAAAAATAGATTTAAAAACTTTTGGCTTTTAAATTTCTCAATTTGAATTTAAAACGAAGATTTTACGGCTAAAATATTAAACAAACTCAAAACCGACAAGAACTGAAAAAAATTGAATTAAACCCTAATAAATATGGAAAATCATATTACTAATGAATAATAATGAATCACACATGAATAGCATGGAAAAACTATAAACAATTTGAATATAAAAAAAGAATTAAGCAAAAATAGACGAAAAATCGAAAAACTAGACCTATAAATCCTAAAACTAGCCCCTAAAACGAGGGTTTAAAGTTGATTCCAAAATATATATGATCTAAATTAACAAAGCTATGAATAGAAAAGTAAACGAACAATTAAAAGCAATTAAATTAAAATAAAAAAAATTAGGATTCACCCGGTATGCGATTGAGACTTGAATTGAACGAAGAATTAATGATTAATACACTGATGTTCCAGCCTTAAAATATCATAAATAAATTAACCTAACAATTATTTTAAGGAAAGAAATAAAAAAAACACTCAAAGTTTGATCTTCAGATGCAGCGCAAAAGCTCCCAAGAAAGTTACGGTGCTTTATGCCTCTATGTTAATCGATTCTAAATTGTTGCATACCCTAAAATATAAAATATATGAACTTTTATATGGTACATAAGTATCTCTGGTCATGTGTTGAATAATCCTTGAAAAAACGAGCTGAAAAAGAGCTAAAAACCGAAAACGGGCTGAAAAATATAGTGGGGATCGATCCTAGTGTGGGGATCGATCATCACATAGGGATCGATCCTCATTATTTTTTTCTTTTTTTTTCTTTTGGCTACTTCTTCTTTTACTCATAACTTTTTGCTCCAAACTCCGATTGACGCATCATTTTCGCCTACGCATAGGTAACTCAGAGATCTACAACTTCTATTTATAGAGTTTTTTTAAAATTTTCAATGAAGAAAAACTTTAATCAGTTACAACTTTGGACTTTTTACGGCAGCTCTCAATTTTGCTTCGAAAACTTCTGAAATCGATTCAATTGAGTTTCTTTTCTCTTTAAAGCACTATTGGACACTTGCATTCTCTTCATTCATGCTTGGGGACTTGCTAGTGCTTTGGGGGTAGGTTGCAAAGTTTTCATTGCCTCAGGCCTCAGAATGGATATTGATTTCTTTTTCAGGCCTTCTTCTTGCACTTTTTCGCATTGTGTGCTTGGGAGCTTTTGAGTAAGGGTTACTTGAGGGTGCGAAAAGCTGCAAACTAGAATTTCGTTAGCATTGTGTGCTTGGAAAATAGACTCGAGTAAAGTTTGGAACAGCGGTACATTGCACGAAAGAAGCACTTGATTATGTGCATACGGATGTCTAGGAGCCGATAAAGACTCAATCATTAGGTGGAAATCATTACTTTGTGACTTTTGTTGATGATTACTCAAGGAGAACTTGGATTTATCTCATGAAGTATAAGGACCAGGTTTTTGATGTGTTCTTAAAGTGGAAGGCAATGGTTGAAAATCAGATTGGTAGAAAAGTTAAAGTGCTCAGGTCAAACAACGGCGGAGAGTACACTTGTGATCTTTTTAAGGATTTCTGCCAACGAGAAGGTATCATTCGCCACTTCATGGTCAAGGGTACACCTCAACAGAATGGAGTAACGGAGAGGATGAATCATACACTCCTTGAAAAGGTGCGGTGTATGCTTTCTAACGCCAAATTATATAAGCGGTTTTGGGCTGAAGCCTTATCCTACGCTACGTTCTTGATTAATGGTTTGCCATGCTCGGGAGTGGAATACAAAACACCTATGGAGGTGTGGACCGGATCTCATGCTAGTTATGACAACATTCACATTTTTGGTTGTCCGGCTTATTATCATGTTTGTGATGAAAAAATTGACCCTAGGGCTCGTAAGGCAATATTTTTTGGCTCTTATAATGGGGTTAAAGGTTATAAATTGTAGTGTCTTTAAAGTAAGAAGATTGTGATTAGTAGGGATGTGACTTTTGACGAGGCGTCTATGCTCAAGACGACCTTGTCGACAAACGGTGGTTCTCTAATTTCGGTTGAAAAAGAGAACAAGGCGAGCGAGATAGTGGTGGAAACGAAAGTAACTACTCCAGTTAATACTCGGGTTACGAATTTGGTGGAGGAGTCCAACGAGGAAAAGACGACTCCCGGTGAGGATTCGGGTCAACGACAAACAATACCGTCTTTGGCTAGTGGAAGGGAGCCTAGGGCTCAACGTGCACCGGTTCGATATGGGTATGAAGACATGGTGGCATACGCATTAGTAGGTTACGGGGATGAGCCGACTTCGTATCGGGAAGCTATGGATTCTAGCGAGAATGTGAAGTGAAAAGAGACTATGGAAGATGAGATGGAGTATCTCCGAAGAAATTGAACTTGGGAACTATGCGATTTGCCGAAGGGGAAGAAACCTATTGGGTGCAAGTAAGTTTTCACTAAGAAAGACGGGGTTCTAGGGTCCGATGTTCGTTTCAAGGCAATGTTAGTAGCCAAGGGTTATGCGCAAAAGGAAGGGGTGGATTATAATGAAGTGTTCTTTCCGGTTGTGAAGCACACCTCGATCCAAGCATTGTTGGCTATGGTGGCGCAATTTGATCTCGAACTTGAACAACTCGATGTCAAAACTGCGTTCTTGCATAGGAACCTAGAGGAAAAGATTTATATCTCTCAGCCGGAAGGATTCAAAGTTGTTAGTAAAGAAAATAGTGTGTGCAAACTTCGAAAGTCGTTGTACGGATTGAAGCAGTCCTACAAGAGGTTTGACACGTTCATAATTGCACATAAGTTTAATTACTCAGAGCGAATTTGATCATTGTGTTTATTTCAAAAGGCTTGAATCTGGAAATTTTATCTATTTACTCCTATACGTTGACGATATGTTCATTGCTTCCTGGAGCTTGGTGGAGATCGACGTATTAAAAGCTCAGTTAAGTAAGGAGTTTGAGATGAAAAATTTGGGTGGAGCGCGAAAAATTTTGGGGATGGAAATCGTACGAGATAGAAAGAGGGGACGATTGTGTCTTACACAAAGTCAATACCTTGAAAAAGTGGTTGCTCGATTCATGATGGAAAACTCAAAGCCGGTGAGTGTCCCGTTAGCACCGCACTTCAAACTATCGGCAATGATGGCTCCTAGCTCCAAGGAAGAGGTGGAGTACATGGCTCAAGTTCCTTATGCAAGTGCGGTTGGGAGTTTGATGTATGCCAGGTATGCACTCGACCGGACATTGCTCAAACCGCGAGCATTGTTAGTAGGTATATGGCGAACCTTGGAAAATCGCATTGGCAAGCTGTTAAGTGGGTTCTACGATATCTGCGGGGTACAATGGACAAAGGGCTGGTATTTGAAAAATCTGAAACGTCAACTATTGAGGGTTTTGTGGATTCAGATTACGCTGGCGACCTAGACAAGCAGAGATCGACTACGGGTTATGTGTTTACATTGGGTAGCGGTCCGTTGAGTTGGAGGTCGATGATTCAAAGTGTGGTAGCGTTGTCTAACACGAAGGCAGAATATATTGCGGTAACGGAGGCAGTCAAGGAGGCCATATGGCTCCGTGGTTTAGTTAGTGATCTTGGTTTGAAGCCGAAAAAAGTGGTGGTGCACTGTGACAGTCAGAGTGCAATTCACTTGGCGAAGAATCAAGTTCATCATGGAAGAACCAAGCATATTGATGTCCAATACCACTTCATTCGGGAAATTATTGAAAACGATGTTGTAAATCTGGTTAAGATAGGCACCAAAGATAATCCGACAGATATGTTGACAAAGGTTGTTCCGTTGGCCAAGTTTGAGCATTGCTCGACGTTGGTCAATATCCTTCGGTGTTGATACCCCTTGGGGGGGTGGTGGTCCTAAGGAACCGGCGAGGGTGATAGTGTCTTATTTGATGATTTGATCATGGTGGAGTGCATTGGGGTCTTGTGGAACATCGCCAAGGTGGAGAATTGAAGATTTGGCTTTGTATAGGAATTCTATTTCTATTAGGTTTTATATTGTCCAATTCTTAATTGGCTTTGTATTGTCCAAATCCTAATTGGATTTGTATTATCCAATTTGTAGTAGGATTTGGCTTTATGCAATCCTAGACCATAGGATTTATACTCTATAAATAGACCACTTGTCATAGGGTTTATTCATGAGTTGTGTTATATTGTTTACTAGTTAGATTAGAGAGTATATTTGAGAGATAGTATTGAGAGCTCTAATTGGTGGCTAGGGTTTGTTTTGTGCGTTGTACTCAGAATTGGTCTCATCAATAATAGCTATCACCCGGTGGATTAGTGGCGGTTTTGCCGATACCACCTAATTGCTTGTGTGCTTGGTTAGTTGTTTTCTTCTTTCATCTCTTGCTTATCATATTACTTGAATACCATTGGTGCTTGTTTCTTTAATTATTGTACGCATAATTGTCCGATTGGTCCTACGCTTATGCTAAGGCTTGTTCTAGCGGCATCTTAACACAACACAAATATCAACAACTTTAACAATAAATTCTTAATCACTCACACACATTTTATTCACTTGAATTTTCTTGAAGCTATTGAATATGTTGAAAAGAAGCCTTTGAATATTCATCTTTTAGGCCAACTAGGATGGCATGTCATCTTGAATATGTCCACATCACTTTGAATATTTATTGTAAGTCTATGTGGCATTCTTAAATATAATGTTTATAAAAAACATCCGCAATACTATATAGTATATCCAAGTTAGATTAATTAATTGAATTTAATAATCAAAATAAAGAATAAGCTCAACAGCATTTATACACAACATTACAACAAGATATTGGCCAAAAATCCTTGATAGTGCTAGGACTGGACACTTTAAGAATAAGGTTGATAGCAATAGTATTCCAAGCTTTACGCAGTTTAGCTGTTTGGGAAAAAGACTTCACAGCACTAATAATAACCATACCCACCACTTCCCAAGTTACCTTAAAAAAGTAGCATTATAACCATCAGGACCCAGAGCTATCTTTGAGCTAGTAGAGAACATAGCGGACTTAATTTCATCCCAGTCTTTGCTACTGACGGATGTCAGCTCCCGTGATGTTTGGCCAACAGACCCTGCTCATAAAAGAATTTTACCCAAAACCCTTCATCGATAGCCAATTCCTGCAACTGAAAGTCTTAGTACTCCATTCCAAAGTCCTCCCCGGAATAAACAAAAAAGCCCCTTTGTTTATTCCAAACCTAAACTTCATCAGATCCCAGATAAACCACCTGGTCCCTTACGTATTAGCCAACCGTCTTCACCTTATATATCTTCTTAATCTCCACATTATACCCAACATACCATTGTTGCCTCTACCAAACCTCCCTCTGAAAGTTATTTCTTTCAGATCCCAGAAAATGAACCTTTAAACCACATATCCGCTTTCCTCAAAAACCTTACCTTAGACGAGAACCCAGTTAAAATCAGTGATGATCCTTTTGCTGTCCCTAAAGATGATGAGTTATGTGTTGTTTTTGAAAATATCTACTATGCTCAAGCTGTTCCACCTAACCAGTCACAATAGACCGGCACATCTTAGCAATAGCAGACTCCTCCAAATCAACAGCAAAGCCAATCATCAGATCAAGAAACTTTTGAAGATCCTATGGTTGAAGATCCTGTAAATGATGTTGAAGAAATTTCAGTCAAGGATGCTGTGCATATTCCTCACCCAAATCATGAACATCACCAAGTTTTCACCTTCGAAAACACTCCTCCAGATAAATGGCATGAATTGATGATCTCCTGGAATGCATGGCTTCACTCAGACAGACACTTAATTTCATCATGTAATGAAATTAAGTCTGCTATGTTCTCTATTAGCTCGGAATAACGAAAGAAAAAGAAAATAAACTACCAAGAATTGATCTTTTATTTCCTAAATTTATCTTACAAATATTTATATATATATATATATATATTTTAACACAAATAATAGGATTTGATTGGTAAGGGTAGAAACAACTCAAAAAGGATTAGACGGTACACTCATAATTAGAACATAAGATATTAAATTTTCATTCCATTTTGAATTGTCCAAGGCCTTTAATACTTTTAAAGAAACCTTTGAATTCAATTAATCAAAAATTGATTACTTTGTCTTTATTGTTAAAATATTAAATTAAATCACAGCTTGTATTAAAAATGTGGAGTAACAAATAATCAATAATTTTACAAGGGTCAAATTTGTTTAATAAATTATATAGTATTACAGTCATTAGTATTCTTTCTTTTTTAGATTAGATCAAAGCTTCACACCACATATACATATTTACCTTTCTTCATTATGCACACTACAAAGTTGAATCCATGTGGGTTCGAACCACCAGTGACCATCCTCTCAAACATTAAAAACCTATTTGAGCGCTCTTTCCAGAATGAGCTAATGGATCCCCTATTAACATTGAAATAATTATACATGGACCCCAAGTGCATTAATTTATACAACAAAAAGGTTGACACATCCACGCATCTTTTAGTTAAATGAAAGATAGTGTTATTTCAAAACAATTAAAACTAATATCAATGCCATGTATGATTTTTTATGTTTATAGTACAACTCTTGGAAATAATTATGTACAATTTTTTATGTATACGACACAACTCTTGAAATAATATTTTACTTCGGTAAAGTCAAAAATACTTTGACACTAGTAATAGTCTATATTAATTACCTTCTTTTTTTCGGTAGGAATTAAAAGTAAAGTATACGAGATATATCTGAAATATCAATTTTAGTTGAGCACTCGTTAACTTCAGTTGCAGATTGTTAGATTAAGTTCTTCATCTTATATTGACTTGTTTTATCTTCATTCCTTGATCTCCTCCATGTTGTGGAGATTTGGTTTGACATTTGCTGCATTTTTTTATCTCTTCCATGTTATGGAGATTTATTTTAATAATTGCTGCTATTTTCTTTAATTTACTCCGTACATAATTCCATTTTAATCCCTATATAAAGGGATCATTATCTCCTTGTACAAATACACATAAATATATATACAAAAGCATTATTGTTCTATAATTCTTATCACTCTCTAATTCTTATCATGGTATCAGAGGAGGTTTAATCCTCCTTACCTCACAATCTCGCCCCGTCAGGAGCCTGAGCATCTCAGAATAGCTAATATTCCAGCTTGTCGGCTTCTTGACCCTCATCATCTCCGGCAGCATGTTGCTCCTCCTTCTCGGCCTCACCATCACCACTGCCGTCCTCAGCATATGCTATCCAGTTCGTCGGCTTCTTGACCCTCATCACTTTCAGAGGCATCGTGCACCTCCTCATCGAGCTCACCACCACAGTAGAGAAAGAAAGAGATAAGATTTGTTGAGAGAGATAAAGAGAATTTAAATTGAGGGAATAAGAATGCATAGATAGAAAAGTTAGAAAGAGAATTCGGTGGAAAAGAATCCAAAAAAAGGGTTATTCTCGGTAGGTTATCATCATTACAATTTTAAAAATATATATATAATAAAGCTTTCTGTTATTTATATTTTTGCCCTATAATTTTCTAATTTTTTTTCTTGCCCCAAAACTTTCTGTTATTCTCATATTTACCCCTGAACCTTCTGCCATTCACATATTTAGCCCCTAACTTTCTGTTATTTTTATTTTGGACTCAAAACCTTCTGCCATTAAATTACTGTTCAAAAAAAAGGTGTCATTCTCATTTGTCTTCCGGACCCAGATTTTAATCCTTTCTGATTTATTTATTTATTTATGACTACATCTGAAATTCATATTACTGTTAAACTTGATGAAAATGATTATAGTCATTGCTCTATGCTATTTTAAAAGGTTTTGAAAGGAAAGGGTCTTTAGAAGTATGTCACAGGTAAAGAATCTTGTCCCACCGAAATTGATGCCAAATTTGATGAATGAGAAATCAACAACAATAAAATCTTAACTTGGATTGCCAATACCATCATCCCATCCATTAGTATCTAACTTGGTAGATGCACCACCGCAAAGAAAGCTTGGGACTTTCTGGCACAACGTATGTTCAAACTAACTTTGCCAAAAAAATACAAATTGGAACAGGATATTCATTTTCTGCAACAACAGCCCGGTCAGACATTCTCTGATTTTCACTCCAGTATGTGTCTTATCTGGGATCAACTTAAGCTAATGGAACCACAGTAGACTGCTGATATGCACCTGTGGGAAACCTTTCGTGAGGAAACACGGCTCGTGATTACTTTGAACTCCATGTCTTTGGATCCGTTTCTTTTGTGTTAGTCCTAAAACGAGAACGAACAAAACTCACTCCCAAAAATGTCATGTATGTTTTTCTGGGGTATGGAATTCAACAAAAAAAGTATTTCTATTACGACCCGACTACCAAACGGCTTCGTATTTCCCACCATGTTACTTTCTGGGAAAATAAACCATACTACACATTGTCTAAAGATCCAATTCCAAATATTATCACATCTCTTCATGTCGACCCGTTTCCAGAGTCTCCTATAGCCGATACTATGTTCCCACCTCCCACTCCCCTTGTAACCACTCCTATACCTCCACTTGACTCTGTGACTGTCTATCCACCTGCCAACAACTTTACGTCATGTCCCGAGTCTGTATGTCCCACAGACAGCCTTCTACTGCGCCCAGTCCGCGATAGACATCCATCAGTCTGGCATTTCGATTATGAATGTTATCTCTCTGCCCTACTGTCTCTCCATGAGCCATCCTCCTATCGTGAAGCTTTTGCCGATCCTCAATGGCAGCAAGCTATAGCCGATGAACTTTATTCTCTGCATAAAATAAAAACTTGGGTTCTCACGGATTTACCCACTGGAAAATCAGTTGTTGGATGTAGATGAATATACAAAATTAAAACTAAGGCTAACGGGTGTATTGACAAATACACAGCACGTCTTATTGCCAAAGGGTACACTCAAGCGAATGGGATTGATTATGAAGAACTTTTGCCTCAGTCGCTCGTATGACCACAGGGCAGTACTTTACTATATGCCCAAATTCCTTGCAGTAGTTGCATTAAACTGAGTCCTTGGATAAACGGGAGGATGCTTGTTGAGGGCGCAGTGATGAATTGGCTGTGGGTGGTTTAAAAGAGTGCTGCTGTGAGCGAGGGGCCTGATAAAGACGGAAGACATGTTTGGAGCAATGCCTTTACGAGTTTCTTCAATGATTAGTTCTGTCAATGCTTCCTTAACAGATGGGAGAGGCTTATAGTGAAGCATACAGGCTCTGATTGGCTTAAACTATTCTCTGAATGCTATAAAGAATTGAACGAGCCGAGTTTCCTCACGAAAGGTTTCCCACAGATGCATATCAACAGTTCACTGTGGTTCCATTAGCTCAAGTTGATCCCAGATAAGACACATACTAGAGTGAAAATCAGAGACTGTCTGACCTGGCTGTTATTGGAGAGAATGAATATCCTGTTGCAGTTTGTATTTTTTGGCAAAGTTGATTTGAACATACCATTGTGCCAGAAAGTCTCAAGCTTTCTTTGCGGTGGTGCACCTACCAAATTGAATACTGATGGATGGGATGACGGTATTGGCAATTCAGGTCAAGATTTTATTGTTGTTGATTTTTCATTCATCAAATTTGGCATTGATTTCGGCGGGACAAGATTCTTTACCCGTAACATACTTCCAAGGCTCTTTCCTTTCAAAATTTTTTGAAATAACATAGATTAATGACTATAATTATTTCCATCAAGTTTAAAAGTAATAAAAATTTTAGATGTAGTCATAAATAAATAAATAAATCAGAAAAGAATAAAATCTAGGTCCAGAAGACAAATGAGAATGAAACCTTTTTTTAACAGTAATTTAATGGCAAAAGGTTTTGAGGCCAAAATAAAAATAACAGAAAGTTAGGGGCTAAATATATGAATGGCAGAAGGTTCAGGGGTAAATATAGGAATAACATAAAGTTTTGGGCCAAGAAAAAAAATTAGAAAGTTATAGGGCCAAAATAGAAATAACAGAAAGCTTTATTAAATATATATATATATATATTTTAAAATTGTAATTATGATAACCCACCGAGAATAAACTTTTTTTTGGTTTCTTTTCCACCGAATTCTCTTTCTAACTTTTCTATATATGCATTCTTCTTCCCTCAATTTAAATTCTCTTTATCTCTCTCAACAAATCTTATCTCTTTCTCTCTCTGCTGTGGTGGTAAGGTTGGTGAGGAGGTGCACGATGCCTCTAGAAGTGATGAGGGTCAAGAAGCAAACGAGCTAGACGACCTATGCTGAGGACGGCGGTGGTGATGGTGAGGCCGGGGAGGAAAAGCAAGATGCCGTCGGAGATGATGAGGATCAAGAAGCCGACGAGCTGGAATATTAACTATTCTGATATGCTCAGGCACCTGACGGGGTGAGATTGTGAGGTAACGAGGATTAAACCTCATCTGATACCATGATAAGAATTAGAAAGTGATAAGAATTATAGATAAATAATACTTTTGTATATATATTTGCGTGTATTTGTACAAGGAGATAATGATCCCTTTATATAGGGATTAAAATAGAGTTATGTACTGAGTAAATTAAGGAAAATAGCAGCAATTGTCAAAACAAATCTCCATAACATGGAGGAGATCAAAAAATGCAGCAAATGTCAAACCAAATCTCCATAATATGGAGGAGATCAATAAATGAAGATAAAACAAGTCAATAAAAGATAGATAACTTAATCTAACACCCCCTCAAGCTTACGGAGGTTGAAGAGCATCCGGAGCTTGGATACGAGGAACTAGGGGGCAACCACATGAGGTTTGGAGAACAAGTCGGCCATCTGAAGCTCGGAAGAAATGTACAGTAATAAGATATGCCCCTATAAAAAGTGCTGATGAACAAAGTGACAATCAACTTCAATATGCTTAGTGCGTTAATAAAAAACATCATTGTGGGCTATTTGGATAGCCTTTTTGTTATCACAGAATAAGGGCATTGGGTCAGGAAGGCTAATGCCCATATCTTGAAGCAGCCAACGAAGCCAAATAATTTCGGCGGAGGTATATGCGAGAGCATGATATTCAACTTCCGCACTGGATCGGGCAACGACAGTCTATTTCTTGATTTTCTACGAAATAAGTGAATCGCCAAGAAAAATATAGTACCCAGTCGTGGAACGTCGATCAGTAATATCACCAACCCAATCTGAGTCAGAGTATCCTTGTAACACGAGACGAGATGTAGAAGAAAAATGCAAGCCCTTGTGTAAGGTCCCTTTGATTTGGCGGATGATGCGAAGAATTACAGCAAAATGAACAGTCTGCGATAGACATCCACCAGTCTGGCATTCCGATTATGAATGCCATATCTCTGCCATACTGTCTCTCCATGAGCCATCTTCTTATCGTGAAGCTTTTGTCGATCCTCAATAGCAGCAAGTTATGGCCGAGGAACTTGATGCTCTGCAGAAAACAGAAACTTTGGTTCTCACAGATTTACCCATTGGAAAATCAATTGTTGGATGTAGATCGATATACAAGATTAAAATTAAGACTGACAGGTCTATTAACAGATACAAAGCACGTCTTGTTGCCAAAGGGTACACTCAAGAGTATGGGATTGATTGTGAAGAAACTTTACCCCGGTCGCTCGTATGACCACAGGGCAGTACTTTACTATATGCCTGAATTTCTTGCAGTAATTATATTAAACTGAGTCTTTGGACGAACGAGATGATGCTTGTTGAGGGCGCAGTGATGAATTGACTGTGGGTGGTTTAAAAGAGTGCTGCTATGAGGGAGGGACCGTGATGAAGACGGAAGACATGTTTAGAGCAATGCCTTTGCGAGTTTTTTCACTGATTAGTTCTATCAAGGTTTCCTCAATAGAGGGGAGAGGCTTACAGTGAATCATAGAGCATTGGTTTCGGCGGGACAAGATTCTTTACCCGTGAAAGATGAAAGAGTATTGTATTATTGTTTGATGTCTGGCACGATTGCCATCCGAGGCAAGGTTCGGTACGTCATGGATGCCGTTTGGGGTGAGATCTGACACGGCTGGTTTTGATATGATTGACTTCCGAGGAGAGATCCGGCATGGCTGAAGGCCGGCATGAATACATGTTTATTTCCCCCCCTCAAACTCAAGGTGGTACGAAGAGTCAATCATAGCACTCTTTCATCTCTTTTTTTTCCGTCTTCATCACGGCGTTGACTCCTTCCGCCATTTTCTATCTGTGATTGATTATATTACATCTTCAATGTAATATAATGCCATTTTGTTGTACATGACCAATGACTAGTGATTTGCATGTAGACTTCATGTAAATCACTAGACCTACTATTAAAAGCGTTTATTGGCAATCCAGGTCAAGCGTTTATATGGGACCACTCTCGACTACTCAGATTTTTTTTTCCTAATATCCTAAATAAATAAGTTTACATTAGAAATGTTTTATAATTCATGCCAATAAGTGGTTAAATTATAAATTGATAAACTCAATACTTTCCATGTGAAAAAAAAAGACAAAAAAAGAGCTATAAATATGCATCTTTTAGTATTACATTACAGTTCTATTTTGATAACAAGATGTTGAGAAAAGTTAGATGAACTCCACTTTCTTATGCAAAAATTTTCTTCCCTATTCAAAAATAGTTTTGCAATTAAAAGTCAAAGTAATAAAACATCTCACCTATCACCACACTCTTCCAACTTATTTTCGGAAATTTATATACAACGCAATTATTTTTTCTATCATTTTTTATCTTCTTATCAAACGGTACTTCAAAACCTAGAGATGGAACTAGATAAATAATTGTTAAGCTTCCAATTATACGTAATGATCTATCATTACGTACGACTATCTCCAGTAAGAAAGAAGAAAAGAAGATCAAATGTGATATATAGTAAACACTAGTAAAAGGAGAGGCTTTCTAGATATGCACAGAAAGAGAAATTTCAGAAAATAGACATAACAGTTTCATAATAAAACCCAGCAATCACGGTAATCATACTAATTTCTTGAGAATTAAATAACAAACTAAAAAGGAAAATATGTTGGTGGAAACTTCCCTTGCATGAAAATCAGGTCCTAGGAAACGTAAGTTCGCCTCCATCGCATCAAACGTATACAATTGAATCCCAAATCACAACTTGAGTTCCACACTGAACCGCATACTAAATCAACTCCTAGTCCTTAGGAAACCTGCCTCTGCCGGTTGAACAAAATACATCGCATTACACTACAAAACCCACCTAACGGCATGAAAACTTCCACAATTTCGTAATTGATAAACAAACTACAAAATCAAAGGTTTGAACTTTCACGGTAGTGTCAAAGAAACATTTAAACAAATCCACAGAACCTCCCTGAATTTTAAGCTATATCTTCTTCCAGAAAAGATGAATACGAAAAGGAAAATGCCACTAAAGCAGTTTCAATCTGCAAGCCTCTATTGTTCAATTTTTTGTTTTAAACAACTGTTGATGCTATTATCACTGACAAAAGATATTAGTCTTGCAAGATTCAGCAGAGCTCCAAAGTATATGGATATAAGATTAAGTTCTTGCTGCATCATGAATTCAGAAGTGGCCAAAATAAGGCAGTGTTTGGTACGTTGAAAACACAATTCAGTGTAAATTGTTTCAAAGGTAAAGAATTTTTCATATAAATGCAATCCTCTGTGCCTTTTTTGGTTGGCAATGGTGGTAGGCGAAAAAGCAATTAGTTTACCTTTTAGTGTTGTTGGACTGATTTGCATTGAAATGCGAAAAACAATATAGGAGTAAAACAGTCTTTTAAATTATATGTCAACCAAACACACTTTTCTTCATATTCCTCGCAAACTCAAATCCCAAACCCCAAACGCATCATTTATAGGTAATCAAACACAGACCAAGTCTGTTGAATCCAACGTGAAATTGGTCTTATTTATTTACTTGAGCTACTTCAAATTAATCAACAAATAATAATTACAAGCTAATAGATAAGAACTGCAGATGCCTAATGAACGAAAAATGTGCAAGCTCTAAAAACTTTTGAGTTATATATGAAAAGTTAAGGAGCACTTGGTGTTACCTTTTGTGACTTGTTGTATGATTATTTCTGATTCTTGAATTTGCTGGCTTGTCATGGGGGAGTGAATTGTACCTCTCAATTGAAATGAATGGATCTGAAATCATAACAAAACCCATTCATGATGCAAACCAGGGCGCATTAACTTGAGACATGGGAAGGACTGAGAGAAAAAAAAAAAAAAAAAAAGGACACAGGCACACAAGGAGGGAGAGACAGGTGACAAAAAAAGAAAAAAATTATTAGGTATACTCTGACCTGCCATGCAAGCGCACCGACATGGCAGATGATCATGTATATCAGGAAAATTGTATAATTGTTACTACATAATCCAAACACGATTGAAGACAAGAAACAAACCCTTCAATGCCTGCCTCCGCAACCAAACCGACATTGAAGAAATGCGAATCGTACATTGAGAATCATTCAACTCCACATAAAGCAGAACGTATCTGGATCAAAATCATCGATCTTACCGGGCGTGATCTACAGCATCGGGTCAAAGTTGAACATATGAAACAAATAAATTTACGAAACATAAAAAAATAAAATAATAATAATAATTTCAATAAATCTGTATCAAAAGTTGAAAATTAAAAATGGAAGGGCATCTGAAAATTGAACTTCTGAAGATCTAGCCACGTTACCTGGTTGCGACGCCAAAATTGGCATGAAGAGGAAGGGTAGATCCAGAGAAGCAAAAAATCTTCAAAGATAGAATACAATAATCTAACAAATTCACAGATCAAGGAAAACTCATACTAAAAATCAACAAAGTTGGACGAATAAACGGATCCGTAACATACCTCGTAGATCTGTCAACTGTGGCAATATGAAGATGACTTGCTAGATAACACCAAATCTCCAAAACACCGATCGGATTCGTAAACGTCAATCGGATAAATCAATTCCATGATCGTAGAACGACGTACGTAACTAGATGTAAAAGAATAATTTGTATGGGAGAAATGAAAGGTATATGCATGTCTGAGATAAACTACACACGGACGTCTGAGTTTAAATTAAACGTCAGGTCCCGTCCAAATCAGCTTTCCTTATTAGGGCTTTGGGCCAATTATACATGACACTCGGTGGCCCTAAAAAGTTGGACTCCAATAATTAGAGATTGAGCTAGAATTGGGCCAAGTATACAAGGAGATAACATTCTTTTTCTTCTCTCTCTCTCTCTCTCTCTCTCTCTCTCTCTCTCTCTCTCTCTCTCTTTTCCAATTTAAGATAAGTTAATCATTAATTTTAGAGAGAGCAATTTATGACACGATAACACGACTCGAACTCAACACAGACTTAAAAGGTTAGCGTCAAAATTAGGTCGCCCCATTTAACACGATTAATAAATGGATCGGGTTACGGTCAACCTGCATAACACAAAAATAACCTATATAACACATTTAAATTAAATGTATCGACCAATATAGTACATACACATATAACTCGCATAACAACCTAGTAAAAAATGTTATTATAGTAAAAAAAAAATTGCTAAGTTTCAGCATAAATACACTTAGTTTTTCTTATATTAGATGTTGCCATGTGTTATGCACGTGAAATTTAAATGGACTTGAGAACGTGGATATCAATTTATTATAGCAATATCCTTTGAATTTTATAAATTGTATGGACGATAAATAGAAATTAAATAAATAGTATTTGAATTGTTTGAGGTAGCTCTATGTTTATAATAAAATAAATATTTGTTAACTTCATATTATGATGCAAGATACTAGCTTCCTGCGGTGTCCACTATGCAAAGTAATTGAAAAGCTAAACCTTTATTTATAATTTGATGGTATGTAATTTAACTATGTTTATTTTAGTGTGATGAATTTTATTTGGAATGAATTTTAATATTTTAGTAAATGGGTTACACATATCAATCCATATAACACGATTAATAAACAGATCGCGTTAGGGTTGAAAATTTTGGCATGATTAATTAATTATATCAAGTTAGTGTTGACCTCTTTTATATTATTGAGCTTTGTAACACGATATAAACCCATATAAATATAACAAATTGTCACCCCTAATTATTTTACTAGTTCATTTTAAATTTTATGTTTATAATACAAAAAAAAATATTGCTTTATATTTTTGGTTTTGATTTTTTAATAAGTACACATGTATTAACTCATTATTTGTTAAAAAAGACAAACCAGAAACAAAAAACTTACTTGTATATCAAGTGTCAACGTGATATTCATTGCAAGCGAATAACTAGTGAAGACAACTAAAACATTAAGGAGCAAGTTTAGACAACTTGTCGAAGATCTTTTCGTTTATGGCACAATCAAAAGAAACAATATAAATCGGTAAATACTTAATCGGTGACATGTTGAATTCATGTGCAATATTATATATATATATATATATTAATTTCTCACATATAAAGGTCAAGAGTTTAAGATATATATAAGAGCATCTGCATTGAGTATAATAATTTAGCAAATTTATTATACCCCGATCTATAGTGGGACAAACTTAGTCGCATATAATAGGGGATGTATAAACTTAACAAATGCCTAAATTTTATTCATACATGCTACAATCACTCGTATTAACCAAAAGAGTATGGCATACCTGTATAACACAGACAAAAAAAATGAAATTGGTAAAGGTGTACCTTACTGGTCTGAGTCATACAAGCTGCTCGTATGACTCGTCACACTCGTATGGAGATTTTTCTATTTATTTTTTTCTCAAGCTTGGCGTACTTTTATGAATCATAATGGCTTAAGACACTCGGATGGCTATTTTTCTAACATATCGGTTGTAGCCTCTCAAAAAATTTATTGATTTATTTAAAATTTGTGAGTTAAGTTTAACATATTCGGTGTGAATGATCTAATAGATGTTAATATAAGTTTCTTAAGACAACTAAGTTGTGTTTTTTTTCAGCTTGTGTATTTTTTGGCATTCCAGAACTTACCTTCAGCAGTATGTACTGTATGCAATTTCTTTAGATGATTTGCAAATGTACTATATATTATTCTAGACATGTATGTAATGCTATAGAGTAAATTTTAGACAAAGTATCTTACAATGTTATTCACACAATTTTTTATTTTTTGTACATTTTAATATTTATAAATTATTACCTATTATTATATAGATACATGAAGTACCCGTAGCAAGCATCAAAAAAAAAATCACATAAAATATGTTTTTCCGAAAGCATTATTTTACCTTTTAAGCTTCGCGATACATTTACTCTTCTCTTTTAGTAATTTTTAAGCACAAAAGAAGAGGAGGAGAAAAAGAAAAAAGTAAGTATAACAAAGGCTTGGCTTTGAAGGGTTTTGAAAGTGCACTTTCTTTTTGTTATTCAAGCATTACTTGCGAAGGAATTATACTCGCACCACACCCCCTGCATAAAAGCATGCCCTCCTTTATGCGTTTGTTCCCAAAGTAACGAATATTCTACCATTATTTAAGTGAGGCTGGCTATTTCTAATTGCGCTGTCCTCCAGGATCAAAGTTTAATTAGTCTGTATTATGTTTTTTCTTCGATTTGGTTTATTTTACATTCGGATCTAGAAATGCATTGCTGACTTTTCTGTGGGCTAAAAGTATTTTCTTAATTAGCATGCATGGGAAGAAAAGTAATTAATTTGTTATGGCACCTAAGTAAAGACAGTGTCAGAAATATAAGGATAGAGTCAGAAATATATCGTATGTACAAAAAAAAATATTGTTTTAGTAAAGATAACGAAAAAAATTAAATTTTACCATGTTTTAAGATAATATAAGATTTTCCTATATAAATATTGAATTAGATAATACCAATACAACTATCTACATATGCACTAACAAATAGAACCTATGCACTGCCATAGTATTAATCCAAATTTTTGTTTCATTTTCACCTTTTTCCCATAGTTTTCTAGGTAGAAAAGTTATTTATTTATTTCTATTTTTTCTCTAATAATATAAATGTATTAAGAAAACTTTTGTGAAGACCGGTTTGTACAGAAACATTTTTTCCTTACAAATGTTATAGCTAAAAAAAAATCGCTAAAGGCCAGTCCGTATAAGGACAAATCCGCACCAAAAATATATTGTAAATATATTATTATTAAAAGAATACTTTAGTTGATACTCTAGAGCTTAACTTAAATTTTACTCAAGTTAAAACTCCCGCTTTAACTTGCTACCTCCACCTTTTAAACACTAATTTTAATATAATAAATTAAAAAAAAATTCTCTTAATTTTTAATATAAAAAAATGACTCTTAATTAAAGATGGATAAAATATTTATTAAGAAAGGCAATAATGTACTATCAATTTTATTTATTTTTTTTAAGTAAAATTTTCAATAGTATTCTTTGGAAGAAAAACAAACTAAGAGGGGGTAATTGCCCCTTTTGGTGAAATAGTGGCTTCGCCCTAGAGCTGGCAATTCGGGTTTGCGTGTCGTTTTTGGGTCGTGTCAACACACGAATATTACAGTATTAGTGTCAACCCGAACACGACCCGTTTAACTAATCGTGTCGTTTATATTAACTCGAACACGACCTGTTTATTTTACAGGTTACACGACACGACCCGACTAACCCGTTTAATAAATAGGTCGTATTAAACCTACAACTCGACACGACACGATTAATCTTTTAATATTATAATGACAATTAAGTCTCATGTGAAAAAAATTAACTTGTTTTATAATAATTTTAAATTTTTAATAAATAATAGTAAGTATCACCCAATACCAAAATTCAATATTAATAATCTAGAGGCAAAATATATAACATTCCATCACCAAAGTATAAACATAAAAAATTAGTAGTTTATCCATAAAAAAAATATAATAACTATCATCTACTACCAATACTCAAAATAAGAATATAATTATTCAAGCAAGATGGCAAAATAAAATATATATATATATATATGTATGTATAGCTGCAAAAAAAGAAAAGAGTAATCGTGTTAATTGCGGGTCAATTTCGAGTTAGCGGGTTAACCCAAACACGACCCGTTTAGTTTGCGGGTTAAGCGTGTCTAACCCGAAATTGATCCGAACCCGTTTATGCTTGATCCAAACCCGCTAACTCCGTGTCGAGTTCGTGTCGGGTTAGCGTGTCATGTCAAATATTGCCGGCCAGTTCGCCCCTGCGTGTAAGTGTTATTTGACTGCTTTTTGAGGGAGTTATACAAATGACCAAACACAATATTTAATTTTCATAAAATCATAACAATATGAAATAAAATAAAAATTGGAAGATTCATTGTCGGGTTGGGTTGGAAGTAGAAAATTTGAACCATAGGTTCCGTTTGATAGTAAAATAGAAAAGATATAAAAACAACTAATTTGTTTAAAAAGTTGAAAATTAAGTTAAGTTATGTGATGAGATGTTTTATATCTCATACTTATTTTTATGAGTATATGCCATCCGTTCTTTATTTCTTGTAGTAAAAATTGGGGTTTATATGAGTTACCCCCCCTTAATAATAGCCATAATTAGAGCTATTCCCTAATTTGATAATCTTTTGAGTTGCTCCATTCCGTTAATTTTTTGGTAAAAAATGACCTATTTACCTTTGGGGTAATTTAAATTGTGCCTATTATCTAGGAGTTAACTAGGGATGGCAATTTGGGTTCGTGTGTCTTATTTGAGTCATGTCAACACATAAATATTACAATTAATATTAGTGTCAACTCGAACACAGCCTGTTTAACTAATTGTATCATTTATTTTAACTTGAACAAGACATGTTTATTTTACATGTTACATGACACGACCCAACTAACTCGTTTAATAACTATGTAGTGTTAAACCTGCAATTCGACACGACACGATTAACCTATTAAGATAATAATGACAATTAAGTCTTACGTGAAAATAATTAATTTATCTTATGATAGTTTTAAATTTTTAATAAATAAAAATAAGTATCACCTAATACCAAAATCAATATTTAATCAAAATAATATGATAATAACCTATAATCAAAATAGATAGCATTTTATCATCCAAATAAAACATAAAAAATTACCAGTTTTTCCATAAAAAATATAATAACTAGTATCTACTACTAATACTCAAAATAAGAATATAATTGTCCCAGCAAGATGGTGAAATAAAATAAATGTATATATAGTTACAAAAATAATCATGTTAATTGCGGGTTAATTTTGAATTAGCTGGTTAACCCAAAACATAACTCATTTAGTTTGCGGTTTAAGAGCGTCTGACTTGAAATTGGCCCAAACCCGTTTAAGCTTGATCCAAGCCCGCATGTCAAGTTTATGTCGGATTGGAGTGTCATGTCAAATATTTCCAGCCCTTAGAGTGGAAAAAAAATCAACCCGCCGAGTTATCGAACCGATCCATTTGGAGCAGTTTCGGGTTTTAAAAAAAACGTCGTGGGCTCGATTTCGGTTTTTTTTTCTAAAAATCGCTCCGAACCGCCCTAAATATATATAGAAATATTATTTTATATAAAAAACATATATAAACATATATATGATGGTGCAAATTATTAATTCAATTTGCCCCGCTAACCCGTGGCCATCCACGTCAGCTATCGGGCCTGTCTCTGAACAAGAAGCTTGGAGGAGCCCTATTATAACTCTATAAGAACGGTAGAGCCCCTCGAGGGTTGGGTAGCTGCACAAGGGTCATTTACGCACGACAAATTATAAGGCCCGAGCCCCGGAGCTCTTTCGACGAGCTCTGAAGCGCTCGCTCTCTCTCTCTTGCCCAACCATCCTGCCAGAGTGGTTAGCTAAGGCATGGGCGACTGTTACCTACCCTGCATAGCACCCAAAACTCCCCACACCTTCATTAAATGTACCGAAATTCATAGAGAAGCAAGGTCAGAGTTGGTACTGATCGATGTATGATATCAGACCTGCTCTGAGAGCTCTGGCCACACGTCTCCTACAGTTATATATATATATTCAAGAAGCATTTATTTCTCCCAACAACAAAGTTCTGATCAAGTTCCAATTGAGAAGAACCAGAGAGAGATAGTACATACCACAAGTAAGCACAAAAAGATAGAGGCAGAGCTCGGCAGCTTGCTTTAGGGCTCTTCAATTAGAGAGACTAAGATTATAGTTAATTCAGCTTTCCTTTTATTGTAATATTGAGAGAATAGAACAGCCAGAGAGACTTTCGTGAGTTTGTAACACCTGATTGGTCCCCTATCGATATAAGGCAAACCGAGCTTCTAACTCTATTCACAGGGGAAGACTAACCCATATTTTCATATTAGGCCAACCTCCTCTAAAAATCTCTATCTCTGACTCCCTTAAATTAAGTGCCTTTACTACTCTAATTATTTGATATAATCATTTGACTGTGTGGTCTAAAATACCCTTTCAGTTTTTAGCCATCAACAATATATATTATTTTTGAAGAATGGATACTTAATTTGTTTGAAATTTAATTGTGTGTCTAGATTTAATGTCTAAAATTTATTTTTAACTTAAAATAATGGTTATTCGGGGTGGGGTGGTTCGGATCGGTTAACCGTAAATAGATTTGGATTGGTTTTAGTTTCAAAAAAAAATCGTTACGATTTCAGTTCGGGATAAAAGAATGCTGTTCGATTTCGGGTTTAAGCAAAACCGCCGCGAAACCGCTCAGTTGCCATTCCTATCGGCCCTAGGGGTATCTCAAATTAAAACCCTAACATTAAATGAAAAGTTTCTCAACTTTTTTATTGTAACCTTAACCCCAACCTTAATTTTATTTCTTCTCTCTAAATACAAAATTCAAAATTTCTTTTTAGACACGAAATATTCAATTGCTTCATGTCTACTGGCATACCCAAAATTCATTTCTCTTTATCTTTTTCACTCTATCTTTATATATATATGTATCTCACATACCTAATTCTCATATATACAAATCTTAGAGAGCTTTACTATTTAAGGATGACCTATTGGGCCAAGATTGCTGGCCTATTGCCGAATTGGTCTGATCTGAACCTAAGTCTACATTGAGGGAGATTCTCAAAACGTATGGGCAATAATTGTGTTGTATTGCTGAGTAGAATAGATCAAAGCCGAGGAGGTTATGTGGTTACCTAACAGCTTTAGTTTCATTGTATGTCGATATAACTACGTAGGTGCTGAGATGGTGATCTCTGCAAAGTACACATGTGCTGCTCATAATGGTTGTTCGACAATGGTAAGATGGCCACCTTAGCTAACGGAAAGATGGCAACTGTAAAGTGTAAACTCTAAATTTATGTTAGTTTTATTCATTCGACAAAAAACTTGTTTGGTTATAAGCTGTTTGAGTTGCTTGAGATTAAATTTGAAGAACTACAAGCAAGTCAAACTACCAAAGTGATGCAATGATGCAAAGAACTCATAATGGTTTTATTCCTTCAACCAAAACTATGTTTGTTAGTTTTTTTCCTGTATTTATAATATTTTGGCGGACTGAATTAACGAGAAAACTCTTAAATTATGTTACTAATATATTTCTAAAGTTACCCCAAAATTTTGATCGAATTAAAGCTCAAACAGATTTAATATGGCGAAAAATAAAAGGGTTTAAAAGAAAATATTTATTAAATAAATAAAAGAATTTTTTTTTGAAAAAGTCAAATCCCCTGACACATGATTTTTTAAAACAAAACGTGTAGTGTAGTTTTGTTTTACCAGCGAAAGGTGCGGTTGAAAAGGCTCACGACGACGGACGATGGATGGCAATTTTTTTCTTCTCTCATCCATGGAAGAAAGTAATAAGAAGAGTGAAAGAAAGTTAAAGAGAGAGAGAGCAATAAAGTTAGAGAAAGAGAGTAGTAAAGTATATAAATTCAAATTTTTTATCATTGGTCACATGTAAAAGAGGAAACAAAAAAGAGATTGAGTGTATGTTAAGTTAAGAGTGAGAGAAAGAGATATTTGTAAATGTGTGTGAGTTTATTGGGTGTATATTTTTTGGTGTGAAAATTTTATATTTGATTTGACATCTTCATGTATGTATAAAAGAGATCTAAGGGTGTATGATTAAGGCACACCATAATAAATATATTTTTAGCCATTTGATGCTTATATTTTTTGAAATAAAAGTTAGTCAAACCTTGGTGTTTTATAATATAGATATGTGGTTGCTTTTTAACTAAAATAAAAAATCAAAGCCAAGTGTCATTATTTGACATGGTTGTTTAAAAAGGTAAAAGTGTGGACTGGTACACACATCTATACTATGGACTGGTCCGACTTATTTTCGGAGATCGAAATTAGTTTCTCAATTTGGGACCAATACATTTTTTTGTGTTAGATTGGTCTAATCTATTTTAAATATTTTTAACTATTTTTTTAAAGGAAGTTGGTCTCTATATATTTATATAAAAAGATCCATTAGATACGTAACTTTTACGCATGTTTTAAGAGAGTTTTTTCAAACATTAAAGAGAGATTAAAACCTTAAAATATAAAATTTACCTTAGGTTTTTTTATTTATGCTAACGTAATTGTTCTTTCTTTAAAGAACAAATCAAATCTCAAAGTACGTGTGATTCGCAAAAAAAAAGGTGTGATACCTTGGTGAGTGATAGGAGGACCATACGCGCAAAAGGTGGAGACTTTTGCAGACGGCTTATGTGATACAAGTTGTGTAAAATTGTACAATTTGAGATTAATTGAGTCTGTAAACTTTTTTGCATATAGTGGATTGTTGAGGATTAATCATGTACTACAGGGATATCTCGTTAATTCTGGTGTTTACTTATCTATTTAATTTCTTTATTAATTGCTACATGTTAGAAAATATTAAACAGGTTTTTCTAAAATTAAAGTTCATAGAATTATACGTTTACTTTTTTTATTCGATTAAAATTAATTTTTGAGATTTCAACCACTAAATAACAAACCTAGGATTAATTAAATTTCTTCTGCACGCGCACGCTCTAACTTTTTCATAAAGTGCAAAATTAGTTAATTGTGGATAAAGATTAATCCACTTGTAAAGTGCTGGAGTAGTGTCCAATTAAGTTTTGCCCTTTATAGTCTTTTTAGTATTTACTCTAATAGAGCATTGTAACCTTAATTATATACATATAAATAGAAAGATAAAGCTCATTAAAAAAGGATCTGGTCAAAACTTTGAGGTAAATAGATGATAGAGAGAGCTGGTAGCTTATATATTTGTTCATTCACCATTATCAAGTTAATACAAAACACACACACAAAAGATGATGTTTTGCCATTAAGATATAATAATCCATGGATCTGAGTAACCTACCTATAAACAAAAATTTGTTGTCCATTGTCTTCTGTCATATACCCTTTACATTTATTTTGTTAAGGACTTCATCTTGTGGGTTAGTCTAAATTTTTAGTCTCCCACAATATCCAAATTTAATTTTTCTCTCTTTATATATATATACACACGCATACCCATATTTTAATTTAATAATACATTAAAGAATTTGGAAATCTTAATTTATATATACATGTACAAAAATTTCAAGTAAAGTTGGCTGTAGTCGAGATCGATTATGAGGATATTGGCGCCTCTGGAATTTGGGAAAGTAATTTGTGTTAAAAGAAAGAAAAATGAAATTATGATTAGGATTCTTAAAGAAAAAAAATAAAAGTTGAAAATAAGGGCGAAAGTGTTAGGTTGTATAAATTTTTGGACGAGTATATATATCAAGAGAAAATAAAGTTTTATATTTGTATATATATAATTTGGGTGTGTGTATAAATGTAGGTATGTCTATATCTACAGAGAAAACAATGAAAAATGATTGTACGTATATAAATCTTTAAATCTGGGTTGTATATGCATAGATAGATAAATTGAAAATGTTGTTGACGTCATACACCATTGCTTAATGGTTTGAATTGTCTATACAATACATTAAAGACATGGTTGCCTAATAAATTTTTTGGGGCTTTTTTTAGTTAGCCCCTATTAATAATATGAAATTTGATCACATGAGTTAATTTTTAAAGAGAGAAAGATGGCACAAAACAGAGCATGAACATTATATATATACATACATATATTTGGGTATAATTATGCTTAGATCTATATATATATACAGTCAATTTAAGCAAATGAAATTTGAAAATAGTGACAAGGGCAATTGAATTTGTGGTTGGGATATGTGAGGTGGATGTGGGGGAATCGATTATGGTGATTGAGTTTTTTTGGTAATGTGTTTATTTTTTTAGATTGTAGGAGAAATAAAGAGGAAGTTTATTTGATTATAAGTGATTGCGTTTTAGTGATTGTGAGAGAAGTGGATTTATTGTAGGTTTAAAGACATAAATTAAGGGTTAGTTTTTAAGAATAAGATGAATAATAAAAGGCAAAATGGTCATGACACCAAAAATTTGAATGGGTTTAGAAGTCCGTTAATTTTATTTTATTTTTGGAAGGGGGCCCTTAAGTCAAAGGTTTATCGAAATAGGGGGTAACTCTAATTTCATATTATAAATAGGGGGCAAACTAAAAAAGCTTTTCTTTTCTTTTTATTGTTATTATCTACACACCATTGCCTAATGTTTTGAATTATCTATATAATATATCAAATATCGCTATGGGTATTTTGACATTATAGAGAATTGCCTATTTTGTGTTTGGTTTATGAGTTTTTTTTTTGGATTTATAAGTGAAGATGAAGCAATTAATTATTTGTGTTTAAAAAGAGAAAGTTGTTGAATTTTATGTTTAGAGAGAATAAATGAAATTAAGATTAGGGTTATAATAAAAAAGTTGAGAAACTTTTCCTTTGAAGTTAAGGTTTTAATTTGAATTAACACCCCCAAGGGCAAATTGATTATTTTGCGTCAAAAATTTAACGGAAAGCTAATATCGTTAAACGACATGGGGTTAATTTAAAGGATTATCAAACTAGGGGTAACTCTAATTATGAACATTATCCAGGGTTGTAATTTGAAAATGTCCTACAAAATTTATCCCTCAACTCCTAAAAAAATATTTCATGAAAAAATCAATTACTTTTTTTTATTATTTTTCATATTATTATTAAACGAAAACTTAATCTTTAAAATATAACCTTCTCATTTAATCACTATGCACATCGCATGGCCACACCAAGTCTGATAAAAAAACTCCTAAAGTTAAAACATGGATTTAATTTTTGTACTTTTTTATTTATTAGTATTACATTAGTTCATATAAAAAATTTCAATAACTTTAATTTAAACTCATGAACTTTTTCTTCGTAACCTAATTAATAATTAAACAATTAACGATCAAATATTTTAAAATATTACTTTTTCTCCATTTAGAGTTGCTTGCTTGGTAGCGACTTTCAAAACGAATATGCACATCAAGACAAGTCAATTGGGTTTTTCGCATTTAGATCCAATTAATGGTAGATGGGATGGCCCTCTTTCGAGTTACCTGGAATTGAATGTAGATGGAAGCTACCGTGATGCTCAAGGAACGTACAGGGGTGTTCTTCGAGATGAAAATAAGTATTCGGTGTGGGGTTTTGCTGGTTAGTATAGGGCAGAGGTTAATACTCCTCTTTAAGCTAAGCTGATGGCTTTAAATGTGGGAATGAAAGCTATATACAAGAAAGGTTTAACAAGAGTTCTTATCGAGATAGATATGTCGTAGGCGATTAATCTCATCCATGGCTTTTTTGACAATTGCCACCCTTTCCTTCATTTAATTCTTGATTATAAGCGCATCCATAATAGTATTTGAAGCTACGCCATTTCTCATACTCTTAGAAATTTTAATGCATGTGCCCATGACCTTGCAGCCTTGGGGCATTTTGTTTGCACCATGGAGGGACCAATTTGGTTTGTGGATCCTCTCGGCAACATTGCAAATATTTTAGTTTATGATAATATAAGTTAGTTTGGGCATGTGCGCCCCATTTTAGAAAAAATAAAATAAAATTAACAATTAATAATAAGCTTTGTTTGATTTTGGAAAGAAGGCTATTACTTCCAAAGATCAAATCGCTATAGGAGACATATCCGAATTTTCTCATAAATGATCATATTTTTATTTTTTTTGGGTTACAAATAATATTTTTTGTAGAATGCATTTTTTTAACCACCATTTGTTGTAACATTTATCGTCATGGACTCAATTTTAAGCCACCCGAGCCTAGGGGTATAGAAGAGTCACAGTTATTTATCGAAGTGAATTATGGTCAGTAGGTAGCCAGAGTTTAAAATATCAAGCTTGATTGAGAGTTTTTTAGGTTTGAGTTTTAGCAGATGTAAAATCTTAGATTGTCAACAATTAACACTCTCTACAAAATGAATTGGTTGATGCAGTGTTCTAAAAGGCAGCCGCTTAGGGAGTAGGCAGTGCTCGGGCGCCCCGATCAGTGCCTAGGCAGGTGATTAGGCGCTGAGATAAATTAGGCGGGAGCTAAGCGGATAGACTTATTTTTTTTCCTATTTTAAAAGAGTTGCCTATTTCTCTTTTTGTTAAAAAATTACCATTTAAAAAACTAGATACAATCTATCAACCATTATAAGTAAATTCATCTTTTATTCCTCCGATTTAAACAAAACCTTAGCCAATAATTGCAATCCTAGAATATGTTAAATAAGAGCTTATTTTGACTAGTTATAACTTATAAACACATCATGCTACCTTATAACTTATATGCAATTAAGGCTTGAATCTTTTCTTTGTATTTTTTTTCTTTGCAATTCTTAATTAATAGGCTTAAACTTTAACATTCGTAGTTTGGTGGTATATTTGTTAATTGAATATTTAAATTTTCTTTATGTTTATTTGAATATTATATTTGATTTGATAATTTTTTAATATTTTATTCTAAAAATTAGGTAGAAGGTCTTACTACACATTGATTTTTACCAAAACTCCAATGAATAATATTTTTTTGAATGAAGGGCCTATTTTTAATTGGTAATTAGTGTAAGAGGCCTATTTTATTTTATATTTTAAATGAATGTATTTAAATAAATTTAAATATCATTTAATTAATAAAAACATGTTATATATTACATAAATTACCCCCTCTTTATGAAATTTGCACAAAAAATATGGATATTGCAGTGAAATATTAACTGCAATATGAACTTTACACTAGAAATATGAACTGCAAAGTTCACATTGCAATAAAATATGGACTGCAATATAAATTTTGCACAAAAAATATGGACTGCAAAGTTCATATTGCAGTAAAATATGGACTGCAAAGTTCATATTGCAATGAAATATAGACTGTAAAATTCATATTATAGTTCATATTTTAATGCATATTAGTATTTTTTAATTTATTTTAAGGGTTGGAATATCATTTTATAATGAAAAAAAAATACATGCCATATTATCAATAAAATAAAAAATAGGCTATTTATTTACAAAAAAATTATTCATTGACTTTAATGTGAAAATCATTCTTTAATAAAACTTTTTTTTTAATTGTCACAATTTTATTTTATATATATAATTTTAAATATATTTAAAAATTAAAAATATAATTAAAAAAATCGATGTAAGTGAAAGTTGCCCGAATATCTAGATATCCTGCCGTAGATTAAAAAAAGAAAAGAGAGAGAATCATTTTTTTAATACAACTGAATGAACGCGGCAACGGCTATAACAGAGGTTATTTAAGTCATTCGATTTAAGAGTTCAACCCCCGGAAGAAGGCGGCCTTTCAACGTACGTCATTAGCAAACTCAAAACAATGCTATTAAATGCCACTTGTACCCCTAATACAAAACATAGCGGAAACAAATATGCTGTTCATAATTCATACGCCATGCAACTAGGTGAGAAGACCCCACGTGCTCCTAATACTTCGTATTTTAATGATGACGCTAAATTTATTACTTTCCGCTTTTCCAAGTTACAGTGCAATGTACCTGAAAGTCTTTTCGCCGACCTAAAAGTATCTTCTTCTTTTTTTCCCAGTTTTACCCTCCCCTCCTTTTCATCCCTCCAATTATTGTTTCTTCCTCGCTATGGTATTGGTAAATAAAATGAAATAAAAGAGGAGGAGGAGGAGGAGGAGGAGGAGGTATTGGAAAAGATAGAGAAACAGAGAAAGCCTTCAGCTATGGTGAACCTTCCTTACACTTCAGCCTTCTTCCTTCTCTTCCTCTTACAGTTCTCTGATTTCGCTAGTAAGGGAAATTTGACTCTTTGTCTTTTAGGGTTTAATGAACTTGATATAATATAAACTTTTGTTGACTTAATGATACTATATATAAATGCTTAATTGGAGTGAAATTTGACTAATATTACAAACTCCACTGTGTTTGGCAGAGTCACAGTCATTTATCGGAGTGAATTATGGCCAAGTCGCCGACAACCTCCCGCCGGCGTCGGAGACGGCTAAGCTATTGCAGTCAACCTCAATCCAGAAAGTCCGATTGTTTGGAGTCGATCCTGTCATAATCAAAGCCCTAGCAAATACCGGAATCGGAATAGTCATCGCAGCTGCCAACGGGGACATTCCGGCCATGGCCTCCGACCCGAATTTCGCCGGAAACTGGATCCAGTCCAACGTAATCCCTTTCTATCCCTCTAGTAAAATCATCCTCATCAACGTCGGCAACGAGGTTATGAGCTCCGGTGACCCTAATTTAATGACTCAGCTCTTGCCGGCGATGCAAAATCTCCAAAATGCCCTCAGTTCAGCTTCCTTGGCCGGGAAAATTAAGGTTTCGACGGTCCATTCAATGGCCGTGTTGAAACAGTCCGACCCGCCTTCCTCCGGGAGCTTCGATCCGAGTATAGGAGATTTATTGAAGGGATTATTAGGGTTTAATAGTGCCACCGGTTCACCTTTTACGATCAATCCGTATCCTTTTTTTGCTTATCAGAGTGATCCGCGGCCGGAAACTCTGGCATTTTGCCTGTTTCAGCCTAACGCGGGACGAGTTGACTCGGGGACTAATATTAAATACACTAACATGTTTGATGCTCAGGTGAGTAGATTGATTCCAACACAACATTACAATTTTAGCATCTCTGTTAAAAGAGCAGGTTGCCTTTGTGCTCGCCACATGCGGCCTGCTCAATT
This sequence comes from Lonicera japonica, assembly GCA_021464415.1. Taxonomy (NCBI): domain Eukaryota; kingdom Viridiplantae; phylum Streptophyta; class Magnoliopsida; order Dipsacales; family Caprifoliaceae; genus Lonicera; species Lonicera japonica. The sequence continues at coordinate 4,379,796 of CM038466.1, forward strand.
TTAGCATGTTATCCTCTTATTCATATGCAAATGTTCATTTAGAATTTTGTCCCAATTAAAAAATGATATAGCTTGATTTATTAGTTTTCATTGATTAAAATAGGGAACATTATTGAGCCTTGTAACTTTTTTCATAAAATTCTGTTATTTTCTTTATGCTGTGTCTGTTCGCTATTGTCATAGCAATAATGATATATGGTCGAGCGTAGAATTGACGTGAAAAGTTATATAATATATGCTTTCAGTTGTATACTATGTAGCACGGACACTTTCTGGTGTCCACGTGTTCGACTCGACACTCTCCGACACTTGGATTTAATTATAATCTATAATATTTGATAATTGATTTAGATGGCTACCACTCCTAGTGTTTCTCTACTGAAACATCAGCCGAGGATTAGGCAACCAAGCCATTATTTATATTTCCCTTTTGTTTTCTCATTCTATGGAACAATTAAGTCTATGCTTGTTTTTTGATGCTTTAATTATTGAACAATTTAGTGAACATGTTTTGAGTATTTGGGTTATTTATGCAATTTAGTTTCATTTTATTGAATTCTTAAATATTTATAATGTTTATTGCATATATATACATAATTAATTAAGAACGTGTCCTCCCAAGTGTCGTGTCCTACATTTTGGAAAAATTGCGTGTCGCGTGTCCTGTCGAAACACTTGTCACGTGTCGGGTCTATGCTCTATAGGTTGTATATTACTTTGATAATAGCCATATTTGTTTTGTTTTGACAATAAAGCCATCCTTTCTTTATTTTCTTTTTGTTGTTGTAACACTTTCAATCGGAATTGATGTGAAAAGTTATATCATATATACTTTCAGTTTTATATTACTTTGATAATAGTTATATTTTTTTGTTTTGACATTAGAGCCATCCATTCTTTATTTTCTTTTTGCTGTACCACTTTCAATCGGAAACATCGAAAATGTGATCCGTGTGCATCATCCATACCTTTTCAGCATAGATAATTTTTATTTTTTTAAAATTGTAGAGAAATTAAAATGTTTTCCAAATTGTATAGTTTAGGTATGAACTCTTCTTTAACCTTTTCTTAATGTACTTATCATTTCAGACAGAAATTTGATGGTGGACCGGGTAGTGTTATAGACTTATAGTTTGAGAAATTTTGAATTGCTTTGTCAAATTTGTACTTTTAACATTTTAATATATACAAAAGAAGCAATATTGTTTATTGGCATATTGATTAATTAATGCGAAACAAGAAAGTGTCCTTCAATCTGCAGGCATGGCTTATTGGTTACACTGGGTAAAATGTTTTAATTAGCTGGTACTCACAAGTGACATCCCATTCAATCATTTGCAGGTTGATGCGGTAAGATCTGCTCTGAATGCTATGGGATTTAAGGATGTCGAGATTGTAATTGCTGAGACAGGTTGGCCATACAAAGGAGACAGTAACGAGGTTGGCACTAGTGTTGAGAATGCTAAGGCTTATAATGGTAATTTAATTGCGCACCTTAGGTCCATGGTGGGAACGCCACTTATGCCAGGGAAATCAGTGGATACATATCTTTTTGCATTGTATGATGAGGACTTGAAACCAGGGCCAACCTCAGAGCGATCATTTGGGCTCTTCAAGCTGGATTCAACCATGGCTTATGATGTTGGGCTTTCCAAGACTAGCCAACAGGTAGAAATTTGGCCCCGAAAAAAAGGCTGTGTTTGGTTTGTTCAATTCAGGGAAACTGTTTTGAATATAAAGAGTTTTTCATGCAAATGAAATATGTTGTTAATTCCTTTGTACTTGACTGATATGAACTTTTGTATTTGAAGGCTCCATCGACACCAAATTCTCCAGTGACCCCATCAACAACGCCGAATTCTCCTGCAACCCCATCAACAACACCGAAGAAAGGTGCTTGGTGTGTACCAAAGGCGGGTGTATCAGATGCCCAATTGCAGGAAAATTTGGATTATGTTTGCGGCCATGGTTTTGATTGCAGTCCAATCCAACCAGGTGGAGCTTGTTTTGAACCAACCACTCTGTTAGCCCATGCTACTTATGCCATGAATATACTCTACCAAACAGCAGGCAGGAATCCTTGGGACTGTGATTTCTCACAAACAGCAACCCTCTCATCCACAAATCCTAGTAAGTCTTCCTAAATTAGTTTTACATACACACACATATATATATATATACATATACGGGAAATTTCAGGTGCGGACCAGTTCATGCGGACCGGTTCTGTTTATGACGGTTTTGCGTCATAAAAAACATCTCCGAAATGTTTTTATGACGGAAAACCGTCTTAGAAGGACCGGTCCGTAAGGATTGGTCCGTACCAGAAATGGACCCCACTACCCTACACAAGACTTGTATGTGCTACTCGCATTGTATAATTTGAAGATTTTTTTTAACAAAAATGATAAATTGTCTAGTGGTTAACCATAAGTATAGATTGCTTAGAAGATGCGCTTCGAATCTTGTTGCAAGCAACTCTTTTATGAAAAAGAAGATTACAAGGGTAAAATAGTAATTTCAAAAATATGACAGCCGGAAGGCTATTCGGGGTTCTTGAATTAGTTTCAAGCAAAGTTTTTCCAATTTTGCCCTTGCGGATTTCTATTTCACAAAAAGTTTTACATTTAGCATAAACAACGGATAGCGAGGCTACTAGAGCTCTCAACTACTACACTAATTATTTTTTAAACACTCTTTCTTTAAATTATTTATATCCAAATAGCACATACATCGCGTGTCCATGAAATTATAAGAAATTACTCGTGTATACAAAATACGCTGATTCCCTGCAAGCTCATCTTTTAGAGGCCAATAGACTACTTACTATAAACTACCATTTATGTCATCTCTAAAGCCTTTGCACGTTTTTCATACTTCGATGCAAATTAGCTGCACGCGCTAAAATGTAAAGCAGATCATATTTCACCATCCACCACTGCCACCCAACATACTGAAAAACAGTTTACACAGCTTTCAACTAACAAGAAAGGGCTAGAACTTCTACCTTTCATAATATGATTATTGAATCCAATTTGTAGGTTATGATGGGTGCAATTATCCTGGTGGGAGTACCTAAGAAAAGAGGAAAGCTATTGGGTTGGAAAGACTAATAGGGTGGTGCTTATTTGTTGTTCATATATATTGTTCCGTAAGTGGGTAAGGTATAGTTCGTATGAACAGATGAAAAAGAATGGGATTTGGGTGCAGTAATGTGAAGGAAGCTCCCAGAGGCCCAATTCGTCATTCTATCTAAAATATTATATGTTAACTGTTCATATATTAATTTAGGGTCTAAATTATTGGTTTTCTTTGTATTAGAAGTTGGGGAATAATTCAAGGGAAGATGATGCTCTTGGCATGGTTAAATTTTCAGATTTTACAGTTGATGATGCCCAATTTTTTTTGGCTACTTATGTGTCAGACACTCGTAATATCAAAGCGAGTCCAGATTTATTGACATTCCATTGATGACATACCCAAAATTGAATATATTACTGTGCAATGGTAAAATTTATATTAGATAATCAAATATGCTATGATTTTTTTTACTCTTTTAGGAACAGAATTAGAATATGATTTTTTGTTAAGAAATATTAAAATTATGTATGGTACCCTTGAGCTTAACAATTCTTTTTTCTTCTTTTTCAACATGGGGGATATATACTCATAAAATGAATAACATCTCTCACCTTATTTTCTATTTTTTCACACAAATTAACTAAATTTATTTTCTTTTTCCATCTTTGCAATCAAACGGAGCCTATATGTACAGATGAAGGGAGAAATAATTGAATTTAGGATATCCGATTATATTTTATTTTTGGTGGAATAGTTATTAATCATATTTAATTGACTTGGTCTGAACTCCACCCAAAAAATTATTACAATTGTCTGCTATATGCTGCCCACAAGGCTCGAACCAGCGTCAACAAAAACATACTACTTGAGCCACCAACTGCTTGATCAGATGTTCAAATTAATATTTTTCAACAAAAAAACAATTTTAACTAGTAATATATATATATATAGTCTCAAGACAATTGGTGCTTTAGGTGACACCCTAAAATATAGCCCTATTTAGTTAAAAACTTATCTATATTATAAAATACTATGGTTGAATACTATGGTTGACTAACTTTTCTCTCAAAAAATATAAGCATCAAATGCAAGGGAGGGGGGGGGGGGGGGGGGGGTGGCTACTGGGCTGGAGCCCACCCCAAAATAAATAAATTAATTATACTACCTATAAATATTAAACAGCAGTCTAGTTCAACCCAACCCAACCCATCTTAACTCAACTCAATCTAACCCATTTTTAAAAAATTAAATAGTTAAAATATTAATGAATTAAATAGCAGTCCGGTCCACTTGACTTTTATCAATTGCTTAGGTCATAATAATTTGTATATATTATTAATTTATTTATTTTAATATGCGCTATTGCGCATGATAGACCCAGATGTTCAAGCCTTAAGTGGGAGGGGGAAGGAGAGGAGGAAGGGCTTGAATTTATATATATTATTTACTATACTATTAGAGATTTAAAATATTGTTTGTTCATTTCTTAATTTATTGATCAGTACTTCAATTTATTTAATCTATATTATATACAATTTTTTTTTAGATTATTAGAGTATTATTGCTGCCAATTGGACCAATACTTATATTTAATTTTTTTCAAAAGCTTATATTTCAAAGCCTCAGTTTTAGTAATCAACCGTCGTATATATTTTAATGAATTTTTCGTTATATTTCGAAACCTAATCTTAAAGCTTTGAAAATGAAATTTGGAGAAAAATTACTCTATACATTTTTTAGCCAAACACAAAATTAATTTCAAAATTTCTTATGCTTGGAAAAGGGAAAAAAAATTCATTAGTAATATTTTCTCGATTTTTTTTAACAATTTTTTTTTTTATTATCAGCCCACCCCAAGGTAAAATCCTCGATCCGCCCTTGATCAAATGGGTAAAAATATATTTATTATAGTGTGCCTTAATCATACATCCTTAAATCTCTTTTATACACACATGAAAATGTCAAATCAATTCACACAAAAAATATACACCTAATAAATATCTATTTCTCTCACTCTTAACCAGTGTTTTAAAAATCGGATTTTATCGACGATAAATCGGCGATTTATCGGGAATCGGCACAGCACCGATAGGATTATCCATGATCGGCCGGAAATATCGGCAATGGAGAAATCGGAAATTTATCGGCAATTTATCTCCGATTTATAGCGATAAATCGTAATCGGCGATAAATTGATTTTTTTTTTAACGTTCCCAAAGTAAACGACGTTGTTTTCTTACCTGAACCCTAATCGTTTTCTCTCCAACAAATCGACCTCGCCTTTCTCTCCCACTCGACCTCGTCTCTCTTTCCCACTCTTGACTGCCGTTCCTCTCTGTCTCTCTGCTGCTCTGTTACGCCCCTCTTTCCCAGCCGTTCCTCTGTCTCTCTGTTGCTCTGTTTCGACAAGGAATCAAGGACACAACAAGCGAAGAATAGAAGAGAGAGGGGGGAACGAAGAGATAGAAAGAGAGAAAGAGAGAAAGAGAGAGAGAGAGAAATCATTGAACGAAAAAGTCGAATAAGAGGAGGGAACGAAGAGATCGAAATAGAGAGAGAGAGAGTGAGAAAGAGAGAAGGGAACAAGAATCACCGACTGACTGAGCACAATAGATTTTTTCTTTTATTATTTTATTTTAACAAATTGCAAAACACCCCCTTCATTATTTTCATTTAACACTTTACACCTTAATCTATTAATATCTATTTTGCTACCCCTACAATTATGTTTTGTTTAGCATATTGTATTATTATTATATAATATATTATTTAAAATATTATTTATATTGTAAACAGTGCATATCCGATTTTTTCCGATTTATCCCCGATAAATCCCCGATAAAATGAAAAATCCCCACTCCCCACCTTGCCGATCGATTTCCGATTCACGATTTTTAGAACATTGCTCTTAACTTAACATTCACTCAATCTTTTTTTTTGCATCTCCTTTCTTAGATTACACGTGACCAATGATAAAATTTGAATTTATGTACTACTCTCTCTCTCTAACTTTCTTTCACTCTTATCATTACTTTCTTCCATTCTTTGTACTATTATCTCTCTCACTTTACTACTCTCTTTCTCTCTAACTTTCTTCCACTCTTATCATTATTTTCTTCCATTCTTCCATGAATGAAATAACAAAAAAGTTGCCATCCATCTTCCGTCACCGTGGGCCTTTTCGATCGCGTCCTCCTCCGGTTACGCCTCTGTCTCGCCTTCCTCTGGTTACTCCTTTGCCGCGCCCTCCGTTGGTGACACCTTCTTTCTCATCTCCGGTGCCTCTTCCGTCTAAAGCCCGGTCCTCTATAGCATCTGTTTCTAGCATCAAAAAAGGTCAGCTTTTGCTCTCAGTTTCTTTTTTTTAGCAGTTGTTTCCGACACCGTCATAGAGGCTTTTTTCGGCACCGTTTATATCTGTTTCTGTTAGTTCATTTTTATTGGATCATTTTCATTTTCCCCCCAGTGACACCTCCTTTGATTCTTATTTATGTTGGTGTAATTTGATTGATTATTTATGTTGGTGTAATTTGCTTAAACATGACATTAGTTTGATTGGTTATTTGATTGATTATTTTTGTTGGGAATTAGCTAAAGCAACATATATATAGTGAATAATCCATTTATTTATTTTTTGTTTTTTTTATCACTAATTCATTTATTTATTTTTAAAAGAAATTACTAATCCAACTATTGAAATATTGTATACTTTTTATTTGTGTTTTTTTCTTGAAAGTTATACTTTTTATATGTTAAAGGAGCATGTTAGTAATGTATTTGATGATGATAATAATAATAATAATAATAATAATAACAATAATAATAACAATAATAATAATAATAATAATAATAATAATAATAATAATAATAATAATAATAATAATAATAATAGAAACGGAAAAGGCATTCTAATAAATTAAAGATCACTAACATAGAAATTTGGTATAATAGCATTGATTTGATTAATTTTTGCTTAAACAGGACATAAGTTTGATTGGTTATTTGATTGGTGTAATTTGATTGATTATTTCTGTTGGGAATTAGCTAATCCAACATATATATAGTTCCCATTTATTTTTTAGAGATGTTATTCACAAAGTAACATATATATATATATAGTGAACAATTACTCTGGCAATAATATTTTCCTTATTTTTCTATTGAAGTTATAAGTTTATCACTAATCTATTTATTTATTTATTTTTTAAAATGAAATTACTAATCCAACTATTGAAATATTGTATACTTTTTATTTGTGTTTTTTTCCTTGAAAGTTATACTTTTTATATGTTAAAGGTGAAATTACTAATCCAAGAAGTTATGTGCTCCAGCTATAAAATCATAGATGATAATAATAATAATAATAATAGTAATAATAATAATAATAATAATAATAATAATAATAATAATAATAATAATAATAATAATAATAATCACTAACATAGAACTAATATGAGATATACACAATAATTTATTTTATTCAATTAATACTTCTTTCACATCTATCTTATCTATATTATAAAACACCATCTTTTGACCAAAATTTTCTTAAAAAAGTATAAGAATCTAATGATTAAAAATATACATGTTATGGTGTGCATTAATTCTACACAATTGGTTAAATTTTATATACGTATTAAGATGTCACATCAAAGTTAAAACATTCAGATCATTAATATACACACAATAAACTCTCATATACTAATAATTTTGTCAACATTAAATCTTTATTATAAAATACCATCTTTGACCAAAATTTTCTTAAAAAAGTATAAGAATCCAATGATTAAAAATACACATGTTATGGTGTGCATTAATTCAACATCATTGGATGAATTTTATACACACATTAAGATGTCATATCAAAGTTAAAACACTCACACCAATAATATACACACAATAAACTCTCACATACTAATAATTTTGTCTACATTAAATATATATATATTATAAAACACAATCTTTAATCAAAATTTTCTTAAAAAAGTATAAGAATCTAATGATTAAAAATACACATGTTATGGTGTGTATTAATTTTACACCATTGGATAAATTTTATACATACATTAAGATGTCACATCTATATTATAAAACATCAAGTTTGACCAAATTTATCCTCAAAAAGTATAAAAATCTAATAGTTAAAAATATACATGCATAGTGTGCATTAACTTTACACCTTTGGATAAATTTTATACACACATTAAGATGTCACATCAAAGTTAAAATAATCACACAAATAATATACACACAATGAATTCTTACTCACCAATAATTTTTTATATATTAAAAATGTCATAACTTAAAAAAAAAAATTCAAAATTTAATAAAAATTTGATATTTAAAATCTACTAATCAAGATCAATTAAACAAGATCCATCATGATTATAGAATTATGTAAAAAAAATAAAACTTATTGAGTAACATTTAACACTAATAATATACACAAAGTAAACTCTCAGACATCAATAACTTTTTTTACATTAAAAATGTCATAACTTAAAATAAAAAGTTCTAAATTTAATATTTAAACTTTACTAATCAAGAAATTTAATAAAAATTTAATATTTAAATCTACTAATCAAGATCAATTAAACAATATTCATCTTAAAATAAAAAAAATATTTAATATTTAAAATATACTAATCAAGAAATTTAATAAAAAATTAATATTTAAATCTACTAATCAAGATCAATTAAAAAATATTCATCTTAAAATAAAAAAAATTAATATTTAATATTTAAAATATACTAATCAAGAAATTTAATAAAAAAATTAATATTTAAATCTACTAATCAAGATCAATTAAACAATATTCATCTTAAAATAAAATAAAATAAATATTTAATATTTAAAATATACTAATCAAGAAATTTAATAAAAAAATTAATATTTAAATCTACTAATCAAGATTAATTAAATAAGATACATCATAACTATAGAATTATGTGAAAAAAAATAAGAAAAATTATTGAGTAACATTTAACACCAATAATATATACACAATAAACTTTCACACACCAATCATTTTTTCTATATTAAAAATGTCATAACTTAAAATAGAAAATTCAAAATTTAATATTTAAAATCTACTAATCAAGATCAATTAAACGAGATCCATCATGACTATAGAAGTGTTCACAATATATCATTGGTCATCTCCATATATCGTTTTTAGGAGTGTTCACAATATATCAATCAAAATTTTGAACTATTTTCTAATCTTACCAACAGACGTGATTGAATTATTTTCACATATGGCCTTAAGTTTAATTTGTTAAAAACTTATTTTGTTGAGTTCAAAAAATATGATTAAAATATTCTTTAAAAATTAAAAACAAGTCAACCCAATTTGGTCTACTTTTAGTTTTTCTGACATGAGATATATTAAACCTAAGTTTGTCGATTTAAATTCATCACACGTTACTCCTTTTTATCTTATTATCGGTCTTTATTTAATTTACCGTGCCGGATGGCACGGGTAGTAGTCCCATAAAATAATATAAATGTCACCATAGAGATACAATGTTATTGAGAATTAGCATCTACGCCGGTACAGAATCACCCCGTGGCAAAAAAATAAAAATAAAAAGAGCATCGTCCAAATTTTTTTAGAAGTTAAATTCATCTAAAACATGCAAGCTATTCTACGTGAGTTTTACCGGTACTATTGAGAAAAAACAACCTCAAAGGAAAGTAACGTGAAAGGACGGGATCGTGATGTTGAATTTCGGTTAAGATTTTCATAGCAATCCCCAAACGCAACGAACTTATCAGCTTGGGCATAGTTCGTTACTCTGCACAAGGGGAGAGAGAGAAATCGAGAGAGATAGAGCGAGAGAGAAATCGGAACGGAGGAATGGGGACGAGAGAGAGGGAGAGAGATCGAGAGCTTCTGATACCGGTGGCCAACGTTGAAACCAAATCTTCTCCCCCTCCCTCCCCTACTACTGTCCCTCGTCACTCCTCCGGCAAAGAGGTTTTCATTCTCATTTTCCTTTTAGCCTAGGGATATCTGATTTCCTATTTTTCTGACATCTTATCTATTATTGTTTGGTTATTAACAAAATTAAAGTACCCTAGTTCTGATTTATATTATGAAATGTAGGGGCCAGGAGAGAGTATATCATTTATTTCGTTGTTCTTTTGTGCCGGGATTGATATTCCCATGATCAATAATGAGAAACTTCGGATTCAGTCGATTGCATTGTTCTTTTATTTAGTTAAACTTGACATGTTCTAATTATCATCTTGAGCCCAACCTTTCTCAATAGATGAATGGTTGACTGGTGCTACTTTTGTGGTGCTACTTTTGTGAGAACCGGTGGTGGTGTTACATTTTCTTTGCTAGTCTTAAAGTTTTCGATTTCTGTTTGGGGTAACCTACTGTTTTTGAATTGGGTTACGGACTGCTTTCTTACAAGAACCTATCTGTTGTACGACTAAATGCGTTAATGCTCAGAGTGTTGGTTTTGGTTATATGTTATTATTGACTTCTCTTAAAGGGTGCTATTCAAAGACTGAATGTGATAAAAATCTTACCTTTATCAACCATGCTGAAAGAAAAATTGAATAGACTAGCTATGTTGTCTATTTAAAGATAGGTTTAACCAAACAGCTTAATTAGTTTATGGCTCTAAATGCAAGAAAATTAAGTTTCAAGTGACATTCGATATGAAGTTTAAATTTGGGATTTTGTAACCAAGTTATGATTGGATACGAGGATATCCACTGATCAAGTCTACTCCAGCCTTAAAATTGGTGTCGCTAATGTGTTGGCTTCTGTCCTATAGGCATTTGCAAAAGTCATCCGCAGCTGGGCTTCAAAAAAGTTTATGTCAGGATGGTGAGTTTCTCTCTGCAATTACTCGCTAGCTTTATTTGGTTACCCCATACTCATTTTTTCTGTGTCATATACTCATACGTTAGGCTATTTCCAGTGGTCATTTCTACCAACGGGAATTTCTATGATAGAAATACAATAACTATGTCCACGGGGTGTTTCCATGTGCAATTCTATGTGAGGTGTCATATAGGGAACTTCTCTATGAATTTATACATGTAAAATGCATATACAGATTAAATTTTCTATCTTACCAGACCATGTAGTGGTATCATATTCTGTACAAGTCCATATAGATGCAAAAGGAATTATGTTTATTTCTTCTTTTATGTTATGTGTGCTTCTTGTGAATATTCACATTTTACCAAACATGTTTGGTAGGATTAGATAAACTTAACATTTTACCAAACAATCCCCTACTGTCTTCGTGATTGATTATATATTTTAAAACTTGCCATTCTTGTAACTACATCATAACTGAAAATTCTGACCATTTTTGCAGCGTCATTTTATTTCCAATAGCAGTTACATTCTATATCACTCGAGGTTTCATTCATTTCATGGATGTCTTCTCTCCAATATATGATCACCTAGGAGTCAATGTTATTGGTAAGTAAATTCGAGTACTACTGCATATTCGCTTTCTACGATTGCATTATATCGTCATTTCACCTCACAGTTTAAGCTTTTAGCAAGTGACCAACGAGTTACAAGGTATATCAAGCAAACCAAGAAAACTATTGGAGTATGAGTCATCATTCTCATTCAGGTCTATTGCCAAGCACTCCATATGTCCCAATTCAAGAGTCTACTATCCGTTTTCTGGATATCACAAAGTACTCTTAATTTGAAACGGATTGTTTCTAATTAATTCATTTGATTAACTTGCAGGACTTGGGTTCATCACTTCTATCACTTTCATCTTCTTAGTTGGTATTTTCATGTCCTCATGGTTGGGAGCCTCCGTTCTTGGTCTTGGGGAATGGTTTATTAAGAAAATGCCACTTATAAGCTATATATATTCTGCCTCCAAACAAATAAGTGCAGCAATATCACCAGGTAAATATATGCATATATATATATATATATATATTGTGGGCATACTCTTTCTTCTTTAGTTTGTACTTTTATTCACACTTTATTGCATGTTTATAGATCAAAACTCAAATGCCTTTAAGGAAGTAGCCATTGTAAGGCATCCGCGTATTGGGGAATACGCATTTGGATTTATAACATCTTCAGTTATTCTTCGGAAGGGCATGGGTGACGAAGAACTCTGCTGCGTTTATGTACCATCCAACCACCTCTATCTTGGAGACATCTTTCTCATCAATTCAAAGGATGTTATGAGGCCTAATTTGTCTGTTCGAGAAGGGATTGGTACGATTTATCAAACCTACAAAAGTTTAACGAACAAACGTATTATTTTCAACTATAAAAATCTAATGGTAATATGGCTTTTGAATTTGGTGTGATGCAGAAATTGTTATCTCCGGGGGCACATCAGTTCCACAAGTATTAATGGTGCTGGATGGGCCAAGTATTACTCCGGCAACAATTGGCACTTTTCATGTGTAAAATGTCTAATGGCTTAATTGTGGTCTATTTGCGGTAAGTTTGTAACTTAGACTTGAATAGTTTAAACGAATTTTTTGCAGAGGAAGCGTAGAAGGTTGAAATTGCTAAATGAGGGAATCAGAAGGAATAACAGCATATGCTTATATTTCTCATCTTGCGATGATAGAGAAAATTTTACGTGATGAGAGAAATAGACACTCGCGGAAATGTTATACTAGTTGTATATTTATTCATTTATTCGCAACCAGCTCTTATTAGTGTTTCTTATTCTTCTAGTATTCAAGTAGTTGCACCAGTGAGCTAAACCATAAATTTTATTGAGATGGCCATCCATGAATATAGCATGATAGCTATATTGATGGTATGTTCTGAAATATATTTAGGATTCTGTATTATTATTGAAATGGAGAACTTTTTATATTTTCAGCGTAGTGCTTATTTTGTGTTTAAAATAATAGACCATTTGTACAAGTTATAAAAATAGAAAATCTTGGAACAAGTGGGAAACGCAAATTGAGTAATAAAACAATAGTACCAGAAACTAAGCAATGGAATTGCTCTCTTTAAGACGTCTCAAGATGCCGCCCAAAACTGTACTTGCAAATCTGAATAGTTACACCTTTCCTAGGATAAAACAAGCCCATAAATTTTTCTCTATCTCGACTTTTCTTGCACGGTGAAATGTCGGAATAGTAAAATCCTCAATATTGGTCGGAATTGATTAAAATTTCTCGCCAAATTCACATAGGTTTTTGGTTTGGGAGAGGAAGAAGAAAACTTTTTTCTGTATTATGAAGAATGAAGAAGACGGCTTAAATAAATGAAAAAAAAAAATTAACATTGGTCACTGTTGAGAAAGATGCGCATGGTGGGAGATAAAGGGTTATCACAACTAAACGGACTACATAATTAGTCAATATACGTTGGTCACTGTTTGAGAGAGGAAGAAGAAAACTTTTTTGTGTATTATGAAGAATGAAGAAGATGACATAAACAAATGAAAAAAATAGTAATTAACGTTGGTCACTGTTGAGAAAGACACGCGTAGTGGGAGATAGAGGGTTATCACAACTGAACGGACTAAAGGGAGTTCTTTTTATAACTAAGGCACTTTTATAACTTATTTGTAAGAATAAGGTAGTTTTTTATTTATTTATATAAATAAGGTAATTTAGACTTTTTGTCTTTATTAGACAATCTTAAAAATTGGACTTTAGTCTTTAGACTTGGTTATAAATTAATTTGTAACCCCCCAGATTTATAGAAAGAGAGTAAAACCCCGTTTTGGTATCAGAGGTAGTGAGTTATCCCAAACTCCTTTCCTCACAGACTTCAACAATAGACGTTGATTATATAGATGCCCTTGGGAATATTCCCTCGCATCTACACCTCTATTTTTGGAACAAATCCAGACTACCAACCAATTCCGACTCACCACATCGGAACAGAAGGGTGTTTAACAACACAGATTAAAGGTTGTTCACACGAAGAACATATACCTTTAAAACACTCAGAAAGCAAGCAGGTTATTGCAGGAGCAATAAATTGCTTATTAGACCAAAACCAATATTTATTATTAGTTTTGCAACAGACTCATATTGATCTCCAAAAGATCAAATCAGACATCCAGCTTCTGGATTTACAGACCAAAAATAATACTAGACTAATTAAAGAATTAGACCAACAAATCCCTTCGGATTTTGTTACTACGTTGAGAGAAATCCTCAACACAACTAGAGAAACAAAGAAGATTTGCAAAGAGCAAAATCCTTCTCTAGAGACAAAGGTTGACGAATTATCAAAACATATTCGCCAATTAGAGATAGAGCTCAAAAGGTTATCCTCTGAGCAATCTAAGATTATACCTAGACTACACAACTATATTCCAGAAATATAAAAATGGAAATAGTTAATACAGACTGGAAAGAGGTTCCAGGTGGAATTATCCCACAAGACATATCAGACTTTTATCGAAAGATAATAGAAAAGATGAACGATGAAAGATTCTCGCGCAGATTCATCGAATCAGAAATCAGTGGTGCTAACAAAGCAGCACTCTGTATTCTAGATAGACTAAATTTCATTTCTACAGCTATAGCAGCTACCCAAGATTGTGAGTATCAATTTGCTCAAAATCTTAGAAATGATTTACAAGCTAAGACAGAAGGATTAAAAACCTTCTATAATGATTTTGTTAAGTTCCAACAAAACTTAGCATATTATCTAGACGGAAAATGGGAAAACCATTTTAAGACTCAAGAATCTACCATAAACGAATGTAGAAGAAATTCGGATCAGGTAGAAAGACAGTTAAAGGAAATCATGAATGGAATACAAGCCATTTATGAAAAACCCAATCAGACAAGTCAAGCAGATTTAGACACACCTCATATACTGATGTATGTCGATAAACTTGAAAGAGGTTTCAAGGCTTTAGATGCTAGACTTACAGAAGAGATAGCTTCTAGACAAGACTCAGAGAAAATGAATGTGCATGAATTAAAAAAATATATTGCTACAGCACATAGTTCTCTAAAAGAAAATACAAAGACTATAAACGAAGAGTTATATGTCAAATTGTATAAAGACCAGTTGGCTCTTAGGGAAACCCTTATTAGTCAAATCAAAAGACAGAATGATTATTCAGAATCATTAGATAGAATCGAAAAGAAGATTGAACAAAAACAAGAAATCACTTGTAAGTTCAAGGAGACTCCATCAGTCATAATAAAAGAAGAATCTTCAACAAGAAGAATCAGAAATGATGGATTAGATAAGACTAAGAAAGTAGCTAGCCTTACCCCTAGCATTGGACATCAAACTCTGATGATCCAAAGAGTAAGAGACTCTTCCTCCAACATAAGAACATGGTGGAGAGAAAGAAATATTTCCCACCCATTGCAATGGAAGGAATGGGGAGAAATGGATTGGAAGTATGCTGAAGAATCCATTAGTAATGGACAACTTCCTCCAGTCAGATACATAGACTTGTTCCGAGAAGGAGCGATCCCTAAAACACCTAGCTACAACATGACATATTGTAGTAGGAACCATATCCTCGAAAAGAATTATACAGAAATTCAGATCTTTGAACCAGATTGGTTAAGATCCCGAGGAACAGACAGGAACTTTCAATTCCTAACCTTTGGACTCTTCCAAGCAAGAATCCAAGGACTGCATAGACCGCAGAATGGAGTTAACATCCTTTGTTGCTTAGTGGACAAAAGATGGAAAGATTTTCAAAAGAGCCTAGTTGGAATAGCCCAATTAGAGATGTCAGACAACATAGGATACTTCAATGTCACTCCGGCATTTACAGTATCTATACCAACAGCTAAACACTTTAAGTTAATCTTATATGCCACAGGGTATGAAGATTACGTGTTACCAGATGCAAACATTAACATAGAATATCAAAGCTATGTTAAGTTTTCCCAGAAAGCATTCGAAGGAATGCAACCAGGTATTCCTCAAGGAAGAGTAAATGAACAAATCCTTGTTAGAACGAATACTTCAGACTTTAATAATACGTACAGTATTAGAAATACTGGACCTATGAAAGAACATGCTAAGACTCTCTGGCAGTTGCCAGAATTCCAAGAGACAAAGGCCGTACAGAATGAGCCTTTATATATTGCCCAAGATGATGTCACAGGCAATATTAATATACAGTTTGCTCCTCCTAAGTTCAAAGCAAAGAGTATTAGAACTGAGGAATCAAGATTTAGAAATATGGGAGATTCCACTTTAGATGATCCTTCAGAAGGAGAATGTAGTAATGCTAGCACTGCTAGAATGTTGCAACATGCCCCAGACTATAGACCCAGAAATTCTATAGACAATCATGATATTTTGTATGAGAAGGCCAGGATCCAAAACTTTGGACATGACCTAACAGATCAAGAAAGAGACACATACAAAAAGAATCTTGATAGAAGCAAATCAACTAGATATAATATGATGATATCTAGTGAGGTTATAAAAGACTTAAGAAATTCTCAGGACACGAAAGAACTCCTAAGAAAATTAAGACTTAAAGAAAAAGATGAAGAACAGCAAGTGTTTCCAGTTGCTACGGCAATCCCAGGAGGAGACAATGCTAAAATAGGAGAAACCTCTAGAAGTAGGTTTAATCTATTTGAGACTCCTGCTGCTATAAATATCCCTATTTATAGTGACAGTATTATTAAGACTAAACCAGACTATATCAAAGGATTACCCACGACAGCCATAGACTTTCAAAGTACAAAAAATATGGCTTCAGTAGCCATCAATCCAGTAGGTATCTACCTAAATTTGGATAATGTACAAGATAGAAAGAATGCCTTAAAAGAATGGCAAGATCAGATGCACATGTGCTTTGCGTCCAACGGAAGTTGGGATGCAGAATCATGTAGGAGATATGCTGAACAATCCCTAAAAGGAATTGTAAAAAACTATTTAGATAGTTTAAGAACAGCAACAGACGAAGCTAGTATAGCTAAGCTAGCAAGATTTAATGAGACAAGAAATCAGAGAACTGTAAACGGTTATGTACAACTCTTTACAGCCGAATTCATTGGTGCAAGTCATCTTGCCCAAGAATCAGAAGTAGACGTAGCAAAAACTAAGTTATCATTACTTAGTATATGCAGTTTAGACAAGATCAACGAATATAGTAATAACTATGAAACGTTGTATTATCAGATAAAAGAGTTCACTACAACTCTTAAAGACGAGTATTTTAGAAAACTCCCAGCTATTGGACACCTTCTTATTAATGAATATAGAAAGTGGCCTGGAGTCAATAATACTAAAGAAGATACTCTTGGTGAAAGAATAAATTTTGCCAAAGACTACATTATTACAAAGAGACGCGAGAAAGCACAAGACGCTTTGATTAAGGAGACATTCAAAAATATGCCTTCAATCAAAGATGAAAGAGACATAGCACCTATCCAATGGGGATGTGGAAGAAGTTCTTCCAAAAGCCATAAGAAGAAGCATTGGAAACAGACTTTCAAAGCTACGATTAATACAGACCCTAATAATAAAAAATATAAATTCAGAAAATCGACTAGCTTTAGAAATCCAAAGAAGAGAAAGAAATTATTTCCTAGAAGGAGATATTTCAAAAAGAATTCAGACTCCAGAAAGAAAGTGCCTAATTATAGAAAGGGCGAAGATAGAAAACCAACAACCAATAATTCAAGGAATGAATGTTGGGTGTGTGGTAAGACTGGACATTTTGCTAAAAGCTGTTCTCAAAGAGAGAATAAAGAAATAAAACCTAGTGTTAGACTAGTAGAAGTCATGCTCACCCAAGCTGACACACAAGACTTAGACCTCATCTATAATATCGAATTATCAGATTTCGAAATAGATGACAATGCTAGTGTATATAGTGCGTATACAACTGAGTCAGATAGTGAACCTTCTTCCGAAGAAGAAGAAGAAGAATTCAAAGAATGTTTCGTCGTCACCACAATCGATGATAATGAAACATTAGACGAAGCTATTTATCTAGACTATGAAGAAGCCATTTACTGCTGTAGTTTAACAGATGTATGGCGACCTTCCCAACCAGAAAGAATGGTTAGAATACCACAGTGCTATACGAATCCAAGCCATAGGTGTAAATTCGAAATGAAATGTAGCCCTGCAGACTTCACTTGTGATTATTGTTTTACAATGATATCACTTGAGTTATTCATGGTATGCATTATATGCAAACTTCATTACCATGAAGACTGTTGGAGACATGAATTCCGTACTATGTACGAAAATAAGTATGATCACATACTAGACTTAGACATAGATAAATACTATCAAGAAATTGATACAAATAGACTCAGAAAGATTAAAGAAGGAAAAAGAAAGATGGACGAGAGGCCTTCACAGACTATCCCTGATATTCCAAATCCTCTAAAAGGAATTGAAATCAGAGAACAAAATAATCTGAGAGTTTCAACTAAAGAAAGTTTCATGAGCCTTATTGAAGTAAAGGTTCTTAACCCAGATTATCCCAGACTACTCTCTGCATTAATGGATACCGGTTGTACTGCCAGTATCTGTAAGGCAAATGCCTTTCCAGATGAGTATTATAGACCTAGCGAACAACTTATCTCCGGACGAGTTGCTAATGGTGATTACTTTGAATTACCATTACAGACCATACCTATTTATTTCCAAATAGGAGACAATGAATTTACCCATGAATTTTATGTCATGGATCCTCCTTGTAAATTCATAGGAAATCTTTTAATAGGAAATGATTTCCTTAGAAAGTATCAACCATTTTCTCAATATGATGATAAAATAAAATTATCTCATATCCGCGAATTTGATACTCAGACTTTGCTCATATCTAAGGATAGAGCATCAAACCTCATGCAAGTTAAACCTGCATGGAGACCCCTTCAGAGTTCTACAGCTAAGTGTGGTGAAATAGAGGAAATTACAGCCCCTCTTAAAAACAAATGCACTTGTCCAGACAAAAAATGTTATAAACAGATAACATTAATTCAACAAGAAATTGTTGATCAGACTAGACATCAACTCTTGGCTATCCAAGAGATGAGAAAGAGAAAGAAAATAGACATCAGATCCTTAGACGTAGAAAAGGATAAGATAAAGGAATTAGCAATTCCTACCACTGGAGAAAATCCTATAGAAAAATGGGAAAAAGACAAAGCATATTGCCAAATCATACCCATAAACCCAGACGCCACCATAAATGGAGGTACTTATAAGAAAGGATATTCTCAGAGAGATAGAGAAGAATTCCAAACAGAGATAGATAGTCTACTCAAGGATGGAATGATTCAAGAAAGCATTAGTAGACATAATAGCCTTGCCTTTTATGTTGAAAACGAATCAGAAAAGAAAAGAGGAAAAAGACGAATGGTATTAGACTATAGAGCTCTCAATAAGAATTGTGAGTTCGATTCATACAAAATACCAGATAAGAATAATTTTATTAGTCTTATCGAAAATAGAAAGATATTTAGCAAATTTGATTGTAAGTCAGGTTTCTGGCAAATCAAAATGCACCCAGACTCCATACCGTGGACAGCCTTTAGCGTACCACAAGGAAAGTATGAGTGGCTAGTAATGCCATTTGGATATAAAAATGCCCCACAAGTCTTTCAGAGAAGAATAGACGGCATTTTTAGAAAGTATTCAGACTTTTGCCTAGTATATATTGATGATGTACTAGTTGCAAGTCATACAGAAGAAGACCACATAGAACATCTTAGAATAATAATAGCCGAATTCGATAATCACGGTATTATTATCTCTCATAAAAAGATGCTTCTATTTCAAGAAGAAATAGATTTCATAGGAGTCCATATTAGAAATGGAAAAATATCTCCCCTAGACCATATTACTAGAAAGATTTTAGACTTTCCAGATATAATCATTGACAGAAAACAATTACAAAGCTTCCTTGGGTTGCTTAATTGTGCTACAGACTACCTTAGAGATTTAGCCGGAAAAAGAAGAAGCTTTACCGCTAAATTAAAAGGAACAGAAAAGACCAATCCATTTAATTGGACAAAAGACGACATGGATATTATGACTAAATTAAAAGAAGAAGTCAAAAATATCCCTGGATTAGAGATGCCCAATGCAGATGACATCTTCATAGTAGAAACTGATGCTTTAGATAAGCAATGGGGTGCAATCTACTATGCTTTAGACTATCAGACAAAGAAAAAGAAATTGTGTAAATATAGCTCAGGGACATTTACTGATCCCGAAACAAGATACACAACCCACGAGAAAGAAGTTCTCGCTATAGTAAGAGCAATAGAAAAATATATGCTCTTTCTAAGACCAAAACACTTTATAGTGTATACAGACTCCAGCTATGCTGTCGGATTTAGAGATCTAAATCTTAATAGATCAAAGACTAATAGACTAATTAGATGGCAACAATCTCTTAGTGATTATGATTTCAGTATAATTCATATAAAAGGGAAAAAGAATACAGTTCCTGATATTATTTCAAGAGAACCTGTATTTGCCGAAAATCTAATAATCTGTTTTATGATATCTACAGACAAACAGACTAGACCAATGGAAGCAGGAGGAAGCTTCAGCAGAAAGACCAGATTCATAGATCAGGTAGAGGTCGCCAGATTTCTGCAAGGCGCATATGACCCTCAGACTCCATCCTCGAAACTCTAGATGAAATTCTCATTCCCCCAGGAAGAATGAGTGAAGAAATTTGTAGACAAAATAAGATAATCGGAGGAATGTTCTTCCCTGAATACAGACCAGACCAGAGGTTTCCAGATTTAGTCAAATTCAGGAGAGAATTTACTAAAGAAACTCTCACCCTAATAGACGCTCTATGGTGGAATCATTCCAACAACCTCAAAATAGAGTTTAGACAAAACTTGGTTGCCACAGCCAGATTCATGAGGATGCAATGGATAGCCATCTCCCAGATAAATCCAGCTCCTCCCAGGAACTTGATAGAAGCTCCTAGACCCCAAGAAATGACCTATGCTAGAGCCACAGGTCAAATAGCACCACCAAAGGAAAACAAGATAAAAGATCTTGTTTATGAGAAAAAGAGGTTCTTCATCAATCTTCTTACCCCGTTAAGAAAGGAACGAGCGGTAGAAAATAATGAAACAATGGACCTAGACTCATTGAACTTAGACATTGCTGAAACCTTAAAGGAAATCGGCAATTATCTCTTCAACAGAACGATTCCAGGGCATGCATCGTTTATGAAGGGGTACTGTGAAGATATACCTCAAATAAATATTTGGGGAAAAACAGACATTCCTGTAGAACTCTTGGCTAGCCAGGGACTCATTGGCCAGATTTTCATACAGGAAACCACAGACGCAGACTGTTTTGGCGAAAAGATAGCCAATTACGTTGAGACGGTCAAAGAATACCTTCCCCTTTATTTAAGAAGCTATTCTATTGGTCCAGAAGCAGGATTCAACCATGAAATTGGAGGATTCCAGCTAGTCTGGTTCTCAGAAGAACCATGCTCAGACGTAGAAGGACTCTGTTCAGCAGAACTCGAGCCCATTGAAGGAAAACAAAATCCTTCAGCATTAAAAGTCAACAGATCTTTGGGTATCCTAAAGATTATGGACGAACTTTTAAGTGAAGAAAAATGGTACACAGTGTGCCACGAAGAAGACCTGATCATCCAAGCACAAGAAACCTTTGGAGGAAGGATGACCAGAGGACAGACTAAAGGCACGGAGGTAATAATACCTACCACTACCTCCAACATTGCCAACATAGAAGAATACTGGAGCACCATTAGAGGCTCCATCCAGACCTACCAACTAGACGTTGCTAGCAGAATTCCTAGCCCAACTGATTACATCAAGGTAACAGCTGACGGCTAGCAACAGAAAGAAGACGGTAGCAACAGAAGCTTATGCAGAAACGTAAGCAATGACGTTTTTCTTTACAGACCAGACGAATCTTATATTACTGTATAAAATTATTTTGTAATGTAAAGTTGCTTTATTTTCTTCAAATTGTAAAAGCTGATTGCAGTACAGAACCTGCACTTGTGGATGGGGCCACAAAAGCAGTACCCGAGGTGCATTATTGTTTGCAATCAATTGTGTTTTTATCAGTTTGTATAATTATATGTAAAGCATTAGCTGTCTAGAGGTGTCGGCAAGCTCCCTTCACTCACTATTCGCCTTGTGCGTCTAAAGCTGTGGGGCCTATCCTTTTATTCATTTTTGCTTTTAGCAGTCGGTAGCCGGTTTGTAAATTTGTATCCTCCCTATATAAGGAGAAGGAGTTTTCATTTGTAAGTACGAGTTTTTCCATTCTCAGCTTAGAGTTTTCAATTCTAGATAGCATGAGTGAGTAAAGCTTCTTTTAGTTAGCAAAAGGAAAGCAAGTAGTTTGTAATAATAATTTTACTTGAATAAAATTATGTTTCTCCTTCAGTACAACTTCCATTGATCTCCGAGTTCTGTTGTATTTTTCCAAAAGCTAGACTTATCTCTTGGCGGGTTTAGAAAACCTTCTCTCTAATTCATACAAGACTGGTGAGTGGCCGGTTTTGGGTTGTTGCTGGCAAGTGCCGTAGCCGTGAAGCCGTGAGCAAGGGTGCGTTAGGCGATAAAGGCGTAGGCAGGAAACGAACGACCGATCCTTCAAAGGTGGATAAATAGCGAGAATAAACGCAGAAGCGATAGAACATACTTTAGACGGAAGAAGAAGGCAAGAAAAGCGATCGGAAGCAAGGTGGACCAGACATTTTATTCAGGTATATTATTGTTTAAATTATTTGCGAGTACTTATTGCTAGCTAAATATTTAAGACATAGAAAATCAGCACATAATTAATTTATGAGCAATATAGACAGAGATTACGAAAATTTCGTAAATCAGACAGATATTAGAAGTACCCAGCCTATATTAAGGTGGGGTCTAATTAACCCAGAAGAACAAAGACTAGTGCGTAAAGCACACTTCAGATCCGGAGGAACATTTCCTTATTTACACCACGTTTGCAAGTGGGTGTCTAGAGAAGCAAGGAAACTTCCAGACTTAGAAAACGCTACAGATAATTATATCCAAGCGTTAGTACAGGATATAGACGAAGAGGAAGTAAATAATCCTCGAAGAGACCTTCCTCAAGGAAGAGACAACGCTCTAGTAGACGTTTGTGGAGGAATCCACGATCTCAGACGTGTACTGCAAGAAACTTTAGAAAAATTAAAATTTGTGCAAAGAAGGAGACTTGCAGAGACTGCAGAATTCCTACGAGAAAACGGAGGAATAAGACGTTTTAGATTTATAGAGACAGCCAGTACGTATAATCTACGTGCTTATAGACAGTTATTATCCAATTACGGAGACGCAGAATTAGACTCGTATATAGAAAACAATATCTTAACCCCCATAAGAGATATTGTATACGATATTAATTGGAATATTCCAAATTATAGGCTAGAAGCCTTAGACCTAATAGACTTCCCGTGGAGACCACTGACAGCCTCACAGCTTCATCAGTGTCCATACGGGTTGAGTTGGAGTGAAATTCTTAGACCTCCTACTCCACCAAGATCTCCAAGTGAACCAGATAGTAATTCACCATCAGAAGACCCGTCTGATAATTTTTATACAGACAGAAATTCACCGGGTTTAGACGAAACTGACTGGTGGTCAGACTAGATTCCTTATTTTAAAACAATAAGGTTAGAATAAATTAACCTAAGATAGTTCAGGGTAAGAACTTGTAATTACAAGTGGTCCCCTCATATAAGACAAGTGGTCCAAAAAGTGGTCCACGTGGTCCCTAGTCAAAACAACCCTATTTGACTAAATAAGATCAAAACAACCCTTTTTGCCAAAATAAGTTTGAAAAATACCCTACTTATACAAAAAACTCGACTAAAGGCTTAGTCAATGTACATTGGTCACTGTTCGTCACTGTTGAGAAAGACATGCGCAATTGCGTAATGTGAGATAGAGGGTTATCACAATTGAACGGACTAAAAACCATCAATTCTAGGGTTTTGTAATTCAAGAAAAAAAAATTCAAAAAAGTTTTTGCTCAAAAAAAAAATATTTTACTTAAAGCTCAAGCTTGGGCCAGACCTGATCGGTTGGCACATATAATGAACCACACTTACCTAAGTTTTTACCCAGTAACATAAAACTTGAATGCCCTAAGACCAAAATCCAAGAGCAAAAGCTTTCTTTGATTGTTCAAAATACACACTAGTTTTATCAGAAAATCTACAAAAAGTATACCCCATTCAATTTTATTATCTTTGTTAAAGCAAACTCTTGAATTGGATAAAATTACAAAGACAATAAAAATGAATTATCGCCTAAAGTTGGTCTATGCTCTACAAGCAAAAATAAAAGTCCTCTGGGATGATCTAAGTGAGCAGTTTATCGGTTCGTATGCAAATATATGGATGCACAAGATATACAGTACGTAATAGAATCTGTAAAATGATATTTTTGTACACAGTTTACTTCTTTCTATTATATATACGAGGAGGCTTTGTGTGTGCATTTTTATTCTATGTACACAGATATTTAATTTATAAACATTGAACTTATTGCCACCGTGGCTTGCAACTTATATATAGATAGAATACTATGGCCTCATTTGATTCGGGTATTAAAAAGTGGGATGGGATTTTTAATACCTCTTTTTTATAATACCTTGTTTGATTCGCAGAAATGTGATGGGATTACTAATACCGGTACTAACTTAATAGCACTCTTTGTGCTATAATTTAATACCAGGGGGGAGGTGGTATTGTTTATCCAGGATTAAAAAAAAGGAATCATATATTTTCAAAAATGACATTACTACTATAATATTTTCAAAAATGCCACTACTACTACTACTACTATATTATTATTATTTTAATTTATTTTTAAAAAAAATTTAAAAAAAAAAAATTAAAATTTTTTTTAAAATTTTTTTTTATTTTATTTTGTTAGTCCAAAATATAATCTCATATATGAGTTACAAAACCAAACATGATATTAACATCAACATAAGATATCCTAGTATTAATACTGCATGAATCAAACAAGGTATTGGTATTAAATTAATACCATGATTAATAGTCTAGTACTATTAATACTGGTATTATTAATCCTACTGATCCTAATACCTGAATCAAACGAGACCTAATAGTTTTGAATAATAATATATTTCCGAAACAAATATAAACTCTGCCTCTAAATTTTTTTAACCGATAACTATTACACATTTTCTGTGAATTTTTTAAGGATAATTTTTATTTATATTTGTGATTTCTTATAATTAACCTGCATTTTTAAGTTAATCGCATTTTTTATTAAATTAATTCATGAATGATAGACTTATAAAAAAAATCACTTAATTTTTATAAATATTATATTTTTTAATAATTTAATGTTAAAAATTCCACTAACTTAATGAATATATCTACTTTAAGTAACTAATTTTTTTTGATAAGCACCTTAATTAACTAATTGTAAATAATTCATCGATGACAATAGAGGTAAAGTAATCTAAGCTAATAGTTAATGTATAATAACAAAGGAATTGCACGAGATTCTGACATTTGTTCTAATTTTGCGCATGCCAGGTGGATATACATTTTTATTTTTCACACTGCTCAACAGTTACGTTGGCAGTTTTTTTCCCAACACTCAACGATTACATCCTATTTAATCGGTGTATGGTTTTATACAAGGGGCTTTTAGTTTTTAACCTTGCGAATTTAAATTGTTTTACTTTTAACCCATACTATTTAGGAAATTAGTCATTAGCCTAAAGAAGTGGATAATTATTAAATATATATTTTATAAATTTTTTATTGTGTTTTTTTTTGAGCCAATTGGACATATGTACACATTCCAATAATAACATAAGTGTGAAAGATAATTATAAATTAGCACAGTAAATTAAAGACAATATACAAAAAAGACACTAATGCCCCTTCCTTATCTAATTAATAGCACAATAACTCATCTCTCTCAACATTGTCCATATATGTCCTTCGCACGCATATATGTTTTAATTTTTTCTTCTGGTGAGATATTCTATAATTTTTTTATTTTTCCAGGGAATCAGAAGTTTTGGGTCATATATATATATATATATATATAGGTAGAAATTAGAAAAGAGTTCCATTGAAAAAATACCAAAGCACTCATCTCTTCCTCCAACTTTTTCTAAATTTAATAATATTTTCAATCATTTGCTAACATTTTTATTAAATGGACCGTTCAATTTTTTATTTTTTTAACTACAACTTATAAATAAAACCCAGTGTGAGTTTTGATGTATTAATTTGAAGCTTGCAATATTAATTTATCCTAGTTTATATATATATATATATATATGTATATTGAGTTTCACTCTTAGTTTTAGTTATCTTCCTTGAAATGTATCTTTAATGCTTGAAATATTATTGCATACAATAATGATTCAATACTTCTTCTATTCAGAAAAAGTGCTCAAAATTTATATGGATTACTTTTTGTTATCTCGCAGTTGTGTTTCAGATAAACAAGCTAGTTATACTGGTGGAATAACCTCGATCAGCAAGATGCATGGCCGGAGGGACAAAGGATTTAACGATGTTGAGTGGCTATCATCACTAACAAACTGAAGGTGCTAAACAGTTTTAGCACCACATTCAATTATACACATCAAGGTACTAAAACATATTTAGCACAATTTTTGTCCAAAGTAACTAATCACATAGTGCTAAAACAATTTTAACACCAATTGTCCAACACTAGAATAATGCTAAAAATGTTTTAACACTACAGGTAAACACATATAATTAAACTGAAGGTGTTAAACAGTTTTAGCACCCCATTCAATTCTATACATCAAGGTGCTAAAACATATTTAGCACAATTTTTATCCAAAATAACTAATTACATGGTGCTAAAACAGTTTTAACACCAATTCTCTAACACAAGAATGGTGCTAAAAAAGTTTTAGCACCACATGTGAAGACATACAACTAAACTAAAGGTGCTAAACAATTTTAACACCCCCTTTCAATTCTACACATCAAGGTGCTAAAACAAATTTAGCACCATTTTTGTTCAAAGTAACTAATCACATGATGCTAAAGCAGTTTTAGCACCAATTGTCCAACAATATAATGGTGCTAAAAAGGTTTTAGCACCACAGTTGAACACGTATAATTAAACTGAATGTGCTAAATAGTTTTAGCACCCCATGTAATTTTACACTTAAGGTGCTAAAACATATTTAGCATGATTTTTATCCAAAGTAACTAATCACATTGTGTTAAAATAATTTTAGCACCAATTGTCAAATACTATAATGGTGCTAAAAAGATTTTAGCACTACAGGTGAACAAATATAACTAAACTGAAGGCGCTAAACAATTTTAACACCCCATCCAATTATACATATCAAGAGACTAAAACAGATTTAACACCATTTTTTATCCAAAGTAATTAATCACACGGTGCTAAAACAGTTTTAGCACAAATTGTCCAACACTAGAATGGTGCTAAAAAAGTTTTAGCACCACAGGTGAACACATATAACTAAACTAGAGGTGCTAAACAGTTTTAGCACCCCATCTAATTCTTCTACACATCAAGGTGCTAAAACATATTTAGCACAATTTTTATCTAAAGTAACTAATCATATGGTATTAAAATAGTTTTAGCACCAATTGTCTAACACTATAATGGTGCTAAAAATTGAAGGTGCTAAACAGTTTTAGCATCTCATCTAATTCTACACATCGATGTGCTAAAATATATTTTGCACCATTTTTGTCCAAAGTAACTAATCACATGGTGTTAAAATAGTTTTAGCACCAATTTTTCAACACTAGAATGGTGATATATCTTTGATTTAAGGTTCTTCGTAAAAAAAAAGAGCTACGATC
Organism: Lonicera japonica; assembly: GCA_021464415.1. Taxonomy (NCBI): domain Eukaryota; kingdom Viridiplantae; phylum Streptophyta; class Magnoliopsida; order Dipsacales; family Caprifoliaceae; genus Lonicera; species Lonicera japonica. The sequence continues at coordinate 4,407,684 of CM038466.1, forward strand.
GGATTTGTTTTTTTAAATCCCGCTAGGTTGTCGAAATTGGTCGATTTCGATAGTAAAAAGATCTTTGATTGTCTTGATTTTGTGGGTGAATATAATAACTTTGTCTTCCGAAAAACATATTCAAAAACTAGTCCAATCCAACGATTTGATCAAAAGTTACATATATTTGATTTAAGGTTCATCAAAAAAAAAGTTGCGATCAAATTTTTTTTCACAAATCTAGCTGGGCTGTCGAAATTGGTCGATTTCGATAGCAAAATGACATCTGATCGTCTTGATTTTTTAGGTAATTAACGTGACTTTGTCTTTCGAACAACATATCCAAAAATCAGCTCAATCCAACAGTTCAATCAAAAGTTATATCCGTTTTACGATTGCACCTGTAAATATATATATATATATATATATATGAGAACGGCACTCCTCTTGGTGATACGATCGGAGAGTCGGGTGATGGTGGAAGAGGTAAATCATTGGTGAGAAAGTCGAAGAATGAGGGGTGGACAGATTCAGCACCAATACAATTAAAATTAGTATAATACAAATGTTTAGGGGCTCAGATAGGGTTATTTTTTAGGGTATTTTTACCCATCAACATTTATCATTTTTCCTAAAATAAATTAATATTATGAAAAGTGTTCTTATTGTAAAACCAAATTATGAAATTAGTACTACTTTCTTTTACTAAACATGAGTCCATCCTTAGAGTTATAAAACATTTATCTCTTCTTTTTTTTTTTTTATGTTTTTCCTTCCTTATCCTTTTTTAATTGTTCAAACTAAAATTTATTATTCACTTAAAATTATATTTAGTTGTTGCTAAAATGTATATCTCTTAAGAATTTTTATGGTTTAAAATTCAATTTTAAAAGTTTCAAATTTGAAATTTTGTAAATATAAATTACAAGTGATATTTTTTGGTAATTGTTAATTGCCTTAGGATAAATATATACTAAAAAATTAAGAACTTGACTTGCAATAAATAGAAAATATCAAACATTGAACATTGAACATGGGGAATCTATAAAATATATTAGAAATAAATATTACACACAAGCAAAACTAACAATACAATTATAGTAAAAAAGAGATTAAACAAGTAAAAATATAAACATAGCCATACTAAAATATCAAACATTAAAACTTGAGGCATTTAGAGGTCATATTAGTAATAAATGTTACATATAAATAAAACAAAAAAAGCAACCATATATATATATATATATAAAGCATTGCACAAGTAAAACTAAAAACATAGTTATATTAAAAAAATTACCTAAGCAAAATTAAAATGACATTACACAAAGCAAACTAAAAATACAGTCATATTAGAAAAGACATTATACAAGTAAAATTAAAAACACAGTCAGATTAAAATCATTAAGATCAAGAATGTTAAATATAAAGAAATGTAGAAAGAGGGATTCAAAATAGTGGAAAGAAATAATTTACTAACATTAGAATGAACGTTCTAACAAATCATTATTCGTGCACCAAATAAAAAAGATTATTGGTAGTTCCTTGGATCGTATATTGGATTATCGCAACAACACATAAATTTACATTAGACCTTTTGTAGATCTCATATTTCGCTATGGACACTAAACTTTCACGTTGATGATTGATAGCGTAAATATGTGTTTTTGTATTGCTATATTTCTCTTCTAACGATAGGTATTCTTCACCAAAATTAAGGCTCAATCTTCAAAACCTCCATAAATAGATGGATAACAATTTGTAAAGAGATATGTAGCTTTTTAATCCATTTGTATTATTTGTTATTTGATTAATTTAAAAATGAATCTTAATAGAAATATATATTATTAATTGTGTTATAGTTAAGAATAAACACTATTAGAGATGATAAATATTTATTATTAATTGTATTATTCAATAAAGATAATTTAGTTAGTTTAGTGTTATAAAAACTAGAATATTATAAAAGAGAAAATTATTTTTGAATTTGGGCTAAATCCATAAAATTGGGCTACTAACTAATTTATTAAATGCGATGGGTTTAAGTAAAGGAATCCTTCAAATTTCGGGAAAAATAATAATTTGTTATTTATACAAACGTCTTCCTTTATTCAATCGTTTTTCAGACGTTACTTATCTCAGGAAATGTTTACCTTGTCTTTCTCATCGGCTTCGTTATCTAGGGCTGTAAAAACACTTCAATTTGATTTATCCAAATACCCAAACAAGCTGTTTGACTTTTAAGGTTTTTGAAATAAACTTTTAAGAAAAAGTTAAATTATTTTAATTTTTAAAATCCTGTTATTACTGTTTTAATGTAGATAAGCTAAATAACCAGAAGAGCAATCACACAAGAACACGATATTTACGTGGTAAAAACCTACCTAATGGGGATAGAAAAAATCCACGGAGGCTCTCAACCTCACAACCTAAATCCACTATATGATTTAAAGAGTACAAAGAGGAATTCAAAACAAAACATGCACAAACCACCAGTTTACCAGCAATAATCAATAGTGCAAATTCAACACAATACAACAATAAATTTCAGTCAAGAATAGATATACGTAGCAATGGCAAAACAGATTATAATCAATCAATATTCAAATTCAACTTATACCAATAGAAAAACTGTTTTTCCATAGCAATAATAAAAACAGATTTATAACAAACTTTTCCCAGCAATACACATAATTTCTCAGCAATAAAATCAATTGCAATGCAGCAATTAATAATAGATTCTATGGCATCACAATTAACAAGTTCAGATCAGATTTAATATCAATAAATCAACCAAAGGTTCATAAACATATGATATAGCAAAGTTGAAATACAAAGGCAACAAGAACCAAGGAAGAAATAAATCTCGAGTATAAAAAAATAATCAAGAACAGAATAAATCTCGAGTGCAAAATAACAAGAATAGAACAAGAAAAGTTCATGATCAACTATACCCGGTTCTAAAAAGAAATGCCCACGCAAAAATAGAGACACTGAACGTATAAAACCACAGCCACAATCAATACACCACAGCCACGAGTACTCCAGCCAAATATACAGCAAGGCATATCCAAAAACAGAATAGATCACACTCGAAAATACAAATTCAAAACACCATTGAATGCGCAACACAACAGCTCCAAAAAATACAAAAAAAAGATTCAAAATAGACAAGATAACCTTGAATCTTCTATACCGAAATACCCCCAAATTACTAGTTCGAATCTAACAAATTTTACAAGAAGATTGATCAAAAATCTCACACAAATAACTCTATCAAGTTAAGAGATCAATATTCAAAACCTACTTCAACTAAATCTCTAGATTCTAACAAATACAAATCAATAAGAACATGTGTTCTTCAAAGTTTCTAGCGAGAGAAATAGCAACAAGAGAGAGGAAGAAGAGAAAAATTCTAGGGCTCACTTTCGTGAGTGTGATTTATACGGCTGCTGTGTTGTGTCTAAGGCTAGACAAGAGAAAAAGATGTATATATATGATTAAAATAGATGGCTTGGATCAAAGATAAAAGCAATGCAATCCAACGATCCAAAAGAAAGGAGAAAATATATATACATATATAATATGTATGTGTCGATTAAAGGAGAGTAAAGAAAAGATATATAAAACAAGTCTCCAAAAATGTAAGTACACCCTTAGCCAATTAACCAATCAAATAAAAGCTAGTTGGATAAAAATCTTTTAATAACAATACTAAGTTTTCTTTAAAAAATAATTTTGAAAATTTCAAATAAAATCTCATATTAAAGAGCACATAAAAATATACCTATTGAGCACACTTTTTAATAAATTTTTCTTCCGAGCTTCGCTATAAATCCAGCACAGTAGAATCTTCCGTAACACGCGGCTAGACTGGGGTTTGCTTTTCTAGACCGTTTTTGCTCGAAATGGACAATTCTAATTTGCCCGACTAAATGATACCCAATGGGACTTTCAAGAGCTTCTCTATCCGAGTACTAAAACGTCCATTGAATTTCCTAATTTTGCATTCGTTAGGCACTCTCTCAATCTTTTCAACACGTAATGGCCTATCTCTCTTTATTTATTTGTCCTTCCTTGCTCTTTAATCGGTCAGAAGTATTAGAAGATGGGATGGCAAGAATCGTCTCATCTCTTTTGCATACTTAAATTAAGATATGTGATCTCATTCTTCTTGATCTCTATGTAAATTATAATTTGTTATAATTTCAATTTACAATTTAATTTTTGCAACTTATGATATTTTATAAAGGGTGCACGCCAATTGTTTGGTGAAATCACACTAAAATCAATACATATCAAATCTATTTTGTTAACCCAAGTCATGTAGATCGAACGTCAATTCACTTTGTTTTGTTGATTATGTGTGTTCCTTTTACAATCTCTATGGCGAAGATCTCTCGTAGAGTTTCAATTAATTAATGAATTCTAAATTTTTGCTTTTTCTATCGCCGGTTCTGTAAAGGCATTCGAGGTCTCTATTATCAAATTTGTCATCTTCATCCATTTATATTTACAATGGAAAAGAAATTAAGATATATGTGTGGGCGCAATGTTGAGATCTAGAATATTACGTTTCATCTTCTATCTCGTATATTATAAGCATATATTATATTTTTATAATGCAGTGGGTTCTTCAAGTCTAGTTAAGGCCGTAATGGTCGTAGTGTAACATAGGCGAAAGAAATTTAGCCCTGTCACAGTATGTAACAGCGGTATGTACTAATATTTATATTTTAATCCAGTTAAGGACGTAATGGTCATAGTGTAACATAATTGAAAGAAATTTAGTCCTGTCATAATATGTAATAGCGATATGTACTAATATGTATATTTTAAGAGGATTTATCAACAATGGGTACTTGAATATATGTTTCCATAATTAAATGTAAACCATGATTTATGCAAGAAGTTATTTGAGTATTTCTTGATTAGTATTTTTGATAATTCTGTCATAAAAACCATTATACATAAGCTTCTTTACTACACACTTCAAAATACTCTCAAAATTGCTTGAGCATATATACACATATGTACTAGATCTTAATATATAAAACATAACAATTAATAAATTCCAATTGCATGCAAATAGATTAACATAAATGAACGCCATGCATAATTTTATAGTTTTATAACTCTAATTGTTGCGTAATTTGTAATGTGTCATGTATTATGTGTATAGTTTCATGATAAATTAAGCTATTTTTTTTCCTTTTTTTAAACACATGATAAATAATTTCTCTTGCTCTTCTTTGAGAAAGTGGTTCATGCATGTGTTTGAAGAATGCTTTAGCAAGATCCACTTCTTTATAATATTAAGACCCGTAAAGCACATAAATTAGGGAAGTTAAAAACATAAAAAGTATTGATCTAATATCCCTATGTGGAATTTGTTCTATTTAGCAATACTACTTGAATATTGAAATTTCATGAATATTCTTTCTTGGAAAAATAATATAAAATTGGTTAGAAGTGTTACTTGAATTATAATTTCAATTGCAAGAAAATTTTTAGTAAATAACTAATTTTTTGTTCAAAAGTTTATTGATAATCCCATTTCAATCTGAACTTTGATACCACCAATTTAACCGGGTCGTACTTAGGATACCGCATAATTTACTAATTCATCTAATAGGTTTTACACGATGTCCCCATCTTAGTTGTCCTGATCATTTACTTACTTCAGATTGTAGGTAATTAGGGCATCAAACATGCATCACATACACTAATTTCTGCACTAATCATTAAACCCTAGGATCTATACCGTTCAATAAAATCGACATAAGACATACCTTGTATGAGATTTCGAGTTAATGAAACTAACAAGATGAATCTGATCCTTCTGTTGTGGTTGTCTTAGCGTAGAAAATACGACGCTTCTACGGTGTGCACACACGAACGAGATCCGGTCTTTGCTTAGAGTACTAGCACCTTTTAGGGTTCCCTTAATTATTTCGCCTTTCTAGCCTCTACAGTTTTTCATTACGGCCAAGAAAAAGAAAAGTTCCCTTTTAAAGGGGAACCCTAGTGAGAACCCTAAGCAACAAACGAATTAGGCCCAAGTCCAACTTGGTCCGTTATAATTCGTTTTGATCCAACTCGTTTTGGTGTGCGACCCTGTAGGTTTATACTCTTTGGCAGTATAATTAAAAGCCTGTTTTATTATACGAATAGTAAGCGGTCTCTACTAAAACATTACTACTACCCAAAGGGTATAAAGGTCAAAACGACACAACCTTATATTGATATTCCATATATTAATTCCTTTTGTCAACCGATATCTAGATTGAACACAAGACTAGACAAGTGTCATTCTTGTATAGTTCAATCTTTATTTCTTGATCTCTAAGTATAATTAATCTAATACAAATGACACCTCATTTGCGCATAGCCATGCAAATATTAATTATACTTATCAAGGGGCCCATAGATATCTCTCTCAGTATATAAGAGTGACAAATCTCATCTTGATCAACCACATACCTCTACATAGTTTATAATATGCTTGATCATTATCTTTATAATTACTCGATCAAGAGCAATGTTTGATAATGCCTGACATACTAATCCCTATGTTGGTAACCATGACGATCTCAGGTCTGAGGATAATACGATATCACAAATGGGGAACATGACTGATGACATTATGTAACACTCCTCGCAGTGTCCCCAAAACGGGTCGGTCCAATACTTTGTTCCCTAACAAGTATCAGTGTGTTCAGCTTGATATCTCCATATCTATGACTTGTGGAACATAGTCATCAGCTGACACATACTCCAATCATTATATCAATGTGATCCTAGATTATTGACACATGATTAGGGACATCAAAATAATATTATTATAACATTACCAGTATCCCACAATCAAGTCACGTACTTGATGAACTAGTATTAATATATATTATTTATTAGAGAACATAAAGTAAAACGAAATAAACTTTATTAATAACAATAAGCATAAGATATCCAAGTACAAATCATAATCTATGAATAGTCTTAGGACATATCTCTTTCACAGATATGTAATGGTTTGCGGTTTAAATTTTAAGAAGATGAATGAGCAAGGAAAATGGTATATTTTGAAAGAAAACTTGACCCTACTATAAATAATCTTAGTTTTTCCCTTTTCATATGTTTGTTTTCATTTTCTTATGGTATAGCCTATTTTGTAAGCATGACCTTCGATGTCTTCTCTATTTGACTTCTTCATATGTTAATTTTTTCTTATAGTTAAATAGGATCAGCTTGGATTCTTTTCTTATAATTGCTATTTTTAGTTCTTCAGTTCTTATTTTACAAGAGGGTAAACTTTGGCAATTAGGCATAGCTAATACAAAAGGCAAAAATCAATGGAAATGGCAACTATGCAAAGAGGAAGAATGGTGAAATAACATGGCAATTTAATCTTTTAATTTGCTTGCTCATCTATTTTTGAATATATTGTATAGCTAATATACTCTTTTGCTTGCTAAAATGGATAAAAATAAAAATGTGTGGTTCTCCATTTGATATATTGTAGCCATCAATCTACAATTCCCCCTGTCATTACTCCCCTATTAGCAAACCCAATTGTTCTTTCTTTGATTCAGCTTCAATTACGATGACCCATTAGAAATCTACGTCTTTCCTCATGTATGGCACACCTTCACGGTTTAGAACGTCTCTTCCTTAATCGCACTATAACTGCTGATTCAACTTTCATGCCTTTTCGATTTACCCTCTTCGCATATAACTTTCTCTTTTTTTCTCTCTAGCCACTCTCTCTGTGTAGTATACATTCATACCTTTCTTTATTTTATTTTATTTCCAATGTTTTTGAAACGCATTATTTCCTTTATTTTCGTCATCCATTCAATATGCATCCTCTCAGTTCTTTCGAATCTATTTTTTTCAAAGGTAATTGAATTTTTTTTTTGAAAATTTTATCATCTTTGATTAGCTAAATAATTAAGGTATATTAGTTGCATATATAATTGAAAATTAGGGTCATAAGGATTTGATTGAATTATTCTTTCTTTTTTTCTTTTCTTCCTATCTAAGAAGCAACGAGAAACATGAATTTTTTATTCTTCTTTATGCATTTTAGTTGTTAGGTCTTTTTATCTTTTTGTTTTTTTTATGAGAAAATATAATAGAATGGGGAATCCAAAATTCACGTCTCAGAATTTCCTTTATGTGTTTTCACTACATAAAAAATTGTCTTTTCCAAGTATATCTTCTTTCTTTCAGTTTATTTTCTCCAAGTAATTTTGGTTTAGCTGGCACTTGTAATTTTTCTTCATATAGTAGTCACATAATTCTTGCATATTATATAAAGTTTTGACATATCCATTTACAAGATTTACAATATTTCCTATACAGACAGTTAGTGCTTTTAGTAATTATTTGATACATGTCAATTTACGATAAATATCATATTATGGTGTGCGTTATTATTTTTGTTAGTTTGGATATATATATATATATATATCTTCCATCCTTGCACGAAAATTCATTTGAAACATAGGACAGTAAATTCATTTAAGAGGGAATGAAAAATGATGGAGACAAAATGAGTTTAAACGCAAATTGTAATCAGGCAAAAGTTCTAAAACCTTCCAAATGCCTATTTTTATTTAATATAGTTTTCAATACTTATGCATTCTCTCATCTATCATGGGCCACAATTGTAATTTTACCGATTTTTTATGGACATGTCACTGAATTTGAAAAATAAAATAAATTTGATAGACATATTTGACAGCATGCATCGTCTTTGCTATGTTGTTGTTAACTCTTTGCATTGTAATGCTTTGGCTTGGGAGGTTATTAACTAATACAAGGATTGCTTTATCAATTCTCCCCAAAGTTTGCACTTATATTACTTTTGCTCTATTTTTTCAACTAAATCAAATTGAAAGCCATAAATGTAGTTTATTTGAATCAGTTAATTTATTAGACATTAATCCTGCATCTTATTTGAGTAATTCCATTTTAAGTAGGATTGTATGAGCTGCTTTAATAGCCCCAAATACACTGTCCATTTTATGTGATGATATATTCCACATATTTTTTTAGCAACTGAAAGATTTTAAGGCAACATAATGGAGGTTTAAAGAGTTTGCACGAGTTTATGTCATGGGTACGAGATTGAACGTATAATTAATAAATTATTTACGTATTATTCATGTGTGTCAATGTATATTGTTATGTTATCCCCTCTTCATTTTCTCATGGCACGTGTATATATGTTAATTACGGAAATTAATTACGAACTTTAATTATGTCTACAATGCTTATGTTACCACTGACTAATTAGTCTCTCTCGCAGAATTATCTTTCCCCCACCAACATTGCTGGACAACATAGATTGCTTAAGAACCTCATAAAACGCCGGAATTGGCCAAATCTCAATGACTAAAATTGGAGTGTTCTCAAATAGAGGCATATATGTACACAAAGATGGAATTATTAAAGCTATTGAATTACATAGCAATAACTGGATTTTATTCTTGATCTTTCTGCTTTAGTTTGTTATAAATTTTGACGAAAAACACTCATGGCTTTTATTTTGGGTAGTTTTGCTATTTAAGAACATTGTAAAACGCTCACGCATTGCGTGGGGTTTGCAAGATAGTAAAATGTTAAAAGTAAAAGGAACCAAAAAAACTACTCCTTCAACTTTCATGTTCGTTTGTCAACATAAATAAATAAAAACTTTCATATTCAAACTCTCTTTGCTAAAAGCGAGTTCCGACAAATATATTTTATTCCGGAGTGACTTCCTTCGGCCAAATTTCGTCGTTGAAAAGTTATTTATTTTTTTTGGATCTCATGCACTATTCGCCTCTCCTTCATTTCCTTATTTAATAAACCTTAAAACATATCTAAAATTTTGTTGCTGGATCTTATATACTGAAAATTCTAGATCTAGAATTAAGTTTATATGTTTTTATATGTTGGATTTTATATATTGAAAATTATAAATCATTATTTAAACTTTATATTCATGAATAAAGACATTTGCAGATCTAGTATAAAAATTACATAATAGAAACAATAGTAATAGTCAACATCTCACCCATATTCTTATTTGGAGCTAAATTGAAAATGGTTAATTTAGTGTCTAAAGTTTAAAAAAAGCTTTTAATAAACCCTTAAAGAAAATAGGATATAAATTAACATGGAAGTAGATGTTGATTAGTAATCTAAATTAAAAATCAAATATAAAATTATAAATTAATTTTAATTGGTGAATATACTTCTCAATTCTTCAAAAGTAATATTATGAAGGTAGGTTAAAAATTTTCATAAATTAAAGGTAGATTTATCGTAAGAAATCACGGATGAAACAAAATCAAACATTTTTTTAAATGTCACGGATTACTTACTTTGTGCATAGTAAAGGAGAAGAAGGAGGGAAAGAATCGTCGCCCCAAATTGGGTGTTCAAATTCTTTTTATAAACTATGAAGGAAGTTTTTATTACCTTTCTTTCAGGTAACAAGATAAATTTATTTAAAAGAGCACAAGAACAATAATAATAATAATAATAATAATAATAATAATAATAATAATAATAATAATAACAACAACAACAATAGATTATGAATAGTTAGACGCGGTATTTAAGCTGCATTTGACATGTCAGATTAAAGGGCGGGATAGAATAGGACAAGAATCAGATAGGATTAGTACCAGTTGAATATAGATTAAATAAAATTTGCTTAAGTTTGGATAGGATGCAATAAGCTAGTGTATTTTTTTGGTACAATTTTTTTTGGGGAGGGAACCAACATTAGAGCATCTCCATTGGCATAATTAAAATAACTACAATAATCAATATTGCTTAAAAACACACACACTCCAACGGCATAATCAAACTTAACAACCAATTACCCGATAATCAAATTTAGCTTATCAATAATCAAAATTAAAAACTTTTTTTCAATAATCAAAATAATAGCCCAGTAATTCTATTGGTCAACATTTTATTTGGGTAATCTTTTAATTCTATTTATAATTAAAATCTGATTATAATCTGGCCAATCAAATTAGCGGACCCCCACAATTTTTGGTTATTGAAACAATGTCAACTCAAAGAACATCTCTAACCGTAGTGTATATAAATTTGGCTTTTATGTAAAATAAATGTGTAAAATATGCTCCAAGTTTACACAGCCACGTCGGCTTTTTCTATCTTAAATTTTTTTTTATAAAACTTTAAAATATAATAATTTTTAATAATATATATATATATATATATTAATAAAAATTATATATTTCAAATCTACTCAGCAAGACCAAGAAATCAAGATCTAATGTCTTTATAAGATTACATATACATAAATTCCAACAAATAATAATAATAATTGCATAAAATGATATCAAACATGCTCAATATTTTATTGGTTTATTCAAATTTTATACAAAAGTACCATTGGAGCATATATTATTTTAGATTTAAAGATTTGTGTAAAAGTTGCTTGACACGTAGGAATTACATAATAATTTTTACACTACGATTGGAGGCGCTCTAACAAAATATTAAATAGACATTTGGTTGTCCATTTGTCAGTAATCCATCGGATATGCTATTAGGTATTTTTTTTTTTTTTTGTCAAGCTATAGATATTAATAGAGTAAAGGTGTCTTTAGTGACAAATTATATAAATAAATTGTGATAATTTCAATACATTGTGGATAATTTCTAGACATTGTCGATAAATCTCATTTAATCAATTTAATTATTTATAAGTAGCAAATAGAAAATACCAAAATTAAAAAGAAAACTAATTAATTTTCTTCTTTTTGAAATTTTGATTTTTCCCAATTCTTACGTGGTATAAAATTATCTGGTGTCTCCTAGAGATTTTCATCTGATCAGCACTATCCACACTAGCCCAAATACTAGATAGATTATATAAATTCTATCAAGTTTACACTAAACAGGGGATAATATTTTTTTTATTATATTTAATCTTCTACCCCGCGGGTCAATCAAACACACCGTCACATTTAGGGGTGGATTTTATATAATACCGTATTAAAAATTTTACTGTGTACCGTATTAAAATTTTGATATGCTAAAATTTATTATTACTGCTATACCAAAAATTTTAGTATACTGAAATTCGGTTTACCAAAATATTAATATGATATGGTATATTACCAAAAATTCAATCCAAAAAAATAAGTGGATAGTAGCAATGTAACAATGCTTAGGCTGTAACAAGATGATTCATACTAAGAGTGCACATGGTTCGGATTGGATCGGCTAATTTAATCGGTTTCAAAAATTTTGTACCCAATCCAAACCAATCATGGGGAAAAACCCAAACCAAAATTTTTTTTGATTGGATTGTCAAGTATAAAATTTAGTAAACAAAAAATGTTACTTAAAACTAAGAGAAAGAATACATGTTAACAATGAGCCTACTTAATACATTTATTTTTTAAGCTAAATGGCACAAGTGAACAAATAACTCTATTTGAAGAGAGAAGAAAAACCATATGAAATATGTGTGTTCCAAAAAATTTGGGTCTCCCCACAATGTAAGTTTTAAGCTAAATCAATAAAATAGTAAATAGAAATGGTAAAGGAGATAGGGGATTTTTTTTGTATGTTAAGTTCCTCCGATAGCGCTTACACTATTCCGAAAATACATCCTCCATTTATGTGTTTTTTTTTCTATTTGCTCGAATTAGATTGATTCGGTTAATCCAAGAGTTAAATCCATAACCAAATCAATCCAATTACTTTTATAAGCCAAACCAATCTAAAGAGATCGGATCGGTTTTTTGGTCTGCACAATACCCCAACCAACCAAAGGAAGGTGTAAACGGTGAAAGGGCTGGGTATCAATCTCGTACTACAAGCTTGGTCTTAGCTAGACCTTATGATAACCATATGCACCCCTAATTCATACATGTAACAAAAGTACAAAACAACCAAACTAACACTAAAATCCAACAGTAGGCATAACACAATTAAAACAACGGCATATAATTACAAGAGTGGGCATAGCATAATTTTTATTCTAGGAACAAAAACATATACTTACAATAATGGGCATAGAACAATTTCCAGAACACAAAAACATACAATTAAAACTAAAGTACTAAATTAACACTAAAATCTAAAGTCACAAACCATACAATTACAACCCATAAAACAAATGGGCAAAAACATACAACAAAAATGTCTAAAATAGAAGTTAAAGTTACATGACCAATGAAAATAAAGGTAAAAACTTAAAATTACAAACCAAACACAATATTTAATTCTTCAACTAATTAACTTTTAAATATATATATATATATAAAGAGAGAGAGGCGCTGCAGATCTAAGAGAGAGAAAGCGCCTAATTTTTTAATATTCTAATTGTGTGAAAAGTGAAAACCCAAAAGTATTTAACGTAACACATTTAATTTGGATCCTCAATTTTATTTCAAGGGGGTCTAAGAGTTGTGAGTCCTTTGGTATTTAGCATAATGTTACCTGGTAATGGTACGATACGGTACATCATGACAATACTAATACTTCGATGCGGTAGCATATACCGTTGGTAATGATTTTAGTGTTAGTTCTTGTTGGTTCTAAATAACCATAAACTCTAGGATCGTTCATGTCATATCACCAAAAATCAATAAATTAATATGCTAAAGCATACCTGAATCCATAACGTTGGTTGGCCTTCCAGATCAACACGTATTTCTTTAGAGAATCTTTTATGCCTTCTCTATGCTCTCTGTGATGATGGGGGCTCAACAGGAACATAATACGTAAGTATGATCTGGGGACCATAACCACAATATATATAGATAGTAAACCATACTATTTATTTAGTATTTTTATTTTAGCCCATCATAAAATAGAATTACTCTTAAGTATTTACACATTAAAGACTCACACTATATTAAATATATTTAAACTTAAATAATTTAAACCTTATATGATCATTTTTAATGTGTGATTCATATAAATAATATATATAAAGTAAAGTATATATATGTATATCTCACGGCAAAAAAATTAATCAAATCGATGTACCAACAGTAGCAATTGTCCTTTTAATAATTATATGTGACTAAAGGACATAAATAAATAAATAAAGTACATGGATGATAATGCCAAAAGGTAAACGGCAGTAGCTGAATGGACACATATATATACATATATACATGTATTAAAATTTGATTTAACAACTATAGTCGATTTGACCTATTATAGATATATATATACACGATTTAACCATCTGACTTTAATCAATATATATATACTTGCACCAAGAGTATGTAAACATACACAACCATCAATTGAAACTTTCATACATACACGACATCATCTATCAAAATATATATATATATATATCCGATAAATATAAATATAAAATAATTGTATATAAATATCTGATTTGACCGAATATATATATTAATCAATAAATCTAAAATAAATTAATTTTTAATGATTTAACATGAAGATCGTTCCGATACTACTTGTTAGTTCTTGTTGGTTCTAAACAGCCATAAACCTTAGGATCGTTCATGTCATATCACCAAAAATCAATAAATTAATATGCAGAAGCGTACCTGAATCTATAACGTGTGTTTGTAACCGAGTGGTTGACCTTCCAGATCAACACGTATTTCTTTAAAGAATCCTTTATGCCTTCTCTATGCTCTCCGTAATGATAGGGGCTCAACAGGGACATAATACGTACTTGTGATCTGAGGACCATAACCACAATATCTATTTAGTATTTCTATTTTAGCCCATCATAAAAATAGAATTACTCTTAAGTATCTACACATTAAAGGCCCACACCCTATTAGATACATTTAAGCCCAAATAACTTAAACCTTATTTAATCATTTTTAAAGTGGGCTTAACCATTCAATAGTTCACGACACATAATTATTTCACATATAAGCCCAATGTTAGATTAAGGATTCAACATTTAGTACCAGTAGTGTACTATAATATTTTGGTACAGTACATTACTGTTCGATATTGTACCATCATTAAATTTTAGTACAATTTAGTAATAGTATAGTTTGGTACAGTAATTATAGTACAATTTTTCACCCTTAGTTAAATTCTAGATTGATCATTCCTACTCTGCGAATAGCCCAGAGCCATAATTCTTCATTCTTCATACTCTTAGTTAAAGTGCACGAAATTTGTTTCAAATAAAGCTTAATTTGAAACAATATATATAAAGTGCCGATCAGGTGCGAACTCAATTTTAGTATTCGTGCTAATTTCTGCAGGATCCATTACTATTTTTCTCTTTAACTCAGTTCAAAAAGCAAGCTCCTGCAGCTCATTTCTCTCTCTGAGCCCCCCAGTACCATTTTATTCATTCAAAGCATTTCCTCCCTCTCTCTAGCTCGTGGCCTCTCTCTCTCACCAAAACTCCATTCTTCTTCTTTCCGTTTTCTCGAAAATCCATTCAACAAGAACAAAATCAAACCAACATTCTTAAGAATCGTCTTACCATTTTGCAATTGAAAATCATCTCTAGATACAAATTTCACTATAATTTGTGTAAGTACCTCTTTTCATCTTTTATTTCAATATCTAACTCTAAATGTCGAGAATTTCGAAAAAAAATTCTAGATTTTGATTTGGGTAAATTTATAAGTTATGTTTCGGTTAAAGCATTTTTTTTTTGCAAGCTTGATTATTGGTGTTGATTTTGGAGTTGATTTTTTGCAAGCTTTGGTGTGTTTTTTTTCATTTATGTTGGGTTGCTTATATTGTTATTTGACTCTTTAATATTTCTTCATAAAGTTGGAATTGAACTCAAAATTAATCTTAGAATTGAATTTGCTCAGAATTGAAACTTGTATTGCTATATTATAACCTATAGCATTTTAGTACTACATCTTAATTTTTATTTTTGCATGATGGCCACAAATCTCAATTGTTTTTTGTTTCTTAGATTCAAAAAAAAGTTAGTGGAATATGAAAAATTTGGACAATGAAATAAGGAAGAGTAGTTAAAATACCAATTTTGTTGTAAATAACGAATCAAATTTAGAATTCAATTTGGATGAAAATGGTGATTTTGGCAGTAAGTTATACAATCCTCAAGTATCCGATGAGATGAGGCCAAAAAAATGGCAAGAATTTAAGACATTGGACGATGTTTTGAAGTTTTACAATTATTATGCTAAAGCAGCTGGGTTTAGTATACGAAGTGCGACTGAAAAAAAAGAGCCAGGAAGTGATGCGACAAGAAGGAATGAGTTTATTTGTTGAAAAGAATGAAGACCTAAAAAAATTGTTGGTGTTGAAATGAAAAGATATCGAGAAAGCATAAGTGAGAATTGTAACACTAAAATTGCATTTTTAAAGTCAAACTCATGTTCCAAATAAACATTGTTATTGTTTTTAAGAAGAGGCGTAGTCACCCTCTAGTAACCCTAACAAAGGTTCACCTTTTACCGTCCAGCCATAATGTTTCAGCCACGATAAAGTTAATAAAAAAATAATTGTTTATGGTGAATATACCCCAACATCAACAATTTAGTTTTTTTGGAATGTAATCTGAAAGTATAAAAAATATTAGGTGCATGCAAAGAGATTTGTATAACCATGAAAGGGATTTACGTGCGAATACGGGGCATGATGGTGAAATGTTCTATGATTATTTGAAATTAGAATAAGTAAAGAACTTGTCATTTACTTTTAAAATTGAAACCGACGATCAACAAAAGATTACTCGTTATTTTTTATCGAATGTATCTTCAAGTTGGGCTTATAAGTTTTATAGGGATGTTTTAATTTTTGATACCACTTATAATACTAATCGGTACGGTTTGATATTTGCACCAATAATGAGGGTTAACAATCATGGATAAATAATTGTTTTTGCTTGTGGATTCTTGAATCGAGATGGATACCTGCATATGTTAATCATATTTTCTCAGGTAATATGTCAAGTAGCCAACGAACATAAAGTAGTTATGAATTTTTCAAGAAATTTGTTTCCAAGAAAAATTCATTGGTAAATTTTATGATACATTTTGACAAGGGATTTGTTCTCCAACGTCATGAAGAATTGATGGGCGATCACAAAGATAAAATTGAGAAGCCTAATATTAGAATAAATCATAACTTTTTTGTGCAAATGTTTGATATTTATACAAATGAAATGTTTTATAAATTTAAGAATGAATTGTGTGATAGCTTTGACTATAGGGGTTCCAGCTGTTCAGGGAAAATGACAATTACCGTGTGTATCACATTTAAAGAATGTTTTTGGTTGAAACAAGCAAAACCCGCAAAATTGTTTATGACAAGGACTTGGATTTTGTTTTTTGTGCGTGTAAAAAGTTTGATAGTGTCGGAATTCCGTGTAGGCACATTTTAGCAAACTTGATGAAATTTGACATTCTTGGTAAGTTGCTTGATAAATATATTTTGAAGATGTGGACTAAGTCCGTAAAATTGAGGATAGTGGTGGATGGTTGGTGATGTTAATATAGTCAATAACAGTTCTAATATCTTGACGCGTAGTCAATTTATTCAATATTATTTGGATTTAATTGACAAGGATCTACTATGTGAAGAGACAAGAAAGATGTTTATCGTTGGTGTGTGTATCCTTACTAAGCAAATAGATCAATTTATTGGTAACTGCACAAGTGTAAATGTCTTTATCGAGAAAAGTAATCTAATAGTTGGTGAGGCTAGTGCGTACTTTTTATAGTGTTGACAATAGTTACAATGAACTTGATTTAGTGCGAACAAAAATGTGTAGGAAAAGACTTAAATGAGGAAAAGATAAGGCACGAGCAAGGGCCAAAACTAAGAAAGTTAGATGTTGCCGTGGGTGCGGTAAAGTAGGCCAAACACATGATAAAATCATCCAGCACTTATGAATCGGTAAGTAATAATTCATTTATTATTTTTGTAGTGTTGACAATAGTTACAATGAATATGATTTAGTGTAAACAAAAGGGTGTGGGAAAAGGCTCTAATGAGGAAAAGAGAAGACACTAGCAAGGGCCAATAATAAGAAAGTTAGGTGTTGCCCTGGGTGCAGTAAAGTAGGCCAAGCACATGATAAAATTATCCATCACTTACGAATCGGTAAGTAATAATTAATTTATTATTTATATATATATAATTTTTTTTATTTTTTCATTCTAAGATGAATCTTGATTTTTGTTATTTTTCATTATATAGGTGTTTTCCATACAACGAAGAAGCAAATTTGGAAAAAGGAAATAAGTCATCAACGGAAGATGGGGATGATACAAATCTAGCTTGAAAACAAGTTGAATTTGTTTTTGTTTTTTAATGTATTAAGTGGATATTTGAATGATCAAGCTTGTATTTGTTTTTTGTAAAATTGACTATTTAAATTAATTGACTTGTTATTTCAATTGAAAAGGCATTTTTTTTATGATTGACTATTCGCTTAAAATATTACGTTCCATTAAAAAAATAACCATAACAATTCTATTAAAAAAGTCACTATAACTTCTAAAATAATTTTATTCCATTACAAAAAAATTATAATTCCACGGAGTTCGTGCGAGAAAGTTGTAAGATAGAGATAAAGGAAAATGAGTAAAGTGTTTTTGAGAAAGTGGAGAAAAGAAGAATGGAGTTTTGGCGAGAGAAAGGAGAAAGAGAGGGAAAGGTCACAAGCCAAGGGAGCTTGCTTTCTGAAATGAGTAAATACTAGTGGGTTCCACAAAAATTTGCATGAATTCTAAAATTGAGTTCGCACTTGATCAGCACTCTGTATATATATATACATATGAGTTATACTATAAAAAGAGATTTCTCACTTTAATAAAAAAAAAGGTGATTTTCATTAGAAGTGTAAATTGATAAATTATTTTTTGAAATTTTATAGAGATGGTTTATATTACGAATATATCACTTTTGTCAAATAGCATTAAAAAATTCAATCTAAAAATAAGTTAAATGGTCATAAAAAATTTCAATGATTGAAAACACGTATATATATTAATTTTTTAATACAACCACTTTTATATTGAGTTTTTTTATGAAATTTAGTATAGATAATCTATTCATTATATAAATCATTTCTACAAAAAAAATTTAAAAAAGTTATTTATTTATATGTTCAAATAGGCATTTCTTGTTTTAGTTAAAAAAAAAAAAAAATATATGACTTAATTATATATATATATATATATATATCATTTAATCAAACAAAATAATATATAATACCGTTAAAAGTGTATCGGTGTGCCGCCGCCAGGAATGGCAGTGGGTTCAGGTTCTGGAGACGGATAATTCTCTCTATCTATCACATGCGTGCGGTGCGAATTTCTATAATAAAAATAAAAATGACTACTTTTGTATAACGCGGAGACAAACGACCACGTCTCTATACACCTCATCCCCGCTTGCAGTTGCCACCTCCAGCGATCCTTCCTTCTCTCTTTCGTTTCGGTGGCCAAGTCTCTCTCTCGTTCTCTCTCTCTCCATACGGCAATTCAATTCATATCATCAACCGCTCTCCTTCAGGTATATAATCAATCCTTTGACAACTCTCTCTCTCTCTTAAACACATTTTGGATTGGATATCCAATTTATCTCTTTGATGTTTCCAAAAGAACCCTTTTTAAGATTACTCCCCTCTTTGATTCATAACAAAATGATACACAGGCAAGCGGAAGAATTTTTTATTTTTATCTTTTTAAAAAAAAAGTCAACTTATGCTTTTTTCATGATTCTTTCTGGTACGCATAGACAACAAAAAAAAAAAAAAAAGAGTATCTGATACCGTTATTAAAATTGGAGAACCCAATCAAAACATTTTATTTACTTTTTACCTCTCAATTAACTGATGATTCACAGTTCCAACCTATTAATATTAATAAGAAATATTATGAACATTGTAATGTCAGGGACAAGTTACAGAAATTAGGACATATCATTGTAATGTATAGCTTCGTCTTAGAAACTCAAGACTCCTAATTTGAGAAAGTAGAATTCTTAATTTAAGAGTTGTTCAAGGCTTTTAATTTTTAGCACCTTATACTCCATTCTCAAGTGATGTCTTGTGCGGCCAGTCTGGAGATACATAGGCCCGTACAAAAATTGAAAAGGGAACCCTTTTCATACACAATATATTTCTTGGGACCTTATTACAATACCGTGTTTAAAATATTGGACCCGTTTATATAATAAATTTTATTGTAACAAGGGGCCTGTGCGGTTGCCACATCCTCGGGGTGAGCCTGGGTGATCTATGCAAAACATCTAAAATGATTGCACTAGGTGACAGTGGAGCGAAGAAGCTTAACTGAGCTTAAATGTTGTCAATACTGGCAATTGGCAATCGTTATAGGATCCCTGTCTCGTATATACTTTCGTGCAAGGCTTGAGATTGCCAATGTGAGATTTGAATTCTCAAACGATCGAAACATATCTTATTCTTTGGAAACCCCTCCTGATATAGAAGTAAGCACATTCTCTGTTTGTTTTTATTTTCATTAAGTAGTAGTTATGAATTGCTTTGAAATTGGTGCAGATGGCTTCATCTGCGTTAATCTGTGACACACAACCTTGGAAGGACTTGAAGGTAACTGAAAGCTATGTTTGAGCTTCATTTGCTGGCTTTGGAAGTTTTCCTCAGTTTATATATTACATGAATTTTTTTTTCCTCTCTATGTAGGTCCATGTAGAAGACATTAAAAAGACTCATTTACGTGATTTGATGAATGATACTGGTCGGTGCAAGGCAATGATGGTGTATGTAATTCACTTGCACCTGAGAACCTATATCTGCATTTTCTCCATGTTTAAATATTTGGTGAAGAGCAGGGTGTAGGGTATATTGACTAAATACTGGATGATTATAAATGCTTCATAACAACGAAGTTTTTGCGGTTATTCTCTACAGTGAGTTTGATGGGATAGTCTTAGACTACTCAAGGCAGTGTGCCACTCTTGACAGTTTCGATAAGCTCTTCAAATTAGCAGAGGTGGTTCCGACTCTGTTCTCACCTCTTTTTTTTTTTTAATCTTTTGTGGTTCTAAAGTCCTCCAATTTATTCTTCCTTGTGCAAATGCAGGTAGCACATCTTAAACAAAAGATCAACAGTATGTTCAGTGGGGAGCGTGTAAGTAGAAGTCTTATCTTACCCATTCATATGATAAATAAATTCAAATATAGGTAACTTTTTTGGTTATGTTGGTTTATTTGACATCGTGTTTATATGAGATAGGACACCCTCATTTTACCTGAGAAGAAGTTTAATTTCCGGCATTAACCTACCAATAAAACATGGAACTTCCGCATTTTTCTTTCATATTCATGATAGAGCTGACTCTGCCCCCAAAAGTCTGATTTCATAAGATATGGTCCTCATGCATTTTATTTTTTTTAAGAAACCTTCAGATAAACAGCACAGAGAATAGGTCTGTCCTTCATGTAGCTCTCCGTGCTTCAAAAGACTCAGTTATTAACAGTGATGGGAAGAATGTGGTCCCTGATGTTTGGCAAGTACTGGACAAGATTTGTGATTTCTCTGAGAGGGTCCGCAGTGGTTCTTGGGTAATCTTCTTCTTCTTTTTTCTTGAGAACGTTCTTGGGTAATAAATTGACTAATCTGCATATATTTGATAGGTTGGAGCCACTGGAAAGGCACTCAAGGATGTTATTGCTATTGGCATTGGTGGCAGCTTCTTAGGTCCTTTGTTTGTCCATACGGCTCTTCAAACAGGTGGAATTTGATGCATTCCAATCCGCAGTCTGATGATTCTTTACAATTCCTTCTTGTAAAGAACATTTGTTGTTTGTTTTACTGGTCCAATTCTTTAACCGTCTGAAAACATATCTTTCCAATGTATTCACGGTTTACTCATGGCAAATTACAGATCCAGAGACTATCGAATGTGCAAGAGGACGCCAGCTGCGTTTGTAAGTGTAAATATATAAAGTAAATATGTTCTGCATTTGCATGTGTGCAAGTGTGAGTGGGCTTTTGTCTTTTTTTCTTTTTTTTCTTTCTCTCTTCTTTTTTTTTTCTTTTTTGTATTTCCCTTCCGCATGCCTGGTCCTGTATTTCCTTGTCCCTAAGTTAAGTTTGCATACTCCATCGAAAAGTTTTTTGTGGCCCTACAGATTTAGTCATATTTAGATGCATGCAACCTCGAGATAAAGTGTTCTTTGTTGTGAGTGGTCTTGGAGGGCAATTAATTGGATGATTCTTTATTATTTCAATGTATGTATACAACGCTCATCTTATGCTCAAGCAATCACTATACTTTCTATAGTCAATTCTTTCTCCATACTCCATATCTTTGCAGTCTAGCGAATGTTGATCCAATAGACGTTGCTAGAAATATCAAAGGCTTGAACCCTGAAACGACATTAGGTAAGTCTGCTATTTTCTTTTTTCATTTTTGTATTTTATGTTTGAAAATTTCTACCTAAGCATCATATATGTAGATTCAGAGCTACTTTGGGATTTTCTGTCCTAATCGTTTGGGTTTGCTTGTGTTATATATGCAGTTGTTGTGGTCTCAAAAACATTTACAACTGCTGAAACCATGCTGAATGCTAGGACATTAAGGGAATGGATCTCATCCGCTTTGGGGTTAGTGAATAGTAAAATGATGATGTACTAACATTGTTGCAGTAACAGTTTTTATTGCTGGAAATTATAATTAATTTGGAAAGGGGGGAGGGGGGGAGGAATAATGATTTAGTCTATGGGTGTGCCTTTGACCATATCTGAGATCATGAGTGCAGGGGCGAAGGCAAAGCTTGTCAAAGGGTTCGAAATTGCAATTTTGCCTTTAAAGCTTTTGTAAAACGCAAAAATATATAAATATTTAGTTAAGTTTACACCCCTTGAATTTTAAAAATT
Source organism: Lonicera japonica (assembly GCA_021464415.1). NCBI lineage: Eukaryota > Viridiplantae > Streptophyta > Magnoliopsida > Dipsacales > Caprifoliaceae > Lonicera > Lonicera japonica. The sequence continues at coordinate 4,430,513 of CM038466.1, forward strand.
TACTTTAGTATCATCTTCCCCCTCAAATTTTGAACAAAAATATTTTGAGTCCTAAATTTTCTTGTTTAATTTTTATAAATAACATTAGTGTTAAACTTGACCCCCTTTAAAAATATTCCTAGCTCCACCCCTAACGATGGGTATGCTATTATTCAGGCCTGAAGCAGTTGCAAAGCATATGGTTGCTGTCAGTACCAATCTTACGGTAACACTCTTCATATCTCTTATGTACATATCTCTTATGTAGATGACCGATTAAGTATGTGTTGAAACTAAAGGAAGAAAAGAGTGAATGAAATTTCTAGAATAAGTTGATATCTATTCTTACACAACTACACATATTTATACAATGATTACAACCCAACTAATTTCTGCAGTACATAAATCATGAGATATAATAGAGCATAAATCACGGGGTATAAATCTGATCCTATGATTTATGTGATATGGATGACGAACACTCCCCCTCAAGCTAGGGCATGGATGACGAACATGCCTAGCTTGGACACCTTATTACTAAGAGATACTTCAACACTCCCCTTCAAATTGAAAGAGGCGTGAAACCAAAATCAATTTGCACCAAAAATATGCGGCTCCATTATTTAGAAATTGCTCTTCCTTAACTCACACTTGAAATGTTTTCTTTATAGTTGAAGTGTGCATGCCCAAGAAAAACTTCGCTTCATGCAACTTGCACCATAGGTGGGAACAACATCCACCCAAATAATGGTCAATTCATGATACAAAACGTTTCAATATGGCTATAGAATTTAGAGAGAACTATTATTCTTATTCCATAATTATAAATAATGAAAACAATGCACCTTATATAGGAAATAAAACACAACTCCTAATTAACCTAGAATCCCTATCAAGGTGGGATTCTACCCACAAATAAAATAACATAAATAAATAAAATAAATAATACTGAATTATCAATAATGGCTAACATAGCACCGCCAGAAAAACACCCAGCAACAACATAGGATCGCCGGAAAAAACACTCGGCAGCAACATAGGATTCCCAGGAAAACTCTTGGCTGCATTAAAGACTGCTGAAGAACACTTGGCAGCAATATGGGATGCCGGAAAACACCTGGCTGAACCACAAGACCACCAGGAAAACACTCAGCTGCACTAGAGTCTGCCGGAAAATACAATGGCCACAACATGGGATGCCGGAAAACACAATGGCCACAACATGGGATGCCGGAAAACAATCGGCCCCATCAAAAGACCGTTGGAAAACAATCGGCTGCACCTTGAGACAGCTGGAAAACACTCGGCAGCTATAAAAGAAAAGATGCATATAGACCAATGCACAACAAACCAAGACTATTAAAGCAAGTGGCATTAAAGTAGAATCAGAGGGGCTACATGAGAAAACTTCGTTCCAAACACTATTGGATAGCCAAATGTTCTGCAAAACTGAAAAATATGCTACTACACAAGTCGATAGCCATAAAAAAAATTATTGAAAAAAGAAAAGGAGAAGAAACTCCCTGACCGATCGGGCGACAAAAGGCCCGCCCGCCCACTAGAACGGAGGAACAAAGAGAAGAAACCCCTAGGTTAGGATCGTGCCCTCTGATACCATGTTGAAACTAAAGGAAAAAAAGAGAGAATGAAATTTCTAGAATAAGTTGATATCTATTCTTACACAACTACACATATTTATACAATGATTACAACCCAACTAATTTCTGCAGTACATAAATCATGAGATATAATAGAGCATAATCACGGGGTAAAAATCTGATCCTATGATTTATGTGATATGCTGAATATTTTGTCAATCTCTTGATTTATGGGATCCACACAATCGGACTGATTTGCATAATTAATCTGCATATGCCAACAGTATGCTGTATTCAAGAATTTGTGGGTGTATATTTGATATGACCGTCTTTTTAGTTCGCTGAATTTGATATGTCTGTCTTTTTAATTTCTTTTTTGAATTATTTAATACAGCTTGTGGAAAAGTTTGGAATTGATCCTAATAATGCTTTTGCATTCTGGGATTGGGTGGGAGGCCGATATAGTGGTAAGTATCTTCAGTTTTGTTGCCAGGTCCAGTAATTAGTTACAAAAAATTCTTGTGCCTATTCTTGTGTCTGATTTGTCTTTTTGAACCACTGTTTGCAGTTTGCAGCGCTGTTGGAGTATTGCCCTTATCTCTCCAATACGGCTTCTCTGTTATTGAAAAGTAACTATCAACTTCTTCAGTTCATATGTGGGTCTTAATTCTGATTTCTAGGTTTCATTTAAAACGGCCAATCTGGAACTGGGATTTGTGAGCACTAGGCAATGTATATCAGTTGTAAATCTTACATTTTTGCGGTTTACAGGAATATATACTTCTCCTTACAAAATTTTAAAGAATGAATATATAGATGGTAAAGACTAGTTTTATGCGCTCAATCAAACTTTAAATGATGCACTAACTTTAAGGTATTCAGTGGTCAATATAAATATCTTATGTAACTAATGTGAGATTGGTCCATTGACTTAAAAATGCGAATCTTAATTTGGGATGTCCTAGAAAGGAAATTCCGATTATTAATTTGAAAAATGGGAGTGATATGTATTCATCTTACCTACATTGGCACAAAGTGATATTTCTTATTTTCTGTTCCACTGATTTTAAGTTGATACTTTTTTATATAGGTAAGATAATGTTATTTCTATGCAACTTATTTGGGCGGATAGTTGACTCTTTTCTTTGTCTTATTGAAAGGTTCCTGAAGGGAGCTTCTAGCATTGATCAACACTTCCATTCTACACCGTTAGAAAAAAATATACCTGTATGTGCCTTCACTGATGACCTTCTCTTACATTAAGTTTTGTACTTACTATGTTCACATTGTATTTTATTCTGATGAACGTTCTTTTATAAGATATTTAGATTACTACCCATCATTCAGTGACATTCATCATTCCTTCAGGTGCTTTTGGGTTTGTTGAGCGTATGGAATGTTTCATTTCTTGGATATCCTGCAAGAGTGAGTTCGTTAACTGCTCCATATTCTTTAATAATCTGTTTTACTAGCTCTAGATAACATTTAATATTTTTGAATATTCTTTCAGGCCATTTTACCTTATTCTCAAGCCCTGGAGAAATTAGCTCCGCATATTCAGCAGGTATGTTTATTGTTTACCCATTTTTTAGTTATTGCACACTGTGTGAAAGATTCTTGGTTAAATTTCTGATAGCCTTCCAAATTTTATTCCATACTAGGTTAGTATGGAGAGTAACGGGAAAGGGGTATCAATTGATGGTGTGCCTCTACCTTTTGAGGCTGGTGAAATTGATTTCGGTGAACCAGGAACAAATGGTCAGCACAGCTTTTACCAATTAATTCACCAGGTACTTTAAGAAGCCTGTCATAGGAATTTAGTACTAGTTCTTTTTACTTGTTAGTACATAAATGTATCTGAAACTTAAAATTTAGGTTTACAATGTGTTTGGTCTGTTGTTGACAATTTCGTACAGGGCATTGAGTAAAAAAAATTGTTTGGGGAAAAACTGGAGAGATTTAATTGAACTCTGGGTTGCTGGCAGTGACTCATTGTACCGTTGGATCCTATTAAGCACAAGTAGTAATTTTACTATATTGAAAGCAGTAACCTGATCATAGTATCATATCTTCTTGGAATTTTCAGGGACGTGTTATTCCTTGTGATTTCATTGGTGTCGTGAATAGTCAGCAGCCAGTGTACCTCAAAGGTACCAATTGCAGGCTCCTCTTTCTTTCCTTTGTTTTTCTTTTTGCCCCCCTCTTTTTAATTATTTTTCACAATATGGCAATTTGATTTGCAGATGAAGTAGTGAATAACCACGACGAGCTCATGTCTAACTTTTTTGCACAGCCAGACGCCCTTGCTTATGGGAAGGTAATATATGTGTGTGTGCGCTGATGATGTTTTAGAATTTTGAGGATGCTTTTGCATTGCATCAGTATTGATGTTGCATTCTGATTTATTTATTCAGTGAAGTATTGCCGTGCGTTAGATATATCTGTGAAATTTTGAATATTGTTTATGCATCTTTAATTGCTTAGATTCATCTTCCAAAATTGTAACACCTGAGTATTAGAATACCTAACTAAACGTTGCCTTCTTCCAGACCCCAGAACAGCTGCTAACGGAGAATGTTGCCCACAATCTTATTCCTCACAAGGTGATGATTTTTTTCAGTTTTCTGCTTACGTTTGCAATTGAATGTTTTGTTTAACGATTTTGCCTTATCTTTCACAGACCTTCTCTGGAAATAGACCTTCTGTCAGCCTTCTGCTCCCATCATTGAATGCTTATAATATTGGACAGGTTTGGGTGTTTCCAAAACTACCTCCACCCATCAATCCAATTTTCTTTTGTTGTCTTTCCTTTCATTTTTCAGCTTATTTCTTCAAGTTGTTTGTTTGTGTTTGATAAATATGGGAAGTATTCAAGATATTCAACTCCCAGTGTGGGGAAATTTCCACGAGATATATTATATGCAGCATAACTGAGCTATCAAATCCAAAATTTTCTCTAAATTTGGTGGAGCATTTCTGTGTACTTGCATTTATATCGTAAGAGAAGTGTGTGTGCGACTACTGTTCTATCGTGCCTACTATGACTGGATTTTTTCAATGAATATTGCTTGATTTGTGGAGATTACTTGTGTCATATTTTGTTTTTGGCAATTTGATGAAAATTTGAGAGCTATTCTAAATTCAAGAGAAGAAGAAGGTTGATGAATTTCAAACCCCCTGATTTATCAGTTCTTGTCATTTCTAAATTTTGTGAAAAGATTAACACCTAAGTCCTTAATCTTTACCCGCAGTTGTTGGCAATCTACGAACACAGAATTGCTGTTGAAGGATTCATTTGGGGTATCAATTCTTTCGACCAGTGGGGAGTTGAGTTGGGAAAGGTATGTGTTGCTTGAAATTAAATTTCTATAAAGAATGAATATTAGCCTGTTACCCAAGACAAATTGTTCCTTTTCATCAATTATGAACTTTTTACGTCTCCATTATGGCTGTAAATTCTAATTATTTAAACCTCGTTTATGTTAACGGAAAAATTGTGACTTTATATTAATGCAGTCACTGGCTTCCCAAGTCAGAAAGCAACTTCACGCATCTCGTAAGAAAGGAGGACCAGTTGAGGGCTTCAATTTCAGTACTACAGCAATGTTAACACGGTATCTAGAGGTATGGGAAGGCGTAATCTCATAAAATATAAATGATGGATCCTCCTCATATGAATACTTGAGAAATACCCTTGTTGGTTTATGTTTATATCACCATCTATCTATCTTTTTGAGTCTCTAATGCAATCCTGGTGGTTGTCCTTATCAAACTACCCTCGGCTCATCTTTTATATGAACATTTATTGAGTAGCAATCTATACTCTATAGTAAACATATGTGCTTTTACGTAAAGGGGGGAGTTAGAGACCTATTTTTGGAGCTAAATAATCACTGAACTTGGATAATGCTGCTTATCTATTATAGCTAGCGATCACAATTTGCTGATTCTTATGCCACTTAATAGCCATCACCATTTAATTTTATTCAATTTGTGAAGTTGTCTTTCTTTGAACAGAAAAGAGCGAGGGAAGTGATATTTAATCCAAAAAATAAACTAAATTAACGTAGTGATGTTGGCACACTTGCTAAACTAACATAGAGGTATTCAAATGTGAGAATTTTTTCGTACGGTTGGTTTTTCAACCTTGGGTTTCTACTCTTTTCTTTTGTGAATATACTTGTAAAATAATTTTTTCATTCCAGGCAAGTGCAGATGTTCCTTCGGATCCTTCCACCCTTCTACCAAAGATATAAGGCCTCATACGTCAGCTTCAGTCAAATAGGGGCATAATCATCTATAACTTGCTAAGAGTTTAATATTTTATACCCAAACATCAGTGTTAATTGCCGCTTGAGCTTGCTTCCTTTTTTTTTTACTCTGCAGAACTCAATTCTTGTAAGTAGTTACTTGCTATTTTCCTTAATAGTTCACATACTTGAACCTGACTGCCCTTAAATTTTGAAATAAATTGGTGAGACTTCTTGAGAATGGATATCGTACTTTTCTGCATGTTTGTGATCTTTTGCTGCAATTAATTACACATTGTTTCAATCATATGTGTGATCTTTTTTTCAATTTGTTATGATCTTTGATTGGATATGTAGTTATTGTTACAAGACACCTGTTATTGCTAAAATTATAAAATAAAAGGATTGGAAATAGATTTAGGATTGAATTGTCGTGGGGTTTGCATAAAATTCTAAAGGAAAACTTGGGTTCCTCTGCTTTGCGAGGAGAAGGCATGTGACAATAGAAAGTGTGTTAGTGTGTTAATGGGGTTACACTCAAAGAAATCAATAGAATTATTAGATTACGTATGTTAACACTGACCCACAATTTCAAATTGTTTTAGATCACATAAAGTGCCATCAACACTAGAAGATCAGTCTATTAAACTAATTATTTCCTTGTTGAAAAAAATCTTGTTTACTTCACCTTCCACTCCTTTGCCTCTAACTAATATGCCGTAAGCAACCCCCCACCTCCGAGTCCCAAGAGGGGAACCTTTGCGCAAAGTTGATAGTTCTTCGGGTGTCTCATGAAGAGTTGGAAGAGGTACCGTGTTTTAACCTTAAAATTGGAGAGCCATCAACATGTCCAATCTGTTTGGACGGCTTTGAAGACTCGGAGCTGAGCAGAATATTTTCAGCCTGCAACCATGTCTTTCATGTCCGATGTATCGATCTTTGGTTAGTGAAGAGACTCACTTGTCCCAAGTGTCGAGCACCCTTTAAGGTTAGATGATTATTTGTTCATCTAAGATCAACTTTGGAATAAATTATGTTGGTGGAAAATTTAGTTGTTCATTGGCTTTCTCTCGTCTCTCTGTTTCTCCCTCTCTATATATATATGTATATATCCCTCTATACGTTTATTGTATGGTGTTTACGTTCAAGATGCAAAGCAAATATACATACATTTACAGTCCATTTGGATTAGTTGGGAGACGCTCTTAAGAGTGATAAAATTAAGAAGGTAAAGAATTATAGCAAGAGAGTTAAGGAAATAGAGAATATGTTATTGTAGTTGTATATCTATGTTTGTTGTGTATTTCTTACAATGAGAGAAAGCTCTTATATATACAAGAGCAAGAGGCTATCAAAACATCATAATTACAAAACAAATGATGAGAACAAACAACATAATTACATTACACATTAATAGAACATGGAGAGGGAATATACAACACACACTAGAACATGGAGAGGGAATATACAACACATCACTAGAACATGGAGATGGGAAATGGAGAGGGAATATGCCTGCCTTTAACACCCCTGCAAGCTCAGGATTACTTGGAAGATGCGCGGCTTGGATACCAGAAAACGGAATCGAGCAGTTACATGGATTTGGTGAAGAGATCAGCTGGTTGCGCATCGGAAAGAGTGTGTGGTAGCCGAATGTGTCCTTGGGATAGATGATGACGAGTAAAGTGGCAGTCCACTTCAATATGTTTGGTCCGCTCGTGAAAGACATCGTTATGGGCGATTTGGATGGCACTTCGATTGTCACAAAACAGAGGTGTGGGATCCGGACTAGAGATTCCCATATCTTGAAGGAGCCAGCGAAGCCAGATGATGATTTCGCGGTTGTTTGAGCAAGAGCACGATATTCAGCCTCAGCACTGGATCTAGCAATTACAGTTTGCTTTTTACTTTCCACGAAATAAGAGAATCGCCCAGAAGATGCAGAACCGGTTGTGGATCGCCGATCAGTGATATCACCAGCCCAGTCAGAATCAGAGTATCCCTGGAGTGTAAGATTCGAGGCTGACGATAGATGTAAGCCTTGGTAGAGGGTCCCTTTGATGTACCGATGATGCGAAGGACAGCAGCATAGTGGGACAGAGCGCGGTGCAGACATGAATTGACTCACAATGTGGACAGCATAGCTGATATCTGGCCTGGTGATGGTGAGATAGTTGAGACTACCAACAAGCTGTCGGTATAATGTAGGATTAGCCAGGGGAGTACCATCGGAAGGAGAAAACTTGACATTCATTTCAAGCGGAGTATCTGCAAGCTTGTTATCTGTCAGGCCAGCCGGTCAACAATGTCAGAAGCATATTTTACCTGAGAGAGGAAGTATCCGGTGGAGGAATGATCAACTTCAATGCCCAGGAAGTAGCGAAGAGTACCCAGATCTTTCATTTCAAAACATGAAGACAGATATTTTTGGAGTCGAGTTATACCGTCCAAATCATTCCCAGTTATAATCATATCATCGACATATATCAGGAGAACAATAATGCCCATAGATGATGAAAGGTGAACATAGCGGAGTCATGTGTACTCTGTGAAAAACCATGGTAGAGAGTAGTAGAGACTTTTCAAACCAAGCTCGAGGTGCCTGTTTGAGACCATAGAGAGCACGCCGTAGTTTGCATACTTGACCGGGTGAGTGAGGAAGGCCTGGAGGAGGTTGCATGTAAACTACTTCAGAGAGATCACGAAGAAAGGCGTTCTTGACATCCATTTGATGAATCGTCCATTGTTTTATAGAGGCAACGGAAATCAGGGTGCGAACAGTAGTCATGCGAGCGACCGGAGCAAAAGTTTCCTCATAATCAATGCCATATTCTTGAGTGAAGCCTTGGCAACCAGGCGGGCTTTGTATCGATCAATAGAACCATCAGCCTTAGTTTTAATTTTATAAACCCATTTGCAACCAACAACAGAGTGACCGGCAGGTAAGGTGGTAAGATCCCACGTATTGGTCTGTTGCAGAGCAGTCAGTCAGTTCTTCAGTCATAGCCTGTTGCCAAAGAGGATCTGAAGAAGCAGTGCGGTAGGAAGTGGGTTCATGTAGCGACAACATGGCAGATAGAAAACAATGATAATCTGATAGCTTAGCTGGTGGGCGACGATCACGAGTCGGTCGTAGTACAGAACCATCGATGGGACAGACAGAGTCAGGACAGTTCGTCGAGTCATCAGTAGGTGGACAGCCAGATACAGGGTTCGTGGCAGGAGCATGTGAGGATACGGTATCAGGAATGGGGAGGAGAGGAATGGGTTGAGGAGTGGGTATAGGTGGGAGAGGAATCAGTGATAGAGGAGTCAGAGAATGGATCAACCGGCAGGAGGATCAGCCAGCAAGGCACGAGATCCTTAGACAGGTTGTAGTATGGTGTATTTTCCCAGAAGGTGACATGTCGAGAGATACGAAGTCTTTTTGTGATAGGATCATAACAACGATAGCCTTTTGTTGGATGCCATACCCTAAGAAGACGCACATAGCCGTTTTGGGTGTGAGTTTTGTGCGTTCGCGTTTTGGGAGGAGCACAAAACAGGTAGATCCAAAAATACGAAGATATGAATAATCAGGTGTGGTATTAAAAAGACGTTCAAAGGGAGACACGCTACCTGTAACCACGGGGGGAATGCGATTAATGAGAAAGGTAGATGTATGGAGGGCTTCTCCCCAAAAAATGGAAGGGACGGAGGACGAGACAAGTAAAGTTCTGGTTGTTTCGACAAGATGACGATGTTTGCGTTCGGCCACCCCATTTTGTTGAGGGGTGTCGGGGCAAGAGAGTTGAGGAAGGGTCCCTTGAGATTTAAGGAAGTCAAGAAAGGATTTAGACAGATATTCACCACCAGAGTCTGATCGAAAATTTTTAATTGTTTTTGAAAATTGAGTTTTAACCATAGTGGCAAATTCATGTAAATTTTATGAACGAGAATGAAGTAATTTTAGGAGTAATCCGAATAACGAGAAAGTAAGACCCAGTAGAGTAAACAGGAGGAATAATAATATACAGATGACAATAACGAAATAACCCAGACATCAGAATGCACAAGATCAAATGGAGAGTGGGAAACAGTAATACTATTATTAAAAGGAAGAGCGGTTGTTTAGCCAGTTTACAAGAAACACAAGATGGATCTTTATCTAATGTAGCCGGTCCTAACAACCCTTGTTTAACCATAAACTGAAGACGAGAAAAGGAAACATGACCTAATCTAGAATGCCAGGAAAGAAAGGAGGAGGGATTGGAGGTAAACGTTGCAAAGGAAGAGCCACTGGGGGAAGGAAGGTAATTTGTAACTTGTCCGTATACACTACATGGCCCACTCTATGGCCTGTCCCGATGTCCCTGTCGAACGGTCCTGCACAACAAAACCAGAAGAATCAAAGAAATGGTTAGACCAAGGTCACATAATTGACCAACAGATAAGAGTTGCATAGAGAGTTTAGGAACAAGGAGAACATCAGGAACAGACAAACCGTTGGTGGTATGGATGGAACCAATGTGGCTAGCAGAGATAGTGGAACCACTAGCTGTATGTATCGGGGGAGATGAGTGCATCGGGCTAGAGGTGACAAAAGGAGTAGAGTCAAAAGTCATGTGGTTTGAAGCTCCAGAATCGAGAAACCAGGGTGAGACGGTGTGAACCAGTAGGAGCAGAGAAGGCAGATGCAACAGTATGATTGAGATGTGAAGAATTGGCGGAGTTCACATGAATGGTTTGCGGACAAAAACCAGGTGGAGATGGAGAGTTGATATTTGATGGGTCAGACGATGTGAAGGCAGCAGTAGGGGGGAGGAGTTTTGTAGGCCACGCATGTACCGAGAAGTAGGAGAGGGACAGTACTTGACGGTGTGACCAAATTCTTTACAGTAATTGCATTTAACCTGTGATAACCTCTGGGTGCCCTAGGGGAAGGATGTGGAGAATATGCGGATGAGTAAGGAGGGCGTGGGGAAGGGTGATATGTGGAAGGTCGGGAAAATTGTTGTTGAGGGCGAGGGGTTGCAATGAATACAGAAGACAGAGAGGAAGAGATGCCGCGGCGGGTTTCTTCAGTAATTAGTTCAGTTAAGGCCACTTCAACTGTAGGCAGAGGTTTACGGTGAAGCATGGCAGCCGTAGCGGTTCAAACTCTTCTCTGAGAGCCATGAGAAACTGGACAAGGCGAGTCTCCTCACGAAAGGTTTCCCATAATTTCAGATCAGTGGTCCATGGTGGTTCCATAAGTTCTAACTGATCCCATATAATGGACATAGTGGAGTGAAAGTCGGAAACAGATTGGCCCACTTGTTGCTGGAGGGCTCGAATATCTTGTTCAAGCTTGTACTTTTTGGCAAAGTTGGATTGGACATACGGTTTGCCAAAAAAGTCCAAGCTTTTTTGAGCAGTATCACATTTGCCAAGTTGTATGCTAATGGAGGGGATTACAGTATTTGCAATCCAGGTCAAGATTTTGTTGTTAATATCCCATTCAGAAAATTTGGGATCAGTATCAGCAGGACATGTTGCTTTTCCGGAGACATAATTCCAGAGACCTTTTCCTTTTAAAAAATTGCGAAATAACATGGACCAATGACTGTAATTGTTGCCATCAAGTTTAATGGTAATAGGTATTTCAGAATTGGAAGACATGTTGAAAGGGGAACTAGTAATTAATAGAGATGAAACCTGAGATTGATATTGTAGGAGTGGAGTTGGCAAAAACAGAGGTCACGGTTGAGTCCGGAAGGCTGAAAAACCAAGGAATAAGTGTGTTTTTTTTTTTTTTTTTTTTTTTTTTTTGAACAGTAAACTAACGGCGTTATCTAACCGCCGTTAACTCTGACGGTTGCAGCTAACGGCGTCACTAACGGTAGTGGCGCACGTGTGGCGAGTAGGCGCGTGTGCGCGTGGGATCTGTGCGTGACTGGGCGAGACGTGGGCGAGGATCACTCTCCAGCGCGTGAAGGCGCGTGCGAGGGTGTTTTCAGAAAATTCTTTCGGGGTTACTTTCGTCTTGCTGAGACGATCACAGTGGTGCCGGGCTACGGAGTTTTGGCGGTGATTTAGATAGGTTTCGAGAGTATTGAAAAATGTGGGTTTGGTGTTGTGGGTTTGGTGTTGTGGTAATGAGGGAGTTTGAGCAGAGGAATTGCTGGGAGTGATGAGGGTGATGCAGGAGGTATCTGTGGGTAAAAAAAATTTAAGATTGTACCTCTGATACCATGATAAAATTAAGAAGGTAAAGAATTATAGCAAGAGAGTTAAGGAAATAGAGAATATGTTATTGTAGTTGTATATCTATGTTTGTTGTGTATTTCTTACAATGAGAGAAAGCTCTTATATATACAAGAGCAAGAGGCTATCAAAACATCATAATTACAAAACAAATGATGAGAACAAACAACATAATTACATTACACATTAATAGAACATGGAGAGGGAATATACAACACATCACTAGAACATGGAGAGGGAATATACAACACATCACTAGAACATGGAGATGGGAACATGGAGAGGGAATATGCCTGCCTTTAACAAAGAGATCACTCCAATTGATTTTATATCAAGGGATCCCCTTTAAAGTTAATAGAATTTGAAATAATTATACCATTTAAGAGAAATTAGGGAATGATTTTGTTGTTACTTGTTACTAGTTATATCCACTTTTTGTTCGATTGCACATGCCTTTATTAATATATGGCGAATTACATGGTAAATTAATGGTAGAAATTATTTTTGTTGAAAAACAAAGCTTATTTGAACCGTCCATATCCGGTTCACGCTTCGAAATCATATCACATCCCGGATTGGATGAAATATGATGAATTTAGAAGGTATTATGTAAATATATAATTATTATCTATTTTATCATTCAAGGATATTTACAATATTCGTAAATCAAAGGACACTTTTTCTTCGCCCACGATATCACCAAGCTTCACCACCACTACTCAGTGTTGGTCACAATTGCCGGAGCTTCATCCACCACCGATGACCTCTAGTAGGGTCCTACATTGGTGACCGATGGCTATTAGAAGATTCTTCCTTTAAATTTAATTTATAAAAGAGAAGTTCTTCCTCGCGTATGCACTACCCTTAATTAATTGTGATTACAAAGAATTGCATGTTGGTATGCAATTTGAGCCCACTTCATTTTTAAGTTATTTCATCAACGGATCAAACTTTTCATTTAATTTATTTAATATTCTTTTTTTCTTACATTAATAGTCTTTTTTTTAATTAAAATATCGTACTATATCATCCTTCATTTACTGATTGTTATCAATAGAACTTGAAGCATAACACGAAACGAGTGGTAAAAAGGAAAAAAAAGAGAGAGAGAGAGAGAGAGACCCAAATTTGAAACTGGCACTTGATGCACACTCAACCGAGTACCGACCCTAAAAAAGAAACTACAATACAATGGTGATAACTTGAGTGTCATCTAGATAGGGCACAACTCTGTTTTATGAGCATGCCAATCATGCTGAGACAGACTGATATTCAATTTTACATCATCAATTTTATTTTATATTGCCAGGTACTTCTCACTATATTCCTTTTTGCTACTTTTCGTTCTATAAAACGGCTGTGCTTTTGCTGCCAAACAGCCTTGTAGATCAGCCGATAAAAGTTCATTCACCATTCTTAACTTCTAATCCTTGTTTGGTTCACATATTTGAGTACTTAAAAAAGAAAAATATTTTCTTTCTTTTGATTGGTAAATATAAATCTTAGAAATACTTTTCTAATAAAGGAGAAAGTATGAGGTAAAATCATTTCTCTCAAAACCGGATTGATTATTCCTTATGTTTTCCTAGCATTTATTACAAAACAATTAAATAACAATATCCCTACTTAAATGCTTGTCATACTTTACCAAACACAAACATAAGAAAGAAAATTTGACAAAAACTTTACCTACCTCTATAAAAGAGACAAGGGAATTGACTTCCGTGAACGGAATGAGACCTTATAATTCAAAAAAAAAAAATTAAATAATCCAAGGTAGTTGTTTTTATTTCTTAATAAAATACAAATGTCACATAATTAATAATAAAAATACAACTATATTATTTAAGTTTTTGGCTTCACACAAGGTGTTCAATCCAGTTTTCGCACACCTCAACTAATCCCTGCTCACGGTGCGTGACTGCCACTGGCCGAGTATTATTTTGACAACACCAAAAATCGAGCGGTGCGTAACTATCACTACCAAGCATTATTTTAACAACGCCGAAAATCGACCTTGAGAACTCCAAATTGATCCCAAAGTTGTCATAATGGTAATCTTATAACACTAGGCCAAGAGACTTGATTAAATAAATAAACATATTCAAAATAACTCGCACAAAAGAAAATATATCAATTTTAAATAAATAAAATAAATAAATTATTATACCAAATTTTTTTATCTAATCCTTTAGATTTTCCTGATCCGGATATTACAACTGTCTTAATGTGATTTGGTGATCCATATAATATATTTCTGTGTTTCGCATAATATTATAACAAGTTTTAATTAAAAATTATTCAACTCATACCCAGTGTTAATTAAAGTTGTTGGCTAACATCACAATTCACATTTCACAACCAACAAAGCAACTAGAATTAGGCAATTGCACATGAAGCCGTCAATGACTGATAAAAATACCCACCAGGTGTTTGACAAAAATACACAACAAAATTACAGTCTTTTCAAGCTAGCCTTCGAACCCAGCAACACTTAAAACAAGCAGTCGCAAAACATAATACTAATATTTTTCAGAAACACTAAACACCAAGTTAAGCCTGGAATTGAGTAATTTAAACACCAGTTGAACCAAAACCACCACTGCCCCTCACAGTTGAATCCAAATCATCAACCTCTGTAACTTCTGGTGTCACAATCTTCTCAATAATCAACTGCGCAATCCTATCACCCTCCTTTACTTCAAAGTCAACATCAGAATAATTGAACAAAATAACACCAACAGGGCCCCTATAGTCTGCATCAATTACTCCGGCCCCTACATCAATTGAATGCTTCCATGCCAATCCAGATCTCGGCGCTACAAAATACAAATGGGTTTTATTGTCCCAGCTTCTATATATTTAATCCGCAAATAGACGTGTATATGAGTATATGACTTTGTAAGATAAAATTTAGCTAGAGTTTTACCAATACGAGCATACGTTCCTTCAGGTACTGCTATGCTAAGATCTGTTGGAATCAAAGCCTTTCCTCTTGCTGGTACTTTAGTCTCCGTTGCACTACACATCGAAGTGTCAGAAAATATATATATATATAATAAAAAAATTGGGGGACAAAGTCTTGATAATTATCTACAATATTTATTGGGACATTGAAATTTACCTAGAGAGATCGTAACCTGCAGAGAGAAGTGAACCTCTTGAAGGCAAAATAGCTTTCTCTGATAGCTTTTTCACTCGCAGAAAGGGAGGAATTTGATCGAACACTTGGTGGGCACCGTTTTGATCAAGACCGTTTTGATCAAGCTTCTGGATCTTTGGGCTTGGTTCTTTGATTTCGGGACTGTTGATTTGAGGATCGTGTTGAGCCATTGCCACAAATCGAGTGTGAATAGATGGGTTTAGCGGGTATTTCAATCGACGGAGTCTGAGGGAAGGTCGTAGTGGCAGTAAAAGGGGAAACAAGGGGTTTAATCTATATAGTAGAGTTGAAAATGACTGCCACGAAAATGGCGCCAAAATTCCCGCCATTTTCACTCGGGATGGAGAAGTAAACCATGTTGTTGCACAGAAGATCTTTTATTATGTACGCGTGTTATAATGTAATTAAAAAAAAGTCTATTTTACTTATATTTGTTTATAAGCATATACAATGTGCATGTGTTAAAATATATATATATATATATATAATATTATTTTAATTTTAATTATTTCACGGTACTCGTTCTAGTTTTTGCCATAATAATTTTGTTAATATTAATATAATATACTATAGGGTATTAATTATATAGATAATCCTTGTTTTTTTTACTATCTTATTATTATTATTCTCCCCATTATTAATCGGATTGTGTATCATATTAATATTAAGTCAATTGCAAATATAATTAAAAATCTCATTTATTAAAATTATAACTATAAAAACGAAATATTTTTAAAATTAAGAGAGGAAAATGAAATAACATTAGAAAATAATTGGTGGGAAGAAAGTATGAAAAAATAATTATAAGGAAAATAGAGAGAGAAATAGATATAAAATGACAATTAAAATAAAATAAAAGATATAAAAAATGTGAAAGAATTAAAAGAATAAGTTTAGTAGTACCAAATGTCATCACCACATCAAAATAAATAATTTTACTATCTATTATATATATATAACATGATATTTTTGATGCAATTAAAACAAAACAGTATAGTTATATTTTCACTAATTTTTCTTTAAATCTTAATCTTTTATCCAAAATAAATAAAAAAATATAAAAGAAACAAAATTAAGAGGCAAAATGTAAGGATATTTATAATTAATAATTATATAAACTTTAGTCTTCATACATCACAAATTAATATCTAGGCATTTAAAAATGAATAATACACCATACATGTAACAATATTCATAGTTGGAGAGTGAAAGAAACTAAAAAAAGTAATTATGAGCAAATTTTATTCTTCCACTGCCATTGAATATGTATAATGTAAGTACTGAAAATTGCAATGAAAGATAAAGAAAAAATTCGCAAAAATCTCAATAATTCTCATAAATTATATACAAATAATTTTTAAAATTTGTAACTTAACGGAATATGTTTATTTATTTTTTTGTTAAGTTTTGACGAAGATGCATTTTCTTTTATATTTTGTTAAATCACTCTTTTAAAATATATAAAAACAATGTACATAAAGTTTTCCTTTTGTTGGAAGTATAGGGTTAAGAAATTAATAAAATAGTAGAATGACTAAGAAAATGAGAAGAGGTATACCCGTTTACTCATATTTATGCATGAAAAAGAAATAACTATTTTGAAACAAAATTATAAGTTCTTAATTTAAGAAAATGCTTTATTCTCGTTTTATCCGTGACAACCTTATATACTGATAGAAAGCAAGTTTGTTCTGAGAGGTAGAAAATCGAATCTATCATGAAGAATCTGGGATGAAAATATAGACTCGCACTGTGAAAGATGTAAAAAAGTGGCATCTGTAAGATTATAATGTTAACGGAATCTTTGATAAATAAATAACACATGTCATATTATTTATTTACTAGATATTACGTCCTTGGTATGTTGTGCTTGAAATTCATCCAACCTGATTAAATTGCCCATTTATCCCACTCTTGTTCACTGCATGTGTGCCTTTGTAAAGCCTTTTTTTCTTTCAAGGGAAGTCTAGGTCTTGACTTATACAGCAGGACAAAAATTCTTGACTTGTACAGGAATACCGATATGAGATCGCATGGGAAAATTTTAGACATAGTTCTGCAAGTGCTTTCCCTTACACATGAAGATCCAGTAAGGCCTGTGGCATTTTTTGCACCTACTCCTGAAGAATTGATACTTCCCAGTCACACTTATATGTTTTGTTGAACATTATTTTGGTCTTACTCGTACTTCAAATGTTTGCTTACTTTCTGGGGAGGTTATTCTGAAGGGAATTGACAAGGGGGACATATTAAGCAGTGGTGTTCCTCAAGATGGATTTGTAGGACGGAGTTCGAATGATCTTACACAATCAAATCGAAATAAGCTTGGTATGCATTCATATCTTTTTGTTACATTTGGTTTTTGCTTTAGTTTTAAGTAATGTTGAATATTACTTTCCCAAACAGGCAGTAGAGAAGAACTACTCTTTGCTGTTGATAACATCAAAGATGAAAGTGCTGAAAACGCGGGCTTGCTCCACGAGAAAACTAAAAATGCTGAAGCTGGGCTTCTTTATCTTTGGTTTGACATTCTTTTCGGACTGTATCCAATTTGATGATTTTTTTGCTCGGCTGTATTTTATGCTTGAACTAGTGTACTCTAAATTTGTCAATGTAAATGTGAGAATGAATTTGTTTCCAACTAGGTGTTTTTATTTTTGAAATCTTTAATCCATTTTTTATTTCCAGCTTTCAGAGAGGACGATGCTTCTCATACAAGGAATGCTGAAGTTCCATGGCAATCCTCATCACTGGGAGAAAGAATACATTCAGCCTCACGTGATTGGAGAGAGATTCCTTCCTACTGACGTCAGGTCAAGAAACTCTGACATTGGCTGGTCACAGTCACTGAAAGATCTGAATAATGAATTGGAAAGCAGTTTGGCAAATCAGTCCTACATCAAACTTGGGCCTAAACGGCAAATTGGCAACGACCCACTTATTAAAAGGCAACAATCTGCAATTATGGATAGGGAACAAGAAAACCGGAAACTTTCACAGCCATCACCTGAAGACCTAGTTCTTTATTACAAAGATCCTCGGGGTGAAATTCAAGGACCTTTTGCTGGGAGTGATATTATTGGATGGTTTGAGGCCGGATATTTTGGCATAGATTTGTAAGTTCGCCTTGCGAGTGCACCACACGATTCGCCACTTGCATTACTTGGTGACGTTATGCCCCACTTACGTGCGAAAGCCTGGCCATCTCTTGGTTTTGGAGATCCAAAAACCAAATGACGTGGCAGATGCATCCAGTAGGCTGAACTTCAGTGGGACTGGTAAGCTTCATACAGGCTCGAGTGAGAATGATATGATAAAAAATGAAGCAAGGTATATTCAGGGTTTTAGAACGGAGGCTGAAAATAGGTTTCTAGTGTCACTGATGTCTTGTAATATGGGCGGTGCCCCCTTAAGAAGCTACCTCTCTCAGAAGGTTGTTTTTGTTTTTCCCTGTTATAAGTTGTAAATATTGTATTAGGAAAGTAGATAATTTAGGAATCCTAATTAGTAGTCGTTTCCTTATCTGTGTAGGAGTCTCATGTATATAAGTGGGTAATCTTCTCTTTAATAATATGAATATAATTTCTCTTCTTCTCATAGACAACATGGTATCAGAGCGATATCCTTCATCAAACTTCTTGTGTTGATACTCCATCCCAAAATGGAGTGGCAGAACGGAAGAACAGACATCTTCTTGAAACTGCAAGAGCCCTATTATTCCAAATGAATGTTCCAAAACCATTTTGGGCTGATGCAGTTTCCACAGCATGCTTTCTCATTGTTGTAAGCCAGCTTACTCGTAAACTTAATTGTTGCATCTCATTCTTTCCTGATTATTGCTTGTTTCAGGATCTTATGACGAAGAAGATTATTGGTAAAGGACATGAATCGGGCGGCCTCTACATCCTTGACACATCGATACCTTAATCCGTTGCATGTTCGGGTGTCACATCTGCTTTCAAGGCTCATTGTAGGCTCGGTCACCCTTCTCTTCCTCTGCTTAAGGAGTTGTGTCCTCAGTTTAATAAGGTGTCCTCATTAGATTGTGAGTCGTGTCAATTTGCCAAACATCACCGTAGTAGTCTTAGTCCGAGAGTCAATAAGAGAGCGAGTGCTCCGTTTGAATTAGTTCACTCTGATGTTTGGGGTCCATGTCCTGTTATGTCAAAAACTGGGTTCAAGTATTTTGTTACTTTTGTTGATGATTATTCTCGTACAACTTGGTTATATTTAATGAAAAGTCGTTCTGAATTGTTTTCTCATTTTTGTGCGTTTTGTGCTGAAATTAAAACTCAATTTGCTACTTCTGTCCATATATTGCGCAGTGATAATGCCAAAGAATATTTATCTTCATCTTTTCAGACTTACATGATTCAGAACGGTATCCTTCATCAAACTTCTTGTGTTGATACTCCATCCCAAAATGGAGTGGCAGAACGGAAGAACAGACATCTTCTTGAAACTGCAAGAGCCCTATTATTCCAAATGAATGTTCCAAAACCATTTTGGGCTGATGCAGTTTCCACAGCATGCTTTCTCATTAATCGAATGCCCTCATCTGTTCTTCATGGTGAGACTCCTTACAGTGTTCTCTTTCCAAATAAATCATTATTTCCTATTGAACCCAGAATATTTGGTAGTATTTGCTTTGTTCGAGATGTCCGTCCACAGGTTACTAAGTTAGATCCCAAGTCATTGAAGTGTGTTTTTCTTGGGTATTCTCGTCTTCAGAAAGGATACAGATGTTATTGCCCTAGTTTGAACAAGTACCTTGTTTCAGCTGATGTTACCTTCATGGAAGAAACACCATATTTTCCTTCTTCCACTTCCAACAGTCAGGGGGAGGATGATGATTTGTTAGTATATACGATCACGTTCCCTGAACCCGTTGCTGAACCAGCGCCAGTCAGACCTCCCATCCATCAAGTCTACTCCAGACGCCGGCCTGCTGATTCATGTCCTCCACCAGCTTCTTCTTCATCATCAGATTCCGTGACGAGTAATGATCTTCCTATTGCTTTACGCAAAGGTAAACGCCAGTGTACTTATCCTGTTTCGTCTTGTGTCTCTTATGATCACCTATCCCATTCGTCTTATTCATTCATTGCATCTCTTGATTCTATATCTGTTCCTAAAACTGTTAATGAGGCTATATCACATCCTGGATGGCGTAATGCAATGATAGAGGAAATGGATGCTTTAGACAAGAATGGTACATGGGCCTTGGTCACTTTACCTGCAGGGAAACAGGCTATCGGATGCAAATGGGTGTTTACCGTCAAGGTTAATCCTGATGGGTCTGTTGCTCGTTTAAAGCCCGCCTCGTTGCTAAGGGTTATGCTCAGACATATGGCGTTGATTATTCTGATACTTTTTCTCCTGTTGCTAAACTAACATCTGTCAGGCTGTTTATATCTTTGGCAGCTACTCATCATTGGCCTCTGCATCAGCTAGACATAAAGAATGCTTTTCTTCATGGTGATCTTCAGGAGGAGGTCTATATGGAGCAACCTCCTGGGTTTGTTGCTCAGGGGGAGTATGGGAAAGTCTGTCATCTTCGTAAATCTTTGTATGGCTTGAAACAAAGTCCTCGTGCTTGGTTTGGAAAATTTAGTCAGGCTATTGAGACGTTTGGCATGGCGAAAAGTAAGTCTGACCACTCTGTGTTCTACAAACAATCTGAAGCAGGCATCATTTTGTTGGTTGTGTACGTAGATGACATTGTCATTACTGGGAGTGATACGATGGGAATCTCTTCTCTTAAGTCCTTCCTTCATGCTCAGTTTCATACAAAGGACTTAGGGATGCTAAAATATTTTTTGGGTGTCGAAGTCACAAGGAGTAAAAAGGGTATTTTTCTATCTCAGAGGAAATATGTTCTTGACTTATTAGCTGAGACAGGGAAATTGGGGGCAAAGCCGTGTAGTACTCCGATGATTCCTAATGTACAGTTGACAAAAGATGGTCCACTATTTGAGGATCCTGAGAAATATAGAAGATTGGTGGGGAAGTTGAACTATCTTACAGTGACTCGCCCGGATATTGCGTATTCTGTCAGTGTGATGAGCCAGTTTATGTCGTCCCCAACAATTCATCATTGGGAAGTGTTAGAACAAATTTTGTGTTACCTAAAAGGAGCACCTGGACGTGGTATCTTATACGCCAATCATGGACACACTCGTATTGAAGGTTTTTCAGATGCAGATTGGGCAGGTTCCAAGGTGGATAGAAAGTCCACATCAGGCTATTGTATCTTTGTTGGCGGAAATTTGGTCTCATGGAAAAGTAAGAAGCAAAATGTTGTGGCACGATCCAGTGCAGAATCAGAATATAGAGCTATGGCCCAGTCTGTGTGTGAAATAATGTGGATATGTCAGCTCTTAAATGAAGTAGGGATTAAGACTTCGGTACCGGCTAAATTATGGTGTGATAATCAAGCTGCCATACATATTGCGTCTAATCCCGTGTTTCATGAACGAACGAAACATATTGAACTCGATTGCCATTTTGTCCGCGAAAAGATCCAGCAAGGCTTAATTTCCACAGGATATGTGAAGACTGGAGAGCAATTGGGTGATCTCTTCACGAAAGCCTTAAACGGGGTTCGGGTTGATTATCTTTGTAACAAGCTGGCATGATCAATATCTATGCTCCAGCTTGAGGGGGAGTGTTATAAGTTGTAAATATTGTATTAGGAAAGTAGATAATTTAGGAATCCTAATTAGTAGTCGTTTCCTTATCTGTGTAGGAGTCTCATGTATATAAGTGGGTAATCTTCTCTTTAATAATATGAATATAATTTCTCTTCTTCTCATAGACAACATTCCCCAAAATAAAAATTATTGTAAAATACTTATGTTTATGAAGATCTGATGGCATTTGATGCTCACACCTACCAAATGTCCCCCCCTTTTACACTTTCCACTGTTAGATATATTTGGTAAATGGTCCCTGTCCTAATATGTCGTGTTTCACATTGCAGGTATGCAGGGACTTTCTGGAAATAATTCTAGTGCTATGCCTCCTTTAGTTAAGGAAAGCGAGGACAAACTTTATCTTGTGGCCCAGAGATTGACAATTGAAAGGCAGAGATCTATGTCAAATTCCTACCCATTTTGGACTAGGAGAGATGCAGCTCCCCCAATCCAAAAGGCAGATATTGTCCGGGATGCACCAATGCAACGTTCGAATATTTTATCATCAATTGTTGACAATCCTCGTCTGCCACACCTTTCCCAAAATACAGATTACATGTCCATCCTTCAAGGCTAATTTGATGGGCCTTCATCTAGTGTTAATAGTGGAGTTGGTGGTTGGTCAAACGTCCCTGTCCAAGGTGAGTTAGACCCACTTAAAGATAAGCCCGACGTGCATAATGGTCAAAGTCGCTACTCGAAATTCAACAAGAAGAGCAGAGGAAAGCTCAAGTTGAAGGAGAAATGGTTGTTTCTGAGATCTCAACATCTCTTAGCAACACCAGTTTCTCTACGCCTTGGGCCGGTGTTATTGCCAATTCAGATAATAAATCGTTTAGTGGAATTCAGCCAGATGCAGCAGGTGGTGCAGTGTTACAAGAGGGTTCTCTAAATCAAAAGAGCAAGAAGAGTCAATTACACGATCTTTTGGCAGAGGAAGCTTTGCCAAAGTCCAATGAACGAGAAGTTGAAGTCCCTGCTGTGATACATACAAGCTCATAATCTGATGTAATTGAGGATAACAACTTTATCGAGGCTAAAGACACTAAAAAGAGCCGCAAAAAGTCTGCGAAAGCTAAGAATGTTGGAACTAAGGTCACAATGCCTGTTGCTTCAATCAATGTGTCTGTTGAGACTTGAGAGAGGGTAAAGTCCTCAAACAGTACAACAGAAGGAAGTTTTACCTGTGGTCCCATCTGGTCCATCCCTAGGAGATTTTGTGTGGAAGGGGGAGACTGCAAACCCTTCCTATGCTCCAGCATGGTCTACCGACTCGGGGAAGGTTCCAAATTCCGCATAATTGAGGGACATTCTCAAGGAACAAGGAAAAAAAGGTTCTTCTGGGCATAACCAGAATCCAATTCTGATTCCTCAGAAATCCCAGCCAACCCAACCCACTCGTGGAAGTGGTCCTTCATGGTCAGGTTTTACTGCATCAGCTCCTGCCAAGTCTGCATCCCCCATCCAGACTATTACACAGCCTTCATCTCAATCGAAACAGAAATTAGACGATGATTTCTTTTGAGGTCCAGTAGATCAGGCGAAGCAAGATGCAAAGCAGTATGAATCTTATCCTTAACCTTTGTTTTATAAGTGTCTTGTTATGCCTATTCCTAACTGCTTCTTCGTTATTATAGAATCTGGTGTTGGACATAAAATGTTTCCATGTATATGCACATGTTTTATGGATGCTAATGCTACTTGTTCAAGTCTTCACTTAAAGCTGTTGGTGGAGCTTTAAAATTCCCGGAAGTTTCATTATAATATATATAAATATATATATATAGAGAGAGAGAGAGGGAGAGAGAGTATATATGTTGTATGCTTCATATATTTTTATATAAATATGTATACACAATGGCAGGAAGCTCTTGCACTGGGCTGCTTTAGGTTATTGTTGCATTTGGTGTACAGATTTTCGCTCTTGCACGGGGAAGTCATTACATAAGTCATATTTTAACGTCTTTTGTAATAATTGATTCATCTTATCAGTCGACTATAATGGGAACCAAATCGCTCCCAATATAAGGGGTGCTTGGTGCTCCGTCTCATGTTTGAATTATTATCGAGTTATGATGAGAACATTAGTTGTACTTACTGAAACGTATGGATCCTGATGAATGTTGATCATTAAATCTTTAATGCCGATCGAAGGCAAATCTTAAATGGTGTCCTTCTGCGTGCAGGTCCGATTTTCCTCTTCTCGCAAATCAGGCCAGTTTGGTCAAGAACTCACCAGTAAAAGAAACTGTTGCTGGCTCATTGAGCAGACAGATATCTGTTGGGCGTAAACCTGTCGAGTGTTCCATTTCTTCATTACCATCTTCTGCTCACTCTTCTCTGAAGGGGAAAAAGAATACATTGACTAATAAGCATTCAGGTAAGCTTTTAAAAGCTTTGTTTTCTTTTCATAGATTTAGATTGACCTTTATACCCCCTACTGTTGCAGAGGCTATGGATTTCAGAGATTGGTGTGAAAACGAGTGTCAGACTTGTCGGCTCACGAGGTACCCAAGTCTAAATGACCCTTCTTTTTTCTTTTTTTCTCCTTTCCTATTTTTCATTTGGAGATGAACCGGATGATACCGACTTCCATTGGAATGAAGCCCGCCTGTATCTTAAAGTCTTCATTTTCCTAGGATAGTCGGTTTCTATGTCCTTTTCATGAAGATGTAAGACCCCCCCAGCTCCAGTTACAAATATCCTAGCTTAGTTGTAAACTTGTAATGGATAATAATATTCTTGTGCATGGGACTGATCAGTTGGAGAGCGATTGTTTCATATCATAAATTAAGAATGGGAAAAAAAGAATTTAAAGAAATCCATTACTTTGTTTTCTATGTCTGAGGTAACACCAATTTCCCGTTCCAATAGATAAAAGTTTCCTAGAGTTTTGTTTAAAGCAATCAAGATCGGAGGCCAAGATTCTTTTAACAGAGAACTTGGCTCATATGATCCTGACCACAAATTCATAGACAAGTTCCTCAACTTCAAAGATTTCATACCTGCAGATGTCCTTGAAATTGCCTTCCAAAGTCCAGGTGATCAAAGAAAGGTCACTAGAGATGCGAAGTTTCCTGGAGTTTTGTTTAAAGCAATCAAGGTCGGAGGCCAAGATTCTTTTAACAGAGAACTTGGCTCATATGATCCTGACCACAAATTCATAGACAAGTTCCTCAACTTCAAAGATTTCATACCTGGAGATGTCCTTGAAATTGCCTTCCAAAGTCCAGGTGATCAAAGAAAGGTCACTAGAGATGCGAATGAAGGAGGTTATGGCAATGTGGACCAAGGCATTGCAGCTTTTCAAGGTGTGTCCACAGAAGGGGAGGGGGGAAGAAGAAGAAGAAGGGGAAGAAAGGAAGGAAGGTTAGTCCATTGGTTTTGGGATTTAACGTTGTTAGCAACCGGATCATGATGGGAGAAATTCAGACTCCCGAGGATTAGGGCAAGTTTAAAAATTTAGTTGTAGATGCATTTGGTCTTGTATAAGTTTGACTGTAAATGGTCTCTTTTTTTTTCAACTGATCCTTTTGGGGCTTTTTTGGGACTTCTGTTCTCCTTTTAAAGAGCGACAGCCAGCGCCATTTAAAATCTGCTCTAAGCAATTTTGTGTAGTACTTTTTCATTCAGCTTTTGACCATTTTGTTATTTTTAATCTATATGTCAATATAGAAGATTTAATCACTGACTCGGTTGCCCGTTATATCGTTTTTTTGTAGTTTGATCCTCTTTATTTCGTTTTCTTTAGTTTGATTACAATGTTGAACCCTAAGAAACAGGGACAACAGACGCCCATTTTGGTATCTGTATATTATGAAACATATTTTTAATAAACTGTATCATGTTTTGTCCGTTATGGTGTTGTTAAAGGATAACGAAAAAATGTTGCACTTGATCAACTTTTTAATGGATATTGCCAGAGTAATAGAAAAGGATTTGTCCTGATAAGGTCCTTCCATGAAACCGATACAAGAAGTCACTTAACAAAGAATTTAGAAAATCAAGTTAGGTGCAACGATTAGTGAATGCACCTTTGATTTAAAAATAAAAAGAAAGTGCCAAAACTGAAACAAGAATCCAAGTTAATCTTTGGTAGCAAAGCAACCCATTGGAAATTTGGAAGAGGAGGAAAAATATAAATAAGGATTAACAACATTTTAATACATTGTATTTACACCCATTCTTCATTTAATACATTGTACATTTTTTTTTTCAAATATAACAACTTTCTTTCTGTTTGTTTGCAATTGAAACATCCGTTATCTTTGTCTTCTAATACCGTTAAAGAAATATGACGCGGCATCCCATTTAGCATTTCAAATTGCCAATGAAGCAGCCATGTTGACACACAGTCAAATAAAGAAAAAAACAGGAAAACGAAAATGGAAAAGGGGCCACTGCCAATTCGGTTCTGGAGGTTGTCGTAAAACTCAGAGCTTCGCGGATCCGATGAAGAAGAAGAAAAGGGGCGGGGAAAAATTGAAACGAACCTCTTCGATGAACATGAAGAAGAAGAAGTTGTATATATATATTATTTTGTGTGTATATATATGTGTATCTATATATGTATGTATTGGTTTTGGCGGGGGTTTGATTCTCGTGACTGGGCAATATGTAGTTAATCCAAAATTAATTAGAACAGCAATTGAATTGAATCGGATGTAAAGGAGAGATGGTGAAGTGACTGGCGAATCGTCATCTCCATTTCCCCTGAATCAAACAACACCAAACCAAAATCAACCCAAATCAAGCAACAAAGAAACAAAGTCTCACTTATATACGACCCAAACAACCCAAGTCAAACAACCAATTATATACGTCCCACGAGACACGAATTTCAATTCCATCCATTTTCATTCTTCACTTCCCCTGAATTTTCACTTTAAATGCTTAATAATAAGTACCCTTGTGAGAAATCCCAAAATATGGAAATGTGTTTGGGGGTATGGAGGGTGAGGTGGAAAGAGAAGGAAAAGGAGAGAGAGGGTCGCCAGAGAAGATGTAGTGGAGGTGCCGAAGATGGTAGTGAGAGAGAAGGAAGAGGAAGATATCGACGTTGGCTAACTGTGTATCCAAGTTGGTAGTGAGAGAGAAGGAAGAGAATGAAGAGGAAGATAGAGAAGGAGCGGGTGAGGGTGAGGTTTTTATCTGCCTTTTCCATTTTCGTTTTTCTATTTTTTTTTTTCTTTTATCTAACTGTGTGTCAACGTGGCTGCTTCGTTGGCAATTTGAAATGCCAAATGGGATGCCACGTCATATTTCTTCAACAGTGTTAGAAGACAAAGATAATGGACATCTCAATTGCAAACAAACAGAAAGAAAGTTGTTATATTTGAAAACAAAAAATGTACAATGTATCGAATGGAAAATGAGTGTAAGTACAATATACTAAAATGTAGTAAATCCTATAAATTAAGAGGCAATCTCCAAAAAATTGCATGGTATTCTGAAAATCTGGAATAACAAATATATGCTTAGTGAATTAGATAATATGTTCAGCAACAAGAGGAAGGAGGTGTTTGCAGCTCAAACCGTAGAAGATTTTATATATATATTTTTTTGAACATTGAAAGAACAAATTCATCCAACAAGCAAGATGCATACATATAACAGTTGATAGAAGAAGCAGAGTGTTTTACATGGAGAGGGAGGGCATCATAAAAAGAAGAATAGAGAGGAATCTATGTGTGTAAATTTGATAAAGAGGAATTAAGAAGCTGGGTATACTCCTGCGGCTGTTTCCAATCTCCCTCCTGCTATTGTGCAGGGAACTGTGCGCGTATTCAAACGCATAATAACATAGGACCTGGCTAGATTGATCTTCCCCCGGCATTATTTGAGACGGTACCATTTGTAGTTACAGACTCTTTCTTATCTTCCCTAAATCGCTTGCTGCTTTGTTTTTCCTCGACTGGTGCTCTGAACGCCAAAAAGTAAGACCAGCAAACACCATAATTTTTTAAAGAGGAAATTTCATATCCAGTGTACATTAAAGCGGCTAATTTAATTTGCTCACAACGGAAACCAGAATTTCACTAGCGTATAGAAGTAGCATCAGTAAATATGCATTAATGGATCATTTTGTCTAATAAATTTATTATTGTCCAAATATTTAATTTTTAGGGGTAATAAAATCAGAAATTCGTATTTGAATTTTGAATTGAAAAGCAAGGGAGGGGGGGTACCTATCTGTTGATTGATTATTAATGTGGTGGAGGGAGAGGGAGAGCAAAGACATCTTGGCAATTTCAGAAACGGCGTGATTTCTAGCGGAAGGGAGATCACTGGTCAAGTCCTCGTAAGCAGCCTCGAAAGCATCTTGCCAGAACCTGGGTAATTGAATGGTACGACTGTGACTGTACACATCCCACATCTGTCGAACCACCTTCTCTCTGTCCTCCACTTCCTTCACTCCCAAAATATCAATCAATCAACTTAGTTACTTAGTTAAATTGGGGATCGAAAACAAATATATATATATATATATGAGGATTGAGAGAGAGAGAGAGGGGAGGAATTACCAAGATGTCAAGGTCATTGTGGAGTGGAGAGTCATCGAAGTGGTCGGAAAGAGGGTTTAGAGCGGATGCGGCGGCGGAGGACCAATTGAGGGTGACGGAGCCGGTGAGCATAGACCAGAAGGCCAGTAGTATGATAGCTGCCAACGCCCATAACTTGTATCGACCTCGCCCGAATAGACGACCACCGAGTAGAAGGAATGACCCTTCTTTCTCTTTCTTTCCATTATTAATGGTGGTGGTGCTGCTGCTGCTGCTGGTTGATAGCAGCTGTGCCTGTGATTCTTCGTCCTTCATCTTCTCTTTCGATTTAGTTACTGATCTTTTTTTGCCCACTATTACTACTAGTCTGCTGCTTTGGTTTTTTTCCCAATGTGAGTGAGGTGTAGTAATCAAGTTGAGAGAGGGGGAATTATTGTCGTCTATTACGGCAGTGGGTAGTTGGATTTCCTTAAATACCCACCATGTGTCAATGTTCGTTCAATTCTACTCCTGCTTGTTGGACTCATTATTTTCCTGCTTGTTGGATTAATCCCCACTCACATATTTAAGTTTGCAACTGGTCCAAGAAAATCTGTACAGATTAAACACTATATTCACCGCTAAATATAACAGCTCTCAAAAGAACTTAATAATAAACAAGTCACTTGCTCAACCCTCTCATTAATTAATTATGCTAATTGTTCCCTTTTTGGATATGTTTGTCAAGTACTCCTAAGATTTACGTATTCTCGTACTAAATATCCATAACTTATATTCCAGTTTCTTTCACATATTATTTATCCTTGTTGTTATTCGGTTAGTTATCTTAATCGTAGATCTTCTATATTATACCAAGTAAAACTTACTTTTGCAAATATAGCATTAAGTTTCTTAAAAGATTATACCAGATATAGTATGACAAATAGCTATACGGGTGTGCCAAACCCGTATGAGATATTTGCTTAAAAAAAAATTCATAAGATAATTTAAAAAAAATAGCAAAAGGCTTAATACGAGTGTACCATACTTATATTTTTTTTTTTAACCAATAAATGATACCCATATGGCACATATGAGTAACTCAGACCTGCACGAGTAAAAGTTAAGTGAATGGTAAGTTTGCACTCTTTACCATATGTAACTAAATTTGTGAGTTAAATTACTTTCTATGTATAAATGAATATATTAAATTTGTCCATTTAACATACCTGTTGTAGTTGACGAGTATATTAAATTTTCCCATTTAACATACTTGTTGTAGTTACAATTTTGAGTTCTATGGATATAATAGATATGTATGATTATCTTAACATTGGTCATTCATTGTAATATCTATCTTTATCTTAAACCTAACGTTTTATCTAAAATTGAAACTCGAATCGTTTTTTACTCCATAAAATTTTCTCGAAGGAAAAAAAAAAGGACGTATTACGAACAGTGAAACTCAAACACTTGCTATTAACATATTTTAACTGCCAAACCAATTTTATTTTATTTTTAAGCCTTATATATATTAACTGCTACTTATTAAATTTAATTTTTACATGATTCAGTTTTTTTCTGATTACCCAATTAAACTAGTACGTGTCCAAGGGAAGGAGCATGAGTACACTTTGCGGGTCCCACATGATATGGATCTTACAAAAGAAACCACCGACGTGGGTGGGCCCACCTTTTTTGCTATTATTTAAATTTAAATTGGAGCAGTCGGGTTTGACCCGTGGATGGTTTTGGCATTGACATTGGTTGGCCATACAATCTTGTTTTTGCGCTTACGAAGCCCGGATGTCAGAAAGAAAGCAAGCTTCAATCTTTCCCCTTATTAGTTTAATTAGTACTTTAATGAAATTACTGTATCTTAGGATTCGTTTATTATCAAAGTAATAATATTTTTAAATATATATGAAACTACAATAGTGTCCTTGTGTTCAAATTTGTATACTTCGTGAACCGCGAACAAAAATTAGCTCAGACACTCTGTAGAAAAACTAAAAAAAAATGAAAATTCAAGATTAATAATAATTCGCTGGTAAAATTTAGCTCTAATTCTCTCAAAAACAAAACAAATTTTGGAGCTCTAACTTTTGAAGTCCTAGAATGAATTATTGTAACTTTTTTTTAATTTATAAAAAGGACATTAGTTTAAAACAAGTGATCAGTAAAATTTTGTTTAATTACTTGTCAAATTAATTGCCAGAGTGATTAGTTTAGACATAAAATGTAATAGTTTTATGTCATTGGTGCTATAAAAAAGGAGCCTGTGATTTATTTTGCACTATTTTTCATAAACAAGTGCAAACTAATTGGACTGAAAAAAAATAATTAAATTAATTTTATACATTTTTAATACCAACCAAACAAAATTATTTTGTCTAAATGGAAAAAATATATTACAAATAAATTAAATTTAGGGTGATTTTATTTCCAACCCCAATAATACTTGGTTTCACTCCCACCTTTCATTCGGTCCTTGATTACTGAGTAAAGACATGTTAGTTGGTTCTTCAGTACCAAATATAAACATATTACTTAGTATTTAGGACTGAATAACAAACTTTTAGTCAGTACTTAATGACTGGATGTTAAGAGAGAATAAAATTAAACATTATTAAAAGTGAAAATAAAATCACCTTAAATTTAAATGAGCCGAATACAATTTAAGTGAAAGAAAACGTACTATGCATTGTATCAGTTTTATTCCCTTTATGAACAGAACCTACTACCATCATCATCTTAATCTTAGGCATCAATTTTAAAATGAAAAACATATAAAACACGGAAGAGTGGAAGACATATGTATGGTGCTACAAAGCCTAATAATGTTGAATATTTTATTATGTTATTAAAATGAGGTTTAAGTAAAGCATGGAAATCTCTTTCTAATTTGGTCAACATCCACTAACAGGTAGACGGAACTTACAAGTAGGCCGAAGCCAAAAGGAAGCTCAAAAATGTAGTCAAATAGACATATTTTTAGCTTGGTTGTATGATAAAACTAGAGTAATTATGAGTATTTGTAACTGATGTAATATATACACAAATTATCACTCGACTTATGGGGAAGCTGTTCGCGAAAATGGTCTAAGAATGTTTTCATCTACTTGGAGGAGGTCTCTCACGGTGTTTCATCTCTTGTAAGAATGCACTTCTTATTATTCTTTGGGTTCTTGTTCGAATTGTAGGGAGGTAATATAAACTGTGCAAAAATTCATACTAAAATAACAATGAAATGTTATATTTAAATCACAAGTTTCAATACAAAGAATTTTTGTATGCACCTACTAATTCCAATCCATAGTTGATGCCTATTCCCTTGCATTGCAAAATTTATTTTTTCACTAAAACATTATATTGTTTTTGGTACATGATGTAATATTACCATTTTCTCCCTCGAAAGCAAAATTGTTTTTGGCATATCATTTTTTTTTCCTATCTAAAGATTGCTTAAAATCTACCGTCCTGAGATGATTATTATTGGGTGATCAATAATTGAGAATGGAACCCATTACCAACCAACCCTGAGATGGCCAGTGATTGGTATCCTTCATCGTTCTGTCACTTCTTCTCGGTGTGAAAAGTGATATTAAAATTGGGCTACATGCATACATACAACCCCACCTTGGATCTCTCTCTCTCTCTCTCTCTCATCAGTAGTACTTCACTTGATCATGATGTCTCAGAAATAAGAAAGTCATCACGCGTTGAGTCGTACAACGTTAACAGGTCTGGCTGCAACACAGACCAATCAAAATTCTTAGCTACCATGATAATATATTGCGGAACATGAATTATTGTGCTTAATTAGATGATTATATGTACTTTTGTAATGAAGATCGCGTGTTTGATTTTCTTCTGTTCAAGCAGTAAACTTTTTTTCTGTCAATAAATTTTGATTTTGTAATTTAGGTATGCACTAACCAAAAGATATAGATACAAAAATTCAATAATCGCACTTAATCTAACATGAAACTAAAACTAAACACAAGGTCCTCAAAACAATTTCAATGTGCCCCACTAGGCTGCTAGTGTTGCAAAGATAGGGGAAAAAATATCTATTGATTTGTTTTTGACAACACTACTTTTTTAATATAATATAAAAATGATCAAGATAAATGCTTTCAATCTTTAACGATGATGCTTGATTGTATAATTGCAACGGAACACATAATTTAGCTTGAAATAACAGACTTGTAAAGTCTGTACCTGTCGCATATGTATTCATGAATCAATTCTTGACTTCTTGTTCCAAAATATCTTTTACCCGGTCTAGATGCTTGAATCTAGATCCAAGGGATCATATACTCTCCCCATAATCGTTAACATATGCGTACAATATAATAGCCATGTAACGGGAGAGGATAAATTAATGCACTTACGGTAAATAGAGGATTGTGGTAAATCTTTGTTCATTTATTTTTTGAGAAGAAACCTTTGTTTCTTTCAAAGACTAATAATAAATGGGCACACACTATCATATGATTATACTTTAAAATAAATATCTATATATACATATTTATTTTACGAAGTTCATTGTCTAATAAGTGAAAAAAAAATTCGCCATTTTACCTTGTAACTATATGAAAACCATTTGAACCCAAATCACAGACCCTAAAGGAAGATTTATATACATCTACTCAAAATTTGTAGTTCAAAGTCTTCTTGATAAAACTATAATATCAAGGGGACTGAAACTGCCTGCTCAGAAGATGCATATCAAATCACACAAGTTTCACATGTCCGGACATGTTTAGCAACTTCATAACCGCAGGCCTATTCGAGATCCATTTTTTTTCACCTTTCCTTTTTTTTGCAATAAAAGGCCTTAAACCCCTTTATATAAAGTAGCCAAATTGGACATTTTCATATTACCACTTAAATCAACTATTATATCAAAGAAGAAACGAGGGAAGGGGAGAGAATGCCAATCATCTCTATTCATTTATTTTGTTTCTTTCCCTCTTAATTACATTTCTTTTCCATTCCCTCCCCACATCCAAACGGACTGTTACGGTCAACTGCCTGTTGTGGTACTTAGACCCCATCAAAGCGAGGCCTTTGTGGAGTATAGACATTAACATGGTTGTGAGATTGAAATTAGATGGAAAAGTGGCTGATACAAACCAGCAAAATGTATTGAAAAGTGCGGAGCTTGTGCAGAACTTTATTTAAATAGTCTTTCCGTTGTCGTTGGGCCTAGGAATTCTCTTAAACTCGTAATTGTTTATGTCAACCTTCTCTTGTAAAGTCTTTAGCTCCTTCTCCAATGAAATCTTTTTTGGCTTGTATGCCTCAACAGGTCCCGTTTTTGAAAGTGCTTTTCTTGTTTCGATAATCTCCCACTCCTGGTCATCTTTCACCTTGGCAATATCCTTGCTGCCCTGCAAAAGATGACCAAGCCCAAGTGCCCCCAAGACAGTCAATGAAATCATAGGGAGTCCATATCTAATGAATGGAGATTTCCTCCCCCATCTTTTGAAACCTGAAGCCGAGTTCTGAAACTTAGCAGCTGTTTCAGCAGCAAGACTGTTAACTTTCTTGGGCTGATCCATTGTCGTCTCAATGGCTATAACAACGTTAACAAGAGCTCAGGGTTTCAGTTGTGAAGCAGCGATGCTCCCATCAGTATGAGCCCTAAAGTTTGAATTTTAACATAAGCTTGGAATTTTTTCCAATTCAAGAAACTTACTACTGGAACTCTTGAATTCTGATTCCTACAGATCAAAGAAAAAAAATAACCTTTAGTTTGCAGACAAGTATTGATGTAGAAAACTGTATCTACACTGGAGACTCTCAGAGGCGTTTCACAAGTGGAATTTTGCAGACAATCAACACGACATCAGTTCAGACAGCCCGTCTGCTCTTTTCTCATCATTGAATCAAGAACAATGAAACTAGACAATCTTGAAGTGCTAGAATCAACAGTGAAGATCTATTATTTAGAGCTTTCTAATTCAACAGAAAACAATTAAATTCTTCTTGTTTACGCCAAGTTTATCCACTAAAATTAAAACAGATATCAAACACAACAACCATCACTGAGCAACGAAACACCTAGAATATGCTAGGCATCAGATAATAACCGGAGTTTTCATCTATATCAAAGTTCAGTGTGTAGGATAAGATATTACATCATTTGCCTCCCACCACCTATCGCCAGAAGCATTATTGTTAGCTTTGGCAGTAGAACCACCCTTCATAAATTTATAACAACGCACGCACAACTAAAATATAGATAGATAGACCGATAATAATTATAAAGAACAAAAGGGATTAATTTCGGAAGGTCCATATGACCCCAAGGCAATATATAAATTCTGCAATGGCCATCTTTCACCCACTTTTTTGCATCAGTTATATCTCCACAAACACAATCCATTTGAGAAGTTAAAAACCGATGCAATATGGATTTTTTTGGAGGAAAAAATTAAGTATATATAATATAAAGGATAATACCATGTGAAGAACATGATCGTGGAACGTAAAATTGTACCTTTAGAGTTCGGATGATGGGATTATGGGAAACTGATAGGAGAATGCTTAATTACGGTTCACGAAGCTAGGGTTTCACTTGTATCGCTCAAAGATGAGATGTGATGTGATTTACCCCTAAATTCAATTTTGTTTTAACTTAAGCTTTTTTCCCTTCTGGAATGGGCCTTTTTTTTTACTGGGCTAACCCAAGCTGCCTTAGCCCTTATTGCACCTCTAAACCACTTTTAAGACAAGGGGCTTTTCCAGAATGGGGTTTTAAAGTTTAAATACATAAATATACAATGAAGCAATATAGAGTAAAGATATTGTTGTACTGATCTTTGAATTTCTCATGTTTTCAAATAATATTTATAAGTTTGAAAGGAATTAGTTTAATTAATTGTCCAGCATCTATATATAACTCTAATAAAATTGTCACTTACAAAGGAAAAAGTGATTGAAATAAGTAATGAAATGCCCAATACCATAGTTGTCTAGAACTACGGATTGAAATAATAAGATTGTCTGTTCTTTTGGCATTTCATCAAACAGGTCATGTGCCTCATAGTTCATAGTTGTGAGAGCATCAAAGAATCTGAACCAACCATTTCAAAATTACTTAATTTAGAAAAAAACTAATCGTTACACTGGACAATCCAAGAGGCATTTAGTACCAAAAGCAAGCAGTTAATAATAATAATAATAAGACGGAAACAAACCCTAAAATTCAAAGGAAAAAAGCACCAAAGCCTAAAGCAACAATATACATGATCCCCTATTCATTAATTGTACATGATATATATGTATACGGTCAGAGCAGGGCAGGGCATAAAAGAAAGTAGTAAAGAAAAGAAAAAAAAAAAATATATATATATAAGGTTCAATTCTTACCCGAATCGAATTAGATCGAAGCAGCAATTTTACTAATAATTTAATTATTAGAGGTCAAACCCATCGCTCAAAGAACTGGCCGGAGAAAGTAGTCAAAGAGTGACAAAACAAAATCGGCAAGAACATGAAATGGGAAAAATTGGATCAAAGTTAATCAGGAATCCAATGGAAAGATAAAATTTGGAGCTGACAATTAATTAAATATTAAAAATATTCAATCACTTTTTCCGGGTTCAATTGGGAACTTTCATAGTCAAATTTTGGCAGAAGCAAATATGATTTAAGCTGCGTGAATAAAAGCTGACTCAACTACCACCCAATTTAAACAAAAAAAATAGAGGCAAATTTTGGCAGTAGCACAAATGCTGACTCGAATACCGCCCAATTTAAACAAAAAAAGATAGAGGAGGGGACAAGACGAGATAGCAAGAATATGTATGCAATGCCATATGGTGCATTCTCAAGGGACGGGATCAGGGGGAGCATTTTATAAGATTTAGAAAATATATATATATGGAAATTTTCAAGTGCTAACTGATTAT
The DNA here is from genome assembly GCA_021464415.1 of Lonicera japonica. Classification (NCBI taxonomy): domain Eukaryota; kingdom Viridiplantae; phylum Streptophyta; class Magnoliopsida; order Dipsacales; family Caprifoliaceae; genus Lonicera; species Lonicera japonica. Next base: position 4,466,830 of record CM038466.1, read on the forward strand.
TTTTACGATGTCTGTACCAAAAACAAACTTTATATATATATATATATTATATATTTTTAAATACATTGATACGGGATTCGAATAGGAATTATGTTGGATTAGATATGACAAGGACTAGTCAGACAAGATTATATAAATTGTGCGTTTTGTGCAATCTCGGATTAAAAGTTTGAATATGATACAATATAACACAACTTGCTTTCATATAAAAATATACTCAACTTTGTCCCAAAATGATTTTCCTTAATTATTGCTAATGCGATTTTCTTACTTGTGAATATCAAATAAGCTTAGGTAGTGTATTCAATATAGAATTTGTAAGATTTTTTTGGATTTGTAAAGTTTATGTGTATTTAATTGGGGTTTTAAAATGTTATGGTATTTAATTAGGATTTTAAAAAGCCTTTTAAAATCTTGTGTTATTCAATTAAGATTTAAAATAGTCATTTAAAATTTTATGGTATTCAAAGGATTTTATAAATTGATGGATTTTGATGGATTCGAGGGAATTATGAAAAACAAATTCACCAACAAATCTTTTTTCAAGTAGAAGATTTTATATGGATTTCTCTTTCACCTTTCTCCTAAACCCTATGTATTATTTTTCTTTGTCTCTATAATCTTATTAAACCATTCAACTCAATTCTTCTTATCTCAAACCTCTTCTTCTCCCAAACTATGTGTATTATTGTTTTTCGTAATCAAAATTCTTTTATTATTTATCCTTTAATTTTTTTTATTGTAATTAGAAGAATCAATTAATTTATTAAAATCTATAGAAATACTAAAAATCTATACCTTAAAATATGTTAGACTATGTATGAATTTATAAAAATCTGTTAAAATCTATATATATTTAAAATAATTTACGGATTTAGAAGAATCCATGGATTTTAAAAAATTCATAAAAAAAAATTTAATATATGAATTGAATACACCCTCCTAAGTTGTCATGGTCGTAATCATTATATTCTTTGATATATATATGAATATATATTATCCTCGGGTCTTATGTACTATAACTGTTTCCCATTGTGTTACCCCAACAGTACTGTTTGGGCTTGAATTTTGATAAAAACCTCCATTTCACACAAATCATTCACGTTGGTAGGTAAAAATAACCAGAGGCTAGCAAAAGATACATAGTTCAGACCATTGTTCCAAAAGGCGCTTGGGGCATGCGTCTCGAGGCGAGGCATGGATAAAACACTTTGAGGTGTGGATTTTAGAACAAAATATAAGGCTTACGCCTCTTCAGCTTGAGGCAAGTTCAAGGCGCATGGTTTGCGGCACACAACTTAAGGCATGTGAGGCGTTTCTAATGTATTTTGCGTCATTTTAATGCTTATATATATATATATATATAAATGAAATAAACCACATAGAAAAAGGATAGAAGAATGGCGAGTTAAACCCATAAACCTTATAAATCTAAACCCTAAATATGGAGCGTGCAGAAACCAAGACGGCAAAACCTTGTAATTAATTTATTTTATTGTTTGTCTTTTGATTTTTATTTTTTTTGTATTCATGGACTTATTAAAATCTACAAAAATCTATGGACTTATTACAATTTACATAAATCCAAAAGAATCCATGAATTAAAATTTGTGAAAATCTATAAGGAATTTAAAACAATTCATAAAATTAACAAAATCCACGGATTTTAAAAAGTCAGTTACAATCTTTTAAAATCTGAATTGAATACACTCCCTTAGTAAAAATCCATTCTTTTAATATTTAAAATAAGCTATATATATAATATGTAGTTGATTTTGGTTACTTTATATTTCTAATGCAATTTTTAATTTAACAATAAGCATTAAGTAAAGTTTTAGATTTGTAGGATTTGCAAAAAAGAGACTTACATATTTTTATTTTATTTTTTCGAAAAAAAATGAAAGAAGTTTTGTATAAATTTCTTCATTTAATAAAAAAACAAAAGTACAACATTGTACAAAAAAATGAATTTTATCATTGTACGTAGCAACCATACTTTTGGGTTATAAAGAAATCTTCATTAATAAATTTGATTATTTAAAAGGTGCAAATTAACAAATTCAAAACAAAAATAATTGAATTAATTTATTTGTTGCTATCCGGCACTAATGGGATAAAACTATACCACCTTCGGTTCCTGTGGGATAAAAGGGACATATGGGATAAAGGGGTGGCCACGGTTCGGTCGGTTTATTAACCGAACTGATTAATTTGGTATGCTTAATCCTACAACCGTATCATACCGATGGGTTAGTAAATTGAGCCTTGGTTTAACTAAATATTTCAGGTTTTATTATATATAAACCAACCATAATAGCAGAAAAACAACATCAATGCAGCAACAACAATCGAATTGTTAAGCTATAAACCTTATGCTAATTTATATTTTAAAATATGCCTCAACGTACAAATCCACATCAATCACACATTAAATCAAAGTATCAAACCTACAGTGTCTATATGTACATACAGTTTAACTATAAAAGGGCTGTGATTTTGTGGTAAATATTCAAAACTATAGACAATTGGATTTTGCATAAGGCTTATCGGAGAGAAAACAATAGAAAATCGGATTTTGGTGCAGCAAACTAGCAAAGGGCTCACTGCCTCATTCCATGAGACTGTGACTCTGTTAGCTAGTGAGGCAAACGGGGGATTGGAGGACCGTAGACGGAGCTGTGGAGCTGTGGTGGAACCAACAGAGGAAGTGTAGACAATTGAGGATTTTGTGAGAGATATACACTAATAGTGTAGCCAAGGCAATGAGGGTTTCGACTTAGTATTAATGTATTATACTAAGAAAGATAGAGAGACTTAGGGGGTTGTATTCAATTCAGATTTTAAAAGATTCTAACTAACTTTTTAAAATCCATGGATTTTGTTAAGTTTATGGATTGTTTCAAATCCTTATAGAGTTTGACATATTTTAATGCATGGATTCTTTTGAATTTATGCAGATTTTAATAAGTCCATGGATTTCTGCAGATTTCAATAAGTCCATAAATTTTTACAGATTTTAATAAGTTCTATAAAAAAAATAAAAAAGACAAAAGACAAAAGACAAACAATAAAATAAATTAATTACGAGTTTAAAGTAACATTATCAAAAATGTAAAGACAATTAACGAAATACATTATAAAAATTCATAGTGAACCAACAAAATTAGACTTCTCACCCCACTAGTATTTTTTTAATGAGATTGACATGAATTGTTTTTAAAAATTTGAACGATAATTAGCGGTCAAATCATTTGAAATTATGTTAATGTGTGATAACCACATTAGTAAAAGATAGAATAAAGACTTTATAGGGATGAAGAAAAAATTATAATGCATTCATCACATAATAAGAAATTTGGATTTTGAGAGAGGGGGAGGGGGAAGGGTGGGGAGAGAGAGAATGTTGAGTAAAGTTCTTAAATGAATTAGAAATCCATCTGAAATCTCTGGGTAAGTGAGAAGATTTCAAGATGGATTTTTATGTATAAAAAAGGCTTTACAATCCACCAAAATCCACCACTAATTAAAATCCTACTAAGTCATTAGACTTTTGAATAACATAAAATTTAGATAGATTTTTTAAAATCTTAATTGAATACATCAAGATTTTAAAAGACTTTTTAAAATCTCAATTGAATACCCATGAACTTTAAAAGTCTATAAAAATCTTATAGATTCTAAATCCAATACACCCCCTTAGAGAATTTATAAAATATATATCTATAATAATAAAATATAGTTGTTTTTTAACCAACAAAATAATCGATGGAGACATAAATACAGGATCGTTTGATATTGCATATAGATTGAACAAAAAAAACTTATGCTAAAACCCTATAAGAATAAAGGAATTTCACCTTTGTGGATCATGTAGAGGATCCATATGAGAATACTAGGGTTTGAAAGCATCAGATTGCGATTTGGTCAATTTTTTTAATTATCGCTGGGCTACGAAAATTAATTTTTTTCGCCACTGAAACGACTTCTGATCGTCCTAATTTTGTGCATGACAATAGTAACTTTGTGTTCCGAACCACATATCCAAAAATCAGCTCGATCCAACGATGGGATCAAAAGTTACAATTGATTTACGACTGTTGTGCCGAAAAATCTAAAGATCTTCTATCGTATTCCTTCCGCCATCAAATCTTGCACCGAGTGTGGGCTACGGTATTGCCAAGATTTTCTCCTCTCTCAATAGAACAAATCCTAACTCATGAGAATTATTGTTATCTTGAGAAGAGACAAGGCCGGCGTATATATAAGGCTGCGATAGGGACCTTAAGGAGAAATAAGTGTTTGGGCTTCCTATGGAAAGTTGGAATCCTAATTCTACTATGAATTAGTTCCTTCCATAAATTATAATTCACACCACTAAAGAATTATAATTGCACTCCCGTCCTTATCTCAAAATTATATTTCGAGCTCCTTGTTATTAAATACTTATTATTCTCCCCACGTTAAGATTACAGATAACCGTCATTTAAATTAAATTACTGACAATTATATTTAAATGACTTCTTAATCCTTTAGCCTACCAGTTAACTTATTTGACATGTCGGATTAACATAATCCACCTGCAGGGTTTGACATGATCAAAACTTATAAGCTTCTCAAGGGGCTATCACCAACCCCTATACCGGGACGTGGATTCCATCAATAATTAATATCCATCATACATATAATGTCGTCATCCAATTCACGAAGATTATTGATCCATAAATGAATCTCACTCATAATAAGTCAAAAACAACAAACACTACATATATATGTCTATTAATTATTTCAAGATTAAGAGCATAAGTAATCATAATAACCATGGAATTTTAAATTGTTTTATATAGTCAGTATAAAAACAATTAACCTAAACTGGTCTTATTCAATACACACAAAGTGTACTAGCACAACGAGTTAAAACTATACCGTTTCCTGTAGTTAAGATAAACTACTAAAACTTGTGCTACAATCCGACCGATGGGTGTCCAATTCCATCTAAGACTGTGAACAATTAAACTTATATTCCACAAGAACTGATGATATGATCTTCTGTGTGTAAGCTATACTCTACACACCAAATCATCTACTATATGGAATAAAAGACACACATGCACAATATTTAAATAAATAATATAATGTAACCATTGCCTATAAAGATTCTCATTAAAATAGCAAAATCAAGTTTATAACATATCCAAACCAATAAGAAAATTATGAATTTTAGTAGATCACTCTAATAATCTCCCACTTAGACTCAAAGCCATGCAGCTATGCGTCTCACTCCCATTCCCTCAACGTGGACACTCTATGTGTTTTCCCTTCTTATGAATCCTCGGCTCTTTCGAGTCCGCAACCGTTTCACTATTATCAAAATAAAGTGAAATAGCTTATAACACTGAAGGTGCCACATCTAGATTCATATAGAAGTTCTTGAGCCAAACCGCTGCCTTAGCTACTTCTAAAGCAGTCACATATTCATCTTTCATGGTGAAGTAACCAATGCATAACTGCTTGATACTCCTCCAACTAATGACTCCGCCTCTTAAAGTAAACACATAACCTGAAGTTAACTTTCTGGAATCCTAACTTCTGACTAAAAATTTTTGTCTGTGTATCCAACAGGTACTAGACTGTTTGCATGGTAAACCAATATAAAATCTTGAGTCCTTTTAAGGTACTTAAGTATATGTTTTACCGCAGTCTAGTGTTCTTTCCCTGGATTAGACTGATATCTGCTAACCGTACCAACGGTAAAGCAAATGTCTGGTCTAGTACACAATATAGCATACATGAGGCTTCCCATTGCCGAAGCAGAAGAAATTCCCTTCATCCTTTCTATCTCATCATGTGTCTTATGACATTGATCTTGGATAGAGTGATTCCATACCTAAAAATGGAGAAACCCTTTCTTGGAATCTTGTATACTAACTCTGGCAAGAATTGTATCGACGTAAGTATTTTGGATAAACCCAACATCCTATTTTTCCAATCTCGCATAAGCTTAATACCAAGGATGTGACTGTCTTCTCCTAAGCCCTTCATATCGAACTGACTTGTTAACCATACCCTCACAGAAGATAATATTCACATATCGCTTCCAATAAGTAAAATATTATCCACATACAATACCTAGAATACCACCGCGCTTTGGCTGTGCCTTTTGTACACACAAGACTCATCTGAACATTGATCAAAACCAAAAGATTTGATTTCATGGTCAAAACAGATGTTTCAAGATCTAGACACTTGCTTAAGCCCATAAATGGGCTTCTTGAGCTTGCATAACATGTGCTCTTGGCCCTTTGCTATGAATCCTTCTGGTTGCATCATATAGATGCTTTTATCAAGACTTCCATTAAGGAAACATGTCTTGACATCCACTTGCCAAATCTCGTAATCAAGATGAGCCGCAATGGATAAGAGAATTCGAATAGACTTTGGCATGGCTACCGGCAAAAAGGTTTTATCATAATCGATCCCCTTCTTTCTGAGTGAACCCTTTTAGCAACAAGCCTTGATATAAGCCCGTCTAATCTTCTCTATCTCTTATATACCCACTTGCATCTGATAGATTTTATCCTTTCGGGTGGTTTTACAAGATCCCATACTTTGTTATAGTACATGGACTCCATTTCTGATTTTATAACCCTTTGCCATTTTATGTATCTTTATCTTGAAGTACTTTATTGTAGTTAAAAATGGTTCGTTTCTTATTCATCAGGGACCTTGTCATAAGACTCTCCCAAGAACATAAAACGACCAGGTTAACGAACAACCCTCCCACTACGACGAGGCACTACTTGTGTTTGTGTACATTGTGCAAATATTGAACATACTAACTCACTATCCACGCATTGTGCTGGTTCAAGAACCTACGTATTAGTGATTTGTTCAAGATGTGCACAAGTATCGGCAATCCTCCCACTACGACGAGGTAATGGAATGTCGATATCCATTTACTGTGGTATTTCCTCTTGTACTAAAGGTATAGACGAATTGTGCCCTATTTTTCTCTCCTCTCATTTCCACTACAACAACACTACTTCTGGGCTTATGGTCTATGATAATCCTCTTCTAAGAATTTGGCATTGATAACAATAACCTTACATTCTCGAGGATTATAAAATAAACCACCATTGATTCTTTTTGGATACGTAACAAAAAAATACACTTCTATTCTTGATCCTAACAAATCAGCATTACCTTTCAGCACATGTGCTAGACTACCCCATATCCGAATATGCCACAGACTAGGCTTACACCCAGTTCGCAATTCTATAGGTGTAGTAGGTACTGATTTTTATGGTACCAAGTTCAGAATATATGCAGCTATTTCTAAAGCATATCACCAAAAAGAATAAGGTAGGTCTGAATAACTCATCATAGATCTTACCATTTCTATAAGAGTCTTATTCCTTATTTTTACTGCACCATCATGCTGTGGCATCCCCGGTGCAGACAACTGGGATGTAATCCCATTCTCTAATAAGTATTCCTTGAACTCTCCCAAGAGGTATTCACCACCACGATCTGATCATAATGACTTGATACATTTTCCTAGACGCTTCTCCGTTTCTATCTTGAATTTTTCGAATTTCTCAAAGACTTCAGACTTACGTCGCATTAAGTAAATGTATCTATACTTTAAATAATCATCTATAAATGTTATGAAATACTCAAAGCCTCCTCTAGTCTGGACATTCATGTGACCATACAAATTAGAGTCAACCAATTTTAACTGATTTTTAGCGCTATAGCCTTTTGCCGAGAATGATCTCTTAGTCATTTTACCTTCTAAACAGGATTCACAAACTGGAAGTGCCTCCACTTTCAATGAACCTAATGGTCCATTTTCAACCAGTTTTTGAATTCTTTTTAGATTAATATGACCAAGGTGTAAGTGCCAAAGATACATTTAGTTCATTTTGAAGGTTTCTTTCTTTTAATTGGTAAACTATTAGTGTTATTCAATTCACTCAGTTGTAGTACTGACAAGTCAGGATTAATAATGTAAAGATCAATCACTAATGTGTTAGAATAAACAAACTATTTATTTTTCTAATGATAACTGATTTATCATTAAAATAAACAAAATATTTGTTCTCAACCAATCTAGAAATAGAAATCAAATTCCTTCTAATGGAAGATACATATAGACATTCCTTAATCATTAATATCCTATTCTGACTAGACTGAAGATAAATATCTTCTACTGCAACTGTTACCACATTTGTAGCTTCCCATACGTAATTTTTCTCTATTTTTTAAGTTGTCTGGTTTCCTGGAACCCCTGAAAAGTATTGCAGACATGATTAGTGGCTCCCGAATCTACACACCAGGTACTGGTAGATCGGACCACTAAACAAGATACAACAACAAATAGATGAAATTTACATATGTTGTTATAACGGTTTAGGAAATAGGGACAATCTTTCTTCAAATGCACTTTCTACTGACAGTGAAAACACTGGCCCATAGGCTTTTTCACTCCTCCTAGAGGTTCAGCGACTGCTGCACGCACTGCTCCTTGTGGGACTGCAGCTTATGCATTCTTCTTCTTCCTTTCTTGCTTTTGGGCATAGAAGTTGAACCTTTCTCAGCCACTAGAGTACTAGCTAACTTACTAAGGAGTTCCTCAACTGCTTGGAATTCTTTAAGAAGTTCCAACAATGAATAAAGCTTATTCATGGTGTAATTATGTTGAAATCTCTTAAATAAATCCAGCAGCAATTTGAGAACGATATCGACCTGAGTTTCCCCATCGATTTCAGCCCCAAAGATCTCTTAGTTCATTCAGAAGACCGATCATCTTCAAAACAAGATCTTTAACTCGGGTTCCTTCAGTAATAGTCGTGTTCATGAGGCATTTCATCGAAACTTACCTTGCGACATGATCCTGATCCTCAAAAATATCTTTGAGGTTCAGCATTATGTCGTAGGCGGTGGCAAAAGACTAATGCTAATATTGTAGCACATTTGACAAAAATGCCAGAATATAAAACCACACCATCTCATTAGCCTTTTTCCACCTCCGGCAAGCCTGGGTTTCCTCATCGGTCTCCCCCTTACCAGGTTTTGCTGGACAAGACTCAATGAGCACAAACTTGTACTATTTAACAGCAAGCACAATGTTCAAGTTCCCTTTTTAGTCAATATAATTAGGTCCAATCAATTTGTTTTAGTTGAGAATGATTAAAAGTGGATTGAAAGAGTTTGCCATTTTAAAACTTGAGAATCACATACAAATTATGATGGACAATAATAACTTTGAACACATATTTTAAATATGGTACCCTCTGCCATTTCAAAAAGCGTTCGCCAGCAGCTTAAGACTTTGAACAATATGCCCCGTTAGTGAGGTCGTCTATTATTCATTATTTCTTAGACAGATGTAAACCTATTAAATTTTATTATCTAGACAATCATTTATCCTCAAGCAATACATACTATCTAGACAATCTTTTATTGTCAAGTATAATATACTATCTAGAAAATCTTTTATTGTCAAGTTAAATTTAAATAGCCGACTTCCTTTGGTCATACAAATAATAGTAGAGACTCAGTTGGAGAGCATACTATTATTTATATCTAAGTGTATACCATCATTTAATTTAGTCCAATGATTCTGCAATTTATTCTCTCCGATATGGAGGTGAGCACTAAAACCCACACGAAAAATAAATCACTTCATTTAAAATTATCAGTTAGTGAAATTTGTACAACGATTCCGCAATCTATTCTTTCTGATATGGAGGTGAGCACTATAACACACACGAAGAATAAATTACATCATCTACAAACCAATGATGGAGACCGTGGGATTTTTATGTGAAAAAATCCCTCACCCACTTAGTATTTAAAACATTATTTTCTGAGGGTTAAGAAAATTTTATATTAAATTCTAGTCAACTAAAATACAAGAGTATGAAATATAAAAGACATGTGTAATAAAATTATTTTGTTGCTTTTTTTTAAAAAAACTTATATTTTTCAATTACGCAAATTTATATTTATATACCCTTTTTTAATTTGACAAGACTAAATATAAAATAAAATGTGATCTAGGTATGGTCATGTATCCATGTTGTTCAAAATTATAAGGAAACCTAATAATTAAACACATATGACCAACACACAATCACACAAAGCATTAAACCATTCAATAATAAGAATAATTAAATCCCTGCTATTATGGTTCAAGCTTCATCATCCCTAGTCTGTTAAAAAACTTGTCACGACCTACGTCGCCACTTCACTGACTATGTCGGGAATCAACCTTGGTGGAAATGCCTTCTTCAACGTTCTTCGTTAAAGAAACTGCAATCTTAGATACAAAGGTTATATGCCTCCATTTAAGAAGTTCACACATAAACTATTATATCTAAACTGTAAATAAAATTACATAGATCCTATACCTCCTTTTAAGGAGTTTACAAATCTGATCTAAATTTAATTTACAACCATGAATAAAACCCAAATCATCATGCACATTAAAATTAACCACGAATAAAAATATCGTGGGATCCAATCACATAAAACATAATTATGTGACCATAATAGCAGGACAAGAACACTGCAAAACAAGGGTTAGCGAGTTCTACGTTCTATCCAACAACAACATGCATGAATAGATTTAACTGGACAACATGGCTAGTTTAATCCGTACGCAGTATCAAAGAAAACCAATCCCTCTGATACCAATTGATGGAGACATAAATACAGGATCATTTGATATTGCGTATAGATTGAACAAAAAAAACTTATGCTAAAATCATATAAGAATAAAGGGATTTCACCTTTGTGGATCATGTAGAAGATCCATATGAGAAGACTAGGGTTTGAAAGCATCAGATTGCGATTTGGTCAGATTTTTTTAATTCTCGCTGGGCTGTGAAAATTAATTTTTTTCGCCACTGAAACGACTTCTGATCGTCCTAATTTTACGTAAAAAAATAGTAACTTTGTGTTCCGAACCACATATCCAAAAATCAGCCCGATCCAACGGTGGGATCAAAAGTTACACTTGATTTACGACTGCTATGCCGAAAAATCTAAAGATCTTCTATCGTATTCCTTTCGCCATCAAATCTTGCACCGAGTGTGGGCTACGGTATTGCCAAGATTTTCTCCTCTCTCAATAGAACAAACCCTAACTCATGAGAATTATTGTTATCTTGAGAAGAGACAAGGCCGGCGCATATATAAGGCTACGATAGGGACCTTAAGGAGAAATAAGTGTTTGGGCTTCCTATGGAAAGTTGGAATCCTAATTCTACTATGAATTAGTTCCTTCCATAAATTATAATTCACACCACTAAAGAATTATAATTGCACTCCCGTCCTTATCTCAAAATTATATTTCGAGCTCCTTGTTATTAAATACTTATTATTCTCCCCACGTTAAGATTACAGATAACCGTCATTTAAATTAAATTACTGACAATTATATTTAAATGACTTCTTAATCCTTTATCCTACCACTTAACTTATTTGACATGTCAGATTAACATAATCCACCTGCAGGGTTTGACATGATCAAAACTTATAAGCTTCTCAATGGGCTATCATCAATCCCTATACCGGGACGTGGATTCCATCAATAATTAATATTCATCATACATATGGTGTCGTCATCCAATTCACGAAGATTATTGATCCATAAATGAATCTCACTCATAATGAGTCAAAACAACAAACACTACATATATATGTCTATTAATTATTTCAAGATTAAGAGCATAAGTAATCATAATAACCATGGGATTTTAAATTGTTTTATATAGTCAGTATAAAAACAATTAACCCAAACTGGTCCTATTCAATACACACAAAGTGTACTAGCACAACGAGTTAAAACTATACCGTTTCCTGTAGTTAAGATAAACTACTAAAACTTGTGTTACAATCCGACCGATGGTTGTCCAATTCCATCTAAGACTGTGAACCATTAAACTTATATTCCACAAGAACTGATGATATGATCTTCTGTGTGTAAGCTATACTCTACACACCAAATCGTCTACTATATGGAATAAAAGACACACATGCACAATATTTAAATAAATAATATAATGCAACCATTGCCTATACAAATTCTCATTAAAATAGCAAAACCAAGTTTATAGCATATCCAAACCAATAAGAAAATTATGGCTTTTAGTATATCACTCTAACAATAATCCCGTCCAAAACTATGCCATCCGAAATTTTAAATAACCCTAACTATTGGTTTTCTCTTTACAGTAATACAATAGTCCCCATTTTCTCTTCTTCACTCCACATAAAAGAAAAATGTCTAGATGCTCTCCCATATCCTTCTTCTCCTTTCCTCGCCTAGATTCCTCAAAAATCTTTTCATTTCTCCCCTGCTCTTTAGCGCCATCACGCCATCTTTCGCGTTTGTCTCTACCTCTCGTTCGCACTATTCTTGACCAGACCACCCATTCAAAGCTACTCAGCCTGAAAGCACTCCTCCTCCAGCTCCAAAAATCTATTTGTTATGTCCTTCATTTTCTCCATCCTACGTGCCTTTCCATCTCTTCTATTTTTACCTTAAATTCAAGGTTTTTTAAAATTTTGGGTATTTGATTTTTTATGAGTTTTCAATTGTGTTATTAGTGATATATTTAGTGGCAATTGCTTATGTTTATTGTTTTGAAACACTGTTGATTTCTAATGTTTCGTGGCTAAACCCAAGATTTATCCTAATGGTTCTGTCAACTTGATGGTTTAGCATTGCATTATCCCTGGTAAGACTGGGTTAATTAAATTCTTATTCTTAGTTTCTTCTTCTTCTCACCATTTTTTCTCTTTACCTAATTTACTCATATGTAAAAAAAAGGAAAAAAAAGGAAAGCATTTGGGTCACCATTATTATTGTTGTCGTTAGACTATAAAATTTATTAATTGCGTTTCTAGTATTGTATTAAAGGTTATTTTTTTTAATAGGTGGATTATGTGTATAATCTAGCATTATACTTAGTTTTTGTGGTGATTGTGCCTATGGTTGCTTATGAATGCCTAATGGATCTTAGTTTTCTCTGCATTTTCATAATGGTAAATATCATTATATACAAGATTAGAATTTGTGTTTATATGCTTAAACCAAAATGATATAAATTTTACTTAGAGAAAAAAACTTGAAGGGCCCGATAAAGGGATATTAGTCAATTTTTTATAAATCTTGAGGGTAGCAGTGAAATTTTCAAAAATCTAAAGGCCCCCTTACATTCTCCACCGATTTAGTGGAATTTGAATTGGAATACTTGATTTTTATTTAATTTTTTCTTATTTTTCCTATTATAAGTTCAAACTCCTTTTAATGAGGTTGGCGAATTATCCAATACCTTTGTAGATATAGACGAACTCATAATAGAAATACATACAATTTGATGCTGTTATGTTGTGAGGTAGAATTAATACCCTTCAAATCTATTTTTTATTAGTTTTGTAGATATTTGAAGTTGTTGATTTCATATAAAAGTGCCTTCAAAGTCCTCTATTATTATAATTTGTTTCTAAATTTTGTTCTTTTAGCCAATTGGGAGTTATGTTCAAACATTTTTATATGTAAAAAAGTCACATGGAGATTAGGAGTGGAATATGCCTTCCCTACACATGAAGTCATTATTCTTAGAGTGTCTAACAACTAAATATGTCTTTGCTATAGTATATCCAAGTACTTGCTATGGAATATAATAATTGGTATAGTTGTTTCCATTCTATTAAGCTGGTTTAAATAGCACATGAAGCGGCAAATAATTAGAATAGTGCAAGTGCTCGGCATTGCTTAGACTTATTTAGTTTAATAGTTGGTGTTGGTGGTGAAGCTTAGTTTAATAGTGCAAGTTGTTGATTTCATGTAAAACTAGCTTAAGAAGTCCTCTAATCTAATTAGTATATATCTAACCCAAGGGGTTGTCACAGCGGTAAGAGCAAACTTGTGACTGTATGGGTAGGCGCATGGTTTAAGGTTCGATTTCCTGCTGCGTGAAATCTTTCTTAAACCACGGGAGGTGTTTCTTGGTCGAGTAACCAGGACCTCATGGGATTAGTGTGGGAGGGGCCCCGATACCAATGGTTATAAAATAATAATAATAATAATAATAATAATAATAATAATTAGTATATATGTATAATAATATAATAATTATTATTATTATTAAGTTAATACATGTCTTTGTATTAATGGTGTTCATGGTAATCTATATATGAATGCACTAAATTTATCACAATTAGTGATTTATAACATAATTTATTTTATATTGTGAGTTTTAAAATGAGAGTAAACTCTTAATTTAGGACATCTAAAAATGAATGGCATGCTTTTATTTTTCTAATATAAAGTACAAATATTTTTAGTCAGATTTGTGGATTGTCGATTACCTTTGTAGATAGAAACAAACTCACAAGAGGAAGTCATAAACTTTGATGTTATTATGTTGCGAGGTAAAATTAATACTCTTCGCAACTATTTTTTTTTGTTTTATATATATATAAAGTCGTTGACTTTATGTAAAACCAACTTCAAAAGTTCTATAATATTAATTTGTCTTTTAACTTTTTTTTTCTTCTATCAAATTGGGAGTTTGAACTTAAAAAAAAATCACGTGCAAATTAGGAATGAAATATGCCTCCCCTAAATTGCAAGTCATTTTTCCTAGAGTGTCTAACTACTAAATGTGTATTTTTATGGTGTGTCCAAGTAATTGCTTGGAGTTTTGAATTTAGACTAGGTTGACTGCATTTTGATTATACTTAGCCTGTTAACTTGGTTTTGTGATTGTGTATAATATTTGAATTGGCTAATTTAAATGAGGCATTGTCATTATGTGCGTAGCAACCCGTATAATTATTTCCATTTCATTAACTTGGTTTAATTGATATATGAAGTTGCATAATTACCATAGTGCGATTGCTCGGCATTGCTTGGATTTATTTACTTTAATAATTGCTGTTGATGGGGAAGGAATGTGCCTTTTTCCTTTTTTCTATTGGGTTAGGCGAGTCAAATATATGGGTTTTGCTTTCCCAAACATCAATAGCCGGGCTTGACGGTGATTTCAAATATGCTAGAAGCTTGGATAATCAATGCTTTAACTGTGAGTATGTTGGTTTTTTTTCTTGCCCCTCTTTAGTACTATAAATACATACAATTCTCCCACAATTATGTTACAAACATTAATAATTTTTTATAGTTTAATTTTATGAGCGAGTAAACATTTCTAGTGAAAAAGTTCTATAACTCCTTCTAGATGTTTATTTTGTAAGCTTTAATAAAGCATTTTTAACAGTGTTCTAGGCATGTATTGTAACACCCCGTATCTTGATTTTCTAAAATTTTGAGCTCATTTTGCAGGCGCCTATTTATGAAAAATCATACGACTGTTTAAGGGTTAGCCTTGTGACATTTTAGGTTCGTTGTTAGACAAGAACCTGTTTATGGAAAATAGGGGCCTGTTACCTGTCCAACAGGCGCTTATTGTTAGGTTGATTAGAGATATTCTAAAGGGTTCTAGACCCTTCATTCTCCCTATATATATATCACCCCTGGTAGAGAAAAATGGTTTCTCTCTATCTTTTCTCTACATTTTCACTCCCGGAACACTTTCAAAACATGATTCGCCTTTTGGGAAGATTGTCCTGAGGATCGAGAGGGCGTAGAGTTTACGAAGTTCCATTGATCGGAGCTTCGGATATGGCATGATATCTATAGATTGAGGTATGAAAAGTATTCTGTATGCATTTTGTTATGCTTTAGAGCATTCTTTGTTATCTTGATTCTTGTATTCCTTTCGTATTACGTATGCGATTGGCTCTATGTTGTGGTTGTTGGCTTTATTGGTATTTGTGTTGGTTGTGGTGCCATAGTGATTGATTGGTACATGTTTAAGTACACTTACTGGGATTAACCAAGATATAACAGCCCGTTTTGTAATATTCGTTGAAAAGGCTGTTGTGTTTTTTGCTCGGTTCCAAACCCAATAAAATATGAGTTTTGTTGGAAATTCGATTATTCGCTCGAATGGTGCAAAAGAGGATTTGCGGTTTTGAAAATGTGCAAAAGCACTTTTACACCTAAAATATTACATTTTGGAAAAGTGCAAAAGTCATTTTGCACCTAGACGAAAATTGGTTTCCTTATTTATTCTGGTCTCTATTACCTTGTTAATAGTTTTCATATTTACGTAGGATTGTTATTATCTTATTCTATATTGGATGGACTATATTATATCACTATATATAGATAAAAATCATTCAAAATATTAAGGCAAGAGAAATATTATTCTTTCTGTGGGAATTATTATGAGAGTTCATCTTATTGTGAGAGAGAGATTAAGGGGGGTGTATTCAATTGAGATTTTAAAAGATTGTTTATGAATAATTTAGTCCAGTGGATTTTAAAAGACTATTTAAGAATGTAATGACTTATAATATTTTTTTAAAAGATTTTTTATACTCAGGATTTTTTATGTTTGGATTTTAAAGATTGTATCATTAGAATTTATAAGATTTGAAAGGACCACATGGATTTTTTATACTCAGGACTTTTTATGTTTGGATTTTATGATGAGTAATGTTTAGTTCAATGATGCACGAATTCTCCAGTATCAGTCTCTACAACCCAAGCTTTCTAAATGATAATGGAATTTTTCCTTACCAAAAGTTCTATAAAACCCGCTACCATTTCTTAATAAAAGAAACGAAAAAAAGTTAATAAACATTACGATTCTTGTGAAAGGCAGATAGTGCCGATTTTGGTGTTTATGCCCATCAATGAAATTTATTTAAAATATTAATAAAATTATGCAAGCAATCTTCAAAATGGGGTCCAATTAAAGGGCCCCACTCTTTAATGGCAAGAAGGCATTAAAGGAAAAAAATAAATTGAAATACATAAAAATAGTTCAAATCTCAAAGAATATGAAAATGTATACATACATACATACATACATACATACATACATACATACATATATGTATATATAGAGAGAGAGATGATATATACATACCCACTTCTAAACAGAATCATTGGTGAAGTTGAGAAAGAAAATGGGTGAAAGGAAGAGGTAAATGTAGAGAAGAGAGATGAGAGAATTGATAAATCTCTAGCAAAAAACAAAAGTCTCACGTGAAAAGTCTCATGGGTTAGGGTGGGATTCTTTATAGGGTTTGGTATTTATACTTTTCACTAAAAAGTCACACAAATTCCTAATTTTAAAAAACTCCATTGAAATTAGCAAGTTTTTGAATACCAAAAGACTTTTTGTTACTTGTTTAAAGTCCTGATTGAATACCACTAGATTTGGACACCTTCTTTAAAATATCCGAATAATCCTGATTGAATACCAAAAGACTTATTTAGATTATTTAAAAGTCTTAATTGAATACCACAAGACTTATTTATCCCAAAATAGTCTTTTAAAATCCTAATTGAATACACCCCCCTAAAGGGATATTGATTTTCTTCTTTTGTGAGAGCTTTGAGTGCAATAATTCTTGTAATATATTTTGTAATTATTTTCAAAGAATTAGTGAAATATTCGTTTGTCGAATATTGTGTGTTCCATTATATATCTTCTTGTTTTTTTTCTCATAAATATTTTCTCTAGTTATTAATATCCACTATTTGAATTAAAATTCATAGCGTGATTTATTGATAATAATAACAAGAAGTAATATCAAAGCATGGTATTCAAGGAGGTGTGTGTTATAATGTAGAAACCTTATAGAATGGAGAAGTCCGATGGAATCATGGATTTCAACCTATGTCAGATGAGTATGAACGACTATATCGTAGTGCCGGACTTGGATGATGCCCCGAAAGGTCAACCAATGGTGGAACAAAAGAAGAGAGATTCGGATGATATGAAACTGGTTGAGGTTATTGATGACAAGTGGAAAAAGATGGACAAGAAGTGCTTGTCAGAGATTCGTCTCCATCTCACAACGAAAGTTTAAGGTTATGCTGCAATCAATGAGACTACATCACCAAAATAACAATGAGAGTCTCTTCAAGATTTGTCCATAGCTAAGACAATGACGAATAAGATCTATATCAAAGGTCTTATCCACGACATAAAGATGGAAGAGAATACTCCGATTATGAATCATATTCCGCTTTTTATTCATTATACTTAAGACTCGAAGTTGTAGGTGTGAGAATCCACAAATGCAACTCCCGGGTCTCAATCCCGTGTTTAGGAGTCTAATATGTCGAAACGGATTTTGTCATTTCATTTGCTTCAATATAGGGATAAATCCTATTTTTTATCTCTAAATGCAGGTGGGTTTATTTAGAGTCGCCAGCACGTTTTACGAGAAAACGTACAAAAAAATTTGTATAGGGATAAAGGCCAAAGCAAGCCTTATCCCCACACCTTTTGTCTACAAAACCAGGATTCTATAGGGTTCGGGAACTATGTTACAGTTTAAGAAGGTGTTAGGTACCCATTCCGCCTTTTCAATCACTGATGGCTTTATATGTTTATTATATATTGAAAAACTTGGATGCCTTTACTAAGAAGTCTATTATTTTTCTAAAATACGTTTTTATAAAGAAACCTTATTTTGGGAAAAACGAAAAAAGAGATAAAAACCTTGTATTCCGTAATCCAATATTTTAATTTTGTAAATAATAAAATGCAAGTGACAAAGTTAGTGATTTTTTAAAATTGAGAGGATATTCTAATATTGTTTACTCAGATAGCAATATTAGTTTTATCATTATTTTGGTTGTTTTTGAAAAGATGTCGGATTCTTGATTTTGAAATTGTTTTGATATGGATTTGGACTATTTGAGAAGAGCATATCAGGTATATCAGAATCTATATAGAAGACTCGATATACCCAATCTTAATCCTTTAAGTAAGTTTTTATTGTTTAGGGTTTTGAAAACTTAGTTTATCTGGATAATAATACACCTACTTTTTTTGATTTTCGGAAATGATTTTATCAAGACCTTGATTTGAGAGAACAGTAGACTGTCCGTAATATAACAATAAGTTTATTCAATTAGAAGTTGGACAAAACAAAATAAACAAAGGAAAATAAGTACACAGATATATAAACTTTGAATACTAGAAGAAACTTTCTTTACCTTCTCGACGAGATAAATGAAATAAGAAAGATAAAATATAATATGATTGAAGATAATCCGGTGGATATAGGCTTTTATTCTCCATAAACAGTCGAGAATTCGACTTTAAAATATGAGACGTCGAGTATTGAGAACTCGGAGATTCCTCGAGAACTTGATAATAATAAATTGAACTTTGAAGATCTTAAAAAAATAGATCAAAGAGATATAATAACTCATTTTCCTCTTCCAAAGTTGCTGCCTCTTAAACCCTTGGGGTGTTAGCATATTTATACTGCTTAAGAGAGTTTGTCGCTCAACATTCCCGCCCATTTTGTCAGATGTCGCGTGACAAACAACTGAAGGGTTGTCCCTGACAGACTGATGTGTTAGGGAGTGGATGGTATTGGTCAGAGGGGTTTATCGCGCGACAAACAGTAGGAGGGTTGTCCCTGATAGATTGATATGTCAGGGAGTGGATGGTCTAGGTTAGATGGGTTTGTCGTGCGACATATGAAGGTTTGTCTGCGATAAAGCCTTCTGGGAACATGTTTGTTGGACTACAAACTTTCCAAAGAAGTTTCTAGTGTTTTGGGTGAATTTTAGACTCAAAAAGTGTTTTTCCAATGGTTTTAAGGTTCTTGCGAGGGTCACGGATTGGGGTGTCTATTGTAGGTGAAGAATTGAAAGATCAGGATGAAGCTTTGTAACTAATTTAGACTCTGCCAGATTCGTACAAGATGTTAATTCAGAACTTTATTAGTAGATCATCTTTCACCACCTCAGATATGTGTCAAACTTTGTTTACAGAATAAATGATGAGAAAGAGGGATCGAATCAATACTATTCAAGAAGGCACATTTGTAGCGAATGTAATGAAATGTTATAGCAAATGATAGAATACAAGCTTAAAATGAGATTGCTTTAAATCGTGGTCAACCGGGCCATTGTGCTAGGGACTGCCCAAGGAAGAATGATAACATTAGGGAAAAATCGGCTACTAACCCTGATGGAACCGCAACCGTTAGGATTACTTCTTATGACAAAGAAGCTAACCTTATAGATGTCCATCTGATGCCTGTAAGCCTTACTGGTCAAAGAGGATGGTTCTTGGATTGTGGTGCTGTTGTGCATGTTTGTAACAATCGTTCATCGTATAGCACATATGAAGATTGTAGTGGGTTATCTACATGGAGGATTGTTCTACATTACTAGTTCGTGGAGTTGGTGAAATCCTTCTAAAATTGTTTAATGGCTCAATTCAAACAATCATAAATATCAAAAATGTGCCGAAGATAAAGTAAAATCTAATTAGTCTCTCTAAATTATAATCACTTGGGATGTGGTACTCTACTCGAGGTGGAGTAATAAGCGTATATCATGGCGACGATGTAGTTTTGAAGGCAAGTCATTACAGGGGCTTGCATATATTACATGAGAGAATTATGCATAATGGTGCTAGAGAACCAAGAAGCATATGTTCTGGCAGTACAAACGCAGTAATGATGAGTTATGGCTTAGGTGGTGTCTCTAGACCGTTGACGACTCAGAATTACATGCCAGTGATGATATCCAGTATGGACATGGTCTGATTATTAACATAGATAATAAGATGTGGCTCGATCATTGATATAGATGATTGAGTGGCCCTTGTAAAGGGTGAGATAAAATAATATTTCATGTGCATCAAGGCAAAGAAAAATAAGATAGCGGTTGGTTTTGTTACCTTCGCAAAAGATGGTGATTGTTGTATTTTTTGCTCAATTCCAAAACTAAGAAAATATGAGTTTTGTTGAAAATCAGATTATTCGCTCGAATGGTGCAAAAGATGATTTGCGGTTCTGAAAAAGTGCAAAAGCACTTTCGCACCTACGCGGAAAAGGTGCAAAAGTTGTTTTGCACCTAGACAAAAAATTGGTTTATTTATTTATTTTGGTCTCTATTACATTGTTAATAGTTTTCATATTTACGTAAAAATTTTATTACCTTATTCTAGATTAGATGAACTCTATTATATCACTATACATAAATATAATCATTCAAGATATTAAAGCAATAGAAATATTATTCTTTATGTGGGAATTATTGGGAGAGTACATCTTGTTGTGAGAGAAATATTAAAGGGCTGTTAATTTTCTTCTTCTGTAAAAGCTTTGAGTGCAATAATTCTTGTAATAGATTTTGTAATCATTTTCAAAGAATTAGTGAATCTTTGTTTGTCGAATATTGTGTGTTCCATTATATATCTTTTTGCTTTTTTTCTTATCTATATTATCTCTAGTTATTAATATCCACTATTTGAATTTAGATATGTGGCGTGATTTATTGTTAACAATCACATCAAGGGCATGGGTGAGGTGAGGCAAGGTTTGGTATAGTGGTACTTGGCATGTAGCCATGAGAGAAATGAGTATGAGGCCATGTATGATGATTCATATGATTATGTGTATATGTCGTTATTGTTGAAATGATTCCATGAATTTTCTTTATCCTATGTATATGGTGTACTTTCCCCATACATGATTTTCCTATGCAAGTACTCGCGGTGAAGACAAGGGATTGGATGATGAGAGCTCGCGAGAGGATTCTAGAGATTGTTGTAGTATAAATATATTATTTTAGATTTTATTTTGATATCATTGTGATTGGTGACCAGTTTTATTCTATTTTTTCATTTTTTATTGCCCCGGATGGGCGGGGCGTTACATGTATCCTTTTATCTCAAACTAATAGTTTCTTTCACATACTTTCTACAAATTACATAAAGCATCCATGTCCACTATTTGTTATGGTGATTAAACATTACGCTTCTACCTGTTGCAAGGAATAGTCAATAATTGCACGAATTATGCTATTATGCCGTAGTACCATCAGCACAAGTTATCCATAGTATTTAATATTGGAGAAATTTTATTATTTGTTTTTAATTTGGTTGATCGGTTGGTATAAATCAAGTATTTAAAAAATGTAAACTGTTATTGGTACTGAGTAAACCGAATTTGGTCGGTTTATTTGGTTTGCGATTTAAAAATGCCATTCCTACATGGAAATTATTAATCCTATATATTATTTTGTTCGTTGTTCTACCAAACGCATAATATGATAAAAATGTCATATCTCCCGTTGCACCGAAAACAAAATTAGATAAACCTATCATATCTAGATTGCATTTGGAGGGTCAGATAAAGATGAATTATAGGATAGGATCAAGGTTGGATAAGAGAAGAGTTGGAGTAAGTCGGATATGAATTATGTGGAATATGATAGGACATGAAACAATCTAATAATGATAAGGACTAATCGAACAAGAATTAAATAAACTATGTGTTTGGTGCAATCTCGAATAAAAAGCACGAATATAATATAATATAACACAACTCGCCTTTATATAAAAATATGCGTAATGTAGTTTTCTTATGAAAATAAAATAAATTTGGAGAATATACATTTGATATTAAAGATAGGTTATATATATATATATATATTAATATGCAATTGCTTTTAATTACTTTACATAAGCATCACTTGTACTTTTTATTTATTCATAAGCATTAAGTAAAATTTTAGATTTAAAGGATTTCCAAAGGAAGATATTTAGATTTATTTTATTTATTAGAAAAAAAATAGTAAAGTTTTGCATAAATTTGTTCATTTAATAAAAGAAAAAGAAAAATATAATTTTATATATTAAAAAAATGAATTTATCTGTTGACTAACCATACTGTAGGGTTGTAAGACATCTTTGCCAATAAATTTTGTTATATAAAGGGTACAAAAAAAGATTGAAACAATAATAGTTAAATTAATTACTATATTTATTTATTTTATTTGTCAATAAATGGATAAAATAATACCACATATAATAGTGGTATAGTTTTATGCAGTTCTTGTGGGATAAAAGAGGGTAATTAACACTTTTGACCCTTAAAGTTTACTTCTTTTCCCACAGTCGTCCTGGATGTTTTTTTTTCGACCGAAACATCCCCAAAGTTTGCTCCGTGTAACACACTCGTCCAAAAGTGGATGTCCCGTTAAAAAATTAAACGGAATGACCATTTACAGGGCTATTTTTGGTTTTCCTTTCCACCATTATTCTTGCTCTATTTCATCTCCACCTCAGTTTAATTGCATCATCATCATCATCCCATTCTTTAGCTCACCTCCCAACAATAGCATACTCGAATTGCTCATGGCACAATATTATAAAGTATTTGTAGGGGAGGAGGAAAGAGAGAGAGAGAGAGCAGTGGAAGAGTACACTTAGAGTAAACCCTCCTCTTACTTTATTTACTTTCACTTTTTTATCCTCCCCTACCACCACAGATCTGTGGGGGAGTGTTTACTCTGAAAATAGTGATGGTGAGAGTGAGCTTTGTGGAAGCAAACTGTGCATTCGGTTCCATTTCAATGGTGTCTTCTCCGGTTGGTTACCATCCTTTGGCCGGTAATTGGCCATTCATTTTTTTTAAGTGAAATTGATGTTAAATTGAGGTGAATTTTATGTTAAATCGAGTTATTTGGCAAGTGCCAATTTTTCTCCCTCTCTAAAACCCAAGAACAATTCCATTAATATTTATCTCAACTGGCAATACCTATGAATTAAAACCCCCAATTTTCGTTCCCACTCCAAAATTATTAACCCCTATTTTTTCTTTTTCCTTTTGTCCATGCAAATTCAGTAAGTTCGCTGGCGAGAATGAATCCGGTTGTATCCAGTTCCACCTCCTCTGTCCTTATCACCCGCACCCGATTATTCATCAACAATCTACGAGGCTTTGTGGTGTTTGGTAAACGAATCGAGAACAACAACAACAAATCAAGAAGCGTATCTAAAATCTGAAATAAAGAAATCTGACACCTATGGAGCAAACAGTACCCAAAATAAAGCAAGAACACAATATATATGTATATAACATATAAAATTGTATACAAATCAAACTCAAAATCGAGAAGCTCATCTGAAATTTGAAATCAAACTCCATTGTTCTTTTCTCTTGCTTCTTCTCTATTCCATGTTCAATATTTGGGTTGTTCTATGTTAAATTTTTGGGTTAACGGTGACCTTCTCCATCAACGGCTACCGTATTCTCCTGTGACTTAAATCTTAGTTAAATTTCAGCGAAACATATATTGATTTTACTCCATGGCCATTCTGACTTGGTGTCTGGCCATGAAATTAGAGAAACTGAAGGCAATAAGGGGGAGAAAAAGAGGGTTCTACTTTCTTTGATTCAAAAATACCCAAATTACCCCTGCACAAACGAGCTCATGCTTTACACGTGCACTTTCCTTCCACATTTTTAACGGGACATCCACTTTTGGATGAGTGTGGGTACGTGGAGAAAACTTTGGGGATGCTTCAGCCGAAAAAAATAATCCAGGACGACCGTGGGAAAAGTGATAAACTTTAAGGGTCAAAAGCGCTAATTACCGATAAGAGGAGATTGTCAAGATTATTAATCATACATGCTATTATGTCCATTGTTGCATCAAACATAAGATGTGATAAATATATCATATCCGTCATTGTACCAAACACATGATAAGATAAACTTGTCATATCGTTTTAAACACCAAACATATGATATAATTAATTAATCATACTCCGCCACGCAACAAACACACCCTATATATTATAATATTATACTTAATATATAAAATAACAACTTAAATGCGAATCATTTAGCAATTTCAATTTTAATTTTAACAATAATTTTTTTTAAAACATAATTTTATAAGTTTTTTTAATAAAAAAATTAGAAATGTTTTATTTTTTCTAACAAAGTGGAGAGGAGTAAAATTGTTATGTCACCCCTCTCAAATTAATAATCATCATTCGTTCAATACATTTTAAAATAATAACAACATTAACATAATTATTAAAATAAATAAATTCTATTACAATAAATAAAGTAAGTCTCTTAAAATAATCATGATAATAAAGTATGTCTTCCAAAATAAAAACTACTTTCCAATTTAGAATATGAATCGTGCATTGGATAACAACTTGAAAATATTAAGAAAAACAGTTGATTTTTGTGATAATTTGAAAAATAAATTAAAGTATATGATGATATGTCTTCTTATTTTTTGGTGTTTCTCATAAAAACAGTTTCTTTTGTGTGAGAAAGAATTTTTTTTACAAAAAATAACGGAAATATTAAGGACCTCTAGTCATAAAAAATAATGAAAAAATAATATTTTTATAAATTAAGAGTTTATATTTGATTAAATTATAAAATGATTGTAACGTTAACTTTGAAGTAGATTTTTGAATTATAATATTTTATAGTATCATATAAAATTAAGTTTGCACAACATTGTTTTAATAAATTAATATGTCTAAGTGTTTAATTGACAATATTTTAGAGTTATTTCAATAAATTATAATTTTAAACCCATTTATTAATAAAATACACATTATATTTTTTGGGTTGTGCAAAGTTAAATTTGCACTTCTTATTTTATAATACATTACTATGTATTTAGGTTTATTTAACTGTGTTTTTTAACTTATACAAGTGACACATAAAAATATACTTGTTAAAAGTATAAACATTTCATGTAAAATAAATTTGTATTAAATTTTTTAAAATGTAAAGTTAAATTTACACAAAACACAATTTTTATCAGAGTCCTTAATTCAAAACACTATAGATAAACAAACATTTATTTAAACAAAATTATTATTTCTTAAATTTTTTGCAAAAAATATTGTTTTTAGGGGTTTTTGTTTGCACCACATAAATCTGAAAACTTAATTTTTGTCTTAAAAATATTGTCTTAAAGTTTTCAAAATTAAGTGGTTTCAAAGTTATTTGTTAACCAAAAAATTTTAGTGCTAACTTAATTTTTATCACTTAAAATTAAAAATTTTCATCAAAAGTTTTAAGTGGTAAATTCACCATTTAAAATTGAATACCTAATTTTAAAGAGTATAAAATATCTATTTTATTCTCTAACATTTTAAAATTATGTGATCCAAATAAACTAATAAAGGTAAAATTGTTATACTAAACAAAATTCAGTTTTTTGATATGTTATATTTAAATAAACAATATTTTTTCAGATACAATTTTTAGAACTAAACATTAATCTCAAGCCTTACTCTAACAGGGCGCTATTGATATGATATTGAAAAAGGTATCATCTAAGATAGGATTTAATGACCCGGTCTGGTGGGGCGGTAGATAAAAAAATATCTTCTCTCATATTAATATTTTTAACGATGATTATTACTATAACAACTTAAAATTAGGCAATGTAGAGAGTTCAGCGCTAATCCCAATAAATTATCATTGAACTACTTACAAAAAGGGTTATCTTAACATGATTATATATTATCAAGGGATTTTTTGAGTTTGCCCCCTATTATTAATTCAAAACTCAACTTACCCCCTGTTTTACTAATCCTTTAAGTTAACCCCCTGCGATTTAACGGAATGCTAACTCCGTCTATTTCTTAATTTTTTGGACCATGCTACCCCTCTGTTTACTGTTCATCTTCTTTTTCAAAAGGTAAAATATAAATATGAGTTTACTATTCATCTTCTTCTTCAAAAGGTAAAATACAAATATGAGTTTACTATTCATCTTCTTCTTCAAAGATGAATCCAAAATAATTTATAACAATAAACCTAATTTTGAAATTCAAAATTGTTTCTATTAGTAAACCAATTTACAAATCCATAAATCATTTGCTATTCATCTTCTTCTTCAAAGGTGAAATAAAAAAATGGGGTTACTATTCATCTTCTTCAAAAATGAATTCAAAACAATTTTCAACAATAAACCTAATTTCGAAATTCAAAATTGTTTATACTAGTAAATCCAATTTACAAATCTAAAAATCGTTTGTTATTCATCTTGTTCTTTAAATGTGAAATAAAAAAATGGGTTTACTATTCATCTTCTTCTTCAAAGATGAATACAAAATCATTTTCAACAATAAACCCATTTTTATACCAAATTTCGAAATCATTTTCATCTTCTTTTTCAAGATGAATCTAAAATCGTTTCCAAAAATGGGTTCATTATTTTCTCTCTTTAAGTACAAACCCAAAATCTCTAAATATCATATATATATATATATCTAAACCCATTGTTCATCTCCACTGGATTCGACGATTTTGGGTTTGTTTCTTCGGCGATTTCTTCGACCGAATTTCTAAAAGCTTCGATTTGGAATTAGTTTAACACGTAGAGAGAAATCAAGATGAAAAAATGGACGAGATAGAGAGAGAAAGAAAGATGGAGGTGAAGAAATGGAGGAATGTGGTGTTTTAGAGAGAGAAAGTAAAGAATAAGATCTAGTTTTTTTTTTTTTAAAGAAGATGGATAGTAACATATGGTAAAATGGTTAGACGGAATTTTTTTAGACGAAGTTAACATTCTGTTAAATCACAAAAAATAACTCAAAAAATTAGTAAAACAAGGAGTAAGTTTGAGTTTTGAATTAATAACGGGACAAAACTAAAAAAATCCCTATTATCAAACACCTCACGCCTTTTACCCAATTTTGAGAAAAAAGAAATCCGAAAAAAAAGAAGGGAAAAAAAAAACATACTAAACACAAGAACGTGCGAATCTGCCGCCATTTGGAATACAAAACCCTAGTTCCCGCCAAAGCAGTTGGGCGCGAGATTTAGTGCCCTTTATCTCACTCTCCTATCTCCTATCTCCTATCTCCATCGGTGCAATAGAGGTTTCAATAGGCATCAAATCAGGTTAGATCTTCATACGAACGCTTTAGTTTCTGCAAAATTTATTTCACTGTTCTTTTTGTGAAGGTAGTGTCTACACCATAAAGTAGCCAGGGTTTTCATTTCTGGTCCTGTTAATCGTTGATTGTTGTTCAGATTCCGTTAGAGTTCCAGTTTTGAAAGGAAATAAGGTTTTTGACAGCAGTATGTAAAATGTGGATCCATGTATTTAATAGGTGATTTTAAGCCTCGTTTTGATACATTATAGTATGTATATTAACTAGTTTAATCTTGTGTTTTTTCCTTTCTGTATTAAGAAAAAGGCACAAAACTACCGTCACTCCCTCACCCCAAGTCGTGACTTGTTAATTATTTTCCTATTAACTTTATCCTCTTTTAAGGACAATCATCAGAATAATTTAATACAGTTTTCAACGGCCAGTACCATTTTTAATTTTGTAATAATTTTTTTTTCTCAATAAATTTTCAGATGGATACTGTCGTAAATGTGATTATTCTAAGATACAATAGAAACTTGACATTCAAAGAGTAATTATGAATTATTGTCAGATCGGTGAACAATCTTAAATGATTCTCGAAGAATCCTAAAATTACTTACGATCCGCACTTATTTCAAACCAAATTCTAATATCTATAAGTCAAATCACACCGGCATCGTGTTGCACCACTACCTGCATCTCTGCTTCATAAGTTAGTGTCAGTTTTCTTCTGATTGTCCCGTACTCCCACGTGGGAGGATATGTTTCCACTTTCCTTGTTTAAGATTTTTGTTGAACATTGAACAAGGCTTGGATGGTGATGGAAATGAATCAAATGATGATGAATATTCTATAGCAGTTATGAGTTTGGGGTGTCCTTTTACAGTCTTAATTTGAGCAGAGACACATATATCCCAATTCCAAAACTCCTAAAATTAATTGTGTTTTTTCCTCTGTACTTCCCCACTCTATATTTCGTACTATCTTATGAATTGTTTGTGTCACTGTACACATGATGCTTGGTATAATACTTGGTTTCCTCTGGGTAGCAATGTGTTTGAATATAACATTTTCACTTTTTAAGCTTAACACACGCAACACAGATGTGTTTTTGCTTGTTGGTCTATTCTCGCTGCTTCTATGCCGTGTTCTAATGCATGTTGCTATGAATTTGGTTGAATAACGATAGAAGCCAAATCCTTCTTCTTTTTAAAAAAATCCTGATCATATTTGCTGTCGCATTTTTGTTTTTTGTTTTTTGCAGTTCATAACTAAAGTTGATTTTCCATTGCCAGAGGGAACAAATTTGTCATTGTCAATTTTCCACACAAAAGGCAAAGGAGTATAAGTTCCATTTTTCAGATCATGGGGCTAAGAAGTTGCAGTAATTTGCACTTTATTCAGGCTATAAAGGGTGGTCTAGTGATAAATACCTGTAATATAGATTCTCTTGGGAGGCCAGGTCTTGTGTTCAAGAAGTTGAAAGATATATATGAAGATTCAAAATTGGCGCTTGACTTTGATGGGGTTAAGATTGAAAGCCCTTGTGTGCCCTTTGTAGAAAGGAAAACAAGGGAAAGAGGTTATGGTGATAGTGCAAAAGATAGCGATTTAGATGATCTCAATTTTGGAAAGATGACCTTGAAACAGCTCAAGGAGAGGTGCAAAGCAAAGAAAAGGAAGGCTTCAGATGTTGTTTGGTTGTCTCCAAAGCAAGAGTATACTCATTTGGAACCAGAAGAAGATGAATTTGATCTCATGGAACCACTCAGTATCTTGAAATCAAAGCTTTCAAAGAGTCCAAAGACTAAAAAAAAGTGCAAGGGCAGAAATGTATCATCTAAAATTGTTCAATCAATTAAATCTGAACAAATTCTGGGTGATGAAGATCTGCTCAAAGCATCCAGTGATTTTCCTGCACCTACTGCTGATAAAGCTGAAGATCCTGGACCGGAGTACTCAGAAAGTCAAATTACAACTTGTGTTATGGATGGCTCCTCCAGTTGTATTGAACATGTGGGTTTAAGTGGAGCAGAATCAGGTGAAGTTATTAAGGCTTATAATTGTGAGTTGGAGAATGGGGAATTGATTTTCTTCAGAGAACAATGTGGAAGCTGTGTTGTCAATTCTCTTTCCTATGATCATTTGGAGCATGTTGAGCTTGCATTTCTCACTTCTCCAATTCATGGGGAGACTATGGAGGTTGATAACCAAGAGAAGATGGGGCAAGAATCGCCAGTTCTGCATGTACCACAATTTGAAGAAGGTGGATCTACGAAGGATCCATCTTTCCATGAAAGCTTTAAGGAAGTAGTTTCGCCTGCTAAAGATCAACAGTCACATACGTGTAACATCTCCCAAAGTTGTAGTGACTCTGAAGTTCAAGTTTCTAGTGCGAGTATTGATAATGGCCCTTGTCGTAGAGGTGACTTACTGGAAAATTTGCCTCCAAATGTGGATAATTGTAGTCTGAGCAGTCCTTTCAGTAACTGCAGCTCATCTTTGGATTCAAATCCTCCTTTGAGTTCTGATAATAGCCTGGTTTCTGAGAATGATTCATCCCTGACAGACGAGAAACAACCTTCAGTTTTTACCATTGCTGATGCAGCAAGAAATTGTTTGAATCCTGATAACAACTTTGTTGTTGCTGGTGATGATTCTCCTAAAAACGAGGCTAGACAATCTTTATCATCTCATGGTGCTGATGCAGAGAAAAGTTTCTGTAGTGGGAATTATCATAGTTGTGATGTTTTGGATGATCTTTCAACATCAGAGGTGTGGCAACCTCCTGAGAGGCTCCCTTCAATGAGAAAGGTAATTCTATTATGATCAAAGTGGGTTTTGCTTTGCTTTAGTCGTGTTGAGTCACTTATCATCATGTGCTATCACTTTTCAGGTGATTTCTCCAACATCACAGGAAAGGCTATGTTTGGCTATGAAGTCTGTGGAGGTATTTGATGACATAGACCATTACAGTAAGTGACAAGTACCTACTAGATTTATGGGTTCTTAATCATATAGTTTTACTTGCCATGCGTGGAGATATATTAGATGACTACAGAGTAAAAGCAAGATCCGAATGATTATACCCAAAATTTCTCTGCAATAAAATGGTGTAGTATAGGAGTTGATTTATCTAAATATGGATTGTTTGGTGTGCACCCTTGCAACAGTGAAATAAGATTCAGTTGAGGTGCATCCTTAACAATTATAAATGAATCATATGAATTCCTTCCACTTCTCTCCATCATTTAATTTTCTGTGGGGGTGGGAGGAACAGGAGGTCATGCCTCCTTTAGACATGAGTAGAGTATATTTCCATTTTTATTGGAATTAATTTTTGAAGGAATTGCTCAGTTCCATCTAATTTAAGGTTCTAAATTTGCAATTAATTGAACATTTCAGAGCTCAACCATTTAGTGCTGTCAATATCTTTATCCTCACATTGGTTCCTAAACACCACCAAATCTTGTTTCTTGGATTGTAATTGTTTCAGAATGCAAGGAAAAACTCTTTGAGAGACAAAATGATGGCAAGACTTCACCAAGGGAAATTGGTGGTGCTGATCTATCTCTGAGTCCCAAAAAGCATGCACAGGTCGTTTGGACCAAAGCCAGTATGACCCCGAAAGAGATCCTTAAGAAACCCAAGAATTTAAAAAAGGGTTCTCCACCTAAGGGCTGTCTTGAAGGCCCCCATCTTTCTCGTTCGTTTCCTCGTCTTAGCACTGGATGCACCTCCATTCAAGGTTGTTCTGAGAGTGCTATTGCATTCTCACAGCGGCAGATGCATGACATTGAATCTCTTGCAACAAAGCTTATGAGTGAGCTGAAGTCTGTGAAGGAAATTGTAGAAGAAAAATTGCTCTATGAAGCATACCGTAGCACATCCTTAAAAAATGATGCAGATGAGGTATGTGAACTCGCAGACTTGCATGCATATTATAATGCATTCACTAGTTAAGGAGTGCGTAGAAGCTATGTTTTAGAATACTATGTTTGAGTATTATTCATGTTGACTGCTAATTTTTTTTTTTATCTAAGACAAATTTCCTTTAACCTGGATGAATTGTCAAGTATATTTGTTTTATGGCGCTCTTGGTACATTATAATCTGCTATTTTAGTACGACAGCATATGCAAGAAGTTTATTTATGCACATGCAATGCGAACACATAATAGTTTCATGTCTGTTCAGAATATAGATACTATATAAAGGAAGGCCTATGTCTCTTCCTTGTTTCAACTAGAAGTGATAGAGGAAGGGGATTGAACCCACAACATGCCAAGTGGGAGGTGAGGGCCAGTGTCAATTGAGCTAGAGCTATTCAGCCGGTTCAGAAATAAAATCTCACATTTAAGAACTAATCTTTGAACCCCTGTCTATAAAATCCAGCCACCTCAACTTACTTTCAATTGGATGCTACAACTTTAGCATTCTACAAACAGTGAAGAACCAACTTGGTTCCATTCAAAGTAGTATTCTTGTCTTCTTAAGAAATCTCTGGCTAATAATATCGTTGTTGTCTTTCCTTTTTTTTTTAATCAGTATCATTATTGTTTAGATTTGATATACCAGTTGGTGGGTTGTTAGAATTACCTGAGAGAAAGTTGTATTTAGTTTTGAGTTGATTGCAGACCACTCCCATATTATTCCCTCTCAACAAGTTTTTCTTATAAATTTTGTATGATGTACTGTGTAATAATGGTCTGGAAGCATGAAATTTGTATTTTTTTTGTGCAGCCTTGGTTATTATTGTACTGTATTTAGCTGTTTATGTTGTAAAACTGGATATAGGTCAAAAAGGTCATCAAGAATGTTACAAAAGTTGAAGAAACATCAAGAAAGTGGCTATCCATGATGTCGAGGGACTGCAACCGTTTCTGCAAAATCATGGTTTGTATCTCTTGTCGTATCATACTTGTGTAGAGGAATAATGGATAAACTTGTTTTGGGCATGGGTTTGAAATAAAGAAAATTTAAATTCTGAGTTTTCATTGTAGCGTTTTTTCTGATTTCAGAGCCATTTCCATTTCTTAACTTTGCAGAGATTGACTGAGAATGATGCTGCTGCTTCTGAAAATCCAATTCAAAGAGAGAAGAAGATTACTTTTGCAGATGAAGCTGGTGGAACACTCTGTCAGGTCAAGCTTTTTGAGAACGGCATGGCTTCTATGGAGCCTAAAAGTGAGACTCATGAACTACAACAATCGGAATAATTTCAAAGCAATTGCTTCTTGTACATTACATTTTTGGCATTTGAATGCTACTTTGTGCACTTGTGGAGGCTTCCCTTGAATTCAGATTGAAGGCGGCAACATTGTTTGGTAAAAATACTATCCGCAGTTCCTGTACTATGATTTGTTCTCATTTGTGCCTGTTGTTTCCATCTTGTGTTGTATTGATTAAAAGCAAGCAGTTAAAGGAAATGATTTGACGTTAAGAAAAGATTGTTCTGCTTTCGGTATTATTAAGTATTGCTGTTCCTAAAAAGTTGGGAGTCTGAATAATTTCCACATCTCTTAACAAATAAACTACTGACATCTTCTTTAGCTTGAGGAACTAATTGAAGCACTTCACATTAAATTAAATATTGAATAATTCCTCCCACATGTCCGAGAATGCCTGGAGGCCCTGGATGATAACTTGGTGATGGTGTTGAGAATTAAGGGAGAGAAAACACTGCAACAGTTGCTCCAAATCGTTGTCTGCAAACATCTGTTTTTCTAATATCATCTCCAACATTGAGCCCTTAAAATCTCCCCCCACCCTGGGGAGGATTCAAAGACTAGTTCTCTGAATTCTGAAACATTCTAAAGGAGGCGAATCCTTACTAGTCTATGTAGTTATTTAATGAATATTAAAAGGATTAGTGATGTTATAGAATTAGAAATGAACAATTCAGTATAAATGATTCTGTTGTTATTCAAGTGTTAGTGATAATCCCAAAATTGATTAAAAGTATTCGCTAAGATAAGTATGTTACTGTCATACTGTTCAGTGATAATTCCATTATAAATTTTGAAGTTGGAAACTTACCAACATAACTAGATTGCCCCTTTCTGTTTGCCTTTTTTCCACAATAAAAAATGAACTAAAACTAGTTTCAGTATGATATTTGCTTATTATTTTCTCTTGAGTTCCCATGGATTAAACCATAGCGAAGGGTGGGTAAATCCACCCCCATTTTCCAACTTTGGTATTATCCCAAGGTGTCTGGTGATGGTATTTGATTGGCTACAAAATAAATAATACCCACGGTTTATTTATATTTTGTCATGTTTTTTAGTTGAAAGAATTTCACGTCTTGATTACTACTTGAGTTCAAACTTTACGAGAATTGGATATTTGGATGCTTTATTATTGTGCAGTACCGGTAGTTTGAAGGATTCATCACAAACCTCCCAACAAAGAAAGTCTAATTCCGTCCCTGTTAGGCTTTTAAATAAAGAGTTTTCATATTCTAATTGTCGTGGCTCACGGAATATTAAGAGTTTAATAGAATGACACGACAGGCAAATAACGATAACTGCTGAGGACAAACTGCAAAATTTTGTTACAGCAGCCTCGCTAATGTTTCCCTTTTCTTTCTACACGGGCCGGGGCCATGCAAGCTTGGGTATTTTCGAACTGGATTGAAACATCAAATAGCCTGTATAAACTTTTCATTTTCTTAAAAGAAAAAAAGGGTGTTCTTAAATGCACCCACAAAATCAGTCTTCTCACCCCAGTGTGAGAATACTTTCTTCTCACCCCATCAAATCTTTAAAAAATCTTGCACTTCACCCCAGCAGTGGGGTGAGTTTACTGAAACAATATAGAAATGATAAAATTTTGTTGTTAAAAGTAAAAACATTAAATAATATTAATTTTTTCATTAAGATAAAACATACTAATAAAATTTACATCGTTCTTAATAAATTTTATTAAAAATTTCATCTAAATAATACATCCAAGATACAAAAATATTAATTGTCAGAAATAAGTTTTAGTAATTATATGATATTTTATATAATCTTTTCTTAAATGGTTATTATTCATATTTCAAATTTATTTACAAATTTTATTTTTATCTTTATCAAATAAGTAAATATAATACTTAATTCACTACTTCAAAAATATTAAAAGATCAATTTTTTGTTTGTAAATATATGTTGTCTTTTGTGAAAAGGGAAAAAATGATTTGGAAAAATAAAATAGTTTTCATAAAAATAAATCATTTATTAACGTATTTTTTTACTTTCGATTTCTATTATATTTAATTTTTTGGAGATTCAAGAAAACGATTTCCTTACAAAATATTAAAATGACAGAGATTTTCTCACCAAACTATTTCCTTTTTCAATATTTTTTTACAATTAATTTTAAGAAATTAAATATTGAAACAATAAAAACACAACATACAATACATATTATATATATATATATATATATATTTATGACATATTAGACACAAGTTAATACTACCTTTCTTTAACTTTAATATTAGATAACTTAACATGAGTTTTATTGAACTTCACTTGCATGCATGCTCAAATAAAAAGATTGAACAAATTAAGAAAAACGTCATTGAAAACGTTATTGTGCCGGTGCAAATAAAAATAAAAATAAAAGTCTAGTAATCTATATAAAATTATGAGAATACTTATTATAAGCATACTTTTATGAGATGTATGTAATTAAGTAAAAATATAAGATGTTTGTTTGTTGGAAAGAATGTAATTTTTTAATTTTTAAAACTTTAAATGGGTGAGAAGATAAATTAATGTCGATTTTTTCAAAGTATAGCAAGCGGGGTGAGAAGAAAGGATTTTACGCTATTTTTTAGGTTAAGATTAACGTAGCTTTGACTTTTAGTAGGGTGAAAAGACGGATTATGTGGGTGCATTTAAGAACACCAAAAAAAAACCCTTAAAATACATTCTATCCGTCTCAAATTTATTTACATTTTTTGTCTTGGAAAAGAGTTAAAAAAAAAAAAAAAAAACTCAGAATTTTACTTTCTTAAAAGAAAAGGCAGAATTCTTGATTTAATGAGACAGCGATATTTTGATCTAGTAGGATCTCCAATGCTATTTATGCATTGGAAGCTTGATTAATTTGAATATGTTGGAAAATAATGTACTGCTGAATCTAAAATAAATAAGGTAGAGAGTACACCGGGTTGAGTCGCGGACTAAGTCGCTCTCTTTAAGACGTTTCGCGGCTCTACCCGGAATTGTGCTAGCAGTTCAGATTATGCCACGCCGTCCCCAGGATGAAACAGCCCAGATACCCTCTGTACGATTGATTTGCACTTATTCAACCGCTCGACAATAACACTCTTTTAATTGCTCGGGATCGAATTTTTTTTTTTCTACCGCCGGAGGCTAAAATTTTTCTGCCGGAAAATATTTTTTGTAGATAGATCTCTCTTTGTTTTGTTCTCTGCGAGTGTATTTATTTTTGAAAGCTATTTTAGATCCGTTTAAAAAGGGAAAGCGTTGAGACAAACAAACACCTTTCCGGAAAATCCGCAAGAAAACATGGAGGAAAGTAGAGGAGCGTGTTGGAGGAAATCATGGGAGCGTGCAAGAAAACACGGAGGGAAATAATTGAGCCTTGTCCCATTTTTTAATTTTTATTTAATAAATAAAATTCTTTAAATGTATTTTGTATAAAAAGATAATACACTACGCAAGACAAGCCCAAAGCCCGAGCCCGAGCCCGAGACCGGGCCGGGCCGGGCCGGGTCGGTCGGTCGGTCGGCGCGCGTGTGGTGAACCACATTCATCCAAGTCCTCACCCAATAGCACAAAAGTCTAATGCCCAAAGGGCTCAAGCCCTTAAGCAAATTCTTCCATATATAAACCCATGAAAGGTTTTATATCTCTCCTATGTGGGACTTGGGATAACATCACATCAACCATCACATCACATTAAATCACCTTGTCTTGGTTTTATTTTTCTTTAAATACACAAAAACTCCAACAATCCCCCACTTGTATTTTAGGAAAAACTTTTTCATCGAGCATATATACATAGGACAGTGCATAAGTAAAGGTATTTTTCAACTTGAACATTTACGTAGTGTATGTGTTTCAGACTATGCTAGAGTAACTCGTAGTTTTGAACTCTATCTCTGACAATCACAACACACACCGGCCCCAAGAGTGTTGTCCAAAAAGCCAGCACGTTATGGCCATGTGCTTATATCCCGGTTAGTGAATGCTCTAGAGAATTTGCCCAAAATTCCATAGGAAGCGACCTCTCTTCCACATTCACATAGGTGAGTCTATCAAGAGTACTCTTGTAGCATCGGTACCCCACTCCACATAGAGCTATAGAACTCATTAAGAGCATGTGCTCAACCTTTTCGCCGCTTCAAGATATCATGCTCCATAGGGATGAGATAATACTACATGATTTCTAAAGTATCACTTGTAACTTGTTGTTTACCCTTTGAACCTATTTCTTGGGATCTCCAGTCCATAGGTTGGGTTACTATTACAGTGACTCAAATTTCGTTGGGCGTTAACCCCATCCCTTTCGAGGTGTTAAGCACCTTCTCTCTCGTTAGTCCTTTCGTCAAAGGATCAGCCAAATTTTTCTCAGACCGCACATAATCCACTCTTACAGCACCTTTGGAGAGTAACTCTCTAACCGTGCTGTGTTTACGACGAATTTGTCGTTTCTTACCGTTATAGTAACGGTTCTGAACTTTTGCAATAGCCGCGGTACTATCGCAGTGGATAAGGACAGCTGGGATCGGTCTCTCCCATAGAGGGGTATCTGCAAGAAAGCTTCTCAGCCAACTTGCTTCTTCACTAGCAGCAGCTAGTGCTATCATCTCTGACTCCATCGTAGACTGGGCCAAAATGGTCTGTTTCTTGGATTTCCAAGAAACCGCACCTCCAGCAACACTGAAGATATATCCACTAGTGGCCTTGGAATCTTCTGACAGGGTGTTCCAGTCAGCATCGCTATATCCTTCTAGGACAGCGGGAAACTTTTGATAGTGTAACTTTAGGTCCATGGTTCTTTTTAAATAACGCATGACCCTCTCAATAGCATGCCAATGCTCCATACTAGGACTGCTAGTAAACCTGCATAGTACCCCCACTGCATAAGCAATATCGGGCCTAGTGCAATCAGTAGCGTATCGAAGGCTACCAATGATGCTCGCATACTCAGTTTGTCTAACACTGTCTCCAGTGTTCTTGAACAACTTCACACTAGGATCATATGGAGTACATGCTGGTTTACAATATGAGTAATTATATTTCCTTAGAATCTTCTCAATGTAATGAGATTGATCCAAAGAAAGTCCCTTTTCCGTCCTAGTAATTTTAATCCCTAAAATTACATTGGCTTCTCCCAAATCCTTCATATCAAAATTTTCACATAGCATGGATTTCACATTATTAACTACATGGATATTAGAACCAAAAATAAGCAAGTCATCAACATACAAACATATAATAGTGCAAGCATTATTCTCAGTCTTATAATAAATGCATTTATCACTTTCATTAATTCTAAATCCATTTGCAATAATCAATGCATCAAATTTCTCATGCCATTGCTTAGGAGCCTGTTTCAAACCATAAAGGGATTTATCTAATTTGCATACTTTTTGTTCTTGGCCTGTAATAATGAATCCTTCAGGTTGTTCCATGTAAATTTCTTCTTCTAATTCTCCATTAAGGAAAGCGGTTTTAACATCCATTTGATGCACAACAAGATCATGCAAGGAAGCTAGGGCAATCAAAACACGTATAGATGTTATTCTAGTAACGGGAGAATAAGTATCAAAGAAATCTACATTTTCACGTTGTCTATAACCCTTGACAACTAAACGTGCTTTGTATTTATCAACAGTGCCATCAGGATTTAATTTCTTTTTAAGTATCCACTTACAACCTATGGTTTTACAACCAGGAGGAAGGTCTACTAGATGCCAAGTTCTATTTAATTCTAAGGAATCCA
Source organism: Lonicera japonica (assembly GCA_021464415.1). Taxonomy (NCBI): domain Eukaryota; kingdom Viridiplantae; phylum Streptophyta; class Magnoliopsida; order Dipsacales; family Caprifoliaceae; genus Lonicera; species Lonicera japonica. The sequence continues at coordinate 4,505,573 of CM038466.1, forward strand.
TTTCATCGTTAATGGCTTCTTGCCAAAGGTCAGCATCTAAAGAAGATAACGCTTCTTGAATAGTGGATGGATCATCTTCTAAAGTGTATGCATAAAAATCAGGTCCAAAGTCTTTAGCGGTTCTAACTCTTTTACTTTTCCTAGGTTCAATTGATGTACCATGGTGCACGGTACTAGTAGGTAAATTAGAGCTAGAAGGTAATGAGCTACCCCCACTATTCTTTAATTTAAAAGGAAATTTATTTTCATAAAAATCTACACCATTAGATTCAATAATAACCTGATTTTTCAAATCATAAAATCTATAGGCCTTACTATTAATAGCATATCCGATAAAAACACATTCATAAGCTCTACTAGCAAGCTTAGATCTTTTAGGATCAGGAATACGTACGTAAGAAAGGCACCCCCAAACGCGTAAATAAGAAATATTAGGCCTTTTATTATTTAAAATCTCATAGGGGGATAAATTAGATTTAATCTTAGGCACCCTGTTAAGAACGTGACAAACGGTTAATAAAATCTCTCCCCACCAATGTGAGGCAGCCCCCGAATTTAGTAGCGTAGCAACAATTAATTCGGCAAAGGTTCTATTTTTCCTTTCGGCTTTTCCATTCATTTCAGGTGAATATGGAGCAGTCGTCTCATGAATAATACCAAGTGAAGTATAGAGATTTTTAAAATCAGTTGAACCATATTCGGTTCCTCTATCACTCTGAAATCTTTTTATTTTCTTATTAAACTGATTTTCAATTTCTGTAGAAAATATTTTAAACATATCAATTGCTTCACTTTTATTTTTCATAAGGTAAATATAGGAAAAATCCGAATTATCATCAATAAAAGTAATAAAATACCTTTTTCCATTTCTCGTTAAAACACCATCAAATTCACAAATATCCGAATGAATTAATTCAAAAGGTTCAGTTTCTCTTAAAACAGATTTGTGAGGTGTTTTAGTAATCTTTGCTTGGCTACAGAATTCACATTTTTCGAAATCATTTAATGATAAGGGGGGAATAATTTCCAGTTTACTCATGTTCTTAATAAGGCGCTTATTAACATGACAAAGTCTAGCATGCCACACATTAAATGAACAAATCATATAAGCAGAACTAGAAACAACTTTATTAGCATCAACATTCAATTTAAACATCCCATCACAAGCATACCCCTTCCCCACAAATACACCATTCTTAGTAAGAGTAAACAAATCTGCCCCAATAGTTTGAACAAATCCAGCTTTATTAAGGATGTAACCCGAAACAAGATTCTTCCGAATTTCTGGAGTATGCAGAACATCCTTAAGGATGACAGTCTTTCCAGAAGTGAATTTCAACTCGACATCACCCGTCCCAGCAACATTAGTGGTGTGGGAATCACCCAACAACACTTTCTTATCAACAGCATCAGAATAGGTCTTAAATAGAGCACGATCATGGCAGACATGACGAGAGGCGCCAGTATCTACCCACCAACCTTCAGAACCCGATACCAGATTAATTTCTGTTATCATAGCCACTAAGGGCTCTTCTTCAGTAACATTCGCCTGAGGAACTCGGCGTTTGTTTCGACAATTTCTTGCCATATGACCAGGCTTTCCACAGTGATAGCAAGAAAACACACTGTTATTATTATTATTATTATTATTATTATTATTAGCCTGGCCATTTCTGTTTTGGTTCTGAGTTTGGTTGTTCCTATTCTGGTTCCTGTACCGGTTCGCATTATTTCCACCGTTCTGATTTTTCATATTTTTCCGGTTCGGCCTTAGAGCAGGAGGGGTGTTGTTCGAGCGATTCTGATTTTGGTTACGGTTCTGATTTTTGTTAAAAACAACCAGAACCTCATCATTCCGATCTTGCTTACGGTTTTCCTCCTCAATCCTGAATTTAGTAATCAAACTTTCAAATGAAAACTCTTTAGATTTGTGACGCAAACTATTTTTGAAATCTTTCCATCCAGGGGGTAATTTATCAATCAAAACTGCCACTTGAAACTGCTCATCAAATTTCATCCCTTCAGAAATAATCTCATGTGCAATTTTCTGAAGTTCGTGAGACTGTGTAACAATAGACTTGTCGTCCGTCATCTGATATTTCAGATAACGACTGACAGCGTATTTTTTAGACCCAGCCTCTTCGGTGTCATATTTCTTTTGAAGTGAATCCCAAATTTCTTTTGCGGATTTGCACGGGAGGTAAACATCATAAAGCTCATCGTGAAGAGCATTCAAGATCAGATTTCTGCAAGCATAATCATTGTCTTCCCAAGTTTTGAGAGTCTTATGATCTGCCTCAGAAATCGGATTAAGGAAAGTGGGTTTTTCAGAAACACAAGTAGATTCCACTTTCTTAAGAGTTAAGTAAAAAAACATTTTTTGTTTCCACCTCCTAAAGTGCAGACCCTCAAATTTAAAGGGTTGATTCAATGAGCCAGAAGCAGCAGCTTGATTATGTTCATTAGCCATGACAACAGTTATACAAAAAATAGCAGAATAGAAAACGTCTTAAAATTGTTGGAAAAATAATGTACTGCTGAATCTAAAATAAATAAGGTAGAGAGTACACCGGGTTGAGTCGCGGACTAAGTCGCTCTCTTTAAGACGTTTCGCGGCTCTGCCCGGAATTGTGCTAGCAGTTCAGATTATGCCACGCCGTCCCCAGGATGAAACAGCCCAGATACCCTCTGTACGATTGATTTGCACTTATTCAACCGCTCGACAATAACACTCTTTTAATTGCTCGGGATCGAATTTTTTTTTTTCTACCGCCGGAGGCTAAAATTTTTCTGCCGGAAAATATTTTTGTAGATAGATCTCTCTTTGTTTTGTTCTCTGCGAGTGTATTTATTTTTGAAAGCTATTTTAGATCCGTTTAAAAGGGAAAGCGTTGAGACAAACAAACACCTTTCCGGAAAATCCGCAAGAAAACATGGAGGAAAGTAGAGGAGCGTGTTGGAGGAAATCATGGGAGCGTGCAAGAAAACACGGAGGGAAATAATTGAGCCTTGTCCCATTTTTTAATTTTTATTTAATAAATAAAATTCTTTAAATGTATTTTGTATAAAAAGATAATACACTACGCAAGACAAGCCCAAAGCCCGAGCCCGAGACCGGACCGGACCGGGCCGGGTCGGTCGGCGCGCGTGTGGTGAACCACATTCATCCAAGTCCTCACCCAATAGCACAAAAGTCTAATGCCCAAAGGGCTCAAGCCCTTAAGCAAATTCTTCCATATATAAACCCATGAAAGGTTTTATATCTCTCCTATGTGGGACTTGGGATAACATCACATCAACCATCACATCACATTAAATCACCTTGTCTTGGTTTTATTTTTCTTTAAATACACAAAAACTCCAACAGAATACATAAGCATACTTGGAGACTTACTTTCTGTGTAGCATAAAAGTGTCAATTCATGGTCAAGTTCTACACAACCATCTTGTATTGTGCATGAAATTGTCTAATGCTTACTTATCAAAATTTCTATCTAATTTGGATCTTATTCAACATATTCTTAATTAAAATTAGAATGTATTTTAAAATTCTGAAAATGAAATATAAAACTTAGACAAGAAATATTCAACCAAATGAATAGTCTTAATTTATTTTATTTTTTTGTTTTTCCTCCTCCTCCTCCTTCACAGGGGCCCTAAGGAGGTCTTAAAACTGGTTTCCATCTGACTCTAAAAGCCTGCTTATTGACGATTGTGTGCTATTCTAAAATTAAAGAATTGATTTGTACCCAAAAAAGAAGAAGAAGATCAATTAAAAATTAAAGAGTTCACTCATCTCAATTGTTAATTTGTGATTGAAGCCCACTCTATCCAATGGCAGCATGCCACATTGATGAGCAGGAAATTAAAATCCCGAGATCAACCTTACTTTCATCCGAAATACCCTTCGCACCATCAAAAACAAGCGACGTGTCAAATTCCAGTTGAGTCTTAAGAATTTGCTAATTACATTCTTGGGGATATTCTGGGGAGGGAGTGTCCTAAAATAAACAAAACATGTCCCCGTTAAAATCGTGCGCACACGACACCCTACAACCAAGGAGCACCACCTTATGCCAAAAAATAAAAAATCCCTCCCCCCCTTTCCCAATTACTACCTCTTTTTGCCCAATTGTATCACCTTTAGCTCGTTGATCCATTACCAGTTTTCTTTTAGGAGGAAAGAGGAAGGTGTCCTTTTAATCTTTTTCACATTCTCAAAGGGTCCTTCCTTCCTTCTTCCTCACTCTCTCTCTCTCTCTCTCCGCATTTGTCCCCACCATTGGAGCTGCATTGCATTGAATTGCAATTGAATCGATTCATTAACTACTTGAATATCCCATTAATTATTAAATGAGGAAACTATGTCCCAATTATGATAAGGAGAATGGCCTCGATACCGTCTTGGAGGTGCCTATACCCGAGGAAATGTTCACCAGCATGGGTAGCAACATGGCTGCCCGGTGGCAAACTTTGCTTAACAAAATGAGGGCTCATACCGGCACCGGATCAAGAGATGACCATCAGTTTATGTTATTGCTCAAAATCGTCGGTTCTCCTCTTATTCCTCTTCAGGCTCAACTAGACTACGCGGTTAATACAACCGTTAGGGATGGTTCTATTGTAAGCGTAACACACATACATATAGCTAGCTATACTCAATTGTTTATAAGGGAAATATTTGAAATTGAAAATTTGTATGAACAGGAGGCATCAACGGCAAAATATATAGTGCAACAATACGTAGCGGCTACAGGAGGGCAAGCAGCATTAAATTCGGTTAGTAGCATGTACGCGGTGGGGCAGGTGAAGTTGGTGCAATCGGAGATTCACCAAAGTAGTGACGATAGCATGAATGCCAAACGGAGTAGTGAAATAGGTGGGTTTGTGCTATGGCAAAAGAACCCAGACTTGTGGTACCTAGAACTTGTAGTTTCTCGTTGTAAGGTCAGTGCTGGTAGCGATGGTAAGGTTGCTTGGAGCCAAACCTCCTCTAACCCTTCTGCTCCTTCCAAAGGCCCTCCTAGACCCCTTCGCCGCTTCTTTCAGGTACTGTCTTGTTTATAACTAGTTTGCATTAAAATACAGAAAATAGTTTAAAAGTAAATTCTTTACAACACCAACTAAACACATAATTTTTTAATTCCTACGGTTGCATTTACACGTAATCAAACACATTACTAATTTTGTAATTTCAATATACAGGGCCTAGACCCGAGGTCCACATCCAACTTATTCTTAAATGCGGTTTGCATAGGAGAGAAGACAATTAAGGACGAAGATTGCTTCATATTGAGGCTAGAAACAGGCTCAGACATCCTTAAAGCACAAAGTACGCCCCACACGGAAATAGTCCACCACACAATTTGGGGATACTTCAGCCAACGTACAGGACTTTTGCTTCAATTCGAGGACACGAAACTAGTGAGGATGAAGGCATCCAAGGGAGACACAAGCGTGTTTTGGGAGACGAGTATGGAGTCAATTCTTGAAGATTACATGTATGTTGATGGTATAAATATAGCTCACAGTGGGAAAACTACAGCGACGATGTATAGATACGGGCATGCCTTGAACCACCGGGGAAAGATTGAGGAGACATGGAGGATTGAAGAGGTTGATTTCAATATAATTGGGTTGTCAATGGACTCCTTTTTACCTCCTGCTGATATCAAGAGGGATCTAGGAAATGAAGACTCGGGATTGGGATGCTAACAACATATTCACAAGAATTTTGGGTGGGAATTGGTTGTATATATTGGTGAAAATTCAACTTCATTTCAAGTTTGCTTTCTTGTGGTACTTGTTTTGAGAATTTTTATGATTTTTTGGTTTTGTTTTTGTAGTAGTCTGAGAAGGGAACAAAGTTTGAACCGTACATAGTGAGGTATTTTACCATTGTCTTTAACATTACGATTAATTGACCATCAAAGCTAATTAAGTTATGAGTTACCGAATGTACCTTAAATCTTTCGTGTTTTTATGAAATAGATAAACTTGTGGATTGTGCACATCGCCTTCGTGTGACCCACGCATTCAAAGTCATATTTATATGCATATAAACAGGGCTAATTTAGAAAAGCAGCAGTTTGAAGAGACAACAAAAGAAAAGGGGCAACTAAGCTTTAAAAAAGATGCGCTCGAGAAGCGCCAGTATTGGGAATTTGCCACCTTCTGGGGTTGAGCCGGTTATTTATCCCTTTCTCAATGCAGGAGCAGGAAGATAAATGAGGAGGGTTCCTAGTGCCATTCCCGTCTATCCCCGAACGTTCTCCAGTCAATACCTGGCAAAAAAAGATTGTTTTAGGAAAGGATTTGGTGGAATAAAACGTTCACTTCATTTAGTTGAGAATTTCACCCGTTGCGCGTTTGTAATGAAAGGGAAAGAGAAGGTCTTCGAACATTTTCTCCGGTTTAGGAGGACTTTATTAATTGCCGCATTCTTCAACCATGGGTTAAGATGCCGTGAAAACTCGCAATTGTTATGTGTTTGTTTTCTTAAAATTTTTATAATAATAAAACTCATTGTGTAAAAGATTAGAATTTGTATTTACATGTTCAATCCTAAATAAATAATAATTTTACCAATGAATATTTTTTTGAAAGGACCAATAAAAAGATACTACTCAAAATTTCAAAAATCTAAAATATAATATTCAAACTTTCAAAAACTTAGGGATAAATTAAGCCCACCCACCCCTTGCATCCGCTGTTGTGTATGAATCATGAAATGTAGATTTTGTCAAAAATAAAATAAAATAAAATGTAGTTGACCATGTTATTTTGAATACATTGACCGTAGCTAACTGACATAGATACTTTTATACTGGTCCTTAAATGTAATCTTAGGGTGCGTTTGATAATAATACGAAAAATGACAAAAAAAAGAAGTTAATTTTTGTGAAAGTTGAAAAAATAAATTGAGGAATATGTTGAGATGTCTTCTTGTTTTTTTCCTGGGGCTTTTAGTTTAAAGGACAAAAATAGAATTCTCTATCTACTCAAGGACGCGTCTTTTAGGTCAATTGTTTGAAGGACAAACTTCTTGCATAAGGACGTATTTTAGTTTGAAGGACAATTATAAATATTTTAATTAATAAATAAGAAAAATATAAACTAAATTTGAAAATTCCAACAATGCCCTTCACCCAAATTTAATTCTAATTTAAATTCAAATATTTAAAAGAGGAAAATATCTATAATATAATTCAAATTCAAATTCAAATTTAGAAGATAAATGTGAAAACAATCAATTAAATTTAAAATTCAAATTATCTATAATCACAACAAACATTAAATGCATAGGATAAGTCAACCCATCTAAAAATATTCAAAAAATAACAAGTTAATCCATCAAAAAATTCAAAATTAAATATATGAAGAAGCAGCAGGCATACAAACGAAGAACAGGCAGAGCAGACATTTTATACAACAAAGAACAGGCATATAGACAGTACAACAGACATTTCATACAATAAAGAATAGACATAGCAGGCATTGCAAATTTTATCAGGCATAGCAGGCATATAAACAGGCATTTTTCCTCTAAGTTGAAAATTTTATCAGACATTATAAAATCAAAATATATTTAAACAGATGAAAAACTAAAATTATGAATTTTCTTAGAAAATCAAATTAAAACTAGGAAAAGGTGAAAAACATGCAATCTTTTTATACCTTGAATGCCATAAAATTCATCTCTTTGCCGCTCCTCGATCTCATCCACAGCCAAGTCACGCACACACATCGAAGGTTCCTAGAGCATCCTCCGGCTGTTGGCTCGCCGGAGGAAACAAGTGGCACCGCAAAGGCTCAGAGCTCGGCGAATTCTGAGGCTCCGGGCGGGGAAGTTGGTTTCAATGCGGAGCTAGTGAGGAAGGGAGTGTTGTCGATGGCGTCGGTGTCGTCGACAGAAAAATGAGAGGATCTCGCCGTCGACATGGAGGGAAAAATCGGATTGAAGTGAGGTGAGGGAATTAAGATTGGTGTGTTTAGATTTGGGGAAACATAATAACTAAAAACCTAGGTTTTGATTGGATTGGTTGTGGGGGAGGGAGTTATTTGAAATCGAGGGTGTGTGGGGGGGGAGGGTGAGTTTTAATTGAGGTGGATGAATCTAGAAGAGGAGGAATTTAATTAGAATTTGGACTCTTTATATATTGAAAATAATAACTAATATATAAGAAGGGTAAAATTGATAAAGTACATGAAAATAATAATATCATTATAATTAAAAATATCAAAAAATAAAATGTCCTTTAGACATAAAATTGTCCTAATTCCAAAAGATTGGATCTTAAACAATAGCTCAAAACTTCTTGTCCTTGAGTAGATCGGTTTAAAAAATATTGGACATGTGACTAATTTTCTATTTTTTCTTTTACTCACCGAAAAAAACAAGAAAAATATTCCACAAAAAATAATGAAAGAATGTGGATATTTACTCATAAAAATGACCATCACATGCTTCAACTTATTTTTTAACTTCTTATACAAATTAAGTAATTTTCTTTTCATTTTTTATAATGAGCCATAATCTCTTATTATGATTTTATTTCTATCCGCAATTTCTTGTGGTTAATCTACCTTTAATTTATGGAATTTTTATACAAATTTTTACAATATTACCCTTTTAAAAATTGAGAAGTATATTCACTAATTAAAATTAATTTATAATTGTATTTTTTGAGTTTTAATTTATATTCCTAATCAAAATTTACATCCATATTCATTCATTTCGTATTTTATTTTAAAGTTTTTTAAAATCCTTTATTAAAAGAGGCAATTAGATATAAGGGCTCATTCTAATAATAATGTAATTATAAAGGACACTTAAAAATAAGTCATGTAAATTAAGGACACTATACAAAAAAGACAATAATACCCCTTTCTTATAATGTCTCACGCTCATTATTACACTAACAGCAACTAGAAGGTGCTAAATGCATTAAGCACATTCTGGACGCCCAGAAGGTGCTAAATGCATTTAGCACCACCTAGACAGCAACCAGAAGGTGCTAAATGTATTTAGCACCTTCTGGACAGCAACCAAAAGGTACTAAATGTATTTAGAACCTTCTGAACAACAGCCAGAAAGTGTTAAATGCACAACCAGAAGGTACTAAATGCATTTAGCACCACCTGAACAGCAACCAGAAGGTGCTAAATGCATTTAGCACCTTCTGAATAATATCAAAAAATGCAAAATGCACAATCAGAAAGTGCTAAATGCATTTAGCACCACCTGGACAACAACCAGAAAGTGCTAAATGCATTTAGCACCTTCTGAACAACCACCTAGACACCAACCAGAAGGTGCTAAATGCATTTAGCACATTCTGAACAATAACTAGAAAATGCTAAATGCATGACCAGAAGGTGCTAAATGCATTTAGCACATTCTGAACAATAACTAGAAAATGCTAAATGCATGACCAGAATGTGCTAAATGCATTTAGCACCTTCTGAACAATAACTAGAAAATGCTAAATGCACAACCAGAAGGTGCTAAATGCATTTAGCACCACCTGGACAATAACCAGAAGATGCTAAATGCATTTAGCACTGCGATCAGATTTAGCACTAATAAATTTCATGCAATCTTTCGATAAGTTTTAGGTAAAATCTTTTGAATTAATAGATTTAGATTGAAAAACTTCCCATTTTTTTTGTCCCGAACTAACTTAGGAATTTGGCCGCGCTTATAGGAATCCAAAATTGCCAAGTTGTGAAAACTACCCATTGCCAAGCTATCCATTATTCTAACAGTCATTACAACAAACACCTGAAATGCTTCTTCATCATACATATATAAATCTCACATTACAACTTATTTATGCACATGACTATTAAATCAAAAAAGTAACAAAACTATAAAATAATACATATGAGTCATTTTCTGCCAAATACATACATACATATATATATGTATATATCTCCATAAAAGAGTGAAATAAACTATAAGTGCAAGCATTGCACAAGGAATTGTAAGATGAATTATTGTTAGGTAATCAAAGACATATTATATATATAATATAAATATAATAATGTAATTGGGAAGAAGAATAACTGACCATGGTGAGCAAATTTATGGACTATGTACAACATTATCTTCCTTCAAAATAGGGACTCGATCATTTTCTTCAGACAACGGTATTACACCAACACGCTTCTCCAAGTGATTATCGATTTTTCACCGTCGCCATTTCTTTAGTATTACCATTTTTTAATCCATGATTTTTCAGGAGACCTTGTTGATGCTGTTGTCCCTTTCATGGGTGAATCATTCGACCTTCGTTCGGGTTTAGAGAGAGAAAGAAAAAGGTAAAAAACTGGTTGACCCATGGAAATGTTGCTGTGTGATGAAAATGGCGTGGACACATCAACTTTTTAGTTGGGGTATTTTTGTCCATCAACATTTATCATTTTCCTTAAAATAAATTAATATTATGAAAAGTGTCCTTATTGTAAAACCAAATTATGAAATTAGTACTACTTCCTTTTATTAAACATGAGTCCGTCCTTAGAATTATAAAACATTACGGATCGAGGCCTTATAACCCATTATCTCTTATTAAAAACACCATATTAACTTATCAGCAGTTGATCAATGAAAATATAAACCATAAAATTAAATTAGTTTAAGCGTACAACAATGAAATATATTTTACCAACAAGAGAATCAAACAATAATTTGCAAGATGAAGAAGATTCCACAATATAATTGATTAACGCGGCATTGGAAACTGATAAAAAACGTGTTTAGCACTGTTTATTTCCATCGCAATCTTCTAATAAAGCAAATATTGAACGTTCATGGTGCGTTCCATGTACTTTTGTTTTATTTATGAATTTATTGTTAAAATTATATTCTTATTTGAAGTACGGTAGAAAAAGTTAATTTTGGATACAACATTAAAACTTTAACAAAACCTGACTTAATATCTAATGTTGATCCGAAACTAATATGTTATATTCGTAAGATTTATATAACATGAAATTTCCTAGTAGAAAAACTTAACTTTAATTAAAATGTTACAAACCCTGTGAACACCTCATTTTGCGACCCCCGCAAAAATCCCGATCTCCAAAGAAATAAGCACGCATGTATGCACGAGCATTTCTAGATGCATATATTATGTACATGTGATATAGGTCAAAGAAGAAAGTCGAAAGGACTCCCGGATGAGATGTTACAGAATTATCGAAATGTGCCGGAATCAAAAATCGTCAAAATCTTGGAAATTTGTAAAAGGAGAGTTATACGTTTCTGATCATCCTTAAACTTTGAGAGTTGTTAGGCATTACCATGAGGAGTAGCATATCCGAAAATCAGCTCGATCTGACGGTCAGATCTCCGAAAATTCAGAAAATCATGATTTGTTTCGGGTGATCAAATAGAGGTCTTATCGAAGTCAAAATGGTTTTAAGTTTTGGTCATTAGATAGGACTTAGTCGAAATGTCCTTCGTAGCAAATTAAAATAAACAGTGGCCTTCCCGAATTCTGATCGACCTCAAATTTGGACACAAGATATAAAACATTTGGAGGGAAAACATATCCAAAATTCAGGAAAATCCAACGGTTGGAAGTTCAATTGTCGAGATTGTTGTACACAAGTATGTTTCCTACGCGGGAACAAACTCTTTGTACCAAGCCAAGGAGACCGAGTCCTTCCTGAACTCCGATCGTATCCAATTTTTTACAGAGTCTAGAAGACTTATATTGGAAATACATATCCAAAAATCAGCATGATCCAACGGTTAGAACTTTACCTTTTGTACAAACAAGTGACCTTATTTACAACAACTACCTTTCCTACGCGGAAACTAAAGCGGAAACAAACTCTTCGTACCAATCATAGAAAAAGGGAACCTTCCCGAAATCTGATCGACTTGAAATTTTAACACAATCCAGAAGACTTATATTCCCAACACATATCCAAAAATAAGAATGATCCAACGGTGGGAAGGTTTTGCGATATACTCCAAGAGTTCTAGTTGCAATATCTTTTCTTGCTCTCCAAGTATTTTTTCAACTATAAGTAGATTCCCCCCCTCCATTCATATTTTTCATCAACAATCAAGGGGATTTTGTGGTACACACCAAGAGATCCTTATTCTCTCCCTCCAAGGAGGCTCAGGTATAATTTTCTCTCTTTTCTTTTATTTATTCGGCAGTTTTATAATTTATATTCTTATTTGTATAATTTCTATCACTTGATAGCTTTTTAAAACCCCTTTTCAAATTATTTTTCAAAACCAAAGGTGTATAATAAACCCTAATCCAATTCCAAAATAGTATTATTACTTTCTTACTTTTTCAAAAGCCTGAATTAGCGGTATTGTTATATGAAGGAATCGATAATCACTATATATCCAATCTAACTTATAGATTGCAGTGTGTATGTGATAAATACTCGATTACGAAAGTGCTATTGCCATCTATACTGGTTTAATCAATAGACTATGGTACACGATTGGTTAACTCGCCTCATATAATATTGATTATAAGATTCCACATTGAATCAGTTTTTGAAAAGCCCAATACTTTATAAAATCACTTGTTTCATTACATCTACTATTGTCAAACTCTCTTTTTCAAATCACACACACACATTTATTTTCAAAATCATGGACGAACTAGGAAATACATCGTTTTCATCCGATCCCCAAAATCTCGATTTCTAAGGCAAGCACGAAAAGCTGTAAAGAAATAGCAATAGCATGCAAGAGCTGAATTATAACACACGCATATCCTACTCAAGAGACCGAAAGGGCGAATTGGGTGCCTAACACCTTCCCGATTCGTAACTTAATCCCCGAACCTTCGAATCAACTGGTTTTGCATACATTGTGTATAAGATGATATTTAGTCCATAAATACGTCTCTTTTACACAAACCTTTTTGTTTGTTTAGTAAAACAAACTGGCGACTCTTATTCTTTTCAAAACCAATTTTCAAAGCAACAATGGAATCGCTGCCCACAAGGATCCCCGGGAGTCGAGAACGCGGGTTCTCACAAACCCCACTACACCATTTCGCGGAATTAGTAACAGACGAATTTTTGCATTTGTAACGCTCAAAGTCCGTTACAAAAGTGTAACATGATTAATCCGTTACCAAGAGAAATCATCTGTTACTAATAAAAGCTAATATTATTTTTTTCTTATTTTAATAAATCAAAAAATCAAATATTATTTTAATAATAGATAATCCATTACTAATTCAGCCCCGCTTATTTTTTCGAGCATCCCCGCTTAATTTTTCAAGCATCCCGCTGCATTTTTATTAAAAGAATAATTAAAAATAAAAAAAAATCCAAAATTTTCAACCCCAAATTTTTCCTCTCATTCATACCGCTCAAACAGAGTTCATCCTCCAAAAGTCCTAACTCTCATCGGTGGTAGTCGCCTCTCTCTCTCTCTCTCTCTTTGCCTATGGTCAATGCATATCATCTCCTTCTCTCTAATTCGCCATTGACCAACCTGTACTTTCTCCACTAGTGCATCTCTATCATTGCCGATGTTCTCCTTCCTCACTATCATACTCCAAGCTTCAAGCAACACAGGTAATTTTGAAACCATATTATTCAAGTAACTTGGTTCGGATTTGTGCATAATTTGGGATTGGGTTTGAAATTGCATTCTCTCGTGCCCTAATTTTCTCTCTCTCAGATCTCACTCATTTTGCAGGCTCTCCGTATCAAAATCCCCAAATTTCAGACTTTCAGTTCGTGGATTCTTTGTAGTTTCTTCTCTTTTCTTAAGCTTATTATCCACTTATATGTATAATATCTTCTTCTTCTTCATTTTTTTAAATTATTGTATGGAGTTTCTAGGAAGCTGCTTTGAGGGAGAAAATAGAGATACTGGGGTTTGTTCAGAACGGACACGTTGAAGGGTGGGATGATGCTCGTTTCCCAACCATCCAAGGAATTCTGCGTAGGGGTATGCAAATTAAGGCATTGAAACGATTCATTCGTCAGCAAGTAAGAAACTAGACACATTAATGCTCATCAAAAGCAAGTAAAAGGTTCACTTTCACTAGGCTTTATTTTCTAATAGCCATGAAGTATCATACTTATTGTTCTGCCATTTATCGTATAATAGAGAGAACTAATTGACATCCTTGTGTGTTCTTTTTTTATTTTAATTCAAGTGATGGATAGACCCAGGGGGTTTCGGTAAGGGGAGGGCGCTCGAACCCTACCCTGGTGCCTTGTGTGAATGAACCCTCTTTCAACTAATTGGGCTAAAGCCAGATCTAATTGACTGTTTGTGTTGGGGAGGGGGAGTGAGGTCATTTAGGGCCAGGTTCGGTTGACACATGAGAGTGCTTTGTGAGAAATTTCAGCAGGTGAAGGTTTATTCTTTGTGTTTGGTCATTTTTACTAATCTTGTTATATGTTGTGTGTTGTTTGATATTCTTTTACTATGTTATGAAATATTACACATGTTCTTTGATCTATTATATTTTAAGGGGCATCTGACACACTCAATTGCATTTATACATGATTTCTGATTGCTCTCACTTTCAATTAGGTTTTCTCCCTGTCACAGCAAATAGTGACATATGTTTTTTCTTGGCCTATGAATGTGCTAATACAGAAACCAAATTTGACCTACCATTTTTTCTTATTAATTTTTTTAATATCTGGGTGTTTGGATGTTTATTGATTTTTTTTGGTGGGGAAGGCACGGTGGGATCTCAGATTGGGCAAGAGTATCTTTTCCAGGAGGGTTTGTTTTATACTTCGCAGTTGTTCGTATCACAAATCTTCTTATATATTGCATCTTCCTTGGACCAAAGTATGTCCTGCAAAAACACTTCTACTATATTCTGAAAGCTCACACCTGTTATCTTACCTTTGTTTTTAGAGGGGCTCAAAAAATCTCAATCTAATAGAGTGGGACAAATTCTGGTCCATTAACAAGAAGATAATTGACCCCAAGTGTCCCAGACACACTGCAGTAATTGAACAAGGACGTGTCTTGTTGACTCTAACTGATGGTCCTGAGGAACCATTTGTACGCATCATCCCAAGACATAAGAAATCTGAAGGTGCAGGGGATAAGGCTACCACTTACACAAAGAGCATATGGATAGACCATGCTGATGCTGAAGCCATCTCTGCCAACGAGGAAATAACATTAATGGATTGGGGAAATGCCATTGTTAAAGAAATCAAGAAAGATCAAGATGGTAATGTCACACAGTTGACTGGGGTCTTGCATCTTCAAGGATCATTCAAAACCACAAAGCTGAAACTTACCTGGCTACCCAACACGACCGAGCTTGTTACACTCATGTTGGTGGAGTTTGGTTATTTAATCACAAAAAAGAAGGTATGTCGTTTCCTGGTAACAAAAAGAGTTTGTATTTTTAAGATTTATGGTGTAGATAGTGTAATACAAAAACTAGAGAGTGGGGAAGCAAAAACTTGAATGTTAAATCCTTTTACCCCATTTAGATATCTATACTCCCAAATTATGTTCTAGACTGTCATGATAAAAATCTAGAAACTAAGCGATATAGTTGAGTATCTAATTATTAATTTGTTTAGAGGGCCTACACTGTTAAATGGTACATGTCTCTAGATCGAACACTGGATAGACACTATAAGTTGGTCTGTTTTGTTTTTTCCTTTTCTCTGACTGTACAGAGACAGTTCTACTTCTTAGATAATCAAGTTGATATTTAAATTCCAATAGTAGATAAACAATATACCACGGTTAACAATATAATTATGGATGAATCATAATCCTTTTGTCTTAAATCAAGATTCTCACTTTCCATAATGGATTGTCTCAATTTTACTTTCGTTTTTGACACGTCTTAAATTCACAATTTTTTTTGAGATGTCTTAAATTTACAATCTTTTTTGAGACATAATCAATGTACCTAATGGCACAATAGAAACTAAGTCGTGTTATCGACAATTGACTAGATTGAAACTACAATTTTCTTAGAAAGTACACAGGTTGAAGTCTGACTCTTAATTTGAGCGTAGGGACTATTTGCAAGCAAAGTTGGTTATTTAACATTTGTTTGTTCAAAAAGAAATGGTACGAGAGTAAATTTATAAAGTTAACTAGCTATGTTAGGAAATAGAAAATATATTATAGTTATCTGTACTGAAGCATATGTAGAAGTCAATATATTAAAGTTTTGTCCTCCATATTTGTATTTAAAGCTATCTTTTTGTACAAGCTAATACATGTTGTAAATGTTTGTACTCGCAGCTTGATGAAGATGAGGATTTTGTTAAAGTGCTTAATCCGTGCACAAAAAAGGAGGTTGCTGCACTCGGGGACTCAAACATGAGGAACCTTAAGGTATTATAAAAAAAGTAGTATTAATAATCCCATATCACTTTTTAATACCTGAATCAAACAAGGCCTATTAATTTGTTCTATTCTAACAGTAATGTTTCTGTCCGAGTATGCTTGGCTATGTACCGAAAAAAAAAGAGACCATAAATGCCCCCGTCTGTCTACTAAATACAAATTTGAACACGGTATGTGCGACATATTACGGCTCTAAAAAGGATGCCCAAGTTATTAGACTTCCCCTTCTAAAAAGGTAAATGGTTGAATTATTTAATGAAATATGGTGGAGATGTATACTCGGTGGGTAAATTATTTTTACTAAATTTTATCAAAAAAATTTATCTTGAAGTGGTTGTAATGAAAGATTGATTATATTGTTTTCAGTAGTTTGAAATTTTGATGACCATGTTTCTGACTAAATTGTTATATATTTTCATGAAATTTGGGAAAAAAGATTTAGTCATGGAATCTTCTCTGCCAAATTTGTTTTTAGAAAGTTTAACCAGCGTACACCATAATAGTTAAGAAGGACAACGACCTTTTTAGAGCGGATCTAGTATATGTGGGTGAGTGGATTGTAGGCTTACACTAGATGAGACTTGAGAAAGAAAAATGTGCCTTAAGATATGTGAAAGAAAAATATGCAGAATCTTGGATAGTGGTGATCTCAACGTTAGTTTGTCGACCACTACAGAAGTGTCAAGATCACACGGGTGAAGAGGAACTTCACGAGTACGTAATTGTTATTTGAATCCTTTTATCATAATTTATACAACTATATGCTTAGCATACTCATCATTTGTTTGACAAGTTTGAATTCTTGATTCATCTTATATATTTGCTTATAGGAAGAATGCTCCAAAAAATGCACGCTTCCGCTTGTGGACGTTCCCTGTTATTGCGAATGGACCATTTGGGGTTGTTTCTGCTGAAGAGTTGATTGGAATTGTCCTCTTTTCTGTGTATATTGTATGGGCTGTATGGGCTGATTGAAAACAACTTACATATTCCCATACTCTTGGATGGTGTACCTTGGTTGATGAATATCTAGTTTACTTTTATATTTGTTATTTGTATTTTTTAGTATTTTCTTTTAGACATGATAGTATTTTATATTTTGACTTAGACATTTTGGTTTTAGTATGTTTGATGTATGGTTGAACATTTTTGATACCTTATATTTGGGGATGGACACATTTTTGTAATAATATTGGATTGGTTTTTGAATGAATATTGGTTTGTATGATATCGTTTGATCATTATATGAGAATTTGTATTGTGCTGCTAAAATTGGTTATATTTACAGGTACAAAAATTTGTATTATTTTATATTGGGATATTGGACAAAAAAATAATAAAATTAATTAATCTACACTGTAACGGCTATAAACCGTTACAAATATATAGCGGTTTTCTCATTAGTAACAGTTTTATTCCGTTACAAACTATTAAATCTTTAATTACTTTAATATGTTATTGTAACGGTTGTTCAATATTCTTAACGGGTTAAATCCGTTACTAAAATTAGTATAAGTAACGGATTAGCAATGTGTTTAATCCGTTACAAATTTAATTTTTTTTAACGGATTTTGACTCATTTTAATAACGGATATATCCGTTACTAAAGTGTTTCCCACGCCTAATTAGTAACGGATTTTATGCGTTAGAAACATTTTTTCTAACGGATTAAATCCATTACAAAAGGGCCATTGTGGTGTAGTGCCCCAAACCCCAATGGAATCTAACTTAATATCTAATGTTAGATTCAAAACTAATATGTTATCTTGGTAAGATCTGTATAATAAGAAAACTGAATTGTAGAAAAACTTAATTCTGGTTATAACATTACAAACTTCAGCAGAGCTAGAAGATGAAGTCTCGTTAAAAAAAGTTCGTGCCATAAATTGTTGGGCTGAAATGGAGAGCTAGAAGATGAAGTTACGGAGGAGGTTGTTTTCTTTTTTTTGCTTTTCACCTTTACTAACCTTAATTTTACTTTAACTTTTTAGAATGTAATATTTTTATTTACTTAATTAAAGTGGATGTACTTATTAATTTAATGAATATTTTAATATTAAATTATTTATAAATATTTAATTAAATCAATAATTTTTTGTAAGTTTATCCACACATGCAGATTAATTTAATAGGTAACGCGTATTAACTTAATAATGTGAATTAACTGTAAAAAATTGTGGATAAAAATAAAATCATCATATTATTAATTCTCACCACCATGCATAAAGAATGTTTTATTTTAAAAAAGGAAGATCTACCTTTTCTTTATATTACAATAATAATGAAAATCCGTCTGATCCAGGATAAGTCTCAAACTCATGTATTCATGTTTAAATTATAAGACATGCTAAATCCTAAACTACCTTTATGCATTTGTGAATCCGTGATGAAAAAGAACAATATTGAGGATGTCTTTAATGACCACCAATTTTTATATGGATTGAAATTTAGGAGGTGTTTGATTTTTCCTATCAATGCTTATTGAAAGAGTTTCAAACATACAAAGGTGCATCAAATTGTTTGTTTTTAAAATAATTAAGAGGTTAACAACTAATTTTTTTAATGCTGAATTTAAACTACTATTTTAATTTTTAAACAATCTTAATATTCATATGCTAATTTACAATAAAAAATTAACAATCATATATAATATAATATAATAATATATAGTAAAATTGTCTACTTTAATA
The DNA here is from genome assembly GCA_021464415.1 of Lonicera japonica. Lineage (NCBI taxonomy): Eukaryota > Viridiplantae > Streptophyta > Magnoliopsida > Dipsacales > Caprifoliaceae > Lonicera > Lonicera japonica. The sequence continues at coordinate 4,524,611 of CM038466.1, forward strand.
TGGTGATGACATGTGGTAATATTAAATGTATTCTTTTATTATATATCATCTTTCATTTTGGTTTTAATCGCCCATCAATCCTCTCTCCGTGTTTTATCATCAATTTTTACACTAATCTTATGTATCCAAAAATATTGCTAGAGAACAAAATTTTACAAGTTATACAAATTTTACTCAAAACAAGAATATTAAATATTGCTGGAGATACTATTACAAAATAATTTTCGATTCACATGGTTATGAAAAAATGAATTTAAGTTTTAATTACACTATTGTACCTAAATTATACTATAATACTACTAACTAATAATCATGTTATTATCGAATATTATATATAAAATATTAAAAATATACGATTAGCTATAATACTCCATGACATATTAATATTAAAAAAATTAGGGGATTTTTTTATTAAGGACAAAAGTTATATTTTCTTTCTAATAAAGGACAATATTTTTGAAAGATTAGTTTGGAGGACAACTGTTGTCTAAAAGACAAATTCATTTTTTCACAATTAAATTAAATTAATTTTAAATATACCACAATTGCCCCAAGATATATATAATCACCTAATATTTAATGAATTATCTTCAATTAATGCAATTAATTAACAACCCCATTTCAAAAAAATTCAAACTCAAATCGAACATTCAAAGCACACGGGTATTCAAACTTAGACACTAATTGGAACAAAAGTTAACGTGGTAAATCACGAAAATATTGACTTATAAGCTTAATGGACTGCATGGCAAGTATATCTGCGTCAATATATCTGCCTGCCCCTAACCTAAACTTCCGTTGTCTACTGGCATATTAAGGTACACATACCATCATAAGAAAATATACTAACTCGAATCTGCAGCAAAATGAATAGGATATGGATGATTAGATTACTGTCGAAATGCAAATTGATGAATTATAAGTGACACCGACATTTCAAAGCAAGACCATAAAAAAAGAAAAAAAGGAAAAAAGATATATGTATGTCGAGAGTATGATATGGATATGAAAGAGTAAACCAATTTGTAGACCATAACTATTAAACACGATGCAAACAAATATCACCTCCAACATATATGTAGTTCCTTTAGCATAATAATAATCACGGTGGAATGATTAAAAATTTCAAACACCCAAAAATTTTACTTAAAATCTCCATCTCTTACTCCAAATTAACATTAAAGGAAAAATAATATAAACGACAGAAAGTATTCTGTTGATGCTTGAAAGAAAAAAAAAAGGGAGCAAAATAAAGAAGTGGAAATAAAAATCAGATTGAGACTGCACTCATGGCTGTGTTTTATTGTCCATTCATAGGGTTTGAATACTAGCGCATTAAATGAGTAACTAACGCACTTGCCATATAAGCTAGGAAAACCATTGGTGAAAACTTGCACCATATGTTCATTTCTTCATTTGCGCAGAAATTAGATTCTTAGGCACACGGTTCGTATTTTGGCTGTAAATTTTTGCTCAGAACTCCGATTGATGCATGGTTTTCTCCCAAATGTAGCTAACATGGAGCTCTACAACTTATATCTTTGGATAATTTCTCAAATTCCTTACAAATCAGCACCAAAATTGGCTGGAACAAAGACCTTGCGCGTGGTAATGCTTGTATTTAATTGGAAAATTCTTGATTTGATTCCAACGAGCTACTTTCTGCTTGGGATTAGTGTACCGACTTCTCGTGGATACTTACATTCACTCCATACATTCTTGGGCTGGGGATTAACTTTGGATCATCTTGTTGAGCTCAATTCAGCTTCGAATTCACAAGCAATAATTAACTTTGGTGATTTTGATTCTTGCTCACTTTTAATTTGTAAAAAGGCTAAAATGCATTATAAAAAAATATATTATCCAATTTCATAATTAAAACTCAAATCTCAACAATTTTGGATAATTAACATTAAATCTAAGCACATTGAGCTTTCTAAACAAGTACAAAAATGCAATGTTTGGCTCATTCAATAACAAATCGTAAGCAATTAAATATTGAAATAACCAGAGTCAAACCCACAATTTGAGGTAATAAAAATCGTAACAATAAATACTCAAGTAAGAGTCCAACAATAGCTGGAGTTTCAACAATATTTGCTGGAAGGTGAATCATCAACAAATCCATAAGCACTCATACCATGGATAATGTAACCGTTATATTAAAATTTCAAACAAAAACATGTCTTTAAGAATGGAAACCTAAATGTGTAAATTGCATCATAGACACTTAAGTGATATGCTTATATTACTATAAAAATAAAGATAATAACCTAGATCGGACGACTTCATAGATCTCTTTAAATGACGTTCCATTAGGAAGAGAAAATATAGCACTATTCCCACTGAACCTACATCAAAACCATGCTAGTAACCATCGTAAACGCACAAAAAGAAGGGTACGCAATAATATGTATGACCAAGCTAAAATTAAAACACACATATTACAACTCTGGATGTGAACAATGACTAGATATAATATGTTTGAAAAAGTCTCGTGTCTTCTAATAGTTATCAAACCACGTGTTGTTGAAAACAAGTAATTTAATATGTCTGTTAGAAAAGAAAAAAAATGTAACTTAATATGTCTTGTAGAAAATAGGAAAGATGTAACTTAATATGTTTGACAAAAAATAAAAAAGGCGTAGTTTAATATGTCTACCAGAAAATTAATTAAAAAATTAAGAGATATGTTTGAATAAGTTTGAATTTATGTTATCTTCTTTTTTTATTTTCTTGTAATATGTGTTTGAATTAGTTTGAATTTATTTTCATTAATTTAATTTCAAATTTAATTGTATATTTATTTTTTTGTATTTATCTCTAAGAAGAGTAGTATTGTAATTTAACTTAATTAATTGAAATAGTAAAATAATTAATATTTTATCATTGATTAAAAATTGGTCATTTAATTAAAAATTTGTCCTGAAAATTAATGGTCGAAAAAGAATGTTCTTTATTCTAAGGACAAGTTCATAAATATCCTTTATAATTATTTTCTATATTTTCAAACATATTATAAATACTCTAAGATTTGGAGTTTGTGTTTTTCGAAAAAATGAAAATTATCTGTTTACTATGTATTTTACTTTTTTAATTATTATATTTTTATTATTATTCATCTTCATGTGTCCTTCCGAACGGAAAATGCATAGCCTTCTCAAATAGTACTCCCCGCGTACTAAGTTTTATACTATGGGTGTGTTTGATTGGCCATATTTTCCATGAAAAATATGGACTTTTCCAACCAAGTTGCCACTTTTGTACTGTTTGATTGCTAATATTTTCCTGACAGTCAAACTCCCACTTTTTGCACTATTTATGTACTTTTCCTTCTAAACAAGGAAAATATTTTCTTTTGGAGGAGGGGGGGCTTGTATTTATTTTTCAGGCAATTGCACGTTTTTTGAGACAAAATTTTATCCATTTTCTACATTAAAAATGCTATAACTTAAGCTACAAAATTCAAAATTTAATAAAAATTTAATATTTAAAATCTACTAATCAAGATCAATTAAACAAGATCCATCATGACTATAAAATTATGTAAAAAAAATACCCATAATTTTTTTACTTTAAAAATGCCATAATACAACCAATATTTTCCGGGTAGAAAATTAAGGCAATCAAACACATTTAATTACATTTTTCATGCAATTCAATTCTAGACAATTCAATTACTTGGAACTTATTTTCTTTCCATATAAATTTCATGTTTGCAATCAAACGCACCCTATATGTTTTTGAGAATTAGAAAGTCTATTTTTCAATAAAAAAATTAGCTAAAAATTAACGTATGCAAACTCGTGACATAAACAGTCCGTTTGGATTAAAGGGAGGGAGGGGAAGGAAATAGTTAATTAGGAGGGGAAGGAATATAATAGAATGAAAAGTAATGAGTTTAATTTTATTGTAGTTTGGATAGATAAAGATAGAAAAGAATGAAATGAAAATAAATCTTGTTTGGATAGAAAGAAGAAAATAAAGGAAAGGAATGTAATTTAATATATTATTAACAAATTTGGGTTAAATTTGGAATAACGTGAAAAAATCATTAAAATCTTTTCCTTCTCCTCCTAATCCTTCCAATATTGGAAGGAAACAAAATAAAGGAATAGAGGGGATTGGCATTCTCTCCCAATCCATCCGTTTACTCTCCACTCTCTCTTATAAATCTATCCAAACAAGTGAAATACAATCCCTCCTCCTCTTTTCCTTTCCTTCCCATTCCTTCAATCCAAACGGACTGAAAATATTTTAAATTATTAGATGCTCTAACTTATCCAAATAGTTAAAAGATCACACATCATTAAAATATTTTATTATTTTAAAATTTATTATAAATTAAAAAAAAATGTTATAAAAATATATCAAAATTGGCACTAAAATCATCACGCCGCCACCTGCCATCTCCGCTCTCAGCAGGACGACCTGTAAAGCATTTTGCGCAAGTTGAAGTAACCGAGTGCTGATGTCGACATCGACATATGAGGAGTGCCTGTTGGGGCAAGTTTAATTCCTTCCTTTACTTTTATTTGTGGACCAAATTTACTAGAGGTCCCCTTCAGGATATTTGACAATTAACTTCTCCAATGAATATAAGCAACATCGTGATTTTGGATGGACGATTGACCTCAACTTTGGTCCACATAATATGTTCTTCCCTTTCTATTGCTTATCCTCACGATTTAGTAGTCAAAGATTCTTAAGCCGGGTATATAAATTAAGTTAGTTTCAATGGTTATTATTATTAAGAAGTAGGAACAAAATATAATTACATTAAATTGAGATTTGTAAGCCTGGTGTATAAATTGAGTTAGGTCCGATGGTTATTATTATTAAGAAGTAGGAACAAAATATAACTACACTAAATTGGGAAAAAATCAAAAAGACTGAAGTTAATTTTAGACACAAAGTATACATAATATATGTAGACGTCTAATTTTATTGGCACATTAATTTAATTTGAATTTCCTGCACACACATTATGTTAGAATGATAAAAATAAAAATAAAAAAATTTATTAATAATTAAGGGTGGTGATGTTGACACTCTCAAAAGTCTTGGTAACCTTCCATACTTATTAACCCTTTCACTTTTATACTTTTATTTTGGTAACACTCTCATTTATTACATACAACTCTCACTTATAATTAAAAATAAAGCCCCAACTTAGTTAATTAACAACATATATTAAAGTTTGATTATAATTAATAATTAACCCTAACTTCATTAACAAATAGTACCAATTTTCAAACAAAATACAAGAGAACAATGTGTATATTCAATCATCTCCATCTCCATCGAATAGAACTTGAAATTCCATTACAAAAAAACTTGCCATTTGTTTTATTAAATCGTCTCCATCTTAATTTTCTCGGTTTATATATTTTTATAACATACGCAACAAGTATATAAACAAACAACACAAACACATTTCTTTAATAAACAAAGAAGGTTTACTCGATTTCTTGTAATCAAGTTCCAGGCATGAACACTCGGTTATGATCCACCGAATGACACTAAATATACTCGGTTGATCTGGACTTTCATTCGGTTGAGAGTAACCTAGTGTGTTTGTTGTTATTTGGTGGATTACAACCGAGTGTTCATGCCTGCAATTCGGTTACGGGGAATCGAGTAAACCTTTTTTATGCTCAAACTTAAGTTTTGCTTGTTTTGCTTTGGATCAAATATTACTTAAATTGAAATTACGTTGTATCGATCAATAGATGTTTTGATGGATGTTTTGGTGCAAATAAAAATATCTCGCAAGAACTCAGTTGGTTGAAAACGACATAGATGGTGGATGAATTTTATAGATGATTGAATACGATGGATGAATTTTGGTAAGATAGTTTAATTAGTTAAGGATTTTGTATTAACTTAATATAAGTTGAGGTGGAAACAACAATTGAAAGGATTTTTTTTAATATTACCAATGATATTTTAGGGTGCCAATATCAAGTCCCCATAATCAATACACCTTTTTTCAAATTAAAAGGTAAGTGTCAAAATTAAAATATTTAAAATTTAGTATCATAACCACTCTAACATTAATCATCAGACTTGGCATAACGATTATCACCTTAGGTTCAGCTCTGGCTCGACTGACTATCTAATGATTTGTAATTTGTTCCACTCTAGCATCTTTTAATTTAATTGCTACGTAATGATTTGCACTCCCTCCGTCCTAATTTAATTGTCATACTTGGAAAAATTAAAAATTAAGAAGACATAATAATAACTCAAAGAGAAAATACTTATTTTCAAAAATATCCTTTCTTTTCTTCCAATAAAAAAAGGTGGCAGGATCCAAAATAAAAAAAGTGGTAGAAATTTAAAAAGTAACAATAAAAATAAAAAAATATTATAATTAATGACATACTAAATATAAAAAATAAATAATTAATTTAAAATAATTATAAATAAAATAATAGACAATTAAATTAGAACCGAGGAGTTATTTGTTTTTAACCACTCACCTTGTATATATAATTATTGTCTACAAACATTACTCCTCCGTTATCCATTTCCTCCTTAACTTACGAAATCATTTTACTTGTCATCACTCATCAGACTTTTTCCGCAGCCACGCACCAAAGTCCAATATCATCTCAGTTTAAAAACCAAATCAGCATCACGTGTAGTCTCCCGCACTCACATTGAGTTCGTTAATCACATACGGATTTCACTTCCTTCTATAACGAAGAAACTTATTAGGGTTTTGTTTCACGTTTTTTGATGTGAAAAGAAAAGTATACGTGATGGTAGAAACAACTAAAAACGTCGGAGAATCTTCGACCGACGCCGATATTCCGACCGGCTTGAATCGAATAAAGACTCGTATAGTGTCGTCGAAGGATAATCAGAGCTCAAAACTTGATCATTCCAATAACTTAGTTGATTCTCGTAGTTTGGGAAGTTCAAGGACTCTTTTGAAGCAGAAGCAGAGATCGTCGGTTCAAGGACAAGTAAACGGCAATGGTTCTAAAGAAGGTTCGTATATTCCTCTTTTATCCATACAAGTACTTATGTGTATCGATTATAGATTTTAGTTGGCTCTCGTATAGTGCAAGGTTGAACATAACTAAGTATCATCGACGCATAATCTCCTAGTTAAATATTGATCGAAGGAAAATAAAACGCTGAGCAGATTAAGTGATGGATTTAGCCTTAAGAATTTTCAAGTTCCTAAGGAATACTTATGGAGAACCAAATAGAGGTAGGAGACTATACGTCAAGTATATTAGTAATCTTGTTGTTTGAAGACGTAGAAGATGCATCAGGCCCTCTTTGTGGTAATCTAGACTTCTTTGTGGAGCCTAAAAAGGATCTGCTCATGGGGTGACTGTGGCCTCCTGTTGTTGTTTGCGGTGATGTCAGGTTGCTATATTCCTCTTTTGCTCTGAATCTGATCAATATGCTTATTTTTCTTGCTTGGATTATGTAACATCATATGCTTATTTAATTATATCTCATTTGGAATCCTCATTGAGATGTCATCTGACTCCGTAATTCTTCTGAATCGCAAGGGCATGTTTGATAACGAAGTTGGAAATGATTAGGAAGACAATTGTTTCTTATGAGAGTTGATGTTCTCCATCTCGTGCATATTTTATGAATAGATGTTCTCCATCTTTCCTTATTTTTTCACTGAATATTTTCTTTGTAACCACCTAAAAAAATTTATTCCATGTAAAAAGGGTAAGAGAGCATCTCACCACTTCACTTAACTCATTTTCTAACTTCTCACAAAAATCAATTGTTTTTCTTATAATTTTCGAACTTGTTATCAAACAGACCCTAAGAGTCAACATGGTATTTATGTGAATTGAGATATCAGTTATTGTTGCTGCTTAAGTAAAGTGTTTATGGTATAATTAGACATGGTAAATGGGCAGTGCATGAGTTTGGCATACCCATGTTGGCATGCTGCTATGCTGGAGTGTTATGATTCTTAATGTGGAAATTTCTCTTGGTTTTGATCGTTATTCATTGATTTCATGGATTTTCATGTCGCATCATCCTTTAGTTTTTAATTCTGGATGTTGCAAATCTTTTTAATTGAATTGATATGAAGTCCCACTGTCCCACAGTATTGAATTACTTGAAATTTTGTATGTAATTGTTGGGCAGAATAAAATTACTGAAGAGAGTTTTTTAGTGATTAGTGTCAGTTTCACCAAAGTATGTATTTTTTATTTTTGAGTTTCATTGTGAGGTAGTATATCTATATGAGAACATACATGGATGGAAATGCAGAATTACGGCATACTATTATCCAAATTCATCTCAAATTATGAGTTCTTAATCTCCCCCTAGAGGGTAGGGTATACCCGATTAGTTGATGGGAAAAATGAGATCCTATCTCTTCAATAGGATTCATTTACTCTTCAGGAATCCATAAAGGAAGGAAGATTGCTCAGTGGTTCAGATCACATCTCTTCAAGGATCCTGATGAAGATTTTGGTGATATTTCTCCAAACACAAATGTGAGATTTGGTTTATCATGCATCTCCCTACTTTCAGAGAGTAACTTCATTTATGCTATAGTATTTCTCATGCCATCTTTCCCGTTGTAAGTAATAAACTAAATGTCACTATTCTGGCAGCATAGTGACCCCAAAGTCAAGGCACTTGACAAGGACTTTCGTGCAAGAAAATTTTCCAAGGTGGGGAAGAACTCTGCTGGAAAAAGATCTTCATTGCAAAGCACGAGCAGTAGTACATTGCCAAAGGGCTTAAAAAGTTTCTCTCATGAATTGGGACCAAAAGGTGGCATTCGACCTGTACAACTTCGCGCTCACAGCTTTAATGATTTGAAGGTATGATTCCAACTTCATATAAGTATTACATTTTGATTTTTCCTCGTCGTATGCATAATAGAAGACGTCATAACTGATATTGTAGAATCAGATTTAGCTGGTTAACATTTATAAGAATGAAGCATCCAAGTATGCATCAGATTTAGCTGGTTAGCTTTTATGGCTTGAGCTTTGAAATGAGTTGGGGAAAAGAAGATAAATAATGTATCCTTTTTTAAGTATGTTCTGATCCCAATTTGTATGATGGAAACAAAGTGACTCCTACTTCAAGTATTGGATATTCTCAATTTAGTGGGTCACGGAAAAAAGGTTCAGAAGCATGATCAATTCCTTTTTCAAATCCTGCTGCAGCTGCATGAGCCCGTCTCGCATGCCACAAATGACCTACAAACAAGAAGAGTCCTTAAACAAAATGAGAAGTAGCTAACCAACTTTTATGAGAGACTTAATTGACTGCATTGAATTCCGTAGATACGCCATCCTTGGAATTTGAATACTGAATTAATCTAGTTGTATATCCCAACTTCAGCATATTACATTCAGCATTTATTTCTATCTCCCTTCTTGTTGTAATTATTTTTTATGAGTTGATATTCAGGAGCTTCTGGGAGCATTGCGTTCAAGATTTGATGCTGCAAAACAAGTCGTCAACACAGAACTGGCCTGTTTCATGCGGGAGGTGATGGAGATCTTTCAGAAGAGTGACTCATTGTCTCTAGAAGGACAGAAAATAACAGAGGATCTTCTAATTCTGGCCCAAAAATGTATCGAAATGACATCCTTGGATTTTCGTACCAAGTGTGAGACAATTGTCCAAGATTTGACAGAGAAGAGACGCCTATGCCAAACAGGATTGCTGAAGTGGCTATTGACACGCATGCTTTTCATTTTGACACGTTGCACTAGGTTGTTGCATTTTGAGAAAGACAGTGAACCAATTGATGAGAAATCCCTTTATAAATTCAAGGAATGTTTAGAAAGCATACCTTCTTTTGAAAACTGGGTCCTAAATCCAGAGAGTGCTGATTCTGATACCAGCTATGCTTTGAATAAGTACGAAACCAAACACAAATTGCAGGGACAAAATCAGGCACCTACTCCCCCTCAAGCAACCTGGTGCAAGTCTGAAGTGTCAGATAAGGGGAGTAACACAAGTCTTAGAAAGGATTTCATGGTTAACAAAAAAATGGCATCCTCTCAAAATTCCCAAATTGATAGTCCTTCAAATTCTCAAGAAGTTGATGATCATTATCTTGAAGAATCAATAAACAAGCATGGCTGTGGTTCACTTCAAGAGCAGGGACAAACTTCAGATGGTTCTGATCTAGTAATCTGTAGGATATGTGAGGAACTTGTTCCTGCTACTCATTTGGAGTATCACTCCTATATATGTGCTTATGCAGATAAATGTGATTTGACATGTTCAGATGTAGATGAGCGCCTTTTGAAATTCGCAGAGATACTTGAACAGATCATTGAGTCACGGAATCTTAGTGTCCATGCAACATATGATAGTCCTGAAAATTCAAGGATGCAGACTTCAAATTCTTCGATTGCATCAGAAGGTTGTTCTCCAAAGATAAGTGAGTGGCGAAGTAAAGGCGTGGAAGGAATGTTTGAGGATCTTCATGAGATGGACACTGCCTCCATGGAAGATTCTCATTTTGCAACCTTTGCTAATTTGAGGGCCCACTTGGGCAGCAAGCTTGGCCACTGTGGGCCACCTTCTTCGGCCGGGAGCGTGACATCAGCATCCTCCACAAATACCCCTAAAGCTGGAAACTTTGACTTCTTTTGGTTAGAGCATAACAATCCATCTGAAGTAGAGGATGTACAACAGGTATGTTATCCTTGTTGATGTATCGTATGTTCAATTAGTCAGTTGACTCATCACTTGCTTTGTTGATTCTTCTTTCTCAAGAAGTTCACATTCAGTAGAACTATAGGAATGTAGACCAAACAGTTTATTCTTGGAACATTACAAAATATGAAGTGGAATTAAAGTATTTTTCAAGAATTGAAAATATTATGTTATAAATTGGTAGCCAGTAACTCAGAGTTGCTGAGTGTGTGAGTTACGAATATTTAAGCCTTACTTTGTCATAGTAATAAGCTCAAAAAAGAGTGGTCTATAATGCTATCTTAGTTTATTAAAGCATTTTACACAAACTGAAAATATTAGGTATTTTATGGGAACTTTGTTATAGTCTTAGTTTATTTTCTTATTTTATCCATTACATGCATATTAATTGTTCATAGTTTTCTAATATTTATTTTCAGTGTTTCAGTGCAAGACCTACCCATGCATTTTAACAACCCACATGCATACAAGTGCTTAGAGTTCAATTTCTCTTTGTGCAGATGAATGACCTTGTGGAAATTGCTCGCTGTGTGGCAATTACAGATATTTCAGAAGAAGGGTCCCATGAGTTATTACTTGCTTGCATGCGAGACTTACAGGATGTTTTACGACGTAGTAAGCTCAAAGCTCTTGTTATAGACACATTTGGAGGCCGGTTAGAGAATCTTCTGCGGTAATCTTATATAAGGATAGGCAGTGGATATTACAGTAGCCCTCAAGTGAGACTGATTCTCGCATAACATTTCTAACTTCTTTTTTTTTTTGCAGAGAGAAGTACATACTTGCTTGTGAACAAGTGGACACAAAAACTTTAAAGAGTGATATTAGATATCCTGATAGCTGCAATTCTTTCCTGGATAATGCATCTCAAAGTAGTACAATGTCAACTCCTTTACACAAAGAACGAACGAACATTGAAGACTTTGAGATTATTAAACCAATCAGCAGAGGCGCTTATGGTAAAGTGTTTCTTGCACGAAAGAGAACAACAGGGGATTTATTTGCAATAAAGGTACCATTTTATCATCCATACCTTTACTTGACGTATTAAGCTCATTTCAACTCGTGATATGATCTATAAATTTATCTTCGCTTCGAGAGTAGGAGATGCCAAATGAAACAATTGTATAACATGGTAGGGCCATAGGGGAGACAAAATATATGTTAGTGATTCAGCTTGGTAGTTAGGGCTTTCATTGTTCATAGTGGGACCTAGGTTGAATCTCCTTGCATTCCCCATTTGTGAGTAGAGGCTGAATTTTTGTTGACTTGAGGCTTTGAATAATCCAGGTTTTTAGAGTCCCTGTTATCTCTTTAAAAGATTCGAAGAAGAGTATCATCTATGGAGAATTATAGAGTTTTCTGTTTAATTCCAACCCATACATAATATATATTTAGGTGGGGGATATACACATCCATTTTGTACAAATAAAGACCAAAGTAAGATAACACTTTCCAACAATTACTTGGGAGGACCAAAAAGGCTTTTGGGCCTTTGGCCACGTGGTCGAAATGCCGTGAGAAAGTAAAAGGTGTGTGATTGTGTAAACTTAATGCGGAAGAAGCACTGCCCCTTTAGTTTTTGGATTTACATGATTTAACTGGGGAGGTTTCTATCTTCCGCAGCCTTTTTTCCTGGTCAGGACAGATCATTTCAAACGAGAAATTAAAGTGACAAGAGAAGAAAAACTTAGCCATTCATAATCGATATGCAAGCATCATAGGCAAGGTCATGACAGATTGCTTCAAACCTGGTGTTTCTCGTCTCACATATATGATCCGATCTTCGTCTAATTTTTGCTTCATGTTAACTTCTTAAAAACTGTATTTTGCCTGCAGTAATAATTGATCTTCCCCCCTCCCCCCTATCTCTATTTACTTTTATTAAAGGATATGCAAATAAATGCCAAATGCAAACAACATAGTATGCCATTCATAACAAAGAACTTCTGATGGTTCTTTAATGCTTTCCTCCCCCACACATATCACAGAGGCTGTGTAAATTTTAACTTCAACCAAAACTTTAGTACTAAGAACTTGCATCTGTGGTTACATTGGGAGTTCCCAGTATAATGTCAGATAACTCGCATGTATGCTTCATTTGCTGGACATCTAGTGATTTTTTACCATATATAGATTTCACCTGAAATATTGCTGTTAGTCTGGTTGTTCTGTTTTAAATTTTTAAGTATTGCCAAATTTGTTGTAGATTCTTCAGATAATTTAATCAGTTGCCTATGCAGGTGCTCAAGAAACTGGACATGTTAAGGAAAAATGACATCGAACGTATAGTGGCAGAGCGCAATATATTGATAACAGTTCGAAACCCTTTTGTGGTAAATACCCAATTTTAAATTTCTTTTCACCATGTCAAGTGCCATTCTTGGATATGTGTACTTACTACTTACACTTACTTCAGTATCTTCATGTATTGATCCACTGTATGCTACTTATAACTTATGAGCTGCTTATCTTCATTTGAATTTGATTTGTTTGGGGAGATGATTTACTTTGCCATTTCATAATATTTGAAATCCAAATATGGATTTGACATGTTATAAATATAGTCTTGTTGCTGCAGGTTCGATTTTTTTATTCATTTACCAGTAAAGACAACCTTTATTTGGTTATGGAGTATCTCAATGGAGGCGATCTATACTCTTTACTCAAAAAAGTCGGTTGCCTTGAGGAAGATGTAGCACGTATCTATATGGCAGAACTGGTTTGTTTAAAATAACTATTCCATAATTTATTCCATTATTGTTAAACATTTTCTTATGTGGATCTTGGCATGTTTCAGGTTCTTGCTCTAGAATACCTTCATTCTCTAGGAATTGTGCATCGTGATCTGAAACCCGACAATATATTAATTGCGCACGATGGCCATATTAAGGTGTGGCGTATAGATTTTGTAAATTCTCTTTGTACCTAAATAGGTGACAGAGTATGTCATGCATTATGTTACGTGTCTTCTGGAATTTCTTCCCAAGTAGTGCTCCCTATAGTTTTTGTACTTCGATGGCCATTCTGCATATTTGGTTGAACAGTCATGTAATGTGTCAGGAGGTTTTGAGTGCCTCCAAATTTTTTTAATTAAATTATTTCATAAATATTATTATCCAGCGAGAAAGGCACAAAGAAATGATTTCACTCTCCCTGTGTTAATACCATTGTTCAAAATATGGCTTATGCAGCTGGCTTCTGTTCGCCTTTTTTTTTCCAACTTCTGAAGATATAGGAGGAGAAGCCTTTCTGTATCTATTTGTTATCTTAAAAGTAAAGCCACATTGTTAGGATGCATTATAAATGTCACTTATATCATTTGAGGAAAGGTCCTACTTTAATTAAATCAATTATTGTAGACCTCGGAACGGTATTGCTAATTTTTTCTCTATATGAGGCGGTGTATAGGTTATCTTTCCAGTTTTCCTTTGTGGGAGGCTTTTTTGTGCCAGTGATGATATACTAATTATTGCTTATTGTACCAGCTTACAGACTTTGGCTTATCAAAAATTGGCCTTATGAACAGCACAGACGATTTATCTGGACCCGAGACAAATGGAATTACACTTTTAGATGCCCACAGCCAGCAGAATACACAAAGTTTGGACAGAAGTCAGCGGTCAGCTGTTGGCACACCGGACTACTTGGCACCAGAAATCCTTCTTGGAACTGAGCATGGTAAGCACAAAATCTGCTTTAGGGCATTTTCCTAGTACAACATTCTGTTGACTCATGTCCTGGACATACCTACAGGTTATGCTGCAGACTGGTGGTCTGTGGGAATTATTCTATTTGAATTTATTACCGGAATCCCGCCTTTCACTGCTGAACATCCAGAGGTATTATATAATTTAGATACTTCAAATTTATTTTTCTGAGTGTTGTAATGTTTCCTGTATCTTTATGGAGCAGCTGGATTTCTCCATGCTCTTGTTTCAGCACAGTAGTTATTTTTCAATAGCTTACTTCTATTTGCGCCAAAATACATGCTTATTCCTCTTGAATTACTGCCATGGTCTGATTATATACCATTGTTTTTTATTATCATTCATCATTCTCCATAATCGTCCTCAGCGTAGTTAGCGCTTGTTTACCCCTCTCTCTCTCTCTCTCTCTCTCTCACACACACACACACACACAAACAATCACTTTAAGCTGAGTTCATATTGTACTTTACAAATTTATTGGGATCGGAAACTTTATCGTCTTTAACACTTCCATCATCTTGGCTGCACAGATAATCTTTGACAACATTCTTAACAGGAAAATCCCCTGGCCTACTGTTCCCAATGATATGTCTTATGATGCCCAAGATTTGA
Source organism: Lonicera japonica (assembly GCA_021464415.1). NCBI lineage: Eukaryota > Viridiplantae > Streptophyta > Magnoliopsida > Dipsacales > Caprifoliaceae > Lonicera > Lonicera japonica. The sequence goes on from CM038466.1 coordinate 4,539,622, forward strand.
TTGACAGGTTCGCTATCTGTGTGTTTGATTCATTGGGGTTTTGTGTATGAATGCATGTCTACCTGCATGATAAGTAGAAGTACAAAATGTTTATATATATTTAGACTATAATTCTGAATTTAAAAAGGCTGTGCCTTGAGGTGTGTTGTTATTCCGACTTACTCATGAAAGGTTTTCCCCAAATAATTGTATTGGCTATGAGTATTCTTTTTTGCCATTTTCTTTTTTGCCAGTGTGTAAAAAATAAATTGCAGTTCAGTTAAACGATCTTATTCAAATGCAAATTATTTCTTGTAGGTTTCTTATTCATGATCCCAATCAGCGCCTCGGAGCAGAGGGATCATCAGAGGTTGTACTTCCAAAAGCTAGAGATTGTTGTTGACAGATTTACTATTTTTGTTAACACCTGATGACTTGAAGATGAACTAATTGCTTTTGCAACTGATTACCTGGATTATAAACTAATGAAATTCTAGATTGTCTTCCTAATTGCCTGGAATTTCTTACAGGTAAAAGCACATCCTTTTTTCAGGGGAGTTAACTGGGATACTCTTGCATTACAAAAGGTTGGGATGCATCCTGCTCGACGCTCGTACTGCTTTATATATTGCATATATCTACCTTTTGTGCAAAGTTTTATTGGAGTTGAGAAGTTATGCTTTTCTACAACTGCTTGAGAATGAGACCTAATTAATCCCAACTAGTTGAGAAGGTGCAATTTATCTTTTAAGTTTGTTTAACCTAAATTAATCCCAAGGCCTCCCCATTGCACTACAGAGGTGGGATGTGTCATTACCGTTTGTGTCATTCGTTAGAAAATGATTTAATCCGTCTTTTCTAACCATATTTTCGTGGTGGCATAGTGACTATTTTTACCATATTGCTGACTTGGCATTACTTAATTGTGTTCATAGGCCGCCTTTGTACCCCACCCCAACAGTGTAGATGATACAAGCTATTTTGTGCCACGGTATACCCACAATTCAACTGGAATGCCAGATGAATCTGACTCTAGTGATTCATCTTCTGATACTACAGACTCGTTTTCAAATTCTGGACTTGAGGTAAATATTCAAATTCATCTAGACTTATTCATAAATTAATAATGGATGGTTTACACACAGTGTTGACTCACTTTAGTTGGAACTGTGAAAGGCTAGTTTTATGTTATCAACATATGAATTTAGGTTACATCTTTTGGATAATGCTACTCTGTATAGGCAGCTGACAGGTTGTTGCCTTTTCTATTTCTTTCATTTTAGCTTTTCTTTTAATTTATGGTTAGCTGGTACTATTTGAAAGACTTGGAGATTTATATCAATATGGTGTTACATCGAGGAGGAAACTAACCTGTTGTCATCATTAGCTTGCATTTTAATCTTTAAAATTCCAAATACGCTGACTTGTTCTTAAGATGTAGAGAAGCCTATTTGCATAGCATCTAACTCATCTTAATGTGGAAAAATAATTTAAAGAGAAAAGTTGAAGTTAAATCTCTTTCTTATAATTTGAAGTCGAGTCTGTTCCATGATGATTTTTCTTTTTTCCATTTCGCTTGGCAGAAGATGGATGAGTGTAAGGATCTTGATGAGTTTGATTCTTCACCCTTGGATCTGTCCTTGATGAATTTTTCATTCAAGGTAAGCCTACTTTATTCCCATAAAACGCGGTCCATTTAAGAGAACTAATGATTCGTGATTAATAATTCATCCCACGGAATTGTTGGAAAGCTTTAGTTACCTGGGATAGCATAGCTTTGAGTAAAATATAAACCGTATTGAAATGAATGACTGATACTAAATGAAGTTTACTGAAAAAAATGGCCAAAGGGAAAAGGAAAACCTTACAAACTAATATTGGCATGCGAAGAAGCTACCATTGACTATTAAAGTGCTTGCTGACTAAAATGGTTATCTATGCAGAATTTGTCACAGTTGGCATCCATCAACCGCGATGTGCTTTTACAGAGTGGGAAGGATCAAACACAATCCTCATCTCCATACAAGGCTTTAAGTCCGTAGCCTTTTCTTTTATCTTTTCTTTTTTACTTGTTGCATTTATCCAAATAGCTCATTTCAAGTAGGAAAAAGAGGGTTAAGATGTGCGAAGAGCGCAGGAATACAATAATACTAAACCATAAAACAGTTTACATAAGAGATTAGAAGTTCATAATTCATGTAAAGGTCGATTAGTGTAGGAAGCTGTTTAACAGTTTTTTGGTTAACAGCTCAGTGCTCTCTATACATACCAAAATATGAAAATGTGCTGATTCTACAATACAGCAGGTGCACTTGCGAATGAAAAAAACATGTAATATAACCTCCTAAAAGTCCTAATTGCTCCTGCATTTGGAACTTCGAAGAGTAAATATTTTTGAGATCCTTTTGAATTATGCTGCTCTTTCATAATAAATGGAGAGGAAAAAAAAATCTGATATAGTCTATGATGAGGAAGTCTACTGGATTTATGGCTCCAACCTTCCAAAAGCTTGTGCAAAAGCTTGTAATACGGTGATATCATCAAGCTACAAGCCAAATTTACATGCAAAATGATTTTATACGGAAATGATAGATTTTTTACCTTTCGGGACAAGTACTTGTGCTTCAATAATTCGTTTTCAACCTCTGTGAAAGTTGAAATAACCAATGTGAAAGAAATACTTGAAATATGTTATTATAAATAATATGATCGTGCAATATTCAGTCTGGTGTTCTGAAATTCTTAAAAATGTTAATAAACTAGAAAGCTAATGTAGCAGGATATAATATGACCGTGGAATTTATAATTTTGTTTTAGCTGAGTTGTTAAGGTGATATACACGATTAGAGCACAACAACACTTGTAAAGGAAATTCTAGAGGATTGTTGAGACTTGAGATGAACCTTCGGAGTGCTGGCAATACGAGAATATATTTCGAAACCCAGATAAAAAGATATAATGATTGTGATGAAACATGTTTGTAGAGTAGGCAACTAAACTCTCCTAAACTATCATTTCATTTATTTTTATTTATTTATCAAAAAAACTCTCTTAAACTCTCTCTTTTCCACTTTACCATCTTAATTATAAAAGTTAATAGTAAACTCTCCTAAATTATTAGGGTGTGTTTGATTGCAAGCATGAAATTTGCATGGAAAGAAAATAAGTTTCAGGCAATTGAATTGCCTAGAATTGAGTTGCATGAAAAATGTCAATTAAATATGTTTGATTGTCTTAATTTTCTATCTGAAAAATATTGTACTTTTTCATCTTTTGGTGTTTGATATCCATTATTTTTCATGAAAATTTTCACTTTTTCCAACTTTTATTGTCCTATTATTTTTTATGAAACTTGTACCTTTTTTTCATGAAACCTTTACCTTTAATTTCTCCATGGAATTTGAGATGTGATAGTGATTTTTTTTATACATGAAAAAAATGTAATTTTTTTATATTCTAAATTAATTGTAAATTTGGGAGCATAACAACTATAATAAGAAATACAATGTAATACACCATTTTTTTTTCTTGAATTTTCATTTTTCATTTCAAAAACATTTCATAAATAGTCGGAGCATATGTACCAAAAAAAATTAGTTTGGGTATAAAGATCACCAAAAGTGTAAAATTGAGCTTGTATAGAGTTACGCGTAATTGCATAGAAAATAAAACTTATTCTTCTCGTAAGAAAACATTTTTCAACTTTCGGAGGAAAAGATTGTCACATCACCTTAAAGTCAAAATTTGACCACATAAAAAAAAGGCAATCAAATACACAAAAAGTAACAATTTAGGTGGAAAATTCCTATTTTTTAAGAAAAATAATGCCTCTAAAACACATCCTTAGTCTTTATTACTTTACTCATAAAATGACATAATTGCCCTGTACAAGGTTTTAAAAAAAAAATACAAAACAACATAGAAAAGGGTGACGTTATATACATCCCTCTTTTGTAGCTAGAACACCATAAATTTAAAACAAGATTTTTTTTATAGGGGTAACTAAAATATTAACTATTTGGTGTTGTGACTGCAAATTAAGGATTAGTTGTCTGAAAACACAACATACAAGTCAGTAGCAAGTTGCCGACTTAAAGGTCAACATTCAATGGCAATTTATCGAGTTAGAGGTTAAAATTCGGTAACCTTCTACTGAGATCAAATGTCAGATCAAATGTCAGTGAAATATTTTTAAAAATTAACTCGGTTAAAGGTTATTGAATTGAATGTCGAAGTTCGGTAACAAGATACTGACTCGGTGCTTAAATTTAAAGTATCACCATATGGTATTGGTTGTCCTAATACATAACATACAAGTTGGTAGCAAGTTGCCGACTTAAAGGTCAACATTCGGTGGCAATTTACCGAGTTAAAGGTTAAAATTCGGTAACCTTTTACCGAGATCAAATGTCAGCGAAATATTTCTAAAAATTGACTTGGACAAAGTTTTTCGAATGTGAACTCAGTGGAAGGTTACCGAATCGAATATCGAAATTTGGCAACAAGACATCGACTCAGTGCTAATTAAATTTGGGGTGTCACCATATGGATGCCATGATCAATAGTTTTTAAATTGTGGTGTTAAAGTTACATTGGTGTTTTTAGCTACAAAACCGAGGTGCTTATAACATCACCCAATCGAAAAAGGAAATAAAATAAATAAAGCCACCTCCCTCCATCTCGATTTAATATATTTACTCTTAAATTAAGAACCCCAGTTAAAGTGAGTTTGTGTTTGCATTTTACTTGTATTTAAAGAGAGAGAAATGAGTTTGTGTGTTTGCATTCCACTTGTATTTAGAGAAAGAAAGAGAGAGGTGTCAGTTAAGGATCAATTAGTATGGAAGGGGATTTGACAAATGTAATTGGGTGATGGTGGCTTTGTGGATGGAGAAAAGTGGAGGCTTGTTTTTTTTTTTTCCTTTTTCTATTTTTTGTCTTATTTTTCCTTTTTGAAATTTAACTAGGTCAATTATGTCAATGCAGGAGTTAAGTGATAATGACTAATAGTTCAGAGAAGATTTATTATTGACTTTTAAATTAGGGAGTAAAATGCCGAAATACAATAATTTAAAAGCGTTTAGTGTATTTTACCTTTTATTTTAGTTAAAAAAAAAATTAGTATTTAGCCCTTCCCTCCACGAAGGTCATTAACAAAACTCACATTTTTTTCAAAATTTAAACCCCCCCTTTTTTTGAAATAAGCAGAAGAGATTCATTAATATAAATCAGCACATAAAACATCCATAATAAACTGAGGAGGGACATCAGCCTAAACCTCATGACCAGACAAAGAAAACGCTGCCCTAGCAATACAATGAGCAGCCGAGTTTGCTGATTTATGAACAAAATCTACCCTACTCTGATTAATGTCATGAATAATGGGCTTACAATTAGCAATGATTAAACCAAAACATGATAAATCCAACTGATCTCCGTTGATAGCATTTGCAACGATTTGTGAGTCAGTTCCAATTAACACCTGCTGCACTTCCCTTTGATGCAATCAACTCAGTGCCTCTCGAATTCATATCGCTTCAGACACTTGAGGTGCATGCTTACCACGGACTGAGCCTTGAAGTGCCGCAATGAAATTTCCATTGCTGTCCGAAGAACAGGGCCAGACCCACTAGCTGGAGGATCTGAGAACAAACTAGCATCCACATTGCACTTCAATCATCCTATCGGGGGCTTATTCCATTTTGACAACTTCGCACTGCCAGTTGAGTTGTGCGTCTCCCTAGTCTGTGTGGTATTTGCAACATGCCATTGTTAAAAAGCACCCATAGCTGAGTTAACAATGTAAGTCAGAGATTGAGACTTTGAGTTCCATACTTGATTGTTCCGGCTCTGCCAGATGCTCCACAAAATTACAGCCATAAACTTCAACGTCTTTTTCGAGCTTCGGCTAGACATAGAGTTCCACTACTTAATCAGAGAGCTATTAAGCCCTGATTAAGTGGTGGAACTTGATGTCTAGCCGAAGCTCGAAAATGACGTTGAAGTTTATGGTGTGATTTCTTCTTGTTGTTGACAAAGAGGGCACATACTGTTAACATCAATACGTTTGTGACGAAGTACGGTCATTGTTGGGAGGCAACCTGAAAGACACCTCCAAATAAAATTCCTTACCTTCGGCTAAACCCGCAGATTCCAAACAGCCCTCCAATTTGTGACTGATGGACCTTGAATCCCTAAATTAGAAACAAGCAAATGGTTATATTCGCTCTGGACATAATATGTACCTTTTTTATCCCCAACCCACATCCATATGTCTTTCGTTTGTTTGAGTGGCAACAGGATTTCCAATATTAAATTCTTATATCTCTTATTAAATAATTCATCAAGAATTGCCTCGTCCCAACGTGTACCACATTTAGATTTCAGCGAATCGACAATGATGTTTTCAAGCCCAACTTGTTGAGTTGTTTCCAAGTACGAGTTACAGTGTCAAGAAGCCAGGGATCTTTCCATACTCGGATGCTAGAACCCGACCCAACTCTAATTCTACTTCCCTCTTTGAGCAATTATTGAGCTGATAAAATATCATGCCATATATAATTCGGATTGCTGCCCATGGAAGTTTCGAAAAAATGGCAGTTCGAATAATACCTAGCTTTAAAGATTTTTGATACGAGAGAGGATGGATTTGTGAGTAATTTCCATCCTTGTTTTGCGAGCATCGCAATATTATAGAGCTTTATTTTGCGAAAGCCCAATCCCCCATCCAATTTCTTAGCGTACAACTTATCCCATTTCTTCCAATGGATACCTTTAAATTCATTTCCTCCTTTACCATACCAAAAACTATTCATCATTCGTTCGAGTTCTTCAAAAAGAAGCATTAGGAGAAAAAAACATGCTCATAATATACATCAGAACAGCTTGCACAACTAACTTGAGTAACACTTCTTTACCAGCTCTAGATAGTATTTTGTGTTGCCATCCACGCATTCTCTTCCAAGCTTTTTCACGTATAAATGCGAAAATATCTGCTTTATTTCTCCCTTTTAGAGAAGGAGCCCCCAAGTATTTCCCTTGACTATCGCAACTTAGTACATTGAGCAAATTGCAAATATTGTCACTACTCTCTGGTTGAACATTAGGACTGAACATAATTGAAGACTTAGAGAAGTTTGCCATTTGACCAGAAGCCTTCTCGTATTGGTGGAGACACTGTTTAATAACGCTCGCCTCCTCATTCGTGGTGCGAAATAATAGAAAATTGTCATGTGCAAATAGTAAGTGTGTGATCACCGTAGCCGAACGAGCTATTTGACAGCCATGCAAAATTCCCTGCTTAGCTTTCGTATTTAACAGAAATGATAGACCCTCCGCACAAATAAAGAACAAGTACGGCGACAGAGAGTCCCCATGCCTCAACCCATGGCTTGGAATTATAGGTCCAATTCCAACTCCATTATGTCTCACTAAATATTGAGCCGACGTAACAAAAAGAATCACTAATTTCACCCATTTTGGATCGAAACCCAATTTGAAGAGCTCCTAGAACGAGTCCAGTATCATAAGCACTATTTAATAGTTCTAATATTCAATATACCCTTCAATAAAATTCTTAAGCTTTCAACTTGGATTTTTCCATGTAAACATTTGTATAAAGAAAAATTAATCAACGATCAATCTATAATATCACACATATAATTGAAGGTCTCATATTAGCAAATAAATATTAATTGAGAAAAATAAACTTTAACTTGTATTATAATAATTTATCCAAAAAAATAATGGAACAAAATTAGCAAAAACTCATAAAACTTAATTTTAGAAAAATAGTTAAAGAATGCTGTAATGTTGTTTCTTTTATTTAAGAAGAGAGATGAAATTCCCCTTGTACCCTAAAAAAAGAGAAAAAGAGAGAGAATTTTTTTTTCCCAAGTTGGAGGCTGGGACGGCTGGAACAGTCAACAGAGCTTATAGGGTTCTGTCATCACTAGTAGGCCTGTAAACAATATCAGCTCTCCGCTCCTCTCTTCTCCGCTCTTTTTAATTTTTCCGCAGTTCAATTGTACCAGACCAGAGGTAAGAATTGAATCATACAGGATATATATATTTTTTCTGTTATATTAATTAATTAATAATGAATACATACCCTAAAGGAGGAGGATTAGCGTGGGTGGGTATAAATAATTAACTGAAGTGGTAATATATGTCAGGGACTCAAGGGGGGGATTGACAAGCCGAGATGAATTGGATTCAACGCAAGATCTACCTTTACAACGTTACTTTCGGACTCTACATGTTGGATTGGTGGGAGCGATACCTATTCAGTATCCTTCCTTTCTCTTATTGTTATTATTATTAATTAGTAAGTCTCGAGTGTATATCTTCCGATTCTGTATTAATATACCTACATTTTTCCGGTTTTGCATAAACATATCACTCGACGTACGCCTACAATTTAGGTTTAGTATTTTTTTATTTATTTCTTGACATAATAAATCAATGATTTCTCTTGTGCTGTTTTTGCCCTAATTCAATTTGGTATCCCCTCATCACTAACAACACTTGTTTATTATTTGACTATGTATGTATGTATGTTTATTTATTGCAATTCCCGCCTTCATGCTCCAGGAACTGCACCCCAATCTTAGATTATACTGATAGATCGTTTACCACATTCAATTAAATTAAATACGCCTAAGAATTATTATTTAAGTACTAATCTATGAATGTAGAACCCTTGTTTTATGAACCATTTGGCTTTCACTCACTTGTTTTGTTGGTTTTTCAATTAATTTTTGTATTTGAGTTCCTAAACTTTAATTAGATATCCTGGTAATTGTGTTGATGTGGTTTATTTTTTACAATGGGACAAAGTACTTAACTGACTTCTACAAAAGGTACGATCATAACTCACTCCGATAGCTTCTTTATTTACCTTAATTGGTGGCATACATTTCTTTTAGTAGATAAGATAAGATTTAAGTCTTTATAATTCCGTGAAGGCAAAAAGAAATGAACTTTGCCCATGCATTTGTTGACACACTTATCGTCTGGTTACAAAGGTCATATCATACAATATGATCAAAAATGACTTGAACTAGGATTTCATGTTAGAACATACAAGTATGCAGAAGGTATTCTTATCATACCACGCAACTTAAGCATTGTGTATGCAAAGTTTTATCTTAAGATTCTTAACCAAAATAAGATCATGCTTTATAGTTGTGGGCCATTGTGAACCTTGAAAGGAGAGGATACTATGGCCAACTTGCCCCTTGACTCTTGAATAATTAAGACCTATCGTACAGATAATCAATATTTCTGTTTTTATGGATAAACGGTATTTCTGTTAATGACCCAATTCTCAAATGCACGATTCAAGTAAATAAGTTCCAAATTAGGAGTTACTATTTGAGTTTTGCACGTGTTAAGATTACAATAATTTGAAGGTTATCCACGATCAAGATGAAATTGATACATTGATTTTAGAACCCGACTCTTAGTTCAGATGATCCGAAATAGGAAAACGAGACTTTTCTGGATGGAAGGCCTATCATGCAAGACGTCAGACATTACCATCTTGTACTGCAAAAAAGCTCCTTCTTGCCACTATAAAAGGGATGGAAAACAACAATCACAATTCATGTTTGTTTAAAGGCCATGAATTATAATTAGTGTACACTAAATGAGGTCTATGTATACTTTCTCTTACACATGGCATGATTGAATATTATCTATTGAACCAATAGGATTATTCACTTCAAATGAATTGCAACTGGAAATGTTGTTGCGCGTTAGTGCATCCAGTTTTTGCCAATCAACTGAATATATTTTTAGCTTGACTCTAAGTGTTTTTTTCACAATTCATAGCACGAACCATTCAACGCCAACACCTTTGAGTTCTTGCGAAAAATTCTGAAACTTACATATTACGTATCTCACTCAATAAGATCTTCACTATGTGGATAATAGGTAAACTTCTAGTTTTTTATTGACAATTTTTTTCACAAAAGAAAAGAAAAAGTCCATGGCTTTCTAATCAAATCAATCCTCAATCCTTCATTTTCACCCACCCACTACCTTCTCCCCACTTGTCCCTGATCAAAACGTCATTATCATCCACCGTCTTCCATTTTTTTCTTCCCAGTTATATTCTACCATCTATATTCACTATATCAATCGATCAAAACACCTTTTTTATTAATTACCTACCACCGATCATCACCAAAATAGCATCTTTAACCATTTCCTATAACCGATCAGCATCTATACCCATTTTGTGATCGTTGAAAGATGAAGGGACCACTTTGTGACAATAGGAAGGTGAGAGGTCCACCGTACTACCAGACCATGACAAGAAGGGAAGTAAATGAAAAGGAGAACCTGAGGAGTGAAGTTTCAATTTTCAGAAATAGAGAAAGAAGGTTCATATTCGAGTTTAAATCCTTCAGGTTCGAAATTGATAATGGTGGTGATTTTGTTAAAATTGTTGAGAAGACTCGTAATCAGACTTTCACAGTATCTATGGATTTTGGAGGGGCTTTTTGGTTAATCACTAGTCTCAAAAAGGCTAAAGCACAGTTCAGCAAAGGCCCTTTTTTCACAAAATATCAAGCTTCATATGCTTTGTTCCTATTGCAGAGATACAATAATAGGTATGGCAGTTTCATATGCCTTTCCAAAGTTCATCAGAGCATAGTTAAGAATGTTATGGTGTTTCCGGCTGGGAAAGAAGGGGAGGGATGGCTGGGTATTGCTGGGGAATTACTTCATCTTCTCTTTGATCCACCCAAAAGAAAGCAGTGGTTGGATCAAAGGAATCCGGTGTGGAATAGAGTAGTAATAAGGAAGGTGCCGGGAAGTGAAAAAGCATGAAAAGCGTCTAACATATGTAGAAGTTGTGGCACTAAAGCATAAGAAAAATGAAGAGGAAGACATCGATAATGGGCAAACGGAAAATTCAAATTAGGCCGATTGAGACTGGAACAAAGTGGTGATAAGCACGAGGGAGAAATTATGGGACAGTTGGAAAGGAATTTAGAATTCCTTGTGCAAGTTGTACAAGAAAAAAATTCTTCTCAAATCATTTCAACCAGATAAGGCAGCGTTTGTTTGCAATGATAAGGATGAGGCTGAAATACTTGAAAGGAAAAAAAATTTGTTTATTGATGGCCCATGCACTTAAACTGCAAAGTTGGAATCTAGAAGACGCATCATTGAATAAGAAACTCTCGTTTACAGGAGGGTGGATTGATAGAGAAGATCTTTTATTGCAATGGTGGAAGCGAGACATTTTCGAAGTAATAGGAGACAAATGCGGAGGTATATTGGAGATTGATTCGAGAACGGAGTCTATGACACATATCTTTATTGCGAGAATTAAGGTTAAGGGCAATGATAGCGGTTTCATTTCGGCGGAGGTGGATATGAGAATTGATAGAAGTAGATTCACTATTAAACTGAAAGCACGATCACGATTAAATAGGTCTAGAATGAGATTGCAGAATTTGTCAATAGAGTTGGACGAATTTGAACGGTGTGTGATTGAAATAGATGTAGAAAATGAGGAAGAAGGTAATTTGAAGCAGGATAACGATGAAAGGCATGAGAGGAGCAATAAGGAGGGTAAAAGAACGGATATGGGTGATGTTGGTGATGAGAATATGATCCAAAAATTGAGGGAAAAAACCCAGCCTTCAAATGGAGGTGTTGTAAAAGTTACGAACATTTTTCGAACCTTTCAACAAGATTTGGATTATAATGGGCAGGTTGGGAACAAAGGCCTCGGGCCTGGAGTGGCTGGTATTGCTGAAAGTAAGCCGGGACTGCATGTTTTTAATAGAATGATGAAGTTGGGAAATCAGGATTTGCTTAAGAAGGTGGAAATCAGGAGAGATAATGGGTCGGTTCACTTATTTAGTAACAAATCCAAAGGTAGACGAATCACAATATTGAGGGATGACGAAGTTGTGAGTGATAATTCTGATGAAGAAGAGGGAGAAGAGCTAGATGTTGATAGGGAACCAGAGGGTAAGGTACACGAAGAAGATGAACTTTGCCAAACCGAAGGGATAGAGGTATTGGTTGAGCAAAATGAGGACTTCCAGATTCATGATGAGGGGAAGTTACAAGCAGATGATGAGTTTTTTGATAAGGTGGTTCAGCAAGTAGGAATGGAGGATGTAGAAAACGTAAATGAGAGCGATTTTGAAGAGTATAGAACGGAGGAAGACGAAAGGGTCAAGGAGGACAGCGATGTGGGGATAGGCAATTTATTTAAAGACTCGAATCTGACAAGCACTGAACATGTGAGCTGCACCCCAATGAGTGAGCACGGCAACACTAAGGAGGGTGGAATCCCATTGCTTTATATAAAAAATCAGCTAGCATTATTACCGATCCTTTATCCACTCTAAATCGGGTAACATCTCTCCTACTCCCCCATCTTCTAATTTATGCATGCATTTGTCTAATCTTCATAATAGGGATCCAACAGACAAGAGGGTTGAGAGTGTGGCTGATCCTAAATTAATTCTTACACCAGGAAATGAGACTCATGACACTTTTCAAATGAACGTTTGCCAAAGTGAATTTGATTCTCCAATTAATCATTCCACAGAGCTAGCTGGGGTTGACGCCGGGGGGGGGGGGTTTGGTAGGAAGTTTGGGTGAAGAAGAGTGGTTAAAATTCTTAACTATTTTGAAAAAAATGGATCTTTCTTTAGTGCCTATTAGTAATAATAATCGGACAGGTTCTAAAAATAAAAAAAGGTGGTAATAATGGGTCAAAAAGGAAATCGGGGAAAGGGTGGAAAAACCTTGAGAGTAGTGTGAATTAAGATAGAAACGAGGGGGGTAAAAGAGGGACGGGGGTAAGAAGTAACAGGGTCTCTAATTGTTATAAATGAAAATTCTTAGTTGGAATGTTCGGGGGTTGGGAGGGAGAGAGAAAAGGAGGGTTGTTAGGGAATTTTTGCATAGAGAAAAACCGGATGTGGTTATTTTTCAAGAAACAAAAAAATAAATAAATAGACATCTCAATAGACATCTCATTGGGAGCGTGCGAGGATTTAGATTTAAAGAGTGGGTATTTTTGCTGTCATTGGGAAAATCAGGGGGTATTCTAATTATTTGGGACTCTAGAGTTTTGAAAGGGTCCGAATCTCTCTTAGGTAATTTCACAGTTTCGGTTCTTTTTCAACCAGGCGGGGGGGGGGGGAGTTGATTGGTGGCTTACAGGGGTTTACAGTCCTTGTAAGTCAAAAGATAGAAAAGATTTTTGGATAGAGTTGGCGAGTGTGTACGGTTTGTGTGGGGATAGGTGGTGTGTGGGGGGAGATTTTAATGTAGTACGGTTCTCTTCGGATAAGTTAGGGGGATGAAGAAATACTAGAAGTATGTGAGAGTTTGATGCATTTATTAGAGAAACAGGGTTAAGGGATATTGCATTAAATAATACGGATTTTACATGGTCTAACATGATGGATCGACTTGCAAGTTCTAGGCTCGATAGATTTTTATTTTTTTTGGGTTGGGAAGATATGTCGGAATCGGTGAGGTAAGAAGCATTAGTGAGAGCGACATCTGACCATTGTTGATTGTTCTCGATAAAAATTGTTTCAAGCGGAGACCGACGCCATTCCGTTTTGAAAATATGCGGTTGAAAGAAAAAAAATTCAAAGAATTGTTCAAAAATTGGTGGGAGAGGTGCGCGTGTCAAGGGTGGGAGGGTCACACATTTATGTTAAAATTAGGGGTTGTGAAAAAGGAAATTAAAAAGTGGAACAAAGAGATTTTTGGTGATATTAGATTGGAGAAAGATGCGGTATTGAGGCGTATTGGGGATATTGATAAAAGGGAGGAATCGTTGGGGTCGTTGGAGTCTGAGATGGTGGAAAGGATGGAGTTGAAAAGAAAGTTGGGAGACATTATAGTTAAGGAGGAATTCCCGTAGTATTAAAAAGCAAAAGTGAAGGGCGTAATTGAGTGGGATAATAATACCGATCTTTTTCATAGAACTGTAAGGAGTAAAAAAGCAAACAAATTAATCAATAAGTTTGAAACTCCTAGAGGTGATTTGTTACATTCGGAAAGGGAAATCGAATGTGAAATTTTGAGTTTTTTTGAGAATTTATACAAAGAGAATGAGGGATAGAAATTTGGTATTGAAGGATTGGAATGGGCAGCCATTGACAAGGTGGATGGTGGGCTATCGGAACACCCGTTTAAAGAGGAGGAGGTCAAGGCGGCCTTATTTCTTTGTGAAGGGGATAAGGCTCCTGGGCCTGATGGGTTTACATTGGAAGCTTTGCAAACGGGTGAAAAACAATTAAGGAGGATATTATGAACGTTTTTGGGGAATTTTTTGACAATGGTGTGGTTAATGTGAAAACAAATGCCACATTTATCTGTCTTATACCAAAAAAACTTAATTCCATATCAATTAAAGATTTTAGACCAATTAGCCTTGTGACTTCTTTATACAAAGTTTTGGCTAAAGTCTTGTCGTTGAGATTGAAAAGGGTGATAGGGGGCACAATTGATTACGCCCAAGGAGCATTTGTGCAAGGTAGGCAAATTCTTGATTTAGTTCTAATTGCTAATGAGGTTGTGGAAGTGTATAGATCAAAAAGGAAGGAAGGGGTAGTCATCAAAATTGATTTCGAAAAGGCTTATGATTATAGCAGTTGGGATTTTTTGGATTTTGTTTTGGAAAAAAAAGGTTTTGGTAAGAGATGGAGGAGGTGGATTAGGGGCTGCCTTTCCTCGGCAAATTTCTCGGTAATTATAAATGGTAAACCATGTGGCCATTTTGGGGCATCCAGGGGACTGCAACAGGGAGATCCATTTTCTCATTTTTTATTCATTCTGGTAGCGGCTGTTCTTAGTAGGCTTATGAAGAGAGCGAGTGAGACTGAGGTGGTGAGGGGTTTTGAGGTTGGGCAAAATAAGGTAGAAGTATCCCATTTATGATTTGCGGACGATAGCATCTTTCTTGTTCCAAATGAGGATCGGTATATTGAAAATTTGAAGGGAATCCTTAAGTTATTTTCTTTTGTGTCTGTTCTAAGTATTAATTTATCTAAAAGTGTGGTAGTAGTACTGAATTTGGAGCCCGATAGGCTGTCCAATATTGCTTTAGATTTGGGGTGTGTCAGTGGCCTCTTACTTATCTAGGGTTGCCGTTGGGTGGGAACCCTATTAGTATGGCATTTTGGGATCCCGTTATTGAAAGGATTTTAAATAGGATCGAAGGTTGGCATAAAAGTTGTTTGTCGTGAGGGGGAAAATTGGTTTTATTACAATCGGTTCTTGGGAGCATTCCAATTTACTACCTTTCTGTTTTTAAAATTCCAAAAAAGCCGGCAAAATTATTGGAAAAAATGATGAGAGATCGCGAAAGTAATGTATCCATAGCCAACCTAAATCCCCCACAATCGACAAGGGAATCCAACACAAGAAGGTTGCTTCCAGACAAGCTAACAAAGGGATTTCGAAAGTTGCAATTCAATACCGACCCTTCTACCTGTGCAAAGGGTCTTATATCTCGTGCCAAATCTTCTTGTCATTATCCTCATTATCATTATCACCCATCTCCTTTGAACAAGCAACATCCAACACCAGTCTATTACATTCCAATGACTTGTCAATTCATAATGCTTAAGGTAGGAACATCTGGCCCAAGTATTCATTTGGTATTCTTATTAACATGTCAAATGTTCAGTTTTCAATTTTGTTCTGGTGAAGTGGGAAGGGGCTAATCATATTATTTCTGATTTGCTCTGAGCAAATTTATCAGTGAATACTCCATAAGCATTTTTTGATATTTTTCAGCCAATAAATTATTAACATATACTATCAGTTGGAACAATCGCTGGTGAAAATATTGTCTTTACATGACAGATATGAATATTTGAAGGTAGAGCAAATCCAACGTGCCATTTTTCGCCCTCCCGGCAACACCACTAACTAATAGCTTGAGTGGTACTGAAAGGTGGTGCAGAGTTAATTTTTTGGTTGGGACATTGGGTATGTGAATTACTTACTGAAAAAGAAATTTATTCCACCAATGAAAGTGGCTAACTAAGATATAGTTAATAGAATCTAGAACTAGAAACTTTCAATAATGCCCTTCGCTGTCTGTATAGGTGAAACAGTTCAAATTTCAGTAACTGGTTTCTAGGAGAGGTTTATACATTTTTTTTTTGGGGTAAAGTGCAGAATAAAAGCTCCTTCTTAAGATTTTACAGTGTACTTATCCAATGCTAGATTGGCATCGAAAATTTGCATCGTTTTATTATGACATCTTTAGGGTTTTTTAGAAATTGTAATTTCTTCCGGCTTTTGATGCATGTTTTTGTTTAACTGTTTTGCTTGGCATTTCTTCAGGTATTTATGTTGAATCTCAATTGTAGCTTGGAATTGAAATAAGAAAACAGTTGAATGGAGGTGAAGGTTTTTTTTTTTTTTTTATTTTTTTTTTGCTGTTTTGCAAAGCATGGGGGGCTCTGATGTAGAGATTTCAGCTCGATTTTAAGTTTTGTTTCTTTACCCTTTGTTGAGGACTTTCATTCTGGTTACTTTGATTTAACAGTCTTGCAATTATTTGGCACCTCCAAGTGTGGTTAGTATAAAGATCAGAATTTCTTGTCTTCATCCCATTTTCTTTTGAAATAGAAGTTCAAGATTACCATGTATGCTGCTATGTCACAAGTCGCATTATTTCGACATTCCTAGCTACTTGACTAAGAGGAGGGACGCTGTTGGATTTTGACTGTGATTACGAGAGAGATGCAGTCATGTGAAGAACTTTGAGGGGAAAAAGTTTTACGATATACACAATAGTTATATTTTTAATATTTGTGTTTTTGACATACTTGAAACCAATTCGTCTATGATACAGAGGACAGATGTATCATAAGACAAGAAAGGAGGGAGGATGTTAGTGAATGTTAATTTAGCTTTGTTTCCTGCCTATAGAAATGTTGTTCTTGATTTGCCGAGTGATATTATAGTGCGTGTTTATATCCGTCCTTGGAGATTGAGAGGAAAGGGATGTTCTAAAGGTGAGGACTTCTTGCACTCCTTATCTTGGTACGTTCTAAAACAAATGGTGAGATCTGGAAGTCTTAAATGGTCACAAAATGAGTATAATGTTCAGATAAATCAGAATTTGACCAATATTATTCATCTTAATTTTATTTTAAAATTAAATCCAAAACAAGAAAATTTTCTTTTACATATATGTTGGGGGTGATAATTTGTGTTTTTGGGTTGTGTTTTTGTCTAACACGACAATACAAACGGATATACGAACACGACCCGACCAAACATTTATGATTACAATTTTTCAATCCTATTGGACCTATTCTAACAAGAGTAGAAATATACCTTTTATATCATTAAGATAAAGCAAGACACTACATAAGTACATAACTCTAATTTTGTGTTAATTTTATTCTAAAATTTGAATACAAATATGACTCAACGTGATGCCTGCTAAAAACTCTTTTGACACAAAAATAACATGGACACAAAAATAACATGAACACAATTTTTTAAATAAATTTTAAGTTAATTTCTTTTCGTTTAGATCATCTCCAATGGATTAGGTAAAAGTGTGGCTAAAATACTTAAATATACCGTAGATTACAAGGCTAGACGCATCGAGGAAGCGGAAAATGGAGACAAGTGATGAAGAGAACATGTGTTGTATGAAGAAGATGTTAGGCACCTTCTACACTAATGTGATATTTGCCCCGTAACATCTATACATGATTGAATAAGACTAGGAAGCAATTAGAAAAATAAAATAAAATTGGCTCATTGGATTTTGTTGACTCATTTTACAAAATTTGCAGGGGCTATTTATACATTTTGAAAGTTAAAAGAGTCGTTTGGGAAAATGGTTGAAAAATAATCCCCACGCGATAGATTATCTATTGCGCGAGAGTGAGATGCCACCTTAATCAATGTGTGATATTTTAAATATTGTACATTGCTATTTTCATTCATGCAATATATACATTGCATTGCATTGCATTATGAGTTTTTTGCTCTTATGAGATTCATCTTGTATTGCATTATCGCAGAGCGCATCTAATATCTATATGCTAAATTTATATTAGTCATACACTTGCGTTATATATCATTAGAATTTTACGCACGTAGTATAAATTAAAATATGCATTTACGCAGTGCGGGTGGTGTTAGTAAAGTGTTTTCGTGCCCTACGAGACCATCACACTATGAATTGCACGCACGCATCCTTAATGACTACGTGGACAGCAATAAATGATGATCTCGGCCGTCTAATGAACCTTTTTAACGGCCACGTCGCAAACGTCACTGTTCTCGAAATCTGTGAACTCTGTTGTTTACCTTTCCAAATTTTACTTTTTAACGTCCAAATACGCGCGACATCAATAAAATCACTTGGAGCGCATGAAGCAAAAAGGGAGTGCTGGATAGATATCACTTGCCCACGGCTTCCTACATAACCAATTAACACATACATCACTCAATTGTATGCAATTCGAAGCGCGATCATCATCACCTCAAAGACGATCTCTCGCGATTGTTGAAATTCACTATAACCGAGACACAAAGAGCAACTCGTAAATGGAGAATTCTGGTTGGTGTAATTAGCCTTATTGATTTTGTTGCATTTGAAACTCTTTCTTAATATATCTTTCCTTCCCTTTTTCATGGCGGTTTTGTTTTATGAAGCTTAGCTTTTTTCACTTCTGATTTATTTAGGCTTCTTATTTATTTGCATAATGTGTTAGGGTTTTCGTACTTGTTGACCTTATAATTGGTATTGTTTTGTTGATCTTTTTGCTTAAGTTGGGACGATGTTCAGAGGTTATTAAGTTGAAAACTTGGCCGTATTCAGTGTTTTAGGGTTTCATGCTTACTGCGTTTTAGAAACGTTAGTTTGTATTAGTTTTGGCTTATGTAAGAAATTCTGCTTAGCGTATTTCGCTTTAATTAACTTAAGTGAATTTATTGTTGAGGACTTGCGGAAGTGGACTTCTATGTAATTGTTTCGTTGCCTTGAAAAGACAGGAGATTAATTTAATGCGACTGGAAAAGGGGATTTAATCTAAGTGTTTAGTTGAAAACTTAATTGGTTGATCTCATTGTTTCCTTTCAGAGTAAGGTGTTATTTTGGCTTTGTTCACTTTTAATTAACTCAAAGTGGATTGCTTGAGACTTAGGACGAGTCTCCAGTTGGCTGGGGGTGATTGATTTTGTTGCCTTGAAACTATTTGAGCTTGGCAGTTTTAGGTTGGATGGTCCATAAGAAATCAGATTTTATTTTTCCTACAACATTGTTGGTGGGAAGACAACACAGTAATATAACCGTTCTGGATTGGATTTTTAGATAGATTTGACAATATATTCATGTTCAGCTGATCTATTCAGTGTGGGTTTCCTCTTGCCATTGATTCACCAAAGGTTGTTTATCATTGCAGGTTTGATTTAATTATTTTTTGGGTTAAATTCAAGCCTCGAGTAATTGCATTAAGATGTCATCATATTCTGCATGTGTCAAATATCTTGCCTCTGTGGTGTATTTTCCTGCTTCCACTATTGAATTTTTTCCTAGACTTTTGATGATCTTGGCAATTTTGACTGATAGCTGCTAATGTGTTCTTTGGAATGTTCAATAATTCTTTGCAGGGGGTCAGCAAGACCTGATGGTGCCTCCAGTTGAAGGTATTGCTGGAGGTGGAACGGCTTATGGGTGGAGCGATGGTAACATACATTGCCAGAGTTCACTAAGAGGCATAATTGATCTGACAAAAGTTCCATCTGCTGAATTAGTACATGTATGGTGCATGCCAAGCACAGCAAATGTTGGACCGCAAGAAATGCCTCGTGCTTTGGAGCCTGTAAGTACAATTACAAATATCGGCATATAAAGGGACATTTACTGCAGGCACACACTTAAAACTGGAAATTTGATTTTATCATGTTAGGTTCACAAGTGCCCTCTTAACGGTCCTGGAATTTGAAAGAGGGGATTTTACATTAGCATTTTCACAACAGGCTATCTGATTTCTGTTCTTACCAAATCAATTCTGTACCGCGTTATTGGTAGTTTAAAATAGCGACTTATGCCATGCTAAAATATTGATGGGATTTGGTCTTGAAATTCTCCAACTTACTTGAATCAACGTTCTATATAGCGCTAGGTGTTAGTCAGCACTAAGCTGCCCATTTTTTGTTTGGTTATATTTTTAAAATATAACATTACACAAATCTAACTTTACTTCTAAAATGAACATTAAGTGTTTGCTACACAAATATTTACTCATAATTCAAACATGAAAAAGTTAATTAAACAAAAAGGAGTGAAAAACTCCATTAGTTCTGCTGAAGCGCCATTCCGGCAAACTAGGCAGTTGCCTAGTTAGGCTAAGTGGCAGACCACCGCTAGTGCCTAGTGGGGTCTAATCGCCCTAGGTGTGATTTTGATGACACTGCTGGGAATTATTGAATTTATTCCAGAATCATGTTGTGTCGTACCCATTTCCTGCGACTTCATAGGTGGAGATGTTTGTTGTAACCATGACCACATCAGGTGGAAATCTTGAATTATGCAATTCGATGTTATTGAGTTCCAATGGTTTTGTGTTCTCTGAAATATTATATACCCTGTGCCTGAAGATATCACTTCTAGCTGCAAGAAACGAGAGGGAAAGTATTCAAATTGCTATACGCCCAAAGGTCTCTTGGGGTGGATCTGGTTTAGCAGGGGCTGTACAGGTTCAGTGTACTGATCTGTGCTCCACTTCTGGTGATAGGTAGTGTCTTGAAGCCATGTTATTTTTATTGCCATGACATGGAATTTCAAATGAAAAGTTCGCTAATATTGTTATTTCTAGGTTGGTAGTTGGGCAATCATTGACATTGCGGCGAGTGGTGCCTGTCTTAGGTGTTCCAGATGCACTTGTACCTCTTGAGCCTGTTTCACAAATAAACTTACTTCCAGGGTATTTTGTTTTACTTTAATGATTTGGTTATGCATCGTTTGGTTTTAAGTGGTAATCTTCTTTTTCCTGCAGAGAAACAAGTGCTATATGGGTTTCTGTAGATGTTCCAAGTGAACAACCCCCGGGTCAATATGAAGGAGAGTTTATCATTACTGCTATCAAAGCAGATGCAGAGTGATTGTCTATCCTCTTTACTTCAGTTAAATATTAGTTTTGCTATGTGGTATTTCAGTCTTTAATTGTCTCTATGCAGAACATATAGTTGTTATCATGTATACGTTGAACTGGTTTAGGATGGTTGATTTAACTGTGCGATATGTGCTAGAGTTTTTGGCATTATATATTTCCTACATATGTTTATTCTGACTCATCACAGATCCACAGCACCATGCCTGGGAAAACCTGAGAAGCACCAACTGTACAGAGAACTTAGAAATTGTCTTGACATTGTAGAGACCATTGATGGAAAACCCTTGGATGAAGTTGTGGGTTTCTGAAACTGCAGTTACTATATGTTTCTTGTACTTAGTTTTGGGGTTTGCTATGAACTGTTCACATGAGATTTTATTTTTCAGGTAGAAAGAATGAAATCTGCAGCTGTGTCTTTAAGAAGTCTTCTTTTGTTGCCATCATTTTCTGATGTCTCAGTAGATAACGGCCCAGTTGATATGATGGATGAAGATGCTATTTCCAACCTTTCAATACGTTTGAAGCTAAGCCTTACCATCTGGGACTTCATTCTTCCAGCCACACCTTCACTTCCTGCTGTTATTGGTGTATCCTGAACCCATACTCTATATAACCAAATTATAAAATCTTGACATTGGGTATGATGAATCAAGTGTGTTATACGTGTAAAAACCTCAGAAATGGGGTTGGATTTTTGGTGTTTGTTTGGAAGATTAGGGTGATGTTTGGTTGAGATTTTAAAATCAAGTTTTTAAAATTTCTACCAAAAAGTCAATTTTACTTCACAGTTTCTAAAATTCACTTCACTTTACTTTCTCTGTCATAAATTTTTTAAAACACCATAACTTTAAATTCAAAAATCGGAATTAGATAAAAAAAAAATATATTTGAAACCTACTCATTGAGATATATAAAATAAGATCCATTGTGACTATTTTTTGAATTTTTTTCATGAGTTTTTTTGAATTGATTGAGAAAACCTCTACAAAAATTATATTTACTTTTCCACCTACTTTCACACTTCCCAAAAACTTATCTGAAAAACATGTTTTAAAATTTCAACCAAACATGGCTTCTTTTTTATTCTTATTCTGAATGCCTGCAGTTACAGTCTTCAGGAGTATGTATACATTATGCCAGTAATACGTTAACAAGCGGTGACTTCCTTAATTCTATTTAGATATCTGATACTGTAATTGAAGATCGTTTTGGTGTTGAACATGGGAGTAGTGAGTGGTATGAGGCATTGGATAAGCATTTTAAGTGGTTGCTTCAGTACAGAATTAGCCCATACTTCTGTAGATGGGGTGACAGTATGCGTGTTTTAACATACACCTCTCCCTGGCCAGGTAAGTAGGTGAAGCAATTTAATTTATCATGTTCTTTGTTGGGGATATAATTCACTGCTTGGTGATAGTAACTATTATCGTAAATAACAAAAGACATTTTATATGCTTATTAATTCCCTAGTATAGACATTTTCTCTTTTTGTGTTTATACTGTTTAGTCTAATCTCTCTCTCTGCTATTGTAGCTGATCATCCAAAATCAGATGAATATTTTTCAGATCCACGGCTTGCAGCATATGCTGTACCATATAGTCCAGTAGTTCCCTGGTATGCTGTCAATTGCCTGCACCCAGTTCTATTAAATATTGATTATGATGTATGACGATGAGCTTCTTGATATGCAACAGTGGTGATACATCAAAGGACTACTTGCAAAAAGAAGTTGAGATCTTGAGAACTAAGAATCACTGGAAAAAGGCCTACTTTTACCTGTGGGATGAGGTACAAACTAGCTGATGCAAAATGGTACATGATTTCTTGTATATATATACTTATATTCTTTATGGAGGTCTGAGGACAATCTTCGATCTATCTTGTTCTTCACTGCAGTTTAGCATCCATCCAGTTGTACCATGAAAAATAAAAGGTCTTAAGATGGATTTTTGTTCTCGTATAACAAAAACTCTATTTTCTGAATCATATTTTCATTAACTTATTCTGTTTCTCAGTGGGCTATTAATATTTACCGACGTTAATCTTTTTTGTCTGGCAGCCTCTGAACCTCGAACAATATGATTCCATCCGCACTCAAGCCAGCGAGATACATGCTTATGCACCAGATGCCCGTGTTCTGACTACTTATTACTGTGGTAAGAATCTACAACAACTTTCTGTAGAATTCAATTAATCTGGCTTTATCTTATTTAAGAAACACCTAATTTGGCGCATAGTAGTAAGGATGAGTAATGCCACTTGGCATTCTATGGCAATTAAGTCTTTACTGTTTTCTAATTCTAGATGATGTTAAAAATATAAAACAATGAAAAAGAAGTTACAATGCAGTGCTGAACACGCTCAGTGTCACCCCAATAGTGAGTATTTATGATCCTCTTGTAGTTTCCTCTGTGTATCTATTTGATTGACATAGGATATGAATGATTTGGGAACTTTGTTCTTGGCATTTGATCTGGACTTCACAGTCCCCTTTTAATTGTATTATTGAATATTAAATTTAATTTCAATTGTTATTATTAGAAGAAAAGTTTCAGTTTGATCACTTGATATCTGATTAGTAGATCTAGATGTAGATCCATCCAATCTGAAGTCAAAATTTAATATATGTCATCCATTGTTGTGACATATATATGCACATACAGTCAGACCCCCATAGACATATTTACAAAACACGACATAGGTTTAGAAGTATATAAGTATCAAGTCAAAGCAAAATGGCAGAAAGAGAAATTGAATCCACATCCACTCTATATCCGAATTTCTTGGGAGATATGAGATTGAAATAAATATTACTTATTAAAAAAGTGAAATTGTTTTATGTATTGCCTGAATGTTGAGAATTTATCCCACTCACGAGCTGATTTGGGCAAAATGATTTTCATGATATGGATCATCTGGAGAAAGTCTATTATCTAATGATTGTTGTCATTTAATGACGAAGAAGCTTCATCTGTTTCTGCTCAGCTGAGGAGATTGTAATTCCAATTCCCAAAATTTTTAATCTTTTTGCAATCACTCACCACCGAAAATATAATAGTTCATTTTCTTCTTGGTGATTGTCAAATTAGTGTTTGTTTACTTATTAGTTTATACTCTTCACTCCGTAGACCAACTCTGCACCCTCCTCATATGCATCGAGTTATCTAGCATGCAGTTAAGTTGAGTTGTATCAGTGTATCTCCAGGCTTTGTGCTCAGTTGTTTCCAAATAATTTAATATTTATGAGGGTTTTTGAGATTCAAATACTTTCATGTTTGGCTAAGTTTATCTGAGAAGCATGCCTTATGCTCAATTTAATTGAAAACTCTTTTGGTCTATATTTATGAAGGTATATAATTTCTCAATCCCTGCGGTCTAAAATTTTATTATGAATTAGATATGATTCTTGTATTCTGTTGTGGCAATGGAATGACAATCAGAATAGAGTTTGAACCACGAGTGAACCATTGTTATCTTTTAGATGTCCTCTAGCTTGAAGGCTTAAAGGAAAGCTGTTTTAATTAATTATCATTTTGGTTGTATATCATCCATATCTGATTGATTATTGTGTTTCTTGTACTTCTGTGATTACTTGTTGAGGCAAGGTGTTCACTTAAACATCAATCAATCTTTAGCATTAGCAGGAACGGCTCGGTTATAATACGATGATTGTTGAGTTCTTCTTACACTGCTTTCGACCTTTATTCAGGTCCAAGCGATGCACCTCTTGCTTCTAATAACTTTGAGGCTTTTCTAAGGGTACCAGAGTTCCTACGCCCTCATACTCAAATATATTGTACAAGGTATTCATTTATTAGCTTCCTTCATGGCACTATGAGTATATTCATCGTCTGTTATAGCATGATAATATGCAGAGACTTCTTTTGGTTTGATTGGTACTGGGTGCCGTGGTATGCCTTTTTTAACTGTCACTTTGACAGAGTGAAATAATCTCTATGATATACCTTTCCTTCTTTTGTGGTGTGTACATAAAATCCTTTCCTGTATTCACTCATTTATCCTGGGAAGTAGGAATCTGAATCAGCTGCTTTATACAGTACTTAACAGATACACAATAAAATCATTTGAACAATAAGACATGAAGTCAAGACATATTGTAGCATATGAGAACTTGTAACATTGATTTTTGTTTTGCAGTGAATGGGTGATTGGCAACCGAGAGGATTTGGTAAAGGATATCATTGCAGAGATACAACCAGAAAATGGCGAGGTAATACTTGTGATGACTTTTCCCCGTACCTCTGAATACACAGAGTTGTAGGAGAAAATGATCCTCATACTTGTTTACTCTAACAAATTAGAATTCACATTTCCTTTTTGGGAGGTAGTCGATGGACCAAATCTCATGATATTAAGTCAGTCTTACTTATTTTTTTAGCCTTTTTCTACGATTGATTACATTGAAGGTTTTTTTTTTTTTTTTGCCCTCTAAATGTTTTTAGATAAAAAGTAACTCTTAATTTTGGTTGTTCATATTGAGGCCAAAGTTGTTCCTTTTACTAGGTTTGGCTATTGAGGAACTTTTACTTCTTTATGTATGCGTCTTAGTCCTTTGTTGGTAACTTGGGAGCTTGACTAACTTTTCTAAATGAAAGAATGATTTTAGGTGACATATGTAGTTATAGTTTGTTTCTTGTACTTCTCGTCTTTAGTTTAGTTGAATTAATGTATCATATACAACACTCAATGTGCAGTACAGTAATCATGGTTTGTTCGTATTATACATACAGGAATGGTGGACATATGTGTGCATGGGGCCATCAGATCCTCATCCAAACTGGCACCTGGGGATGAGAGGTACACAACACCGTGCAGTGATGTGGCGTGTTTGGAAAGAAGGTGGAACTGGTTTTCTCTACTGGGGTGCTAACTGCTACGAGAAGGCTTCCATTTCCAGTGCTGAGGTTGTTTTTGCCATCCATGACTATTATTGTCTCGCAGACAATACTATGTATATATGTTTCACCTCTGACATTTACCTTTTCTAAAGCGATGTGTGTTTACATATGTGTGAGCAGATTAGATTCAGGCGTGGCCTCCCCCCTGGTGATGGGGTCCTGTTTTACCCTGGTGAGGTTTTCTCACATTCTCATCAGCCAGTTGCTTCAGTTAGACTAGAACGGCTTTTAAGTGGCTTGCAGGTACTCTTTAATATGAATTTTTACTCTCTCAATTCCAGGCTGCTTTTGTTCTCAATCTGCTAGGTTGGAAAATGATTTGAGTGAGTTGGTAAGATGTTCTGTAACTTTTTCGGGTTTTCTCGGAAATCAAGATCTTTGGGCAGTGTTTAGAACAAAAAATAAGGTGAAGATAGATAAACTTCTCACCAAGTCAC
Organism: Lonicera japonica; assembly: GCA_021464415.1. Taxonomy (NCBI): domain Eukaryota; kingdom Viridiplantae; phylum Streptophyta; class Magnoliopsida; order Dipsacales; family Caprifoliaceae; genus Lonicera; species Lonicera japonica. The sequence goes on from CM038466.1 coordinate 4,566,113, forward strand.
TCGTCTCAATTTCTAACATCCCGTAAAAAATAATTGTTTTCCCAATTACTTTCCAAATTTGCAGTCAAACAGACCCTTAATCCTCAAGTATGTGCTCATTTAGTTAGTTCCATAACATTTCAGTCCCTAGTTGAAATCTGAAATTAACTACTACTCCCTCTCAGAACCTATATTCTCAAGTTTGCTATCATGATTGCTGCAACTAGTTTGCACCTTTTTTTTAATTCCTTCTCTCTGGTGGTTGATATAATAGGACATTGAGTACCTGAAGCTGTATGCATCAAGATTTGGTAAGGAGGAAGGGATGGCTATTTTGGAAAAGACGGGAATGTATATGGGGCCTGAGCGTTACACTCTTGAACACATGCCCATTGACGTAATGCGTGGTGAGATTTTCAGGACATGCCAATCTTAATACTATATACTAATATACACATATTTCTGTTTGAATTGTGCCTGCCTTTTTGTACACAAAGAGCTACTTTTGTAATTTTAGACGTGTATTCACTCGACAGATCTTGAAATCACACCCCTTTTTAATTACAAGTTAGCATCTAGCTTTCATTCGAAGAACCTCGGAGGTTGTTGCTTTTGTAATTTTTTTGTTCTATTCAATTATTGCCTTTCTCTAGCTTTTGAAAGTTTTAAAATTGATAAAAAGTCAATACGTGAAACTGAATATCTCAGTTGTATCACAGCCACATACTCACATCTCATACTTTTCTAAAGATAACTAATAACTAAAACACATACCTGATTTGGGACGAATGGAGTAGTCTATGAGAAGAGGTTAAACTACATGTGATCAATTTCTTTGCTAGGTGTTACAAGTTTATATGTGAGATTGGGAATTAATGCAATAACCACTTTATACAAATTCCAAATTAATCCTTTGCGAGGTTCTCTAGATTATCTTAGATTATGGACAGGACATTCCTCGTATTAGAGTAGCGTGTTGATTCAGTTGTAAGAACTACCCACCACCAAAATTAGCACTTTTATCAACCTCCATTCTTAGATACTACTGTATTGTCAGAACTGAAATTGGATTACCGCAAAAAGTAAATTCTACAAATTTGTCAATGTATTCCAAGGTTGGTAATACTTTTCTACAAATTTGAGTGAAGATAGGGAAGGGGTAATTGGTACGAGACTAGTCCACATTACTACATGCACGGGTTTGAATCTGTGTACTGGCAATGCAATGGTGGAATTCTTATATTTATACCCCTTCCTCCAGAGGACGCAAACATTTTTTTTGTCTAATGTAGGCCGGGTGAGGAATTTTCACAACTCGAACGCTATAGGTACGTTTTAAACGATACAACTTATAAACCACTCAATGCAGGTTAATTTGTTGTTTCTGTCCAGTAAACTTGATTTTGTTAAAAAAATAAAATAAGTTAGTCTAGTTAAAGTAAACTTGATTTTGTATAAAGTAGTTTCACGCAGTAATGAAAGCTTGGAAATTGTTCTCGAAAAAATTAGGGCCCAATTCTTATTTTTGTAACTTTTTACTTGCAGACCACAACTTTTTTTTAAAAGAATATGTGATCCCTAATGACTACAATAATTGGTATTTTGTTCGATTATTCAATTACAATAATTGGTATTTCTCAACATTTTTTTCTAGTTACTTAACTATGGTAACCGATATTTCTTAGGTTACTTAACTACAATGTTTATGGATGTGAATTTTTGCTAGAGGGAGTTTGGCAATTTGAAAACTGAGAGGGATTGCAAGTTGTTCTTTTTTAAAATAAATAAATAAAAAATTAAGGATCACAAGCTAATATATTTCAAAGACAGGGACCACTGGCCAACAAATTTCCCATGGCTCCTTAGAAATTTTGATCATCCGATACTAGTTTTTTCTGTTAAACAAAGTCACCTGTTATTGTTATTGTTATTATTCAGAATAATGTTAGTAAATTTCATTTTTGTCTTTTATGCAATTTTTTTACACTATTTATTACAAAAAGAAAAGAAAATTTAAGTAATTAAGGACAAAAGTATTTTGTATACCCTCAATTTGTGTGTCTACAAAAGCACTTTTAAAATAATAGTTGCTTTCATTTCTGTATCGGAACCTGTTCAACTAAGAGGGAGACCGACTAAACTACCATTGCGGATTGTCCCAATAACGGAGGCGGATTAGAGTAAATGAAAGTATCTACTTGTTTTGCTGTATAAACATTACGAAATAGCCACATATACATATATATGTCCATAAAATCGGGATATTGAAAAATAAGGTTCGTATGAAAAAATTTTCTTCAAAAGAACTAAGAAAAAATATTTTTGTAAATTAAGGGCCTATATTTGACTAAACTTCAAAAGGAGTGCAAAGTTAACTTTGCGGTAGATTTTTAAATTTTTTTTTATGGAATCATGCAAAATTAAGTTTGCATTACTTGTTTTTAGCATATTATTATAAATAATGTTTAATTAACAACGCTTTAGAATAATTTTAACAAATTACATATTCAAAACCTATATATTAATAAAATGCACATAATAATTTTTTCGGAGTTATGCAAAGTTAATTTGCACTCGTTATTTTCTAAAATATTACCATATACTTATGTTTATTTGACGTTATTTTAAAGTTTTATGATATGAAACATAATAATACACTTGTTAAAAAATATAAATACATCATGCAAAACAAATTTACATTAATTTTTTTTTATTGCAAAGTTAAGTTTGTACAAAATAAAATTTGGTGCAAAGTTAAGTTTGCACAAAATACAATTGGGTGCAAAGTTAAGTTTGCACACAACACAATTTTGCATAAAGTCAAGTTTGCACTCGGTCATAACCCTTATTTTAAAACACAATTGATAAACAAGGCTTTATTTCAGAATGATAATAATGTCTAGACCCTTATTTTTAAAAAATATTATCCGTTATTTTTTAAAAAAATAATATTATCATATAAGATCTTTTACCTCATTTCCAGCCATAAAATAGAACAGCAAGTTCATTTAAGATTCGATTCCCTCTCTGTATCTCTGGTAATCTTAATAATTGAATGGTGATGTCAGCATTCTTAATTTATTTGAGCCATCTGTTAATAAAATCTCTTATTCGTAATTATGTTTGAACCCCAAATTTTTCTTCAATTCAACAGATCTCCTTTGCCTTCTCTTTGGCTTTTCAAACTGCATCTTCTACTTGTTAATAGCCCCGTGTCGGGCCCAACACTTGTCGGACATTCCGACATTCTTTGATCCTTGGATTTAATTATAGTCTCTAATACTTGATAATTGATTTAGATAACTAATACTCTTAGTGTTTTTTTCATTGTATCATTAATTGAGGGTGATGCATTTGTTATATTCTCCATTTGTTTTCAATCATTCTATGAAACAATTTAGCCTATGTATATTTTTTGATACTTTGGAACAATTTATTGATCATGTTTTGAGTATTTGGGTTATTACTGCATTATAGTATCATTTTATTGAATTCTTAAATATTTATAATGTTTATTGTATATATATATTATTAATTTAAGAACGTGTCCCCCCATGTGTTGTATTTTATATTTTAAAAAAAATTGTATGTCGTTTGTTGTGTTAAAACGCATGTCGGATCTATACTTCTTAAATATGAAGTGAACCTCTTCATTGCTTTAGGGGATCTTAATTAAGACCAAGGAAATATACATATATATATACTAGTTTAGCCAAGGGGGAGCGGGACTTGGGTCCAGAGGGTTCCAGCCTAGCCCAAATTCCTGTTTTGTCCACTAGCTATGTGAAGAATTATTAGCCCAGCCCACTCCTTAATCCACTAGTAGCCCATCCGCAACCCAATTTTTGGATGACCCACTCAGTAGTAAACTTCAGCAGTCCCATGTAAGCGAAAGAAAAGAAAAGGGAAATTTGTTTAAGTGGGGAAGTGTCGGACAACAACCAAGACCGTGAAAAAGTTTTTTCCCATTAAGAGGGGCAATTCCTCTGCCCCTCTTATCAAAAACCACTTCCCTCATCCCCTTTCCCCCCGATTTGTTCTCTCCTTTGCCTTTTGTAAAGTCCAAATTTAATTATAAGGACTTAATTTATATTGGCTTGATTTCGATCCCAAAAGATTTGTATGGTTTAAAGTTGCTTACCTGAAGTGAAGATGAGATTTCACAAAGAAAAGCTGAATTGAAAAATCAAGCTTCCGAAACTTCAAGGATCAAATTTAGAGCATGCATGGGATCAAGGTTATTTAGGTAATCATTGCATTTGGTTTGATTCAAATTCTAATAGTGGTTGAGCATTTATAAAAAAAAAACAAAAGCTTTTTGAGTCAAACTAGTTTTTAAGTATTTTTACCGAGTTTTCCCAGTGTCCAAGAAGCCTCGTTGATACAAAGTGATAATTAAAGTCTTGGATAATGTTTCTAACATGTTCTTAGAGTTTCCACAAAAAATTGGGACTAATTGGAGCTTAAATGAACTTAAAACGACGAAAAACGATAAAAAAGACCAACAGTGGCAAACCAGAAAATTGCCACTAAAGGCGGATTGATCAAACTCTGCTATCCTAGATTGATCCGGCACTAACAATGCCCCAGAATTGATTTTCTACTTCGGATCAATTCCGGGAAGCTTGGATTGATCCGGCCATACTTTTTGGGTAAAAATTTATCGCAAAAACATGTTATTAAGTGTTTTTGTGTCATTTTCAAAAAAGGTTTTTGTCATATATTTTTTAATAATTAAACACATGTCTAGGGTGTTTTAACATAAGTTTTGAGAGAGTTTTCTAAGCCAATTAGAGAAATCTCAAAACATCTTTGAGAAAAATCCACCACTAGGGTTTGTTTTTATGCTATATGTTTTTCGTTTCTAAAAACAAAAGAGATCATAATCAAGCTTCTTCAAGCATATATCGAAGGAGTAAAATGGCCAATATATTGGTATGATACCAAGCGTGTGATTCGAGAAGGAGGCTTTGAATAGCAGATGTGGGGATTGCGATTGGAATGCTACTTGTGTGATTTAAGTTTCGTAAGCCAGTCTTTGGTTTATTGAGTCTGTAAACTCTTATTATTCATAGTGCAATTTTTTCGGTTGGTCCCGAGGATTAGTCTTACTCAAGTAGAGATACCTTATTATTTCTGATGTTGTGCGTTAATTGATTTATTGCTTTACTGTGTTTGCATGCTATAAAAGATTAACGCTTTTTTAGAAATAACTAAACCAATATAGACTTAGGATTTATTATTTAATCGAGATTAAAACTTTGTTTTTGCAAACAACCATCGAATAACAAACCTATGGTTAATTTGGTAATTAGTTTGCTTCCGCACGCACACGCTCTAGCCTTTTTACTTGCTTTCTTCTTCTACCTCTAGTACTCCATTTCCTCCGCCTTCGCTTTCATCTAGATCTTCGATATCTAGGCCAAATGCGACTTCGTCTTCTACCTCTCCCAAGTTTAGGGCTGTTAAGAGAAGTTAGGGTTCTCTGAACTATTTATAGAGTTTTATATTTCTCCGTTGCCAAAATGACAATTATACGCCTAAAGTGTGTCATGTCCATGGAAAATGATGAAATTCCATCCAAGTTAATAGCTAAATTGGACGGAAGGGTCAATTTGGAACTTGGTCAATAGTTTAAGTATTTAAATAAGGCAAAGTTTTGTTTAAGGGCCAAAATAGGACAATATCAGTAGTTTATGGTCTATTATGGTTATTTACTTAATGTTTTTACTATTTTAACTTAAATATCCGCATACATAAAAAATAAAAGAAAAATAAAAGGCGTGTATAAGCATCATGTATGCTAGGTGTCTAGTTTATATAAAAATAAAGTAAGTTATGCACTAGTCATTTTAAAATTATAATGACTTTTGGTCCTAATTTAGCCCACCCCATGTAAAAATCATGGGTTCTATGGGAGCCAAAAAATACATGATGGAATTAGGCCAACTGAATTAACCAGTCCACTGACGAGTTAGGCCCAAAGCCATGGGCCATAAAAAACCCAAGTATATAACCCATCTTAGACCATTTGTAAAGATGGACATGATGGTCTCATTGTTTGGCTGCGATTGTCATGCTATTTAGTCTAAATGGTTGTCATGCTATTTAGTCTAAATGGTCGTAGTGTTAACTGAGATGGTCACCCCCACAAGTAAAAGCAGGACATCTATAAAGTGAAAAAAAACATTGCCTATGGATAAGAATGGGAACACATGTAAAGTGCTAGAGTATTGGCCAAATTTTGTCTCATATATTTATTTTACTACTAACCCTATTGGAGTATTGTAACCCTAATTATATACATATAAATAGAAAAAGGAAGGCTCATGACAAGGTCCTGAATGCTAGGTAATTTGCAATAGAGAGAAAGAAAGTTGGTAGCTTGTATTACTCTACTTGTTAATTGCCATTGAGCTATATACAAATACACAAAAGAAGATGTACTATATGAATAACATAAGAACTAGTTTATTATTCATCATGTCTCATTTACAATTTTTTAAAAGAGCGTATGCTTAACTTATTTGTATTTGAAGATTAGGAGATATATTTTCCCTTTATTTATATATAGGGAAGGTTTAAGTTCCACTGGTGTACGAATAAGATGTTTTACACCTATTTATAACTTTTTCACATATTCATAATTTATCAATTCCACCGTTGAATAAATTATTTTTATTGTGCTCTTCAAGCATGCAAAAATTTAAATTAATCCGTTATTTGTAACCATATAATCTCTATATTTACTATTATAGAAATTTTTGTAAGGTTCATAATTCAATATATAATATTATTATGATGATGGACTTATGCATCATTACTTTAAATTTTTACACGCATTTTTGAGATATTATAATTAATTAATTCAACGATTAGATTGATAAATCATGAAATTGAAATAAAGTTATTTGTGGAGTGGCGGGTGTAAAACTTCTTTGTTTTACATAAAATGTAACTTGAACCCTCTCTCTCTCTATGTGTGTGTGTGTGTGAATTTAAATACTAATTTATCTTTTAATGGTAGGACATTCATTTTCAAATAAATTAACAAATGTGGTATAAGCCTAGAAGAAATTTTAGGTTTCTTTTAGTGGGAAAATGGTTTTGATGATGAGAAGGTCACTTTAGTTTAGGCTCGTGGAAAAGCCTAATCACCGAAAATCATATATCTGATTAAAAGATGATCCCCTAGAATATTATATGACATAAAGAGCCGAAAGACCTAAACCCACCGTAGGCCACTATAATTATATGCTGACGTCACTACGTATTTCGGCACCAAAGCATGACCTCTGAAAAAGGTGAGCCAAATTTAACTTGAGGCCTAAGCAACATTTAATGCTTTGACCTTACCTGACTCACGCCAAAGACCTAGGCGAATCAGCCTAATCCACCCACAAGAAGCGTGGGGAGCACGAAAGACAATTACTTTAAAACTGGGCCAATAACATAAAGCCACATGATAGTGCTTCATGTGTAAAATAAACGCTCTTTTGCCTATAGAGAAGAAGAGATTATCTCAGAGAAAAAAGAGGAAAAAATGAATAAAAACGGAGAAAAGAAAAGAAAAGAAAAGAAAGAAAAAAAAACCTAATTTCTCTTTGGAAAAGACTATTATAAAGCCCATAGACAATGTCATGTATTCTTTGAAATCCTCTAAATTTGCTCTCTAGTAGTTTCATTAATGAAGAAAAACATTCACATTGATGTAACTAATCGACTACATCATCTTCACTATCAAACTTAGGGAATTCATACCTGGGTGATTTGAAATTATTATGTTGGTTGTGATGCACCATATATATATATAGGTAAGTTGTTCACCCCTACTCCAGCCATAGCTGGTGGATTAATTCTTTCTCTAGCAGTCATACTCGTGGGAGTGGGTAGCAGCCCTTTATGCTTAGGATAAACAGTTGGGATTTTAATGTTTGATGATTCATCATGAGGGTTTAACTTATTTCTCAGCCAACTGAACTGCTTGTCAAAGGTGGCATGCATCTTATCAAGCTTAGCCCTTTATGATCATTTTTTGCCTCTATTTGCTGCATAGAGGCCTCTACTAAAGCTTGGTTAGCCTCCACTTGTTCCTTCAGCATATTGAATCCATCTTCAGCCATTAATTTTATAATGAATTTTGTAGAGAATCACTACTCTGATACTAATTGTTAGGCAGTGGTACTGTTTTGAATAGGTTTATAGGGTTCGAATTATAGAGGGGATAAAAAGAATTGGGGAAGAAGAAAGAGATAGACAGAAATAAGAAGAGAAATTGGAAATAGTATTTTCATTTCATAATCAAAACATTACACTCTCCTCCATTTCTTATAATAAAAAGATTCTCTCAATGCCAGCTCAACCAATTAGAAAATAAGAAAATAAAAATAAAAAATAGAAATTACTGAAAACAAATTAAAACAACAATGTTCAAAACAACAACACTGTGGCTCGATTCACTTAAGGTCCCTTCTTCAAAACAGTGTCGTTGACCCTTATTTCAATTTGATTGATGATCGCTGTTGTTTTTTTCTTTTATTCATTCCATCCAAATTGTAAGAACCCTAATTGCCTCTTTCCTAACACAAAGGTTACTACTGTTTGCAAGTTTCAAATGCAGAAGACCAATTTCAGGCATGGACTTCTGGTCCAAAGCAACTCAATCTTGGTACGTTGAAACTATCTTAATGGATACCAGATTTTGACCCCACAAATATCAAATAAAATAATGCTCAAGTGTAGGTAAGAGTTCATTATTTGCCATGGGATTATTGGACCAAAAACATTCTGCTTTCAGTTTGCAACACTATTGGTCATCCTCTATCAGTTGATTTAGAAACTTTAAGCAGAAAATTATGTTTATATGCTAGACTTCAAATTGATGCAGATTTACAATGCACACTCCCCTTTAGAACCTTAGTAGAAATGAATGGTTTCAGTTTTGAAGTCTCATTCTCCTATGAGAATCTTCCTAACTTTTGCTCCCACTACTACTTTATGGGATACAATGTGGGGGAGTGCAGAAATCTCAAAACAAATAAAAGGATGCTGCCAACACATCCTCGAAAAGCCAACCAAAGCTTGCTTCTGTCAAACCAGCCAAATCAGTGCAATACACTGCTAAACCAGTGCATTGAAATACTTTTGTTCCTCACAATTTCAGGCCAACAAGCAAGACTATTCTTTCTTTTAGTCATACTCCTATAAAAGGTGATATTCCTTATAATGCTCTGGTTAATGCTCCCAAACAATCCATCAATTATAATGCCTCACCCAATCATTACTCACAGTCTATTTCTCATACTTAAATCATCCCTCCCTCCCCTCATAATGAGAGTTATGTTATCCCTATGTTCACCCCTATTGTTGGTTTGTCTCAAACAAAGTTTAATTCTTTTCAATCCCATACTCAACAGTTCAATTCCAATTCTATGAATTATGTTGTCATTTGTTCTATTGAGTGTTAATAATTCTATTAACTCCCAACGCAAACCCCCCAACAAAATCCCCCCCACAGTCTAGGTCATAAGAAAGTCCCCTTAGTCAATTCTTCTTTCACATAGTGTACCCCCACCCATTCTCTTAACAAATCTCTTTCAACTAACTCTCATAGTATAGGCCTCTCACACAATGCTATGGTAACTCAGTCTTTTGAAAAGCAGTACTATAACAATTTTGACCCCCTTTCTCAACGGGAAGGGAATGGTGATGGAGAAAATTGGAATTATTTAGGTGATTCTGATGATAAGGAACTTGAAAACTCCTCTGATGCAAAGTACTTTTAATATTGTGTTACCAAATCTGCTGCTGTTTGAAGTTGGGCAGCTCTTGTGGATGAACAAGCTTTCATATCTTGGGAAACTAGAGAAGATGTAACATTTGAGCCTGCCATAGGTGATCATTCTTTGCAAGAGGGATGTTTACTTATTGAGGACACTAAGTCCTCCATCTTAGATCAGGATCGGACTTCCCTGTTTTGGTTCCCACTTTCCCCTATTATGTCTCGAAAAATCAATTGGTTTCTGTTGGTGAATATTCTCCTTCAAGCTCTCCATCTATGTCTAGTGGCTCAGAGTTTATTCCTGCCACTTCTACTTTAAAACTGCAAAAAAAAAACCTCATTGACAAAGCAAACTAAACGACAAAAAATGTTTTAAGGGAAGCTAAAGTTCTGGTTAGAGGTTCAAAATCCAAAAGGCAAGCTTCTTCTTTAGACCCTGATGAGTACCAATGGAAACCCCTTCAAGCTGATCAGAAAAAAAGATAGGAAGAAGTAACTGTTATTTTTGCAACGACAAAAGCTACTTCTCTGACCCAACCATATTCTGCCATTGTGCCTCAGCATGAGAGAGAAGATAAACAATGGAAAGTGTGTGTTTACTCTAGAAAAAACAAAAAAAAAAATACTTCAAATTAAAAACCTCTTGAGAAAGAAACTATTTGACACTTTGTGGTATTCAGTTTGTTTTTGCAAAATTAGTCATATTTTTCTGTAGAATCTGTAAGTTTATTGTTCTCACTTTCTGTAAAATACTTTTTCTTTCTACAAGCAAGTTAGCCTCCTTGTTATGGTTTTTTTTTGCTTTCTTCAGAATTTGCGAAGTGGACTTTAGTGCCTAGCTTTTTAGTCTGTTTTGCAACTTTATTCTCCTTGTATTTTATTTTCATTGTATTTTTCGAGGTCATTGGGGAAGACCTTTTGTTTCCCTCTCCTTTTGTATCTTTTTTGGTTTTTATGCTATTACTCTTTTGCCCTAGCTTGGGCAAAGAGGATTTATCCAAAAAAAATAAAAAAAAAATAGAGATGCAATGTAAATTTAGCATATGCTTACATTATTGGCTGTGTGATATTATGTACATCTCGTGATGTAAAAGTTGACCAAATGGTGCCGCACGATATTCATTCCATCACGCGGTGTGTGCTGACTTAGCATGGGCTCGCATGACATTCATTCCATCGCGTGGTGTATTTTTATACACTTTCTGACTTTGTGCACTACAAATTTCCTCAGGTATGGTATGATATGGTATTTTTTCCAACTTACACTACATTAATACATACTATAATGAAGATGGCCTTGAGAGCTAAAAATAGTGTTTCTTTTCTCACCACTTAATGCAGAATTAGATTAAAATTCATCACTCAATAAGTTGTGGGTTAAATTCTTAATTTAACTTTAATGAAATTTTATTCCAGTGGTATCCCTATTCTTTTATTCGTTGGCTATTGATGTATATCATAATAGTAATATTGAAATTATTAAATGCCAAATATTCAACATTTATTGTTGAACATTTAAAGTTTCGTAAAACAATCAGACCCTTAGTAAATTTACCATTCCATGTCAAATATAGTTTATATTTTCTTAGCGGTGAGTATGATAGTCAATGAAACCCTCCGGCTCTACTCTTCAGTTGTGATGAGGAGAACAGTGAAGAATGTCAAATTAGGGAACCTTGACATTTCCAGCTTACACACAATTACATTTGGTAGTAGCTGCAGTCCATCAAAACATTGCGATATAGGGTGCAAATGCAAATGATTTCTGTTAAATTATACAACACAAGAAATAGAGAAATTATAATGAGCAAGAATTCCATAATGGATTACATTGTTACAATCTTTTCATCCATTTACAATGGAATTGACATGAATATATATACAAGTAAAGAAGGAAACAAGAAGCCTAAAATGAGGAAGAAATGAGGAGACAAGGAGGGAAACATGGAGGAGGGAATAAAGGAAAAGAAGAATAATTCTAAGCTTTAATAATTACAAATAATAATGCTAATTTATGTTGGAGAATATCATCATTCAATATCATCATTTCTAACACCCCCCTTCAAACTCAAGGTGGCAAATGGGCGGTCAGCTTGAGTTTGGAAAGCAAATCCTGAAAGCGTCCTTTTACTACATGAGATGATCTCCAACAAATTGAAAAACTAGATCTAGAACATAATGATTATAATTACATAATTAAAGAAATTAAAGAACAAAACATAATGAATACGGAAGCAGTGGAGCATGGAGGCATGTGTGCAGGAGCATGGAGGCATGTGCTTAGATCTACTTTAACACCCCCCCCCCTCAAGCTGAAGGAGGCTCTTAGGGATCCGAAGCTTGGATACGAGAAAATGGAATTTGGTTTTGGATTTTTTTTTTTTTTTTTTTTTTTTTTTTTTGACATGTTCGATGATTGACCGGCAGACGGAACGGCGGTAACGGCGATGACGGGAGCCGACGGAACGGCGAGGTCCGGTGTAGAATTTCCGGAGAAAAAAACTTGATCTGAATACGCGAGCAGTACGTATAACAGTAACAAGAAATTGAATCAGAATACTTGGAGGTGCAGCGAAAGGCGACCCGCCGGAAATATTAAATTGAAGAGATTGAATATATATAGATATGTTTTTTTTTTTTTTTTTTTTTTTTTTTTTTTTTTTTTTGGAGATGGAAGAGTAGCAGTGGTGCTAGTAGTCAATGATGGCCCTTTCTTTGGTTTTGGTTTTAAAGAGATAAACTGAAGTTTCGATATGAGAGGCGAGAGGTTTCCGAGGGTGTTGGTGGTGCGGAAGGAAGGGAACACACATTATTGAGATAAAAAAGAGAAAGGCGATGGATTCTGAGAATCATCAGCACCAAAATTCAAGATATCAGTGAAGTTAGAAGCAGAGAGCGAATTGTATCCTATATCTCCTAAGGTAGTCCAATCCGGAGTCATTAATCCGGCAACCTCCGCAACAGAACTAATTTGAGGAGACCCCTTTGAGAAACCATCCAAAGCAACTTGGTAATCTGACAGAGTCGGATATGCCGGCATATCCACTGCTGTCAGAGGATCCCCGTGTTCTGAAAGATTCACGGTCGGTAGATGGATATCAGGGGTTGATGAAAGGAGCTTTAAAAAACTTTTGTAGTGAGGATGCTCCAACAAATCTTCCTGGGTCGGAAGAACCCCAGGTTCTAGAGGATTCTCTGAGGGGCCAGATGGAGAAGCATTGGAGCCTGGTGGGTGAGCAAGGGAGTCGGATGGATTGGCCCTTGAGGAACTTGCAGGATGGTTAAAGGAGCCAGGTGGAGAGGCAAAGGAGCCGGATGGGTGAGTAAAGGAGCCGGATGGAGAAGCGAATGAGCCTGGTGGGTGAGCAAGGGAGTCAGATGGATTGGCCCTTGAGGAACTTGCAGGAGGGTTAAAGGAGCCAGGTGGAGAGGCAAAGGAGCCGGATGGGTGAGTAAAGAAGCCGGATGGAGAAGCGAAGGAGCCTGGTGGGTGAGCAAGGGAGTCGGATGGATTGACCCTTGAGGAACTTGCAGGAGGGTTAAAGGGGCCAGGTGGAGAGGCAAAGGAGCCGGATGGATGAGTAAAGGAGCCGGATGGGTAGGCAAATGACCTAGAGGCTGGAGATTTCTCCGGCAGTTTTCCGGTCGAACGGTGGCGGCGTCGACCAGAGCCGGATGGAGAAGCGAAGGAGCCTGGTGGGTGAGCAAGGGAGTCGGATGGATTGGCCCTTGAGGAACTTGCAGGAGGGACAAAGGAAAATGACGGATTAACCCTGGGAGACTCGCTGTCCAGTTGAGCCTCCAACGCCGTCATTCGTGACTGCAGAGCCTCAAGCTTTTGATCAAGAGAGGTAAGGAGGGCAGCGCATCCACCAGCAGGATTTAGGATTCTTGCCTTAGCTTCAAAGAGAAACGAATCGAGAGTTTCACGATGTTTGTGATCCGGTACGTGTTGTAAAAAGAATTCAACACTTTTTACCCCGAAAACGGAAAAGATTGTGTGATAATCTCGACGATGATACGCATTTGGAAAGATTTTAACTGATTCACAAGAAAGAGGACAAGCTCTGCGGCGAAAAGAGCAGGCAGGACATGGAGTACCTCGCTGGCGGATGCTGATCGACATGGCTGTTTGTATTGGATTTGAATGGGAGATTTGCAGTGAGGATGGTGCTATTGGGTGATTTGCAGTGAGGATGGTGTGTTTTGATTTTAATGGCAGGAAGCTGGTGAAAGGGTTAAAGGCGTCGATCTCGAAATTTGAATTTCGAATTTCGAGGTCGGAGCAAAAAGATGTCGGCATTTGATGATGGCGAGGGTCTGGAGTTTACGGAATTTGCGGGTTGTCGGTTATGGTATGGATTAGGGGTTGTTGGTTATGGTATGACTGAGGAAATGGACGGTGTTGCTTGGGATTGACGGAGGAGAGAATCGGGAAGTTGAACGAGTGGATGAGTGGTGCAATGAGATCAACGGCTCTTGATGTTAGAATAGGAAAATAAGAAGGTTTAGGGGCTAGAATAGAAATATCAGAAAGTATAGGGGTGAAATTGTAAATATATCTGACGGTGTCTGGAATATTCCGTCAATTCTGACGGCAAGCAAACGGCGTTAACCGCTGACGTGGCTGACACGTGACTGACATGTGGCGCTGACTGGATGTCACGTGGCGGACACGTGGCGCTGACTGGATGCCACGTGGCGCTGACTGGATGTCACGTGGCGGACACGTGGCGCTGACTGGATGCCATGTGGCGCTGACTGGATGTCACGTGGCGCTGACTGGATGTCACGTGGCGGACACGTGGCGCTGACTGGATGCCACGTGGCGGACACGTGGCGCTGACTGGATGTCACGTGGCGTACACATGGCGCTGACTGGATGTCACGTGGCGTACACATGGCACTGACTGGATGCCACGCGGTGCTGACTGGATGTCATGTGCGCTGGCGTGGCTGACACGTGGCGCTTGTGTGTCAATGATGTGGCAGTTGCAGTTTGTAAGGAAATAGAGGAAAAATAAAATGCTATTAGTAGGAATCGAACCTTGCACTAAGCTGTGGTTACCTGATGGTCTTGCCAGCCAGGCTGAATGCTTCAATAATAATTATTTGGACGTGGTTTTATTTGAACAGGTTTGCTGCGTAAAGTCTGATTCGAGTAGTGTTTGGAGGCGTATTTGATTTGTTTGATAATGGTGATAGGTGTGGTGGCTTGGTGGCGAGGTTGTGTGGTGGCTGGTGGTTGGTGGCGAGGTCGTGGTGGCTAGTGGCGAGGTTGTCCTCTGATACCATGTTAAATTATACAACACAAGAAATAGAGAAATTATAATGAGCAAGAATTCCATAATGGATTACATTGTTACAATCTTTTCATCCATTTACAATGGAATTGACATGAATATATATACAAGTAAAGAAGGAAACAAGAAGCCTAAAATGAGGAAGAAATGAGGAGACAAGGAGGGAAACATGGAGGAGGGAATAAAGGAAAAGAAGAATAATTCTAAGCTTTAATAATTACAAATAATAATGCTAATTTATGTTGGAGAATATCATCATTCAATATCATCATTTCTAACAATTTCAATTCGATAAGATTTTTTGAGCTTAGAAAACATTTGGTTAGGCTCCAGAATTTGCCATCTCCATGATCATAGGGCAATTTAATCATATGTCCATGCTCCAATTTTATCGCACTCGTTGCAGCCTCAGTTTGGTGCATACATACTTTTCAAAAGGATATCGTCCTGAACGTTTTCTGGTTAAGTGCATAAATATTTCAGCAAACTTTGTCCCGTTATGTTTCTATATTTGAATAAAATGGATTTGGATGATTTTACTAGACATAATATTTGTTAGTGTGAAAATCTAGAACAAGTCTATTTACAACCACATAGTCAAATGATTCGGTAATGATTGAAATGACAAAGAACAAGGCAAAGATATATAGAAGAGGTCCACCCTTCTACGCATATAGGGGTTAAGCCTCCTCTTGTGAATAGAGCTTGATGCTCAAGGTTGTTTTATATTATAACGAATAAGTTCCAATTATAATCAAATATTGTCTCTCTAGTTATTCTATCTTAAAATATTATAATTGGAGGAGTTCTAAATTTCCCAGAGCTTAAATACCAAATTATTGGAGATCTATAATATGTTTTCGACTGCTCTCCTTTTATACTTCTTTTTTTTTTTCGTTCTGTAGCAAAAGACTTGGTTGTTTAGGGAAGTAAATGATTCCTTATATATATGTATAAGAGAAGAAAACGTTTGGCAGGTGCAGAGCAGTTGGCTTTCAGCCACTCTCTCATCATTGCAGCATGCTTGACTGAATACCTTGCTTCTCCTCTTAATCCGAATCATTAAATGTAGTTGGTAATTTGGTATGTATTTAATGCAGTTAAGGGAGATTTTATGCCTCTTGCAAGGTTGGCGGCAGTCCTCCATGCCTTCAAACATAGAGTGGACACTGTTTCAACATTTCCACGAGGTCAATTAGACATGTATCCTTGAGTTCAAGGCCTCCTAGCCCTGTTTTCACATGTTAGCAAAAGTAGCCATGTGTCCCCCTGTGATTAGTCTGTTGGGTGAAATAACTATTTTACCCTAACAATATTCTTTCACTATTTTTATCATTTTATAATTTTAGAGGACATGATTAGAGTCATTGGACTGTTTTTACATGTTCTCTGTGGGCCAAGTTCCAAGTACTTTTTTCAGCCAGTATAGACCAAGTATGTGCAATTTCTTCATGAAAGTTATATGTCCTTTCAGTTTTATATGATTAACTAGTTAAAAAATTATATAGATAAAATTAGAGTGGAAGGTGTTGTCCATAGAGCTTGGTTTTTGGGTTTGCTAACCATAAGAAAAAATAATCAGGTTGGGTTTGCCCATATAGTTTGTTTGCCAAGAAGTGTTTTGCTTGCATTTCTTTTTTTAAATCCATTTTGGAAGTGCCATTAAATTTGTATCCAAGCGTTTTCAAAATTAAATCTTAGTATGTAAATTTTTCTTAAAAAAAGAAAAGAAAAAACGCATATTAAAAATTGACGGGGGTTAATTTTGTTCTTTAAATCTCAGATAAGATTAGATTCTATACACGAATTGATGAATATTGTCTCATAAAATTCTAAATATTATATTAGGCCTTATTATATAATGAAACTAATTTATAACATAACTTTTTTTGGTGAATTACATCTGACTTTGATTCCTCTCTTTAAATTATTTGGGTTAACCTACTTTTATGACTATTTTGCGTCTCTGCATGTAAACCCCTGAAGAAATTTTTTGCTACACTCCCATTTCTTTAACTAGCTAACAAGTGGGGCTATAAATCAAAATAATCCCATGTGCATGATACTTCTTCGTCTCAAATTGATACTCTTACATTTTACATTGAAATATCTTAATGGATCTCATTCAATTTTTTTCGAAAATAACAAATGTATGAAATCTAATATTACAAAATAGAATTAAATTAAATTCTAAATCATTATTAAATTAAAATTATTGTTTTCTTATAATAAACAAACTATTTGTTTCTTAATTGATTAGAAAATTAACATGTATAATATTACACACAACGCAAGTGTTAGTAGATATGAATAGAAGCCAAATATAATGCTATCCATATTAAAGGCCTGGTTTACAATCTTTCTGTGAGTAGCCCATTTAACGTGACAGGTCAACCCAGCAAGCACTGACGGGGAGCCGATGTAGGCTCAGTGGGGCTTACTCAAGTTTTCCAAAATAAAAATAAAAAATTGCTTATATATCAGTAAAAATATATTTGGGATAAGGTATAATGTAATTGAAGTGTAAGGTTTAAAACTGTTATTAAAATAAAGTAGTGCGAGTCTAAAAGCGAGTTAGTCTAGTTGATAAAGTTTTGAATTTGAGTCTCACTGGACGTAAGGAGGGTTGATTATTATTATAATAAATGGAAAATACTTACAACTTTTCTTTTAAAAAAATAGTATAAAATAAAATAAATGTAAGTACGAGTCTAAGAGCAAGATTATATGGGGAAGATGTTTTTTGAAAGCCAACGAGATGTGAAGAAACTAGGGACTAACGTTTTATAACATGCTAATCAATATAATTATCTAAATTAAGAACGCTGTCATCACCATTTGGTTATTAAAATAGAAAGCGGACAGTCTCTCCCTAAAAGCCACAGTGAGAGAGGAATAATAGTTTTATTTTCTGTCATTGCTATTAGCAAGGACTGGCTTCAACTACCCCTAGTGAAGTTTTACTCAATTTGTTTGATTCTAATTGTTTCATTTACATGAGAATAATGTCAATTTATACTATAAATATGTGAATATATATAACAATGTGATCAAACTCAAAATCTTCTTCATCATCTCTACTTTCACTATGCTTCTACTTCTTCTGATCATTATATTTTTGTCCTTAAAATCTATACACAATCATTTGGGTTCCACTGAGAATTCAATAACACTTCAGGAAACAAGGCGTACAAGGTCCTGACTACCGTCTGATCTCTGGAAACTTGAGGGAGATTGGACAGATTACGAAAGAAGTTGAATTGAAGCCAGTACCTTTCAACCATGACATATTAAACTGGGTGGCCGGCTCCATATTATCACAGGTGGTTGGGCATCTAAGGGAAGACGTTCCTATTTTGGTTCGGGTCACAGCCTACACTGACACTGGTGGATCTAAACATGATTAAAGAGGTTCTTCTGAATACAACTGGGGCGTTTGATAAGATTGAATTTGACCCTCTGTCTAAACAGCTTTTTGGGTAGGGACTTGCTGCTGCTATATGGGTTATTCATATAAGAGTTGCAAACCCAGCCTTTTACATGGATAGAGTTAAAGTAAATCTCTCTAAATTTTTATCAATACATATATATCTGTGTATATTACAAGCAATTAGCCTACTGATATTCCTAGGCTCAAGGTATTATATCACTTCAAAATGTTGTATCAATATGCTTACACGTGCTATGTAAAAATAGGACGAGCTGCTAGACTTTTTGACCAGAAATCTAAAATGCCTAATTTATATGAAACAGGTGTGGGTGCCTGATATTGTGGGTAGTACTATGAAGATGCTGCACAGGTGGGAAAAAAAAAGAGCCACGGACGAGTTTGAGTTGGAAGTACATAGAGAACTTCACAATTTGTCGGCAGAGATTATATCAATAACAGCTTTTGGGAGTAGCTTTGAGGAAGGAAAGCTCATTTTTTAATTACAAGAACAATAAATGGACCTTACTTTGCAAGCCATGCGGAGTGTTTATATTCCTGGATTTAGGTCACGGTCAATTTCACAAAATTATTTCTTAACTAGGCGAAATAATTTTTAAACCAAATCATATACATGTTTTTGCCGACTAAGAAGAACAGGACCAGATGGAGAGTAGAAAAAGACATTCGAGACTCGATAAAGATGCTAATTGAAGCAAACAACAATAAAAAAGAAAACTCCGAAAATCTGCTTAGCCTTTTTATGTCGGCAAATAAGAATCAAGACGGAGTAGCAGAGGGACTGGGGGTGGATAAGTAATAGACGAATGTAAGACATTCTACTTTGCATGAAATGAAATAATAGCTAATCTAATGACATGGTCACTTCTCCTTCTAGCATTGGATCAAGAATGGCTAAACAAGGCACGAGAGGAAGTTAATCGGATTTGCCAATACAATGAGCTCCCTACTATAAACAAGTTAAACAACTTCAAGATCGTAAGTTTTCAGTTGCTTAGCCAAGTTTTGGAAGAAAATAACCAGTGTCAAGTGGTGTTTGTTTTTACCTCTTAATATTGAATGGAAGTCTATTCGGTATTAAGAGGTAAAAATAGTGTTGTTGTGATTCCTCGAATCCCTTTAGAGGTTTAAACTACCGGGATGAACCCGATTAATCACAGATGTCATGCGTGACGGCGGGTTTGAGTATAAAATTACAAATTTTAAAAACTTTTTCTTGAAAAACGTAACTTTAAAAACATGGTATGTTTTAATATTAAAATCTGACGTAATGTAAAACGTTACCTCTAATTAGGTAACATTACTTGTACATTCTCAACTACCTCCAAGCTTCACTTATGGGAAACCTATTATCTTCTGAAGTTAACAGTTTTCCAACCTAGGCCATTTCATCATTGGCTTCCACTTTATCATTAAGTACATTATAGAATCAAGCCATGTATCATCTTACTAACGGTTAATTATATATATTCTCTTGTTCAATTTTGCTACTTCAATTATTAGTTCTTTATGTACATTATGCAATATGGCCTTATTCCTAAAAAACAACACACTTGTCCGCCAACAATCTTATAGATTGGCAACAATTTCAACATATGAAATATACAATAACAACTAGAGATATGATAGTAACAACAATAACAACAATAATAATAAGCAGGTAAGGGTCAACAATCTCATATCTTTAGTATAAAGTCCTGAGCTAACACCCCGCAGTGTTCTAGGCCTAGAACTTAAGTTCCCGAAGGACCTCAAGTTCTAAACTAATCATGTCTCCTCAAAATGAACAAACCACCTAGGGACTTGATCCTATCTTGTAATTAATTTGGAGTTATACTCACGCAATACATTTTTTTGAAGATTACTTTCCAAATAGGTAACAAGAAAGACACCCATACAATTCTTCCAATGATAGAACTATCTTAGGGTTATTCACTTAAGTGTAGGGTTATTACTTTTGGGGACACACAATCCCGTTAATAGAGCTACACGATTTAATCCTTAAGTCGGAAAAGCTATTAAACCCAGGACTACGGTGACTCATCCATGGGAAGGCAGTATATATCGAGTGTGCTCTTATTCGTGGGATTTCAATCACTAGGTGGAGTAACCTATTATTTACTCGTGCACGGTTTAGGAACTTTCACCCATGGACGGTAATAGATGGTCCTATAACAAGCCACAAACTTGCGACCCGTGTGCTTGGCAATTAATCCAACATATATGTGTGTTCATAAGTACATCATGTATCCAATCCACTCCGAATCTCAACACATATATGGTTAATAACAATAAGTAAATACGAGGCCAAACACATAAATGTATAGTTCACAGCATAATCAAATACCAAATTATTATTTATTAACCTTATGACCTTATCACTACGGTAATCAAGACTCTAGGTTCATCATGATATATTCTTAATTCGTCCACCCCTAGTGGTTAACCACACCACCATTTTGTTAAATAATTCTACTTTGTGAAGTAACTATTTGTTTATAATCAGTTCTTACCATAGGTGTACATCAAGTGATTATTAAAAGCCTAACAAGTCACACAAGTTATATAGGCCATACGGTAAGCAGTATAATCTTATTTTCCAATTCCCACCTAAACGGGTGCTTACAAGGCTAAGCACACCATTCCTAACCAAGGTTACTTGATTACATCGTTCCAAATCCAATACTATGCATTTCTAGGATGTATTAGTGTAATTAATATTCCCATCATTAATTCCAACAATGACATACATATGCCATTAGACCCAAAACTAAGGTACACAATTTCATCTCTCGGTTGATTTTAATGTAAATATCTAGAATCATCACTCATATGTGTAATTAGTTGTATAAATGTATATATTTATGGATCCTAACCCCTAATGAATCATCAATTGTGAGTATAACTCAAAAGCCCCAAATTTTTGTCTACACATTTAATACAAAATGGGTTTATTTGAATCTTCAAGTATACTAGCATTGAAAGTGTGATTACTTATTCATTCATGTAAAATAAGTGATATTTAACTATTATCAACAACTAATTGGAGATTTATGCAACCCAACCCAACATGGAATCGACACAACCTAGAGTTTATAAGAAATCTCCAAATCTTTGTAAAAAACACTAATGCAACACATAATGGTTTAAAATTAAGTTAAATACTAGTTTTCCCATATCTAAAGAAGCTTTACAACAAGAATGAAGTGATTTGATGATGTTTCCATGGTTGGACACAAGGAAATCCAAGCTATCTCTAAGCTCCAATGGTGGAAAATAGTGAAGAAGAATAAGATAGAGTTGGAGTTGGTGATGACGACGATGACTCTTGGCCAAAGCATCAATTAATGGATGAAATCCCTCACAAATCCACAAAAATCACCATACAATTTCTTTATGTAGAGCTCTCAAATGTATCTCTCAGTTATGTACGAGAATGGTTTAAGTTTGGGTGTTTGAGGTGTTAAAATCGAGTTAAAATAGGTTTGTACTGATAAGCAAGATTGATCTTGGTTTAAGTAAAAAGTACATTGGTTGGGTGGGTTCTGTCAACATTTTTTAATGAGCAAGATCGATCTTGCTCCAGGTGAAAAGTGCTCTATTTTGATTATACTCAAATTTCTCTCTAGTAAGATCTATCTTGCTCGGCTCATCATTAAATTCACATGTTGCATTGACCCCCCTAGACCTTCGAGATACTGGAATCTTCTTTCAAACCAAACACAAAAGTTATAGAAGGGAACGAGATGGAACTTCGGGCATTGATAGGGACTAATTTAGACATTGGATGAAGAATTTATTGCCTCCCAAAGATGGACAAAATTTTAGAAATCGCATAAAGTTAAAACATGTGATTAACATCTCGATTTCAATTTGGACCATTCGAATTGTGAAATGATTGTTCCTGCAAATTTAAAAATGCTTAATATGATATGCTAAAAGTGTTAGGTCAACAATGAAGGGTCCGGAATCAAATGTTCACGCCTAAACATATATTAAGCCTTAGTCGAGCTTAAGATAATGATTAGCTTGAAAATGGAACGCGTGGTATTACAGTTTTTTCTCTCACCTCTTAATTTTGAATTAGATTTAAATAAACATTTGGCATTAAGAGGCAACTTGTAAGTTGAATGCTTAATTTAACTTCCATAATATTCTAATCTTATAGTGACCCTACTATTTTTATTCATTGGATATTGATGTATAGTATAATAATGAGGGTAAAATTGTAATGCCATCTATTTCAGCATTTCGATTCAAATAAAATCAATCACATTTTTTAGAAGTTCCATTCAACATTAAACATTCAAAGTTCTAAAAATAAAAGACCCTTGGTCAATTCACCATTTCATGTTAAATATAGTTCATATCTTCTTGGTAGGTGACGATGATAGTGAATGAAACCCTCTGGTTGTATTCTCCAGTTGTGATGAACTGATGATGATCACCAAGGAGAACTGTGAAGAATGCCAAGTTAGGGAACCTTGACGTTCCGGCTTACACAAAATTAAATTTGGTACTACTGTAGTCCATCACAACACTAAAATATGGGGAGATGATGCAAATGAGTTCAATCCAATGAGATTTTCTTAGCCTAGAAAGCATTTGGCCTCGTTCGTCCCATTCGGATTAGGCTCTAGAATCTGTGTAGCACAAAATTTGGCAATGTTTAAGGCCAAAATTGCAATAGCTATGACCATAAGGCAATTTACCTTAGCAGTGTCACCATCATATGTTCATGCCCCAGTGTTCTCGCACACATTACAGCTTCAGTTTGGTGCACACATCCTCTTTAGGAGGATATTGTCCTGAAAGTTTTCTGGCTAAGTGCATAAATATTTCGCAAACTTTGTCCCATTGTATTGCTATACTTGAATAAAAATGGATATGAATAGTTCTACCTTTTCTTTCAACTAGCCATTTTATACTTTTGGACAATATGATTGGACTGTTTTTACCATGCTCTCGAAGACTTGTACAGTTTATAAATTTTGGGTTTTACATTGGAGATGTCACCGAGCCTCGATATTAACAGCCTTTGTTATTGTAATCTACTAGTTCTGTTTGGGTCATTTACATTTTGACCCCCATTTATTTAGCTATATATGACTTTGACACCAATATTTTCAATTAATTCTCTTTTAGCACCCATTTTGGCCGAAATCATTTGGTCACATTGCTATCTCCGTTTTTTAAATTACAAGAAGAACGAGCCTCAATATGCAGGCTACTGAAGTATTTACATTCTTGGGTTCAGGTGACTCTTACATGAAATAGTAATACAATTTTTAAATTAATGTTGTTATTCAGAGTAGTGTTAAACCAAGTTTGCTCACTATGTTCCTTAATTGGTCAAGTTTTTTATTTGATTCCGTTTTTGCATGCTTATTTTCACTAGAAAGCAAATTCAATCATGTGTGCGTATCTCAAACTTAAAAATAAATTTCAGGTTTCTAGCCACTAAGAACACCAGACTGAGATGGGACTAGATAAGGAAACTAGACAGTTGAAAAGGATGTTAATTGATAAAAACGCAAAAAGAACGGAAAAATTCATGAAACCTACTTAATCTGCTAATGTCCACCAATGAGAATCATAGAGGCCGGAGGAGAAGAAGGATTGAAAGTGGAGGAAGTCATAGACGAATGGAAGACGTTCTACTTTGCACGAAAGGAAACAACTGCTAATGGGCTATTAGTCTCCTCTTAGCTAGCGTTACATCAAGAATGGCAGATGAGATCAAAGCACGAGAATAAGTTTTTCTGGTTTACAAAGATGATGAGCTCCCAAGTCCCAACGGCAAAAAAGTTGAATGAATTTAAGATCCTAAGTTCAACAATCTAATCATTATTCTTGTTGTACGTAATTACTATTATTAGTATTATAATGTTAGTTGTTGTCGTCGTCATTATAATTATATAATATTAATAATAGCGAGTCGGCATCCATTAGTAGTAATAGTGGTAGTATGCGAAGAGCAGGGCCGGCTTGAGCGAAAGTGATGCCCCAAGCGAAATTTAATATTTACGAAAAATGGGGCCCTGTATCATTGTTATCTTTTTCAACAAAATAATCTTAAAATCATACTAATTAATAATTTAAAACCAAATAACTCCAAAAACTAAAACCAATCAATTACCAATAATAATAATAATAATAATAATAATAATAATAATAATAATAATTAAGACAACAATTAAGATAAGATTAATAGATAAATCTTTGAGTTTGTAACAAAAATATACAAAACAATCCTAAAACAATCCTAGTACAATCTAATAGCCTATTCTTCATGCTTTTTGAAGTGCGAAATTAGTAATTACATTACTACAATCAATGGTACCTAACACTCTTTTTTCAATAGATAACATCGCTAACCCACTTAGTAATTACATCACTACAATCAATAGCCTTTTCTTTTTTGAATTTTTCTCTTTTTGCTTCCCGAGTCTTGTATCCGCTTGCCCGACATTGTAAAACTAATCAAAGAAAAAATTTACAATCACTATCAATGACAATAAATACACCTAATATTATACAACTAGTCAAGAATAAAACTAATATTTAACAAGTAAAGTCTAAATAGCTAAATCTAATAATATAAAACTAGGGCTAAATAATCATAAATCAAGATTCCAGAATATCATAAATAATAAATTCTAAATAATCATAAATCCTAAATAATCATAAAATCAATATCATGCTAAATGTACCTATTGGCAAAACTAGTATAGAACTTGATTAAACTAAAGTCTAAACTAGATTTAGCAAAAATAAACCAACAAATCAATATCATGCTAAATAATTATAAATCAATAAATATGGAATAAAATCAATAAATAATCAACAAATCAATATCATGCTAATTGCTAAATAATTAAAAATCAAGAAATATGAAAGAAATGGAAAAGAGAAAATTAAAAATTAAAAAATTAGGGCTTAAAAGTCTTAACCTTGGTTGATAAAATTGGTGCCCTTAGTGGACTTTTGAAAGCTTAGATGCTCAGTCACGTGGGCAGTGGGTGTGGGTGGAGCCGTGCATGAAGCTGTGGAAGTGAAGCGGTGGCCGGTGGAGCCATGGAGAGGAGTTGGAGAGGAGAAAGAGGGAACCGGGTATTGGGTAAAGAAGAGAGAAAGAACAGAGAGCAGCAGAAATAAAAAGGAAGAAAAAGGGAAATGACGCTGCCTGCTTTCTGGTTCCCTTTTAACATAGTTTGTTTCATTTTTCAAACTACCCCCTCAACTTTAATTCCTTACAATTCGATACCTAAACTTTTTTTTTGGTGCCTCTCCCCATGTGGGGCCCTAGGCAAATGCCTAGGTTGCATGCCACCTTAGCCGGCTCTGGAAGAGAGTTGCATTATCATGGCATACATAGTTATTCATGAATCATGAAATCAATTGTTCAACTACAAAAGAATTATATGATTATGAAAGTGAAATGTATAACTTACACAGGTAAATGAAGGTACGGAAGACATTAAGACATACCTCAATTCAATTTCCAAGGCCGGATTAATGGAATGCTATATATGGAGCAGCAGTATCGTAGCTTGACTTGACTTGACTTTGAAACTTGTTTGCACCATATATGATCGATCCAAAAGGGAATTAATATCCCTAAATTAGCCAGAAACCCTGGCCACGTTTGCTCGCGTAAATAAATTATATATATATAAATCCATCGTCACCCAAAGTTTTATGTCAAACTGAGTTTGACACTCGCTATTTATTTTATTTCAGTTTGTTTCCCATTTTTTATTAGAGTAAATATCATCAATAGCCACTGAACTATTGGCAAATTATACCAGTAGCTACTAAACTTAATTTTGTTACACTTTGACCATTGAACTTTTAAAACGTACTACCATTGGCCACTCCATTAAATCTCGCCGTTAGTTTTTGAGAAACCCATGGAAGGGGCATTTAAGTCTTTTTCCATTTTCTTTTTTCCTTTTCTTTTCTTTTATTTTCTTTCTTTCTTTCTTCTTCTTCTTCTTCCCTTTTCTCCTCCTCTTTCTTCTCCGATTTTCTTCTTCTTCTTTGAAATTCTCCTTCCCCTTTCTCCTCCTTCTGCTCCTCCAAATTTCAATTTCTTCTTCTTCTTCTTCTCCGATTTTCTTTTTCTTCTTCTTCTTTGATTTTCTTCTTCGATTTTCTTCTTCTCTTTCCTCCAAATTTCTTCCCCTTTCTCCTCCTCTTTCTTCTCCTCCAAATTTCTTCTTCTTTTTCTTCTTCTCCTTCTCTAATTTTATTCTTTTCTTTTCTCTGAATTTTGACTTCCTCCGAATTTCTTCTTCTCTTTCTTCTTCTTCTTATTATTCTTCTTCTCCGATTTTATTCTTCTCTTTTCTCTGAATTTTGACTTCCTCCGAATTTTTTTTTGCTAAATTGAATTAATTTGGTGGGTTTTTTTTTTTGCTGAATTGATTTAATTTGGTATGTAAAATCAAGAGGTCTATTTTTTTTTTCGCTGAATTGAATTAATTTGGTGGGTTTCGAAGAAGAAGAAATTCATCTGAGAAGAAAGAGGAGGAGAAAGGGGAAGAAGAAGAAGAAAGAAAAGAAAAGAAAAGGAAAAAAGAAAATGAAAATGAAAAAAGACTTAAATGCCCCTTCCATTGCACATGAAAATCACGTGATATTGATTCCGTCAAAAACTAACGGTGGGATTTAACGGAGTGGCCAATGGTAGTACGTTTTAAAAGTTCAATGGTCAAAGTGTAACAAAATTAAGTTCAGTGGCTACTGGTAGAATTTGCCAATAGTTCAGTGGCCATTGATGATATTTACTCTTTTTATTATGCCGTCAATTCCACGTTAGGTCAGTGGATTTAATTAGCAAACTCTCCAAATTACCCTTCAACGCACACAAACGCTTGTAAAAAAATAAGCAAAATAAAATTACATATCTAAATTTTTAAAGTTATCAAACATATTTTAAAACCACTAATATCTAAATAGAACACTCATTCAAACTTTTTAGAGATACAAACAAATGACACATTAATTAAAAAAAAGGCTATTATAAAGATGTTATTTTCTAAAAGAAGACCAATCTTTTGCTTCCCTTTATGATAATACAACAAGCTAATAATATGGTCTTTCTTTCTTTCTTTTTTATTTAAAAAAAAAAAACCTATTACAAAGGTTTTTTACTTAATTTTTTTTTCTTTCTAAATCTCTTTATTTGAAACCGAGCAAATATAGTAAAAAGAGAGAAAAAAACTTGAAATGTTTTCGGTTTTGATCAGGGTAGAAACTAATGTACCCCAAACTTAAACCAAATGTAAAATTTCGGTTTCTAAATCTTCTAAACCCAAATTGGAACCAAACTTTTTGTTTCTGTTTTATTCGGTTTTGACATTTTTTTTAAATCAATTTAACATAACAATATAATACTAATAGTATTAATGTAAGATATGTCCAGATTCAAATTAAAGTTATGTTTGTCTAGAAATAAGGAGTAAACATATATAAACCATGTTCTATATTTAGTTTTTATTTTATTTGTGCATTTGCAAGAATAAAAAATACATTAAATAAAATGAATTATCTTACCATCATGTGTGTGATGAAAAAATCTTAGCATTATTTAGTTAATTCAATAATAAGGGCACATATTCATTATTTTTTTTAAAAGAGGATCACACGTGCAATCAATAAGGAACATATTTTTCTAAAAGTCTCTCTTTTTTGTATCCTAATATACTTAACGTGCGCATTTAGTGTATATATTAACATCTTTCATTTTTTTATACAAAATTCGGTTCGGTTTTAGACTAACTATTCTCGAACCCGAACCAAACTATTCGGTTTTCTTGTTTTCGATTTTGTTTTTTTTTTGGTTAGGGGTTTTACAAATCAGTCCCAATTGGTTCGATCTGTTCAATCGGTTTTTGCATTGACCAAGACTAATGAGGAGCTTCCGGACGGATATGAATGGCAAGAAGGAGCATAGATATGACAATTGAGAAAAATAAAATAAAAAATAAGAGTGATTTGAAAAATGGAAAACCTTTTGCAAGTTGAATCAAATAAAATTTAATCATTACAAAAACTTATTACCAGTTATTTAAGAAAAAAATATACGGTCCAAAGCGTTGCAAAATGTTTAGTTCGAAAAGGTTTAAAAATTATTAAGGTCTTATTTGTTTGCACCTTTTAAGTTTTAAAAATTATTTGATAGTTAAGGATGAAAAATAAATGGTTTTATTTTAGTGTCAATTGGATAACTAAGGATGAAAAATAAATAAATGAAAATAATTCTTATTTGGAATTTTGGATAGAGAAAATAAAAGAAAGGAAATTAATTTGAATTAATATATTATTAACAAATTATGATTAAATTTGAAAGATGGTAAATATTCATTAAAATCTTTTCTATTCCCTCTCAATCATCAAATATTGAAAGAAAACAATATGATGCAATTGACAATCAATCTCATTTTCTCCGTTTCATTTTCATTCACCTCTACAAATTTATCCTATGAGTTATTTTTAATCACTTCTTATCTTTTCCTCCTATTCATTCGGTTCAAACAAATTGTTAATTTTTAAAAAGGCAAAATATATCTTCTACTCGTTTCTTTTGATAAAGCAAAAGAAAAATTATCTAAATAATATTTATTTAGCATCAGATGATATAATCTTATATGATCAAACAAATGACAATTATTCAAATATGACATTTAAAAACAAAACAAACAAATTTTCAAAATTAAACTTTCAAATTTATAAAAGTAAACAAATGCACCCTAATTTTTCTAAATGTACGAAGGAAAACAAATTTTACTCCCTCCGTCCCAATTTAATTGTCCAACTTTGAGAAACTAAAACTTAAGGAGACATAATGATTACTCTAAGAGAAAATGCTTATTTTCAAAAATGACATTTACTTTTCCCTTAATAAAAAAAGTTGGCGGGACCTACAATAAAGAAAGTAGTGATAGCTTAAAGGGTAATATTGAAA
Source organism: Lonicera japonica (assembly GCA_021464415.1). Lineage (NCBI taxonomy): Eukaryota > Viridiplantae > Streptophyta > Magnoliopsida > Dipsacales > Caprifoliaceae > Lonicera > Lonicera japonica. Next base: position 4,595,596 of record CM038466.1, read on the forward strand.
ATAATAAAAAATACTCTAATGACTTGCCAAATATAAAAAGTGGACAATTATTTTAAGACATTCAAAAATAAAATAATAGACAATTAAATTGGGACGAAAGGAGTATTAATTAAGGACTCAAGACCAAAATTGACACAAATAATGTAGGGCGCTTTGATCAAACCTACCTTTGTCATTTTCTTTGTGCAACTCCTCTGCGGGGCAGAGTTAGAATTTTTCCCGCCATCTTGGAATGATTCAAAACAAAGTTTATACAAACACCATCCTCTTATCATCCCTGTCCCAGAGATGTAAAACCCTAAACCAACTCAAGCAACTCCATGCCCACCTTCTTAAATCCCACATACCCCAAAACCCCATTGCAATTGGACCTCTTCTCTCTGTGGCAGCAACCTCCAACAACGCCTCATTCTTCTCCTACGCAGGTTTGATTTTTCAACACCTTTCATTTCGTAATGCCTTCATGTACAACACGATGATAAGAGGGTATGTTCAAACCCTTTCACCAATACCCGCAATTTCGTGTTATGTGGACATGTTGAATAGCGGTCTTGTGCCTAATAATTATACTTTTCCGCCTTTGATCAAGGCTTGCTCGATTCTTATATCTTATTGGAAGGTGATAGGGTGTTTGGTTCATGCTCATGTTGTTAGGTTTGGGTTTTCTAATGACCCTTTCGTTGCTAGCAGTCTTATTGAGTTTTATTCTTTAGATCTCGACATGGAAAAGGCTCGTATGTTGTTCGACGAAATTCCTGTCAGGGATGTGGTTTTGTGGACATCTATGATTGTTGGTTATGGTAAGAAGGGGGAAGTTGAGAATGCCAGAGAGTTGTTTGAAGAAATGCCACAGAGAAATGTGATTTCTTGGAGTGCAATAATTGCAGTATATTCGAGGGCAAGCGACTTCAAGGAGGTGCTTTATCTATACCGACAGATGCAAGAAACGGGTTCAGCGACAAATGAGTCAGTTCTCGTGAGTGTTTTGACAGCCTGTGCTCATCTGGGTGCACTTGCCCAAGGATTATGGGTGCACTCCTATGCCAAGCGGTACAATCTTGATTTGAACCCGATCCTAGCCACTGCACTGATTGACATGTATTCGAAATGTGGTTCTGTGGAATCTGCTTTATCTGTTTTTGAAGGCATTTGTATTAAAGATACTGCAGCATGGAATGCTATAATATCTGGGGCTGCCGTAAATGGGGATGCGAGAAAATCACTTGAATTATTCAATAGAATGGCACTGAGTGGGACTCGACCCTCCGAGACCACATTTGTTGCTATTCTCACTGCTTGTACTCACGGAAGATTAGTTAGAGAGGGCCTTGAGTTGTTTGAACAAATGGGTACTCTCTACCGAGTTGAACCCCAGGCTGAGCATTATGCATGTGTGGTTGATCTTATGGCGAGGGCAGGGATGTTAAAGGAAGCCGAGAACTTTGTGGAGATGAAGATGGGTGGGCTTGGAGGAGGGGATGCCAACGTGTGGGGAGCTTTACTTGGTGCTTGTCGAACTTATGGAAATGTCGAGATTGGGAACAGAGTATGGAGAAAGTTGGCTAACATGAGAGTAACCGGTTTTCGGGACCCATGTTCTTTCATATAACATCTATAGAGAAGCTGGATGGGAAAGTGAGGCAAGAGGAGTTAGAAGATTAATATCACAGTCGGGAATAAAGAAAACTCCTGGTTGCAGCTTGATAGAGGTGGACGGTGTGGTTGAGGAGTTTGTAGCTGGTGATCTTCTTCATCCACGTGCACAAGAAATATATAAACTGCTTACTTCGTTATTCAATACGGTTTACTTGGAGCAGTAAGGTTAAACACTTCCTTGGAAAGTTTTAAGGATTTTCCCATTAATTAAAAGGTAAAATCGAATGGAGGTTAGTAAGAGTGGCTTGGTGGAACTTGCCAAGTACTGGCAAGCTCCACATCTGGGTATGAGACTTATTATCCTCCCCTTCATTTTGAACCTCCAATAGTGTACCTTTTCAATAAAGAACTAAAAGGAAATATGTTATAATAAACGGGGACTAAAGTCAAACTCACCCATGAAAGATATGCTCTGAAAAATACTTGCAATACCAGAGATGTGAGTTGACCATTTTTATTTATTTAAAAAAAGAAAGGAAGAAAAGCTTCGGAATCACCTATGCTGTGCCAGTTCTGCCATTAGGAAGTTTCTAAGAACTTGAGTGCCGCCCAAAAGGGAAGACAATTCTTGTTCTGTTAGTTCATAAAAAAGAAAATGGTGGCTGCGGATCGAAGAGAGAAGTACAGTCAATCACTTAGTGGATCTCAAATCGCCATAGCTGCTGTAATTGGGATTCTACTTGGATGCCTCACTACGTTCTTCTTCCTCTACGGATCATTCACTTCCTATATCCTTCCATCCAAAGTCAACAAATTTCCAAATCAAATCTACAGGTTCCAATCTTCCTAATGCCCTTATGCTATGTACATATGCATTTGTAGGTAACATTTACTATATACATGCACTCACATTTACACGCATATGCATGTTACTTGCATTTTTTCTCGTTTTTGCTCTTATGACAGCATTTAACATTTCATGATACTTCAGAAAAATGATACATAAAATGTCATTGACTTTAATTTTTCTCTTTTAAGTCCCTCATATGGAGTTTGACATTTTCTTAGAAAATTATGGTGTTGACCATTGGATGGTATCAACACTTACCAAGTTGTTATGTCATATTGTCATTATAAACATAAATGGATTTTCATTTCTTTTAGCTGATAGAGCAACTTATATTGTAATTCTTTCCAAAGTCCAAACCAATGCTTTTGATTAAAATACTGTTATGTCATATTTTCATTTTTTTTTTTTAATATAGGTTTCAGACTTCAAATACAACATTTTGAGTGTAGATTCAAACTTCAGTTTCAAAGTAAATAACTAAAGAAGCCCTTACATTAGTCCTATTTTTGTGATTTCTGGAAGAATTTTCTATGTTTATGTGGTAATTGTGGTTTCGATGTTCATAATTTACCTGATAAGACTGTAATTTTTTACCTGAAGTTTCTTGTACGTTATTTTGTAAGTGCTTTTGTTAAGATTGGTTCATCCTTGAGCGAATGCATGGAGAAAATTAATACGTTGAGATCCGAATTTATGCAGTTGTCACCAGGGGCGGTACAGTGGGGCGGGCAGGGCGGCCAACCCCATTGGAAAAAAAATTGATATTTTTGAAAAAAAAATAGTTTTGGGGGGATTAAATTGTATTTGTAAAACTATTGGGGTCAGAATTCGAAACTTAAAAAAGAAAATAGTTCCTAAATCCTAAATAACCTAATTCCCAAATCATATTCATATCCCCTATCCCCCTCCCTGCCCATTGCCCAAACTCAAGCTCCGCAGCTACGTGCCTACGCCTCCGGTCCTTGCACGGCTGCACCTACGGGCTACGTCGTCCGGTGTCTTCCTCTCTTAGACTGTCAATGGGCAGTGCAGGCAAGCAACATAGAGTCACCGACCTCACCTCGAGAACTTGTAAATGGTAAGTTCTCAAGCCCTAATTCTTAAATGTTAAATCCTTTAATTGATGTGGGCTGTAGATATGTAGTATATTTTCAAATTCCGAACAACCGATCAAGTGAAAATAAACATCAAAATTATAATTCCTTTAATTGATTAATATATCATTAGAATTCTTTTAATTTATCAAAATTATAATTGCTAAGGAGTGTTTATTGTGTAGTGTAGTGCCTCTTGAAATGGGAATTTCGGGGGCTTGTTGACATAATTGCCCTTGGATTTTGTTTTTAATAACGGGGAAGCTTTGTTTTGTTTTATAAGTCCGTCACTTTTATACGTATATAATTGGAATAAAAAAATGTTGACCAAATGGGAGGGAAGATAATAGTGGGTTTAGAAATTGGAAAAAGAAAGAAAGGTTAAATGAACATATCGGAGGTCCAATGAGTAGTCATAACCAATGTTTGAGAGCTTGTGGTGATCTTATGAAGCACGCACAACATATAGAAGTGTGTTTGGTAACATAAATTGAACAAGACACTTTTAGCGAGGTTGAGATCGAAGATGTTTTGCAATATTTTCAAAATATGAAATCTCGTAGGATGTTATTGTAGATTTTTATTTTGTAATCGTACTTAATGTTCTACTTTGATTGTATGAAAGACTTATGTTCTTATTTTGTGATTGAATTACCCATGCCTAAAATTATATGTTCTACGATTTTATTTTTTTGTATAGTGCTATTTCCGCCCCCGCTAACTAACAATCCTAGCTTTGCCACTGGTTGTCACTGAAGAACGCCACGTTGAAGCAGCAGGTTACAGAGCTCACTCAAAAGCTCACAGTATTAAACGAATCTCACAAATCCAGTCCATTTGGTAACAGTATGACTGAAGGTTTGAGACGTAAACCATCACTCACACCCACCGAGTCTTTGAACCTGAGCCTTGCCAAGATCTTGACTGAAGCGGCCATATATAAAGTGCTAATTGTACCATGTTAAAGCTCTGGTTCAGTAGCATGAAGAAAGTGTGTATAATGAGTAATAATGTTCCATTGTACCAGTGTAGCATGAAGAAAGCGGGCATAATGGGTAAATAATGTTCCAGTGTACCAGTGTAGCTCTAGACAGTGAAACAGCCGATTTCTGCAAATCAAACAATGTTCCAGTGTACCAAAGAGATTGATTCAATTACAAAGACAGATGACTATTAATTTAGATCCTGCAATGGGTAATAAATTGATCCTGCAGTCTCGGGACTTAGATTCACAATATTGAGAGAATTTTTTACAGTGTTCTTCTCTCGGACTTGATATAGTCTACTTGGAATAATCCATTTGATTATTTACGTCGAGATTCAGATATGGGGTGTATGACGGATGGTCACAATAATATGACAGCTTACGGGCACGATGACGGGGTTGATGAAATCTGAAATGAGTTGGGCTTGCTATGCTCGTTCACTGTGGGTTTATGGCTGTGGTTTCTTTTACATAAGGCCCACTGTTTATTCGATTGAGCTTTTGGATCGTGTGGCGAAGAGGCTTTTGCAGGACCCACATTCTTGGGACCATGGCTTTGTATCTGTTTATGAACAGTAAGGTTCTTCTCAAGATGGTGAGAAAAAGGCGGTGAATTGAGATAGCTGAATCCTGTTGGTGTTCATGTGAATCACCGGCCACCATGATAAAATTGTAAGAATGAAAGCAATTACTTGAGTTCTACTTTAACGGTAAGGTAGATGCACTGGATTCAATGATTCTTAGTGGGAAAGAGAGGCTTGTAGATGCTGGAGGAAGTTAAAAAGATATTGGAAGTAGTCATTAGAAGTTTGTTGAACACATTATACGATGACCGTCGAATAAGTGAAATTAAATGTTCAGATCGCTTTACCTACTTTTATGTTACTTATGAGATTGATAATATCGATATCGACGAGCATCATACTGTGCTCTCCAAAGAGCGACTGTTCTCAAAACCTCTATTACACCGTGTAATTTTTACGACGGTTATAAGTATAAAGAAGGTTTACTATGCTTTTAACCGTTGTAATATGGTTTCTTTTATTTTTTCTTTATCGCAATGATACAACGGAGTCCTCACTATTATACCTGCTTTGATCATTTGGTACTAATTTGTACTCCATCAAACAATTTAAGAGGCTTTCAATTACTTGGGTCATTTTGCACTCATTTATATTTCATCAAACAATTTAGCAGGCTTTAATTGCTGACTTGAATGATAAGCAATTATCGAAGTCATGACGTTTGTTTAAAATTTTAATCAATTTAATATGAAATTATTTGAAAACCGATTTTTGCAAGAATGGTGTTTTCAAAGAAAGATTCAAACTGAGGAAAAAGGGCTACTAAATAAGTTGGTTAAGCGGTCGTCGAACTAAAGATTGAGTTTCAACACACCCCCTCAAGTATGGGGTAATTGAGCTATCCAACCGAAAGCTAAAAACTAATTATTGTAGTAGCCCCGGATATTATATATTGTTTTGCAAGACTTTAATTTTTCAATGTGAAATTTATAGCCTGAACAAGAAAGTACAACTTATATTTTTCTGAAAATTTGATATATTAATTATATTTAAAAAAATATATATACTCTTATTTTTAGACTTCTCTAAAAGAGAGTGAGAGGAATACTAATGTCAACCTAATCAGATTAACAATACAAAAAAAAATGGTAAAATTAAATGCATTCATTAGGTATAAAAAACAAAATTTGACTTTTAATTAAGTTGGGATATGTTGGATATATAAAAAATTAAAATTTGAAGGAGCACCTAAAATAATGCAATTGAAACCTTGAGACAAGCAACTAATAATTTGAATATATCCAGCGATGCATCCGGTTGCACGTACTACGTACAAATTAAATTAACCAGATCGAGCATATGATAGATGGAGATGTTATGAACCAAGTAAGGAAAGGTGAGAATTAATTAATGTGCAATGAAATGAATGGTAGCATCAGTTTAGTTGTCCGAACTGAAAGGCCAGGGAACTGATTAATTTTGCTTAATTTGGATTTATGACGAAACGAACATTAGTTGAAGACACGAGGTGTGGGGTACGGTTAAGGGCAAGGATAGAGTTAGTTATATATGAAGCTATTGAAGAAGACAATGACATGCTAATAAGCTTGTCTATTTTAGTTAGACAATCTTTCACTTCCTATGTTTGTTAGGCTGTCTCTCTCTTTTGGCCAACTCCTCGCTTTCTATTAAATATTTTCTTTCTATACAAATTTCATGCTTACAATTAAACACACATTTATTGCTTTTTTTTTCTTGATACGTTTTGGTTTTGAGTTAAGTTTCCCAAATCTAGAGGGTTGTACTTTTTCAGTGGTAGAGATCCAGACCAATGTTAAAATTAGATGTTTGAAATTTTGTCAAGCAGCATTTTTTGCAATAAGTGAGATTCAAATATGAGACTTGGATACTCTTTTGATGAAAAGATAAAAATTAATAGAAAATACACTTGATTTGTATGAAAAATTGAAAAATAAGTTGAAAGATATGGTGATATGTTCTCCTACCTTTTAACTTTTTCCATAGAAAAAAGTTCTTTAAGTGGTAGTGAAGGAAAAAAATCATAAAAAAAAGAACAAAAAAATATACTCGTAAAAATAATAATGAGATGGAGAACATCTCACATCATATCTCAACTTTTTTACTAAATTCTTACATAAAATATTTTATTTTTCCAGTATTTTTCATGTGTTATCTTTTTACCAATACAATAAATAAGGCGCTGAGCCTCTTGCTACCAAAATAAACATTTTGGTGAGACAGAGATTTAATATCGCCCATAAATATAAGAGAAAATGGGGTTTAAGTATCTCCTTCATAATTATATTCAAGCTAAGGATATTTTATTATTCTAAACTAAATAAATTTTTTTTCCCATAATTTGTTTTATTCACAAGGACAATTTTCAAATGTTTTTTCAATAAAATGATACATCCCATCTTTTTTAAATGATCAATTATACCTTACTACAATTTTTTATTTTTGTTATTATCATTAGTGGTCGTTAAGCCTCTCCAATTACTTTCACTACCACTGCCCACGAGAGCTCCAGTAGCCACTGCGGAGCTCCGGCGACCATTGTCATATTTTCAACAAGGACACAAGAGTTTCAACAAGAATTTTTATGTAGTGCAAAAACAAATTTGCACTCAAATTTACGACTTCAATTGCTTGCAAATTTAGTACAAAAATAAATTTGTATAAAAAAATTATATCTAAATAAAATAGAGTGAGAAAACAAAGCTTAGTTCTCATTCTTCGTATTATTTCGCTATCAGAAAAATTCAGAGCAACGACTGCCGAGAGAAACTTTAAAAAATTGAAAGTGCTGAGCGAAAGAAAACAAATCAGTTTAGGCCCAATGACTTGTCATTAGGAATATATATATATATATATGTCATCCTCCTCTTATCCTCACCCTACCGCCATCTTGTGGCTTCAATTTTAGTAACCCCACTCTTATCTGTCTTCTTCTCTTGTTTTTTATTTCTCCCAAATTTTAAAACTACTCTATTTATTTTTAATCCCAGTGCTCTATTTTCTCTCCAATTAATTTGAAGGATTGATTCAGTTCACTTCAGATTAAATCACACTGAATCATTATTTATTATTGCTGGACTTTCCCGCCAATTCTTAGTTTGAACTTTTAAGACGCAATTCAGTGATATTGTTTTGGTTGATATGGAGAGATTTACTCGTAGGGAAACCGTTTTGCTTGGCTATAATAGTCCTCAAAGATCGTTTGAAAACCCTTGTTCTTCATCGGAGGCAAACTCGGACGTTGATTTCCACGACGTGTTCGGCGGCCCGCCAAGGCTCGCTTCGCTTCACGAGGGGCGCTACAGTTCCGGTAGAGAAAGGAATTCCGAGGATACCGTTTTGTCTCGCAGTTCATTGTCCGGTTTTAGTGAGATTCCGGTTTTTGGCGAGGAAAACGTGAATCGCCGGCGATATCCCAGCGATGACTTTTTTGATGATATTTTCAGAGCTGACGATTCTGTCGGCTCACCGAGAAGGAGTGATAAGGATCAATCTTGCTCCACGACGCCCGGTTCCAGAGTCTTAAGCCCTGTTCGTTCTGGAGCAGACCCTTTTGCCACTTCACTTCCTGCTCAATTCAGGTTTCTATTTTAATTCCACGTCTTGAGCATTGTAATTTCTGTGTATCTGATTATAGAGTACTGTTACTATACGAATAGCTGGTGTCTGGAGAAACACCAGGCGAACACTTGATGTTTGTCCAAACCAACAACCGAAGTTCTGCTGTCCGGCCAAGTCCGGATTTAATAATAAAAGAGTTGCAGAGAGACTTCCATCGCAGCCCAACTTTTTTCTTAAATGTATTTTTAGAGAGGAAGACAAATATATTTACCATACTGCTATTCTGGTAGTCAAGTAATTAGGGTATATTTAATTACCCCTTGTAGATACTCTTATAACCTGTAACTTTAATTTATTAATCAGGGACATTTTCGATTATACATCCATTCAGGTTTGATTTTGCACTTCGCTTCTTTCTTGATCTTTTATTGATTGTTAATGTTGCTGCGTGACGGATGCCAATTTCGTGCATCTTCAAACTTCTTTTACATTTCCATAATTTTCCCCTACCCCTTCCTAGTTATATCAATATATTAGAAAATTAAGCTTTCTGCGTGCAATTTGTATGTGCATGCAAGTTATATGGGTATGCTAGAGACTATGACTCAACTTTTTCGTCAAGTGAAGTCCAAGAGTCTAAGCTGCTCCATCAATTTTCATCTTCTACTTCTTTCTTCCTCCAGAAGAATTATCTTTTAGCTTGCTCAACCTTTAATATTGTTCCGTTGTCTCATTTGTGTACTCTTCAATTTCCAAATATCTTTTTCCTTCTCTTTTCACCTTATATCCTCCACAGCTTTTAAAATTACTACTGCTGTTTTACTATATTTCAGACATATTGTCGGCTGTGCAGTTTTGTTCTAAATCCTGCTCATTTATGGAGATCTTTTGTTCCTCCCTCTATTAACTCCTTTTGAACTTTCCAGCCTTCCTTCCAAGTCGACAAAAGCTACGGACGTTCCTGCATTTGCCCCGAGTAGCCCATATAGTACAAATGCTTCGCTTTCTATATTTCCCAGCCAAGCAGTCCGGGGACAGGATGAATTAAGAAATGATGTCAGGCCATCTTATCGCCAAAGCCCCTTATCCCAAGAGTTTTCTCTAAGAAGCAAGGAATCAACATATATTACAAAATCTAATGAAACAGAAGTGGTATGCAATTTGAAAGAGGATTCAAAAACTGCAGACATTCTGGGTAGTACGGGCCAATTTCACTTCTCTATACATAAATGGGCAGGAATAGGAGTGCCATTACTGATGCCTCTTCGAAGAAGGTCAAAACCGAAAGGGAAGGATAAAATGGAGAGATGCTCGGGCTATAGTGGAAGGATTGACAATGACAATATAGTTGGTGAATTGTCAAGGGCTAAGGTGCATGATGCTGACTCTCTCTTTCTCAACCATGGTACTTCAACAAGTACTGAGTCCTTCAAAATGGAAAGCGAAAAGAAAGACAAAGCAAGCACCCATAATAGAGTAGAAGCCTCTCAAATTGTTGGGGATGCAGTTATTAAGAAGCCAGAATCAGAATCGCTCAACACTTTGCAATCTACTGTCAAGAATGTCCCTGGCGCTAGTAAGTTGAGGGATGATAGAGAAGAAACAATACCTTATTCTCTGCCTGATTTAGGCATATCTGAATCAACTGAGAAAATATTTTTCATGGTTACACCAGAAGCCTGCAAGCCTGAGTTGAAGCCTCTGCGTTCGCTGCTCCATGATGAGATTGACAGACAAGGTAATTTTATGTTTATTCAGGGTATGGGTCCATCTGTGCTGGTTGTCCGCTAAACACATTTTATTGTCTGCAGGCAATGAAGAGGATACTAGAAAGGCTGAAGGGAAAAAAAAATTGGTGCAAATGGAGAAAGCATCTTATGCAAATGTCAGTGGCAGTAAAAATTTAAAGAATCTTTTTGGAAAAAGAACCAATTCAAATAGATTGGAAGTGAATGAGGCTGGCTTGCAAGGTACACCTATTATAAATTCAGGAGAAAATCTCAGAAGAAATGGAGCTAAGGGCAAGGTCAAAGAATTTGTTAGCATTTTTAATCACGAAACTTCTTCAAAGCCCAAAATTACTGTCGACTCTAGAAGTCAGAGCTCTAAATGGAAAGCCACAAGCACCAGTGGACCTGATTATGAAGAAAGTGTTCGCACAAGCCGAGTAGACAAGGAAATGCACTTGCCCAATCTCTCCCAGCCTCGAGATGCTTCCGTATTGGTATTCAACTTAAATATTACTCCACATTTCCACCCGTGGTATTCAAACAAATTTGATTTCACCCAGGCAGATGACAGTACATAGAATTTGATATTTCTTACATGAAATAATCTATTTATGGGATGGTTTCGTACATCATTATTATAATTCCTAATTATTTCAGGTTGATGAAAATGTGGAACAGTATGAGAAAAAGCATTCACCCATAAAGACCAGGATCCATAGAAGTAACGATAATTCTTCTGGTCACAGGGACGCTTCATCATTTTCTGGTTAGTTATTCTAAATTTTTTGGCAAATTAAGTATGGATTGAACAAAAGTTTGTGAAGGTTGGTACTAATAATTATGGTACCTATATGAGAAGAATAATATGCTACGTATTCATTTTACTTTTACTGGGGGATATTTGCTGTGCAATTATTTGTTGTACTCTGATGACGGAATAGTGCTTGAGGAGACGACGTTTTAATTTCCGTGCTTTCTCCTCAGAGTCGCATGCTCATGGTTCTAAGCATACAGTTGAAAACTTAGACGATCTCTTCCAAGAGGACTTCCTGGTATGAAATTCTTCAATTTGAAATTGGTTCTTTGTGTTTATTTTCCCTTTATGATTGTTTGCTCAATGATCTATATATATGTTATTTGTACTTGTCTTACAAGTTGCTCGAGGGTTACATGTTCCTTAATATATGCTGTTTCCATATATGTTCATAAACCACAGATACTAGGGCATTAGATTCCACCATGCATATAGCATGTGAAAAAGACAAGAAAAATTCTGCATATGTTTTTACCAATTACAATTGCTGTATTTCTGAGCTAGACTTGGGTTTGTGAAACAGATAAAAGAACTACCCCATGATGAGGAAAAACCTTCAGAAATTAGCAAAGATTATGATGCTATCCAAGTAATTTTCCTCATCCTAAGATGGCTATCACTTTTTCTCTCTTTTTAATAGTATAGGATGCAATAGTTATTGTATTGAGAACTTTTATGCAGGTTTCGGATGCTAAGATTCGACAATGGTCAAATGGGAAAAAAGGAAACATTCGTTCATTGCTGTCAACTTTACAATACGTATGTTTTGAGTTTATTTTTTCAATTCAAAATTAGCAGACCCCCGTTTTGTGTAATCCTGGACTGCAAGGGTGCACAAATTATATGCAAAAGATCTTGCAAACTAATTTTTCTTATATTAACAGGTTCTTTGGCCTGGGAGTGGTTGGAAGCCGGTGCCGCTCGTTGATGTTATTGAAGGAAGTGCAGTGAAGAAAGCATATCAAAAGGCATTACTCTGCCTACACCCGGATAAGCTACAGCAGAAAGGAGCTGCTTCTGATCAAAAATACCTAGCAGAAAAGGTTTTTGATATTTTGCAGGTAAAATAACATTCTTTAGTTGTATATGGGTGTTAGCCAATTAACAAAAAGGGATTTTTTTTTCTCATTTGATGGATAAAAATATTATCTCGATTAGTCACCCATCGACATTATAGGTCTATCATTAGACTATTAATAAAACTAGATTCTTAATTTGTGGAATGTTATTATTTTGGAACAAAATGAATATATAATTATATTATTTTTGAATATGGAATTTATTATTACAGTTGATATAAGCTACTATCATTCTAAGAAACATATCCCCGGGGTGAATAAACCTTTAAAAATATATATATACAGTCCCCTTTCTCTTAAGAACCGTTCTTAAGTTAACTAATTTAAGAACCGTCCATTTCGAGAGGTAAACAGTTGAATTTTTTCATAAATCTTGGTGAGGATGATCTCTATAATAAGTATATTATCTCCACCAAATTTCATCAAAAAAATCAAACGGGAACTAGGTTAATTAAAAATCTAAAATTTCAACGTCCTGGAAGTGCGCACATATATCAATTTTTCAGATAACTCACTTCTTGATTGAATTTTTTTATGAAACTTGGTGGAGATGATCTACTCACCTCCAAGTTTCATGAAAAAAATCATCAATTTACCTCCTCGAAATAGATAGTCCTTAAGTTAGTTAATTTAAGGGCGGTACTTAAGAGAAAGGTTTTGATATATATATATATATATGGGGGGGTTATGGTATCAGTTGTGGATTCTTTACACGTCCAAATTGGGCTATTCTATTTAAAGCTTGATTGGATAATTAATTAGTCCAGATCGATCCGATGAAGACTTTGTTAGGTTGGATTGAATCGCCTCTCACCCAAACTCATATCACATGTAAAAGGTGCCTACTTTAATTTTTATTATCAAATATTTACATTCATGTAAAATTATTGTACTTATTTCAAATTAACTTTTTTCTTGTATAATCTTTTTTCTTTCCCCTCATTGAGACCAACAAACCCATTTATTACATCTCTATTGTATAGAAAAAAAAAGGGCAATACACAATTTAACACTCTTTCGGCTTTGTGTTTTACCATTCTGGCCCTATTATCACTCGCAATCACTATCTATTTTACAGGATTTTTGACCAAGGGTAGATACCATCTCACTTGATAATTATTATATTTTATTTATTTTAAATAACTTATATGCAGAATGTACAAATTCTAAGTCCCCCCAAAAAATAAAGTTAGAAATAACAATGCCTATGTTGTCTTGCACAAACTATACTTGAATTGAATTCATAAAATGGTAGCTATGATATGGTCCTATTATTGCTTCATAAGGTTTTTCTTTTTCTTTTTTTCTTAGCTGTGAAAATAGTCCATAATGAGACTATCATTTGGCATCTATTTATCGGAAAAGATGACCTAATTTTGAGACTTAAAAAAATGACGTAGATAATATATTATTGGTTTATTGATTGGTGAGTGGAACAAGACATTCTTATCACTTGATTCATTTAGTAATACACTAATATATCATAAATTTATTGATTGATCATATTATTTAAGTCATTTTTTTTTATCTCAATCTATTGATTTGTTTTTGAAAAAGAAGTTTATGGTAGGGTGAATAAGAGAATAATAATAATAATAATAATTGCGTGCAGGAGGCATGGGATCATTTCAATGCAATGGGTTCACTTTGACCGGTCAAAATCTATAATGGCAATATGGAATCTGCCGGACAGTTGATTGGATTGGATATTCTCATTCACATTCTCTTTTCTTCTCTGCAAAGTGCACTTGTTAAATACCAGTTTGACTGTGCCTATACCTACTAATAACTGCAGGTATATATAGAATAATAATAATAATAATTGTTTTTTAATAGTACATTCACAATAGCAATGTTTGTGCGAGGAAAAGTGAGTCCGGAAAATACTTTCCTCAAAACTCTTTGTTCATGGCACATCAAAGTTGATGCTTTGCTGAAACATCAGAAAAGTAATAAAGCATCTAACTGCGCATTTGTCCTACCAAGTTTATCGGTAATAAATTGAATTAGAGAAATAGGTGGATTACATAAACTTAATTATGTGGGCTGGCATTTGAATTTTCATTATTATTACAAATTTTAAAAGAATAGGTAGATATTTTACTAGGATCACCGATCCCTCCTTCAATAGTTTAGTTAATAAGCAATTTCTTATCACTTGTTGACTGTAGGGCAATTTTTAGTAGATGGGTTGTTAAGAGATAGGCTTTATGCTCATCCATATATAAGAGTTGTTGAAGAGTACGATGATAATCTTTTGCTAAAGATTAATATTTAAATATGAAATTTATTTATTTATTTATTTTTACAAAACACATGACCTCAAGTGAAGGAGTATTCTGTAAAATTAAAAAATAATAATAATAATAATAATAAAAATTCTTTAATTTCCGAAAAAGAATGGCATCCATCAGTCAATGTAAATGCGAATGTGATGGCTTATAGGGGTGGCCGCGGTTCGGTTACCGAACCGACATGGTCGGTATGCAAACCGAACCGACCAAGTCGGTAATAGCATTTTCAAAACCGCAACCGAACCGAAATGATCGGTAAACCGATCGTCGGTTAAACCGAAATTGTCGGTTGGTTCGGTCGGTAATCAGTAAAAACCGACCAATGCATATTTTCACTAAAGTAGTAAAATATGCTCATTAGTTCTGTTGCTTCTGCAACCATCCATCAATCCATCTTAATATCTTATGATGTATAAATTTATAATGCATTTGTTCACTAAAAAAAACAGAAAGATAAATGTATAATGCATTTTCAGTAGCTTACAAGCAAATTAAGAAAAATGAATATCACATTTCCTCACACCGGAGAGCCGGCGACGATGGAGATTAGAGACTAAAGAGTGGAGACCGGTGAGAGTGAGCCGACTGGCTGACTGACTGAATGAGGGATGGAGTCACGGAACCACGGAGGAGTGGGGCGTGGACTGTGGACTGTGTGACTGTGGGCTATGGCGGCGGCACCGAGGAACGGAGGAACCGAGGAAGTGAGGGAGAACCAGAGTGGAGATCGGACTGGGGAAATGGGAAAGGGGGAAAATGAATTAATGAAATGGGAAAGGCGAAATGGGAGTGGCCGAGTGGGGGTGAGGGGGTCTGTACTCTGTAGGCTGTAGCTTACAAGTTTTTTACTTTTTACTTTTATTCTTTTAAGTTTTAATTAGTGTGTAATGGTTGGTAATCGGTTGACTCGGTTTCGTATTAAAATCTAGGTAACTGACTGTAATTCTTTTTTGGTCGGTCGGTCGGTAATAACCGATAGCATACATATTAAAAACCGCAACCGTAACCGAGTGATGTCGGTAACCGATTGGTCGGTTACCAACCAAAATATGGTCGGTCGGTAACCGACCGAATTATGGTCGGTCGGTCGGTTTTCGGTCGGTTTTCGGTTTACGGTTTAAAAATGCCACCCCTAATGGCTTATGTTTCAAGCGTGCGTGAGGACCACAAAGTGCCCTCAGCACTTTTTTGCATAAAACTCGCTGGTGAAGAGCTCTTTTATTTGCTTTTTCAGAGTAAATAAGTTATCCCCTATTCTCCTTTGTGTTTCAATTCTGGAAGAGATTATTAACAGACCATTTGATTGCAAAATTAAAAAATAAGTCAACTTTTTTTGAAAATTTAAAAAATGAGAGAGGTAATTTAGTAAAATGTTCGCCGTTTGTTCTTATTTTTTATTGAATTTTTTTTTCTTTTGTCCTTTGCGTTGCAATTATAAATTAAGGGTCGATCTGTTTGATTGCAATGTTAAAAAATGATTGAAAAGAGAATTCATTGTTATGAGATATTAGAAAATGGGATGGTTGATTTGGTGAAATATTTATCATTTTTTATTTTTTTATTTTCAATCGATGAAAAATAGGGGCAATTGGGCATAATGATTCATTCCAATAATAACATAATTATAAAAGATGCTTATAAATTAGCCATGTATATTAAGGATATTATACAAAAAAGACACTAATACCCTTTTCTTATAACATCTCACGTCTCATTAGAATTGACGCTAAATCCGTTTAGCATCATTCCTTATAACATCTCACGTCTCATTAGAATTTACGCTAAATCCGTTTAGCATCATTCCTTATAACATCTCACGTCTCATCAGAATTGGTGCTAAATGGTTTTAGCACCAAGTGCTAAACCTATTTAGCACCATTCCTTATAACACATCACGTCTCATCAGAATTGGTGCTAAATCTGTTTAGCACCATTTTTTATAACATCTTACGTCTCATTAGAATTTGTGTTAAATTGGTTTAACATCATTCCTTATAACATCTCACGTCTCATTAAAATTTGTGTTGAATGGTTTTAGCACCAATGCTGCTAAAACATTGGTGCTAAATGGTTTTAGCACCAATAGAAAACAGAGAACAACAAAATTCATGGTACTAAAACAGATTTAGCACCCATCCAATGCTACATATCAAGGTGATTTTAGTAACAATATACTCCCTTACAAGTAACAAAATACTCTAAATTATCTAGGCAACTTTGTTCTATTTAAATACTTAATACTTTTAATTATTTAACCTTTAACCAAAATATTTCTTAAGTTTCAGCTTATGTTTTAACGTGAACCGGCACCATTTTTAGTAGAATAATAATTTGAAAAATATCAGAGTGGTCTGTGGCCTCATATTTTAATGTTATTAAGTTGTGTTTGAAGACAACATAAAGACACCGACTACGGATGAGAAATGGTGCCTCAATGGGCCTATTTTAAGGAGACTTTTAATGAGAGTGAGAGACAAGCAAACGTGCCCTTGTGTTTTAAAAGTAAATAAGCATTGATTAATGATGTCATTAACTGCGCTTACCGGTTTTTGACGATAGAAATAAGACTTCTTCCCCTATCTTTTTCAAGAAAAGAATGTTCATGGATGCCATATTGCCATGGCTATAAGTAGATCCTTGATTATGAGTTGCTTATTCTTAAAATTAGTTTAAATGCTCAAGTAATTTCTAGGGAGATTGTAATACATTCATGCCATATTCGCAAGTTACGTTAGAAAATACTATAATTCTTGTAAGAAGTGGATAAAACTCACAACATTTCAGGTGTGATTTAAAAACCAATATTATGTGAACTAAAAGTTTTTCATCACTTTCTTTGAGAAGACAGAAAGTATATATATATATAATAAAGTCATTTGGACTTAGGTGTCTAAAATAAACAGATCCGTTAGTCAACTAGTGAAAATCGTTAATCAACACAAATATTTGGCTAAAACTTCTAATAATATTCCTCATCCATTCCCGGTAATGCATATGAAATACTTAGTTACCAAAAAATATCAACACAGTAATTAAATCTTGGGTTAAAAATAGTTAACCGTGATTTATTCAATAAAAATATTAAATTTTGTGGTGTGTAATAACTTACATTAATTACATGGGTTAACAATGTCATGGTTGTTCCTAGTAAAAAAAAAAGGGAATAAACAAATCAATGTAAAAACATTAAGCCAACATATATGTAACGAAATAGAAACGAAAGAGAGATTGAAGAAGGAGAATGAAAAAATTGTATTACTTTCTTGATGATTGAATGTACAATAGAGTAAGAATATATATACTAGAAATAAAACCCTAATCTAGGATACAATTAGGAAAGTATAATGGGAACACAATCAATACAATTAATACAATATGGAAAGTATAATAGAAATAGGAAACGTAATATATAGTATATTCTAACACCCCCTCAAACTCAAAGTGGTAAGTGAGAGACCAGCTGGAGTTTGGAAATCAATGCTTGGAAACGGCTAGGCTGGTGAGCTTTAGTGAAGAGATCTGCAGGTTGGTCATCTGAAGATACGGGCATAAGACGAATGTAGAGATTGCGAATATGCTGTCGAATAAAGTGACAATCAATCTCAATGTGTTTAGTTCGTTCATGAAAGACGTCATTGTGACTGATTTGAATGGCACTACGGTTGTCACAATAAAGAGTAGTAGCAGAGTCTTGAGGAGCACCTAAGTCATCGAGGAGGCGTCGAAGCCATATTAGTTCTTGTGAAGTATCAGCAAGAGCGCGGTATTCAGCCTCAGTGCTTGATCGAGAAACAACAGACTGTTTCTTACTACGCCAAGTAAGAAGAGAGTCCCCGAGGAAGAAACAGTAACCAGTAATAGACCGACGATCCGTAGGGTCACCGGCCCAGTCTGCATCAGAGTAAGCCCTTAATACAAGAGATGACTTTGAGGAGTAGTGAAGCCCATGAAAAACTGTCCCTTTGAGATAACGAAGAATCCGAATAACAGTATCAAAATGAGTAGAGCGAGGAGCAGCCATAAACTGACTGACAATATGGACAGCATAAGCAATATCCGGGCGAGTAACAGTAAGATAAACCAGACTGCCAACTAACTGTCTGTATAAAGTTCCATCAGAGAGAGGAGTACCATCAAACGGAGTAAGTCTAACATTGGTGTCCAATGGAGTAGATGCAGTTTTACAGTCAGTGAGACCAGCACGAGCCAGAACGTCAGACGTGTATTTCACTTGAGATAAATAGTAACCTGTTGAATCAGAAAGGACTTCCAGCCCTAAGAAGTAGTTGAGACGACCAAGATCCTTCATTTCAAAAAACTGACTGAGAGATTGTTTGAGATCTGAGATACTAGAAATATCATCCCCAGTAATTATCATATCATCCACATAGAGGAGAAAAAGAATAGTCCCAGAATCTGTCTTTCGAATAAAGATGCCTGAGTCTGACGAACTGGATGAATAACCAAGCTTTGTGATGGTAGAGATAAATTTTGCGAACCAAGCTCGGGGAACTTGCTTGAGTCCATATAGAGCACGACGAAGTTTGCAGACCTGAGTAGACTGGTGTGAATAACCGGGAGTTGGTTTCATATATACTTCTTCTGTGAGGTCCCCATTAAGAAAGACATTTTTAACATCCATCTGAAAAAGATCTCATTTGCGAACGGCAGCAATAGCAATAAGACTGCGAACAGACGTCATTCGAGCCACAGGAGCAAAAGTTTCTTCATAGTCTATACCATACTCCTGATTGAACCCCTTAGCTACGAGACGAGCTTTGTATCGGTCAATCGAACCGTCAGATCGTGTCTTGATTTTATACACCCATTTACACCCAACTGCAGATTTTCCAGGAGGAAGAGTCACAAGATCCCAGGTATGCGCTTTATCTAAAGCTTGTAATTCTTCTGTCATAGCTTGCTGCCAAAGTGGATTAGTACTAGCTTCCTTATAGGATGTGGGTTCATAGTGAGATATCATAGTAGAATAACAATGGTAATCACGAAGGTGATGAGGGAGCTTTCTTACCCGAGTGGACTGTCGTTGTGGTGGAGGTATGACAGGATCAGCAGGCGAGACATCATCATTGGGAGGTGCCGTATGTTGAAGCTCATTGGAAGAAATGACGTCAGGTGAGGATGGTTCAGGAGGTGTTGGACTGGGAGGTTGAGGTGGTGATGGTGTGGCTTCTGGTTCAGGTTCAGGTTCTGGTGGGAATGTGACAACTGGACCCTCAAGTTCAGGGGTGAAAAGGTCAAGAGATGAATGAGTAAAGAATGGAAGTGGTGATTCTTCAAAAACATAAAATCCAATCTATCATCTAATCATCAACCAAATCCAAATCAAAAACCCTAGCCTCATCAACCCAATCAACCAACCAATCAAAAACCCTAGCTTTATCCAACTGTCGATCCACTGTTCAAAGCCCTACAGAACCTCGATTAACCCAAAACATATACCAAAAGCTTCGTCTTTTCAATACGAACCAAACCCCGTTGAAAACACCCCATTCGGACATCACACGCGCTCTCACGCGCCTCTGCAAGATCCCCCAGTCGCGCAGCCCAGATCCCACGCGCACCCTCATTTCTTGATCAATCGCCACCTCTGATACCATGTAACGAAATAGAAACGAAAGAGAGATTGAAGAAGGAGAATGAAAGAATTGTATTACTTTCTTGATGATTGAATGTACAATAGAGTAAGAATATATATACTAGAAATAAAACCCTAATCTAGGATACAATTAGGAAAGTATAATGGGAACACAATCAATACAATTAATACAATATGAAAAGTATAATAGAAATAGGAAACGTAATATATAGTATATTCTAACAATATATAGTAATATAATTAAAATTAGTTCAGGAGATTGGATCATGCTAATTTGAATTTTGAAGAAACGGCCACCCAACTCTGGCGATGTTTTGGCCGTTAAACATCTGTCACTGCCACCTCCCTCGGGGGAAAATAGGTGCAAGGAGAACTGGTGGACGATAGGATCGGATCCCAAGGCAACGGTTCCAATAATGTGATTTCTTGCTTTAACCATTCTTCTCCGTTTATAAGCCTCATTGCTTTTAAAACGGTAAGAAAGTTGGCATGAACAAAATTGAAAAAATAAACAAATTTTTTTTTGAGATATTACTCCATTAATTTTTATTTTTTTTGCAGAAATAAATAACAATTTGTTAATAAGTTGACATGAATGGTACAAGTAGGAATAAAATGAGGCATTAGTAGAAATAAAAAGAGAGTTATTCTTAAAAGTTTGGGTCAATAATTGTGTTGAGTAATGATTTTTACTCTTTGAATAACGGATTCGTTTATTTTGAACCCAAAAATTGAATAAATAGAAACTAGAAATCTCGAATTCAATAAAGCGAAAATTATAAACCCCAAATTCAATTGACCCTTTAAAATAATTGGTTTATTTTACAAAACCTAAAAATAATCTAAATAACTGAAATAAAAAGTTCGAAAAATAATTGTAGTACAACATAATAATGCAAAGTACAAGCGATACTTTGTACCTGGGCAGAGATCGATGGAGATATATGCATACCAAAATTACATGGCCCTTAATTAAGCTTAAAACGACACAAGATGTTCATGAATGCTAAGAAGAAAGCAGACATGGGCAGCTGTACCTCTTCATCACTCTACTGTACACTTACTTCCCCCTTCATTTGACTTCAATTATTGTCATGCCAGCAGAACTGTTAGGACTGCGCGCAATATTAATTAATAACATACATACATACATACATAACAACTAATTCTGTTATTTTTAATTAATTCTTCAATTCATTGGGAAATGTATGTTTAGTATGTATAACTTTATATGTACCGGCTTCTTCTATTACATGTTTCCCAACCGTTCATGTACTATATAAATCTCGTAATTCAATATGATTTAATATTTTGGAAACATTTAAATTTCATCAAGTGATAAATTTAAGTCAAGAAACGTGACAAGTATCTTATAAAATATAAATATTTGTTTTTCTTTATTTTTTGTTAGAGTGTCCATCTTCACAAATTAAAATTAATCAACCTTAACGTATCTCAACTAATTCAAAATACACTTAAAATAAAAGAAAAAAAATAATATTATATATTTTATACATAGCAATTATAAAATGCAAATCCCTTTTGGCTTTTAGTTGTTGAAATAGTAATTTTTTATTTTTCTTTTGTTTTTGAAATAAACAATATGCTAATATAGTGTTTGACAATATAAAGAGAATAAAGATAAATGAATTTTTATAAAATCCGAATTGAGGGTGGGAAAATCCACACCTATCTCCAAATTATTCTTGTTACTTTTAAATACTAATTTTTGTGCACGTGCGTTGCACGTAATTTTAATACTTGACAAATATCATTAAAAATGCCCATATTAAGAATTAAATAATTAGTATAGAATAAAAATAATAACAAATAAACAAAATATTGTATCAAGTGCAAAATTCATTTAATTTTTTTTACCGACCTAAAAGTCTTGTAATTTTAATACGATATATTAAATAGTTTCATTCTTGAGAAGTTTGTTATGAAGTTATTTAGAAATCTTTTACAAAACACTTAATTCAACAAAAATTCTTAACTTATTTATTTATTTTAGCCAAATAAGTAGAGTTTAATTTTATTTGGATATTAATACTAATATAAAAATATATGGAGTTATACACTTATAATCTTATACTATTTTATTTAATATAAATCTAGCTTAAAATCTTTGTTTAATTAAATATTTTAGCCAAATAAAGTATAATTTAAATTTATTTGGAATACTAATATTAATATAAAAATATATGGAGTTATATTGTTTTCTTTAATGTAAATTTTAAAATATTTTGTTTAAAATTAAATGGTAAATTTGTTTTCACAAAAAATAAAATAAAAATACTTAAATTATTCATATTTTTAAATATAGTATAGATATAGATAAATAGATAATTAATTGATGAGGAGGAGGTGTTAGTGTGTTACATGAAAGGAATTATGCATATATTAATTATATTAATAAATTATACATTAACAAAATGTAAAATATATCAATATAACCGAAGTTGCAGTTAACGAAACCTTTTAAATTATTCACCATGGTTGATAATTTTCTTTTCTTTTTCAACCCATTCACGGTCCCAGAGAGCGAAGATTGAAAAGGGTCAAGTCTGTTTGTCTTTTGTGTATTCTGTTTTGATTGGTATATATCTTCAATAGTCTTTGCTTCTCATTTACTTAATTCAAGTTAATAGTTACTATCTTTTGGTTAAAACATGAGTAATTTCATTTGTATATAAAAAATTAGCATGTTAATGTGTAAAAATATAATGTAATATATTTTTTTTAATTAATATATAATAATTATATTTGATATGTAGATTTTATATTTATCTAAAATTATTGTTAAAACATTAAAGTAGTATAAATCCAGTTGCATTCTCTTTGTTTTCCAAACAATGAAGTCCAGATCTTTTCATATTATGTTAGTTATATATTCGCCAATATTATTTAAAAAACATTGTATTGTATTAAAAAAAAAAATGTTATGTAATAAATTTATTAATTAGTTTAAAAAAAAAATGTAGTTTAGATAGAAGGGAGAGAGGGCGAGGGGCACTTATGTCAGACCACATTAAGAACGTCCAAAACCCGGGGTCTCGTCTTTTCCTTGTCTTCAATATATATATCTTTTATAGTGTGCGCGTGTGTTAGTGTTTGGCTCGAAGATGTGCTCCCTGGGATATCTGGATTCGCAGTAGTAGCAGCAGCAGCAGCAGCAGCAGATTGTTAGCAGAAAAACGAGTGCAATCCTGTTGTTGTTATTAATTATCAAAGGACACACACAGCTATACCCCCACCCTCCCCCTTTTTTCAGGCATCAGGTGGTTTTTATTTATCTATCTATCTATCTTCTCTTTTTATTTAGAGAGAGAGAGAGAGAGAATTAAGAAGAGCACAGTCATTTTTACAATTACATCTACTACATTTCTCTCCACTAGCTCTCTCTTTCAATGGCTGGCAATCTTCTCTAAATCTGTGAGTTTTTCTCTCTCTTAAAACTTTTTATTTTCTTTCTTCCGTTAATTTACTCAAGTTTCAGTCTCGGTTACGCTTGGTTCTTCTTAATTTCATTTTATCTGGTCCGCCTTATTCGGTAGGATTACTACAAATTCTCGTGTTTTTAGACACTTATTATGCTTCTG
This sequence comes from Lonicera japonica, assembly GCA_021464415.1. NCBI lineage: Eukaryota > Viridiplantae > Streptophyta > Magnoliopsida > Dipsacales > Caprifoliaceae > Lonicera > Lonicera japonica. The sequence continues at coordinate 4,619,381 of CM038466.1, forward strand.
ATCTGCTGGTCTAAAAACTGCTACCTTGTTTTGCTCTGCAATTTCTTTTTTTCCTCACTAATGTTTGTTATTTCTAGTTATATCAGCGAGATCTGGCGTAATTCTACTTGTGTTGGTAAATCTAGGCCAACATTCACTCCTTACCTTCTCATTGTCGCTGATTCTTCAATTTTCGTGCAAATTCTAGGTATTCTGATGCTGAATTTGCTACTTTGTGTAAAATTGGCTGTTAAAACCAGGGCTTCGTATGAAAAATGTTAGGTTAACAATGACTTGGTGATAATAATGCGTGTAGTTTGGTTCCCATCGATGTTTGATGAGTATCTGATACAGTGCACTAATACGAAGTTTATATTGGAAAAAATTTGCTCGGATTTACAAAATTAAGAGGTTTTCTATTTAGCACACCCAATCGAGTTATGCATGTAGTTATCTCATATCGCAACTGTTTTTGTTAGTGTTATTGATTTTGTTTGGTTACCAGAATGGTTGGTATGGGTAAAAGCTAATTTATTCGTAAGGATGTCAACTCTTCTTTTTTGGCTCCATACCTTGGTCAATTTTTGTTTCAGGGAATTCTCGATTTTTTTTCTTTAATTTGCCGGGAGTTGCTAAATTGGTATTATATTTTTTATTTTTTTTAATGTTTTGTGAGCATTTGTATTCGTTTATATAGATGTGTGATTTGTTAAGATAAGCTAAAAGTTCATATGTTCATGGAAAAAAAGTAATGGCATCAATCAATCTGCGGAGAGGGAATGTGCTCTAGCAGTTAGTCATGTCCTTATGTCAATTTTATAGTTCCGAAAAATCATAAGCGACCAACTAAGCTGAAGAAGAAAGATGCTCTTTAGATTTGTGCAAGATGCAGGATCAGTCTGAGAATCTGCTGAATTTTCCTAGAGTCTTTGTGCTGGATAATATATAGTTAATCAGTAAAGTGTTTTTATTGCTGTACTAATATGAAATATGAGGCAAGTAAAGGGTCTTGTCAAGCATTTTTTATGAGGATGCTTTGAGCAAAGTAAATTTCTATTAACAGTACAAATTTATAGAGATATTTATTGAGTCTACACACTAGATTTGCTTGTAGGGAATGTGTTGTTACTTGAACAAGTTATCCTTCATATATAAGTGTTGAAATTTTGGATATTAAGTACATTTTGACCAGGTGTAGCTAAACTAGAAGCCAAAGTGCTAGCCATCAGTGTTTATATGTATTTGGCTATATTCATGGACTCCCACTCATGCTGTTGCTGACTTTCCTTGGAATGTGGGACCTCTGTAATAGGTCTTTTATTAGATCTCTGCTGACACTTGTTCTATATAGAAGTTCCGATACTCGTTTAATATACCAGCATGTCAAAGTCAACTCAGTTGTTGTTGATAAACTAAGTTGTGTTTCTGGTGAGGAGATGTTCTGGAGAGTAGTTGCAGGACGTGTAATATATCTTAAAAGCTGGCCAGTCATAGTTTATTCATTGTTGTAGCATGGTCAAGGGATCTGCCAGAGTTCAATGGAACTACCAATTTTAATGATGAAAGCATATTAATATGTTCTGGTTGTTCAGAAACAGAGTCAATCTTGAGAGAGCCTATTCTAGATATTAAATAAATAACTGATGGCTCCTATGGTATGGTCGCCCAGGTCACATGTGCAGGCATTAGAATTTAGAAATCAATAATTGTAAAGAAAATGAAATGGTTGTAAAAAAGAGTAATATGCGGACGGGTTCATGAAGCATTAATCTAGTTGAGGGTTACTTGTAACAAATTCTGCCAATCAACTAATATTTCGAAGTTCGAACCATCAAGTTCTACTGGGTAATGTCATTAGTAATTTGTTGTGATATAACTGCTCAACATAATTGATTAGCATGTATGACGGTATGAAGAATATAAATGTGCTCATATCAGAATTTGTTTTTCAATTTTGCGTGTGGCTTCTCTCGTCCTTTTTTCTGTTGTTTCACTGATTACCTGCAAAGTCTGATGCTTTTGGTGATTGTCCAAATGTACAGGATGCCCTTGGTTGTTGGCCGACTTTTGGTTTCACCATTGGAATCACCATGAAAATTGGAACAAAGAAAGGATGGAAATCAATAGTGCCACTCCGTTTGAGGGGCAAATCAGTACCCCGTTTTTGTTTATTTCCCAAATCAAAGTCAGCTGGTTATGGTCCAGGCAACACACCAGTTTATCTCAATGTATATGACTTGACGCCCATGAACGGTTATGCCTATTGGGCTGGTTTTGGTATCTTTCACTCTGGTGTGGAAGGTAAGCTTACCAACTTTTCTATTGGTTTTGTGTCATTGCTTCTCTTTTCCTTAACCATGTAATCCAATTTAGTGGTTTTGGCCCTCACCTCCGACTTGGGAGGTTGTGGGTTTCATTCCCCTCCTCCTAGGATTTGTAGTGTTAAAAGGGAAGAGACGTCAGAGCTTCCTTTCAAAAAAAGGAAAAAAAAAATAACAGTGCTTTATCTATCTAAGAGATTAAGACAATTGATATAATGATATATCTTTTGTAGATTATAATCATATGGAGGGCTAATTTACCTACATCAATGTAGAGTAATGAAACAGAAATATAGTATTTTTCAGTGGATCTTGCAGCCCCTTTAGCTTAATGAAATTGTTCGTTGTGCTTTAAGTTATATGCCATCTATAAATCATGTCAAAGTCGCTCTACTTTGTCCACTTGCTGCAACCAGATGGGAATTACATAAATTGTGTTGCTTTTTATGCAATCCGTACTTCCATAGCATATTACTTAAATATATATCAGAAAATGTGATAACTGTAATAAAAGAATATTGACTCGCACTACTACTTGACAGTTCATGGTGTAGAATATGCATTTGGAGCACACGACTATCCAACCAGTGGTGTCTTTGAGGTTGAACCTCGACAATGCCCAGGATTCAAGTTTAGGAGGTCAATTTTCATTGGGACTACGTGTTTGGACCCTGTTCAGGTTAGGGAGTTCATGGAGCATCATGCAGCAAGTTATAATGGTGATACGTATCACTTGATTGTCAAGAACTGCAACCATTTCTGCAAGGACATTTGCTACAAGCTTACTGGCAAGTCAATTCCAAAATGGGTAAATCGACTGGCAAAAATAGGTACTCTTTAATTTCTCTTTTCTCTTTGTGAAGTTCTTGTTTGTTGTACTGAGCGCTTTGAATCTGATCATTAGCTTGCTTTTTGGCAAAATAACCTCCATTTTGTTTGATCCCTTGCCATTTTGCATCAATTTGGGGAATTCATCATAGAATTGGTCCTTTTAAATGAGATAAAATGTACAAAAAAAGCGAAGAAAGGAGAAAATGTTGCACTAAAAGATTGACAAACTACATACATTAACCACCAGTCCACCACCAAACCCCCCCCCCCCCCCCCTTTTATTTTTGGGGGTAAAAAAAAGGGTTGAGTAGTATCGAAAATGCTCTGCTTTAGTGTTGGAAAAGAATATTCATATTAACATTTCCTCCCTTTAGCAAAATTCCTGCCTTCGCATGTCTATGTTGTTGTTTGTAGTCTCCTGTGGAATAGGACTTACAGGATGCGCTTTTCTTTTAATAAAATGTTGCTAATTAACCCTCTGCCATCAGTATTAGATCTAAAAACAGGTACCCCGATTTTCCACTGGGAAGAAATTTTCCTTTCCCATCCAGGATAATTCTGATCTTGAGATGTGAGATTAACCCATCAAACGTGTTATTATTGTGATGAATAGTTTTACCTTCAATGTAACTCTATTTTTTTTAATGTTTGTTGTTCCGACCATTTTCCTTTTAGGTTCCATATTCAACTGTGTATTACCCGAAGCCCTCAAAATTACCGCTGTTCAACATGACCCTAATTACCAAGCATATGATAGCGAGAAGAGAAGACTGAGAAGTGGATTCAGTTGCTTGTCATCAATCTCAACAAGGCAGAGACAGTTGTCCACATCTTCATTGTTATTACAGTCCCCATTAAAAGGCTGCTTACCCCCATGGGAATTGAGACGCACTAACACTGGCTCCCTCAAATGAGGTATGAAAGATGAGGATCACTGCTTTAAACCTTTTTAACTCAAAAATGTCATGTTAGAAAGAACTTGTTTGAAAGTTCTTAGCACTGTGTGCGCAAATATTGTGATCACGCCACAGAAGCTTTAGAAGGGGGAAATGTGTGTAATTGTTCTGTATGATGTACTAGAAAAGGTTGCATATTAGCCTCTCTCTCTCTCTCTCTCTCTCTCTCCAACCTTATGATGCCAATTAGGTACCGCAGGTAGGAAGGAACTTGTGCGACCCTTCCTTGCAACCATTTTAGCTCATATACTCTGCAATTTAGTTTTACATCTAGGAACTAATTCAAGTTTCCATTGTATGTCTTCACTTTGAAGGCTAGTGCACAGAGCCTTTTTTCTTGTGAAATTCAGATTTTAGCATGTAGGTGAGCAAGAATCCCAATAAACCCTTGGGAACATGTTTGTTGCTCAAGAAAAAAAAAATAAAAAAAATAATCAAGTCTTAATTCATTTTGAAAAACCGGGACCACTTGCTCACCCTGCAACAGTGCAAGCTCTTGTGTATTCCTGAAAATATAAGTTTTCCAAAATACTGGTTCGTTTATTTATTCTTCCAAATTGATCAGCGTAAGGTGAAACTATTGAGGCAGCTGGTATTCTGTTGCTAGCAAGCATGCATATTTAGATACATACAGAATAAGTCATGTATACCAGTCCCCTTTTAGGTAGGTTAAAATCTTCTTTATGGTCCCTTACAATCCGCCCTAGATGAGAGTACAAAATCTTGAAGAATACAGTAGTATACTTCTTACGTGCTGAGTTACTACTAGAGGGTGAATTACCTGCAAATTATTGGGCAAATACATCCAAGTGACCTTTCTTCCCAATCTCAGGCAGCGGCACATGAATTTTAAAAGACTTTCAATTTGAGATGTTACATCAAAAAGAAAAGTAAAATCTCAATTTCTGATGCTTCAATTAAGATTATAGCTTCGAAAAGAAATTGTCGCAATTGAATTCTTTAATCCAGCTCGCAAATGATAACACAGGCTCAAGGAACACGTCTAATAACTATTTGGCCATCTCTTAATCTATAGAACCTACCGTATGAACATCAAGTTTCAAAGATTAAAAAAAGCAGGCATCAGCTGCTAAAGACCAGACCTCCGTCAATAAATAAATGAAACTATCCTTTGCCTGTATTGATCACCACCAATTGATAAAACATCAACGAAGGCCAGCCTTGAAAAATACCTTTGAATGTATGGCAGCAATATTCCAGTGTATACATTTCTCAGGAGTGTTGACAATATGCATAATGCCTCTTGCTCAGAGTATGGTTTTCTAATGGAACAATTTTTACTACTAGAATTTGTTTCCTTTCTTTGAGGAACAAATCATACAATGAATATACAGAAGGCGAATCCGAATTACCGTTGACAAAACAAACCTGCAGGAACATGAAAGAGATGCTTCAGATTAAAAAAGATACAAACCTTCTTTTGGCCCCACCTAAAGGTTTCTAAATGATCAAATATGCATAACATTTGAAAGACGCTAAACTAAAGCCCAGCAAGCCCATAAATAGGATATATTGACCCAAATATCGGTGAGATAAATCGTTACTAGCTTAACGACCATCTTTTATTAAGAACATTACAGAAGTATATAGTACACCCATGGTAAATTGAGTGGATCATCTCCACCTTCGCATCACTGTGTTATATCCAAAGGTAAATTCTACAGGAGAACAAAGAAACCACGTGGACTTGAAATTATCATTCCTCTTTCTGATGCAAAACAGTAGGCAGACTATTATTACCATTAAGAGCGGTGTGATATACTCGTTTCTCCGCCAAACCAATATCAGATAGTATTAAATTACCCTGCACCCCAAACAGAACTCCAATTCAGTAATCCAGATGGACCCATATGGAATATGGTGTGATGGTGACACAGAGAAGTGTGGAGAGAGAAAACGAAAATTAAAATAGAAGGGAAATTAATAATTAAGAAGGTATATTGATGATTGAATAATTAAAACACAAAACTATGCCTCCTGTTAGAAACCATCAATCCCAAAAGCTTAAGCTGATAAGCACTCCCCCTCACATGCGACCCCCACTTGCACGTGAAGAGAAACCAAATGCACAAACACAAAGGGCGAAATAAATGCAAATGGGAGGATTTGAACCCAAAACCTTGTAGAACCTGAGCTCTGATACCATATTAGAGACCATTTCTCTCAAAAGCTTAAGCTAATAAGTAGTGGGCCAACAATGTATATCATGCTCTTCAACACCTCCTTATATAGAGGTAGAAACAATCCTAATTAAACTAGAACTTGGACCAAATAACTAAACAAGTAGCCCTAATTAGACTCAAATTCCTATTTAAGAGACTCAAACTAATAGAAATCTAATTCCTATTCAAAATAGAATTCCTAGATAACATATAAAAAAATAAAAATATCATAAACATAGTCCTTGTAATCCTTGTTTTGTCCTTCATCCATGGTTATCATGGCATTTTTATCTCATTTTATTTTAGTTTTATAGGTGCCTCTTTTGAACTGTATGTTATACACCATTTTTCTGCATCTCCATTTCCTAAATCACTGAAGTTCAGTTAGGAACATGCGGCCTCAATTAATAATTTACAATCCGAAGTACTATGCCACTGGTTCTACCCGAAGAGAAGGGGAAATGCTTACCTCGTGAGCCATCAATTTCCTGACATTATCGGCATAAAGTTTTGGATCATCCTTTTCTTGTTGTGAGGGGTAATAAATCGGTAAATGTGTAACCTCGATATGATTGACAAATTGACAGAACAGATAAATCACATGGCGCACCTGGAAATGAAGATATGTATCTAAATAGAAGAAAAATACAAAGGTGATCTGTGATTCTTTTTTCCTATATATATAAAACCATTTTTTTCTGATAAATGTAATATCTCAATGCATAGTAGATATATCATGTTTTAGGAATATATATATATATGTAGATATATGGGCTTCTACATGATCTAAGCATATAAACTGATAGGCTTCTTGAAACCATCAGGTAAACAAAATCACTCGTTCACCATTCCTGTTTGGGTGAGGTAAAGTAAAAATTATAGTTCTAAGCAAGACTATGAAATATATTCTGTGACAAATAAAACCAGTGTACTAATAACTCGTTAATAAAAATAAAAAATGCTTGAAAAATATTGATCAACTTAGCCCTGATAAACCAGATTTGTGAAGACTAAAGAAATTTGAATTTTTCATTATAATACTCACCCCGGATATGGTGTCCCAGGCAGGACTAAATCTCTGGTAAGGATATCTTAGTATCACAGGAAGAACTGGAGCTTTTGATAAAAATGCACCAGTTTTAAATGGAAGAAGAAAATCACCATTTGTCGTTGTGCCTTCTGTAGTAAAACGGAGAAGTTAATGAACAACTCTAAGCAGTTATTCTGGATAGGTTCTGCAGAAGGGAATATTTTAGGGCCACTAATATGGATAAGTTACTATCACTACACAGAATAAATACACTCAGTTTGTGCTTGGAAGTCCACTTTTAAGGTTTGAAATTGGATCACTTTTGCACCAATTCCAATTTCAAACCTTAGAATTGAAGTTCTCACCCTCATAATAGTTATAAGTTTCCACCAGAAGAGAGGCCGCCAATGGACCATAAAACCAAGCAAGGAGTGTTGATAGGATCAAAGTGATCACCTGGGAAAAGCATCATTATTGGCGCAAACTTATTCTGATGAGCTTCCCGAACTCTTTCATTCACAACACCTGCAAGCAATTGACGGGTAAATATACACTGAAATGAAGATGAATTAAAATATAAGAAGCTAAAACAACCTTGTGTTATGGTTCTTGAGTAGGAAGAAAATAGTACTGTTAAGAAAAGTTGTGCAGATAGATGTGATTGCCATAATTTCAATTGAGGGAGCATTAGTTTTTGTAACTAAAAACTTAAGGGGGGGTTGAACCTGCACGATAAAATTACATGTATGCTTAACATTCAAACTATACTCCCCTACAAAGAAAATGAGAACTTATACACCCCAACCAAGCTCCCCCAAAAAATAAAAGAAAGATGAGGCTACTCTTGGAAAGTGTCCCTGAAACAAAAAATAAAAAATAAAAAAATTAACAAATAACAAAGACTCAAATAAGGGGGTTTTCACTCCCTCACTTACCTCATCCTCCCCGTCCAAATAGACAAAAAAATGCACAAAGGCATCCCATAAACTACAGACCTTTTCACTAACATCTGTTCCAAGAATTTTAAAAATCACATATACAACCTAATGTCGTCAACTCAACCTCCCAGCACATGGAACAACCTTTTTTATTGGGACAAGTATCATTCATGTTTGTTTTCAATAAAATATTGTCGGTAATACATGCTGTTCAATGATACAATTCTCCCTCCATTTTACTTGACAACAACTTCCTAGCCCAGCTTCAATCCCTTTTAGAACACTGATTCCCTTGTTTTTCCATTTTTAGCACAATTGGATTACAACTTGTCCCCTTTTTCCCCTTTATTACTGTCATAAGATAAAGTGAACTGTTGAAACAACGGAGACACTGTTTATGTTTACCGCTGAATGGATGTAGGTTAGGAGAGCACTCTAGTTTGTTCCAGGCACTACGGTTGATCCTTTAAGTGTGCTCCTAGCTCTCGAAGGTGGGTTTTCTTCCTAAAGTAAGGACATGGCCTCTGTTATCCAGAAGGTAGCAGCAAGATCAAAAGTGATTAGTTCTTTAACAAAAAAGAGAAAAAAATTATGAATAAAGAGGAATACTTATAACACAATCATTCTTGATTTTCATCTTCATCTACCACCTGTGACCTTTCTACTTCTTGAAGCAAAAAATGTATTTCTGCCATAACAAAGATGTGAATAAGCGATGTCTTTCACCCAACTCCTCTGACAAACTACAAGGTATCCGTGATTTTAATCATGCTCTAAACCACTCAGAGAGAGAGGGAGAGAGCTAAGAAATATAAAGGTATCGTTTATAGCAAAGAGCCCCTACAAAACAGCTCTCGTTCCACGTATATGAAGGTGAATTCATAACGTACACAACAGTGTTATAAAATGAAATAGGGGAAAACATAAAGAAAAGAAACCTGTACCAGAAACACCCTTGAAGTCGGATGATTTTGACTCCCGCTGGACATAAACACAACCAAGGCACTTGCTGTAAAACCGAGAGACAACAATTAAATCTCCTCCCACTTGGTAACAAATAGTCAAATATATGCATAGGTAAATTCATCAAGAATGAAACTCAAAAGAAATTAAGAATAAAAGAGCTAGTAATGGAAGTAAAGGTTCTGAAAAATACCAGTAAGAATAATGACAGAAGCTGTTACTCATTCTCATCTCACTAAGGAGATAAACAGAAAAGGGAAAGCCCAAAGTTTTCACAAGAACATTTTAAAACTCTCATTAATTTTTTGGAAATGAGATTTCTTATAGTTAAGCTAGATTGGGAGTTAGTTTGAACGTAAAATACAACCCATGCATGCAGCAAGCCTGGACCTCTCAAAAACATTGAAAAGAAACAACTAATTGTGCATAATTAAACTATATAGTCTGGAACCTTTTGAAAACCAAAAAGGGAAGAGGGGAGGAGGGGGTGGGGACGAGGAGCCACTCACACGAAGTACACTTTTTAGTCAAGGAACCCTTTAAGTTTTCTCTAAACCGCAACATAATATAGCAGAATACAGATAGTTCAACAATTTAGTTTTTCCATCTTTTATATCATAGAATTATAAATTAGAGCACCTAAACATGGATTGAAAATAATGGTTGTTATCTTTAACAAATTTTGCATGCCTAATCAGAGGATAACTATATGTTGCATGCCTAATCATATGATAACTATTAGGTTTAAGTAAAACACCTTGAACTGAGAGAATTGATTGAACATGCAAGTATCCTGTACATACAGAAAGTCTGATAAAATTGCAGAAGAAAATTTGTATCTATCACAGAACAAGAATTAGCTGAACATATATAATGGGAACCAACCTGATGAGACCAACTAGAGGAAGTTTACCCACTGATCTCTTCAGCAATAAAATCCAGGAATATAAGCAAGAAATATCAGAATAGATATATGTCAGTTAAATTGGCAATGTTCGAAGACAAAATTAATATCATAAAGGGGAAATGCGTTAACGAACCTTGGCAACGAAGCTTGGAAAAGAGGAAGACATATGGTATAATATATCCAAATAAGATATATGGTTTGATACGATTGCCCCAGGTCTATCAGGGTCGTCCTGCCAATTACAGAGAAGCAATAGACCGAAGAAATGGAAATAAACAAAAATCAGTATATTGACAAAGAAATTGTCTTCAAATATTTACTTGATATGCTAAAATACAAGGGGAGAAGAGAGAGAATATCATCTTTGTAGTGCATATAATTCATCATCCTCCTTCACTGATTATTCCCGTTTATGTGACTGATTATATCCATTGGCAAATAGCTGACTAGTGCCAAAATACCGTGTCTCTAGATCAGATAAGCATAAGGTTCAGGGAGGTCAGCAAAGGGACAATGTGGTAATTTGAGTAGTGAATGCTTCTGCACAATTCGAGTATTTGTGTGTCATACTCATTAAACTTTAATCATAATAGCCATTAATCTAATCTGTTTAGATTGATGCCAAAGCCTGTATTTAGCAGAAAAAATTCATGTACGTGCTGATACTTCGAGTTTCAAGGACAATGTAAACACAGCAAAAAAAAAAGATTCAAGGACAGAGGCAATTCAGCACAAATATAGAGATACTAGCAATGCAATGAAGTCCAATAGAATCCAACAGAGCAGCAGCAGCAGCAATGAGGAGCCTACCTCAGAGTTATTATTGTCTATATCTGACCTCCTATAAGTTTCTCGAATCCAATAGAACCCTAGAACGAACAGCATTGACCTGGACAAAAACTTTCCACTCTGTACAATCACGGACCTCTTCCAGCCACGCATATTGGCATAATCGTCCTGCTCATCTTCTGGATTCGGGGCCGAGAAGAGAGTACAAACGCGGCAAATTAAGTAATAAACCACCAGCAAGGTCGTGGCTAGCACTACACGGACCGGCAGCAACGTAACAAGAGCGACGCCGAGCATTACCTTCTCCGATAACGGAAGCTCGCCCCGTCCCATGGTACCGTACACGTCGTGGCGAACGTAGGCCGCGAATTTCTTCTCCAGCTCATCGATGTCTGGTTGGGAAGTGGCGGTAGTGGAGTTTGGCTTGAGGAGGGGGCAGTCGTCGTTGGTGGATGCATCGTCTGTAGTTAGGTGATCCGGTGAGGGGGAGGATGGGGGTTGGTGGTGGTGGTGGTTTGATTTGGGGTTTAAATCTTGGAGTTCGGATTCCATATTTGGTGGAACCCTAATTGTAGGGAGAGAGAGAGAGAGAGAGAAATTGATGATTTAAAAATTAGATTTTAATTGTTATTATGGTGTAAAGTTTTTGTTGGCCATTGTTGTTTAAGCATTGAGGGAGAGAGAGAGAGAGAGTTGAACGGTTGTGTTTGTAGATCTGAGTTGCGGGAAAGTTTTTGTTGGTCGCATGACGGTGCAATGGAAGTAAGTGCGTTCGTGCGTGCGTGCGTGCGTGCGAAATCCTTAATTAAAATACTCCTCCTCCCAGTTTTATTTTTATTATTATATTATTATTATTATTATTAAGTTTTACAAGTTCGTTCTAACATGCTCTGGACTAGGGGTGTTCAAAAACCGAACCGAACCGAGAAACTGAAAAAATCGAACCGGAAAATGGACCGATTTGGACCGGACCATTTGAATTCGGTCCGGTCCGGTCTAAATTTTGAAGGACCGAATCATTTCGGTCCGGTCTTCGGTCTTGCATTTTAACACTACGATCGGACCGGACCGGACCGGTTTTAATATATATATATATATATTTAAATATATATTATTAATATATAATATTAATACTAAAACCAAACCCTAATATTAATAATATATATTAATATAAATATATATTATTAATATATATTATTGTTGTGCTAATTTTTTTTTCTTTATCATAATACAACTTTTGGGCCCAAAAAAAAAAGCCCAGACCGAATGGACCGACCGGAACCGGATCGAACCGGTCTGGTCCGGTCTAATCCGGTCTTTACATGTGTTTCGGTCCGGTCCGGTCTTCTATTTTTTGGGACCGAAATTTTCGGTCCGGTCCGGTCTTAGGCAATCCGGTCCGGTCAACCGGACCGTGAACACCCCTACTCTGGACAACCGTCCGATTACCTGACTGCACTACCCACCCCTCTCCACAGTTAGTTAGTTAGTTAGTTAGTCTCTCCCTTAATCCTACAAATAAAGAAAAACCCTCCCCTCCCACCCCATGAGTCGAACCTAGTTAGTTAGAGGCAGCATGTGATATATCGCCTTCTTTTATTGAAAAGCAGGAGCAGATCCACGGACGAGCATGGGTGGTCAATTAACCTCAGCAACATCTGAAAACTTTTATTAGAGCCGCCCAAGTTGACTCCCACAAGGTGCTTGATGAAATGTCTCGATGGGGCAACTTTTGTGCTGGAGAGACTTGTGCGCGTCCTTTGTTTTTATTCACTCAACATCAAAACGACGTCGTTTTGGTACTTTCCCTCCCCCTCTCAAATCCTGCAGTGCCGCGGCAAAGGCAGTAAGTGGTTTCGGTGGTGACCGGTGGGCAACAGAAAATTGAAAGGTGCCCTCAAATTTTAAAGTATGTTATCCTATTTTCTTTATACTTTAATTAATTAGTAAAGATTCTAACGTGTTATCCTATTTCTTTAGGTAGTAACTGTTGACCTAGATGGTCTTAATCTAATTTTGATAATAACAAAAAGTTAATCATGTGTATTTAACATGTGTTTTGAATGAATTTAGCTTAAATCATTTTAACAAGCTCCATTGAATACCCGAAGCTTCTCGAGGATCAAAACCGAAACCCTATCAAGTGTATCACCTCTTCATGAGATCCTTTCAACTCTCACATTCAAGCAATCATGTATCAAGATGGAACTCAAGCATTCAAGTGAAGAACAAAGAAACTAGCTCAAGCACTTTGAAGAATTGTAAACTTGTTACATGAGTGAGTGTTTAGCTTTATGTAAAGTTATTATCATTGATCACAAACTAAACTCAAACATGATCATGTATCATTTATTGCATTCAAACTACTTTCAAAATCAAAGTTTGAATTGAACCTCTTTTGCAAAACTATTTCTCATAAAACCGGTTTTCTTGTAAAAATCATATATAATGTATCCGGTTGTTTCAATGCTCATAATCAACTTCAACATGCTTAGAATAACCTCTAGAACACTCCCCAAGCTTTCAGTTGATTTTAGGTTTGAGTGTTCATGGGTGAGCAGAAGCATGTAGTCAACTACATGATTAATTGGTGAGTCGACTACACCATGTAGTCGACTACATGGTATATGGGTGAGTCGACTACCTTGCAAAATCTTGCCGTTGGAGAGTTGGTAAATGTCAAGTTTTATCCCATAATTTCTTGTAACAAATTCAAATGGCCATATCCTTTTGGAAGCTATATATATAATGTCTTAGATATGTTTTTACACACTTGAATGATCATACAAACTCATTTTTCATATATCCTCATTATTCAAGTATTCAAGTTAATACATTGATCATATTCATCATATTTGAGCTTAAACTTATTGATTAATCTTGATAACTCTAGTGTGAGCTTCAATTGTATTCTTTAAACACTTAAGAGTTGTTATTTATTGGTGTGAGTCACCAAGCAATTTGTATTAAATTGTGAGAGATAAATCTTATAGAAAAACAAGAAGGTAAATTCTTGTTTAGCATTTGTGAGAGATAAATCTCATAGATTAGCAAGAGGTGTTCTTGTGTGAATATTGTGGTAAAGCAATATTTGTATGAGTGTAGTGAGACAACAACACTTGCAGAGGTTTGTTTTTCACCTAGAAGAAAAACGGTATTAGTGGAACTTCTCGGGGAACTAACCGAGCGCGGAGTATGATTTGGTAAACCAAAACCGTGAGGACAAAAAGCCTTGGACTTCACATCGGTTCAATTTTTCTTACTCAATCTCTTTATTTACTTGCTTATTTTTTAGATTGCTTATTTGCTTGCCTTGGGATTAATTGTTTGATTGATTAATTGTTTGCTTTCCTTGATATGCTAATTTAGTAAATTTGTTTTGCTTAAACATTTTTAGAAAAAAAATTTATTTTCGCATTAAGTTTTTAAAACTCTATTCACCCCCCCTCTTTAGGGTTGAAATCTGACCAACAGTAACTATTTTTATTAAAAGGTGCCCTCAAATTTGTTGTTTGTTGTTGAGATTTTATTTTAGTTTGTTAATTTGAATAAACTAAAGCTATTATTTTATTTTAGTTTGAATAAATTAGGGGTTTTGGTTAGTTAGTTTGAATAAATTAGGGGTTTTGGTTAGTTAGTTTGAATAAAATAGGGTTTTATTTTTATTTTAGATTATATCTTATCTTGGTTAATTTCAATTAATTAGGTTGTTGGATTTTATTTTGGTTAGTTTGCATAAGTTATGGCTTTTTAATATTGTTGATGCTTGATTGGTTATTTATACCAATACAATTATAGAACTACAATGCTACGTTTTCAAAATATGAAAACTCGTCGTGGACAATTGTAATGTGGTTTTTTTATATAAATTATAATATTATTGCTTCATTTTTATAAGTATATTTTGTATAAAAAAAATTTCACCTTTATACGTTGACCCCTAAAAGAAAATTTTCTGGATCCGCCACTGCTGGGAAGCTTTTTTTCTTGTGAGAAGTACTCCTCACGTGTACTTCATCAAAGTAATTAACTAATTAAATACATTAATTAATAAGTTAATTAAGTTAATAATTAAATTGTAAAAAGAGAACCATTCCACTACTCTCTCATTTCAAAAGATCGCACGCACAATCTCCTTTCTCATTTTCCTCCCTCACGCTAACCTCTCTCACACATTCCTCCTTACACATTCGCCCGTTCTTTATCTTTATCTTCATCTTCCTTACAAGCATTCATCATCCCAAGCTTCACTATCAACATCATCATCTCCTTACTTTCGTCTTCAATATCACCAACCAAGTAAGTCACATTTTGACATATTTTGACCTAATAATGGTTTGATTGATTGTGGTTGTAACCTATGTGAATATTTTGACCTAACAATGCGGACATTGTAATCTTAAACTTGAATTATAACCTTAAATGGCCATTTGACCTAACTGGGTATAGTTTCCTTGCATTTGATTGTATTGCATTTCCTTGTATTTATTGCTAGTATTTAGCATTATTATTGTTAAAACTGCCATCTGAATATGTGGCAAAAGAACTGTCAATCCAAATTTCCCTTTCCTCTATTTTTCTTTTTTCTTCAAGGAAAAAAATTTAACTAGCGGAGTCATTTTGTCAATTTAGAGTGTCTCACCAGATCGAATTATCTCTTGTCAACCATTTCAATAATGCTTTGTTTTTTTTAACCCCAAACTTAATCCGAAATTATTACTTAGCCAAAAATTAGGGTCTTTTGGCCAAAAGCCCAAATTCTTGTGGAAAGGCAATGAGGGGCAGCTCAAATACCATCTTGTAGAATTAAAAAAGCTTGTTCGTTGTACTGGGTACCATTATTTCACTGAGTGCCATTAAGTAGCGACTATGGATATATACTGGAGAAAAAATGGTAGTTGCTAGAAGAAATATACTTATGGTAAACAAGTCTAGATTTTCGAAAATATGGGTGTTTAGAAATTCACCATGAAAGGTATTGGAACAAGCTTTACAAGCAAGTTCTTTTCGATAAGATGGGTATTTTCTTTTCTTTTTTTTAAAAAAATCTTTTTGGTGCTTCCTTACTGAATTGGTTGAAAGGTGTGTTTCTTCGTTGGGAGTCTGCATCAAGTTATTTTTAGTATGATTTTGTTCAGCGCTTTTAAATACTTTATGTGTAAATGGGGTGTGCAGCCTTCGATATATTCTTCTTAATTTGCACCATGTTTCGAGGAGTTGAGTGTTAGTTTAAGACTAGCTCAACAATTTACATATTGGAAAGGAATCAACACTAAGTAAAGAAATTAAATAATTTAAATAGTTTTACTATAAGCATTCATGCCTTTGATGCATATGCTTTGAACACTAGAGTTGGAATATACTCAACATAAGTAGTTTTCATCTCAACACTATAGTTGACATTTATTTCATTACTTGTTTTCTTTTATAACTTTTGAGATTTTTAATAATCAATGATAGTAATTGCCCTATGCAGTAAATGGAAGTTGACAAAGCACTAGCATTGCTAGGGAGTGTAATTTCGAATGGTTAGTCACACGATATAGTAGAAATTACAAAAGAGGCATATAATATGCTCAGGATGCAAGAAAAATTAAATCGGAGCAAGACAAGGTAGAAAAGAATATGCCCGAGTCGGAGACTAAGTGAAAGAAGAAACATGAGGATGCTTTGACAGAGACTGCAAGTATAACAACAGAAGCTCCCGCAGCATGTAAAGCAGCCAAAAAATTCAAAGCATGTTTTGATCATTTCTTTTTGGTTAATCAAAAATTTTTAGGTATATATACGAAAAAATTTCACCACTTATTACTCAATGAACCATTTTTAGATATAAGTAAACAGGTATGATATTAATTGTTAAAATAATTTATTTTCCTAATCATTGCAAAAAATAATAAGAAGAGTAATTTGCCTACATTATTAGTATTTAATTAAGGCAAAGTTTTCTTTGAAGAAAAAGAATCTAATGTCCTAAAGTAATAATGCTCGGTAGACATTATGTGACTATCGTACAACCAAAAGACAGATGTCAGGCAATAAAGGCTTAATTTGCTCATTAGACATCGAGTGAGTGGAGTGGAACTAAAAGATGGATGTCTAGCGATTGAAAGCTTATAATGAATGCAAAACCTACTATCTAATTTACATTACTTAATATCTAATGAGTATATTACTCGCTAGACATGTCGTGGCTAGGGTGTACCTTAGAAGACGGATATCCAGCGAGTAAAGCTTACTTTCTCGCTATATATGGGGTGACTGGCTGCAACTAGAAGACAAATGTCTACCGAGTAAGGCTTAGAATGAATGTAAAACCTACTGTCTAATTTATATCGTTTGACATTTAACTAGTATATTACTCACTAGACATATAGTGGCTAGGGTACAACCAGAAGATAGATGTCCAGTAAGTAACCCTTACTTTCTCACTCATTATCTGGCAAGTGAGACTTATGTTTTGTTCCAAGTGAAAAGTAAATCAAACATACTTACGAAAATAGCAAATTATATATCTTTAAAAGCAATTATATTATAAGGACCCTTTACATACGAAGATCAAAGTGTTGTCATTTATACAAAAAAAGAAAGGTATCAAACACTTTTTATGCGACAAAAAGTTACATATTCGCATCAAAAGCAACTATATATTATAAGGACCCTTCATATACAAAGATCAAAGTATTGTCATTCAAACAAAAAAAGAAAGATATCAAATACTTTCTATACGACAAAAAGTTATATATTCGCATAAAAAAGAACAAAAATAGTTAACTAACAATAGACTTATCAATACCTAGCTAACTATAATTAGGCCACATGGGCTCCTAAAACACTCAAGTGTATATTTACCATCAATATAAAATTATAGGCTATATACTTCGTCATATTTTTCTTTGAACAATCTTTTATAATCGATAACCACCCGATGCTGTTGGGAAATTGCAAATGTCCTACAACGCACTGATACCCGCAATTGCCATCATCTTCAACATCTTCTACATCAGCGATGAAATGATGCGTGAATTTAGGAATGTAAATGAGATGATCTTTGAATTCCTTCTTCGACGATTCAAACATATACTTCATCTTCTTAGCCTTTGAAACTTGTGACAATTTATCAAAAATAGATGCTGCTAACTGTTGCTCTTCTTAGAACTTGACATACTCGAACCCCAATGGATCCCACTTGGTTGACACTTGCATCACCACTATTACAAAGCTCTAATTTAAGGCAATTAGGATTAAGAGGTTTTGCTTTAAATTAGTCAAAGTCAATTTCTTCGAAATATTGACAATCTCCCCAAATGCTAGAGACATGGAAATATACATCTTGAAATAATGGAACTATTTGAAAATTAGTTTATTAACCAATGAAAACTCCTATAAATGCAAATTACCGAACATTTTTTTAAGTTAATGAACACCCACAAATAAATTGGGCATGATCGCTATATGTCTAGTGATTATACCTCTTATACTTGCTTATCATGGAGCGAGTTATAGGCCATGACTGTTTTATGATGTCCAGCGAGTGGACATGATAACAAAAAAAATTTATTTCGCTACATTTTCAACGAATAAACTACTCTCCTTCACTCCATGTCAAGTGATTGTCACCTTATTTCCAGTTATACACGTTATGTTCAATGTTTAGAGTGTTGTGTATATATTCATTGCTTAAATAAGAAAAAAAAAAGAAATACAATAACATACAAAATATTAAGCATACCTCTCATTCCCCACCCTTTTCTTATATATCACCTTTAACTTCTTTATTATCTTTCTTATTTAACTCTATGGCGTACTCACAACTATTCATGGGTTTAGGTTTTCTTTCTTACTTTCACAAAGTGTGTTGCTTTAGTGCTTGATTTTTTTTAATCAATAGAAGTTTTAATGCATTTCAATCAAAAAGAGGAAAAGGAAAAATGAGTGCATCGAGTTTGGCTTGGTGGATCGGTTAGAGGGGAAATCAAATGTGGGAGAGCATTAATTCCATTTGAATTTTATAAATTAATTATAAGTTAATATAATATGCAATTAGAAAGGTTAATTTTAACTCTAGGATAAACAACTATTGGATAAAAGTATATATGAGTGGTGTGCAAATAAATAGTTAAAAGCATTTTTAACATTGGAGTATTACCGAGTAATAATTGGTGTACGAATAATGCCCACCAATATAAGGGGACATTTGGGTTTTGGGTACTAAAGTTTTGCCGTAATTACGCTTTGGATACTAAAAATTCTAAAAATTAAGCTTTAGGTAGCATTTTATACTATTATGTGAGTCAACTAACATTGATCGTTAACTCTCTCCAATTTTGCATCTAAAGTATTGAAATTGCCCTCAGCAACTATAGAGAGATAAATTGATTTTAAGGCACAATCCATTTAAAAATCAACTTGAGAACTTCAGTTAAAGCCTTCATTCCATTTAATCTAATGGGATTATAACCAAGTTCCAACTAAAGGAGGGAGAGAAAGAGACTAAGATTTGCATACCCTATTTCCAAAAGTAATATATTCATATTCATAAATAATATAAGGCACAATCGCATGGATGTTA